>JAPZBW010000003.1:0-2400000 GCA_028827225.1 Penicillium sp. CMV-2018d
CGATGACGTTCCACACTTCTCCCATCACAAACCCTCGTCAACCAGCTTCGCAGATGTCTTCAAAACTCTAGGTGTCGGTCGACCTAAATCGCATTCCCCAGTCTCATTACAGGAAAGCAGCAGCGACTCGCTGCCTCACACGGATAGTCGCGGAACAAATCGGCGTGGACACGGATCCGACTCAATGCATCGTGGTAGTGTGGTGTCCAGTTCCTCGGACACTCCGAGTGGCCTGGATTTCGAGACGTCACTCCACAATCTATCGCAAAGGCAAAATATAACCCAGGCGATTGAAGAGGCGGATAGTTTATCAAAAGGTCTCTCATGGTTCAGCTCCGAGCAGTCCGTGGTGCTGTGGGAGGCTGCCGAATATCTCTTGCGTCATGAAAGCTCGTCGGATGCTCAGCAAAGTGGTGCCAGATTGTTAGAAGCGATCGCAGCCCGTCAAGATCTATCTCCGTCAGCTAGGCGCCTGATTTTTGAATCGATAGCTTCCCCCGCCGAGCCGGATGTGATTGCTGCGCGCGTACAGTCGTTGATCTCCCTATCAGATCATGGCAGGAAGTTGGATTTCACGAGTTCCTCAATTCTCCACATCATCTCCTCGTGGATTGTTCCATTCTATGAAACAATCGCATCTGCACGATCGAAGGCGAAAAAAGGAAAAGTGGCTAAAACACACGGACCCAGTCACGATGAAGCAGTGTTTGGAGACCTCTTCCAATTCGCGGTCGACCTGATCACTTTGCAGCGAAAACAGCCAACCCAGGAAGAAATCGAAATGCTTCTCACAGAAACATTTACCACTTGCAGGAGAACAAGTGTTGCGGCGGATATCAAGAACTCCTTGGCCGTTTTCGACGCCGTCATTATGTACGCCGATGTGCCTGACATAAGCTTCCCAACTCTCCTGGAAGTCCTGTGCAGCATCCATGCATCAGTCAAACCCCTCTCTGGGCCCACATCGCGAGCAGTGCGCAATCTAGCCAAATCACGAAGACAGGCGGAGATGGTAAACACACTTCATGACTTCCTGAGAGAGTCGTGCGCCGTCGAACAAAGTCGGAACTTGAATGTTCTCCGTGGTACTCTCTATGTGTTCTCGGATTTTGTTCGTGCTTATGGACAAGATGGCATGCCCGAGCTTCCTTTTGATCAACTGATGGAATCATTGCAAGTCATTGCTCAAAAAGACGATAGCAGAGTGGATGCCGACCTGTTGGATCTGTGTCTAAATATTCTGGAAGGAGACTATGTTCGAGTCGCATTAGAACAGGATTGGATGGCGTTTGCCAATCTTCTCATGCTCTGTTCTCGCAGGCTTGTGGACGAGTCAGCGCCATCCCCCACTTCTGCAACTAGCCCTCAGCTCAAGCCTACATACGACGAAACCAAATCCTACATTCTGGCAAATCTCATCCGCATTGCTTCTGTACTTGAATCTCAGTGGGAACAACTCAACAGAGAGCAAAAACAACATGCGGTCCGGTTCCTCACGAAGATATACCAGCACATTGATCCTCCACAGGCTGAAATCATAATCCATTCGATGAGAGGAGACAGACTCTGTCATCCTTCCAACAACTCAGATTGGGCTCGGCATTGTCGTGAGCTGGTCGAGTGTTTCGTTCAACCACGGAAGCAAAGCTCGGACATCCGCATCCTGGCTTTGGACACGTTGAAAGAAGCTCTTTCCGGCCATGAGGATTTGCTTTTTGCACCAGAGCACGGTCTTCTGGGGCTTCTATTGAAGGATTTCTCGGCAGAACATGATCTTCTCTTCTTGGAGTCCCTGGTGTCTTTGTTAACTAGCCCGGCCATACAGTACAGTGATGATGATACGTTCAAGTTGCTGATAAGCACCATCGGAGCGCCGATGCAGACGGAGCTTAATCGTGACGAACCGCGCGAACATCCTCCGAGCCATGGATCCCAACGCCGTACATCCACCACCAGTGTCTTGGAGTTAAGCTTGACAAACGTTTGTGCTGTGGGCCTCGTGAAGATGATGCTGCGTGCCTTGAACCTCTCCTCGACCAAGGCTGTGATGGTTTTTGAGGCGCTTCTAGACATTGCTCAATCTCCAAGTCGACCAATAGACTCTCGTTTGACGGTCTTAAAGCTACTTTTCCGACTGCGATGTGACTCGGCTGGGGCAGTTACAGTCATATCAACATCGGAGAGTGACTTCTTGATGAACGTGCTGGGTCGCAATCTCGATGCTGGCTCTAAACTACAGGCCCCCAGCGATAGCCCAACCCGCGAGATTCCTCAGCAGGATAACTCACCTGTCTCCCCAACCGGAAAGATTCCAATGAGGGAGTCTGCGTCCACCCCTATGTCGAAGTCAGCCCCGGGGCGTGGCTCTATCTCTGCCCGTGGATCAAAACTGATGGCCCCAGTGTGGACATATGCTCTGCCACAAGTTCTTCCAGAGCAGCCACCTGGAGAATCTAGCCCTGTTGTGTTTGCTTACGCCCACCTGGAGGAATCTTCCCCCGCCGAATCAACAACACCAGAAACAAGAATCACGGGGCTGTTGAAGGTCAAGATGTGGGTCGAAGTTGTGATCACCTTATTGCAACGAGAAGCCGACTGGGATGTTTACAGCTACATTCTTACTCATATCGGGCCTCAGCTTGGCAACAAAGACTTTTTCAGGGATGCCATCCCTCAGATCACACTCCTTCGCAGCATTCTGTGTGATCAGGTCAAGAATGGAACTTTCCACGAGCCCCCTGAAACTACTGGATTGAAAAAGAGCGATGTGGCTGCCTGTATCTTCGATGCGCTTTGTATGCTTGTCAGCTTCCACGAACACTTTGCTAAGAGTGAAAAGGATGACCTCGTCCGAGCTTTCATGCAGGGTATCATCGGATCATGGGGCGGCACGTCCCGTGGGTGCATTCAAGCACTATCACTCTGTTGCCATGAAATCCCAATGTCAGTCACGAAATCATTGAACAGCATTCTTGATAGGATGTCAAAGGTGATCACCATGTCAAACATCGCCGTCCATATCTTAGAGTTCTTGGCCCTGCTTGCCAGATTGCCTGATGTTTACGTCAACTTGCGTGAGGAGGAGATCCGCACTGTGTTCGGCATCTGCATTCGATTTTTGCAGACCTCTCGAGAGCATCGGTACAAAGCCGCTGAATTGGCTGCAAGGGCCTCTCTATCAAACCAATCTCCGCAGTCTAGGCTCAGTGCCGGGGCAAAGGAGATTGCGGCCCATGCAGCTGAAGCTCTCGAGACCTCTCAAGATGGAATGTCAAAGTATATCTCGAATCTCACCTACCATGTCATGGTCTTCTGGTTCTTGTCTCTGAAGCTCCAGGATCGGCCCAAACATGTGAATTGGATCACTAGCAGGCTCATCTATCACGACGAACATGGAAAAGAGGTGGTAGAAGAACAAAGCCAAGTATTTATTGATCTGATGCAGCGAGTTGCTTATTCGGATCTCGGAGAGACCATCCCCTTCGAAACCTTCCCTCCTTCCCCTGAGGATGGCCCAGTTGCAAAGAAGTCCTGGATTGTCGGCATGAGTATCGTCACCGTCGAGAGCGCCGGATTGTCTGGATTGTCTCAGATTACGAAGCGCCAGGCATCGGGTACCACATACTCTGTCTATCAACAGCGGACGGCCCCAGTTCTGCCACATCAAGTTCCTCCAACTCCAGATGCCCATTTACATTCCGACTCCATGCGCACGGCAATCCTTCCGAGTCACATCATGCTTCAATTGACTGCCACTGCCTTCCCTACACCTACGGTCATGCAGCCTATCCCGGTTCCGGAAGACGATATCACTCGACGTGCGATTAGTAACTTTGATCGCACCGACATTGTGGATGGTCACCGGGTCGGCATTGTTTATATTGACAATGGCCAAACAAAGGAGGCGGATATTTTAGCCAATACTGGTGGTTCTGCAGATTATGAAAACCTGCTGTCGGGATTGGGAACCAAGGTGTCGCTTCGGAACCCCCAATTCAATCCACAAGGGTTGTATGCCGATACTGATGGAGAATACACCTACGCTTGGCGGGATCGTGTGACTGAAATTGTGTATCATGTTGCAACAATGATGCCTACGGACTTTGATCGTGATCCGGCCTGCGTCAACAAGAAACGAAACCTTGGCAATAACCATGTTACGATCGTGTTCAACCGATCCAACTTGCCCTTCAACTTTGACACAATTCCATCAGAGTTCAACTCTATCAACATTGTCATCACCCCGTCCTCTCGGATTGCCTACGACGAAAACGGCAATGCTAATGGCGAGACAGACCCGCAAAAGCTCTACTACAGTGTGCAGGTCCTGAGCAAGCCCGGATTCCCAGACGTCTCACCTGCCGCGGCACCAAAGGTCATCTCCGGCAAGAACTTGGCAGCCTTTGTTCGCATTCTTGCTCTCAATGCGTCCGTCTTCTCGCTTGTCTGGAGCAACAAGGGTGGCGAGCACACCTCGTCCTGGAGCACCCGTTTGCGAGAAATCAAGAAAGTCCGCGAGCGGGCTCTCACGGCCCAAAGCCAAGGCTCTGAGGCCGCCGAGGGGGCTTATCCGGGTCTACGACGGAATACCAAAGCCAACATCTTCTCGGAGGAACTACCCTCTCGTGCACCTCAAGTACAGACGGATTTCGCTGCGGAATGGAATGCAGCGGCAGACACGAACATTCTCCAGAATCTGGATTTCTCCCGCTGGGCCCGCTGATCCATTTTTCTCGACAGTCTTGACGATGACAATATTGGGCGAGATGACCTCTGCGGTCTATTCTCTTCTCCTTTTACTAGTCGTATCTACCAGACATCCTCTCCTCTCACTTCCTTCCCTTCATTCTCTCCTTATCTTACACCACCCCCCCCCCCCTTCCTTTCCCCTCTCGATGACCAACGACCCCTAGAAACGACTTCATGTACATCATCTTGTGTTTTTTCTTGATGCAAGACAATTGTTGCATTTGTGAATACCCCCTTCCCGCCCCAAAAGTTTTTTCTTTGCAATGTTGTGCCTGTCAGCGACTGTCGCGATTAGGATTATTAGTCAAATAAACCAGTGTTTTGTACTCGACTTCACATGATGATGCCTTCTTTTTATCCATTTTAACCGACATGTCTTGGATATTCGGCCTTGTTTCAGCCCAGCTTATCAATCGCTATAACGTCAGAGCAGACACAACCTCTCGAATCGAATTTTCTTCTCCCACAACTAATTAACCCTGTCTACATTGACTGTCAACCCTTCATTATCCAGCACTAGCACCGTCTAACGCTATATCAAGGCCTAGAAACCGGCAATGCATATCCTACAAGCTTATTGCTCATTTGTTTATTAGAGAGCAGTCTAATAGTAAATAACATGGCTACAACCTACTGACACATGCTCTACGTGGGTTGATTGTGGAAACAAACAGTGTTTCTATATCCTAGCGGTATGATGTGAAAGAAAGTGGCTCCGCATCTGCAATCAATCCAGTTGACTCTGTACACTGTAAAAGGTACTTTTCTCCGCGTGCACGCTTATTTGCACTTTCCGAAGGGCTCGCTGGCCAATTGCTGTTGTAGAACTGAATTAGCATCTTTTCTGGCTTGGGCAAAGTGTGTTATATCCAGGGTCATACCACGCAGAGGTTGGATTCACAGTTACCCAGGCTTCCGTCCTGCTTGCACTTCCCTCCCGAGGGGATCTATCATTGAATTAGCTGGGTTGAACGGAATATGATAGGTATGACATGGTTCATACCGAGCCAGCCATGGAAAGGCCAACAAAGGCGAGAGCAGTGAGGATGGTGAAACGCATGATGATGGTGGATTTGGAGGTTGAAGGAGGATTGTTGAGGATTGTAGGAGAGTTGTCTGTTGCGAGATATCAATCCAAGGGCATGGGAGGACCTACTTATACCTATTTCTCGGGAAATATCTATAACCGAGATCTTCTGATCGATTGCTTTGTTTGGTGCAGATGTTCAGACCGATTAATTATAGACGGTAAAATGGAATTTATGGGGCTGCAGAAAGTTGATGTCGATCATGAACAGGGCTGAACATGTGAATTGTTGTTTCTCTAGTTGTCAACAGTTTTCCATGAGAACAACACTTCTTTTACTAAGATTCCTTTCGTCGGTGTGATTTTCTCATTTTCTTATTGTATTAGAATTGAGATCTAAATAAGATAATATACTTCACTCGCGTGAACAGGTAAACCTTGGAACAGGTCACCTATGACATAATCACAATATCAAGCCCTAACCAGAGCGACAGATTAGAATATACAAAGTACATTGTTACAGTTTATATGAACGTCGCCTTACAGTTTCTAGAAAAGCCAGACGCTCGGGGATATCTAATAATAGGCCACTATATCCGATGCACGGACTTCACGGACTTCGGCTTCGGGGAACGAACGGAAGCATAGGGCTGTGAATATACCCGGTGCCAAGCCACTACCCTTAGCGAATCTCAGGGGCTTAGCACAGTTATATACGTATAAAAATATAAAAATAGCATTAAGATAGTTTAAACCCGGAAATAAAGAACTGATCAGAGCGCGCTTGTCCAACCAGAACGACTCTTCAGCAGCAGAGCCCCCTTCGAGCCCCATACAGAAAATAGACCAAGTGGGACCATGAGCTACTGGAATATCAAGTTCGACAAGTTCTATACTAAGTTAAGCGGAACATAGCAATCTATAGGCATGTAGGGATTAATTTAGAGGTTGGTGCATCAATATATATTGTTCCCTCGACTGGAAGATCCAGAATGGCAACCACACTCTTTTTTTTTTTTCGTACGCTTCGATACCCCAGGCTACTTACTGTCTTTTCGTCTTGTCTCTTTGGCAATCACATTCTTTTTCAAATCTTATGCTTCTTCAATATCCTATCACTCTCGCTTTCTACCAGAATGTCATCAAGGACAGCACTTAAAGACCATTCTAATCCTCTTCCAGTGGTATGGGGCTCTTATGATTGTTACTATGCGAAGTATGCTAATCGCTTCAAACCCTACTCCAGTGTGACTCGTGCTTCTCTCGAAAGGTGTGAATCAAACTTCCTATGATCAAATAGTCAGTTGCACTAACCAAACATAGGTCCGTTGTGACAGAGGCAATCCATGTGGTAATTGCCAGGATAATAATACCACATGCTCTCGTCAGCGAGTCATGAAGCGAACCAAAAACAGCAGTCAGCTGGCGGTGGTGAAAAACAGAAGTCGAACGCGTCCAAAATCACCACAAGCAACTCCAACCTCTCAAGATCCGCAAATTTCACCACCGGGACTGCATGATTATTCTCCAACTATGTCCAACACATATCCCAGGCTTGACTATCAACAGTCTCATGGCGAATCTCCGGGTTCCGATATACCTCTCTCTCTTCATGATGCTCATGTCACCATTCAGTATCAACTAGACAATCTGAAATGGCTCCCCATCAATCGCCGCCAGATCTTGGAATCGGGGTTGGGCCTGGCTTCTCAACTCTCAGAGAGTTTTGAGGACCCCGTGCAAGTTTTTAGTGACATCACTGTCAACGAAGAGCAAATAAGAACACCTTCTTTTGAATTATTAACCTGGATGTTAAAAGGTACCTCTCTTATTACTTGGTGCTCAATGAGACATGCTGATTATAACATCTTTCAAAGACATCAAGGAAGCAAGCTTTGGTTCCCTTGTTAGGGATTACTTCAGACACATATCCGAAGCAGCACTCAAGCAAATGGGACTCAATCTCCTTCATAGGACCGGGTCACCTCACGACTTGCTCATCAGCACTGTTTGTGTCAATTCCATGGCCTCTAAGTTTCTGACTGCCATCACCACCACTGGGATCGACAGTGAACTGATCCACGAAATGACACATAGCGTAGTGCAACTCCAGACGGCAGCAAAAGTAGCTCTTCGGAGCATCTCTCTCTTAACGAGTCCTTCGCTCGGACTCTTACAGGCGCTTCTTTCTGGTGTGAGTATTTGCAATTCTGGAAGGGATGTATCGGATCTAATGAAAATTAGATATTCCTCCATCAAGGATCCGGTGACATCACTGTATGCTGGGAACTTACCAAAGCGGCCTGCAGGGTATGTATGAGTCTGGGTCTTGACACTATCATGAAGACAGGAGGCACTGTGAGTGAAGAACAGTATTACTGTGTCGCTTGGTGCTATATTCTGGATAAGAATTTTGCTTTCAAGATGGGAAGATTCAAGCCTTTACTTGATTTTGAACTTGGACACTTCATTTCCGACCTATCCAGCCATCGGCATCCGACCTCGGATCTGTTTCAAATTTACATGAGTCTTGCTAGAGTACAGTCTGCTCTCGTGCCATACCTTAGAGGACGGGCATCAATTTTGACAGGTGGTCTATCATCTTCCCATGGAATTGGGAAACTTTGGTTGGTGAATATGCAACAAATTCGAGAGAGGATCGAGCATGTGAGGAGCCTACTTGGACATATTTCTACTCGCACTACTGACCTGTTACTTAGATATCGGGTCCATATCCGACCTGGAGAGGGCTAGATGCCCAATCTGAAATATCAGCTCTCCAATTCGCCTATCACTCGGTTATGACCACCATCTTCCAGATCACTGAGGGTGCAGGAGACCAGTCTATTGATATACGGAAACAGTGTTTGTTAGAAGCCCACCAGGGTATATCTTCACTAGTTTCGATATGTATATCTGCCGAAAGGCAAAACACGGTGGCCCTGTTGCACTGGTAAGCTATGTTCTGCACATGAAAGTTAGAATGAGTTTTGAACGAGATATCTAGGACACTTCTCGTCTACCCCATCACTGCATACTTTGTGCTATTCTGCAATGTCATCGCAACATTAGATACCGACGGCTTCAAACTCATGACAACAATTACCGATTGCTTGACCCGCATTGAAACAACAAGCCGTCCAATTATTCAAGTACGAACCATCTTCCAGCACTTTTTATCTCTCGCCAGAGAAGTTTTCGACGATGAGTCAAATGCAACGGATTCAAGTCAATATCATCAATTACAGTCTCAGTCAACTACATTGCAACCTTGGATGCCAGACGACCTATTTCTATCTTCGACCGCTGACACCGTTTCTCCTTTTTCCCCGTCTTTACTGGCTGGGATGGAGGGTTTCTCTGAGATACCCTTTTTGCCGGAGAATGAGATGTGTATACCCTTTAACGATCATTTTCCTGATTTCGGAAATGATCCTAGCATCTGATGCTTCAACGATCTCGGGAATATGTTCTTGGATATGTATAATGTATAGTTAATGTATCTATTTAGGAGTTAGGAGTTGGTACGGAGTACATTGGAATGCAATGCTTGTTTTTATGTTTGCTAATCCGAATACGCATTAATATGTGAAGTAAAATTGCATATTCCGTTCTGGGCATAGCCTCTAAGCTAGATGAAGTGGTTACACCCACAGCGAAATCCCACGCAATGAACATACAACATCCAATGCCGAACCACATCGGAGCCTATTAGACTCTAAACATCGGCCAACAAGTGAAAGCGATGTAATTTAATTTATTCGGCGCTCCAACTCATTGAAGTTGGCTGTGAAAATACATAGCCAATTTCCATCGGGTATTTGTGCCGACTATAAATAACCCTGCCAACTTCGGAGGAACGCATAAAAGTTGACTTACCTTATTAGGAAGAAGACACATATTTTATACCACCTCTACGGAGTACAGTGCTATATTCTCTATTAGGGAGGCTTCGTTTTAAGACATCTTTATTAGGGCCTCGTTAGGAGTACAGATTGGTGGAAATTACCTAGGGACTCTAATTACTCCCTCTGCGCCCAAATGTTTCGGATCTCCCCGAATAACTAGCCCTAAATAACCGCCACTAAACAACATGTCTCAAACGCTCGGAATCTACGTACATATTAGGCAGAACTTTTTAAATGATTGAATAGCGCGATATTAGCGCAATAATATATACCTATAATATTAAAATACCTCAAATCCCCGTTCCCTTCTCTTTAGGTCTATCATACTGTCTTTTCCGAGAACTGCCTGTCACTACTCTTAGTTGTTAACCTCGCCGATTCTTTCTTTTATTCATTCGTTTCATATCGTATTCTACATATTTCCATTCTTATATCATTCTGATATTCCAAATGCTGTGCTACTTGAAGTATGCCGCTGCAGGCTTGGCCGCTGCGACTCTGGTCTCAGGTCAAACGTACACTGACTGCAATCCAATGAAAAGTATATCTCATACTCAACAATTTAAAACAAAACACCCTCTGATATATATTATAGAAACCTGCCCGGCCAATCCTGGCACAACTGAGTCGAGACACACTTTCGACTTCACCCAGAGCTCGGGTCTAGATAAGTGGACTACTACTGCCGGCAACGTCAAGACCGGCTCAAACGGCGCCGAGTTCACTGTCAACAAGAAGGGCGATGCTCCCACCATCAAGACGGACTTCTACATGTTCTTCGGTGAAGTCTCCGTCACCATGAAAGCAGCCCCAGGCACTGGCATTGTCAGCAGCATCGTGCTCGAGTCGGATGATCTTGACGAGATCGACTGGGTAAATCAGCATACTCACTCCCTCCTCCAATTCATATATCTAACCTCGATTCCTATATCAGGAAGCCGTTGGCGGCGACACGACCCAAATCGAGTCAAACTACTTCGGAAAAGGAGATACCACGACCTACGACCGCGCAATCTGGCACCCTATCTCGTCACCCCAGGAGACATTCCAAACCTACAAAGTTGTCTGGACCAAAGAATCCACCACCTGGTCCGTTGATGGAAAGGTCCTCCGCACTCTATCCTTCAACGACGCCAAATCCGGAACCAGATACCCCCAGACCCCCATGAACGTGCGTATCGGTATCTGGGCCGGCGGCGACCCAAGCAATTCGAAGGGTACTATCGAATGGGCTGGTGGCGAGACAGATTACAGCAAAGCTCCTTATACAATGTATATCAAGGACGTCACTATTGTCAACTACAACCCGGCAGAGTCTTATACCTGGTCTGACCAGACTGGTTCTTATGAGAGTATCAAGTTGACGGGTCCTGTTAACTCGACTTCTTCGACTAACTCGACTGCCTCGACTACATCGAAGACGACTTCGGCTACTACTTCTAGGTAAGCTTTTATATCCTGCTTGTCTGTTGGCGCTATGACTAACAGCCCGGATCTTACTAGAAGCCTTATTTCTGCTACCAAGACTGCCACGCCGTCCAGCTCTGGCTCCATCTCTGGCTCTTCTAGTTCCAGCTCCCCCTCCGCTTCTCCAGCTTTTAACGCAGCTTCGAACTTGGGCGCTGGTAGCTTGGGTTTCCTGTCTGCCCTTGCGGCTTTCTCCGGGTTTCTTTTCCTGTAGATTAGTTACTTGATATTGGATTTTTTTCTATATATCGGCTGCCGTTGGCAGTTGATAAATGGTATTTTTTTTTATTCTGACTTTTCCCGTTCTCTTATTTCTTCGCTTCTCTTTCGAGTTTCTTGATTGGAATGATGTATTTCTGTATCAAAATGAGTGTAGACGAACGGAATATCTTGCTATTCCTAATTAGGAAAGTCCACGGGTGTTTGGGATTACGTCACGTAACTCTGTGCTTCCCTATCTCTCTCGCTCCTTCCACTTCCACCTCCTCCTCCTCCTCCTCCTCCTCCTCCTCCTCCTCCTCCTCCTCCTCCTCCTCCTCCTCCTCTTCTTTTTATCATTCCCTGGTGTCGTCGTCTTCTTCTCCCCTTTTCTTCTTCTCTACAGCCTTTCATACAGGGAGCCTACGTTCCCTGACCTGTCTGTCCAGCAGACTTTTGCGAACAAGTCGGCAGAGAGTCTCGTATGTCTATTCGAAATATCCCAGAAATATATAACTATATAGTTTGATACTAACCTAAATATAGTCAACCCCAGATTCTCGGCACAACAATGGCTAGAGCATAAACCATCATAGCAACAGCCATATTGAGGCACCAGGTGTGAAAACGAAGGGATCACCAGACCCAGATTATCGCACGTGTTTTCCTCCTTCCTTTTCTTATGCATGTCCCATTTGAGCCGACTTGGGATGTGTCTGTTCCCATTTCATCCGGCGCGTTCTCGTCAAAGGAGAAATGCTCAGGCGAATGCCAGGAAGCCCACCTCGAGCATACTTATCCTAGGGCCCTAATTGTCTGGGCGAAGCTATCTATCACCAATGACCTCAGCCCGACCCCGGCAAAAGGTTACAGATACCTGCTCTCAGCAGTCGATTCAGTTCGCCTGTCTCATTTCCCAACTCCAGCAGTGTTATCGGTCAGAAGACGTTGACCTAGTGATGTTGTTCCCAACTTCGACCTCTAGTACAAGTTACGCAAATGGCCTAACCGATACAAGGCCGTCGTGCCCTTCCTCGATCACATCAAAGGAACATCATGGGCTGAATCAGAAAAGGGACTGAAACCCCCATGCTTGCAAAGCTTGGACCAGGGCGAAATATCACCAGTGGACTCAAAGAAGAATGCATCAAAGCTGAAATGCCAACACCCAACTCTTGTGAAAGGAAATACCACGCTATTATCCGATTCTACGTCGAAGATCGCGATGATAAATCTCGTTATTTCCGCGATTTCAATCTCCACGAAGCATGTGATGTGTTTAGCGGAGAGTCTGGGGCCAATGATGAGATCCTTCCCTCCAGTTACTTCTCCGCCACAAACAAATACTTTTGAGATTCAAAAAGCCCAGGCAGTCGACTTTGGGAGTTCCTAGTTATTATCATAAATGTCTTCCAGTCCGATTCTGGAGTTGTTCAACAAAGCGATCTGCCGTGGTACCCTCTTTGTGATCTGCCGTGGTAAACTCATTTCAGACAGCAACACCAACCAGCTGGAGCGAGTTGGTAAGAACCTGGGATACTTGGGTCATGAGGGAGGCAATTCCTACCTTCTCCCTCCCCTTGAAAGAGTACAACACGCTTACGGGTAATCTCCACGAGCCAGTTGCCATACTTGAAGTCAAGGCATTCACCACGAGATTCTACTGGCTACTGAAAAACAAACGGGATCGACCTTCAATTCCATCATAAAGTGCTCGAAGAATTAGCCAATTATTTTGGCCTCATCCTTGACTTGGTCGCTATCCAAAGATCGCCAAGATCTGAGCTTTCCTAGAAAAGCATTCCCACAGAAGAAGAGAGACGAGATGAATTCGCCGATTTCTTGGCGAGGGGGTTTAAGAGGGCCTTTGACCTCGATCACCGTCGGTCCGCGTCTCCACGGGAACGCCAAGCTTCCCCCCGTGAGAGATCACCGCGGCGCCCCCGTCAACGAGAATCCGAGTCCCGCGCTCCCCTACACCCCGCCGACCAACACAATCCACCCCATGGGTTTGGGCTCATCCCGTGACAATGGTACGTCTGCCGAGCCGCAGACAGATTACCAAGTCCCCAAGCTCTATTCCTCTATTCTCGGCCTCTCGCTTGATCTTGATGAGGAAAACCTCATTGCAAGTTAGCTATGCTATGACCAGCTCACCCGACTTTCTAGTTGAATAAAATGTCGGAGCCTGCACAGCACAGCGAGGCAACACATGCCGAGGTCGTGTCCCACATCCAAGATGCCATGAAGGGCAGAGAAAGAGACCAAATAATGAGGAAAGTTTTGTTTTTGATATGATCAAGTTGTTTCTGGAATCGGCCGGGATGATGGATTCTCTTCTCCCTTCTCCTATCGTAGGCCCCGTCACAGCCTGCTGATCATGTACATACTGCCCGTTTACCCTGGAGCTAGTCTCACCCAAACTCGTGGGGAATTCACCCAGTGATCAGTGTGGAACATCTCGAGCCGGACCCCCCAGGCGAGGACCTCTGGGTGTGGATGTTACCGTGAGGGATTGTTTGGTGTCGTCGGTTGCGTTTTGGATTTTCTTCTGCTTTTGACATGCATCTGTTCTCATAGTCCCCCTGCGGGCCTCATTATTTTCATTACCCTAATTTAATATCATTATTGGAATTTTCATTTCCTGAATTTCCCTCTCGGTGTCTGTTCTTATGTCTAGAAATAGATAGCCAGTCACGATATGTCGAGACACCGTCGTGCTAGAGCAAAGCACTCTACTCTGAACAGTCAGGGATAAGAGCCCAATATCAAAGCTTCGCCAAGCTAAGATACTATAGATACTCATTGTTTATCCCAGTTCAAATTAAATCCTACCCGATTTCATCCGTGAGCAAGTATCTAAAATGGATATCTGATAGCTTTATACGTATTTTTTTTTGAATTAATAGACCGTAGCCACGATTATAATAAGTATCTAACTACCTCCACAGATAGTCGAACCAAAAAGAAATAGGAAAAAGAAAAGAGGGAAATGTGATGTAGAGCACATGTACAAGTGCGATAGCCAGGCGATGCAGAGAAAGGGAAAGATGCAAGGGTTTTGTTGTGTACAAGGCCGTAGCCATAGGAAAGAAGGTTGTAGTGACTGTACCATGAAAAGAAGGATACGGGGACAGAAATACAATGCACATATCCAAGCGTGCAAGTTCTGAGTCCAACTGAGATTGGAACTTATATTCCCCGGCCCATAATTCCGATTCAAAACATCATCATCACCAACCAAAGATCTCACCAACACTGAGAGTACTCCAGCGCACACCGCCGACAGCAACAACCATCAAGACGACATCAACAACAGCCAGCACCACCGAGCCCATCATGAAACGAGGGCTGAAGATACGGTAGAGCATGAGATGGCGACGGAGATGGCCGGCCCACATAGTCGTGGCGAGATTAATAGTCGCCAAGTAGAGGATATGTGTTCCAGCGGCCTGTACGACATCGGAGAGGATGCGTGTGGCTGGGTTCTTGTTTGGGTTTGAAGCTGGGACACGGTCGTGGGTCTGGAGGGGACGTTTCCAAAGGACGGTGAGGGGGACGGCGATGGCGGCTAGGATCTGTGCGCCGAAGGTGTTGAGGATGACGAGTAGTGGGGACCAGGGGTATTGGATTGATGTGAGGGGGATGAAGGCTGTTTCCCACTGAATGCTGGAGAGGGTGGCCTGATGGCCTGTTTTGAAGAAGTAGAAAGAACCCAGGACACCGAGGATGACGGGGCCGATGGAGGAGTTTGACAATGTTAGGTTGTTTGTGTCGAGGATTTCGAGGAGAGAGAGGATTTGCCAGAGGAGTAGGGCGATGGCGCCTTGGCCCATTGGCTTCTGCATGAGGATGATGGCGAGGGCGAAGTTGATGAGTAGGAAGCAGAAGTGGGTTCCATAGACGTTGCCGAAGCCGAGGATTGTGACTGTTGTTCGTGGGCCTTGTTGCTGGCCGGCGATTATAGGGGCCGGTGGGCTGTTGGGATCTTCGGTGGGTTTGCTCACGTTGATGCTGACGCAGGGCTTGCAGTATAAGTATGCTGCTGTGCCTGCTGCGAACGCGAGTGCGAGGACGAACTGGGCTAAGAAGACCCGGATGAACTTGAGCGTTTCCTTGCTTACGGGTAGCCACTCGCCGTCGTCGGCGCCTTCGAGGATCCAGAATAAGGAGGTGACGCAGAGACCGAAGCGGAAGGCAAAGCCGATCCATAGTGATGCGGCGCCTTCATAGGACTTAGAGCCGGCGTAGAAGGACCGTACAACGCTAGGCAGGAAGAGGGTGACCAGGAAAGGAATGGCAAGCTGCCAGGGGGCGGAGGTGGAGGAAGTCGATGAAGCATAGTATGTGGAGCGGCAGAAAGGCATCTGTTCTTCACGGCAGAGGCGCGAGAAAGACGCAATTCGGCCTAGGATCACGAAGAGAATGGAGTGGTACACACCCAAGACCCGGTCCGTGGTCTGCTTCTGCCGCATGGACGAGATACCCGCGCACACGCCGAATGTGGTGAGGAAGAATAGAAGAATTTCGTCTTCCCAGATAGTGTAGGAGTTCGAGGCAAATCCAATAGACTGAGAAACGGTAAAGAAAAGCGCAAGCCATCCCCACATGCCGTTCGGAAGAGGAAGGTTCAGGCTCGCAGGCTTCTTGATGAGAGCCGGCGTGGCTCCAAGGATGCTTCCAGCAGCAGCCAGTAGCACAGCTCCATCGACTATAGAAATCTCGGTCAAGCCAGTCAATCCCAATATAGAACCGGCCACGGCACCAACGCTAGCACCCACGCTTGCGAATTGAAGCAGACGAGATGTGAGTTGGGTTCGATCTGTCTTCAAGCCTCGGGCATAGATGATCAACAATACAATACTAGTAAAGAGAATCACAACACCTTGGATCATGCTTGGCACATCGAATCGAGCCCACAATCCACGGCAGATATCAAGAGTGTGACGCTGGTACTTGCGGTAAAGTTCATTGCTAGCGCGAGCAGCAGTCGACTTGGACGAGAAGCCCTTAGAAGCAGACTTCCACTCCTCTTCTGCAGCAGTCCAAAACAAAGCTGACTCTTCATCATCACCAGCACCTCTAGCAAGCGCATATTGGTGCTGATATCTCTTGACCTGGGCTGCAGTCAACCGGTTGACAGTCGCCAGGTTTGCCCAGTTGTTCCCACGTGGGCCAGAGAAAACTTCTTCAATAGGCGAGCCTAGGTTATTGAATGGGATAGGCATTCCAAGGAGCAAAGACAGCGTCGGAACGAGGTCGATCTGAGGAACGAATCTATCGCGCGCGAATTGAGGCGGGAGAAGCGTATCCTTGCTCGTGCGTCCAAAGATGCCACGCTTGGAGTACATCCACAACGCGGCCTCAACCTCGTCATCAGACTCGCCACCGTGGTCGCCCTTGATGTCCATCCCATGATCTCCCATGACGACCAGAAGAGTCTTATCATCGAGCGCAGCAATGATATCGCGGACGACACGGTCCATTTCCTGAAGCTTGGATGCCATGGCAGCATGGTTAGGACCATATCTATGACCTGCATGATCTACGCCGAGATAATGGCCAAAGATAACATCCCATTTCTTGCTGTTCTCCGGGCGGAGGAGCGGGAAGAGATGCTCATTGACGCCATTGTCGACGGTGTGCAAGTCCCAGACGTTGAACGAGTCATACGCATGCGTGAGATTGGTATCAAAGTAACCCGGGAATAGCGATTGCCAGGTATCATCGCCGAGGTGAACCAGGTTCTTCCCGGCACTATGCAACTGTGCTACAAGATTGTCCTCATCGATGGCGGTTCCGGCGAAGTTGGAGCCTGCTTCCAGGAAGGTAGGCAGGGTTCCGGTTGTCAGGCCTTTCAGACGGTTCAGAGTCGTTGTCGGGGGATCCGCGATGAACGGCAGGAGGAAGGCGTTGGCGGGGTTTTCCACTGCGGTCTCGTAGAGGACAGGGATATTGTTGTGGAAGAGGTGGACTGTGTCACTCTCTCCCTTCGAGGCGAATGGCACAGTGAAGTCATAGCGGAGGGCGTCGATTATGATGACAACGGCCTTGTCAAAGGTTTTCTCGTGCCAGCAGCCTTTCTGCTGTTTACTCCCCAGAGCTGTTGTGTGTGGTTGGGCCAAAATGTCTTCGAAAGGTAGTACGTCGCATGATGATTTGTTCTCGAGAACCATTCGCGTCAGGAGAAATCCTTTTGTGAACAGATAAATACCGGCGACATGCAAGAGTCTGTCATTTATCCGGCGTCAGTTCAAATTTATTTTTCAGCGCCTCAAGCCAGCAGCGGGCCTTGAACCTTGAGCTCTGCTAGGCTTGAGAAGGAACTACTCACAATATCCACACCAAAACACCCATCACACCAAAATGCTTGGTCTTGAACTCATCCTCAAGCTCCAGCGCTTTCCTA
The DNA here is from genome assembly GCA_028827225.1 of Penicillium sp. CMV-2018d. NCBI lineage: Eukaryota > Fungi > Ascomycota > Eurotiomycetes > Eurotiales > Aspergillaceae > Penicillium > Penicillium hesseltinei. The sequence goes on from JAPZBW010000003.1 coordinate 17,759, forward strand.
TCCAACAAACCAGCTTGCTTCCGCTTGGACTGAGCACTAGCCGATTGATCGGAGCTGCGAGGGGTGGTAGCTGGAAGACCGCTTTTAGGGCCGTTAGGGTTTGGACTAGTCCCCATAGTCCCTGCAGGTGGTGTGACTACCATTTCCAAGGTCTATCGTGCGGTCTCAGGTCGAGGTCGGGGATAGCTGGTGCGCCAGGTCGCGGATCTGGCAGCTGGAGGCCGAAGGGGCACCGAAGGGACCGCAAACAATGAACACGGTGTGTTTTTCAGGGGCAGGGAAGCCGAGAGCAAGCACAACTGAGCCGATTTAACCGGTTCAAGCGAGATCCATCGAAGTCGGAGAAAAAGTATAGGCGGGGGGGGCGGAGGAGATTGCGGAGGTCTGTACCCCTTTCTGTGCTCTGTCGAACGGCTTCCCTATGTCTCAAGAAGCTATAACATGCACATCATTCGAAGGAGGGATGTGTACAAAGCCCAATTAGGGGGGGAAAGCTGTTTGAGAAAAGAAAATAATTCGTGACAGTCGCGGAACCCACGGGTTGGGGAACTCGGCAATCGGCGTTTCTCATTGGCCGACTGCGGATACATCGCAGGAGTTCCTCATAACCCTTACGGTTTTCCTCATCAATGCCCGGGCTTATACGTGTTATTGAATTGAAAATCTCATGTTAATATGATAAGAAAAGTCGCAGCATTTGAGAAGAATAGGGGTCATCGTTGCTTTGTGTTCATCTCTAAGCTCTGAGCCTTATATTTTGTTTTGGGTGCGAAGCAGTACCTCGGTCTCTTCAGTCTCGCCAACCCACAAATACCTCGTCTGTCCGGAATCGTTGGGTGCAGGTAGATTCCTTCAGTGGGGTGCGGAAGCCCGTTTTATACGCCATCATACCCGCCTGAGCAATCATGATTCCGTTATCAATGCAATATCGCTCATCTGTCGCAAAAACAGAGCCGCCCCGATCCCGCGCCATGATCCCCATCATCTCCTGTAGTCGCTCATTAGACCCCACGCCGCCGACAATAAGCACCTGCTTAGAGCCGACATGCGCCATTGCACGCTCGGTGATTTCAACCAGTATCGCATACACCGTCTCCTGTAGGGAGAAGCAGAGATCAGCCCGAGTAGGTTGATCACCAGGATTTTGATCAGCCTGCTCTGCTTTATTCATCCCAAGAGACACAGCTAGCGCATCAATCGTAGCTAAGATTCCAGAGAATGAACAGTCCATGCCCTTGACTACATATGGGAGATCAACAAGCCGACTCCCTTTCTTTGCGAGCTGCTCAATATTGTATCCCGGGAACGGATCGTTAGGAATATGCAGCGTGCGTGCAAACCGATCCAGGCAGTTTCCAACGGCGATATCCAGCGTCTCACCGAAGATACGGTAGCGTTTATCACTATACGCAATGACCTGCGTATTGCCACCAGAGACATATAAAACGACGGGATTCTCAGCGCCGGTAATCAGACGGCCCATCTCGATATCTAGAAATCGCCAAATTATATAAGTCACTTCGCACATCCAAAGACCTCGGGAATATCCTAGTAAGATATTCGATGATTCTTCGAGGGATTAAAAACGTACGTCCAACACAGTGATTCACTGCAATCAATGGTTTGTCCCAAAGCAGACTCATCATCCGCGCCGCAATAGCTATGCTCTGCAGCGGGGCACCCATCCCAGGGCCTTTGGTGAAGCAGATACAGTCCACATCTTGCGGTGACAAGGATGCCTCTTGAAGAGCTGCCTTCACCATCTTGACAACCCATGCCCGGTGGTGACGTGCCGTATCCTTAGGTAGGAAGCCCTCACCAGGTGGGGCATTGTAGGTGTGTCGAACATTCGCGAGGACCTGGGGTATGCTGCCGTCTGTGGGATGTAGGATGATGCCGATTGCCACCTTGTTGGCAGATCCTTCCATTCCGATGGCGATCATGGCGAATAATCAATGAAGGATCAGTTGGCTCGAATGTTGCCTTATACCAACCTTGGAAATGTTAGTAGTAAGTTCGGCTTTACTGGGATGATTCACCTGGGTATCCCTCAATTTGGCAATTTGTGGGCCCTGGAGGTACCTGTGTGCTTATATAATATATGAGCACCCTGGACCTCCAGGACTGCCCAGGTGGGCAACCTTGAACCTTCCAAGGTCTAAGATTCCAACGTTGGGAAAGTGCCGAGAGGTGAGCACTAGACGGATCAAGAAAGCCAATGCCATAGTATGTGTACATCTCTTATCCTGTTAATGGTTTCCTAAGCCGAGAGCTGAGAAAAGCCCTAATATGAGAATAAGACTATACCGTTCTATTTTGCAATTCACTTGATCATCATTATGTTCTTCTTTTTCCTCTCCCTCCTTGCGTACCGTATTAGCTGCAGTCTGCTGCATAATTGCTACATAAGCATGTTTAGCATCTAGTCCTGCTTAGAGCCCGTGGATCCAGCCTTCCCAACTGCAACTCGCACAAGGTTTAAATCCTTGTCGCTCAAGTCGCGTTGGCGCTCTCTCCCTAGGTATATCCTCAAGATCGGATATCGGGTCACGACACTGGATATGGCGTACATAATGACCCAGGTAGTGTCTTGCAAAACAGCCATCAGCAAGTCAAATGCCGCATTTCTACTCTCATCGTCACAGTAGATAATGATTTGATAAAACTTTCTCCGGGTTTCTAGGTCGCACAGGGGCTTGAAAAGCACGACATGAGATTGAGAGAGAGGCGATATCTTGATTGGAACTGTAGCATAGTATCTTCAGCTGTATCTCAAGAGGGGTAAGCAACGACATGGTCCTTTTCAGGCATGTGGTCTCTATTGGGCTGGTTAAGCTGAGCGGATCAGCGTGTTCAGGTGACAATCAGAGCATGCCCGAGTGCTCAGTGAGCGGATACCTACATATGGATCCATCAATGGACCAGGGCTCAGGGGCGGCATAGCCGGAGCACTAAAGCGAAAAGGGAAAGCCAAGAAGTGGCAGTGAAAATCAAGTACATAAGTACACTATACACACAGAAAAAGAAAAAAGTCTTCCGAGAAAAGGATAGATTTCAGATTTGCCTAAATACGGCGAAACATAGGAGGACTAAGTACATACATTATCCAGCTGCCGAGTACCGGGTAAAAAAGGCACATGAGAAAGGAAGTAAAATAGAGGGGCCCCTAAAACATAAAAATAGGACCCCATAAAGGGGGAAGAAGAAAGAAAGTCGAAGCAGGCATACTGTCACATGTATATCGGACCCTAGGAACGTAGCAGGGACGAAAGAGACATGGGAAACCAGACTTTAGAAAGAAAACGCCAGAAAGCAATAGAGAAAAAATCGGCAGGCCCTCGCTATGAACGATCCAGCTTCGATGAATCTTGGAATCCAAGCAGTGTGGGGTACCCTTGAGTCTGTCCAGAAACCGGGTATTCCGACAATGTGCCTTGGTAAGACCAAAACGGAAACTGAAGGGCATATGTGCAAGCCATGTAGGCCAAATCGGGGAAGGAAGGGTATGTAAGAGGTAGAATCGAAAAAAGGATGGTGGCCAGGGTACTCGTCATGTTTTGAGAAGTCGTCGAAGGTTCAAGGGAAATTGAGCGCTATGCGGGTGGTATACGCGGTCGGTTCAATTGAGCGAGTTGGTTTGGTAACACGCCTTTAATGGTATGTCTTCGTCTCCTCTTTCTCCTTCAACCCACCCATCCGCTCAATGTCAAGGGACTGGAAGCGACCGGTGTCGGTGCTTTGGTAGGGCGGGAGCTCCTCGTGGCAGGGCTCCAAACCGATGCTGCCCGCGTCACTGATTCGGACAACGACCATGCGGCCAGAGGTACGCTTGCCACTGGCATCTTCTTCCTCGGGGAAGGTAATGCGGATCTCGGGTACAGGGCTAGGTGGAGGGCTGTCGGAGTTCGCCATGAGGCTGCGTTTCTCATCATAGACAAGCACGGAGTCGGTTTTATTCGTGGAAATGGTTAGGCGGCGTCTGTTGGGGGACACTCCATTGTGGACTGGGAGCAAGTTTTGGTTCCGAGACTGACGCTTGCGGCGGAGGACGAGCAGACCACCGACCAGAGCAAGGGAGAGCAGGACGAGAACGAGGAGAGCGATGAGTAGGTCGACCATGGCGTTGGAGAGTCCGCTGTCGCTGTCATCGCGAGCCACGATGCGGGGGGATAGGTTATTCATCATGTTGGTTGTTGATTGCCGGTTGTCGACGGTTGGTCTTTCGAGGCCGAGTTTGAGAAGTGGATGATCGGAAATCGACAGATATGTATGTGATCGTCGAGTTCGGATTCCAAGGAAGGTCACGGAATCAATCCGGGGAAGTAAACAGTGAAGCGCGATGGAATGTGCGTACAATTTATCGGTCACGGGATCGTGGCGGAAAAAAAAGGCGAAGAATCGAAAACGAGAGTGAGTAAGTTAAGGAAAGAATGGACAAGGTGAGCCGCTGAAAGAGTGAAGCTGGCACCTGAAAAGGAAAAGAATGGAGGGGATGGGTGAGAATGAAGGGAAAACAGAAAAGGGAGGAAGGGGAGAAGAGGAGAAGGGTTGTAAGCCTAGAACGGCTTTGCTATTGTTAGTGTAGAGCTAAGCTATTCGCAGATTAGCGTTGTTCCTTGGGTGTTGCTCGGGGCCTCTTGGCCACAGGGGTCAACCAATCACAGTCTTTCAGTGCCTGGTGAACGGGCCCTCTGGGGGCAATTCACGCCCTCTCATTCGTTAGAGGGCTCCACCGAACTATGCCTGTTTATTTTGGTTCCCCTGAGGCCCACGCTCATAACTCGCGTAAATCTTATGAAGCAGTACGTTGTACATCCGGGGTAGTATATATTGGCATGATCTTCAAGTTATGTTTAAAGATAGGTAGTCATGACCGGCGCTTATTCTGGTCACACAACCATGAATCACTCAAATTTGGGTTTACGGTGCAATAAACGAAGCCTGATTGTGTACATAATGGCATGATTTGTGCTCTCTCGAGGCCGATACTCATGCAAAACTGCAGGAAATGAGTGTCTTAAAATCAGTAGAGGGAGATTAGATCTCATGCACCTGATCTTCGAGACATAAACAAAGCCCTAGCATGCGTCAGCCAAACACAACTGCTAGTACAAGTAAATAGCAACCATTAGGAAATAAACAAAAATTTAAGGAACAAATTGTTAACTTTGAAACAGTTAGTTAGGTTATTGTATTATCATATGAGTGAGTGGAGTTGGTTTGGTTGCTGAGATATACGCAAGTGCATAAACAACATTGAAGCACCAAAGATCGACCATGACTTGTTATGTTATACATTTTTTGAGGATTTCTTCAAACCTGAAATGACTAGCATAATCAATATCCAAGTCCATTCCTATTGGAGTATTTCAAAATAAAGTAATGTGTCAAACTCGGATGTCTGCCTAGGGGGACAAGGTGATCACATGCTAAATATATATATCACAATTGAATAAGCCGTGTTCAAACGATTCACGTATGGCTATAACCCAGCAACCAAAGCCAGAGGAATTACTCCGTCCTCATATACCTGACATGCAAGGTCATTATAGCTAGATACCGTTTGCCACATGTCGGATGTAGCAATCGCCTGAACTGCATGTATCCTGCTTGCATGGATTTTGCCGCCACACCGGGGACACAGCACAAGGGCACGCGGTCCCAGTGCCACAACTAAAGTGCTCAGTTATACCCAAGTACATGGTGTGTGGTCTTTTGGTTTTGCTGCAGTAGTCACTGGCAGGATGGTGCTAGAAGAGCTATTCCTTCATTATACATAATGAGTGCGGGGCATAATCCGGGGGCGACAGCCCGCGGTTTCTGTGCTTGAGTATTTAGTACACTTTTCACATATTCTTCAATAAATATTGTATGTTGATTTACAAAATATGATCTGGTCTGTACTTTAAGTTCTTATGTGTGGGCGTTTGACTAGGGTGCTGACACACGGGAGGCATCAACGGAAATATATATCGGGCTTGGGGGATATCAATTGAAGCTAACCGTGGAAGTCATTTCCTCCAGATGACAGAAATCTCCCATCGGTCAAAAAGCCGGAGGTCTCATGTCGATGCTTTAGTAGGGATTTTGATGCTCTACACCGGCCTTCCGTTGACACCGCCAAGACCTGACACTCGAGATCAAGAACACAACTAACGGAGTACGTCGCCATCAAAATTTGTTCATTGCACCGACTGATATGTCCTACGCTATCTTGGCGTACATCGTAGTGGACAGACTCTGCACCTTTTATAATGCGGTCAGGGGCCGCCAACACACATTCGACACCTCACAAACCCGGAGAAAGGACGATCATCGCAGGAAAAGCAACAACCCATACCCAAAAACTGGTAACACGGCCAACACCTTATAGTCTCTCTGCAAGCCGGGCATTGCGCTCGGGACCATTACGTGTGCCTAAGCCTACAGGAGTTGGACGCAAGGCAGGCAATGCCCCTCAGCGATCAGATCCGGGGAAGGTTTCTGCGAGTGATGGCTTGACACTTGACTTGTGCAACCCTTGTGCAAGGATCCAAAGGCGAGTATCCTTGTCAGACTCTCCCTTTTCCAGTCCATGTCTCGGCCTTTTTCCAATCTCGCCGGATGGGATTACACCGCGATGACTGGACACTCCAACGTTGACGGTAAATGTTCACTAACACATGCTAGATGATGACCGCTTCTTTTGCTTTATTTTTCTCACCCCTAGGTTTCTATGGGTTTCTGACCCGGACAATGAGCATTTGGGTCTTGTCATTTAACAGGCTGCATATCACACTTTACCCACAGATTCATCCAAGGGTCAGTGTGACGATGCGCCGAAGCAAGGGGCTGGCCGAGTCTACAGAAGTCTACTCAGCCGAGAACCATTTTTTCGCAGATAATTCTTCTGGATCTGGGACCCCTCAAGGCCCGAAGCGTACTTCTATCGATGGTCGCGCGCGAGACTATTGCACAGCTCGCAGTTGGGATTTGCCGTTATCATTGATCTATTGAGAGTTAGAATCAAGGGATTGGAGCTCAATACCAATACCAGCGCACGGCCACACGGTTGAAAAACAGACAGGACATAAACAAAAAAAAAAGAAAAGAAAAGGAAAAAAAAAAAAATCCAAACACAAGAGCGAAACAAATCCCCCCCCCATTGAGTTCCTGACTAGGCGGAGAAAGTAAGCCAACGAGAGACGCCTTGCCAATCCTGGAATGGCAGGTAATGCGCAGGTAATCCACAGTTAGAAGGATGGCCCTTGGCTCTTTCTGTCAGGAATGTTTCCGGATCCAACCGGATATTATATGAGATGTTTAAAGAATATGAATTTGAGATCTAGCCCTGTGGATATAATATCCCAAGATAGGTGTATATAGAGTGTACCTTACTTTGCGGTTAAGACTAAAGTAGGAGGGGCTTAGTGGGCCCGATCGGACCTCCAGAAAACCTTCAATAATCAAGATAAGCGGTTGCCGAGCATTATAGGAAAGCTTCATTAACTTCATTAGCTTCATTTGCTTCATTGAGAGGAACATCAACTTGGAAGCTGCCCAGGTGAATTCCATTTTCCCGATTCTTTTTAGCGAGAAACCTTCTTCTTGATGTTGGGGACCGGCTCCATTCGGGAGTATGTTCTGTCTATATAAGGGTTCCATGGTCAATGCAGCTGCCAGGCAGTTCTATAATGGAGTGGATAGGAACTTTTGGCCGATGTGTTAAATCTCTCCAATGGTGACCTCAGGTTTGCTCGTTCACCCTTATTACATGGGCCATTCGGTATTGTTCCAGGGACCATTTGTTGATGTATTCAGCTGGACCATGGGAGATGACGCGACTAGTTACCTAATAGGGCAGTGTAGAGACTGAGTGTATGGAGAAATAGAATTGCAATACAATATGTAATATCTCAATAGAAATATAGATAGAAAATATAGGATACATAATATATCATATATACCAAATCACAATATTGATGTAAAAACAAGAGTAAAAACAAGACAAAGAGATGGGGCCAGGCTAAAAAAGAAGCGCCGGGAGTTAGATCGCGGTGACGGTTAGATACTTACGCCATGAACAAAATGGCTGAAAAGATACTTGGGCTTACCGCCAAACTCTAACCTAAACTGAAGTACCACCATCTCCTAACCAGGATCGACCTATTCACATGGTTATTGTATTACACAGCTAATACAGCGGCTGATCTGCCTGAGAAATCATCTTTCTTCTTGTTATCTATCCAATTGACTGTTCCTTTCTCTTTTCCTTCTTTTTTCGTGTGACTCTTTTTTTTTTTTTTAATTGTCTTCCTTATTATTTCAACTGTCTCCTCTTTTTTTTTTGACCTTTCCTTTTTCTCCTTCCACCGCCTCACCATCAACCCACTCCAACAGCCACACAAAAAAAAAACCCTTGGGCTGTCATGCTGGCGCCTGTGTGACAGCTGGACTACATTAATGCCGTGCCTTGTCTCTCGTCCACATTCCCTTCCATCGATCCACTGAATCCCGGATTCTCATCCTTCTTGCGCGAGCGCATTCCATTATCCTCTCTTAGTTCGCTACTCGAAAATCTTCCCCCCTCAGACATCCAAAGCCCCTTGCCTACGCCAATCAATCTAGGGTCCCCCAACGTTCTGATTGCCATTCTCGGGGATCGCCTCTCCATAAGGCACATGAGGACGATCTGCACACTGGGAGATTCTTGGAGCATGCACGGAGCAGAGTAACGTCGCGGCGCCTTAATTCTGAACACTCCGGCTACCAACTTGCAACCCCACAGCTGCAGCAAACGAAAGGGTGATAATAATCGTTCCAATTCTTTGTCACCTTGCATCTTCTACCACTGTCAGGCTCGATCGACCTTCCTGCCACCCTCAGCATTTCTCGCCTCATTCAGAGCTCGTCGCTCTTCCTCCCTTCCGTCTCCCTTCCTCTCTTGCTCCTGTATAATCTGTACATGTCCTGGGTTCGCCGTTGAGCAATACAGAAGACAAACGTTCGTTTTCTTCCCTTTCGCTCTTTCTTGTGATCCCTTCTATCCCCTCCTTTGGTGAGCCTTCCCTTTCAGACACTTGGTTACCCCAGGGTGCCCTTGTACCTTTCTCCAGATCTGCCATCTTGATGCAACGTTTCCCAATATGGCCTGAACCCTGCTAACAAGGGCCTCTTCTCATCGCAGTCTTATATTCCTTCGTGTACGCCGTCTCTGGTGCCTGGTGCCCGTTTGCAAATACTAGTCGACACAGCATCGGCCGATCGTCTCAGCTCTGTGATTTATTACCACGAGACAACCCTCCGAACCACCTACAAATAATCATCGCCGTTCGAGTACATATCGAATTACTGTTCTGCCGATCGGAAATTTCCTGGGATGGCTTCTACGATGGCCGCAAATACAACCAGCGTACACAACGTGAGTGACACCGTGGATGTCGAGCAATGGAATGATAATAACACCGAATCTAGGCACGATCCAACCGGGCTTCCAACATGAGTTCATCCGGGATGAACGACCGCAACCGCGGCTCACAAGGCAACAGTGTCGGCAATGGTTTCGGTGCTACCAAGGCTAGCTGGAAGAACAACATCTGGGGCGACTCCAACCTGGGAGGATTCGGTGATGGTAAGTTGTCGTACATCCATTGCGAATAGGGCTATGCTGACGCAGTTTGCAGAGCAACACCTCAGCGAGACTGCTTTTGAAGGAAAGTCGGGATCGGGTTCGCTTCTCTCTACATCGGAGTCAGACGGCTGGTCGGGACGTGCCAACCTGCCATGGAGCACTGTCAACACCAACCCCTCCTTCCAGAACAGAGGCCTCGCCACATCCCCCACCCAGACTCGTGCCAATGACCGCAGTGCTCCTGCTATCAACGAAGCTAGTGATAGCTCTTACTTTGCTCTACCCCGTACCACTGGCATCAACACCGCCGCTGCAACCGCCAGCCACCGGCCCTACCTCAACCCTGCGTCGGAGGGTGTGTCCCCGTCCGGGGAAGGCATCACGTTTGGTGGGTTTGCTGGTCGACGTCAGATGAACACCACTGGTCTCGGTGGCAGCCCTGTCGGAGCGACCTTCCCTGTCAAGCCTGGCTTTGCGAACCCTCTCGATAGTGCAAGCGGAGATGGCATGGGTGCCTCAATGGGCATGACCTCGTTGGGGTCTGGAATTCCCGAGCATATGTCGCCGCCCCAGGGACGAAGCGGACTATCGCACGCCTCTCACAACTCAGCTTCTTACACTACCCAGCGTCCCGCCCACTCCGCTCATCCTTCTTTCTACTCCGACAACCACAGCATCGACGGCCGCTACAGCGGTGGCTCGATGGACCTCAACGCCGGATTTAGCAAGCTGCAGCTCAACGAAGCCAACTACGGCTCCCAGGCGGCTCAACGACCTTCATTCGTGCCCCATGCATCTTTCGATGGCACCTTCCAGCGCGGGAAGTACCAGAACAACGAAGACACTTACCAGGCCCTTGGGTACACCGCAGAGGCTGCACAGGAGATGCATCTTGCCTACCAGGCACGATCCAGAGCTGCGAACACCGGCTCCATCTCACCCTCAGACTATGCCCGCTTGGATAGCCCCATTTACACCGGCGTTGACGGGGCCGCCGCTCAGTACCGCAACACAGGCGCGAATGAAAGCCAAGTGGCAGCCTTTGAGCGCAGACTCCGCAACTTCCAGGAGCAGGAGCTGGCCCAAGGTTCTTCGCGGATGCAGTACCCGCCCTCTTACGATTTCCAAGCTTACCAAGCTTCTCGTTTGAATTCTCTCTCCGGATTTTACCCAGTGGGCCACCTTAGTGGCCTCGGTGCCGCTGCTCTGGTATCGCGCACTCAGCGCGAGCATGATCCTACCCAGGTTGTTCGCAGCCCCCTCCTAGAAGAGTTCAGGGCCAACAGCAAGGGCAACAAGCGCTACGAGCTGAAGGACATCTACAACCATGTAGTTGAGTTCAGTGGTGACCAGCACGGTTCTCGCTTCATTCAACAGAAGCTTGAGACCGCCAACAGCGACGAGAAGGAGCAGGTGTTCCGTGAGATCCAGCCCAACTGTCTTCAGTTGATGACTGATGTCTTCGGCAACTACGTGGTCCAGAAATTGTTCGAGCACGGCAACCAGACCCAGAAGAAGATTCTTGCCAACCAGATGCGCGGCCATGTCTTGGCTCTGTCGACCCAGATGTATGGATGCCGCGTGGTCCAGAAGGCCCTCGAGCACATCCTGACTGACCAGCAAGCTGCGATGGTCAAGGAGCTGGAGAACCACGTCCTCAAGTGTGTTCGTGATCAGAACGGTAACCACGTCATCCAGAAGGCCATCGAGCGTGTTCCTTCACAATACGTGCAGTTCATCATCAATGCCTTCCGTGGCCAGGTCAACAGACTAGCCGCCCATCCTTATGGCTGCCGTGTCATCCAGAGAATGCTTGAGCACTGCGAAGAGGTCGATCGCCAGTCCATTCTGGCTGAGCTTCATGCCTGCACTTCCAATCTGATTCCTGACCAATTTGGCAACTATGTCATCCAACATGTTATTGAGAACGGTGACGAGAAGGACCGAACTCGCATGATCGACATTGTCATGGGGCAGCTCCTTGCTTACTCCAAGCACAAGTTTGCTAGCAACGTGGTTGAGAAGAGCATTGAGTTCGGTGCGGAACATGAGCGTATCCACATCATCAGTACCCTAACCTCCACAAACGACCGCGGCGAGAGCCCTCTCCTAGGTCTCATGCGTGACCAGTATGGCAACTATGTCATTCGTAAGTTCAACCCCTATTACTCGTTGTGTACTATACTAACCCCCAACAGAGAAGGTGCTGGGCCAATTGAAAGATGCCGAGCGTGAAGCCCTCATCGACCAAATCAAGCCTCTTCTCAGCCAGCTGAAGAAGTTCAGCTATGGCAAGCAGATTGTGGCGATTGAGAAGCTCATCTTTGACCCCAACTCTCCTGCGACTGGCCCTCTGTCTCACACCACCTCGACCACTCCCCCTCACTCACACAAATCCTCTCCGCAACCCGTCAAGCGCTCAATCCCCACTGAGCAGCCCCGGGCCCCTTTCGTGGGTAACGCACCACCCACTCCTCCCCCGACGGATGCCCAGACCACCGTCGATACCACCCTCGAGTCGAAAGGCCTCGCTAAGAGCACTGTGACCTCGGTTTCGAGTCCCGAGACAGGCAACACCGGTGTTACCGTCCCGGTCGACGTCACCAGTGCTCACTAATTCGTTGCACACTTTATCTTGCTCGCCCAACATAATCTTTCTAATCCTGATTTGATCTGAGCCGAGTGACTTCTTGTTCTCTATCTAATACGGGGCGTATACATACAGGGGAATCAGGCGGGATATATGTTACCAACGTCTATGTGATTCTCCCCTACTTGACCATGGCTTTGACGGCGCAACAATGAGGGCCTGGAATGTCTTTATTTCTTTTTACTATTTTCTTTTCTTGTGTTGATCTCGATCTCGATCTCGGCCCGCCGACTTATTTCTTATCTTACCTTATTTGTTCTTGTTTCTTTCTTGACATGTTCATTTATTCTTACGATTGTGTTGTGAATCATTGTCAATGCTTCTCGCTACGAGATCCAGGTCCGAGAATCGATATGGCTCCGGCGTCTTTGTTCTTTCACTTCTTTCCATTTATTTTTATTTTGTCACGGGGTTAAGGGAGGCTGTGATGGGGGAAAAAAATCGGCAATCGGCTCGGAAAGGGGGGAACGGATTTGATATTTTCGCTCTTCATGATTTTCCGAGCGCATATGCCATAGCATGGAGTCACGGACCTTCCACATTCACATTCGGATCCAACAGAAAATACGAGGAAAAGAATCAATTCAACCACTTTGCACAGCAGTTACCTTGTGCTCATGGCATCCGCATGATCTACCCAGAACCACCTACCACTTTTATTTCTTTCACACATTTCTTTTCTCTGGCCAAGTCAACATATTTCAAGTCATGGCTATGATTCCTGATCCTGAGCTCCACGGCTTTCCTTTCGCATCAAGGTGTTCTTATCAAAGGTGTTCTTGCTTCTGTGCTTCTCGGTCAGCATGGATGATTCTGCTGGTTTGGGAGCTTGTTATAGCTGCCCGCCATTGTGGACTTCGTGCTTGTATGTTTCCGGGTTGCCATGCCGTGTTGATAATTTCGTGGTTTTCTTTTCTTCCTCTTGCTACTGGCTGTATTATCAATGCATTATGACTTTGACTTTAATTTTGCTAAGTATTGCTGAAAATGGTGTAAATTTGTACCAATTCGTTCATGTATCGTAGTATCTTCAGTGTATCTAGCTCCAACGTCTAAGGTAAAGTACTGTAGTGCATAGCGACCACTTGGACCTTCACTAATCCTTTAAAAAGACATTTCAAATCATTCAAGTAGTCGCTCTACACTCGATGTTAAGGTGCCCAGCACGTGACCCATATAGATCATATCACACGTGATCCTAGTCCCGTGATGGCCGATAAGGCGGCGCATTTTGATAGAGTTGGAGCGAACCGGTCTGCACTTCCACTTCTTCCTTGACACTGTGATCAGCATTGTCTCTCTGCGCGTCAACGGATGAAACCCCGCAGTATCGACCAATCCACCCGTTATCTCTGAACTCTTAATCCGAGCTCGAAAGAACCTACATCCAGAGTCGGCATCCAGACTAGCTCCGAGCTTTCTCCATCCCGCAAAACCACAACCTACAACTCTACAATAACCACCAACACAACATCCACATAGAACTCTCCACCGGAGAACCCCTGAATCAAACCACACTTTCAGCCCCACGCAAACCAACCCACCAACAACCATAAAAATGTCCTCCAACGTCGGCCTCACAACCCCGCGCGGCAGCGGCACATCAGGCTACGTGCAGCGCAACTCCGCGGTCCTCAAACCCCGCAACACAGGCTACGGCGCCCCTTACCCACCGATTAGCGGCGCAAATGGCAGCGGACCAATGGACCGACCATTCAAGCAGCGGATGCCGGATAAGCAGATCCTCGAGCACGACCGCAAGCGCGCGATCGAGGTGAAGGTGATGGAAGAGCGGGAGCGACTGGAAGAAGAGAACGAGCGGATCGAAGAGGAGGCAGAAGATAAGAAGAAGAAGGCGAAGAGTGGGGCCAAGAAAGAAGAAGATGGCGAGGCGGATGAGGGGGAGAAAGTTCTCAGTGATGAGGAGATTGATGAGAAGTGTGATACTCTTCGACAGCGTTTGCTGGCTGAGCTTGAAGAGGATTTGAAGCGTGGAGAGTCGGGCTTCAAGAAGCCTTTCCCTGGGTCTGGGGCTGGGGCTGGGGCTGGGAGGGATAGACGCAATCTTAAGTCTTATCAGGTTCATGAGCTTGCTGAGGCGAAGATTGAGGAGACGGAGAGGTTGCGGAGGGCTTTTGGGTTGAGGGAGGATCGGGAGACTGGGGAGATTTCGAGTTCGAGGGATTATCGGGAGAAGAGGAGGGATTAGATTATGTCTTGACTTGTTTCTTTCTTTTTCTTTTTTTTCTTCTCATTGTCTTTCTTCTCAAGTAATGGTGTTAATCGGTGTTATGGGCTTGTTGGATTATCATGGAAATAGGGTTGCATGAACAAGTTTTTCTTTTCTTTTCATTGTTTTGCTCATGTTATGCTGTACAATTTTTTTTCGAATGCAAAGAAATGAACAATTGGATATCATAACTTCATCTATAATACACCAAAACCAGTACACTATGCCACAAACTTTTCAATAACCCAACCCTGCTTAGGATCCTTCTTCTGCACAACCTTCTTAGCAGGCATCGGCCAGCCCACACTACCCCCATCACCCACCAAAGAAGGAATAACCCAGCAAGATCTCCGCGGCGGCACACCCTCAATAGGATCAGCCTTACCAATCGGCTTTCCATACTCAATCAGCGGCGTGTCATGCGCAATTGCTGAGAGCTGCAACCCACTAGGCGCAACAAGCGGGAACATCCTAATCTTAGGAACCTGGTCGGAGACCAGCGAAGCAGAAGACTGCTGCAGATGCGAGTAAGTGATATACTTCGGCATTTCCTTCGGCGAGAGCTTAGCAAGCAGCGAAGAGGGATGCACGTAGACAGCTCGTTCCTGCAGATCCTCACCCTTACCATCCCTCGAACGGAAGAGCGTCAGGTAAGGAACGTCAATGGCGCGACGGGGAGCGCGGGGGTTCTCCGGTGGAACGGGGGCCTGATCAGCGCGGATAGCGACATGATCAATGAATCCTGCGGTGACGATCTGCTTCAGGGCCTTGATTTGCTTTGAGGAGGGCTCTGGAAGACGGGGTTCGTAGGCGGGGACTAGGCCTGGGTTATTTGAGCGCACGATGTCGGTTAGCTGGCGACGGAGCTGGGTTGCTTCTTTGAAGGCCTTTGCGCGGAGGAACATTTTTTCACTGAAGGCGTCGCCGTCGGAGGCGTAGCCGTAGGCGCAGATTGCAGAGAGGGATTTGAGAGCGTCGGAGGTGTCGTCGTGTTTGCTGAAGAGGCGTTGGGCACGGGCGTATGCTTTGTTGCGTTGTTCGCGCTCGTCGTCTTCGAGACGGTCGGCATTTGTGTAGACCTTTCGTCTGTCGCTGTCGCTGTCGCTGTCGTCGTCGACTTGCTTCTTGGCTGTGGTTGGCAGGGGTTGGTTCGGGTCGAGCTGGTTCTCTGGGACGAAGAGGTCGCCGACTGCCAGGGCTGCGACCAGGGCGATTACGTACGGCATGCAGCCGTGTTGGTGGCCGATGTGGAGCATTTTGCTGAATCGGGGGGAGAGGGGGTAGGTTGAGAGACGGCGGCCGATGGGGGTTACCTGGCCTTCGGCTGTAAGGGCGCCGAGGTTCTTGAGGAGTTTCTCTGCCTTTGCGAGACCTTGGCGGCTTGGGGGTGTGGGGAATGGGAAGTTGATCACGTTGTGAAGACCCATGCTCTTCATCTGGAGGACGACGCCTTCGATGGGAGTGCGGAGGATCTCTGGGTCGGTGTATTCAGCGAACTCGCCTTCGTAGACTGCAGAGGAGTACATTCGGTAGCAGTGGCCAGGACCCGTTCGACCAGCTCGACCAGCTCGCTGGTTTGCGCTTGCTTTGCTGATCCAGCCGACTTGGAAGCTTTGGACTCCAGTGAAGAGATCGAACTGCTTCTCCTTGGCGCGGCCGCAGTCGAAGACATACTTGATACCGGGAATGGTAAGAGATGTCTCGGCGACGTTGGTTGCGAGGATGATTAGTCGGGAGTTCTCTGGGGCCGGCTCAAACACCTTCATCTGTTCTTTCGTGGGAAGTTGGGAGTATAGAGGCAAGACGTGGACGCGAGTTGACGAGTCCATGGCCTCTTCGCCTTCAGCAAGTTCGAAGCCTTCGTCTTCCTCTGCGTCATCCAGTCCGGTGATCTCCATATCACTGTCATAATCATCATGTCCGGGATTTTCCATCTCGGTGCCGCCTAACTCAAGGTCCTCTGCCTCCAAAGGAGCCTCGGTAGCTGAGAGCTGCACCTTTGCCTGTGTCGTGTCTTCCCGCTGAGTAGGTTTGAATGCCTGCTTCAGACGTTTAGAAAGCTGTCGGATTTCGTTCTGACCAGTCAAGAACACCAGCATTCCACCGGCAGGTAGTTTGCGGTGTCCGCGCGAAACCTTGCGGAACGCGTCCTCAACGTAGTCACGCTGCGTGCGGCGGGAGAAATGAACTGCAACGGGGTATTGGCGACCCTCGGCTTGAACCAAGGGAGGTGCACCATTACGGAAAAGACTTGGGTTCTCGGTGAAATCCGAAATACGGAGAGTGGCTGACATGATGACGACCTTCAAAGGCTTGACAGACGGGTCCTCTTCGCTCAAAGACTTGCGCAGGCCCACAATACGACTGACCATTCCAATCAGGATATCAGTGTTGACGCTGCGCTCGTGAGCCTCGTCAATAAGAATGATAGAGTATTTGCGAAGGGCAAAGTCATCGGCAATCTCTCGTAGAAGAATACCATCAGTCATGAACTTGATGGCTGTCTTCTTCGATGCCGTAGACTCGAATCGGATTTGATAAGAAACCTTTTCGGCATGTTGACCCAATTCCTGAGAAACGCGGTTCGCCATACTCACGGCCGCGACTCGGCGAGGCTGGGTAACACCAATTAGACCCGGGTTAGGGCTTCCTGGGGAGCCGAAGCCGGATTCGAAGAGGAACTGGGGAAGCTGAGTTGTTTTGCCACTACCAGTAGCACCCCAAATGACGACAACTGAGTTGTTGTGAATTGCTTCCATGATTTTCTGTTCTTCGCCAACGACAGGGAGTCCAAGACGGGCGGTTTGGATTTCCTCCGTACGGTCAACCGCAACACTGTACGCCTTGCGATTGGGATCGCCATGAGTTACCTGAAGCTCCCGCGGGAGAGGTTCTTCTTGTGTGGTATTGTGGGTTGCTGGCAACTTAGATGGGTCGAACACCTGCTCTTCCTCGGTCACGGCTCCCTCGGTGGGTTTGAAGCCTGCGGCTTCGTTGATCTGTTGTACCGCCCAAGATTTGAAGGCCGATTGGCGAGTCGTGAGCGTTGGCTTATCTTCGTCCATTTCGTCATCATCTTCTGAGTCTTCTGAGCCTTCCTCGTCCTCATCTTCATCCTCATCCCCGGAAATGTCCTCGGAGGACGAAGTATCTTCCTCTTCAGAGTCCTCTTCAATATCACTTTCGGACCCTTCGCTCATATCGTCTTCATCTTCATCTTCATCTTCATCTTCATCCTCCTCGCCCGAATCAAAGCCCTCCCATGCAACCTCGGCTTTTACTGGTGCAGGTGCAGGTTTCTTCTTCGGTGCGCGCTTCCGCTTCTTTAGAACAGGGAATCCATCAGCTCCTAGCTCTAATGGTCGCTTAAGTCCACTTCCAGCTGCTGCCTCTTCTCGTAACTTTTGTTCATTGGGATCTGTTGTGGGATCGGAGACTTTCAGGTGGATGTCCGAATCGTCGGTATCATATCCTGAAATGTCTGCGGGAGCATTGTGTTTCGGCGCGGAAACGGCCGGTGCAGATACGTCGTCATCCTGTCTCTTGCGCTTGGAAAGATCTCGGGAACTCTGTAAAGAGGAAGTATCGACAGACGACTGCGCTAGCTTTTTCAACAATTCGATATTTTCTTCCTTCTTGAGTTTGTTTTCCTGCGGGAATGTTAGAGCTATATCTTTCTATTGCGGTTATCCAACATACAATGTATTTGTCCAAGCGCTTCTGCTTCTTTGAGGACATCTGGGGATGCTGCTCTGTTAGCTCTCCCTTCAGCTTCTTTCGCCGTTCCTCTTTCTCGTCCTTGGAGACGGGCTGGAGCTGTGCGACATTGGTATCAGCCGACTCCCCGTCAGGGTTTTGCCGGTGCCTTTGTTTTCTTAGACGTGGTGTAAATTTAGGCGGCATATTGGATTACTGCAGCCACCCTGGCTGAGAAAATAAGATAATTGACTGAGTATGCAAGCTCTTCGATCCAACTGTTTCTTCATCAAAAAAAAAATTAGGGCGGTCGGGATATTGCCAGCTTGGTCCGAGGCGGTGAAACTAGCCGCAACGGACGACGAAAGGGTCGACCTCCGATCGACCTCCGATACACCTAACTTAGTTAACATACCTGCACTCGTTCTCTTTCTCTTCACTGAAGTATTCCAACAAAGATAAATACTATAAGTCACTATGGTTGAATCTTTTGATACAAGCTCTCTGCAGGATTCCCTCAACCTGCCATTTCCTGCTACCACTAAGCAGATTGCGGGGTTAGTCAATGGCGTACAAACAGATGTGGTGATAATGAGCTTTAGCGATAAAATCATGGTCACAATTTCACAAGCAGGGCGATTAGCACATTGGGTATTTATGTCTTCAATTTAGCTTCATCCAACATTGCTAATGGTATGTAGTTGCATGTACCGATGGAGAACCAGAACCCAGGCACTGAGGGCATGCACACCCTCGCTGAGGGCGATGATGCTCTTCTGCCCCTCAAAAGCCTAACCACCACTACCTTACTAGGTGGCTATTCTCCTGGACAAGATACAACGGGCCAACTGCTTGCTCGTCAGATAGCTACGGCTATTGCAACCAAAACACCTAGTGAAAAGAGATTACTCCTCGTTGGCCTTGGACTTGGAAAATCAACTGCTGATAGAGATTCATTTTTTGCTATCGTTGATCTGGTTCTGCAATGCCTATGAAACAATCATAGCCCGATATCCGACTGAGAATGAGCCAGCCATCAGAACGAGGCTTCTGCAAGCTGCGAGTCTTCTGCAATCTGCGAGGCTTCTGCAATCTGCGAGTCTTCCGGAACCTGGGAGTCTTCCGGAACCTGCCAGTCTTCCGGAACCTGCCAGCCTTCTGAGTCTTCTGTAATCTGCGAGTCCTGTGCAATCTGCGAGTCTTCCGGAACCTGCCAGTCTTCCGGAACCTGCCAGCCTTCTGCAACCTGCCAGCCTTCTGCAACCTGCCAGCCTTCTGCAACCTGCCAGTTTTCTGCAATCTGCGAGTCTTCCTCAATTCGCGGGGCTTTCACAACGTGTGCGTATTTCGCTATCTTTCGGGCTTCCTCCAGCAAACGGTTCAGCTTCTCCTGGGTTATATGTCCCTGGATTCGAATTCTTTCCATTGCAACGAATGCACCACAAGCCAACACGTAGGCAAGATCCCTCTCATTGAAGAGCTCATGCTCCCAGTTCCTTCTCAATTCGACAATCAACGTGCGAACAGCCATAAATCCCTTCTCTCTGTGCTTTGCCATGAACGCGACGAATTCGCAGTTGCGCTTGCTCGCCTTGTAGGGGTCGTTGTCACCAAGCACGAATTTTATCGCTCGAATTCGGTTCGTCATCAGTTCTCGGAAGATCGGGCATGGGGGCGCGAGGTACGCATGTCTAGGGAAATCCATCACCACCAGAGTCCGATTGCTCAGAGCATTGATGTATGCAATCGATGCTTCTGACATCCACTCGAACGATGAAAGTCTCATGGAACTCGGTATCTTCGGGGTAAAATCATCGTTCTCGATAATGATTGCCTGCTCGCAGTCGTCAAAAACGTACTTCCAGATTTTCGCGCGTATCTCCAGCGGCAGCCAATCGAGTCGGCAGGGGCTTCGTCTATTCGTGGTAATATCCGGGTGGTAGATTCTCATGTCTGCAAGGAACCTGTTCTCAAACGATTCCCAGGTGCCAAACTGCAACCAGAGTCTTTCCACGAAATCTCCTCCAGCATGGCCGCTGATGTGGAAGAGTTCATTGTCGGAACTGGCACATTGTCAGATGAAATGGACTTGTTGGTGGCATCGCGCCTTTGAATTAACTTACTACATGTAAGACGCGTTCTCAGATGCCGGGACTACATCCACGACTTGGTCGGACTCATGCTGGATAGCCGAATCTGCTGGGCCAGGGACTTCCAAGCTTCCATTCTCGGCTTGGACAGATCCATACGAGACCTCGGAACCCAAGACCTCAGAAGCCGGGGCTTCGGAAGCTTTGTTAGACTCACGCTTGGCTTCAAACTTTCTTCGGAGGCGCTCGCGCGTGACCGAAGCATTTGCTCGGACACGACGAAGGGTGTTTTTGAACCTCTTCATGGTTGTTGCTGATGCGTGATGAAGTGGTATGGGTGGAGGATCGTGAGCTGGGGATGAAGGGTCGTGATGGGATTTGTTGTCGCCGACATAAGCGGGCGTCGCCTCGGCGGCGCCCCAACAATATAATTCATACATCTGCCTACATCCGTGGATTAAATTATACTTACAGACGCTACGACTGCTTTTATTTAAGAATTTCTGGTGATCAATTACCCGTACATGCTCGGGATGAGTTCTATTTTGGTGTTGTTTTGGGTGTCAGTGGGCAAGGGGGTCTACGGGGTTTTGTGGATAGGAATCGTTCAAGACTATCTATCAGAAGCGACTACTGTGAACGAGCGGTAGCACGTTGAATACTGAATTGGTTTTTCCCCTCTCCTTTGGAGTAATTGGGTAGGCCATGTATGGTATAGTTCGATCTTGTAGTCACTATATTAGACCGAAAAGGCACTTTGAATATTTCACCCACAGTTTAAGACATCAGTTTGAACTAGATGCCATGAAATGATTAAATATGGGACTAAAAAAAGTCCAATGACATCAACCGATGAATAGTTAACAACCGGAGTTATACTCTTGATATTGCGGTATGGCCAGTCACGTGGTGCATATTGACCCAACAGGGGCTACAACATACCTACAAGACGACACCTGTATGTAGACCGTGAACAGAGTCAGTTTGGGGCTTAGGACAATCATGATTTTTTAAACCTTTGACCTGACAGCTGGTTACTGCGAGTCCATTTAGTGATAGGCCGCGCGTAATCTGGCGGTCTTGCATTTGAAAATCTTCCTTTGGGTCTCATACTCCATCCACATCAAACGTTCCATTAATCTCCCATCCACATCTTTTTTTTTATCCCCTTTGTCTTCATCTATCTTTATCTCCCGAAAGAAAATCTGCATTCGATCTTTGTGGACTTCTGCACGATGGAGCCACTAGTGGATCCTGAGTTAGCCGCCGCCGTTGAGGCCTCTCGCCAAGATATGTATCGCCAGCAGAACAGACATCCCTCATCCCAAGCATCCCAGACATCCCAGGATAATTTTGTGGATCTGACCAATGACTCGGGAAACGACTCCGACATTGAAGAGGTATTCCCCAAGTCAAAATCCGTCGTTAATTCCGAGTCGGAAGATGATCACGAGCATGAACAGCTACAACGTGCTCTTGCTATGTCGTTGGAGCCTAACGAGACCCAAGCCCCAGACAATGCACGGACTCTCAAACATGCAACTGCACCCCGTGAGGACTCTGTGACATCGGCCGGCTCACTTTTGGGCATGAACCGGAAGCAGATGGAAGAGGAGCGTCTTGCACGTCTCGCCAAGCGCAAGGCCGACGATAGTTCGTCTACTCCTCCATCTCAGGTTACCCGGAAGCTTCCCAGGACTGAGCCCTTGCCAGTCCGTAATCCTGTCGCTCTACGCAATCCGTTCCAATCAGCCCCGCAAGCGAATATGGTTCGAGTGAAATCTCGCACCGAGGTCTGCCGCCAGTTGGCATCAAATGCCCCAAACATTAACATCCAACCGACCTCCCGTTCAGTGGCCCAATGGCCTCTTGGAGCTGTCAAAAAGACACACATCACCGGTTTCCCTCGCAGTGGAAATGAGATCACCATTGAGGAAGTTATCCAGCGAGATGACTTGGAGTTGGGTGTATTTAGCTCGTTTTTGTGGGATATGCCCTGGCTTTATTCCAAGTTCAACAACTCGACACGCATTTTATTTGTTATGCAAGCAAATGATGAAGAAACGGTTAGTAATGCACAATGACCTTGAATGACACAGACTAACTTCGGTTACAGCGAGAGCAATATCGTCAGGACATTAGCAGCATGCCCAATTTTCGGTTGTGTTTCCCGCCCATGGAGTCGCAAGTGTTTTGCATGCATTCCAAGCTGCTGTTGATGTTCCACCCTGGATATCTTCGTATCGCAGTTCCCTCCGCCAATCTCACTCCCACTGACTGGGGAGAGGATAGACTTATGGAAAACGTATGTGACTACACCTACCTGATGTTCTTGAATTTTCTAACAGCGTGCAGACTGTATTCCTTATTGATCTTCCCAAGCTCGAAGTTCCTGATGCTGGAAAGACTCCATTCTACAAAGAACTAGTCTACTTCCTCCAGGCATCTGATCTTCACCGCAACATCATCAAGAAGCTAGATGAGTTTGACTTCAGCGAGACAAAGCGCTACGCATTTGTTCATACAGTGTATGTATTTCCCCTGGTCGATTCCCCTATCAAAAACCTAGCCATCAGCTAACGAGAGAAGTGGCGGGACAAACACCGAAGGCAAATGGCAACGAACTGGATTCAGCGGCTTGGGTCGTGCTATCAAAACCCTCGGCCTGGAGACAAACGCACCCATCAACGTCAACTACATCGTAAGTTTCTTATACTTCCATATATAATACAACATTGGGCATACTAACAACAAACTCAGGCCTCATCGCTAGGAAATCTCAACACACCATTCCTGCGCTCGATCTACCTCGCTTGCAAAGGTACACCATCATCTTCCAAAATCCCAAGACCAACTAAACTGACCAACTCCAACGCATAGGTGACAACGCTCTACTAGATTACGAGCTCCGAACGGCAAACAAGAAAAAAGAACCCCGCACAGAAGTGGAAGCCTATAACCAAGAATGTCTCGACCATTTCCGCGTTTACTTCCCCTCAGATGAGACCGCATGTGACGTCCACAGCAATGCCAAAAATGCCATCGGCACGATATGCTTCAATCCAGCCTGGTGGGGCGGAGCCAATTTCCCGCGTAACACGCTTCGAGATTGTGTCAGTGAGCGCGGAGTCTTGATGCATAACAAGGTGAGCATTTCGCGGAGGCTGATTACATCGATTTTGTTACTAATGCACATTTCTTATGGTGTAAAGCTTGCCTTCGTTCATCATCCCACCCCAATCGAGATGCCCGATAACAAGGAGTGCCGGGGTTGGGCTTATGTGGGGAGTGCGAATTTGTCGGAAAGTGCATGGTGAGTACATGTCTATACTCCTGTCGAAATGACGAAACTAACATGATCAAGGGGTCGTATCGTCAAGGATCCCAAGACGAAACAGCTGAAAATGAACTGTCGCAACTGGGAATGCGGCGTTATCGTGCCTGTCATCAGTGAGAAGAAGACTGAGGAGAAAGATAAGGGACCAGAGACACATGGGTCTGCCTTTTCGTCTCCTCTCCCCGTCGAGGTCTTTAAGGATACCGTTCCTGTCCCGATGAGAGTGCCCGCTGCTCCATTGTCGGAGAACCGGAGGCCTTTCTTCTTTGGCGTTTGATTTGAAGTTCAATCTTAAGACTTACTGAATGGAAAGTCTTGGAGCTTTTGTTCACTCTTCTGAGTCGAATCTACGTCTACATCTGCAACATCCAGTGAGAGTCTAGATTTTCACTATCCTTTTCATGAGTATCTGGGATATGAGTTCGGATCGGTCAATGGGGAACGGAATGAAAGGGAGGAAAACACTGTATGTATTATCTAGCAATTAAGCTGTGACCTTCAAACAAAAACAGAGGAATAAAAAAAAATACAAAAAACCCGTTCATGTCTTAAAGCAACGTAATATGACTAAAACTATATAATATAAATCGAATAATAATATCTAAATGTGTTGTGCATATAAGCATCACTTCTGGTATATCCAATATCACGCTCTCTATGTAAATGCATGTTGAGAATCCAAAAAATCCAAAAAAAGAACATCACCAAATTTTGAAGCCCTAGACTGCATCACTCTTCTTCCCCTTAAACAGTCCCTTGACACGATCAATCATCAGTCCACCCAAACCAAACAACGAACCAATCCCAAAGCTCCAACCTCTCACACGAACAGTGTAAATAAAGAAATAAACCAGAGCCCAGTTAATAATAACAAAGGCGAGGAAAATTCCAAAACAACGCCACTTATCTTCAACATGGACATTCAAGTTCGCCATATACTGCTCTCCATCCCGGTAGGGACAGTACTGACAATCCGCAGTAGCCTGGGGGTTAACCAGATACCCGACCTTTGCGATCTCATCGACAAAGTTACCAGCATAAGCCTGACAAGTCTGACCAGGAGGCGGGTTGAAATGGGTAGCTTCAAGCGAGGAGCAATCAATCTGGACAGCGGGCAGGACAGCCGAGAGCACACCGCGCAACCACCAGGTAACCGGGTTGACGTAGTACATCCAGTATTTCCAGAAGACGGGGTAATCAGCGTATGGACGGACGATACCGTTGAACAGATTGACCATGACGAAGAAGAAGGGGAGGGTGTTTGAGATGACAGTGAAAGAAGGCGCGAAAGCGCAGACCCATTGGCCCCACGAAGCCTGGAACAGGAAGAAGAGGATCGTCATGAGGAAAACGTATCCTGCGTTGCTGGACTCGGTGGGGAATCCGACGGGGTAGTACCATAGCAACCAGTAGATCAGACCTGAGATGATGGCGGCGGGGATCTCGCAGACGACGTTTGCCGTGCAGAAGGCGACCCAGCCGTAGATTCGGGATGGGTATTCTCTAGCTTCCCAGATGGCGCGGTTGATGTAGAATTTCGGGACGATGGAGTTCAGCACGATGGGGGGGATTAGGATGATTAGGAAGACGGAGAACATTCGGTCTTGCATTGATGCTACTGTGTTTGAGAGCATGTAGAAGGTGAAACCGTTGAAGATTCCGATGATGACGGAGACGAAGAGTTTGCCGTAGTAGTAGGATGGGTCGCGCCAGTAGTTTTTGAAAAGACGTTTTGTCAGCTGGAGGGTTTGGGTTGAGGTTGTGGCGGCGAATTCGTAGTGGGCTGAGGCGGATTCCTCGATGGGGACTTTGCTGCGCTCTGCGCGGATGTTTTCGATTTCAGTGAGCATTTCGCGGTTTTGGTCTGAGTTGCGCCATTCTTCGTTCCAGTCGAGGAGTTTGCCGTTTCGGTGCGTTGCTTTGGCGGCTGTTTCCAGGATGAATTCGGCGACGTTCTTGGAAGGTGGGCAGACGAAGCCGCGGTCGCCGAAGTATTTGATTACGTCGGCGCCTTCTTTGCCGACGGGGCCGAAGTAGAAGGTGTTACCACCCGGGTTGAGGGCGAGGATCATGTCGAATTGCTGGATGATCATGGACGAGGGCTGGTGGATTGTGCAGACGATGGCTTGGCCGGCTTGGGAGAGTTTCTTGAGGAAACGGACGATGGAAAATGCGGCTTGACTGTCGAGACCGGAGGTGGGCTCGTCCAGGAACAGAAGGAGACTAGGCTTGGCTGCGAGTTCAACACCAATGGTGACACGCTTCTTCTGCTCGACGTTGAGAGAGCCGATGATGGCGTCTTGGATATCCTCGAGTTCGAGCAGGTTGATGATGCGGTCCACGTAGTCGATCTTCTCCTGGCGCGGGACATCACGGGGCTGGCGGAGGATGGCTGAGAACTCGAAGGCTTCGCGGATGGTGGCGGTATTGTCGTGCAGATCCATTTGCTCACAGAAACCCGTGCCACGCTGGAAATCAGCACCCAGCTTGTGGCCATCAACGAGCATATCACCAGTCACGACACCCATCTTCTGGCGCTGGGCCAGAGTGTTGAGTAGAGTCGTCTTTCCAGCACCGGAGGCACCCATCAGGGCGATCATGACGCCGGGCTTGGCGTAGCCGTTGACACCGTTGAGGAGCTTGCGTGTTCCGTTTCCGTAGGGGACAGTGTATTCAACATTCTGCCAGGTGAAGCAGCGCTCACTTGAGGACAGGCGGTTGAAGGAGGTATCATCATTAGAAGCGGCCTGACCACGGGCCAGAGCGGCGTTGTCGTTTGCGCTGGCGACCTTCTCTTCATCGTTGGTGGTCTGGACAGCGACCTTCTTAGTTCGGTTGGACTTTTTGAAAACCAGAGCACCACCGCCACCTCCAACAAACGAAAGAGTCTCAGCAGCAACCACAGTCACCAAGATATACAGCACGGTGAAGGCAATGACAACACCAAAGTTGCGCCACAGATGGCTGCGCGTGAACTCAAAGTTGGCACTCAAGTACTGAACTCCGGTAACAGAGGTATCGCCCAAGGAAGACCCGGTCAAAGCACATCCCTGGTACCTGGGGTCCACGCCAGGACCCTGTGGAATAAGCTGTAATGGACTGCATTCCATAACACGATCGGCGAACTCGCTTGTCAAGACCGCCTCGTAACTGTACGCGATCGGGTTGACATAGAACAGCCATCCGAACCAGATCGAGTCCTTGATCAGAGTCTGCTTGGGAATGACATAACCGACATACAAAATGAGCAAGTTCAGCGCAATACCACTGAAACGCACCGCGTCATCAATGGACGGCGACAGCGCAGCGAACATGCGGTAGAGCGAGGTGATACAGATGGTAGTCGTGTACACGAACAGGAAGTAGATGAAGAACTTTGAAGCCGTCATATCGAGACCAGCCATGAAATAGACGATAATCGTGAACGGGATGACCATGCCCAAGATAGCAGGGAAATCGACAATGATACGGGCAATGGAGACGGCAGAGGGACGGTAGAAGGCGTAATCCTTGTGACGGGCGACGATGCCGCGTCCAGTGACAGCAGGCATCAGCTCGGTCAGTTGCATCCAGCCAAGGAACAGAATCGAGAAGAACAGAGCACCGCCGCGCGAGAAAGCGCCGCTGGTATCCAGGGATTCTCCGTAGAACAGGGAAGAAACGATGAGGGCGTTGGAGATGACGATGAAGTACTTCGTGTAAAGGGAGGTTTTGTCACCCCAGAGCAGCCAGAACTCGCGCTGCACGCAGGCCGTGACCTGGCGCACGAACGAGACGGTGTACGGCGACTTCTTCGAGACGGACTTGGACTTGGACTGCGCGACCATGGATTGGAAGCGACGGGTGTCCTCCTGCTGGGTGTCTTGGAGACGTTTCTCGTAGCTGGCGACATCTTCCAAGATACGGCTGTGGGTAGGACTGTTCTTGAAGGCACTTTCCAGTGCCTCGGCGGTCTTGGGGGTGGACGCTTCCCGGCCGGGCTGGAACTCGCGGGCATTGGGGTCGCAGAGCGAAGTCAGGAAGTCTGCTGTGGTCGATTGCGGGGGGCAGTGGAAGCCCATGTCGATGAAGTATTGTCGTGCTTCGTTGGCGGGACCTTGGTAGAGCATGCGGCCCTCGTGAATGACCATCACCTTGTCCATGAGCTCGTAGATGCTCTCGCCGGCTTGGTACAAGGTGACGAAGGTAGTGCGCTTGCTGACATCGGTCATGATGCGGAGCGACTTGGCGTAGTCTAGTGCGGTACTGGCATCCAGACCGCGAGTCGAGTTATCCCAGCAAACCACTGAGGACTTGGTGGCGAGGGTCTCTGCGATACTCACACGCTTGCGCTCACCTCCAGAGACACCGCGGACATACTCGTTACCAACCAGGGTATTCCGGGTGTGAGTGATACCGAACATCTTCAGCAGGGCATCGATGATAATGGGAATGCTTTCCCGATCCTGCTTGCGGGTCTTGTTGATCAGGGAGAACTTGAGAGTTTGCCAGACAGTGAGCGCGGGGAAATGCTGATCGTCTTCCGGGTTATAGTTGACTTCTCCACGGAAGTGCTTATTCTGGTCCTCAGCGGAGAGACCACCATAACTGACCTCACCATGGACACCAGCAAAAGCACCACGGTCGTTCGCAATCGCCTTGAGGAAGGTGGTACAACCAGCACCGGGACTACCCAGCACGAGCATCATCTCACCTTCACGCACAGCACCGGTGAAATCACGGATCAGATCGCGAACAGGAGGCTGTTTGCCGAACCGCAGCTGCGGCACGAAACGACAGACGATATTATACAAATCCGGGCCGAAGGTACCGATGACAGCCTGAGGGAGAGTGCGCACGAAAGATGCGCCAGTCTCGACACCTTTCACGGTAAGGTTCTTGAAGACGACGCCGACCTTCTTGGCGGGTTCGCCGGCGGTTGTGCGACGCTCCAGATGACCACCGGTCAAGAACTCACCCAGATCGAAAGCCTCGTCCTCGGTCTCCTCTTCGTCCTGGGCCTTTTCTTCATCGCGGGCCTGCGACTTTCGGCGAACGCTCTTAGTGACCGAGCGGGTGCGGTTCAGACTGAGGCGGGTGAGTTCGCGACGCATCTCTTCCATGTCCTCCATGGCGCCGCTGCGGGAGACGGCCTTTCCGGCCGCCTGTTCTCCCCAGTTGCCATCGCTATCACTTATAGACGAGCTGACGGTTGAGCTGTCGGTTAAAGTTGAATCGATGGGAGCTGTGGTGTGGACTTGCTCCGTGGTACGTTGTTCGGAGCTGGATTGTTGCCTGGAGGACTGGACATGGGCCTGGGAGTCCGAGACGGTATGCGACTGTTCGGAATGGCCCTCCATTTTGGGGAACTTTGATTGGTTCTACTCTCCAGCAACAATCAATGGCAGATACAAATGTATTATTGTTATAGCCCGGCTAATTAGAGGATGGTGATATGAATAGAAATTAAAAAAGAAAAAATGTAAAAGGAAAAACAGGATTATAAAGGAAGATTATAAAGAAAAAGATGGAGAATCGCAAAGAAGGATATACGTTTAAATTGGAAGATGTCAGAGTAATCACTTAACGCCGACATTTGTCAGTCGCTAAAAAGGAAATTGGGACCCTTGGAAGAACACTGATGAATTATCGAATCAGAAGCGATATAATGAGCCCAGGGTCGCGACTCTCGAGCTATAGTGGAGTCAAGACAGTACATGACTCAGGGTGATTCAGGTTAAAGAAATTTCTGTTTCAAAGCCAAACTCGGAGATAAGTCTTACGGGCTTTAGCGGGGTTTAGGGTGCAATACTGGGATGTTGATTGGCTATTCCCAACTATGTCATCAAACGGAATATCCATTCCTATCAGTCGAGAAGAGGCTTATGCAAGCACGTGGGGCCGGGTTTTATATTCCGCTTCTTTTTTGGTTTTTGGTTTTTTGTTTTACATAAAATAGAGCCCTATAACCTGTAACTCTAGAGAATGAAGAGAATTGATTAACAATATTGCTTACAAATACCCTCTAGTCAGGCCAACCGTAAAAAGGCGTGTTAAATGCCTCTGCCGTGCTCGATCGGCCTACCTAAAACATACGTAGTTCGGCGACATTCTTAGA
Source organism: Penicillium sp. CMV-2018d (assembly GCA_028827225.1). Taxonomy (NCBI): domain Eukaryota; kingdom Fungi; phylum Ascomycota; class Eurotiomycetes; order Eurotiales; family Aspergillaceae; genus Penicillium; species Penicillium hesseltinei. Next base: position 47,469 of record JAPZBW010000003.1, read on the forward strand.
TCTCACTACTCCACTCGGCGGCCCAAAGCGTCCCCCTAAAGCGTACCCCGACTACAGGGATCTTAGTAATCCGATTCTCTAAAATTCTTTGAGCACGGAGTTCCCAGTTCCTAAATTTGTCGGGACCTGGCCTAAATTCACATTACCGAGAACTCTGTTACACGGTTCCACTGCGTTCTTTATTTTTATTCTCCATATATAGTTAGATAATTAGTAGTTAGCATCTTCTATAACTTCCATTTTCCTAAATGCCAATTTTCACACCTAACTCCTGTCCAGGATTCCCTGGTAATATGTGAAGCTACCATCAAACTACATCCCTCCACGTTGCCATGTAAGTTATATCACATGTCATGCACGCTACACCTACTTTTGGGCATTGACGTATGTAGTTCCTTGCAAAATTCAGCGAAAGCCATAGAAATCACATGCATGTCGGATGCCACATATGGGTAATCCTCGGTAGAAAAAGTACGGTAGAAAATACGGTCTGACTCGTGTAGCAAGAACCTTGGATTCCAACATTGGAATAATATACAATAAAAACTTCAAACACTGTCTACCTAGGTAGCTATTTTGGATCTACTTACGCTTAGCAGCTGCTTGAGCGATTCGCTTCTGGATTTCTTCTTTTGAGAGGATCTTCACGGCGTTGTTGGAGAAGACATAGCTGAGTCCAGACCAGAGAGTGGTACCGGCGACAAGGTACCTAAAATTGGTCAGCAAAAAGAAACAATGACACAAAATTCAGTAACCAATGGAAAATAGAATATGGAAACAAAAAAAAGAAAACAAAACAAAACAAAAAACATACAACAGTGAGGATTCGCTGGTGGTCACCCACCCAACTACTAACTCACCGGCGTGTGGCTTAAGTACGGCTGAGCGGACGGGAAGCCCTGTTTTCCACACCCTATGGTCGTATGTACTGGGAAGAGCCTCAATGTGCCCTAGGGCGAACATCGCGAACTGGTCTTCCAGATAAAACAAAAAATAGAGGTGAAAAAAACAAGAAAAAGAAAAACAAAAGTGGGGATATAAAACAAGAAAAGATCAAAACTTACTGGAATCCAGTCATAGCCTCGCTCAAATGCCAAGCACTGACAAACGCCTCCGGGACCACAGGCAGCGCAATCGCACTGCCCACCAAGACCAACTGCAGAGCAGTATTGATCTTGGAGATCTCAGTGGGCTTGACTTCAGCCGAGGGAAGCGAGAAATCCCAATAACGGGCCATAGTCTTAGGCTCAGGCAGCGAGATCCAACGGTAATAGATAGCCGAAATAGCCAGACCAACATCCCGACCGAGGATGATCACGGCGAGCCAGACTAATTCAATCCGTTAATCTATGTCCATGTCCATGTCCGCATACCACCAAGCGAATCAATAGCAGACTTACCAGGAAGGGAGCCATTCACGGCCAGACACGCGACACCGATCGTCATCAAGAGCTTATCGGCCATGGGATCAATGATGGTTCCAACCACTGTTTGGAGGTTATACCGCCGGGCGATGTAACCATCAACAAGATCGGTAATACCTGCATATGCAAACAGGGATAGTGCTGCAGTGTGGTAGTTGTGGACTAGGAGATAGCCGACCACGGGGGCGGCGAGTAGCCGGGAGAAGGTGAGAATGTTGGGCACAGTGTAGATATTCTCGTGGGAAGGTGGTAGGGGAATCCGTGATAGAATAGGGGTTTTCTTGGATTCCTCAGGTCTACAGTGGGTTAGTTGTGGGTTCATTTGGCCTATATCCCATTGGATATGGGTATGTCGGCTTGAAGACTGTGGACCTACTGTTCAGGGGTTTTGTTGTCTGGCGATTTTGACCCGGACCATCTTTGCTGAGTGAAGAAGGATGGTGAAATCAGCGTGGTCTGCAGGCAGCGGGGTTTCAATCCTCTGTGAACAGTTAGAATTGCATAAACGAAGAAGCGGCATACAACCCATACCCGGTTGGTAATCGGTTCAATGTCGACTGGACTGATGTAGATATACACCGGAACCCATCTCTCTGGAGAGCTTCAGTCTTGAACACATTTGACCGAACAGAAAGACGTGCGTTCTTGAACAGCACTCGGGATCCCTGCCGGCTCGCCCGAAGGGACAACTGGGCTGCGCATGAGCCAATCATGGTGACACCAATGCAAAGGTGACAACGGCAGGCGTTGGTAGAAACCCAAAATTGACCGGCGACACCGATAATCACAAGTTTTCAATTGCGAGCTTCAACTGTGCATACCCGGTCGTTTTTGGGCTATGCAATGGTGATTCAGTCCAAGTGATAACCTAGGGGACCGACCAACGGAGGCTGTCGCGTCGCACAGTCTCTGGTAAACCTGCAAATTCAAACTCCCAGCTCAAAATAAAACAAACGAACAAGCTGATAATGCAAGCAATGCAAATAAAAAGACAGAATGCTATATAGTACAAACACAATCTAGGGATTGTTAGTTGGATGTATCGGAATTGGGGACAATTTTGCTGAATGCGACATACATATTAGAGAATCCAAAGTGTATATCAGTTCTACCAGAAATTCAATGACCTAGAACCAAAAGCTCTAGATCACGGTCGCCTGAGGTTAGGTGAACATTGGAGATTGCACCTCGGCGATGAGTTTCTGGTCGGATAAATAGTTGATCCGCCCGTTTCTATATCCTCCACATGCAACAAACTATCCTCCTGTCTTCTCCTAGTTTTATACATAGAATTTAGTATGACAACATATCTGCCTCTGTTGAATTGCAGATCTATAAAATGACCATATTACCTCTATATTCCCATTTTCAGGAGTCGTGTCGCGGTGATCATAATGATCAAGCCTATGCTCACCTGATAGCCTCTACCACTCCTGTGACCTAGTGCCCCAGGTGATGAAGAACATCATTGTACAAAAATGCTAACTTATAGTCAGTTAAAGTCTATGTAGGACAATATGCCATGCAAGTTAAGCCAAATTATCCGCGTCGGCGTCTAGGACCCTGGAACCAGATGGAGAGCGAGACAAGCCTGCAGAACGAAACTGCAGTCTTGTCGCTTTGCGGTCGCCACGATGTCGTTTACTTCTGTTCAAAACGGGCGTGTTTCGGACTCCCGCTCGTTAACACCAATTCGCAGTGCACCATCAGCCAAAGAAAAAGAACCACCGGATCCAAACATGGCGAATCCACGCTTAACTATCAACCGCGCTCTCGTATATGAGCGGCGACTGCCCGGCGATGCTTATATCACTGCGTATGTCCAGCGCCTTCAGCATGGCTATTACTCTAGCGCCGCTGTCTCAGATGAGGATGCCGAACACGTAGATTTTCTCGCCCTTGCATTCACTTTTCATTCGCCGCACACTATCACGCACCGCATCAAGTCCGCCACGATTAGTGTATCAGTTCGTGGAAACCGTGCTCTTTCAAGGTCGAAGTCGTCCCCTTTTGGATATCCGCCTGGTAACCCACGCTTCCTTATGCATGCGCCGCACCTGATCTACGGGACTGTTTCCCCCGAGACCATGGAGTGGACATTCAGTCTGGCTGGGTCCCTCGGAATCTCCGAACTGCCTGTCAGCGCAAGCGTCATTCCCTCGGGCAGCTTCAACGGCCGATACAAACGGTACGAGATGATGCGCATCCAAGGCTCCTCGCGTACTTTGAAAAATCCAGCTGGCCGCGAATTCGATGTGGAAGCTGGCAAAATCGTCTGGTCCATGGAAGAGAACAATGTGCAGCGATCCGGTCTGCCGCGCGAGTTCACCTTTGTTATGTTGATTCAGAAACCCACGGCAAACAGCAAGATTTCCCTGTCGATCGATGTCGACCCCGTCATCGACGCGATGATTGGCAGTTACCCATCCTTGATGCTGAAACTGCCCGAGTACCAGCCTTTGCCGCGCCGGGGTGTGAATTTCCAACAAGAAGTCGGACAGCGGTTCGAGCCCGTGGACCCAGTGCGCGGGTTCAACTTTGCAGAACTCGGTAGCATGTTCGATGAGTACATCGCGATGCCAGGAAGGAAGTTCACCCGTCAGGTATGTTCACCAATCAAGAGACCAATGAATCATCTCTTAGTGCATATAAATAAAGTGAGCCGAAACTAAGAGATACTCCTCTCTCTCAGATCCAAATCCCACCTGAGACCGACATCCCAGACAATCACTTTCAGCGCACCTACCCAGGGCAGTACGGGCCTCTCAACCCGATCCCGTACCAACAGCAACTGCAAACCCACACCCTAGCCCTCCAGAATAACAGCCTCTCCCTTCAGAACAACCTCCTGCAGACAACCCTACAAAACCTCTGGATCACCCAGCCAAGGGGGGAAGAAACCCAATCTCTTCCTCGGCAGGTATCCCAGACCCAAAACCAAAACCAAAACCAAAACCAAAACCACTCCTCCCCAAACCCAGCACCAACAACTTCCACCATCCCCCAAACAGCCGCAATAACCATCCCTCTTACTCTCCACCTCAACCTCGACCCCGCAACCACCACCCACCTCACCAACCTAGCCCAACCAACCCCAGACCCCTCCCCCCAACCCCGACGCCACACACCAAGCCTCCGACGCACGCAAGCGCGGGAATTCCCTAGACATGCAGCGAGCGGGATATCAAATAACACCTCCACGAACTCCTCGCCAAGCATAACAGATTCGATGATCCCGCATACGGGCGCATGTTTACAGTGGGGCCGTTCTCTTTCGGAGATTGCGGATGGGGATGGGGATGGGGGTGGTGAGGAGGAGGAGTATCAGATGTTGCGGCGTGTGAGGAGGGATTCGGTTGGTTGTGGTGCTTCTTCGTCTATGGCTGGACGGATGCGTGCTGGTGCTGGTGGTGAGACTTGTGGGCATGCGAGGGTTATGAGTTTGGTTAATTCGCCACTTTCGGGGTTGAATGGAAGGTAGGGGATTATTTTTTCTTTCTTTCTTTTTTGTATTCCTTGTGTCTGTGTGGTTCTCCATCTTTCATCTGGTCTTGTCTGGATCAGATGCACTGTGTGAGATATCCATTATTCTTTGCTTTGATGAGTCTTGATTCCCTTGATTCTGTGTTGCTGATTAGGTTTGTGTTTTGGATCAGGGTCAAGGGTGGGTGTATGTATGTCTAGGTTGTTTACATTTCTGCTTTGGCGAGCCTATATTCGCTCTATGTTTTTATTTTGTTTTGCTAATGGTTGTTCAAGTATATCATTGTGCGCTAGTGTTTGTCTGATTGAGATACCCATTGTCGATATATGAGTTCAGGGTAGGTCTGATCTGCTACTGGTCAAGGTGGATAAATAGTCCTTGATTGTGAATTTATGAGTTTTGATTCTATATTTTCTAGAAATACTAGAAAAGTATAATAATAGTGAGTGATATATATATTCACCGGATATAGCTATATATGTAATGTATTTTTATTTGGTTTTGAGAACTATGGATGTGGTTTGAAGAGTGTAGTTCGATAATATATATATAGAATATACCCAGACCAACACAAGGCCAACAAAGCAAGAATATAAACAGACTAGCACAGCAAGCATACATTTCGGAGTTAGAAGAGAGGACATATATTATCATTTACCATATACCAGCAGTCAGGTAATATCAACCTCAGTTTAACAGCACAAAACACTCAAGACCGAATATAGTTTGACAGCATTCGCCTTAATCTCATAACCCATACCACATCTACCATGCTAACAAATGCACAGAGTAGGAAAGCATAGAGAGAGACGGTAAAGTATAGAGAATAGAGTATAGAGTACAGCAATTAGAAAGAATAAATAGTAGAGTCAGACAAAAGCAGCTAATATTGGAATTGGGGAATTATAAATATCAAACAGCCACCAGTAGTGCACAAGCCTATAATCCATACTATAGACGGGGAATCGAGTATGAAGTACACGCACATATTGATAATAGCCAGCCCCCAGAACCAAAACCAAGAAAAGGAAGAAAGGGAATTGAAGCAATCTTCGACCATTGACCACGGAATGAGATGGGAATCACTAAAACCTGTCCATGGAACTGGATAGAACAGAGAACAGCGAATGGAGAATCGAGAATCGAATGGAGAACAAGAACCTGCCCAGACCAGTTGGAAAAGAAACATTTGGACACCGTTTGTGATCGCAGACAAACATACAGGGAGGGCCACTGCCCTGGCAGCGAATAGAATATAGAGTATGGGAGAGCAAGGGAGTAAAAAATAGGAATCAGAGTCCAAAGGTAAGAAAAGAAGTAGTAATAAAAAAAAAGTAGAACCGTTTTGGGGTTATCGGGTTGTTGCATAACATCGTGAAGAATAAAAGAACGCCACCCACCCGGATTCCCAGAACAGAATCCATATCAGAGAGCCACCGAAAGAGAAAATATAAAAAGGCAAAAGGGGGTAAAAAGTAAAAGCCAAAACGGTAAAAAGCAGAAAAAAACACAAGAGCCACCGCCGTAACCATAAAAGCAAAGAGACCATAACCATATAGACAAAAGACAAAGAGACGAGTATAGCCGCTGTCAGGTACATATTGTGGCAATAAAACGGCGTTTTCCTCCCAAACATAACAGAAGCGTGAGGTGTCTATCTCCAGGTAAAAACATAAGCAAGTTGATCATTGATCAACAGAAAAAAGAAAAAGAAACAAAATTCCGCCCTGACTCCCACGCTCCATGGCCATAAGCAACACTAAAGATACGGAAAGGTATCAAGAGATTAGATTTGAGGTTGCGCCATTTGCGGTTGCGACGCTGCCGTAGTCGTCCATGTTGACATGGGTTGCGTGGCAGCATAAGGCGCGGGTACGTAGTACTGGGAGCGATCCGTAGCGTAGTAGGACGGATGAATGGGATTTGATTCGCGACGAGGAACGTTAGGGTCGAGACCAGGCATATTGCGATCGAGTGCTGGGTGTGGGTTTTCCATCTGGCCGGACATGCTGAAGCTGCCGCGGGAGTAGGTTGCCGGAGTGGAAGGATCCATTGGGGAAGTAGCGTCCGTTGCTTGGCTGCGCGAAGAGATGGAAGAGTTGCGGTAGGCGGAAGGGCTGTGTTCCGAGGCTGATCTGTTGCGTTCGTTGAGCGAGCCGGTGAGTCCTGCGTTGATACCGCCTGGGATGGAGGCCATGCTGTGTGCGCTCATTGAGTCCATGCTGCCGCCGTAGGGTCCTGCGCGGAATGCGTGGTAGTCTTCCTGCTTTGGGGGGATGGCGGATTGCCCTGGATTTGGCAGGTATGGATTTGGCGCGGATGGGCTTGCCATCGGCGCGCCCATGGAGTATCCCTGGATTGGGCCTTGTTGCGGGGGGTGTGTGGCGGCATAGGGACTGGGGTGCATGTAGAAGTCGGTTGAAGGATTTGGCATGGTGTAAGTGGGTGGGGCCATCATCTGCGGGCGATATCCGTATAGAGCGGCGTGGGATGGCTCCTGGGCTTCCACTGCGTTGGCTTCTAGCTCATCGATCGGGGAACGGAAGCTTTGTTTCTGGGTGAGTTCTGTGCGGGGTCGGATAAAGCGTAGGGAATCCACCATCGAGGGTGGGTTGAGGATGCCGCGCATCACGTCCTCCACACTGTAATATGAGACCAAATGGTGGGTCACGCCCAACACCGTCACGCTCATTGTCTTCTTGACCAACCCGGAGTCCTTGAATCCGTACGAATCAACCAGGGACCCAACCAATGCCCGCTCGAGCTCCGATTGATGGGACGCACGGTCTGTGAAGGGGGCCGAGCTGGGAGATGTTGGGGAATAGCCCTGGCTGCTATCGTGTCGCGGATAAGGTTCGCCTGGCCGTCCGGCTGGCACTGGTCGTCGAGTGGCCTTCTTCATGGCGCGCTTCTTCTCCCCAGGAGGAAATGGCTTGTCTAGCTCACGATAAACGAGGAAGTTGCCCAGAATGCGACTGGGACTCCAGGTGACTCCATCGGTCCAGCGTTTGATGCCGGATGCATTCTCCTCATAGATGAAGACGCTGCCACTGCGCACGAGATGACTCCGTTCTCTGTCGTGAGGGCGTCGGGGGACATGATGCAAGACACCGGTCAAGCATGCCTCGAAGAGGATCAGGGCGTCTTGCGTGGTTGCGACATACCCGGTGAATGTGGGCTCCAACACGGCGGCGGTCCCGTTCACCATGATGTAGAGTGTGAAAGAGATACAATCCCAGGTGCAACCCCCCGGGCGTTTTGCGAGTGATATATTCCCCAAGTGGTTTCCAAAGGTGCTAAAAAGGAAAAAGAAAAGGAAAAAGAATTAAGCTAAGAGATCGACCAGGGTATGGAGAAGGAGGAGGGTTTTTGAGTTGGGACCCCTCAGTTGGAGAAATTCCCAGGGATCGTGATCGGCCAGCGAGAAGCACGGGCCTTCCCAAGTCAAGTCAGCGAGTCAACAGGTTGCACCGATTCGATCAGAAAAAAAGATGGGGATCTACTGGAAACCCGTTCCACGGTTTGAGTTGCGGCAATTCCCAAGCTTTCTTTTTCTTTTTTTCTTTTTTGATTTTTGGGGATCCACTGAGAGAAGGGAGGGAAGGGAATAACTATGTACCTAAATGGGGATCCTGGCTAATTAAGTGGGAGAGAGAGGGGAAGTAAGAAAAGAAGGGGGGGAAAGAGAGAAGGTCTGAGTGGTGATATCTCCACAGGGAAAATCATGGTACAGTGTGATAATCATTAGATTTATTTAGATTATTTAGCGATTATTTTGCGATTATTGAATTATCTATTACCATTATTACTTTATAGATTATATTGGTACCTAGGTCTTATATCAAGTTTATACCTAGTTATATACCCTAGTCCAAAAACCTGCAGAAAAAGAAGTATGGTAAAGGGCACCCGAGAGTCTAATGGCTTAATGTTAATGTTAATGTTTAAAAACCTCGGAGGGTTGGAACCGGAGAGTACTTGGATGGTGGTAGATAGAATGCTGAGGCCTGGAGTATCAATGACAGATATGACATGCGATATTATGTTTTGGGCTTTTTTTTATTTTTTATTTTTCACTTTCAGCTCTATTTTATTTTATTTTATTTTTTGCCATTTTCTGAATTTGGTTTAGTTGACCCAAGAAATGAAAAATAGAAAAGAAAAAGAAAAGAAAAAGAAAAAAAGAAAAAAGAAAAGGAAAAAAAAAAAGAAGGAGAAAAGGAGACGGTGGAATTCGGGGGAGCGGAGAAATACGGAGAATGAAACATCAAAAGTCATGATTTCACCGAACCCTCCGCGAAAAGCAGGTACAGTTTCACTTTTCATTAGAGACCTATATAACGATGTACTATCATAAAGTAGAAATTCTTCCGACGGACAGGAATATAGTTACAAACTATCTAATATAATTAAAACCATATAAGAAGAAAAGACAAGAACAGGTCAAGATACAATCACTCTCCCGTGCCATGGGTGATCCAGGTGGAGCCGTGGGTTGAGATCGGTCTCCGTGACATCGTATACCAAAAGCCAAGGTAACAAGTCGTTGGTCGATTCTGACTCAGCCGATACCTGCCTTGTTGGGAAGAAAGGAAGAGACGAGCAAAGCAGATCACCGCATGTGCCGGTCTTTGTCGAGGGCTGTGACCAGTGGCTCTCCCAGTCGTCATGTACATCTCATTGGTTCATTCGACTATGCTTCTCCACTCTTCCCCATCTCGCGCCCCATAAGAGAAAGGATCGACTTGTCTCAGAGTTCTGTGGTTTAACTGGTTTAACCTTAGGAACCTCGAGAGGATCCCAATCCTCCGAAGGGCGTCATATCCTCTCATTACGGGACTAATCGCTCCCAAGAGAATGGACAGTGCACGCCATACCGAGCTATTGAAAAGAATGGTCTCCACCTCGAACTCCGTATGGGTCATTGATCCTCCAACGGCAGTCAAGGATATGCTCCATGATCTGGAGCAGCCAGTCAGACACGGGTGGAATGAAGTCCATCAGACTTGTGGTGATTATTCTATTCTATTTTTTTTTTTTCTTTTCTCCGGGCCCGGGCATCGGTGACTTCTGGATTTACTGCTTCATGACTGGCTTCTCATTTTCACGGTCTACGGAATTTTCCAAGAAGTCGAAAGAGAGGACTGAGCGCATCCAGTTCCAGGTAGATCTCCGCCTTGACCCGTCGATTCGGTATACAATCTACATACAATAATATATACGGAGTACGATTCTACCATCAACGGGGGGAAGAACCCGTAAGTGTTTACATCCCAATCAGCATGAACGGATGTGCAGAACCGGGGGCAACATGATAGATAAACAAACAAAAAAAAAGAAGGTTAGGCTTCCGGGCTTAGAGAGAGTTTTCGGTAACTTCTTTACTTTACTTTACTCCTCGGGCTCCAGGGCTTTGAAACTTAAGAGGGGAAGAGGGTCCCGTACCTAAAAACTAACCAGCTAAATATGTACCGTAAGCACCAAGATATTGCGACTGGGGTTCGATTGGAGGACCAAAACTTTCGCGGGAGATCCTCAGCAGATCCAGGCCACACTGCCACGCTCAGAGAGTCTTAGCCTGGGCCATACCAAGACAATAGAACCACGTCTGGTCTCAGCCACTAACCATTGACATGTGGGCTATGCACCCCGGTCAAGCCATGGAGCTAAAGATTTAGGATCGGCGGTTTTGTGGTTTGAGATAGAGGGAGAATGAGCGAATTGGGAGACACATGAGATAATAATTATTATTATGTACTGAGTACGGAGTACAGAGAAGGGGAAGTAATAGTATTGTACGGGAGTACGGAGTCCAACGTTAGATAATGGTCGGAGGACAGTGTTCCGTTGATTTTAGAGTCACGACTAGGGGATCCCAGAGGAGTGGTTGGCCACGCTTTCTGAAACTTAATTGACGCGAATGACAGATGTCAATATAATAAAACAAATTTAGTTACCCTTAAAAAGTATACCACAGACGCGAGAGATGATCATATTTCGGTAAAAGATAAAATATAGGCGTAAGTGAGTACGTAAGTATGCGCTGAATGTGATGTATCAATAAAAATAAAAAATACCAGTATAATCGCCGAAGTCCGAAGCCAGTCTAGACAGAAAAATCAGGAAGGAGCAAGAAAATAATCAATTCGAAAGTGGGAATCGAAAGTTCTGGACCGAGAAATATCTCGAGATCATCGATTTATTCTGCACAGCCCATCACAAGCCAAGGATTCATCTAAGCGCGGGGAGTTCACGACTAGACTCCGATTACGAGAAGTAAAGAGGTTAGCGTTGGCGGTTAGGCTAACAAAGGTACCCAATATACGAACAGGAAATATATTGTATGTAGCTTGGCAGTGCAATCTAATTACCCCACAAATGCTTTAGCAAATCATATCATAACCTCCGAGGGAGACGTGGACTCCCCACCTTTAACGGGAGTGTGGCTTGGATCTTTATTAGCCAGACCAGAGGCGGTTTCAACAATTTCGGCGGACGATCTCGGTTGATGACATTATATCCTTTCTTGATTAGAAGATCATCCAGCATATACTATTGTATGTTTTTGCCGTCGATCTCTTGGCTGTTCGGAGAAACCCACATCCACGGATAGTGCACAGCCGTACCCAGATACTCGGGGCGAATTAGATTACCTGGGCATGTTATGTTTCTTATTAAGGGTGGGGTTAAAACTGCTAGACGCTTGAACGGGTACCTAGGTGAAACACAACATACAAAAAGTAGGCATTGTAATAAGCAACTGCAGGCCTGTCAAGTAGAGTTTCACTGACAGTGAAGAGAAATATTTTATTCTGATTTTCCCATTAAGTACTCGGTACTCCGTACTCCTCAATAATCAGCTCTTGACCCATTTGGGGTTAGAATCGGCGGCGATACGAAGATCGCCTCGAACTAGGCACAGGAGGCCAGGGAGGGCACAGGAAGCACAGATGGGCACAGGCACAGAGCCACACAGGTAATAATAGCCCCATGCACGCATCTTGAAGAAGAAAAATCCCAATGCGAAATAACTCACACTAAATCCAACTAGTCCCGGTGGCGTCCGTACTATGCTTCCTTTGGAACAAACTAAGAAATGCCGCAACTCTCAAGGGTCTAGCACTAAGGGGCGATCATCATTAGGGAACTTGGCGCCGACGAAGATCCGGTTTGGCCCAGTCTCGGGGGATTGTAGCTTTGTTTTTCGGAGGCTCGGAGAAACTATATATTAATTCTTATCAGAGTATGGACACGCCGTACTCCGTACATTTGCATGTATACTATGTAGCTTGAGATGGTGCCACCTACATTGCAATACTCATTATTGAAACTACAGATACTGTACAATAAAACGTACGGAGTACAATCAAGCGAGATGTGCATTGCATGTGCATCCACACATGCACCAAATACAAGAACCCCCAGTACCACTATGCACCGTGCCACAAGCACAAGTCCCTACATATAGCCTCGCACAGAGATCATGGGGAAACAAAGGACAAAAGCAATGGTACTACCTCCCTAATTCGTCCACAACCCCGAAGACTGTTTTTGGGACCTGGGTATCTCACCCGCTCAAGTACGTAGGCTCTGCCACTAATTCTAGTTACCGATCGCCTATTGGCTATTTGGATATTGCTTTTAATGTCAGATTTCCCAGCCTTTTACAACAAATATTATTAGGATTGGAAGTCAATTTCTTATTGGTTGGATACTTTTGAACCTGGGCATGTATCTGTAGTACAACAGTGACATACCCAACAACCATGTCAGGGCAATGATGCTTAAATTATGTTGGTTTGGGTAATATCGGATGACACAACTGTGGAGAGCGGAAACATTTCGTTGTCAGCCTCAGGAGGGTCGGTGGCCATGATCAACACGATCGTCTATTTCTTCCGTTTCGGGGAAGTTAACTAGTGGGTGCAGCTCTTCTATCCGATCGCGCTTGTCTGTGCATCGAACAATGGGCTAGTTCTCATTCTGGTACGTACTCCGGACGGAGGCATCCGGAGGCAAAAAAAAACAAGAGATAGGAGGCAAGAGGCGAATAATCCAAGACATTCGTCGCTAGTAATGATGATGTCGGGTCATTTGTATAGGTGATTCCTATGGAGTTACCAAGCATCTCGCCTCCACCTCGTATATCAAAACACACCCCGTGATCCTCGTGTCAAACCAGCCGATCGGGTGGAAACGACTAACATGAATGCGTCCGATGAATCCAATCATTCCTCTAATTTCCAGTAATAGTTAATGTTGGCGTGTCACACATAAGGGATCACCCACGCCCATGTGGTCAGAAGGACTGTTGGCAGGGATCACTATGTCCCAGCGAAGTCCCAGCGCTACGGCTCGTATCTGGTAGTGTGTGACTTGACTCCTTTTTTTTTGAATCAAGGGGGTGGCTCTTGTGTTCTAGAATTGTAACTACATGGAAAGATGTACTCCGTACATTGTAGGTACTATAAAATACAAGTGACTTACTCTGTGACCTCAAGGGTTTTACTTCTGTCCCCAGGGCTCCAGTACATGACTCGCTCGACAAATATAATAGAAAACATTGAAACGATGTAGTTTTACGATTTGAATTTTTTTGCTTTGTTGCTGTTATTTTCGGCCTTCCGGGTAGAATGTGAAACGGGGCGTCCACCCTTGTTATATATAGATATTTACTTGCGACCCTTAAGTTCAGCTACTATATACAAAACAACCTCAATCTATTCGCTAAAAATACAAAATTGTATGTCACGATATGTCACGATATGTATTACCCTGACAGTCCTAAACATATCAGTGTGAAGAGAAATCAACTTCCTCGGCTTCCCGTTCTCCGCTTTCTTATTTCCCCTTTAGGAAGAGTGACACGCCCGCATCCGGCACTTGGTCGTAGAAGAAAGCCGAACTAAACCAGAAGCCCTTTAAGTTAAGGTTTAACTACCAGATCTCAGGTAGTATGTTACTATAGTTATGGAGACCATACTTCACGATCTGACCAAGATGTACTCCATATCAAAATACCGAATGACCCACTATTAAAACTAGGTAGAGAGATCCCTACGACAGCTAAATTTAGCTACATAGAAAAAGAGCTTGACATTTCTAAATAGAAGGTAGGGACGCAAAGTTGGAAAAGACCTCGACAACCAATTGAGTTGTGTGATAGCTTTGAACAACAAGAGTTCCTACGTATTATGGGGTACTTTCCCATAGTCCGTCTTTAATAGCCTGAGGATTGCCAGACATCACACTGCAATCATAGTTAGATTATCACATGGACGCCGATATCAGAGCTACTAAGCTTGTAGTACTACAAGTCTGCTTAGACCGACTTTTAGGGGGAAAATCTTCAGGTTACTATGTAAAGTGCCCTTCGATGAGTATCGCAACCCAGAGGTACGTTGCCATGCATCCATATAGTGGACCTCATGGAGCGTATAAAGCATTTGGATCTATGACATCAGTCGAAAAAAAAACCAGCGCGAGATCTTCAAGATCCACAACGACGCTATTGAGTCTTTCGATAAATCGCGGGTTCATAGGAGCTCCTCCAGAGGATGTGCACCGTAACCTCTAGGAACGGATATCCCACTAATCTTGGCCGATCCATGTTTTTTTTTTGTAATTGACCCTAGCTAGGAAGACTTGGAATACCAATCTATGTAACCCGCAATGGAACAAAGAATGTATACGGAGTAACGTACGGAGTACACTCGTAGATCACAGCCTCGGGATCCACTAAAAGTGTTGTTCACCGATCCCGACTCGAAAACAGGGGAGCGAACTACATCGCATGTTGTATGCACTAGATAGTACTCCGTACTCCATATAATGTTGGGCTTCGGTATGTTGCCTATTTAGGCAATGCGACATACATCACGACTCTAGCGCCGCACACTATATCGTACTGCCACAATAGTTCAACAGATTGCCCGACATGTGGAGACGAAGAAAATGGATATTAAGCACATATATAGAGCATCGCCACTATATGGAGCATCACCATTATCCCAGCTCAGCTGGAATGTGTCACCATCCCAGTTCGCAAGGATAACACCCAACATTCTAGAAGGCAAATCCTGACATCTTCTGCGGACCCGCCATGTGCATTCTTCAGCATGCAGGAGAAGGACGTCTTCCCTGCTCAGCTGCAAAGCCGTCTCAGATGTTCGTGCTAGTGTCCAGGTGCATGACAATCGGCATATTACGTACCCCGTAATCGGCATTGCCTCATGCAGGCCAGACGAATCCATATAACATACATGTACGGAGTACCTACTGCATGATATCCTATACATTTGCTGTAAGCCACTTTTATGGAGTACTAGTTTTGACACTATTCCATCACAAACCTGCATAGTCTCGATCTACACGCAAAGAAGCGCGCTAGGAAGCAAGGACGCATTCACCCCCTTACAACCTCCAAGCGTTTACCCGATTAACACGAACCCCTCAACGCCGACGTGCCCGAGTGACAAAAAAAGAAGAATGACGTCCAAAAGAGCCCAGACGCATCGAATCGATAGATCGAACGCTCTCGCCGATCCTCTCAGCTACCCACATCACAACGCCCCGCCTTTCCCGGGGTGTTTAGCGGCGATGTGATTTGTTATTTTCTCGTATAAACCACACAACCTAGACCTCGGAGGAGCGGAAGACCAATAGAAAGTACACAGTAAGCGATTCACGCAACCGTTTTCTTAGGGAAAAACAAAAGCAGCTGAGATCAGATCGCGGCCAACGGCTTATGCACGCCACCATTTTTCCATTTCAAACAAAAATACAAGGTTCTTGTAGATTGGATGAGCTTGCAGAGGTTGTCATGTACGAGGCTCGATTCGGTAGGCGTTGTTCGTCACATCTCTGGAAAATGAGATTGGATGATGCGGATACGTGCTGCAATCGGGATCACCAGATAGTGGAGGTGTGTGCGCGGTGTGGGTTTTGAGTAAGAATCTATGTTGTGACTAGACCTTTTTTTCTTTTGAGCGTACCATATTCGGGTTGGATGGGATAAGGGAGGATCGTTAGTTCTGGGTCTATGCTGTTGTGTCCTAATTTGGTCATTGGTTATCTTGTCCCCGGGTTTTCCAAGGTTGTTATCCCTGTCGCGAGGAATTGATCGGTGTTTACCCCTTGCTTGGTCTTGAGAGATGGTTTGATCGGGTTTGGGGCTCGAGGGTACGTGGCTGTGATTATCCTTTCTTTCTTGCTTTTTCCTGCGTTTTCTCGCGTGTTTTGGGCTGGGGGAGGGGGATGTAAAGTATATTGGTTTCTGCATTGAGTTAGGTGTGTTTTTGGAGGGAAGATGGTTGTTGGGATGTTTTTTTTAGGCTTTTGGGATGTTTGTGTTTGAGGTGGTTGTTTTATGCTTAGGGTTCAGGTTTAGCTGTGAGGTTGTTTGAGACCGTTTGCCTTATTTGGACAAATGGTACTTTGGTATAATGTGGCTTGGGTTGAGTAGATGATAATGAGCACTTGAAAAATAGTGAAATTTCCATATGTTTGGATATAATTATGCAAATATGCACATCGGAGATCAAATAGTATACATGTCGATATTGTAATATTGTACAGTCAAAGCACATCCAGCGCCGAGCCACTCCCGCTATGCCAATATATCAAAAGAAAAGAGAGTCCCAGACATTGCCTAGATATTCAAGAATCAAGGAGCCGCACGAAGCACGTCGGCAACAGCAGGGTTTTCTCCATCAATCTCCTTGGAAAACCCACTGCCCTTCCGTACATGCATCAGCAACCGCAAAGCACCAACAGGCGTAACACCCTCAATGCGCTTCGCCATACCAACACTGACAGGCCGCACGCGCTGAAGGACCTGTCGCTCCTCATTGCTGATTCCGTGCACCTGATTGTAATCTAGATCCGCCGGTAGTAGCAAATTCTCATCTTGCTGGAACCGCTCAGCCATCTTCTCCTGTCGCTTCAGGTACGGCGCATAGCGGCCTTCAATGGCGACTCGGGTGAGGATCTCCGGTGAAAACGAGGAGGGAGTATAGGCCGTCCCTGTCGGAGACTCGATGGTAGGAATGAGAGTGTTGATGTCGATGCCGTCTAGACACAAGATATCGAGCGCTGAACGGATCGAGGTATCAGAGCGCACCTTGAAGCCCTTGCGAGACCAAGCAGATGACGAGAGCTTCGTGTTGCCAAGGAGAGTCTGTAGTTCCTGGATCTGCGCTTCGGTATCGGAGAAGTGGCTCCAACGCTTGTCGGACACGACACCAGCCTCGCGGGCCATGCGAGTCAGACGCAGATCGGCGTTGTCCGAGCGGGTGGAGATACGGTATTCGCTTCGCGTCGTGAACATGCGGTATGGCTCTGAGACGCCCTTGGTGATGAGGTCGTCGATCATGATTCCGATGAAACCGTCTGACCGGGTCAGGGTGAGGGGTGATCGGTTCTGCGACTCGAGGCCGGCATTTGTGCCTGCGATGATGCCTTGTCCGGTTGCTTCTTCGTAGCCTGTTGTGCCGTTGATTTGGCCGGCGAGGTAGAGGCCGCTGATCAGTTTTGTCTCTAGGGTTGGTCGCAGGTTGCGCGGGTCAATGTAGTCGTATTCGACACCGTAGCCGGGTTGGAGCATGGTTACGTTCTCGAGACCGCGGATTACTCGCAACATAGCGTATTGGGCGTCCGCAGGCACGGTCATTGAAATGCCATTCGGGTAGATGACGTCGTTTGGTGCGAAGCCTTCTGGCTCGAGCCAGATCTGGTGCTGGGTCTTGTCCTTGAATCGGATGATCTTCGACTCTAGGGAGGGACAGTATCGTGGCCCGCGCACAGTCTCACGGATATGGATGGATTTGTCCAGATTGGCGCGAATGATTTCATGTGCAGCTTCGTTTGTATGGGTCATCCAGCAGGTAAGCTGGCCTTCATCGCCCACTTCGACAGTTTTGTTGAGATAGGAGAAAGGGTGAGGCGGCGAGTCGCCCTTTTGAACTTCGAGCGCGCTGAAATCAATGGTCTTCCTATCCAATCGGGGTGGTGTACCCGTCTTCAAGCGTCCCAGTTGGAAACCAGCTTCTCGGAGAGACTTGCTGAGACCGTATGTGGGGGCCTCGCCCATGCGCCCCGAAGGGAACACATCCATTCCAATATGAATCTCACCACCCAGGAAAGTGCCCGTAGTGATAACCACACGACCAGTAGGAATGACCTCCCCGGACTCCAACCGCACGCCAACAATCTTGCCCTGTGCACCGGGGGTGTTCTCGATGCCTTCCGTGGAGAGCACAATATCAGCCACCTTTCCCTCCACAATGCTCAGGTTTTCCGTGCCAGCCAGCTCCTCGGACATATACCGCTTGTAGAGATCGCGATCGATTTGCGCACGCGGTCCCCAAACAGCCGGCCCTTTAGAACGGTTCAAGACTCGAAACATCACACCAGCCTTATCGATAATTCGACCCGCAACACCGTCCATTGCATCCACCTCACGAATCATCGTTCCCTTTCCAATGCCACCGAAGCTAGGATTGCACGAACAAACACCGATATTCTCTAGCGAGGGCGTGACTAGCGCAGTGCGCGCGCCAGAACGAGCAGCAGCAGCGCATGCCTCGGATCCAGCATGGCCACCGCCAATAACAATAACGTCGTATGGTCTATAAACGAACCAATTAGCAAGACTCTTCGAAAGGACAGCAGGGGAGAAACCGCGAACCGTGTATTATCCGTAACAGTCGCGAAACCACGACTCCGGTCCATAAATGAGCGGAGCCCGCGGCCCTGACGCATCAGCGCCACCGACCGTGCTCGAAAAGCCATGGCGGAATGCAATGGAGATGTTAACCAAACAGCCAGGTACAAGACTTGAAGATCAAATCAAATCGATAAGGAAATTTGTATCTTACCACGTGACTATACTTTATAACCGTTAACACCGAAGGCGGTCACACAATGACATAAGCGCTTGCGCCATCCGCCAATTGCGGGGCTGCTGATGTTCAGGTGTAAGCTGATCTGGACCTTTTTTCTACGACTGACTCCTCTCTACATCTTCAAACCTACCAGCTCAACCAGCGAGACAATCCCCCAAAATGAAGGCATACTGGTACGACAACGTTGAGGTAACTACACACCAATTGGCCGTACCCGGCGTTCCAAGAATTTCCAGATACAGCCCACCTCGAACTAGAACAAACGCTGATGTCATTTGTTTACAGGGCGACCAGCGCGAGCCTCACGATTCCGGCCGCGCCGTGTCGGAAGAGAAGCTCGCCTCGCTAGGTGTTCTGTACAAGCACTGCCCCACGATTGCGGCGGTGGATGTGATCGCGGCGGAGCGTGGATACCGTAACCGCGACGAAGTCTGTGTCTCACCTGCGACCATGGGCGCCATCTACGAGGAGAAGGTTAAGTCGTTCTTCTCGGAGCATCTGCATGAGGATGAGGAGATTCGGTATATTCTTGACGGAGAGGGATACTTTGATGTGCGTGGACAGGAGGACGAGTGGATTCGTATCGATCTTGTTAAGGAGGATATGATTATTCTTCCTGCGGGAATTTATCATCGGTTTACTACCAATGAGCAGAACGTATGTTATTTTGGCATTTCTGTGGCTGTGGATTATGGGGCTGACGTTGTTTGCAGTACGTTAAGGCCATGCGTCTTTTCCAAGACGAGCCTAAGTGGACGCCATTGAACCGTGGTGCAGAGGTTGATGTTAACCCGCACCGCAAGACTTACCTGGAGACTGTTGTCAGTCCCACTGCGGCTGTATAGGATGGGTCACTTTGATATTGAGATGCGTTATGACTGAATTCTTTGCATATATTCTACTGAACGACGGAAATCGGAATTTTTGAGATTGTCTTACATCACTTCCATTGCATAGTGCTTTTAAATGTACATGGGGACATGAAACCCACAGTAAATCAATCAAGCCATACCTAAATGGTTAGGAATGGTCGAACGTCACTTTCTTACGTATATCAATTGTCTGGGATACCAGGCGTCCCCACTGGCGTACCCCCCGGCATGGCACCAGGCATATCAAAATGTTCACTCGTAGCACCACCGCTCTGTTGCCTCGTCATACTTGAACTGCGCAAGCCACCCATATCAACATTGAAATTATTTGTGCGCGAGCCTAGCCGTGCATCCAGGCCCCCACGGAACCGCAGCCCCTCCGGCTCCCGATGATCGTCAGAGAACCGGGGCGGCCCTGATGCTTCGGTAGAACCCGCGCTGCGTGGTGGTGCTGTTGACCCAGCATCCGAGTCTTCGCCGGGTCGGACGCCTGTCCTGCCCATGCGCGGCCACAGGTCTGGAAGTCCGACGACTTGCACCCGAGGCTCGACAACGCGCTCCTCGAACCACGCGTGGACTCGCGCTTCGACGAGTTGGGCTATTTTCGGAACATCCTGCAGTCGGCTGCGGGATCCGATGAGTGAGCGCACGGAGAGGTCTAGGCGGTAATCTGGGAGGAATGAGAATGCGACGTTGCTTTTCGGGCTGCTTTTTGGTGGGAGTTGGTCTTGCGAGGTTGTGTGCTCTCCGGGACCAGATGATCGATTCCCTGAATTGTCCCTTGGGTCTGATGTGGGGGGCGCTGGTGATCCGTCAGGCGTTTGAAGTGGCTCTGGTGGTTCGGTTGACGCTGGGATCAAGGATATACAAAGTGTTCCTGAAAATCTCACGACCGAGACTGATAGCGCTACTGGTATGATGGCGGAGCGGGGTTTCGGGTAGTTCAGAACCATGGATGTCTCGACGGCAATAGAAAGGTTATCATCGCTGAGGTCGACATCCAGTAGCGCCTGTAGCCGTCCACCGTCCGACATGGGGTCGTCAACGGCGATGATGCGGCAGTTGCTGAAAATGGGAAACTCTTCGCCTAGTGAGATATCGGTGACATTTATCTTGTCTATGAAGGATGGTTTCTTCTCCGGGTTGTTCATGGCCGCTGTCAGGGAGCTGAGAATCGAGGAAGTGGGCGAGTCCTTGAGGGAATACGCTGTCTCCCGGTACTGAGCAATTGTCTGCGCAATGAGAACATTGAACCAGTCCAGCGACTCGGGCTGATGCGAGGAATGATGCATGCGGTGTCGGCCATGTTTGCTCGTAGGGTTGGTAGGAATGGCACTGTAGTAGGTTTTGCGGAGGATGGAGCGGGTGTTCGTAGAGGTGGAAGGTACGGGGCGAAGAACATTCGACGTGGACGGTTTTTCTCGTAATGACTTTTGGCTATCTTGAGGGGGGTTGTAAACCGAGCTGTAGCGGCGGTGCGTTGTGCGGTTTGACATGCCCCGGGACGGAGGGGGTGGCGCTTCACCAAAAATGAAAAACTTGATGAAAGCGCCGATCAGAAGTACTACTGAGAGTTGGCCGAGGAGAAACCCTTGCGTAAAGGACAAGCTAAGAAGGTGTTAGCAAGATCATATAGTCCACTCCACGAGTAGAGGGCGTACGAGGACTGAGGCACGAATGGCGCGGGCTCATCTGCATTATTGTTAGCGTACCAGTTCAAACTCTTGGAGATAGCATCACTCACTATTTTGCAGCGCCATTGTCAGCGGCTGTTGACAATCCTGGTTCACAGTACCATCTCCAAGTGGAGAAGATGTTCCAACTTTCGGATCTCCAGGGCTAGCTTGGCCGAACAGCATATCTCTTATCGCTGATATGCCACTGTTGACCGCTTGCCTCTAAAACTTTTAAGGAAGTCCCCTTATCTATTTCGGGACTAGCGTCACTTGCATCTCTAAACTACGATGAACGCCTGCCACTCGTTCCGTTTTAGTGCTCACGTCTGGCCAATTTTTGATCTCAAAGTTAAATTGAGCCCCCAACTTGCCCAATCCTGGAGGCTCAACGCTGTTGGCTAGTATTCCACAGCACGGACCCCACAAAGCGCAAATGCCTGATTTTGTAGGGTGACAGCGCAATATAAGCCTCCTAGGCCATAAACGGGAACATTGGTTTTTGTTGTGGCCTAGTGGTAAAATACTGTGTTTTACACTGACATAGGGATGATGTCTTAATATGGCTGAATTATATACCGCTTCAGACACCGCTCTATACCGTATATAGTAAATTGAAGCTATTCCTAGTTATTTAGACCATACACAAGAATAGTTGGCTGGTTATACGGCCTTGTTATATCTTTTGAGGTGTCTTTTGAGATATCTTTTCAAGTGTCTTTCCAAGTGTCTTTTCAAGTATCTTTTCAAGTGTCTTTTGAGGTATGTATCTTTTAAGATAACTTTTGAAGTATCTTTTAAGATGTTTTTTAAAGTGTCTTTTGAAGTGTCTTTTAGAATGTCCTTTGAAGTGTCTTTTAGAATGTCTTTTGAAGTGTCTTTTAAAGTGTCCTTTAAGGTGTATTGTATATAAAGACGGTAAAAAGAGTATACTTTGTGCAAGGAAATCTCTACATATATTCTTTAAAATTGAAGCTATTCTCACCTCGCAAATCATCAGTTTCTTCGAATCCCCAACGCCAAAAACCACCATGAACCGCACAGAATGCCTCCTCATATTAATGCCGAGAGATTTGGGGAGTCGCAACAACTTCAACGCCTATAAATAGGCGCATATGGTGTTTTATACGGTACACCTCTGCTATAATTCAGGCACATTCAGGCAACAAGCCTACAAAATCAGGCATTTGACCTTTGGCCGCTCTGCCCCTTTGCACAAGGCCCATCGTGTCAAAACAAACAAACGGCAATTGCATCTATTCTCAAGATACAACAGCCTAGGGCCCTTGTCTTTGCAACCGCAACCCCTATGTTCAATTCGATTCGGGTAAGTATCCATTCTATACAAAAGTATAATTGCGGGCACCTTCTAATATATTTATAGAATTGTCGACTTGATAGGCGTTCGCGGTTTGCAGTGCTTGTCGCAAGCTTGCCAAGACCCTACCACCAAAGCAAAGTATCATCAACTACGTGCCAAATCTTCAAAAAATAAAATGCTGGAGTTGAAGGAAATGCACAAAACTTCCCCACTCCGCTTGATGCTGCTTGATCCTACAGTCCTGAATGACCTGATACGCCACCGTGAGACCCTCCCGATGGAGGCCGATTACTTTGGGTTTGTTTTGAACCTAAGTTGCAATCCAAAGATCGCCAGGGTCATGTCTGCCAAACTCTTCAGGCCCTTCTATTGCCATGAAAGACATGTTCAAATGCATCACCTTCAGAACAGCGGATATGGAGCTTTCGACAGAAGAGAAAGCAGTATATCAGGCTTTCCACACCAAAGCTGCGGAGTAAGTCCGACTCACAGCCCTATATCTTGGATATGTATGCTAACAATGATCGTTTAGGGAGTACATTGCATTTGCAACCGCAATAGAAAGGACCGCTAATCCTGGACAGCGGGTCAAATCCAAATTCATAGCCGCCACAAAGTTACTACGCAAGCTTGCAATCGCAAACTTCTCAACTACTCTTGCCATCCTGAACGCAAAATTGGAACTTGGCGACTCGAACACGCATGTGGCCACCTTGCACAAATGGGGACAGGAAAATATTGCAGCCGAATGGGTTCATATGGTGACGAAGGAAGATACCAACGTTCACTCTGCGGATGACTTGATGAAGTTCTTAGTTCATGGCTCACCACGGCTAAGACCGAACACGGCATGGGAACGATCAGCGCAGAGTCCATTCCGAACCCCGAAATCCAAGTCCTTGACACGATACAAGGCCTAGGAACACTACAGTCGTTTTATAACCTAGCCAGGCTAGAAGCGGCCCGTTCATTCCCTACCTTGATGACCGCAGCGAGCCGGATTGAGTGAGGCCCTCGCGGCAAGCTGCGGCAGCAGCAAGAAGGCGCACGCCTTTCTACAAACAGCAGGCGAGCACAAGATAACACCTGCAGAAGCCGAAGCACTCTTTGAGAGAACGACGCAACCGACACTACCACCGTACCTAAATACAACCCTATCAAACATCGCCAATACCAAAGAAGCCGCGGAGATCAGGGACGCGATGCGTTTCACTCAGAGTCTAGCAGCATTCAAGACAGCGTTGGCGGAACAGGAGCAATCGGATCCGACGGTTACGATCTTCAAGAACCTATACAAGGAATGGGCGAAACTACTACCAGCACGACACAAAGCTGTCCCCGACACACCGGCATTCCAGGTCCGTACTTCTACGCCAGCAATCAGCACTTCTGCAGCCACATCAGATAACTCCGCACAAACGCCATCTCACCACACACCGTCACCGCAGCAAGCTCCCGACGCCAGCCCTGCGCACCCGCAACACATACCACCAAACAAAGCCTCGAACTGTTATGGCTCACCACGGCTAAGACTGATCTTCCAACAGTATTTGAAGAGGCGGACAAGAACAGGTTTGGCCACCATCAAAAAATATTGATCGTCGACTCTTGTCCACTTAACGCATGGTATACGGAGGTGAGTCTGCGTGCTGCTCTGGTTGACGCCCGAACGTTACATTTGGCTCTTGAGCTGACTTATAAAGATAGGAGGGCCTACGGCAGGTTTTAGATGACATCGCGCCAACCGGGTTTTGCTAGGCAGAAAATTAAGAGGTTATATAGAGAAAAGTTCCGATATAAAATATGCCTTTGTTACCGCCTTCGTAAATACCTAAAAAGAGCATCCTAAAGAGCATCCAAAAGAGCATCCAAAAGAGTGTCCAAAAGAGCATCCAAAAGAGCATCCAAAAGAGCATCTAAAAGAGCATCTAAAAGAGCATCTAAAAGAGCATCTAAAAGAGCATCTAAAAGAGCATCCCAAAGAGCATCCCAAAGAGCATTCCAAAGAGCATCCAAAAGAGTATCCAAAGGACTATCTAAAAGACTATCTAAAAGACTATCTAAAAGACTATCTAAAAGACTATCTAAAAGACTATCTAAAAGACTATCTAAAAGACTATCTAAAAGTGCATCCCAAAGAGCATCCAAAAGAGTATCCAAAGGACTATCTAAAAGAGTATCTAAAAGACTATCTAATAGAGTATCTAAAAGAGCATCTAAAAGAGTATCTAAAGCCAGGCCTCAAACTGTCGTGATGTCAAAGGGAACACAGTTATACTGCTGGACTCCTCTAACAAAGTATCGCCATCGTCCCCTTTGAACACGTACTGGACGGCGTTGCGTCCATCCCTAGTCTTCAGAACCATTTGCTCCGTGATTTCATCTGGAGATAGCATCTTGCCAATAACATTTGGCTTGCCACAAATGGTCCCAATTACAAGCTTAGCAAGTTTGTACTTCTGGAGTTCAGAGGGGAGCCTTTTCCCCTTTCGACAATGAAAGACAAGCGACTTCCATTTTGCGCTAGGCCAATAGATACATTGGATTTCGGGTGCAGAGAGGGACTCGATGACCGTTCGGGATGCTAGCATGAATAATGACAACCCCGCTGCACGTACTGCGGCGCTTAATATAACAAGCATAATGTTCGGCCACTTCTCGGTCAAGGGCGAAGTAGAGATCGGCCTGTCTTGCGGAGAAATCACACCGTGATGGGGAGATAAGGCATCCGAAGTTTACATTGCCATTATCATCGAACAATCCCGTGATGCGAGGTTGGTCGATTCCCTTGTAGATGGTTGCATGGCCCGGTGCTCTTGAAGCTGCAGTTGTTGCAGCTTCCGACAAAGCGGTTTCACGCGATAGCCAAGGGACGATTCTCAAAGAGCCTGAAATCGATCGCCGTCCAGATCCAACAGAACTACTTTGTCCAGGCCGGGAAGCTTCCCGCCGACTAGCCATATCTCGCTCACGGGAAGCTTCTTGTACCGCATGGAGGGCTCGGTTGCGTAACTGAAAGGTGTCCCAAATCCAGAACTTGCATGACTCGGTTAGGCGGATCGATCGGAACTTGGAATCCATGATTGCCTCCTGAAGCTCGCGATTAATCCCATACAAATTCATGCAGTGGAACCATTCGGCATCATTCTCTGCGCAGGTATCGGGAGAATTATCAAGGTGACCTTCGGCCACGTCAATAAATAGGAAACCATCGTCAGTGTCATCTGTCTCCCTCTTAGGCTCCCCAGGTGGCCAGTTAGTCCAATACTCCCAGATACGAGTTGCAGTTTCCGAGTTATAGGCCAGATGCTCGAGTGCGGCTAAAGAGACGAGATGATCTGGGATACTAACAAGGGAATTGGAGCTTGAGGAGATCGATACGGGGTTCAGCGGAAGACGCTGTTCTTCTTCATCGCTAGATCGGTTTAACCGTCGTTTATGAATGAGACGTGTTCCATCAGATAAAGGAGAGCTGACCAGCCCCGAGTTTTCTAGGGTCACTGCATCATCCGGAACCGGACTTCTTTTTCGTGGCGTTTCTTCTCGGTCTCCCGGGCTATCTCGGAATCGCGAACTCGTGCCTCCGTGCCACGGAGCTGCTGCTCCAAAACCCTCACCTGGGCTCTCAGTCTCTTCTCGGTCTCGGTGGCCTCGGTGGCCTTGGTGGGGTGGGTGGCCTGGATGTTTGTCCGCATTCCGTCATCGCTGGTCGACATAATGGACTTTCGGTGCGCGGGTAAAGATACCGTGGTGACTTGGCTTCGTTGAACGGGGTGTGACAGCAGAGAGTCCGACCCCTGCACCTTGCGAACAGCCAGAGGTTCTCTTCAGACGTATAACGATCCAGAGGAACGATGCTCACTAAACTGATGATTGGATGTTTCTGAAGAATGATCCCGAGTTCTCTACCAGAGGAAGTTGATGAAATGGGGCAATGTGGTATGATTTATACTTAGAAAATAAGTTCCGTTGCCCCCATTGGTAAGTCTATATTGTCGAACTCCGATTTGGGAAGTCACTAGATATGATCTTAGTATGAGTGAAATTGGAACTCCAATAGGTATAAACTTGGAATTAATTTATTGTCACTAAGAATAGTCGGCCGCTTATGCCGCCTTGTCATATCTTTTAGATGCTCTTTTTGGAAGCTCTTTTTGGAAGCTCTTTTTGGAAGCTCTTTTTAGATGGTCTTTTGGAAGCTCTTTTGGATTCTCTTTTTGGGGGCTCTTTTGGGTTATTTTTTTGGAAGCTTTTTTGGATGGTCTTTTGGATGGTCTTCTGGATGGTCTTTTGGGTGGTCTTTTGGGTGGTCTTTTGGATGGTCTTTTTGGAAGCTCTTTTGGAAGCTCTTTTTAAGTATATACGAAGGCAGAGACTTTTCTATATATAACCTTTGAATTTTCTGTCTGACAATAGCCCAGTTGGCGCAATGGCATCTAAAACCTGCCGTACGGATGGAGCGTAAGGAGTTTGGATTTGTCAACATCAGTAGGCGCTGTTCCTGGGGAAGCAATGTCTGCCGTTCCTTTTAGATACACCAGGGCTTCGGTCTGACCAATCATTCCTGTTGTACGACCTGTTGCTGTGCTATCCTTGTAACAGATCTGTCCGGCTTGTGGATCGAGGTTGCCAACGAGGCCATGCGCTCCGAGGAATTTGGACTGATTATTTTCAGTTTCCATGACGAGGTCGGCCAGTTCTCGAGGCTTATACCACTGACCATTTGCCCCGGTCCACTTATCGTTAAGAGAGAATAACACTAAGGCACTCTTCCACCCATTCATTGTTGTACCGATATGGCAGTAGGAAACCTGCGATCAGCACGTGGACACCGACCGCCTCTGGAAACAATTCTCGGAGGCTGTTGAGATCAGCTGATGTAAGGAATCGCCTCGGGTTGATATATAGGTCAAAGTGCTCATTGTATTTGTCGGACGATTTGGGGGCGCGGGGGGGGGGGGGGGGGGGAGAATTCCGTAAGGTATGTCTAAGAAATGATCTCCAGGGAAGCAGTGGATTGGTCGACCGCCAGCATACACACCCTGGGGATGCGGGGGATGCGGCGAGGGGAGACGCGAGAAGCCAAACAGCCTCTCTGAACACGGACTTCGCGACATATACTCCGGGCTGTGAAGATAGACTTGGATGGTGCTCTCTGACAAACTGCTCATTTTCTTTGTTGATGTGAGTTACTGATTCCGAGCGCAACGCGT
Organism: Penicillium sp. CMV-2018d; assembly: GCA_028827225.1. Classification (NCBI taxonomy): domain Eukaryota; kingdom Fungi; phylum Ascomycota; class Eurotiomycetes; order Eurotiales; family Aspergillaceae; genus Penicillium; species Penicillium hesseltinei. Next base: position 75,360 of record JAPZBW010000003.1, read on the forward strand.
CTGCTGGTGAGCTGTCTCTATGTCTCTAGATGAGAAGACTGATAGAAAAGAAACTTGGTGAGCGCTGAAAAAAATCGATTACCTGCAACTAAGAAGGGCCGACATACTATGTACGGACCGGATTGAAGATTGCTCATTTGCGGTACCATCGGAAAGGATGTGTTGGTCCCTACCTGGGATGGCAGGGCATGTGAACCCCGCTGTCTCCCGGCATGGACAAATGATATCTGACTAAGTTGTGGATCGAAGTGATCAACGTGTTCTGCAGCGGGATCAACCGTCACCGCCACTCGACCCACCGCTCTGTTAGCTGGCGCCGGAAAACTTGCACACTTCGAGGATGGGGTTGATGGAGAATTGACAAGAAGTCTGATGAGGGCTATGAAAAGGTAGACGCAAAGTAGTATTATAGGACAATGCGCTTCTTTGGGTATGGTCTGAGCGTAGACTGAGTGCTCAATAGTTAACTAGTTAGGTGCAGGTGCCCACCTGGGCAGGTGCGAGCAGTCTCTTAAGTAATCACTGAGCATTCACCTAGGCCTCACTGATTCATCACATGACTGGTCTGGGTAGACATCCACTAGGCCTGCACTCCTGGCTCCAAAATCATGAACTCATCAGTATAGGAGTCCATTTGAGCGAGTGCGCCGATAGGTAAAGTCAGAAGCGGGCTTGTATGGCCAAAGTCGACGTTCATCACGATTGGCAACTCCTCGGGCTCTCGGGCAACAATGACATTAAGAATCTCCCCAATAACCCTAGCGATCTCGTCCTGCATTTGGCGATCATACTTATATCCTCTTCCGATGGCCATTCCACTGATGTCGTGCAGCGCGCCCGATAACGCAAGATCAACTAGGCTGCTGCGGAAATCGTTGACGGAATAGGGAAGGCTTCTATCGCCGCCCATAGAGGACTCCAGGAATAGAATTTTCCCTTTCCAAGAACCAGGGGCGTAGTTGGTCCCCTGAAGCCGCACAACACAGGAAACAGTACCCCCGTAGAGCTGACCAGTGGCACGACCGCTGCGAAGCCAACGCCACGATGGCGATGCAGCAACCTCACGTGGTTTCTCGGAGGCCTCTTCGCCAAAAAGAAAGTCGTTGTGTTCCATCGAGTAGATAGGCGAGCGAGATAGAGGGCCTACTGGATCCTCCGCCTTTGTTAGGACACGGAGAAAGTGATCGACGGTGAACCGCATGGGTGTCGGAAAGTCGGAGATGTCTGTTAAGATGGACGGTCCGTAGAATGTGCGCAAGCCGGTGCGAGAGTTAATCGCATAATGGAGGAAAGTGGTGTCGCTGTATCCAACAAAAATCTTAGGATGCGATTGGATTAGGGAATAGTCGAGGAATGGTAGCATCTCATTGGCATGGGCGCCACCTATCGTGCAAATAATGGCGGTGATCGCGCTGTCGCGGAAAGCCGCATGAAGCTCCTCGCAGCGGGTACGGATCGACTCGGCAATACCAGCGTCTGCTGCGAGAGCTGTGTAGAATATCCGCACTTTAAAGCCTAGAGACTCGACATATGCTCTTCCACGCTCGAGGGGGCCGGGCAGGATATCATTCAGACGTGCGGAGGGACTGACGAAGGCAACCGTGTCCCCTCTCTTCAGGGCTCTGGGAATTATTGGATGCATTCTCTTTGAGTTGGGGTAGGGTAGATCTTTGGTAGGCGGAAATTTACTACAATATCTCCTCACAATGACTTTGAGTTCTGGTCTGGATTGGATGAGTTATGATCGTAGAGGGAATGTGGAGGATAAGGAGGTCAGTCGCGGTCTTAGATGATCCATAGATTGCGAGGCCTGTCAGGCACAGCCTGAATCAGACAAGCACCTCAGTTTTCCAAGAATAACGTAGCCGATCTATTAGCAGTTTAGTGTTTACAACTTTTGATTGGGCTCAAGCGCCCATCTTACGACGTCTTATCATATCCCGCAAGCAACCAACCCATATTGGTTAGTGTAGGGTCCAACATAGCTAGCGAGCTCGCGGCGCGCCCGGCTCTTTCGCCTGTCCTGGCGATACAGGTTCATTTCGGCCGTCGTCTTCCAGAAACACCCAAGGTCCCAGGAACTGAGACTACGAGGTCCGTGCATTTCCAAATACCCCGGCATCCCCCAGACCTTCAACCAGAAATTATTTCGTCCGCTCACTGAGCAGAAGGATTAGCAGGGGTGAGCATGGATAGGGAGGAGGACGGTAGTGAGGCTTGGGACAAAACCGCCCCACCAATTAATTCACTTCACCGCATAGGCTACCGCTTACACTTCTAGGCCAATCAAACGAGGTTCCCAGATAAATTTCGATGACTAATAAGAGATTCCTTTCTGGTTTGCATACTACATCAGGCATACCGCCCTATTTCTGCCGGGTAAAATTCGTCTCTGTCTTCCGTATACACGCCAGACATTGCCTATGGACCCTGACCACCCAATCGCCTTGGCATAGCTTATCTGACTTAAAGCTGCCCGCACAGTGGATGATACCTTAATATTGGAATAATGGACTCGGCATACCGGAGGATTGATTTATCCTTCATGTTTTGTAATTTATATTATGTAATTGCTAGGAGAGTGGATACTGAAATACAGAGACTTTTAACACCATTGCTGGTAACCCCTATTTTTACAATACCACCTCATTCGACACTTACCACCCTCCGTAAGAATGAGACATCTTGAGAGTGTACCATATTACTACAGACTCATGTGAAGCCAGTTTTATGCCTGAACACACACAAAACTATTTCCAAGCCCAAGTGCCAAGACAGTAGCTGGGAAAATGTCTGACCAGACGTTCGTCCTCCCCTGTTCTCCCTCCATCCTGCGTCCAGATCGCTTCGACTTCGTTTCTTCCGAGGAACTTGAAGTTCCATTTTGGCGGATTTTGTCATGCATCTTGGCCGAGTCATTAAACTCTGTGACTGACGGCTCGTCTCTCATCGATACCTTGGAAATGATATCGGTTGTTCTACACGGAGAGGCTGCCAGGAACTACGCATTCCTACAGGAATTTCTCGACAATTATCTGACAACGTCCACTCCTGGATCAAGCAAGTTCTTTACATCAACGTGGCCACGTCTAGTCGGTCTTGCCTTGGAACTACCATCTTTATTCCCGAGCCACTCCATCCCCCCGCTGAAAAGCGACGAGACTAGCCAGATTATTTTAAGCCGAAGGCAGGTTGCATGTTTGGTCGTACACCAGTTCTTGTGCTCCCTACCGGCCCATCCATGGCAGACGGAGTCCTTCGTTAATCTGTCACCGTGGTACTCGGCTGGAGAGGCAATGCACCGGGGTGCTGTGCAAGCGTATCTAGCCGCCCTCTTCACATATTTCGAAGCCATAGCGGCCTCCGAACCAGAGGGTGGAATTCTGCACCACTCAGTCGAAGACTGGCCCATTATCTTGGCGGTAGTAGTAATGCCTGGCGACCAATCACACTTTCTTCTTTCCAATGCACCAGCCTCATTGAGCCGTTTGGCAGTTGTCCAACTCCCACACCAATCAACAGACATCGCATCCCTCGGTCTTCCAGATGGCGCATGCGTGATATCTGCTAACAAGAGCGTGGGATTCGGTGCGACAGGTACTCAAGAAGAGCTTCATGTGGGTATTTCCCCCGAGGCGTACCCAGTGACACTGCTAGCGCCCCCTCTGAAGGACCGCCAGGTCCTCACCTGCCAGGGTGCCGAAGCAATGGTTACTACTAAAGGACACGGGAGATGGGCCTCCTTGGACGAAATATTGCATGGTAGACCAATACCCTCGTCTGCTGACTGGCGCAACCGGGTCATGCTATTCATGGACGCCCTGGAATTGGACCTTGTAGACAGCGCTCATCCACACGGTGGAGAGAGCATTCCGGACCTGATGCCAGGCTGTTTACATCGGGAATTGGTGAAGGCCTACACCGCGTTCTGCTCACATTATTGCAGGAATATCCGGAAGCCCTACTCCTTTGTCACTACTGGACTTTGGGGCTGCGGCGCTTTTGGGGGAAATAGACAGGTTAAAGCGATAATCCAGTGGTACGCGGCATCCATGGCAAATGTACCTGAGCTTCGATATGTCCTAGCTGGCCCAGAGCAGAAAGGATTTGGAGATGAGCTCGAGAGGTTCGTCGGCCTGGTGGCAGAACACACTAGGAGAGAACTGGAGCCACGGAAGTTCTTTGACGTGCTTGTCCGTCTGGGGACAGAGATCCAGAATGGGAAGTCCGCTGTTCCCAAGCCAGATGGGATTTTCGAATATGTTTTAAAAAGCCTGTAAGGAGTATTGGCTATCGTGTGGCCACTCACTACCAATTAAACGGCCGAAAAAAGCTGAATCCTCGTGGACCGCTTCGGGTACGTCCTTATGCAACTCTTTAAAATGCCACCTTTTTCAACGAGGGTGTCTAGGAGCTTCAAATGGTATGTTTTGAGTTGGTAGTGCCTCTTCCCTATTGGGTCCAGCCAACAATAGGGGCCTAGATGGCACGTTGACGAAGGGCATCGCATCAAATTGTAGACACTACGCCAAACTGGCTTCTGACTGGAGGAATTCTGCTCAGCATCTAGCTGTGCGTCTCGCTCATCGAGCATCCTCTTCGTGACAGAAGATTTACCTCTCTGCTCGCCTCTCCGTCCACCGGTTGGAGAGCGTCCATCCTCTACGTATGTCCACTTTTCTAATACTGCCAGCAGAAACCTCCGAAATTCAATTCAATTAATATAAAAGACACTTAGATAAAATACTTATAAATAAGTCTTATAGAAGAAGAAAATATATTAATAAAATTGAAAAACTTACTATATATAAAAGAAATAAGAATATTTAGTAAGAACCACTTATTATAGATATAAAAGATTAGATAAAACGTCCAATTACAACTGTCATTTATTATTTCCGGGCCTCACAGCTAAGACGTCGATTAGAACTTTCTAGGTGCCCGCCTTAACCAAGGGGCAGCTGAATTTTCGCCTTCGTATGAAACGGAATCTTAATAGAGTTATGCTCCTAGAAAGTCCGCACCTCCTATTGGGATATATATAACCTAATTATACATATACCCACACGACTCGGTAAACATCAAACAAAATATGCAAGGGAAAGAACCACAAGAGTCACTAAAAGCCAGTATTTAGGATGCTCGCGGTGTTACCTCTGTCATGTTTGATGATTCTCTTCGATCTAGTAGTCCACAACCCGGATCACCCTGAGGGCCCATCCTGAGATTCATCCTAAATAACGTTCGATCGTGAGGAATAGTCCCATTGCATAATATCCCATTCAGAATCCTGCTTAGCATGCCATCTCCATTTTCCGACCGTTCGAAAGCCTAGGCTTTTGTAAAGAGGGAGTCCAGCAGGTGTTGCTGATAAGTAAATAGGCATATTTTCTTTACCCGCCCTTTCCATGCCCCATTTCATCAGACACCGTGCAGCTCCCTGACGTTGAAATCCAGGGTCTACTGCGAGGTCTAGAATTCCATAGTAATTGCAAGGCCTCTGATATCCTTCGTCAAATCGACGGGAGTTGGGGTCACTGCATACTCCGGCCATTTCCCGAGAATGAGATGAATCTAGGATGGGATTCATCCAATCGCCAATCAAGTCGATAATTGCCGAGTTGAAGAAGCGGCTCTTGATTCCTGAGGCTTACGTCAGTTTTCGCTTCCGATTCATAGTTGAAATCAATAATTGGAAGACTGACTCTGTATCAATGGTTGGTTTCCCGGTGTTCTAAACTCCTCTTCGTCTTGATGCTCGCGGTACCAGATGCAGTAGCCGATAATTGTAAAGTCGCCGCTCCATCCATTATCCCCTTGTTCGAGTACTGCAACCACTGGGACTGCAGTTGGGTCTTCCAGGCTGTCCTTTATGATGTTGGACTTGGTTCTCAAGTATACCGCAGGGAAGGAGGCACGTTTGGGATACTGATATGCATCTTGCGGATCATTAATATATGCTGCAACGGCAACTGATGAGATCTCATGGATATCAGCTGAAGTAGCCTGGCGTATGAACATAATTTGGATTTAGTTGGAGGGAAAGGGGTCGTTCGTTCCAGCTAAATCATGCCTTGAATAGTCATTGATCATGGAATAATGAGTCACAGAACAGCCATAACTAGCTATTTTAGATGTTTAGACACGGTGAACTCCCGATGAAACATGAAATACATATTCGCTAATCACGGCTAGGCTAGGTCTGATACGGAAAGAAAATTGGTTCGCCAAGACTCGAGAAAGAATCAACGAAGCATGAAACTGGAGATGAGTATTTAGGCAACAATTTTGCTTCCCTAAACGATTTGACTCACCCGAGTATTTTAAGTAAAAGTGGATAAAATTGTTTCACTGTGACTCATTCCTATCACTCCTAGACTCCTTAGACTTCGGCGAAGCCCACACTCGGCCTCGGCCTAAGAATTTATGTAGCTATGCTATATATAGGAAATCTTTACGCATTTTTACGCATTTCTATGCATATTTCTGAATTCACGATGGAAATTGACTTCGAGCAAGACTCTGCCGAGGTTATGAAAGCTATTGAGCAAGGCGCACTCACGAATGCCTTGGAAACTAGCTTCCTAGAAATAGTTATAGCGATCATTGACTTGTTTGTTGCGTTGGTCTTTATATATATCAAGATCTACTCACTAGCGGCATTGTGCATGCGTGCTTATTAGAACCCTGACATTTTTGGCATTGGAACTTACTACATCCCACTGGAACGTCTACAATCGTCGCCAACCGACAAAGGCGGAACGAGGCGAAGCGCGGGTTATACAAAGTCATTCAAGGATGATTAACGGTTTCTTCATTTAACATATTCGCGCATGAGAAGTTTCGTGTCGCAGAGGCAGCCGACAAACATATTACCGCAAAAAAAAAGATGTTGCTATCGAGATGTGTACTTGACTGCATGCCTTGTCAACAATGAAACCAGTCAAGTCCGAGCATCACCCGGAGACTTTGTCTTTGTGATACAATACTAGGATTATCTCATCGCGCCGATCAAGTATTTGTCGAAAAATAACAGGTGGCTGACCGCAGATCTTTTAGTGATCCTGAACTTCCCCTCATCGCCCCCCCAAATCTATTGACGGTTCAAACACACCAAAATTGCACCATGCAAGAGCCCCTAGAGAAGGGGTATCAACTCGGAGTTGATGTTGGCGGGACATTCACCGACGTTTACGTGTTCACCCCGTATGGGCAAACAGTGCGCGCAAAGGTTCCAACAAGCATCCCAGACCAAAGTATCGGGATCCAACAGGGCATTGCAAAGGCCCGTGAATTACTCAAAAAGCAGTTCGGCTGGTCAGGGGCTTTCCAGTTCATCCACCATGGCACGACGACCGCAACCAACGCAGTTCTGGAAGGGAAGGGCGCTCGCACCGCGCTAATTGTTACTGCTGGCCATAAGGATATATTGGCTTTACGCCGCTCCCAGATCCCAGGTGGATTGGGTGCGTGGCTACACTGGACCCCGCCCGAGCCTATAGTGCCACTTGAGCGAGTCGTTCAATGTAAAGAGCGCATGTCAGTACAGGGCGAAACAGTCACGGCAGTTGATATTGAAGATCTGCGACAAGGCTTGAAAGAGCTGGCACGACAGAAGCCAGAAGCAATTGCTATCTCGCTATTGAACTCCCATAGCAACGAGGCTCATGAACGGGTGGTTGCACAAATAGTCCGCGAGGAACTTGGAGCAGATATCGCCATCACTTGTTCTACGGATGTCCTTCGTGAAGTCGGGGAGTATGAGCGGACGGTCACAACCTGCACGAATACGTTGGTGAAGCCGGTTGTCGAGAAATATCTGTTCAATCTGTCTAAATTGCTTGCGGCGGAAAGTGAAGCCATTCGGGTTCTCAAGAGCGATGGTGGGTTGACCAGTTTGACTCTCGCTTCGGAGCTACCAGTCAACAACCTCATATCCGGACCAGCAGGAGGTGTCAAGGGAGTGGCAGATGTTGTGGCTCGGAGTACTCTCTACAAGAATCTGATTACCTTGGACATGGGAGGAACTTCTACCGACTGTGCACTAATTTACAATGGTCAGCCTCAGCTCCGACGAGAGACTGTTGTAGAGAGTCTTTCTGTTCGGGCGCCCGCGGTTGACATCAAGACCGTGGGGGCTGGAGGAGGATCGATCACAACGTACATGGAGCTCACGGAAACCTTGCGGGTAGGCCCCGAGAGCGCTGGCGCAGCACCGGGGCCGGCATCCTATGGAAAAGGCGGAAAGCAAGCCATGGTCACGGACGCAAATTTGGTGCTGGGATATTTGCCCAAGACATTGTTGGGTGGTGAGTTCGCGTTGGATGTCCAGGCTGCTATAACTGCTGTCGAAGATATTGCAAACCAGATGAAGCTTCCGGTTATTCAAACAGCCGAGGATATCATCACAATCATCAACGAGACCATGTATGGTGCCTTGCGTCTTGTCTCTGTGGAGCAAGGCTATGACCCTCGTGAATTTGCACTGGTCGCTTTCGGTGGTGCCGGTCCTCTGCATGCAAACGCTGTGGGTCAACTTCTTGGAGCCTGGCCTGTGATCATCCCGCCTTCTCCTGGAATTCTCTGTGCACAGGGTGATGTGACCACTAAACTAAGACACGAGCAATCCACCACCTTCATCCGTATTGTCTCCGGAACTACTGTTCTCGAGGCCCGGGAACAGTACCAAACGCTAGAGCAAGAGTGTCGCGATACCTTGTTGAGGACGGCGGGTGATCTGTGGCCCTTGTCATGGAAAACAGCATATCAAGCAGATCTTCGGTATAAATGCCAAGCTTTAATGATAACAATTGAGATCACTGAAGAAGAATTGGCCTTGGCTACTGAGAAATGGCATGATGTGCTGCGGCAAAGGTTCGACCAGCAGCACCAGCAGATGTTCACTTACTGCTTACCTGACTTTGAGCTTGAATTGATGAGACTGGGAGTTGTGTTGGAAGACGCTTCGCCTGGTATTGATATTCCCCAAGTTCCCAAAGAGATGATTCCCCCTTCAGACGCAAAGATTGGCGAGCAAAATATCATAGTCCAAGGCGAAGAAAAATTGGCAACCCTGTGGGATCGTCAAAAGATTAGCAAGCAGGGTATTCAAGTCACGGGTCCGTGTATTATCTCCGAAATGGACAGCAACACACTCATCTTACCTGGCTACTACGGTGAGATCGATAGTATCGGAAATATTTTGATTAATCCTGTGGAAAAGAAACCTCCTGCCGTTACCTCACACACAGCGGATTCAGCCAAAGAGCTTGTCAAGAGCACTCCATTAATTCCTACGCTCATATCCTCGACACTGGCCTCCATTCGCGGAGAGATGGACAAAATGATGCTACGATGCAGCATGTCTCCTGCCATCCGAGAGCAGCAGGATGAATTCAATGTCATAACCGACTGCGAGGGCAAAATGCTGGTTGGTCAGTTTGGCAGCTTTATCACACAGTTCCTCGATGTTTGGAATGGTACAATCGAGGAGGGCGATGTGTTTATTACCAACGACACCTACCAAGTACAGGGTGCCATCAGCCACCTCAACGACATCATCGCCTTTTTGCCCATTTTCCACAACGGTCGTATCATTGGATTTGCATCGCAATTTGGCCACCTGACAGACGTTGGAGGTATCGTCCCAGGTAGCATGTCAATCAACGCGACATCTATCTTTGATGACGGCGTGCAGATTCCATGCATAAAGCTGTATACCCGAGGTGTTATGAACAAAGACCTGGTTGATCTTCTTTGTCGAAACTCTCGCCAACCGGCATGGTATCGCTCTGACCTGACTGCCATTGTAGCATCCTGTTCTATGGCCGCCACCAGAGTTCGCGAGCTAGCCACTCGTTTCGGAAGTGAAGTGTACCTGGCTGCATGCTCAGAGCTACTGTATCGGAACCGAAGTGGATTCGCAAAGATTATCGAGCGCCAATTCGATGATCTGGAAAGCAAATTCACAGACTTCGTCGATGATGATGGCCACGGTGTGGGACCTTGGGCACTCACCTGCTCCATGAAAAAGGTGGATGGCAACCGTCTCCAATTTGACTGGAGTGGCACCTCTCCCCAGAGCGAGCGTAGTATCAACTTCTATCTCTCGGAGACAATGTTCAGGATGTTCATCGGCTACTACCTCATTGCAGCGGCTGCCCCAGGCACAGTTATCAATGACGGATTCCATGACTTGATTGATGTGTACATCCCTCAAGGATCAGACTCAAACCCGTTCGCCCTGCACCAATCTCATGTCGAACTCACTTCCTCGGACGGATCTTGGACATTGTACAAGCCCTGATTGGCCAAAAGCAAGACTCCTACCAGGCTGCCGCTGGATTCAGTGACTCGCCTCACTTCTTTTACGCTGGATTCAAGCCGGATGGGGAGTGGTACCAGCTCTACCAGATTGGATTTGGAGGTGTGCCTGCACGACAAGCCGGCGATGGTCCTGATTGTCACTGTCTCTTCCCCGCCATCTGACAGAGAATAGATGGAGAAAACACTGCATGTATTGTCTGGATCTCGCGCACACAGAGAGGAGAGGAGGGAGAGGAGGGAGAGAAGGGGAGAGAAGGAGAAGCTATCTGCATGTTCTATCACATGGTTGATGCCCCGGGCATCCAACACCATCAAGTCCATTCCCACAGAGATGATAGAGCTCAACTACCCGTTGCGCATTGAAGCAAACGAGAGCGTCGCGGACAGTGGTGGCGCCGGATTCTACCGCGGTGGTAATGTCCAGCGAACGCTATACCGATTCCTAGCCCGTGGGGAGTTCAGTCTCCACGATGACCGATGGTTCACCAAGCCATGGGGATTGAAGGGCAGAAAGCCGGGACAGCGATCCCGGAAGATTCTCTACCGGTACTCCAAGTCTGAGGACAGCCCTCCCACTCAGATTTTGCCTTCCAAGTGTGATCATATTCGCGTTGATCCCGGTGATCTTCTCGAGTGGCTGACTTGGGGTGGAGGCGGATTGGGTGATCCTTTGACACGTCCGGCAGAAAAGATTGCTCTAGAAGTACACCGGAAGCTTGTCACGGTTCAGGGAGCTCGTGTTGCGTATGGTACCGTTGTAAATGACGATTTCACTGTAAATGAGGCTGAGACCGAGGCATTGCGGACCCAGATGCGGATGGAACGTAGCCAGATTAATGAGTCCTCCATCTATGACCGTGGTGGAAGTCTCGAGCAGTTACGTGAAATATGTCTGCAGGAGACTGGGCTTGACGCCCCGTTGCCTCAGTAGGAAGCGGAAATTTATGGTCCTCATAGTGGGTTGGCATATGTGCAGGAGTGGTTCACTGGGATGCGGTCACGCAAAGGTTGGGAGCTCAATTAGTCTATAACAGGATGCACTATTTTTAGGCCGTTGTTGAGGTTTGAATATATATATCGGGGTGAAAAGTGGGATATTTATCATCTTGGGTGATTTATGATTCTCCTAATATATCGCCAACTCTGGGCTCAACCTTCGCATTATCAGTGGCAAAGATGTTGGAGTGCATTCCATACATGCACTGCATGTTTGACAGATGCTTGTTTGTCAGATTGAGCCTTTATTTGGATGGTTTTTATAGGGTATAAACCCCCTACATTTCTAGTTTCTAATTGATCATGGTACTGCTAAGCCTTAGTGCTGCAGTACCAAACTAAGGGCTTAGTCCTACAGCACCGGTGTCGAGTGAGATTGAATTCCCAGATATTCTTGAGTCGAGTATTCAATTTGAAAGTCTTTCGGTCTCTCATAATGATCTATGTAGTGGCTATGAAAGAATCTCTTTGAAACCTTCCAAGGGGGTCAACCGCGCGCTGTAGCTCTGTTCAAACCTGCCTAGGTTTTGCCTGTGTCACCAGCATATCCATTTCGGTCTGTTTGGTAACCCAATTACCGATTACGTGCCAATCCTTCTCTGGTGAGGCAAGTTCAAAAGTGAAGTGACGGTAGAACTGGGTTATGAATTTGTAAATCTGCATCATAGCGATATTCTTCCCTATGCACATCCGAGGGCCGGCGCCAAACTTTCCTAGACATTAGCTGGACGAAACAGGGTCCCTAGTGATCTGGGGCTTACCGAAAACAAGTTTCTTTTCATCTCCTGAATGCTGTCTTCGGGTCCATCTAGCCATCGTTCTGGTCGGAAGGTCTCGACATCTTCTCCGAAGATCGCGGTATTGCGATGAATTACCCATGGGTTTATTCCCACGATGGTTCCGCCGGGTATGTGGTATCCATCAATACGGGCACCCTCTGGCGGTGTAACACGCTCGTTGATGAGACCTAAATTTCCATGGATACGCAAGGATTCGTTGATGACGGCCCCTCTAAACCAAAAGGATTAGTGATTGGACGAGTTTCAGAACCTGGAAACCTACAGATAAGCCAGCTTCGAGGTCTCTGCGTAGGGTATTGCATCTGTCGGCCCATAGTGCGTTATTATGGTGGCGAGCTCAGCACGGAGCTTGTCCTCGACTCGAGGAGACCGAGCAACGTAGTACAAGATCGCTCTGAGAGTAACAGCAAGTACGTCGTGACCGGCCATACTAAGGCAGTTCTTGTCAACAGTTTCCTTTACCAATGATGGATCACGATACCTACAGGTTGATGTAAATTGATCCTGTGATATCTCGAATAGAAAGCTTCTCCGGTTGAGCCTCTCGGAGAGATAGAAAACTGTTTAGCATGTCTGGGGTCTCAGTAGGCTTTTCGAGACGTTGCCGAATCACGGCGGTCGTGTACTACAAGGGAGTGAATATGTCAACATGACTGCACATTCCCTTTGATAAGGAGGCCGCTAACCTTTAGCACCGGATTGAGCTTCTCCACTCCCCAACGGGTGTCTATTAATCTTCGCATCACTTGGAGGAAGGGTGCTTGGCCGAACTATTGAGCTGAATTAGTATTTTACCATAACAGCAGTGCTTTTCAGAGTGGTTTACCAGTCCAGTTTTGATGAGAACTTTGTCAGAGCCTTCAATAAACCCATTGAAATCTCTACCGGTATCCAGATATCCGAATTTCTTGGATACATTAAGCTCCCCGAGGCAATCAAACGCGAACAGATGCACCCATAGGGACATATCCACGTTGGTCGGACCATCATCCCGAGTCCGATTTCGCAATTGATTTGTGAACATTTCCACACAAGTATCAATTTTGGATTCTAGGTCAAGTACGGCAGCTTTCGTGTATAGGCCACCAATTACCTTTTTAAGCGAAGAGTGGTAGCTGACATCTCGCACTGAAAATAAATTCAGCAGTGGGCTGCCTTCGAACGGGGCTGCTGCTGGCTTATAAAAGTCGGACTGTCCTTGGTCTTAGTCCATCAAGTTATAACATAGGTACTCGAGCCTCAAGGTACAAGATTTTCTTACTTTGGGATATGCCTGTCTCGATCCATGTATAATATGGAGTGCCTCGGGGCTTGAGAATGAGACGTGCTTTGGACCAATTCGGACAACTGGTCCATACTTCTTGTGTACAGATATGTTACGTCGTGGCATGTCATTGTTGTAGACAGCCAAGATCTTCCAGAGATTGCAAAAGCTTGCGGAGAACGGTCCGGGGATAGCATTGAGACCTCCATGATAGCGGGTTCGCAGGAGTTGGAAGGCTAAGCAAAGTGCACAAAGTGCAACCAATATTAAAGACTGGTCCATGTGTAGTTCTTAGTAGCTAAGAATGTCATTTAGGACAGGTTAAGTTGAAGGGGTAAAAGGCGTGGCAGCAGAATGGCTTGAAATAAGCTACTTGCTTACATGAGCTTTGTTCTCTCAATTGTTTTGGTTTGATACCTAAGCGGAAATATAACAGGTACCTGACAAAACATGATTGTAATTCAAATACGGGATGCTTCACTGGTACTGTTCTATACCGTACTAGTCGTAAGGGGGTTTGCAGCAGCGTCATGCACATCCGACCTGAATTGGCTGAATGATGCGAGATGAATATCCTGTTTTATATCTGCATCTCAAACGGTTACACTGCATCCAACTACGGCATCTCACAGCCACCCCTGAGGTTGCCTTTTTTTTATCCACCATGGAACCGGAGTAATGATTCCAAAGTATGTGGCAGGGAGAAGGGGTTTTTTTGGTCCATTCATATGCCATATACCGTTCGAATTGGCCGTATTGGTCAAACAGTCGAGCGACTGGCGTAGTCGCAAATTATACCAGGTGGAATCGATTGTGTTCATAATCCGCTTCAGATATCGCTCGCAACGAAAGCCCGCGGGTAAAGTGCTCTAGAATACGTCTACCAGATTGCGGATACCGGTGAATCCGTGGGTGCCCTGTTGCTACCTGTTGCTAACTGGGTACGAATCCCACGTTTTCACATTTACGCCAAAGTTACCAGTCACGACGTGACATCGGGGTTTATGCCTTCTCGACCCTTCTGTGGATGGCACCCGGTAATGACGCATAGTAATGCACTGTACGGAATAGAGTGTTCGAAGAAGGCGCTGGAGAATGTTCGAAGAAGCAAAGATGATAGGCAACCACTAGCAGAGGTATGAATGCAGCACTGACCATTCAGGGCCGTCGTTTCACAAAATATTCTTTTTCTTTTTATATATAAATTTGGTGATAATTTGTCCGAATTTTCTTCAAATAGCAGGTATCGTCCTGGACGCCTAAGTCTTTTCTTCAAGGAAACACGAGACACGTCAGCATCCAACGATTTTCTCTGCATGAAGGAATCATCTGCACGAAGGAATCATCGGGATCATCATGAGTGGTGGAGACAGCAACCAATACAAATTTAGCCAAATTGAATGAAGTAGTTTCAGCCTCAGCGCGGGTAGGCGGTTCGACTTCGATATGAGATAGCTAGACCAAAAAAAGAACAATCCCATACCTTATGCGAGTGGGATTTCAGTCCTTAGTTGTAATTTGTGACCCGTAAGTATGGTGTTTCGAGATTTATCACTCGCTTACATTTACGAGCCTTGGGGGCCATTTACCAGGCCTTGGGGGCCATTTACGAGCCTTGGGCGCCGTTTGCGACCCACGTTACCTGTCCGAGATAGTATAAAACCACTTGTATACGTCTGACTTGCAATCCCTCATCGTAGAAATAGATTTTGACTTGTACCAATGGCTCAGACTTTACTTGATGAAAGCCCCGAATTTCAATTCGGACGTTGTCAATTCGCCTCGAATGGCCTTTCCACATCATCAGCGGACCTTGAACCTCGAGAACATGACAGAAGAATCACTCGCTACCCTTATTACCCGGTTGAGCTTTCGATTTGGCAACGAGTGAACTCAGAGCTCGACAGCTTTGAGAGCGTCCACCATCGCTTTTGGTGGAGTCGTCACACCGGAAAAGCTCTTGCGGTTCTGCTATACAATGCCCGATACCCAGCAGACTTGCAGTATTGGAACCTGAAATTCTTTGCTGAGGCCGTGGCTCCTTACCTTGGCGTTGCTCCGGAAATCTTGGGGAGTGGTACGCCGATATGGCCGAGCTTCATGACTGATGATGGGACTCCTGTCGAACTAAGCTGGGACTGGGGCACAAAGGATGCACCTCCGATGGTACGATACTCCGTGGAGCCGATCGGGCTGCATGCAGGCACCTCAGTTGACCCCGGAAACTTGACTGCTGGTCCAGCCTTTCAAGAGCGGCTGACCCGCTCTCTGCCGACTATGAGATTGGAGTGGTTCCATCATTTCAACGATTTCTTCAACATACCCAACGCCAAAGAAGGCGAGTTTCATGAGGATACAAGAGACCATAACTCTAGTATCTTCTACGGCTTTGACTGCTCAGAAACCGAAATCACACCCAAGGTGTACTTCTTCCCTAAGTTGAGAGCGAAAGCATGCGGTCAATCAAATCTAGATGTGCTCTTCCAAGCCATGCGCACGGCTCCCCACGTCACTGATAGAAACTTCGAGGCCGGTGACATCTTTCATGCGTTCTGCTCCAGTGTGGGCAGCAAATCGCTAGAACATGAGATGCTAGCTATTGATCTTATTGATCCGCTGCAGTCTCGGCTCAAGCTCTATTTCAGATCTCGCGAGACAACCTTCCAGTCAGTCATAAACATCATGACGCTTGAGGGTCGGATTCGAAACCCTAAGCTGTACGAAGGCCTGGTAGACCTCCACAGACTCTGGACCGCGCTATTTGGAGTATACGCAGTGGATCAGCCTCTGCGCGAAGTTGAGCATCGCACCTCAGGAATACTCTACAACGTCGAGTTCAGGCTTGGCGAGGAATTGCCTGTGGCAAAAATATATCTACCGGTTCGGCATTACTGTACAAGCGACGAGGCTGTGATCCGTGGATTGAACGACTACTTTCAAGGCCGGCGAAAGGGCAAGTACATGCCCGACTACATCAGGGCTATGAGCACACTGTTGTGAGTTTTCCAATCCTATTTTGTTTCTAGCCATTCGTTGGGGAAATTCTACTAAGATCTTCTTGCAGTACTCCAAAATCAATGAGAGAAAATTCGGGTGTGCAGACTTATGTTGGGTGTGCGATTCGGCCAGATGGCACACTGAGAGTGGTTTCCTATTTCAAGCCACAAGTACCAGTACACTTGTTCGAATCTGAGGTAGAGTATATATCTCTGAGGGATTGTATTTAGAAGCCTTTAGTCCAATCTGTTTAGTCCTAGCCTGCACATGTGCTTCAAATGTTTATAGAAGTCTTTATAGAGGAGCTGGTAACACTAGGCCTCTGAAGATATACGAATATTATCTAGGTACCGGCTTTTCATGGGGTTTGAGTTCCCCTTTCCGTTCGATAACATTGAATACAGTTTATAGTTCCAAAGATATTCCAAATAGCTACCGCTGACTAATAACGCTAACCTGCAGACGGTAAGTACGCTGTATCTTACCCTACTCAAATATAGAGCCACTAACGAGCTTCCCATTTTATTGGGTATTTGTTTTTCGCTTTAGATTTCACTCTGGTATTGTCCTGGTAATGTATAGTATCATCAATCAAGTATACAGGCTTAGATGTAATCACCGGCGTGTTCGACGGATAAATCGGCACTGCTCGATGCAGTATCTCCTTCTTTCGTCAGAAAGTCTTGACAAATCACCACGTTTTGAGATTTGTTGACAAGCTTTCTATTAGGGTATAGAGCTGAAGGAATGTGTGGGTGGGCCCGCCCCAGGGAGTGGCAGCCTGAAGAAAACTAGGGTACGGCAGGTCACACGAGACCGAGACCGTATGCATGTCAGATACATAGGTATGTAAGTTGATATGTGATGTGATATCACATGCATATATACTTTCCGCACGAGAAGGACCGGGTTTCTAGATGCATGTCAGCTTTGTAGTCTGATATGATATGCATGCACATGTGTGTGATGTGATGTACCATGCATACCTGCAGAAACGGAACAACCTCGCCACTTGCACACCACTGCATATCCACGCCGATCCCTTTATCCGAATAGACAATAGAAGACCAGCAATCTGGTAATACACACGTGTACGATGTGCATCTGGGCACTCCTATTGCTCCGGGCACAAGGAAGCGGTGTACTCGCGTGGTTCCCGTACGGCAAACCATATTGCAAACCATATTGCAAACCATATTGCAAACCATGTTGCAAACCCTGTTGCACTCCATTCTGCGTAATCTCCCGGGCCTGGTATTACTGGGTTGACTCTACCTTGCTGTTACTAAGACCCCATAGTGCGCGCAACTTTTATCCCTATTCCATTATAACGCCCAGAACTGCGGGCTCCCAACATCGTCACTATGAATCACTCGGATATTGTTCTAAGGGAGTGGGAGTGTCTGGAGACTCTGATCTGCGGAAAGGACTCGGCCAAAGTTGTACTTACAGGACGCACGCTGAGTATTCCGGATGTCATAGCTGTCGCACGGTTTGTTGGCCTCCTCATTGTGTATCCGATACTTCAGTATACATTTGTCTAATCAAAAATTATAGTTACAATGTGCTATCAGACATTGATCTGTCTGCTATCAAGGCTATGGAAATGAGCCTTAGCATTCTTGAAAAGAGACTCCTCTCTGGGGATGTTATATATGGTGCGCACTTATTGGTAGTGACTATCTATGCCTTGAACTAATTTATTGTGGCCACAGGGGTGAATACCGGGTTTGGAGGCTCTGCCGACGTCCGAACCAAGAAGCACGTTGAATTGCAGAGGGCACTCATCAGAGAGCTTCACTATGGTATTCTCCCAACAGGGGAAAGAGATCACCGTCCCTTGCAACTGGAAGAGGGTTTAACCCAGCACCGTCATGATCTATCCCTCGAATCTGGCCTTGAATCCACATACCTGCCTTGGTCATGGGCTCGGGCGTCAATACTCATACGTATCAACTCTTTGATTTCTGGATGCTCAGCCGTCAGGCCTGTTATTGTCCAGCGGATGCAGGACTTGCTAAAACACGACATTATTCCAATGATTCCTCTACGTGGTAGCATCTCTTCTTCTGGTGATCTGAGCCCCTTATCATATATCTGTGGAGCCATCCAAGGTAAATCTACACTCAGGGTGCTCTCCAGAGATAATCAACATGTCTATGCGGATAGCGCTTTCGAGAGGGCTGGACTGGAGCCGGTGGTTATACAAGCCAAAGAAGGACTTGCCGTGACAAACGGCACGACCGTGTCGGCTGCAGTAGCTGCCCTGGCTCTTCATGACACCCACAGCTTAGCTCTTCTCGCCCAGGTTCTTACTGCTATGAGTGTTGAGGCTCTGGCTGGTACCTCAGAGAGCTTTCATCCATTCTTCTCTGAAGTACGGCCACATCCTGGTCAGGTGAGTGTCCCACATTCCCTTTCCCTCGAGGCCTTGCTAAAGTTTGTCGAAGGTGGAATCTGCGCGGAATATCCTGAATTTCTTATCAGGCTCTAAGCTCACTAAAGTGAACGACGGAGCCCACTCCTCACTTCGCCAGGATAGATACTCAATCCGGACCGCACCGCAATGGCTTGGTCCCATCCTGGAAGACCTTAGCCTAGCCCACCAACAAGTATTCATCGAATGCAACTCTGCAACCGACAACCCGCTGGTGACACCGGAGGGCGAATTTATACACGGTGGGAATTTCCAAGCCAAGTCCGTGACATCCGCGATGGAGAAAGCGCGACAGGGTATTCAGGGGATTGGCCGGATGCTCTTTTCTCAGTGCACTGAAATCATCAACCCGGCAACGAGCCGAGGTCTTCCACCGAACCTGGTAGCAGAAGACCCCGGCATATCTCTGATATTCAAGGGATTCGATCTCAACATTGCTTCATTGGCCGCCGAGCTGGGTTTCCTTGCCAGCCCGGTAAACCACGTTCAGACAGCCGAGATGGGAAACCAGTCCCTGAATTCGCTGGCTTTAATATCGGCTCGATACACCCACACCGCCAACGAGGTTCTGTCGCAACTCATGGCAGCACACTTGATCGCAGTCTGTCAAGCCCTCGATCTACGCGCCATGCACGCTCAGTTCCTGGAAGGTTATCATCCCGAGTTCTTGCAATTGGTCGGCGCACATTACGCCGAAGAGACGCTACCGTCGGATGTCATCCCGAAGATACCGAACCCCATCGAGGTCACAGCGAATCTTTCGAACGGTTTAGCCGACCCTCAACTCAAGCCAGTCGAGCCCAAAGCCGTCGAAACCCTCTCGGAGCTACTCTGGACGCAGCTGCTCGCGGCCTTCGATACAACCACCAGTATGGACGCTGAGCAGCGGTTCCCAGTCATGGCAAAGTCGCTGCGGTCCGTACTTCTGGACCACGTGGGTTTCAACACGGCAGCTGACTTCACCCCTCGTCTCCAAAGCTTCACCGAGGCCCTCAGCGCCTCCTTGCACAATGCGTGGTGCGCGCATAGGGACGCGTATCTGGTTCATGGCGATGCTACCAGCTTGCTCGGGAAGGCGTCAAGAGCTATGTATGTGTTTCTGCGGCGGTCGCTGGGGGTGCCTTTGCTGGCGACGCGGAATTTAGCGACGCCCACGGTGGGTGGGATGAACGGTGAATCGGGGGTACATGGCGGTGTGGAGGCGCCGACTGTGGGTTCATATACGGGGGCTGTTTATCGTGCGTTGAGGGATGGGACGCTTGCAAAGGTTGCCGTGGATATTCTTAGAGACTCTGTCAAGGCAGAGGTTGAGGTGGGGGAGTAGTTGGCAGATCGGTCATAGCAAAATCAAAGCATGTAGGTCTAGATGACAGTGACCTTGCGCATGTGGTATAAATCAATTCGAGTTCAGTCTATGAAAGCTACAACTATATTCCAAAAACCTATATTTATCATTGTCACCCATTCATGATCTCTGACTAGTTTACGATTATCAAGGAAGTAAAACTTCCTCTATAAATATTCTCTTTAAGTCTGTTAAAATCCAATACTAGTTTATCCTGGAATATCTCCTAATAGAACTAAATTTAAATGTAGCCCTAGGTAGTATATTATTTTCTTGATTTATTGATAGTTTAACCAATTAAAGATCACTACTACGTAAGTATAATATCATTTCAGTCCAAATAATACGCGTTAAGGTGTTGGCAGTGGGGCAAAAATAGTTTCTCGGTCACATCTAATATTGAGTAAGGCCATATCTATGGTTTTTGGCCGACCACGACCACCCTGTCGAATGCGTACATAGCGCCTTTGCGCGACTCTACTGAAGCTTTTTCCATCATTGCAATCTTCGATGACTCCTCCGGGTTAGATGATCTCAGCCTGTCAGCCAGCATCTCGTGTATAGGCAAGTTACACCAGTGCATCGCAATGCCTGTATGACCCTTTTGTTCATGCCAGTCCGTCGTGATATCTAGGAAACCCTCATTTCCGAAGCTTTCTGGTAGCCCCTTGACCCACTTCGGGAAGAGTCGTGTCTCCTTTGGTGGCATGGTTTGCTCCCAAAGCTCCTCAAGACAATCTGTAGGTACATTTGGCGAGGCAGTGTTGATACGGAAGGATGGAACATCGACCTCACACCACTGTAAATATCCGCCAGGCTCTGGACGTCGGAAAGTGACGCGTCAGTCCTGAGATGTAGCATCTCGGTCGCAGAGAGGAAACTCACTCAATAATTCCTTCAGTTTTTGCAGTGTAGGTGTCGCGTCGTCTTCGATAACGAAGGCGAAATGGCGTAGATTTACAATGTCAAAGGCTCCGACGAGATCATCTGGTACATCTGTGAATACATTCCATTGTCTTAGGGTCAGGTTTTCTGGAAGCCACTGCCTAGGCCCAACTTGCGTAATGTCGACATCTATGCCAACGAGCTCTGTGGAGGGATCGAGTTGCGACAATAGATCTAGCAGCCATATCCTGGAAAATGTTAAAGCTGGCTCCGTATTGTTATGATGCAGGCTTATATACCCAGTTCCTGTGCCAACATCTGCAATCTTTAAAGACTTTTGATTTCGCGGGATCTTAGGATGCAGGCTGTACCCAAACATATCTTTCAAGATGTAGTGCTGAAGATTGAGTCTTTGTTTATGATTAACCATGCCCTGTTATTTTGAAGGGGCCACTAAACAAACCGATTGAAGTCGACATAATCTCGAGAAAGAGGATATTCCTCGAGGGCATTCTTGACTTCTGACATTATTGACCTCAGAGGGAGACGTGTGTTGTAAGTTGTAATCGACCACTCTTCAGAATATGGCCACAAACAATGATAAAGGCTTCTTCCAATCATCGATATACAGTGTCACTCAACTTGGTGGAAGGGCGGTAAGTGGCCAGCCTTGCCAAATCCCCTCAATTTCCATCCTTGGAAGGCTGCAGGTAGAAAACAACCTTGGAAGGCAACAGGACTCACTAACCTTGGAAGGACTTGGCGAGGTGGGCGTGTTGAAAAAAAAAAAAGAATAAAACGACAGGGTGGTCGGTAATACGGTACCACTGACCAATCCAGCCTGCTGTCGCATACAATACACCCAAATTTAATGTAGGGGCAGCGTCCAACTGCATCGATGCTCACGGGAATGGGGGGCCGAGTCGTACGCGGAATGCACGGCTGCATGAAACCTCACCAAAATATGCATGGCGCTTTAGTCTTCGGTTGTGATGCGGGCAGTGCAGTGAGGCCCAGACCCTACCTATCAGCCCATGGTTTCAGGGCTGGCCCATTGCTCATCGTTAGCCCATACGGCCCCCAATATACATAATATTTGCTGAGATATAATAATAAAATATATGTGGATTAATATAGCCAAATGGGCCGGCCCGTTAGCCCATACGGCCCGGGAGTGGGGGCCGGGGGCGGGGGCTGACAACCCTGGCCCATACCATACTCGCAAATGGGCTTGTGCAGGTCAACAGGAGACTGCGTAAGCGTTGAGTGGAGACGAATAGATTTAGAATTGGGCGGTGGGTTCAGCCTCAAGGTTCCCGAATGCCAAGCTGGCTAAGTATCTCTTAACCTCTCCTGGCATACATAATCCTAAGTGGGGCGAATTGCGAGTGGTAAAATATGACAATACAGAACTGAAAGATTATGGGGAATAATAAACAAGCGTCCGTACAATACAATACAGTAAACTAGTGCCTAATTAGGCGAGATGCATAATTACTTTTTTTAAGATTTATAATGCCAGAGGGTATACGTAACACTCTTGCTTACTTACTTCATAATGCATCCAACGCCTGCCACAGACAAGATCCAGCCTCGCTGACGTTGCTTCTTTGGGGTATGCCCTGCGATTGGGAGCAAACCGAAGTGGATGAAGCCAAGTCGCGAGGACCAATGATAAGGGAATAGAGAATAGGCAACCAAGGGAGTGAGCCTATGGTTTTGGTTCTCCCTTATCCGAAGAGGCAACCTGGTGACGCCTGAGGACACAGAGCGACAAAGATAGCATATACTATCAAGAAGGATTCGCGGCTCTACTGTGGAGATAGTGGATATGATTTCCTCGCATCATGAACCTTGACAACGCCAACTGTATTACAGACCCACGGAACTATTTATCAAAGAATTCTATATGACAAAATTGCAAGAATACCACAAAAGGAAATATCTATGGTGCTTGGGTGGCGGGTCATGCTTTTAAGTACTCCTACACAACCGTCCATCACCATCTTGTGTCCAAGCTTCACTCCCCACCGCAGTATTAGCAAAGAAGAGGTTTTTGGGATCATATATCTTCTTGATACTGCGTAACCTGTCGTAGTTGGCACCGTAGAAGGCACTCTGCCAGTGGTCCTGCTGGATGTTCGCTTCATTCATATATGCACCGGTATCGGGCGCAACCGCTGTTAGCGCAGGTATCGTCACCTGGTTAAGGTAATCGTCGCCGGCCATGTTGCTGCTCAATGACGCCTTGAAGTCCCACGGTGCGAAAGCCAGGATGGTTAAAAGGCTGTCGCGCCACGCTGGCAGCACGGAATTGGAGGACGGATCGTTGCCCGCAACGGAGTGTGCCACGTTGAGTGCGATGCCTCCCGTCTTGTAGTCGCCGCCAGCTTGCACGCTGAGCTTCAGCGCGTCAACGAAATCCAAGTTCGATGTGGCGTTCTCGAGTACCCTTCGTGGAATCAGTCGTCCGCCAAGAGAGACGTCGACTATGTTGATAAGCGGAAGACCGTAGGGCATGGGGCCCAGATAGTGGTCGAAATGCTCCAAATAGGTGGGAAATGAAGTTATTGAGGTGGTTATAGGTACGCCTAGGTCGTCAATCTTGGAAAGAAACGGCCGTAGCAGATCCTTCACCTCGTCTTCACTCTTGCCTGGTGCGGTCAGAGGAATGACCACAAAGCTTGTATTGGATAGAGAGAAAAGAGCTGTGCTTCCAGAGTCCACCATACCGGGGACCCAAGTAAAAAACTCTTCGACTCCTTTCCAGAACTTCTCGTCCGTCGTGCCTGTCTTGTTGATTTCGAGATATGCACCCCCAACGATGCCGTCCTGGAACGCTTTCACAGTCACTGAAATGACAACACCGTACGTGCCGCCGCCACCTCCAGTTAGAGCCCAATACAGATCTTTATTTTCGGTGGGTGACGCGATGAGGTGCTTTCCATTAGCGGTGACCACTTCCCATTCGAGAACCTGGTCTGCGCTCATCCCATACGTGGAGCTCAGGAGGGAATGGCCACCCCCCTGAAGAAATCCACCAGACAGGCCAACAGTGGCACATGAGCCCCCTATAATACGGAGACCATGAGATGCCGCTGCTGCGTAGGCTTCGAAGGCTTGAACTCCAGCTGCAGAGTCTCAGTATATCACTCAAAAAGGATAGAAGTAGGCCGGCGGCTCATGTCACTCACCTCCCATCTTCATTGCAGGTCCCGTATACTCCGTGGTGGAATAATTAAGGAATCCCATATACTTCATGTTGTGAGTCCAAAGACTCAGAGACCCCTTTCCAGTGGACTTCCCAAGGTAACTGAAAACGATTAGCTGGAACTTCAGTTGTATATATAATTGAAGTAAACTAACTCATGTCCAGTATTCTTGATGACAACACGGACACTGTGTTTCTGTGCGAACGACAGTGCTTTTGAAACATCGTCGGCAGAACTTATATTGACCGCATAATCGACGTAATTGCCGAGAGTACATGCCTTGGAGGGAGATGTGAATGGGTCACAGCTCCGATTCTGCCAGTAGGGTGACATGATCTCAGATGGATGGGGATATCTGGTCTAGGATCAGTAAAGATCTTGTTCGACAGCCTCAATTCCAATCTTGAGACACTAAACGGTCGCCACCGCATGATAGTCACGTCACGTACTGAGTTTGAGGCAGCGACCACACTTCTGCTAGAGAATTGCATGCTTCCTCGTCATAATATGGCTCGTGGCATACTGATGCGAGGGGAGTTGTTTTAATTAGTCTTCCGTGTATGGTGTGATTTAGCTGGGACCATGCGTTGAGGTCTGGCCAACATTTATCTCCTGGGATGCAAAGACAATTGGACGTTGAATTTGTTGACCTCTGTGCCAGTGCCAAAGGAAACAGGAGCAGCGAATATCCGAACAGGAGAGGACTTTTGATGGACGAAAACATTCTGCGATTGACACAGGCAATGAAAAACAGTAGCTAAGGCACAGTGATAATGACACTTTCACGTACGATCAATCTCCCTATTAATACTCTACTACTTCTGTTACAGAGCTGCCTTCTTGGGGGCTTTTTCTATAATCCCAAAATTAAGAGCATTCTTAAAATTGGGCGCAGGCATTTTGGCCCCCAAATTGAAGCTGAACTTAGATGTTGTGAGAAGGAATACGGAATAGTGGAGAATGTCTAGGCTTACTTTACGAGAGCGACGATAAGGCTAACTGGTTCAGTATTTTGACATTCAGGTACACGAGATTCGAAACACATGGTATCCTTGCCCAGGTGGCAGTGTCTGTTATTGCTGGGCAGATGCCTATTATTGGAAATTAAGAGGGAACCCACTTCCATTCCGTACCTACGCCCGGATCTGCACGTGGCGTCTCATGCCCACGCGGCCCCCAAATCGATCCATGGATGATCCCTGCATGCGCGACTTTCCCCGAGAGGGGTCGTAGCACTCACCTGGGCTTCCGCTCACCTGGACAGATAGGGAGGGTATGGGCTGATTACCAACCTTAGAAGAGCGCCCGGGCGTTCTAAATTGCTTATTCATTTTTCAAATATTACTTCTGACTAATTCTAGAATTTCTCCAGGGCTAAATTATCCAATGGAATTATACAAAATGAAAAATAAGAAAACAATTACGCTTCTCTGTCACTCCCAAGATACATCGTATTTTGTACCCCCCTAACTCCCTACACCACGCATTCAAATGGTACACGCTGAAACGCAGCACGTATGCAGTTGCATGCAGACTTACCCCTCCAGCACTTCCCATCTTGAGATTGCTTGCCTTTCCCCCATGCGACTCCACTACAATGGTAAAGAGAAACCGAAACAAAGGAATTCGGAGTCAGGTGACAGTATTAGGTTCTTCCAAGTTCCTTAGTTCTTTTGATTATAAATACTACCTTGTGGAAGAGGATCCGGGGCCTTCCCCCCTCTAAGCTTCCTTTATAACAAGACTTGAACATACTCTCATCCCACTGTACCCCACAGAAACCATCTATCATGTCTTCCGCAGACCTTCTCATCACCGGTGCTACCGGCTTCATTGGCTTCAAAGTCCTCCTCGGAGCCCTCCAGGCCGGATACACGGTTCGAGCCGCTATTCGGTCCTCCGAGAAAGCCAAAACACTTGCCTCGCACCCCAAGATAACTGCTACTGGGAATGTGAACAAGCTCTCATTCGTCGAGGTTCCTGACATCACTCGCGACGGTGCTTACGATGATGCTATCAAAGACGTTACCTACGTTATTCACCTGGCCTCACCTCTCCCATCGCCGTTCCTGGACCCACAGACCGGCATCTACGAGCCAACCATCAAGAGTGTGAGCACCCTACTTGCATCTGCATCCAAGGAGCCATCAGTGAGGAAGGTTATCATCACATCTTCAGTCTTTGCAAACACACCCTTCCCTCCGGACCCAAGCCAGGAAATCACCGCTGAGACCAGAGTGCCTGACCTGCCAGGACCTTTCGACTCGATGCTCCCCGCATACCAGGCCGGCAAGATCGCCGCGCTGAACTTCACCGAGAAGTTCATCAAGGAGAAGGAGCCTTCCTTCATCGTGGTTAACGTCTTCCCCGGTTTCGTCTTCGGTCGTGATGACAGAGCCCTAGAAGTCAAGGACCTCTATGCTGGGACCAATCGCATCCTTCTAGCAGCCATCACTGGACAGTCTGCTCCTGGCCCTATGCCAGCAGGCGCTACCCATGTCGATGATGCCGCCAAGGTACATCTAGAAGCTTTGAAAGAAGGCATTACGGGTAACTTCGGCGTCACGAAGGCCCACGACTTCAACGATGCTTGGAAAGCTGTTGAGAAGCACTTTCCTGAGGCTGTTGCGGACGGGACATTCACACAGGGAAATCAGCCAACTGTGCCCGTCAATTGGAATGCTCATCAGACCGAGATTGATCTCAAGTTCAATTTCAAGACGTATGAGGACATGGTTGTTGACGTTGCCGGCCAGTACCTTGAGCTGTCTGGCAAGAAGGAGACTTGAGTCTTAGTTTCTCCCATTTATTTAAGCTGAAGCCACTCAATTGAATTTCTTCTAATTCTAATCCAAGTCAATGAAACTGACGTAGATAGTGTATTATCTTGGTGCTCCATGTCGAATACCAAGTCCGAAATAACCCGTGGTTCGGGTACCATACAAAGGGGGGATCTTATCATTAGTCATCGATTCCCGCACAAAAAGCGGATTTTGTCCCGACCTCGGGAGGTCAATTTGGTTAGTTAGTCATCGTTATCGGTCATTTCAATACAGTGTTCGTACCACAGATTTCTTTCACTCCAAATGTCAACATGTCAAATTGTTCCGCAGGGTTGATGTCCTTCGTCAAATATGACAAACAGATCTTATGTGTCTTTTATTTGAACATCTACGCAAGTACTCAATTGCAAACTCGAAGGGATCTCATTTCTATCATATTTCTCACGTATTGGCTGCGGGAAAATAGTATGACTTTAAAATAATTCCTTCATATGACATATGTCATAAGAGGACGAGAGACACTGCTGAATCGGTCCAAGCAAAGAGGAATTTACTTCCTCTTTGTCAAAACCATGTCCATCTCGGTCTGTCTCGTGAGCCAACCGCCAGAAACAGTCCAATCCTTGTCTGGATTCTCCAATACGATATCAAAGTTTCGGTAGAGCTCAACAATGATCTTAGTCAGCTGCATCATGGCGAGGTTCTTGCCGATGCAGTTTCTCGCTCCGGCTCCGAACTATTCACTATTAGCTTTGACAAAATCTCTATGTATGGATTAAGTGGATGACGCACCGTGAACATGTTTGTTCTCATCCTCGACACATCTTTGGGGTCGCTGTCGATCCATCTCTCCGGCCGGAACTCATGTGCGTCCTGGCCGAATATCCCCTTGTCGCGGTTGACCACCCAGCAGTTTACGCCGATGATGGTGCCCTCGGGAATATACTGTCCGTGTAGGGTGACGCCGCCTGTTGGACAGCGGCGTTCGAGAATCAAGCCGGTGCTTGGGTGGATCCGGAGAGCTTCGTTAGTGACAGCTAGTCTGGTTGATTGATAAACGGTCAGCTTCAATGGTATGTTTCAATGGTATGTTTCAGAGTGGCAATGTTGATAATAGGGGAAGAAACGACCGGCTTGCTTACACGTAGCTCAATGGTGTGATCTCGGTGTACTTGGCCGGATTAGATAGTTTGCCTGCGGTTTCTGCGTCATCAATCTCCTGCTGCAGTTTCTTCTGCATAGCGGGATTCTTGGCAAGATAGTAGACCACGGCCCGAAGCGTGATGGCGACAACATCGTGGGCAGTTACCCTGCATAATATATTAGAAAAATGCGTAGTCTTGCGCACTCCATGTGTCTAACATACACGTTGATATACGCTGCTGCGATGACATCTCTGATGGTAAACTTCTCTGGGACAGACTTGTGCAAGGCCAAGAAAAGGTTCAACATGTCGGTTGACTCGGTCGGGTTCGCCTCGCGTTTTTGAACGAGTTCCAGAGCAAACTATTGTTCACGAATCAACAACTAGCCGATTGGCGAAGCTCCGTGAATACTTACATTGAATAGCGGGTTTTCCTTTCTTGTTCCGGTTGCGAGGGCCTTGACTTTAGCCCAGGCTCTTTCGATTGTGGTAATCTGGCCCCACTAGATGGTATCCATTTGGGTCAATGTGGATTGCAAATTGGAGGGCAACGGTTTAGGTTCAGGTTCAGGGAACGCATACCACGGCAAAATACATCATCTGATCATGGTCCAAATGACAGATTCCGTCAACATCGGTGCCTGATTCCATGAAGCCTAGCATCTCCGAGAAGTTGACAGCGCCTAGAGAATCAAAGGCGTAGTACTGGAGCCAAGCAGCAAGATCTACAGGCGCCGACGCCCTGGTGCCGATGATTTCATTCATCTTGGAGATAAAGAGCTTGGTGCAGTCATCGAGATGGAACTCAAGGCCCAAAACAGCCGTGGTTGTGTACAAGGACCCCATTGTGCGTTTTAATGCTGCATGGTACTCAGCATCCTGGGTCGAGAAAACATTGTGCAGGTCTGTGCCTTCGTAACTCGGTTGCAATATTCCGTATATACCGGACTTAATATCTGTTAGCATCTGGACCGGGGAAATGCGCGAAATACAAGGAGTAGCCAGTATGAAATTACCTTAGTGAAGCCACTCTTGGATCGATGGACAACCTGTATGGACTCTGCGCTCGAGGCGGATATGTGGTTAGGCCCAATTCTAACCAGCGGGCCGTACTTTTCATGAAGTTGAGTATTAACAAATGGCATTTTCTCTCGGCGGACTGTGTCCCATTTCCAAAGGCTAGTTACACTGGCCAGAAAAGGGCCAGGAATCTTGTTGAGCCCATGGAAATAACGAGTGCGAATCAAGTAAACGAGGAATAAAGTTAGGCCTGTCGCAATGTAATCCACGATGAGGGAACGGCCAACGGGGAAGAGAGCTTGTTGTATCGATTCAAGCATGTTTGATATAGTGAAGCAGTAGGTTGAGACTCGTAGTTTCTTAGTATGTTCAAGGTAAGTTTAAATATGCTTGGAGAAAGATTAACCCGAAGTAGACCGCTAGATACAGTCAAACCGGTGTCACCACTTATACTCTGTGATTCTTTGTCAGGCCCTAATGCGGAAAAAAGATAAATATACAGATAAAATATTGAATATCAAAAAAATAATATCAAGAAACCAAAAAACCAAAAAAAAAACCAAAAAACCAAGCTTCACTACATCTCGATAAATACACTAACTAGTCAAATCTGACATGCAGCAAACTTTCAGTATGTTATCTGTACAAGTATGCGAAGAACATAATTTGGCGATACTGTATCTGTAAAAGACTGTAATAGTAATTGTCAATTTGTAAGAAATCTGTACACACTAGTACTGAGGCAACCATGTCATGATTGCTTGATTGTCTTAGAAACTGCTGTTGAACTGCCTCTAGACCTCAGGGGCTAATGATTTTGTGAAACGTGAGTATTCCCCGAGTTGATCTGGTATACCACACAAAATAAGCGGGGAATTCCAAGGTTGGGTGGCCGTGAATCATCCAATTTCTGGTAGTAAAGTACCGCGTCTCAAATTGATAGTAATATTTGTGGTGTTGTAACACATGACTACATAACTGGCCGTCCGCGCATGTTCCAGAATTAGTTACTGTACTGGGACATTCCTTGGTAGTATAATAGAGAAATTGTCTATCCGCTGGTATGGCGTGGAACATCAGGAACATCTTAATAACTGATACATTTGCACAGGGAGGTTTAGTAAAGAAGCTTATTCAATCATCTCAATTCTAACAACAACAGCCTAAGGGCTCTATCGTACTCGAGAATAGTATCATGCCCCCTCTGCGCACCGAACATCCAACCTATGGGAAATAGCCCCGTACATTATATCGCAGCTTCATAGGTCATCTGGGCCAACTCAGCCGCGAAATTGACGTAAGGCGAATGACCAGAATCGAGGGCAGCGATGCGGACAGGCGCTCCTGCATCAGCTGCGTTCTGCAGGCAAAAGTCTTGGAACGCAGGCGGCAGCCAACGATCTTCCAACGATCGAATATAGAGCGTGGGTACGTCTTTCCATGCAGCGTAAGTTGTATGCTTAGTCAAAATCTCAGCGTTGCCCCATTTCAACAGCTTCACCTGCTCCTTTTGATCCTCGGGTGTCAAGCCGTTATACAGGAGCCAGACGGGGTCTATGGGAAACCAAGTGGTGTTGTCGCTGCTGAATTTCACGAGCGAACTTCTTCCAGGGAGGTTGACGGCTTGCACGACTGTTCGAATCGTCTGGCCTTCGCTGAGCATGAATGCGGCCGCGTAGATGAGACTGACCACACCACCGGGTAGGTTCCTCGCCTGTCGATCCTTGCGGGTAAGGTCTCTGATACCGTTGGTTCCGGCGATGCCGCCGTATGAATGCATCAGCATGATGACCTCTTGGCCGGCGTCGACCAGAGGCTGTACGGTTTCGCGGACAGTCTGTATGTCCGCATCGACGGTAGAGTTTGGGGGTTGTTGGCCGTTATTCGTTGGCAGGGCAGGACAGTGAACCTTGAAAGTTTTCGCCTCCAAGGCATCAATCAGCTTGTGGTATGCTTTGGGTGCAGTCCAGGCCCCCGGGACGAGGACGACGTTAGGTAGTGTCGTAGACATGATTGGGCATGCCGACGATAGAGGAAAGAAGAGAATGCAGATGCTATGCCACGCGAGCAATTTCATGTGAGGCTTTCTGCAATTTGAGTTGCTCAAGCGGCCAGGTCGGTAGGCTACGAATAAATGGAGCCTTCCAACGTTTGGTTTATAAGGTAGCTACTCCGTCTAATAAATTGTTTTTGCGGGGTCGTTTCTTTGTTTGGGTATCTACGGAGGCGGATAAGAGATAAGAGCCGCCCCCACGTTGCATTATACCGCCCGGGTGGACCGCCTACCCTTTTTACCTTACATTTCAACCATCAGCCCTGGAGCAGGATTCAGCTTACTAAATTAGGCAAGTCAGTCTGAATTTGAGTATTCCCGACTAACCTACCCCTTTCGGTGCCAGCCACTACGGCTGATACTAGGTATAGTGGGTCCACGGGTAAAGCTTACACCCTCTGCGGGGAGAAGTGGGCGAGAAGTGGGCGCCAAGACACTAGTTTCAAATACTGGTAAGTTATGACAGTACAGAACGCACAATTTGTAGGACAGAAGGCATACGACGCAATTACAACAAGCTAGTGCCCAATTAGGAATTAGGGATTAATTGCTTTTCGGTCAAATATGCATGCCGGGTTTGCAGCCTGTTTCAATTTAGGCCATCCATATGCAGACTCAGTTTGGATCACAATCAAGGGGCACATACAATGGCAAATCAGCAGTGGCGTCTACCGGTTGCCTTCCTGTGTGCTAAGAATATGTGTCAGGGTGCGGGGTCAGACAGGACAGAGAGTATTGGAATACCTCTTAGACTTCTCGGTGTCTCAGACCTGCATACCGGCGACATACATGATGTAGGTAAGGGGACAGACTGATACCGTTTGATTCAGACATGGTCAGCATTCTTTGTAGCAAACAACAGATGTCATTGTCATGGGGGCTGGCCGGGTACTTGATGTTTTCGTGGGGGAGAAAAATTGACCAATGACCCCCTCACTGGCCCATTCCAGCCTTCACCATCATTAGAAGTGAGGCTAACGTCGAGTCGTTAAAATGCATGAAAGCCGTGTGGCTGGATCCTTCTTCCTACACACTCGTTCGCGTGTGAATGCCATTGTTCTCAGGCTAAGTTCGTTGTGCCAAAGAACACTCCTCCGGGGACGCTCCAGTCAGATTCCCTTCCACTATGTCCAGCGCGCCCAACCAACCCTTCGTGGGACACCCAGATCGGGTCAGCCCGCGTGAAATTGATGTTCTCGCACTCGAGGCCGTCTTCACTTTTCTAGCCACTATCATAGTAATCGTTCGCTTCATCACTCGGAAATACTCCGAGATGAAGATTTGGTGGGATGACTGGATGATTCTCGTGGCCTGGTTTGCAGCTATAGCATTCTTAATCCTGGGCGTCGTGAATAGAGCTGGCGGTGGTGCGGGCTATCACATCGAGACCTATACTCCTGAACAGCTCACGACCTTCTTCAAAGTAAGGAACTGCACCCATGCCAGAAACTTCTTGCGCCGTACCAGTTGAAGGATAAAATACTAACAGGGCACTGTATTCTAAGCTGTCCCTCCCCGTGACTGTGGTGTACAACATCAGCATTACGTTTTCGAAAGCTTCGGTCTTGTTCTTATACGAGCGCATTTTTTCTATCGACCGCCGACTACGTCTCTGGATACGAATTATGATGTGTATCCTCGTTGCGTACCTCCTCTCCGCGTCGTTCGGTCTGATCTTCACAACAAATCCCGTTCAAGCCCAATGGAAGTACTGGATTCCACACACTACCATCGACAAGCTGCCCTTCTATATTGTGATCGGTGTTGCAAATCTTCTCTTGGATATAGTGATCCTGAGCATACCTCAGACCATAGTATGGAAGATCCACCAGTCATTGAAGAGGAGGATCTCAATTGCTGCAGTTTTCATGCTTGGGGGCTTGTGGGTTTCCCGATCCCCCCTCCGTTGCATGAGAAAACACTTTCTAACGTCGTAAAATTGGCTATACAGCGTGTGCATTGCAAGTATTGTGAGAATCACGTCCCTTCTCACCATCAAAACGAACGACTTGACGTGTAAGCATCTCCCAGACCATGGCCGCCGGCAGTTGATTCTGATCATCAATAGTCAGCTTTCACGATGCCACAATTTGGACATTGATCGAAATGACGCTGTCAATTATCTGTGCCTGTTTACCAGTAATGCCCAAAACAATCAAATTATTGAAGCAGAAGTATGAGCAATTGACCTCGAAGTCAACTGGCTCACAAGCACCGCTCAAGGGAGAAAGCGATTATTGGCGCTCTGCAGATTCGAAAAACACCAAACCCCCATCTTCGGCCGCAGGTTCGTCATTTTCCCAACGGGGCCGGGATTTGCCCGGTTCTTATGTGATTGCTGGAGATGGCGAATTAGTCCCTCTGGCACCACCACCCTCAGCGCACCTGAACCACAACTACGAGATGGCTCACGTGTAAGAACCGCATATTCATGGGTTTCTTTTCTAATTATGTGAACTTTCCTTTGAATTTGTTTAGGCTAGATAAGGTCAACTGCTATGTACATGCTAAAGGAAATGTTCAACATTATATCTAATGAAAACGTCAAGTTCAAACTACAACATATATATTCAACGAGAGAAGTCCTCAGTAAGCTTTGTTGCCATCACGTGGGGTATCCCAATACTAACCGTCTCAGCTAAACTACATGGTACTAGTCCCGAGTGCACTGTCTCCCTGAAATGGCAAGTTACAAGCACATCTTCTGCCATGATTGGCAAAGAACTAGCCAGTATATCCCCTGGGTGGAGCCATTTTGCCTACCGAGCATTCCATTGGCTATTTAATCTTAGGCGCCGAGCTCAGCCCCGCGATCTCTTGCTCACAACGAACTGTTTTGCTTGGAAAATATATTTCGTTGACAAGGTTAGCATCCTGCTTGCCTTGAGATCTTTGTTATATAATCATTTGAGACCCAAAAAAAACAAAGCGGAATATGGGTAGCTTTAAGCAACGGTTCAAGAATCTCACGCAACGGCCAAAGAAGGATAGGGGAACGAATGGGGCACAGCTTCCTCCGACCACAACGTCAAACGCGTCTTATCCCTCTGATAACTTGATCACAGTACAACATTCTGGACCTGCTGGAAATGTTGACAATCTCTCCAAACCTGCTTCAGTGAATTGCAATGCAACCACGGTCCTAGGACTACCCGAGTCCCCCCAGCCCGAGACGACCGTACCTGATTCATCGTCTGCTGATACGACTCCAATCTCGTTAAGTAACAGCAACGATCCTTGGGCTTTGGCATATGCAATCTTGCAGAAACGAGAGCCAAAGTTAGTAGAATGTTATCAGACTCACTTGAGCTTAGCTCAGCGCAACGGCTCAGTGGACGCGGCCGATGCAGTGGACGCGGATCTTTCGAATCCGCGGTCAGTCGAGTCAGTGATGACGCGGCTGCTAGAAGACCGGGAGCAGAAACAGTGGAAAGTCTCACTCCTAGGAAAGGATGTGAAGATACGCGAGCAGACCGAAAAACTGGCCAAGTTTCTCCTCTGGGCCGACCCAGTCGTGAAGAACGCCGTTAGCACTCAACCATATGCGGCGTTGGGATGGGCTGGTGTTTCTTTACTTTTACCTGTAAGCCAAGGCGACCCCCTATTGTCTATCCACTGCTGACCCAGATAGTTACTCTCAAGCAGCACCACTGCCAACCTGGCGATGCTGAAAGGCTTCGATTCAATCGACAATGTTCAGATCTACTGGAATATCTGCGAGAAGAGATACCTGCAGTCCGAGCATATGGAAGAATATCGAGATCTCATCAAACCTCTTGCAACACTCTACTCTTATATCATCGAATACCAAGCACGTGCTATCTGTCATCTATCTGAAGCCCAACTCTCCCGCGCATGGAAGAACATAGCCGGCGAAAATGATTGGGATGAAATGAAATCAAAGATCGAGGTATCAAGCGAGGGTTGTAGCTCCTATCTCCCTCGTCTCGAATTAGGGGAGATTCGCAATCACCGAGATCGTCAGCTGCAGGAGATTAAAGAGTCTCGGAGTATTCTTGATGAGATTTGCAATGTCTTAAAAGAGGACACGAGTCGGAATCAGAAGAATTATGAAGACCGGAACGAGCGAAACCTTCTTCAAACACTTGCGTCCGACTACGAAGATGATAAGAATTACAACCCACTGAGAGTTCCAGGTACATGCGAATGGTTCTTTGAGGGTAACGACTTTCGAAACTGGCGCGACAGCAATTGTTCTAGTCTTCTGTGGATTTCCGCTGGCCCTGGTTGTGGAAAGTCGGTGTTGTCACGGACTCTTATCGATGAGAACCGGCTTTCAACAAACATCACGACATCAAAGATCTGCTATTTCTTCTTTAAGGATGGAGATGAGCGCCGCGTGTCAGCCACCGATGCTTTGTGTGCATTACTTCACCAGCTTTTCACCCACGATCCAACGGGTACATTGATTCAAAATGCAGTCATCAGTCACAAAAATCACGGTGAAAATCTAGCACATAACTTCTCCGAATTGTGGCGTCTGTTTATCCAATGTGTCGACTCACCAGAGCTTGGGGAGGTTGTTTGTGTCCTGGATGCTCTGGATGAGTGCAAAAGTGATAGCATGCGGCAATTTCTCCGCAAACTGAAGGAGTTCTACTCCAAACCCCGACTTCCATCCGCAACGTCAAAACTGAAGTTCCTAGTCACGAGTCGCCCTTACGATAGCTTGGAGGCATCATTTCAGGATTTCCCTAATACAACTGCCTTTTTGCATTTTGACGGAGATGACAAGTCTGCCGAAATCAGCAACGATATAGACCTGGTTATCGATGCCAAACTACAGAAGGTCGCACGAAACTTTAAGGAGAGGGACCGTCAAATAATTTCGAAGGAGATCAAGGACAAGAAGAATCGCACTTATCTGTGGCTACACCTCACGTTCGATATTATTGAGCAGAGCCCAAGTGAGTATAGTCGACGATCCGATATCAAAGAACTCCTGTCCGTGCTACCTTCGGAGGTCTCAGACGCATATGAAAAGATTCTAGATCGGAGCAAGAACGAACTTCAGACAAAGACCCTTCTTGAGATTGTTTTGGCCGCAGCACGGCCTCTAACGCTTGATGAAGCCAATATAGCTCTGACGATGGCTTTGGAAAAGAACGGTTTCGATTCTCACAATGATCTAGAAGCAGACTTGTGGGCACAAGATGACTTCAAAAGCGTTGTGAAAAATCTCTGTGGTCTCTTCATCAATGTGTACGATTCGAAGTTGTTTTTTATTCATTTGACCGCGAGGGAGTTTCTCACTGATCGACTTCCGAGTGGAAAGTGGAAGGGGCGGCTGAATATGACACAGTCACACACGAGGATGGCGCTGCTGTGTCTATCATACCTGCCGCATCTAGATTGGCAAGGATCGGCGAAGGAAACCAGGGCGAGGTTCCCGTTGGCTCAGTACTCAGCCCAGCATTGGATGGATCATTGGCGGCCTGCGGAAACCGAGGAGGAAGTGCTGGAAAGCGTCTTGAGATTTTTTCAACAAAGTCAAACGTACACAACTTGGTGGAAGTTATTTGACCCGGAGGAACCTTGGTACGATGGGGAGCAGAATTCTCGATACTACAAAATCGGGACTCCACTCTATTATGCATCGCTCCTCGGTCTCCAACGAACAGCAGAAATCCTATTGGACAAGGGCGTGAACATCAACGTGCCGGGCGGCCTGCATGGAAATGCACTCCAGTGTGCTTCAGCTGGAGGCTATAAAGAGATTGTGCAGCTACTATTAGCCAAGGGCGTGGACATCAACGTGCCGGGCGGCCTGCATGGAAATGCACTCCAGTGTGCTTCAGCTGGAGGCTATAAAGAGATTGTGCAGCTACTATTAGCCAAGGGCGCAGATGTCAACGCCTCGAGCGGCAAGCGTGGTCGAACTGCACTCCAGGAAGCTTCAGCTGGAGGCCACGAAGGGGTTACGCAGCTACTATTAGCCAACGGCGCGGGCGTCAACGCGCCGGGCGGCGAGTATGGAACTGCACTCCAGGAAGCTTCAGCTGGAGGCTATAAAGAGATTGTGCAGCTACTATTAGCCAAGGGCGCAGATGTCAACGCCTCGAGCCGCGGGCGTGGTCGAACTGCACTCCAGGAAGCTTCAGGTAGAGGCGATGAAGGGGTTACGCAGCTACTATTAGCCAACGGCGCGGCCGTCAACGTGCCGGCCGGCAAGATTCATGGAACTGCACTCCAGGAAGCTTCAGCTGGAGGCCATAAAGGGATTGTGCAGCTACTATTATCCAAGGGCGCGGACATCAACGCGCCGGGTGGCGAGTTTCATGGAACTGCACTCCAGCGAGCTTCAGCTGGAGGCTATAAAGAGATTGTGCAGCTACTATTAGCCAAGGGCGCAGATATCAACGCGCCGGGCGGCAAGTATGGAACTGCACTCCAGTGTGCTTCAGCTGGAGGCTATAAAGAGATTGTGCAGCTACTATTAGCCAAGGGCGCAGATGTCAACGCCTCGAGCGGCGAGCATGGTCGAACTGCACTCCAGGAAGCTTCATATAACGCCCAAAAAGGGGTTATGCAGCGACTGTTAGCCAAGCGCGGGGGCGTCAGCGCGCAAGGCAAGTATAGAACCGCACTCCAGGAAGCTTCAGGTAGAGGCCATGAAGGGGTTGTGCAGCTACTATTAGCCAACGGCGCGGATATCAACGCGCCGGGCGGCAAGTATGGAACTGCACTCCAGTGTGCTTCACATGGTGGCCACGAACGGATTATCCAGCTACTCCTAGCCAAGCGTGCGATATCAACACCCAGGGCTAGTACCTAAATTCAATTAATTCAATTTAGGAATTGGTCCTGGGACATGAACCTATACCCAACCCATGCAGTCTTTATTGAAGCATTTCTGTATTATTAGGGGCAGTTGTAGTCACTATGGGGGAGCGTCCATCCATACAAGATCGACTGCTGTCAGCCTTTCAGAAAACGCTCACGGTTCTTGGGCTGGGGGTGATGGGACCAAAACAGGTTTTAGACTTGTGAGGAGAGACATTGGATATATTCCCGCGAAAGGTCTATGAGTGGCGCCAGGTTGCTAAATGATTTTAGAACAACACATGCCCAGGTAGCGCATATAATAATGGTACAATATATAGTTGTTGGAATATTTCTTAAACATGATTGTATTGTACGTAAAATAGTCCCCGAACAGATCCCCAATTGATCATATTGTACACCATATTCTCTGTATTTTGCGGCTAGTTTAATATCATCCTTCTGGCTTGACACTTCTTCGAAAACAAATATGGCATGTGGCAAAAAAACATCAGCCAGACGAATAAAGTCAAAAAGAGGAAGTAAAAGGCTGCAAGGAATAAATGAATGACCCACGTATAGGGCACTTGTGCCGAAATTCGAAATCTGGCTAGGTTGGTTATTGGTCTCGGTCACGCTGGCCAGATTGATCATCGTGGGTTGTTTTAGACCGTTGATAAACTGCAGTACCTTCTATGGTATCTTCCATCTTGAGTCAAATGCTAGTACGCACTTGTATAGTGTAAGTTTCATGAGGAAAGAGAAAGAGAAACCCTACCCTCTCCCCGCACGCCCATGTGTGGTCTAAGTGTCGTAGGGCTTTGACAGGCTATAACTCGTAGAAAAGTACGTTTCGTACCCATTATACATCCAATTATCTATGTCAAGCCCCTCCCCATATCCACAATTACACCCGACTCATAACCCACCTTTCCTATCAGGTCCAAGTTAACATGTTCAGCGTTTAACATTGGGGTCTATTTATATCAAGCTTCTTATTTGCCGACTAGGTTCTGAGGGAGTGTCTATCATATTTACGACCTCAAAAGCAATAAGGGTCGCAACTTCATTGTTGATCATTTCTTTGCTGCTTCAGCGGACGCACGTCCGGAGTAGTATGAACTTCCCTTGCGAAAGTAACGATGGAGGCAAGCCTGCTTTGCAGAAAGCCTGTCTGTGGGGTCGTACTGTAGAAGAGCGTCTAGTAGCTCGCAACCAGCACTCTCAAGGCCAGGGACCAGAGGGGTGCTAGGCCGCTTCCATTTAGGGAAGGTGCCTTTGTAGTCGGGTAACGCAGTAACACCGGGCCAGCTCTCTTCATCGGGAGTACCAAGGAGACTATAAATTGAGAAGTCAATCTCATTTGCAATATATACATGGAAAGGAAAACAAGCTTCTTTTTACCGGAAAATTGTGAAGATTTCCTCAATCTCTGAGTCACCAGGGAAGAGAGGCTTGCGGGTGCACATCTCAGCAAAGATAGCCCCCACAGACCACATATCGACGCCAGTGGAGTATAGGGGACTACCAAGAAGGATTTCCGGGGCACGGTACCATAGAGTCACGACCTTATTAGGAAATACATGTCAATATTCAAGAGTAGAGATGATTTATTTGACTGGGGGTTTCACCTCATGGGTATACCTCCTCAGGGGAACAAGGAAAGCTCGAGCCAGTCCAAAGTCACCCAATTTCAGGGTACCATCCCGGTCAATCAGCAAGTTCTGCGGCTTTAGATCACGATGTAGAATGCGATGACTGTGACAATAGCGGACACCCTCGAGCAGTTGTGCCATGAACCTTTTCACCATCGCTTTGTCTAAACCGAGGTTTATTATCGATGCATTTTGTAGAGGTTTGCCACGGCCACCCTCGCTGACAGGCAGGGCGTCCATATATTTCTTCAGGTCCACGTCTAAGAACTCCATGACGAGATAGAGGTTGTGACTATCGACATGTACAATATTTAGCAACTGGACGACATTCTCGTCCTTGATTTCTTTGAGAAGGGAGATCTCTCGGATAGCTGTACTAGGGACGCCCTCATCTTCGTCATCGAGTCGGACCTTCTTTAGAGCAACGATGCGGTTAGGATAGTTCAGCTCTCGAGCCTTGTAGACGACACCATATGCTCCTATGGTAAACAAGACGGTCCGTTAGCTAGGGTCCAGGGGTAACCATGCCAAACAGACACGGTAAAATGCACCTTCGCCAACTTTCTCAATTTTCTTATAATTCTCCATGGTGAAAGTGGGACTCTCAATCTCATTCAGCAGGAACGTGGAAAGATCCAAGGTAACAAAGGAGATTGAGGGGGAATAGAAAAAAGTAAGCAGTGAGAAACCAGGGAGAAAAAGGTTTATAAACCCACATACCAATAATAATTGTCCCGCGTGTTGCTATGGTGAATGAGCTGCAATGTCTACGGGGTGTTGCTATGGTGAGTGCGCTACAGTATCTAACTACGGCACGGCACATATTTTTGGTCATATAATTTACTTGCGAGCTGGACATAAAAGTGGACTCTTGTATAGTATTTAAATCCATTTATGTTAGCCAAAACGACAATTAATTAGTAAAGCAAACCGATTGGACCTATTTATACATTTATTTCTCTTATGGCCCTCATTTCCTCCCGCTCCGCCCCTCGACAATTTTCTTTTTTTGTTCGCTGCTATAATGGGAGTTACCAGTGCTTCAATTGCTTCGGAAGCTCTATCTAAATTGCATAACTATGCGAAGGAGTAGAGCAGCCAAAGGTCAAATGCCTGATTTTGTAGGATTGATGCCTTACCATACCTTAATTCTGCCTTATTTTATACTGGCAGAAATCAAAATACCTGAATTTCTATGACAGAGGGCTTAATAAGCAAAGTATCTAAGTTCAGAAGAATGAAGCTATTCCCACCATACAAATCCCCGTATGCACCCATTTCTCGGCGTTGAAGCCTTTTCACTTTGCGATCGTCTCCCTCTCTTGGATCTCGCCTTTGTAAGGCTCAAGATTAATATAAGGAGATATTTTGTGCGGTCGGGGCGGTTTCAAACGCTGGGGATTCGAAGAAACCGATGATTTGTGGGGTGGGAATTAGCTTCAATTTCGAGGAATATGGAGATTTTTATAGTATGTAAGAATAGCTTCAATTTACAGTACGGTATAGAGCGGTGTCGAAAGCGGTCAATAATCCAGGCACATTAAAGCATGACGAAATCAGGCGCTCTGTCCCTTCGCAATGCAGCCCACTGGAATGGAACCTTTCATGCGCCCAACCACCCATGTATGTTTAATCATCGCGCACTCAAGTAACATCTACTGACGTGACAACGCCAAGCCACAAAGTCGTGACCCTGATGGAATCTTCCCACTATGTGGAAAGGATCTGAACTCCGTCACAGATGAGACCCTGGCAGCCCTTCTCACATCTGCTCCTATTATTCATAAGCTAGGTGGGACAACAGTAGTGCGGCTTTCAAAGAAGTTGATCATGAAGGGTGGCGGAAGTGTCCTGGCTAGTGAAGCGAAAATGCTCAATCTCATCGGTTCCAGAGCCAGCATCCGAGTCCCACAAGTCCATCGATCATTTCAGGTGGCAGATGATACGAAATACTTTGGCACATCTGGGTATATTGTGATGGATTTTATCCAAGGTCAACCTCTGGATGAATGCTGGAACAGCCTGCCACCTAGTACCCAAGGAGAAATCGCTTCCCAGGTTGCTGAGATGATTAAAGAGATGCAGTCCATCGAGCTTTTACAGCCTGGTCCTATTGGTGGAGGGCCATGCCGAGGGTTTTTCTTTACAGATTATAGTGCCGGGCCTTTTACGGACACAGCTGAAATGGAAGCGTGGTTTAACCACAAACTTGATATATGCAAGAGCGTCCATCAAGCTCCAAAAGACACACCACCATTCCATCTTACCAAGTTTGTTCTTACGCACCACGACATCAGTCCTCGAAACCTGATCTTAGATCAGCATGGACAAGTGTGGTTGGTTGACTGGGCATATTCTGGTGCATATCCTCCTGTCTTCGAAAGCGCGGCGTTATCAATTCAGCCGTTCTTCACTGATTTCAATAAAATGGTGTTATCCCTTATTCCACGTTATCCCCAGGAGGAAGTGCAGCTTGACTCCATTGCATATGGGTTAACCACTGCCGCATTGGCATGAGGCCGTTTTGTCTAGCCTCTGTCGCTTACAATATAACATCATCTTGATCGTGCCCTGAAGCTTTGACTGGGCGCAATATTCCATCTAGAGAAATACGATGATGTGCTGCATGTTTGATTAGAACTTTTCTTTTTCTAGCCCTGTTAAGGTGATAGAAACGATAAGTCACTTAAATTGTTCTCAACTAAAGCGCAAATATGTCCCGGCGGAGGAAACCTTTCGAAGTCATTCATACGCCCAGGTTTGTTAGCACGGCAAGGGCCCCCGATATCTCTAAATTCACCGATATGCGGGCCATGGGACATTTCCTTGCACTGTAATTCGTTATGTATAAGCGACTGCCAATAATTACTATGTTGATGCTTATCCATACCCATGATATATTTAATGCAAGCCTCACGTATTGCGACGTACCCGTACGGGTCTTCGTCGATATCGGTCATTGCGGGTGACAGACGAGATTTGCCTTTACAGCCGTATACGGGGGCCACCTATAACTAAAGTCATTTAGTTAGTTCAAACTTCTTCTATCCGCGGGGTCGCTATACCTAGGCCACTCCGTATGTGCTGTGTTTGTTTCATTGAATGCCGAGGCATGCTCGTCTGAGGGTTCAAGGTACTCGAGCTCATCGGAGACAGGTGCCTTGTCCAATCTCGATGGCCCTCATGCAGGATATGGTGTGCCTGTCGGGTACTGGGAGTTCTCAATGGAATCCCACTTACCAGGACAGACACCAGGAGAAAGTAAAGCGTTGTGATTGCGATGGGAGACTTGGTGAGGTGAAGAAGGTGGTGCGGACGTGGTGAGAGCGTAGAGGGGAGATAGTGAGAACGTGGTGAGGTCGTCAGAACGTAGGCAACGTAGAGGGTGGAAGCGCAGAGGGAGAAATGGATAACTACCTCGAGGAGGGATGCCTGGAGCTAACACTCAATCTTAAGTTCACCTCACGTTGCCTTCACATTACTATCACCTTTCCTTCATATATAAGAAGGCGCGCTTCTAATGAGCTTGTCAGATTTCATAGTGTTGCAACTTAGCTTTCTACAACTCTCTACTCAATTCATCTAGGATTCTTGAGGCTACATGCTACAGGGAGATGGAGGAGGAAGAAACTCTTGCTTTGTAAACTAGTAAAGCAGGGCCTTTATAAAGGCCTGCACTAACAAAGAACAAGCAAAGGCTCAGTCTGACAAACAAGCAAACATGCCCTGAGCAAATATACAGTGCATGCATGGGAGGCACTCCAACAAGGATCTCACATTGCACCATCCACTTCGACGAAGTCCTCTCCTGACAGAGCGACCTCTTAAATCTTAGATTTACTGGTCTTGAATAGGTCGAAGTAAGTCCAATATCCACACACGGTTCATTGTACATCAACGGTCTATATCGTACTAGATCTTAGGCCGCGGACTTCCTGGGCCCTCTTGTTACTCTCTTATGTACCTGTCCAACTGTACCTGAATAACCTTTCAATATAATTATATAAGTCAGAGAAAACACTAAACTGTTTTCTACTTCAATTTCCCTTTCCTACCAGGACAGCGGAACCGGATACTTCTTCCAACACTCTAGAGTATATATCAGCTCTCTTAAAAGCTTTTCAATGACTCTCAAATCACACGAGCTGTTCTTCCACGGACAGAAACTGGGTACGATCGGGTGCTCGAGTAAAGCCTAGAAAGAAGAAGTGCCTCTTTCATGTGATATAGATAGAGAGTGCTTCTCTCTCCTTCTCTTCTCTCCTCGATCTTCCTATTCAGAGTTTTCATTGTCTTCGTGTGCGCGCTCTCTCTTCGTTTGAGCCGTTGGCTTCAGGTGCCCACACCCTGCCTTTGGAGATTACTCGGTGTTGTGTTGTTCAGTCTGTTTCCGGGTCCCCACCTCGACTACAACGCGGCACAGGTTGAGACAAAAAGAACGCATTTCAATTCAGAGACACGTGATGCGTTAATTAGTCTGTTTCCGAATCCCCAGACCGAGACAACAACCACAAATCGACCTAGATTTTACTCCTTCAGCCTCCCGAGCCGTCAATATCCTATGAATACTATCGGGTCGTTTAGGTGAGCGCGTTGGCCGTTATCCTGGTCAGGGTTACTGACAGGGATCCTAGAACTCCATGGGTTCCGGCTAGGGAATAACCAATATCCGAAGAAACGTAATATCACGGCGCTCCCTGGCCTTCAGAACAACCGCGCAAACTTACCATGACACGTTTCTCGAAACTCTTCGCAAATTTTACCCACTATTTCACACCGATCTCACATAGACCCTTTCATCCAATCTCTTTATGCCGGAGAGAGTTCGTGACAACCCCTTTTGGGCAGCTAAACCCAATAATGGGCGAGAAGTATCCCATCAAATACAACTGGATAAGGGGCGTGGAGTCACTTGAAGAATATCGGCACGGAGGTTATCACCCCATTATGATCGGTGACTTGCTATGTGACCGATATCGCATTGCAGACAAGCTTGGATTTGGGGGCTATTCGACTGTCTGGCTCGCTGAAGATACGCATGTAAAGCAGTTTGTGGCAGTCAAGGTCAGCATAGCAGACTCACTTCCGCACGAAATAAAAGCTCTCAAGGCTCTCTCTGCTTCGCCATCGTCGTTACATATACGCCCTGGGCGGGGTTCTATACCGGTTTTGCTCGACGAGTTCAAAGTTCAAGGGCCCAATGGAGAACATTTCTGCTATACGGTGACTCCTGCGCAATGCAACCTCAGGGAAGTCTCTTTTAGTCGCCTTTTCCCTCTTGA
Organism: Penicillium sp. CMV-2018d; assembly: GCA_028827225.1. NCBI lineage: Eukaryota > Fungi > Ascomycota > Eurotiomycetes > Eurotiales > Aspergillaceae > Penicillium > Penicillium hesseltinei. The sequence continues at coordinate 120,342 of JAPZBW010000003.1, forward strand.
TGTTGCTCGAGCACTGGCATATGGACTTACACAAGCCGTTGCATATATTCATTCACAAGGCTATGTTCATGGAGGTTTGTCATTATGATTATAATATTTATTTGTGTCTTGCACTAGAGGCTAATATTCAAAATAATATATATCTAGATATTCATTTGAGCAACATTTTAGTCAAGCTCCCTTCGAGTTTCGATGGTCTTTCTATTAAGCAGTTATATGAGATATACGGCGAGCCGGAGACAGTTCCTATTATACGATATGACGGAAAGCCGTTAGTACCCCTAAATGCCCCGGCTAAGGCTGTTGTGCCACTGTTCCTCGGAAAATATGCGGAGAAGTTCTCATTATCTGATGCGCACCCGCTTCTAAGCGACTTTGGAGAGGCTTTTTTCCCCGCTTCGGAAGCTCGTTTCGGGAAAGACTGCCATACGCCACCCGCATTTCGAGCTCCAGAGACTAAGTTTGAATCACGGACTCCGCTCTCCTATCCCTTAGACGTCTGGAGTCTAGCTATAGCAATCTGGGAGATAATTGGAATGAAGTCTATCTTTAGTACTGATTATGTGGATGAAGATGAGATAGTGTCTCAGCATATCGACGTACTTGGGCCTATGCCTCCCGGGTGGTGGCAGTGCTGGGAAGGACGATCCCGATTTTTCGATGAGCATGGGTGCCCAACCGAGTCGCACAGAGAAAACAGATGGCCGCCGCTTGAGGAATCGTTTGAGATCGGTATACAGAAATGGAGGAAGAGGGTTGGAAGCGAAATGACGGAAAACGAAAAATCCGCATTTCTGGATTTGATGCGCCGGATGCTGCAATTCCGACCGGAAGAACGACTGACTGCTGAAGAGGTGCTATCGTCAGAGTGGATGGTCAAATGGGCATTGCCTGCTTATGAACAAAGCCAGAAGGGTTAATTTCCCAAGAGAAATACATCCTCATTTGTCATTCAAGGTAGATGCCACCGTAAATGTACTAGCGGCGGCCGACGATTCCCGACGATCCCCGACGGGTCCCACCCAAACCTCTTCCCATTCTCGCAAATCCACTGTCAATTTCAATTGAAGCAATCATGTCAGCGGCCGCCACTTTAAAGTCTCCTAATGTATGCGCCAACTGCAAGGCCCGCAAGAAACGATGTGACAAGTCTCTGCCGCGCTGTCGCTACTGCGATGAGTACCATGCTGATTCTACTCCAACCGAGGATTGGAGTACCCGCTGACCCACAACCCTCTTTAGCCATGATCTACCCTGTCTGTATCAGACCTTGAATCATAGCCCGCGACCTCGAGCAATCGCAGATTCCGTCCTTCCATCCGCAGCCAGTCCTCAGCCCCAAAACGGCATCTGGAAACCCCCTGGCGCTCTACGAGCTAACAACCCTGCCAGTGCATCAAGAGAACTACTTTTGGACAGCCTCGCATGCAGCACGCACATTCCCCGCGGGGCGCCGGTCTCGACGGTCGAGTCAACATTATGCGTCCAGGCCCAGCGGTTACTCGAAGCTACAGGACTTTATCTTGATGAAATCAGTGTCCGATACTTCCAGGGTGTTCATACATTCGTACCAATTATCTCCCGACGGCGGTTTCACGCACAACTGCTTTCTTTTGGGGCCAATCTCCAGGCTGATTTTGCCTTACTCGTTCTATGCATGGCATTACTTGTCTCCTCCACAGACTCTATCGATCTCTTGGGGCCGCAAGGGGGCCACCGTGTCGATAATCTGTCGCTCTACGTTGCCACTAAATCCCTTATGGCCCAGACACAAGCACTCCGCGCGCCAACAACCCGCCTCGTTCAAGCCGGCGTGTTGCTAGCTGTTTACGAGTATGCCCATGGTCATCCTGAGCAGGCTTTCGTGACGATCGGAAGCTATGCGAGGATGGCGTATGCAGCCCAGCTACGATCCGTCCCTGATTTAACCAGAAATGCTCCGCCGCAGACTGATTGGACTATAGAAGAAGAGGAAATCAATACCTGGTGGGGAATCCGGATATGTGAGCGGTACGTACGTGGTCCTCTCCACATCCCATGAGACCATTGGCTCACGGCTATAGAACGTTCCTTTGTGAGTTAGCGATTGTGGATCAGCCATTGGGCTCCGTGATACCCGCCCAGGATGGTTGTCTACCACTCGAACCGTTCATTCTAGACCAGATGAATCCTGCGGTGGTGCCCGCATCTCGCATCGCGATCCAGGCGCTGAACTCTCCCGGGGTTGGCGGCTTTGGACGCAGCGCTCAAGCGGCATGGCTCCTGGATGGGGTGCTGCGAGGTCTATCCATGACGGATCCTGACCAGAAACGGGCACATCTAACTGAATGTGATCGAAAACTGCAGTCCTTTCTGGCTGTTGTGATGCAACAGCATGGGGGCAACTATGGAATATTCTGTGTTTCAATCGCTCTAACGATCCGGTCTGTCCCTCCCCAAAATTCTGATTTTTATCTCTCAAAATAATCGATTTAATTTGATGGGAACGCATAGTGCATTGTTTCTTCTTCATTGGAATCTCCTCGGCTCACCCACCCGAGACTCCCCGAGGGCCTATGACTCGAGCAATAGTTCCCACCAGGCCCTGGATACAATTACTAAAATGGTCATTGACATTGCCACCGCGCACGAACACCTCCCCTTTAGTCAAATCGATCGCCTTCCTCCCAGCTGTTTGTATATCAATCGAGCAGCTCTGAAACATATCTATGACTATCAATCAGTGACCGCGGATCCTCGGCTGCAAACTTCACTCAATCAATTCGAAGCGCGTTGGGGCGCATCGCCAAATGTGCCTGGAAGATCGCCGGCGTTTCGGGCATGAGGGTCGGCTATGGAGTAGGAAGGGGGATAGTATAGAGAGCATAGCACGAGTCGACACGCGAATAAATAGAGCGGAGTTTCTTGCTATGCATGCACGTATCGGACGCAATGCCCGCCGTCGGCCGCCGCTAAGAAAAATTAGAACACATAGCGCCGGCAACGCCCGCCGGAGACCCACAGCGGATGCAACGCGATCTGCAGTGTCATTTCCGCGTTGAGTTTAGATCATCAATAGCTCTCCAGGGCTGTATAATATACAGTAAACCCTCGTTATAACGATATAATTCAGACAGGCAAAAATTATCGTTATATCCGGGTAATCGTTAAATCCAGGTGCCATACATTAAATATATATTTCTAGTTTACATACAAATTCAGTTGTTGCGGTGCCCCATGTACAGCGCCAATGCGAAGTACACCCTATCATCGAGTGCCATATCTGGTGTCGCATAGACAGGCGGCAAGTCGAGACCCTCGAGGGTCTCAGCCGGCGCCTTTATACGACGGGAAAGTCTTACTACGGACCAGTGACTAAAGTTGAGGGTCTCGGTGCATATTTAATCTACATTCATTGGCTGATTTTTAGATTATTCTATTGGTTCTGGGGATATTTTCCGCTTCAATATTTTAATTTTGATTGCCTAGACCCACAAATGCAGAGGAGTGCCTACTAATTCCTTATAGAAGAAAATCCAAGCAAGTAAATACCGTGTGGCATTGTTGTAAATATTTAAGACATCTTCACTACTATACCCCATGATCGTAAAGCTAGAGCAATCTGAATTAAGCCTCGACTGCCATCGAGATAGCAATCATTACAATACCCGGTAGACAGTAACCCCACTGTGAACTTAATAGGTACTGTTCATGACGGATAAGCGGCCACCGTCGGTAGTGAGGATCAATCCATTGGAGTAGCTTCCTGCCCGACTCGTCAAATACAGAATGGCACCGGCCATTTCCTCATCCCCTCCGAAACGGCGAGCTGGGATGAAGCGATCATCGTGAGAGGCCTCTTCCTCAGGCTTGCGGCTTGAAATTAGAACCGCTGCCAGGTCCGAAGGGTAGACTGAACCGCATACATTAGTATAGAAATGGATGCATATGTAAGAAGGAAGAACATACTGCCAGGAGCAATGGCATTGACACGAATGCCAAACCGAGCCAGCTGGGTACTGGCATGCTTGGCTACTTGCATGATGGCCACCTTGCTGGTCAGATACGGGGGTGACGAGGTCCAGTGACGGCTGAAGGCCGAGATACTCGTTGTGAAGATGACTTGGCTCTGGATCGAGGGCACATCGCTGCCCTCCTGCAGGGGCTTGCCGAACCCACCCTTAAGGGCATTCTGCGTTCCCGCGTCGAGCAATTCGAGGAATGCAGTCATTGTGAAGAAAGCAGCGGTAATATTGAGATTGAGAGCGTCATTCATGCCATCCATTGAGAAATCGGTGAAAAGGGATTGACGCAAGTCAGGCAGAGAGGCCGCAGGGTTGAACCGCACGGGGGGTCCGATGCTTCCAGAATTGGCGACAACAAGGTTAACATAGCCCACTTCCAACTTGACTCGATCCACGGCTGCCTGAAGATCCTGTTTAGAGGTCACATCGGCTTGGTGGGGGATGATAACATCGGGATATTCTGCAGCGGCCTTCTCGAGAACCTCCAGCCGACGGCCCAGAATGTAGATCTTGTGGGCACCATTGGCAGCCAAGGCACGGGTCATATTCAGGCCAATTCCTGCAAAATCACATGAGGATGGCTGATATAATGAAGAGGGTGGGATGAAGAAAACTTACCACTGCCACCGCCGGTAATAACAGCCACAATGCCATCCACCCGGAAGATGTTGCTGGAGTCCACGGATGCAGTCATGTTTGCTTTAGCAAGCGAAATTTTGGAAAGCGAGATAAGTCTGAAGAATATCCAAAAAATATTGGAGATGCGTGTAAATGTTTGGATTGATATTTCTATCTAACGGAGAACCTTATATATGTATTGTATTCAGTGGAGTGTGTCAGGAGAGCCACAGCTAGAAGTCACACATCGAGGATAGAAGCAAGACTGAGAAGCATTCTGACGAATGAGACACAGAAATCAAAGATTTCAAGATTGTCTTCTAATTGGTAATCAAGATCGTCTTTGTCTTCCGACAAGGCGGCCGCAAATGCGGGTCGGCGGCCGACGCTAGAGCCCTAAGCGATTTGGTCTATGGCGCAATCATTATCTATATCTCGACCTTTATTACAAGGCTTATCGGTGAATAGAATCTTGCAAGAGGATGTCTCCATACCAGAAAGTAAGATCTGGGGAATGCAATTTGTAGCCAGGAGGTTTGACTGATATTCCCGGCCACGTTTTTGCTTCGCGTGAAAATAAACGTCTGGGAAGCAGAAAAAGTAACCTACATCAAAATGTCCGCTGCTACAGTCTCAAACTTGAATTCATGCATCCAGAGCGATAGGGCCACCCATGACTACTCATCTCGACTTTCAGCATACAGCAAGATCCAACCCCCAATGCACTCAGTTCGAGTATGCTCAATCAACTCGGCCTTATTCCACACACGAAAGGCACGATGGAAGATCTAAAACGATCGCTCATACTTGTCGAGGGTAGGGTCAATCCTTATCATCTGTATCTGGCTGCCGGAGAAGCTCGGGTTTGCATTTTAGAGTTTAGTTAACTAGTTACCTAACGTGTTCAACCTAAGGAAGTTATAGAGTAACGACACTCGAACCGTTACCAAAATACATGTACACAGGAAAATGGGATTCTCAATATTCAAGACAATAGATCTTGTCGGTTCCAGCCGTCAAGGATGAAGAGCTTTAGATACTTGAGTTATGTAGGAATTATAAATATATGACAAAATAACGCTCCAAAGAAAGTATTTACTGAGTGTAGCTGCAGCCGTTGGGGTTGGAGGTCTCCTCAACACGAGCGGCAATGCTAACGCAGTCCTTGTTACCGGCGGGGTTGGAAATACCAGCAGAGGCCCAAATGCTCCAGGCACCGTCAATGCTGTTGGGGCAGGCAATCAGGTCGTTGCCTCCAAACTGAAGGTGGCCATCCTTCTCAGTCCAGCCCTTGCGTTCGGCGTTCTTAGGGGTGGGCTGAGCGCCGGTGGTGTATCCGATCTTACCCTGGCCTATATGTAGATTAGTTATATGTCAGAGCAGTGGGATTGTAAAGCAAAATCATACCCATGCCGGAACGATCAACGTAGATCTCCTGAGGAGTGGCGGACTTGTCATACAAGTACAGAGCACCGTCATTGATGTAGAAAGTGGCTTGTTGCTCCTTGGGGCGAGCGCAGCTGGCCCCCTGGTTAGGCAGACCAGCGAAGATGCTGCTGTTAGCAGCGTTGAAAGCAGCGTACTGAACACCGCTGCCGGAGTGGATGGAAAGGACACCGAAGGTCTTGGACTGGGTGGAAGGGGCAGCGGAGGCAACGGCGCTGACACCGGCGGCGAGGGCGAGGTTCTTGAGCTGCATTTTGGTGGAGGAAGGCGGTTGGTAGATGTGGTTGGGAAGATGGGTAGTGGGCTAAGAAGATAGATTGATGATTTTCAGAATTGACTGGAATCCTGCCTCTCTTTATATCCTTGCGATCTCGATTTTGAGTCTAGTGCAGGAAGCCGAAAGATGGGCGCCACTGCCGTCGGCAAGGTCTATGTCTCACCTATGGACACTATTCTTAGAGCCAAGCATCGGCTATCCCACAAAATGACATCAATTTGGCTCTTTTATGGGGCAAAATGATGTCTACTCCTATCTTGGTCCTGTCGAAGGCTTCCTTCTTGTCACAGGGCATTTCCCTGAACTATACGAAATATTCATTTGTAACATATTATAGCTTCTTCGCAGCTATATTTTCGTTTAAACATCAATTGAATATGGTCAACACGGCTCAATACTTCAACAAGATCTTCTGTGCAAAATGCCAAGCGCACTCCACCCTTTTTGATGTTTCTCCGAATTGTATCCATGCAATCCGAATCAAGGCCAATCAGAAGGTGATAGTGATTTCGATTGCCCCTTATGCACCAGAGAAACATGTACAGACCGGTTTTGGCTACTTTCGGGATTTTTACTTGTTATGGCGCTGCCCCGCTGTCGTTCAGTATTTTGTCATAACAAGTGGCGAGTTGCTAAAAAAGAAACCTAAAAATAGGAGTGGCTTAGTCACCCCTAGGGTTATCCACGGATGTTGCGCTCGTCTACTCCGGATTCAAATCGCGAGTTTCAGTATGGAGCCACTATATATAATAGAGATTCATCTTTACATTTGGATTTTAATCAGTTATCATTCAATAGTAATATATATTGGAATACCCGGAAGGAATAATTTGCTGATCTGGTAATAATATTTATAAAAAATTATCTGGAAAACTATTACTATATAATTCTTTTGAGAAGATAGGGCTCAAAGTTGGTTAGTTTTGGTGGGAAAATAGTTAACTAGGGAGTGGGGAAGACTCAATAGCACCTAATTAAATGGGCTCGAAAATTACTTTGGTTGTTACGATAAGTGGATCGAGATCGTTTAGCTAGTGAGGGTCGGTGGCTTGCATGGTTGCATAGATCTGGGGTATATCAGCTCTACCTGTTGACGGCTCTATCAGCCCTAGGAACCCATGTCTTGCCCCCAGGAGCTTTTGTACGGTTTCGGGGAACATAGAAGCTGCTTCTAGGAGCCATATAGCCCCAGGAAATCCGACATAGCTTCTGGGGTCTTGTACCTCTACCCCGAGGAATCAAAGTCATGATGGAATGCTCTCATGAAGCTTTCACAATAACGTGAAAGGGGTGCGATTTATAATCCAGCGGAGGTAGCGGGATTAAGGAATATGTCTCGTCTACTCATTGTTTAGACACTGGTATCTTTACGGACTGCTAGATAAACGTGAAACAGTGCATTTCTGACATCCCCTAGACCGAGGAACTTTTAGAACTCCACATATCTGGAATGTTCTCGTGAAGCTTTAATAATGTAACCTTGGAACCAACCTTGGAAGGAATGCGATTTATAATCCAACGGAGTTAGCGGGATTAATATGGGGACGGACCATTCACGGGTTACCCACCAATATAAAACAACTCAATTTCGCAAATGCTTTCTAGAATCATTAACAGTGCAATATCCATTCACAGCCACTTGCAAAATATCTCAAGCAATCAATCATGGCTCCTGTCAATCTCATCTGGGGTGGAGGCTCTATCATGGTCGAGGAAGCCTATCCCACCCTCGACTCTATTAATGCAGCTCTGGACATTCTGCAAGCCAATAATATCAAAACCATCGATACAGCTAGGATCTACCTGAGTTCCGAGGAACGTCTTGGTCAGGTGAAGGCCAGCTCTCGCTTCGCAATTGACACGAAACACCCCGGTGGGTTCGCCCCGGAGGCAAACTCCCAAGAATCGATCAGTTCGATCGCGAACCAGAGTTTGAGTTATCTTCAAACAGACCAGGTACGTCCTCGGATGTTTGAAACATGATTATTTCTAATACCTTGAAAGGTGGATGTCTACTACATCCATGCACCCGATCGTCGATTCCCCCTCGAGGAGCTTCTGGCTGGCGTAAACGCCCTCTACCAAGCCGGAAAGTTTAAGCGCTTCGGTCTCTCCAACTATCTAGCTACAGAGGTTGACGAAGTTGTCCGTGTCTGTCGTGAGAAGGGATATGTCCTACCCACTGTGTACCAAGGAAACTACTCTGCCGTCGCCCGTCGTATGGAGACAGAACTACTCCCAACACTGCGCAAGCACAACATTGCCTTCAATGCTTACTCCCCTATTGCAGGTGGATTCTTGACTAAGGATGTCGAGGTGTTGATTTCCGGTGGTGAGGGTCGGTGGGACCCAACGACAATGCTTGGTGGTCTCTACCATGCGCTCTACAATAAGAAGAATATGCTTGAGGGCTTGAGGCTTTGGGATAAGATCTCAAAGGAGTCTGGTATTCCCAAAGCCGAACTGGCGTATCGTTGGGTGGCGCACAACTCGGCGCTTAAGGGAGAGCTTGGGGATGGTGTTATCTTTGGCACGCGCACTATTGAGCAACTGAATCAAACTCTTGCTGGGTTTGCGAAGGGTCCTCTTGATTCGGAGATTGTGGCGCAGATTGAGCAAGTTTGGAAGATTGTCGAGGTCGATGCGCCTTTGGATAACTTTAATGATTTCATTAACAAGCAGTGAAATGGAGATATGGCAGTTGGGAGGTTTCTCAGTGAAATAACATGTACCTTGATTTATTTATTCGCAAGTTCTGAGATATGTCTATAAGTCAATAATGTAGCACCGTCCTATTTCAAATATCCATTGGTCATATACGAAATTTCCAACGATTTCCTCCAGTCTGTCGAAAAGATGGTTACGCTGGTCAAGCAGCTCGAGAACAACATTTCAGACATTTAATAGAGAAAACAAAAGCAAAAACATACAACAGTGAGGATTCGCTGGTGGTCACCCACCCAACTACTAACTCACCGGCGTGTGGCTTAAGTACGGCTGAGCGGACGGGAAGCCCTGTTTTCCACACCCTATGGTCGTATGTGACAGGTTATATGTGGGAGAGGATAATAACGTGAATGAATTGGAGGTGGTTTGGTGGTGGTAGCAGGGATTGGATGGTGAGAAAGATTCCGCTGGCGTCACAGGCACCGTCCTCTTGGGGGGTCTCAACAGGGACGAGTACACTGGGGACCTGCATACGATGGCCATACCCGCCCTCGATGGAATGGATTATGTTCTCTTGGTTGACAGCGAGATTAGTTCCAACCATCTCCGGTGCCCGCGAAATATACATTTGCGCCACCTATCATGTAGCTCGAGACGCCGGCACTTGATCCGACTAGCAGCCCTGATAAGGTTATGGTGGGGCCGATTGGAGCTGCAATATTGTTTGCGATATGATACAATGTAAATACGAAAATATGATTCGGTTCGAAGATGCAAATCCAAAAGAAAAGCAAAGTCCTATATTGGGGGCGGTCTATAGATCATGCAAACAGAGCAAACGGAGCAAACATAGCTATGTAGATTTGGTATTCCACGGTGGTTTGTTCTGCAAGCAAGTTTAAAGGACACGAAATCCTTAATGTAATCGCCACTTGTTGACTCACAGCATTGGAGTCTAGTCACTGAAAATCGACACTGGCCACCTTAAGCTCACCACTAACCACAACCTCAGAAACCTCAAACAATACTCCACCCACTGCAGACTACAGACCATACACCACAAGCCGGAGAGCTGTCCAGCTCTCAACCGTCCAACCATGGACCGTCTCCTCAAAATGGCACTCACAGCCCTACTCCTCATCTCATCAGCAACATGCATCTCAAGCTCAACACCACCAGGCAAAGACGCCATCCTACTATCAAATGTTCAAACCCTAACACTACGCGCCCACCGCATGACAAGCGCACGGCGCGTCTCACCAATCCCCCAACTCAGCTGCGCAGGCCCATCAAAACAAATATGCAATCTCTACCAACCAGAAGTAATGCGCTGCACAAACCAAGGTTACGACTACGACATCGAAGACGTGCAGTGGACATGCACCGCAGACCTACCGGCAGAATTCAAACTCGGCGCAACAGATGTCATCTGCGAAGGATACCGGAATGCCGATGATAAGTGGGTGATGAAGGGGAGTTGTGGGGTCGAGTACCGACTACTCTTGACCGAGGCTGGGGAGAAGAGGTTTGGGAAGAAAGGCGGTGATTCAGAGTGGGATTGGGCTAGCAACCGGTCTGGGGGTGGTGTTCAGAAGATCATGTCTGTGATCGGGGATTTGATATTCTTCGGGTTCATCGCTGCTGTTTTTATTCTGATCTTCTGGCCTTTGTTGGCTCAATGTTTCGGGTGGGGGAATCGGCGAGGTAGGGGTGCGGGGCCGGCGCCGGGAGGTGGTGGGTTCTGGGGAGGTGGTGGTGGAGGTGGAGGGGGTGGAAATGATCCTCCGCCTCCGTACAGCAGTTTCGATCCTTACAAATCTGCTGGTCGCCAGCAGGGATGGACGCCTGGTTTCTGGACTGGTGCGCTAGGTGGTGGTGCGGCGGGTTATCAGATGGGCAGACGGGCTGGTAGTGGATCGAGCGGCGGAATGCCAATGGGCAGGTCTGGCGGATATGACCCAGGTGAAGGTAGCTCGCGCTCGCGCTCGCCGCCGCAGTTTTCGTCTACGGCTGCTAGTACTGGGTTCGGGTCCACCAGGCGTAGGTGATCTCATACCTCTTACTTCGCCTGTCATTTGCTACCGACTCTGAGGAAAAAGAGATACCAGAAGACAGCTAAAAACGTGCTCGAGAAAAAAAATAAAATTTGGAAGCAACAGGTCGCTAACCCACGGCTGTAACTCCTTGTGGCTATTATGAAACTACTAGTACATGTACAATGGGAGAAATGTAATAAAGTAACAAATCCATTAGCAAATAATAGCCTGGAACTCCTGGCTTGATCAATGTGTATCCTGTAATCCCACACTTAAAACGCCGTAACCTATAATCTTCGCTTCATAAGATTTCCATTAGAATCCCCGACTTAAGCCATAGGAAAGTCATCGATCGATCCCAGAACCTCCTCTGTTCCGCCCCCCTGGTTCTTCAGGGCCGCCTTCTTGCGCGACTTCTTAACAACGGTCTTGTCGTTCTTGTCATCCTTGGAATCACCACCAGTTGGGTTGCGCAGCATGTCCTCTTGCATCTCCTTCTCCTTAGCGTGCTGGTCCTCGATGCGCTTCTTTTCATCGTCAAGTTCTTGCTGGACAATCTTGGGATCATCGTAGACGGTGTTGGTCATCTCTGAGTAGGTTGCAATGTCCATGGCCTCAGTCGGGCCCATCAGGGTTTCCTTGATTCGTTGCGGATCACGGCGCTCTTCATTATTGAACTTCAACTTGATCTGACGACGAGACCGACCCGGGAACATTTTGCTGATAACCATGAAGTCTGTACCGAAGATGCGGAGCCCGCGGTAAAACAAATCTGTCATCTCTTCGTCCCATGTTTCGGTCTTTGTACGCTTGCCGTACGAGGCCTGATTTATTTTCCGAGTGAACGAACTTTCCACCACATCTTCGAGGTCACCGGCAGCTCGGGCCGCATCGGCATGACGATCGACCTGCAAAGACGTATTATCCAGCACGATCTCGCCGTTAACGATTCGCATAATGGGGCCACTTTGGGGTTTCCAATCGACCGGTTTTTCGGATTTCTCCAGTTCGGGTTCAGTTTGCTTGACAGGTGTTCCTGTTCCTGGGCCAGGAGTTCCACCTTGCTTCTTCCGTTCTTCTTCTTCCTGATCAATCTTGCGTAGCTCTGTCTCGCGCTTGGACTTCTTTCCAGTTCTCAGATCTTTGCAAAGCTCAGACATCTTCACAACATTCGGCAAGATTTCAACTGTCTCTGCGCCTTCCGGGGTGGGTTCGCGCTTCTTGCGGGTGCGCTTTGGTTTTTCGCTACCCTCAGGATCCGAGGTACCGGCCTTTGAGTACTTTCGTTTCTTTGGCTTTGTTGGGTCCGGAGTTGAAAGGTTGGATCCACTGGGCGTTGCGCTTGAGTCTTCGATGGTAGGCACAATTGACTGGGAGCCTCGACGGCTTGCCGCTGCGGATACGGATTTCTTTCGAGCTGCTACCGCAGTAGCTGTAGTTGACAAGGTTCGAGCGCGCTTTGCTGGTCGACCCTCGATGGGAGTAGTTTGTTCAGTTTCAGGTTGAGATTGGGGTAGAGCTTCGTTTGAATCGACAAGGTTTTCTGCGGCCCGCGCTGTTTCAATCCTGGCGTATTCTAAAAGAGCCGTCTCTGGTCCATGGTCCTCGGAGAGTGGAGGCTGAACCCCACTAGTCGAGACATTGGCGGGAGATGGTGTGGGTTGAGTTGAAGGAGGGGTAGGCGGAGCGGCCAAGACAGGTGCAGGTTGCGCGACGGAGATAGAGGCTTTACGTTTCTGTGGCAGAGGAATCGCAGCCGGCTTTTGGATCGGAGTTGGCTTTGGGGTGGCAACCGGCTTGGGGATTGGAGTTGGCTTTGAGATGGCAACCGGCTTTGCGATTGGAGTCGGCTTTGCGATTGGAGTTGGCTTGGGGATCGGAGTTGGCTTGGGGATCGGAGTTGGCTTGGGGATCGGAGTCGGCTTGGCGGTAGGTTTAGCAGTAGGTGTGACGATCTGTGTAGTGGTGGGAGCGGTGGTAGGAGTGGCAATCGGGGGAGTAGTTCCATGATTCAAAGCAATGGGTGTTTGTTCTGTGGTGGGGGCAGCGACTGCGGGTGAGACCTCTGTGACTGCCGGTGGTTCCGGCTCTGCAGTCACAGAAGGAATCAGAGCAGAGTCAGCTACATCTTGAGCTTTGTCTTCCTGAACAGGCTCGGCTGGGGACTGTTGAACAACACTAGGTCGTCTCGCGGGCGCGGCAGCAGGCGCACGGCGGATAGGCGCCTTCGGGGCGAATTTCTTGCCGGTTTTATCTGACAAACACACAGTCAGAGATTGCACAGTGATGCTTCTAGCTCAGATAATACTCACTGATTGCAGAACTGGAAAAGGACTTCATGGCTGCCCATTGCTGTAAGGTGTGGATTGATGAAGATCGTAAAAAGTTCCAGGCCGGGGAAGTGGGTGAGTGTCACGTGACGGCACTAGCGGACGCTAAACCTCGTTGAAAATCCTCCTGTCTTCAACTCCTCGATCTCTGCCATCCCACCCCTTCTATCGTCTGCTCGCCCGCCCTTCCTTTACTTCTACTTCTTTCGCTTTATTTTACTCGTTATTTGCCCTTCTACCGGACTTTCCTTCGACAGGATTGGACACAGTTTCGAGATCTGCGTCTGGCTGACTGACGGACGGTCCGGTGGTGATAATAGCCCTTGCATGCCAGTTTAGCCACTGATGCCGGCCGTCGAACCCCCCGTCGCGTCTTCAGAACCCGGTCTTGTCAAGATGGAAGACCGGAAGAGGCCCGCTGCGGACAACAATGACTCCGCTCCGCCGTTGAAGAAACAGGCCACCGGTGTTAACGGTGGTAGCAAGCCTCATCCGGATGCCGATATGCCATGGAAGGATGATTTGGAGGTAAGTTTGGATTTTGGATTTTGTCCGCGATCTGGGGGTTCGATTAGGGTCTCCTGTTGGATATAAGCTAATCGGAGCCTTTTGCGATAGCGATTCCAAAAAGAAGCCATTTTGCGCCAGATGCAAGAGTATAGGCGGGAGAAATCCTCACTAGAATCACGTCTGAGTCAGATGTCAAAGGCTGCCACGTTTCACAATGATCATCTCCGTATTATCGATTTGTGGTTCAAACAGGTGAGTTTTCGCTTCTTTGTACCGACTTCGCAAGAATCTGGGAGCAAGGACTAATTTTAGAACAGTTGATTGATGAAGTGAAATTACTCCTCGGACCATCGCAAGCAGAAGGCCAAGGTCAGTACCATCGTCCTACCCCACCTCACACCCACTATTCCAATATTAACAACATTTGCAGAAAACTCCTTCAAAAGCTCCTTGCAGTTTGAAAATGTGGAAGAGTTCGAGACGCATCTGAAATCGCGGTCGGAGGATATTCGCGCAATAATTTCTCAAATCCAGTCCAAGTCTAATGATGCGCCTACCGATGTTTCAGAGGTACAAACTCGCCTTGCGAAGAAATTGGCCGAGGAAAAAGTAACGATCGCCGAGCTTGAAAAAACCCTAGCCGAAAAACAACAGTTGGAGGAAAGCCTAGAGGAAGCCTCGCTGCGGTATCTGGTGGCCGAGAAGAAACTTGACCGCGCGAAGAGTCTGACTGTTGCAAAGCTGGAAAAGCAGCAGTCTATGGGTATTCAACGACCTGGGGAAACGGCACAATCAAAGCGCGAAGAATCGTCCCCGGCAAATGGAGGAACCCCCGCAGACCCCGAGTTGGAAGAAGCCAATAACAAACTCACTGCAATTTCGGAGAAACAAAAGGAGCAAGTCCGGAAACTGGAAGCCGAAAATGCCAGCCTGTTAGGCCAAATCACCGAAATCAAAGTCAAGGTTGGATCCACCCCGTCGTTACATTGTCGTTTTGTCGCTCACATCGGGATCCCAGTCTTCAAAGTTCACCGATGACGATTACGCCCACACTGATTTATTTAAACACCTTCGATCACAATACGACGATGTAGTTAAGCGAATCAACCACCTGGAAGCGACAAATGTTCAACTTCGTGAGGAAGCTGAGAAATACCGCTCGGAAAGAACTGCATACAAGATCCAGGTGGAAGATGAAACACAAAGCACGATTGCCGAGAAAGAAGCCCAGTTGATGAGGGCTGAAACGGATCTTGCTCGGATACGAAATGCCCGCGACGAACTTCTGGCCGACCAGCAGATGCGAAAGGCCGCCCAAGATCAGAAGAAGACTTCCAGTCTGAAACTGCAAGAACTGGCAGACGCTAGAGAGGCTCGCATCACAGCATTAGAGTCGGAAAGTCAAAGGTTACGACTGCAGATTGAGGGGTCCAAGTTTGACGACAATATTAACGATATGCCCCTGGAAGAGCTTCGCGCCAAGTACACCAGCCTGGAACGCCAGTACTCCATGCTTAACACCGAGTTGACATCGATGCAGACGGCCTACACCAAGTTTGCTACTCTCGCGTCGCAGAAAGTTACTGACTTTGGGGCTATGGAAGAGAAGGTTGCACGGCTGACGGCGGAGAAGTCTAAGGCGGATCAGAAGTTCTTTGCTGCAATGAAAAGCAAAGAAGCACGTGATGTCGAAGTCCGAACACTCAGAATGCAAAGCTCCAAGACGTCAGATATTGTGGCCCAGCTGAAGGAATCCGAATCAACCACCCGGTCATTGGTGTCCAATATGGACAAGCAAGCCAGTGAGACGAAGGAGGCGTTAAATGCAGCCCTGAGCAAGCACCGCGCCATTCAGCAGCAGCTGACCGAGAGCAACATCCTCATGGAGGGCTTGAAACACCAGGTTGCCGAGCTCAAGGGTCTTTCACTATCTAAGGACTCGACACTGGGAAGCACAACTTCTGCTTTGCGGCAAGCCGAGACAGAGGTCGCTGGCTTGAAACAGTCGCTTTCAGATACCAAGAAGAGTCTGGACAACTGGAAGAACAAGAGTCTTGGCAATTCGTCCTCGGAATATGAAATGTTGCGGGTATGTTGAATTCCCACATCTGTTAATGAACCAAAGCTAACCTCATTTAGACACTTGCACTGTGCACGGTGTGTCGTCGCAATTTCAAAAACACGGCGATCAAAACATGCGGCCATGTATTCTGCAAAGATTGCGTCGAAGAGCGTCTTACGTCTCGCTCTCGCAAGTGCCCTAACTGTGGTAAATCCTTCGGAAGCAACGACCACATGCATATTACCCTCTGATCGACCTTCAAATATCCTGTATTATATCTTCCTTTCGATGGTTTCCTCTTTACGTCTATCTCTTTTTAGTTTGTCACATCCGGACAGGTTCATGGTGTGGTGTTTTTTTTGTGTGGTTTAGCTGGTTTGGGCCGGCGTTTGACGAGTTATGCACGCTTAGCCCGAACTCGGGGCATGTTTTATTTGTCTCCTTTTTCCTCTTTTTTTCCCATTACAAACCAAAGCAATGGTGGGTTTCTCAAGGCGCAGGGGCGTCGTTCTTCATCCTCTCCGGACGAGAGGCCGGCGCACACTGATTTTCCTCAAGAGGCTGAGCTATCTTAGATTCTGTGTTATGTAGGACTACCGTGTACGGAGCAAACCCAAAAGTACAAAGCAACATGACGAATGCAATGTGAGGATTTTTCATGCCCCCCATGACTTCAATGTCTTCATTATGAAGGTTCTTGATTCTTGATTCTTAATTCTTAATATTCTCATGAGTTGAAAATCCGACTATACAACAACTCATGCCTCCCAACCCAAAGATCCAGCGCAGGAACAACCTGTCCAGCCTCCTCAACAGGCGTATTCCACTCCCGCGCAATGCGCTTCATCATCGTATCCTGCAACGCCTGACTAGCCAAAACATTCTGCGCCTGGTAAGGGCCCATGACACCCGCTCTGACAGCCGCACTAAGCACAGCCTTAGCATGGTTCATAACAAAGACATACGCGGTCTGCTGCAAGTCCAGACCCATAGCCCGACAGACCACACCCCACAGCGGGGCAAAATGGCCCTTAGGGCCGAGGTCCTCGTCCTCCTCGAGACAAGACTTCAACGCATCGGACAAATCATCAATGGCAGCGACGGCGGCTGCGGGTTCCCCCGAAGCTGGGTTCTCGGGCCCTGCGAAGCTGACTCTGAATGCGCGCTCCCAGACGCCGATGAGCGCGCGGCCTTGCGCAATGCTTGCGCGCTGCGCGACGATGCACGGCGTTGATGCGTCCAGGTCGTTGTCTAGTGTGTCGAGGGTTGAGGGGTGTCGGTGCCCGGCTAGCACGTAGGGGAGGGATGTGCTTGCGATTGAAGCGATGGAGAGTTTGAGGAAGCGGTGGAAGGAGGTTATTGGAGCTGTGCGGGAAGGTTTGTTGTGCGCTAGGTAGGACTCTAGTCCGCTGGAGTAGGCGAAAGATCCTAGTGGGAGGGCGGAGTCTGAGAGGAGGAGGAGAGCGTGAAGAGATGTGCGGGTTGAGGTGGTGAGTTTGTTATTATTGGTATTATACTGTTCTAGGAATGGGTTAGCTAGAGGTATGCGACATTGGAGGTATATGGTATATATTGTGCCTACCTTTAACGGCCCATGAGGAGGGTGGGCTGGGGTATTCGGAGGCTGCTAGCTGGGCGCGCGCATCTTGCAGTTGCGACTCAAGGAGTGTGACCTCGGCTTCGAGCTCTTGGGTGTCTTTGAGGATCATAATGTAGTTATCAAATATTTGGTAGAGGGATAATATATGTAGATTGTATAAAAACAGATTTAATATGTGTAAACTATTGTAGCATCTGGACCGGAGGGTATCGAGGGCGGTCTTATAGAAGAAGCTCGCCGATCGGCAAAAAAAAAGTGGGCGGAGACCGCACAACTCCGAGTGCTCCCTATCAGCTTGACTGTTTCACATTATTAACACCGGACATTTAACTATTACTATCTTGCTGATCTTTTTTTTTAACCCTATTTTCCCCGCGTCATGAACTAAAGTCATCTCCACAACCATGTCAGGCAAGCGTCTGCTCGACGCCATCCAATTCCTCAATGTGTCCAAAACGGTCGCAGCCAAACACCTGGCCATCCGGCAACGCCAGCTAGATGTCTACACGCGCACATCCTCCTTGACCAAGGGCATCAAGGCCCAAACAGAGGGCCTGATCCTGACTGCTCAAGCCGCCGCAGCATTGGCTCGCCGATTTGACGAACCCTCGCCACCACCTTCGCCGAGCCCGGCAGACTTCCCCGACAAGTCGACATCGGCCGATAAGCCGCCCGCCAGCACTGCAACGTCGCCACCCCCCGACATCGCCCGCAAACTGCAACGTCAGGCCGAATCGCAGATCCCGGCTTCGACGGCAACATATAGCGGGGATGAAAAACCGAGCGCTCTGGATGTGAGCAAGCAGCAGGATGTCTTCTATGAGCCATCGCTTCGGTCGGAGCCGGATCTCTCGAGCCTGCCAAGAGTGAAGGTACCCAAGGTCGCGGGCGATGCTCAAGTTGGTAATGATAGGTTGAATGCGGATGTTTTCCACTCGTCTGTTGAAGCGAGTAAACCTGCTCCGGTCGAGCAGGAGATGTCCGAAGAGATGATCCAAGGTCTTTTCCACAGCCCGAGAGTGTCGCGCATGATCTCCGGACAGCCACCACCAAAAAGGGACTGGAAGCTGGCCGCGAAGCCTCGGCAGTCGGTCCAGGATGCTGCTAAACCCGTCTCCCCAGTGGCTCCGAAATCCGAGGCACAGGAGATGGAGGAGCTTGCGGCCAGCGTCGCCGAAGACGTGGTGCCTAGCGCGAACACCGTCGGCGAGGTCAAGGAGCAACAAGTATACCAGATGCTGGAGTCGCGTGTGCCGTCCTCTCGACTGGGCAGATTGTGGCAGTATGGTGGTCTGGCGACCTCAATGGCATTTGGCGCTGTCGGGGAAGGTTTCCGGCGAGCCACTGGCAGCCAAGACAATGGCTCAATTATGTTCAGTGCTGGTAACATGGAACGAATGGTAGCCAAGCTGTCAAAAATGCGCGGCGCAGCTCTCAAGCTAGGACAGATGCTGAGCATCCAAGGTGCGTACATCATCTAGCTCATTGTAATGCTCATGCTAATTTCTCCAGACTCCAACATGCTCCCCGAACCAATCCAGCAAGTACTCCAACGCGTGCAAGATCGCGCAGACTACATGCCCGCCTGGCAACGCGATAAGGTTCTTACCGACAACCTCGGACCCAACTGGCGCGACCTCTACACCTCCTTCGACGAGATCCCTATGGCAGCAGCCTCAATCGGCCAAGTGCACTCAGCCGTCCTAAAAAGCACGGGCCAACCGGTCGCCGTAAAAATCCAATACCCAGGCGTCGCCGACTCAATCGACAGCGACCTAAACAATCTCTCCATTCTCCTAACAGCCTCCCGCCTCCTGCCAAAGGGTCTGTATCTTGACAAAACAATCGCGAACGCACGCACCGAACTAGCCTGGGAATGCGACTACATCCGCGAAGCCGAAGGCGCGAACCGCTTCCGCGAGCTCCTAGCCAACGACCCAGTCTTCATCGTTCCGGAGATAATCGCCCACGCCTCGGGCAAACAAGTGATCACAATGGAAATGCTCGACGGCGTAGCGGTAACCAAAGTAACCGACTTCACGCAAACCCAACGCGACTGGATCGGCACACAAATAATGCGCCTCTGCCTCCGCGAGATCGCCGAATTCCACTACATGCAAACCGACCCGAACTGGACAAACTTCCTGTACAACGCGTCGACGAAAAAACTCGAACTCCTGGACTTCGGCGCCTCCCGCGCCTACCCCGAGGAATTCATAACAACCTACGTGCGCACACTAATCGCCGCTTCCCGTAACGACCGCCAAACCTGCCATGACCTCTCCATCGAGCTGGGATACCTGACGGGTATGGAATCGCAAGCGATGGTTGACGCGCACGTGAGCTCGATCACGACGATCGCGGAACCGTTCATGCTTTCCTCGCCTGATCTGTATGACTTCAGTAACCAGACGATCACGGACCGCGTGCGCGCGCTGATTCCGGTTATGATTCGGGAACGGCTGGCGCCGCCGCCTGAGGAGACGTACTCGTTGCATCGGAAGTTGAGTGGGGCTTTCTTGCTTTGTGCGAGACTTGGTAGCTCGGTGCCTTGTAAGGCTTTGTTTATTGAGGCTGTTGAGGCCGCGCGGAAGAAGGGGTTGAAGATCGAGTAGAAGACTTGTGGATGTGGCTATGTACTATTATAGACTATGTAGACTATGTATACTGTATATTATATATTGAGAAATGATGTTTGGATTCTTTTGCTGCTTGGTTATAGAAAGGCCTTCCCAAGGGTTCAGCCGGCGGTCTTATAAAATTAAGCTCGCCCTAAGTTGTGCCAAGACCCCCACCCGAGTGTATGGATCCACGCGGCTCAACACAAGGTGGGTTAGTATGTCTCTCTATGATCTCTGATGTATTTAGTCTACCTTAGCTTCTAAATATCCAATCATACACAAATTACCGCATTGATCTAGAATATAGAATGCTGAGTTTTGCCAATTGTTTAAATTATATATTGAAGAGGGGAACGCTCACTAGGTTGGGTCTGGGTTGGGTCTGGGTTTTACTAGGTCGTGCGGAAGACTAATAATTAGATGCTTTATCCCTACTTTCTGTTCTTTAGTATCGAATAAGCTAAGACCCGATATAACGCTGTCAGATGGCTTTGAACTTGAGCATATCTACAGGGATCAAAATGCCGAATTCTTCATCGGCAAGGGAATCAAGCCCGGCATTGCCCGGAGTTTCGTAGAGAATATTCGTGAATGGGGTGAAAACGTGAACTCAATCCCCGTTATTGAAATGGTATAGAAAAATGTTTTGGCGTTCGGTATTGGCATTTTGGGGTATAAGTTGAATACATATATTTGTCGTATTAGATGACACGGCCCTACTTCGCGCGATCTATTTGCTTAATTTGTCTACTAATCTTGAAAGTTACCTAGCAAACCAAGTGCCTCTTCTGCAGTAAGCCGACTAGACGGTAAAAATCGCATCAATCCTTGGATCACATGAAGTAGAGGTTTGAGTGTTGGGTTTGATACCAAACCAGCAAACTTCCGTTCAAGCTTCGAGGTTCCGTAATCTTCGAGCAAAATTAGCAACAGTTCTGTATATGGATCAGTGTTAAAAAAATACCTTCTTCTAGTTCCAGATTATGGCTAGACCTCATCAGCATTGATTCCCACTTAGACTTCCATTCAGCTGGCAACCCCTCCACAAAGCCAATCATTTGGAAAATTAAAACTTCGTCCTCGCCAAGATACCAGAATGGCCAGGTCGTGAATAAGAAGGAATAAATCTACATTTCGTATCGTAAGTATATTTCCATCCAAGAAATGAAATGCCGACGTACCATGCAACCTGTGCGCCATAAGTCGACGCGATAATCAAAGCAGTCTGTGAAAATCGTCTCTGGTACCCTCAATGAACCCGGCTGGGCCAGCCTCGGAGGTTCCTGCCCTTGATAGAAACTCTCTCCAAAATCAAGAAGCCTAATATCTTCGTCGTCTTCGTCTATCCACTCGGTCCATTCTGCTGCTTTTATCAGTTGAGTCGGTAACTCATTCCCTAGAGGCGTGCCATCAATCCGTTTCAGCGGCTCAATTTCCGGGAATCCAAGGACATCAAAGAGCTGCTCTTCAGTTTGTTTAGACAGATGAGTGCAACTGAATGCAATATTCCGACCACTAATATCTAATAAAACGTGAGTAAAACAGCGCCAACCAAAAAAAAAAGACCACAGAGGGGGAAGCACCCTCACCTCCATGGCACATGCCGGCACTATGAATGAATTTGACAGCTTTCAAAAGCTGCGTAGAAATTCGGAGCACGGTCTCCGGGTCGAGCTCATCTTGACTCTCATGGTAGTCCGAGAGGACCTTATCAACTGAAGGACCAAGTAATTCAAATACAAGACATTGGTGGGCCCCGTTGGGGCCTTTGTGAGTGAAGGCATCAAGCAGCTGAACAATATAATTTGAAGCAAGCCCTCTTCGAGATTGCCTCTCTAGAAAGTTTAAATTTTGCAGCTCTCGCGATATCGACGAATTTGCGGTCATGATTTTCAAGGAGACCCATTGATTTCGGCTAGCGTGAGATTAGCTAGAGATGAGAAAGTTGGGGCGGGACAAACTGACTCCCTGTCTTTTGCAAGCCATACTGTGGAAAAGCCACCCCATCCTAACTTGTGATGTATCTTGTAACGATCGTTTTTAAATGTATCTCCAAGGTTGACGGGATGGTATCCTCCAGGTTGATATTTTGACAATGACTCCTGTGTATAAAGAAGGTTGCTTTGGCAGTACAGGGATAAATCCATTTTAGAACGCAAAGCAGGACAAGAGCAGGGAGGCGTTCGGGGGAGAGACGAATGTCGCAATTCGGTAAGTCGCGCTGCGTCGGGGATAAATTTGCCTGACAAGTTGGATGACTAATCTGAACTATCTTGCAAGGTTATAGTGAGTTGAATGTAGAAGAAGTAGAAAATGTAGTTAGTGCGAGACAACCTATATATCACTGTAGCAAGTTTATGCTTATCCGCACAACCAATGGCGTTGGCCTATCTATACGGCGAATTCAATACCGTAGAGTTATTGTGACCTGTCAAATTTGTGTAGAACAAAACAATAGTAGCAAACGAAGTAGTCGGGTAAACCATGCTCAAGTCTACAAAGGATTGGTATTTTATCGATCCCGATAGGCAATCGGAACTTCTTCCTTTGACGTTCGAGGACCATAAAAAAGTCGGGAATTGGACAATGAAAGACAGTGGATATCTTCATAGGAGAGTAGGTCTGATATTAATAACAAAATCTCCACAGGGAGACTACCCAATGTGTGTTTTTGTTCTTGTCGATAGAGTAGTAGAAGATAGCTTCGCGAATAGACTGGACGACTTGCATGGTGGCAAGCGGAAATATTTGATTGAGTAAAACTTCACGGTGGAACTACAAAATGAGGAATGTCGACGGAGATGGGCAGACTTGGATATTGGCTATAGAGAAATAGGTAAAGATTACCCAGTGGAAGTATGTGAATCCAAAGAATGTAGTTGCTATTTCCTACTTAGGCATAGTAGAAACTACTCCCGTCACCGTATCCATGGATAAATAGGTGTGGAGTCAACTATAACTCCGCAGTAGAGTGCCACCATCTATGCCAAAACTTACTAGTCTATATTAGGAATAGACCCGGAATATAATTGCTCTGTCTTAACTATAGTAATGCAAACACTTCAAACACTAGAGCCTCGGGGCAGAATCTCACTCAGAATCTCACTCTCCTCTGCCACTTCCCATGTCCAAGTGAAAGTCACCCAGAGACCAAATCAGTATATATTACTCCATCTGTTCAAATCTCTAATTCCCGTCCCTTTCACCACAATCAGCTTAGAACCAACTACCATCATTCCTACAATGCCTACAGTTGCGCAGATTCTCGCACCTTACGAGTACAAACCAGAGCAAGTAGAGCGTGTATCCCAACGAACGGTCCAACCCCCCATTACCATAGTTGAGCCGAACCCAGAATGGCCACAACGGTTCACAGAAGTCAAAGCGCGGATTCAAAAAGCCCTCGGGGCCTTGGTCCTGGACGTCGCTCATTCCGGCTCGACCAGTGTCCCTGGCCTACCAGCGAAGGACATTATCGATGTGGATCTGACAATAAAAGACGCTACGGATGAAGCATTCTATGTGAAGCCTCTGGAAGACGCGGGATTTCGGTTCATCTTGCGCGAGCCGCTGTGGCACCAGCACCGGTTCTTTGTGGAGAATTGGCCTAGAGCCTACCATGTCAATCTCCACGTGTGGGGCCCGGACTCGCCCGAAGCTATCCGTCATCGTATCTTTCGTGACTGGTTACTCAAAACACCGTCGGATCTGGAACTATATGCCAAAGTGAAACGCGAAGCGGCGGAACAGGCGGCTATGGCTGGAGATTCGATGATGGATTATACCCTGCGGAAAGATGAAACGATTCATGAGATCTTAGCACGGGCGTTCCGTGATTTAGGCTATATTGAATGAGATATTAAGAGGTGGTTTAATTGGTGCTAGCGGAATCAAATATGGGCATTGGAGAAATTCAATAATCCAAAAGGTAATTTGGAAATGCTGATTACCACACGTGATGTCGACCCCTATTCTTTTCGAAGGTGGGAAGTGGAAACTGGACAGTGGAAAGGGTTTAGCTAGATACATGAAATGCATAGGGAAGAAAGTAGAAATCAGTGGGTGAGCACTGTCTTCGAGCCCTTTTCAGAAGAGCACTATCTCCTTGGTGTATAGTACTGCTGCTCCTCGATTGGAATAATAACCTCCCTTATGCCAGAGGTGATTGCTGCGACGAGGCAACTCTAACCGCAGCTCTGGCGAGGGGATATAGCCGGAATGTAAGATGCGAGTGCGTTCGTTCATGGGTACTGCCTCGCACAAGGCAGCAAAGGCAAAGCCAGCAACCGGGAGGAAGAGACGGTTTTGCGGTCCGGCGAAGAGCATATAAAAATCGAGAATCGCAGTGCCTGGGCATGTGCTTCAATTCTGTATGCTGAACCGGCAGCTCCGACGTGCAATCAATCCACCCCAAAGACAGCATTCCAATACTCCTTCGCTGCGTCACAAATCCCCTCATACTCAACCCAACTCTGAAACTTATCCTCAAGCTCACAAGCCGTCCAACGAATCTCCTCCCAAAATCCTTTCTCGACATCAACCCTACTATTGAATCCGCGCACAACATCCACCGGCAACGTCCACGCCCGCGTATAATCACCCTCATCCGTAAAAGCAGGGTTTACCTCATGGAGCTCGAAGATGGTAGCAGGATTGAACTTGGGGAAGTTGGCGTGGATGAAGAAGACGCCTGGCGCGGGTGCATGATCGCCTCTAACACGCCATACCCCGCGACTAGTCAGTGCGAAGTCCTGCACTGGATCAAACTGCGCCATTGCGGAGCCGGCTAGACCACCGCGGGTTCCATGGCCGAGGGCGCATATAGACTCGCTGACTTGGTAGAAGGGTTCACTTATGGCTGTTGCAGCTGCGATGAACGTTTCCTTGTCGCCTTCGCCGGCAGCGCCTTGTGAGAGAAGAGGGTAGTAGTGTGAGGGCCCGTGGTAATTGTAGTAAGTTGTTAGGAGGAGGGAGCGGAGATGTGACTTTTTGGAGAGGAGGACTTCGCCTGATTCTGTTGATTGGCGCAGGTCCATTGGTGAGGGTGGGTAGTTTGCTATTTCGTAGAAGAGCGGGGAGACGGAGGAGGCCCAGAAGTCGGGCCAGGTGACCATTCCTGTTGAGAGGAAGGGCTCGGTCGTGAAGAGATGTTCTGGTTTCTCGAGTGGGAAGGCGTCTGCGTCTAGGAAGAGGATTTCTTCGAAGGAAGAGAAGAGCATTGCGAAGGGCTTGAATTGGTATTTTTGGATTCGGGCTGGGGCGGCGATGAGAATGCGGGATAGAACTACGCATCGTGCGTTTAGCGAGGGTAGGACTACATCGCATATGTAGCTTTCGTACTCTTCTTCGTCGGAGAGGAAGACTTCCATCGGGAGTGTGGAGCCGGTTCGGCGGAGCATGCGGAGGGATATCACTAGCACTGGGAGGTAGGTCCCCCCTGCTGTTGAGACTATGCCTTTCGTGCCGGGGTGGTAAGGGAGCTTGGGTGGGGAGTCGGTGATTGCATTGACAAACCCAGCATGAGCTTCCTTTATGGTGATGATGTCGTTCTCCGGAACATCGAGGATATCTGGGCGAGGTGGTGGACTGTGGGCATTGAAGCCTTGTGTGGACGCCTTTTCATATTCGATGATAGGATCTGTGTCCGGCGTATATTTCTCTAACAGGCCGTGGAATTCTCGCCAGAATTGGTGATGTGAGGGTGTTAGGTCTGAAGTGGTGGCCTGAGACGAGAGATTGGGGATATAGGCTTTGAACAGGCCCAATATTGCCCACGTAAGAGAAGCAGCGAGTGTCAAGGCTACCAGCAGCGTTCGTACGCGCAGAAAGGATCGCGGGATCATCGTGGAATGTCTCGGAGGTTACTGTTTACCCCACAGAAGCTTGATCGGATAAGATCGACGATCGTATCAATGACGTCGGTGGTCAGGGACCCGGGGACCCGTACTATGAACGATTGAGCTATTGCGAAGTCATATATAAACAAAGGCAATGTCAATAACGGCCTGGCATTTTTAGAATGTAAGCTGGGAAGGTTATCCCTTGGTTGCACAGACCCTTTTGAGGTATACCGAGGCCTTTCACATAAGCGCCATCATGGTTAGTCGTCAGCTGCTTATTGAGGTATGTGTGAGACTTATGTAGATATTTTCTAAAACCAGACATCTGAGAAAAGAAATAAAAACACAATCAAAAGTCCATTGAACAGCGGATGTGTACTATATTGCCCGGCATATCAACTTCAAATCTGATACGTGAAAGCCGGGAACCCCTGTGTCGGGCTATGTCTAACCTCCTCCCTCAAAGTCTTCAGCTCTTTATCCTTCTCCGCACTTTCTGCTTTCAACTCCTCATTCTTCTGAGTAAGATATTCAACCCTCTTAAACGCCATTGCAGTCGATGCCAGCTTCCTTGCAAGCTTATGCGACAAATCGACCACAAACTCTCCTCCCTCTGTGATAAGTTCGTCCAAATTCTCACCAACCAACGTGGTGTACCGCAGCGCCACGAACTGAGATAGCAAGTTCCTTGCATCGTCAACCGCATTCGTCGTCTTGTAGATGAGTCTGATTGCATCCACCAAGTACGGGAACAAGTCTTTGTCTGTTTGCTCCAGGGCAACGAGGACCTGGGCCAAACGATTTAAGGCAAATTGCTCCAATTTTTCAAATTCGAGTTGACGTGCAAAGGAATAGACTTTGGCGTGGAGATAAATCTCGGCGGGGTTGTTTCCTTCGGTTTCTTGTTCTGGCTCTTCTTGGTCTTGGTCTTGCTTCTCATGGCCAGTTACCTTTTGCGCCGAGCCCTGCTCCGTGGCCAGAGTGACCCCATCACAATATTCCAGCGGAGTGAGTGGTCGGTCATTTAGATCGAGCTCTGATAAAGCCTCGGATGGTGGCGAGTCTGGGGCTATGGGGGACTCGGCAACTGGCGACAATGACCTTGCACGGGCAGGAGACATTGGAGATGGTGAGTGTGGCCATGAAGGTTCTGACTGTGGGCTGTCAGGTGGTGATGTTGGTTCTGCATCGGTTGATTTGGTCTTAGCTTCTCATTTAATTTTCATAATGAGATTTAAGACGGGAGTTTATTACCGTTTTCTTCGTCCGCTTCCTCCGCCTCATCTACTACCTCTTGTTCTTGTTCTTCTTCTTCTCCATCTTGCGCTGGGGCCTCTTCCCCCGCATCTGCCTCATCCCCCTCAACTGCCACAGAGGTCGCTTGAGGTGCCTGATAACCGGCAGTATAAAGGAAGCTCAACACGCAATCAATTGTTTGCTCATCAAAACCGCTCCAATCAATCGCCTCCTCGTATTCATCAGTTGACGCCTTCAGTCCGGCATCGAGTGCGGAGTGGACCTCGAGGGTTCCACGGTGGACATAGTAAACGCGTTCGTCACTGCCCACAACGACCTTAACTGGGGGCTTTGCGAAGATCGACCTGTTCGAGGGTTAGCAAGAGTCGGCGACGTGGTGAATACACCGTGATCCTGTGTGCACATACTTAGGTGTCTTCGAGTCGGACGACATGGTCAAAAATAACGGACCGGTAAACGAGAAGTATAGACAGATGAAAGACGATCTTGGAGAAAGTTAAAAGATCAGGATATAATGTTATGGTGTTTAAGTAGGGACTCCCAGAGACCACCCCTCATGATAAAACAAGCCAAGTACTTGGCGAAGAGGTGCTTTTGACAATGCAGTGAGACCCAATCTATTTTAAAAGTAGGGCGACCTCTAGCAGGGGTATACGTGGGCTGACTAGGCTGTTGCATTTCTTTACATATTCATACAGTAAACTGGCATTTACATCACATATGTACCTTGTTTGGGAATGCAGCTCTAAATGGGCCCTAGCCTCATGTCACACCTACCCTTACTAGTTGACCCCCCCCCCCTAAGCCTAAGTCCATCTCTTCGTCCCATTATGACTATAGAATGAGCCTCCGAACCCGCCGGCTAGTGATTGCCGGCTAATCGCTGCCAGAACACTCCTGGCGGAGGCTTCTGGTGGTGAAGCGACGTAGTTACCGCCTGCGTATTTTTCGAATTTGGTTTCGATGCTCTTTATGCGAGCTAAATCGACCTCCGTGACTGTGTTCAAACATTATCAGCATATAAGAGCGAAAGCATAACAAAATGACTTACACTCTGGCATGAACCCTTTGGTAGTATCCACGCGTCCTGGGCACAGTGACATGAACAGGATGCCTTGATCCGAGTATGAAGCGCTGAGTTTGGCAACCATGACATTGAGAGCTCCTTTGCTGATGGCGTAAGGGACTGCGTTGGAAAGCTTGATCTCGTTGATCATGTCTGGCGGATTGTTAGTATCAATCCCCTGAACAGCATGTGGTGAGCCTACTGATATCCCCCATTCCGCTAGATATTGCGACTACCTTCTTCAATTGACCTTGCCTGACCAAGTCTAGGAACGCAATAGTAACCTTCAGCGACCCAAAGACGTTGACATCGATACTCCTCTGCGTGTCTTCGATGATTTTCTGGAGGTCGCTCTCCCTAAGTTACACCGTCTTAGCCATGAATTTCTGCGCAGGTTGGCCAGAACAACTTACTGATCTGGAATTGAAGTCAATGCTGTCTTTTCGCTGATATAAGCAGCATTATTTATGAGGACGTCAAGACCCTTTCCACCAAGAATGGCATTGGCTTCCCTAGCCGCAGCTTTCAATGCAGTTTCATCCGTGATGTCGGCAGCAATAACATGAACATTTGATATCCCGTCAGTAGCAAGGCTATCTTCGGCGGCCTTCTTGTTTCTCGCTAACGCAAGAACAGTGTTGGTCGGGTCGGAGGCTAGGACTTTAACGAGCGCATACTAGAGTAGTGTTAGAGTCGGCAGGTTCAGTCTGTGGGAGGTGCGACATACTCCAAGTCCTCGTGCGGCTCCAGTGACCAGGTAGCTCGGCATATTGTCTGTATTTAAGCTATAAACGCCGTGGATTTTTAGTGTAGCTTCGTCCACTCTTTCTATTCTCTATTGCAAAAAATGTGCGCACGTATCTATCTATATACGGGAAATTGTTTAGTGCCCACAATGCCAAGATTCAAACTTTCAAAGTAATTCGACATTACAAATCATAGATAGTTACTGAGCAGCCAATGCCGTTCTGAACCCGGAACTCCGGTTCCGCTCATTACCCTGGTTGAGGCTCTCAGATGATGGGTACATGTGCCATGCTTTCACGTCCGAAACCGTCGATTCAGCTTGACTGGCCCGTACACTGAAAAAAATAGTAATCCTCGATAAACCCTGGGGCCCGGTTGTTCATCCAAGGAATGCCCAAACAGCGACCTCTCCGATAGATACCTTGACGCGTGGGTGCTGCTAATGGAATTAACTTACAGTAAGCCCCAATCGATGGAGCAATTCCTTCGAGGAGTGGTCGAGGCCCATCGGCGCTAACAGCTTTCAAATTCCGTCAGTGTCAAGGGTTTCAACAGATAAATTGAGCCCAATTGGGGAATCCTTGTGCCTGTGGGTTCTCACCGCGTGTAGTGTCATTTGGGTATACTGTCATGTCTCCAATCACAGAAGAGTCTCGGAATATCGTTTGTCTTCTCCCAAGCCTTGAGAGAGTATATGTGCGATGCCGGATTGAGATCGCTATTAGGTGGCATGTTGAGGCTGAAGATTATTCGATTTCTACCTGGCTTTTTAATGTGACAAATGCTCACTTAGCGGATACACGGACAAGCAGATGTCGGACTAAGCTCAACATACAAGAGCAGCATACACGTCACTATCCAACCACTTTCTATATTTCTTGGATCGAACTCATTATAGACTATGATACATCCGGGGTGTTGATATATATAACGCACAACCAGGCGGACCTTGCCAGTAGGGAGACGGGCAGTAATAATGCGGAAGTGCTGGAGAGTTGAATGGAATCACGCTGTAACAGCTGACCCCAAAGAAGTGAATATACAAGGACATCCGATGGATCTCACTATCTAGGCTTTTTGGGGCCACTCAATCGACCAAGCTCAGATCACGCCTTCTCCTTTAACATATGCAGCACCTCAATGTTGTTACCCAGTGGATCTAGAACAAAAGCCGCGTAGAAATCCCTCGAGTATTGGCGCTTTCCAGGCTTACCATTGTCGATGCCCCCTGATTTGCTGGTCCAGTAGTCAGCAACCAGAAATTGCTGCAGAAGCACATGGAGGAAACTTACATAGCGACCTCGTACCACTCGTCGACTTCCTCGGGGCTTATCGCATTAAAGGCCAGGTGAATCGGCGCGATGCGAGTCTCCAGCCTGCCATTGTACTTGGGCAGTGTCTTATTGTTAGCGCCGAGGCCGAGCCAGAAGACGGGACCGGACAACTTGGTGCCCAGGCCGCAGAAATCCTGGCCCTCGCCGTTGCCCAGCTTGACCTCGTAGCCAAGGGGCTTGAGGGCAGCAATGTAGAAGTCTCGCATGGCGACGTAGTGGCTGCCAACGGGCAGGCTGATATGCGAGAATGTCATGATTGCGATGCGTGAATTTGGTGAGCATGGACTTAGCTCAGTATTATGTAAGTGATGCAGGTGCTCGATGGTGTTTCTCACTTAATTTACTCTGCTGCCGAGATAGTGAATGCACAAGCTGATTAAGCTCGGAACGGGCTAAACTTTACTCGGAACTCCGGTAGAATGGTGACGAAATGAGTGAGAGGGCAAATACCACTAGCACCCTTCGGGATAAGCTTAGTCATCGTTCACCCAATTCCCCTTAGTAGAATTTAGGCCTTGACAAGTCCCGCAGCACCTAGCCAATTCTAGTGCTGCGATATGGTGCTGCAGGGTGCTGCGGGACTAAGCAGATTTTGGTGCTGTTGTATGGTGCTGCGGCACTGGGTGCTGCAGCACTATCACAGCACCAAATAGTACTGCGCTAGCATAATTCTGTCAAGAATTACCTAAAATAGATGGATAAAATGCTGACTTATTTTGTTAAATTACTGTTTTTTACCTATATATTGGCCTTTGTAGACAATTATAGTCACTTGCTGCTAAAATGTATATTAACTGATATTTAATAAATAAATTGAAAGCTTTAGATAATATAAAAATATAGAATTAGTGTTTGCGGTTATATAGAAGATATAAGGTCTATATCCAAATCCGTAACGCTACAGATCGTAGATATCAAAAAAATATTCATATCCGCAGTTTGCGGATATGGATTAGACTGCGACATCGCCCATGGACGGGCGGGTGGGCACTGCCCACGGGCCTTATGTAAGCGGGAAATGGGCCCTATGGATAGGCCCATGGACGGGCGATGGGCACCTCCTAGGTGCCCATGAACGGGCGGCGATGTCGGAGTCTAGTCAGAGGTCCTATAAGGACTCTAAGCCAACCAATCCTTTTCTTTCTTTCTCTTCCCTCTCTATACATAGTATTTTGAATGGAATGCACTCTTTTTGCCAAAGAACTGGCTCGTAACACCACAAGTATTGCGCGATACCCCTATTCTAGCGCTGGCTACATATATACTTAGCGTGTCGAGTGCCACTCCTTTAAGAGTCGGCACATTCTATATTGTAAACCATACATTGTTAAATCCTCTTTTCATTCTTAGGACTCTGGTTTGTAGTATTCATTCAACTTATATTACTTCAACAGACTTAGTGGAGTACAGAAACTTTAGTCATACCCGATGCGATACCATTCCAAGGTTACTCCGTAGAAATGTAACTTATATTAAGCTTTCCAGGTCTGTGGAAAGGGACCAAATCTTTGCATTGGAAAGACCAGCGGACCCACTATAGGTTTCTGTACCATGGAACAAACGTGGGTCTCCGAAACCAACTCTAACCCCATGCGTGGAAGATCTGCCTGAAGGCTTATGTATAGATTCACTAGTCGGATAACCCTATCTACATTTAAAAGCAATCCCACTTTTTTGTTACCATAGTGAGGCGGAAACCTTAATTGGAGTCTCAGGAGTGTGCCAGACCCTAGTTGCCCCCGTGGGATAGGGCGCTCCTGTAGTTTCAACTCGACAACACGAAGGTCGCGTTGGCCTGACGCTCGACGAGCACCTTCATGATATTTTTGAGTCTTGGAGAAGAGGCAATAGAAAACGCAAGGTTCACGTCAGCCCCACTCTCGATGAGAAGGTTAACGATCTCTTTATGTCCTTTAGAAGCGGCAGCGGCGAGAGCGGTCCCGTAGTATCCACTCGTCAACATAAGGTTCACGTCGGCCCCTTTCTTGATGAGAAGGTTAACGATCTCTTCATGTCCGTAAAAGGCGGCCGCAGTGAGAGCGCTCCCGTAGTCTCCAGACGATAACATGAGGTTCACATTAGCGCCACCCTGGATAAGGGAGTTCACGATCTCTTTATGTCCCCCCCAAGCAGCAGCAGCAAGAGCACTCCCGTAATATCCACTCGTCAACATAAGGTCCACGTCGGCCCCTTCCTTGATGAGAAGGTTAACGATCTCTTCATGTCCGTAAAAGGCGGCCGCAGTGAGGGCGCTCCCGTAGTCTCCAGACGATAACATGAGGTTCACATTAGCACCATCCTGGATAAGGATATGAATGACGTCTTTATGCCCTTCAAAAGCGGCAGCAGCAAGAGCGCTCCCGTAATATCCACTCGTCAACATAAGATTCACGTCGGCTCCATTCTGGATAAGGGAGCTCACGATCACTTTATTTCCTCCCCAAGCAGCAGCAGCAAGAGCACTCCCGTAGTGTCCACTCGTCAACATAAGATTCGCGTCGGCCCCATTCTGGATAAGGAAGTGAACAATATCTATCTCTCTTCCCCAAGCGGCAGCAGTAAGAGCGCTCCCGTAATATCCACTTGTCAACATAAGGTTCGCGTCAGCCCCATTCTCGACGAGGAGTTTGACAATATCTATCTGTCCTCCCCAAGCGGCAGCATCAAGAGCGCTCCCGTGAAGGTTTCCCGGCAACAGGAGGTTCGCTTTTATCCCTCGTTTTATAAGTATCTCACAGATAGGTTTGCAACCTGCCTGGGCAGCAAGCATCAAGAGGTTGTCGCCATACCCATTGGTTTGCGAGACTGTGAACTCTGCGTTGTCCCACCAGTCCCGTAAGAGAATGTAAAACGGGAAGCGGCACATAGCGCAAATTGTGACCTCCTCTGGAGAGATAAGTGTCTTGTCGATGTGGCCAAACTTGCCTCTCTCACGCAAAGAACTCGACGGTGCGCTGAAATATGCGGAGCCAATGCGACGATGCCAGGCGCGGTATTGAAAACTGCTCTCGCCGGGAGAACCAAGAAAACGCTTCAAAAGGTTCGCTAGCAAAGGGTCTGCTTCTTGTCCGTCTTTGGCAATTAGATCTTCGTATGTTGTAACATGAATCATCCAGTGGTTTTGTACATATTCTTCCAACGGATGGAGGAGGCCAAGCTTGTTCGGTGGTTTCATTCTGTGCTTGTCGCCTGAGCCTTTCATGGCGCTTTCGTAGGTCGGGTTCTCATACGTCTCAATCAGAAGCTTGAGACACACTTTGGCAGCATCAGAATGAGCCTGCCGAAGGCCCCAGTGGTTGACTTCAAAATATTCCACTACCGACAGGTGGGAGAACCTCCAAACCTTTCTCTGAGAGTCGAAAACAAGTAGGTTGTTGCATAGAGCCTGTAATTCTGGTTCGGTGACCTGGTTTTCAAACTCGACGGAATTTTCGTCAGAATCAATGCAAATTGCAGACAAAAGCACATCGCTGCTAAGAGGCGTGCAGGCACTCATCACCCACTTGCACGCGCGATCCACGAGGGCCTTCGCATGCGGATATTCCGCAATCTTTCCATATATCTCATCGTATGCTTCTTTGAGTCCAATTGGAAGTCTCCCAAGCCTATCCCGGATGTCTCGTTCAGTTGGCAATTCAAGCACCTGTTTAATCTGTAGGTACGCCCACTGGAACCTTCTTTTGTATCAGCTAAATCTTGAAAGTTTCTCAACCAAGCGGAACTTACATTCCCTGACTGCCTTCACTGAGTATTCTGACGATGTCGCTCCGCAGTGATGGGGATATCGGCCCCCATTGTCTAGGCTTGTCTATTTCGGCATTGACAAATTTCTCAATGTCACTTTGATTATTTATCGCGTGGATCTCAATGTTCCTTTTAGAGAACTGCGTCTTGATATCTTCGTGGGGTCGACTTGAGATGAAGACTTTGAGCGGCTGATCAGAGTAGAATACCAAGTGCCGTATCACATCGATGAGCTGCCAGCGGGACTGCTCGTAGCATTCGTCCAGGGCATCAATAATGATGGTGGTCTGAGAGTACCGATTTACCGATTCTAGTAGTTGAGTCTTGCATGCCACGAGGCCAAGATGAGATCCCTGACGTCTCGCTTCATCGCTGACGACTTGGAGCCCTTTCCGTATATGTCCAGTACTTCCAATAGCGGTTGAGAGTTGGCGAACGTAGCTTTGAAGGATGCAAAGTGGATCTCTTCGTTCCTCTTCATTCCGATTGCAATAAAAATATGCGAAACCCGCATCGGGTGATGAGCCTTCAAGCAGACCATGAACATGGTCAATAACCCTGGAAGTGAGGTATGTTTTCCCAGCTCCCACTAGAAAGGTTAGCGTCACAGAAGTCTAAAATAATGGCCGTCGCGCGCTTACTCGAGCCTTGGAGCCACAGAACTGCCGATGACTGAGAGTCCCTCCATTTACGAAAGTCTTCGTCTTGTAGCAACCACTCACATGTGCCGTGAGTTCGAGATTCCTTCCTAAAAGTGTGATGCTTTCCATATGGTATCGGCGAGATCCATTCTAGAAACTCGCGCTCATCCTTGGTGCTAATTCGTTCCATAACCAAATCTCTTCGGACATTATCAGCATTGACTCCCTTACAAGTGTCTTCGTCACTTACACCTGGTGCCGAATGGTAGGGATCTCCGCTGCGATGTTAAGAAGCTCTCTGAGATCAGATCTACTTGATAGATCACAAGCCTTTTCACAGTCGTCTGCAGCTTGCAGTAACTGCTTTTCACTTCCAGAGAGCTTGTCCATATGGCTTCGCGCATTTTCGAGCTTGAATGCAGCATCTATCTTGACCTTGCTCCGCTGGCGTCTTACCATGAAGGCAAGGAATGACTGTAATCCAGCATAAGTTTGGACAATGCATGCACTTAGTTTATCCAAGGCGTCTTCGGGCGGGCGGAGAGCGAGATCTGGAGCCATGTATAATTGCTGGTACATGTCACATCGTACAAGGAGCGAAGCGACCTCGGCCATTCCAGTGAGGATAAACCCCTTTAATTCGCGCTCTGCGGTCAGAATCTAAAGAATTCAGCTTTATTGTCGGCACAAATAGGTTATCCGAGTTCCGTATTGTCCACATACAACACACTCGAACCAATAGTCTACTTACCACGATAACAGATCGAACAGCAGCCCATGGCAGGGCAGCATGAACAGGGTCAAAGCTGACAACGACATCTCCGACAGAAAGAAATTTGTTCAACACCGATAAGAATTTGTCAATAGATGTCGTTCTGTCGTGATGCTCGCTCTTCGATGCCAGATCCAGTTGCTTTTGAATGTCCTTTACCAAACCTTTCCTATCGGTGTCGTCGCGGTCCAGGTCATCCAGAAACGCCTCCACGTCACGCTTTTCTTCGTCCTTCAATGACTCTAGCGCTTTAGTCCACAGGTCGTAGTTGTCAGCATATGGCTTAAGGTGGCTCGATTGTTCGGATGGTTGATTGTTTTGCGGCACTTGGACATGAGAAACGGATTTGAGGCTTTGCTGGGCGGAGGGCGCTGAAGGAGTCTCAGCATCGCCGGGTGCCGTCAATACTTTGGTTTCAGTTGTTACTTCGCTATGGACTAGAACGTATTAGTTTGGGTGACAGGATAGCAAGTCCACGGTCTGAAGCTTCGTACCGGTGGAACGTCCCGCACCGGGACCTTTGATTGCGAGATTGTCCTCAGGTTGCCTGGGACCATTTCCGCCACGGTTTCGGCGCCAGATACCACAGCATAATATTGAGGACATCGCTCCACCTGAGATTGATACTGTGACAGCTCAGAAGTGTTACAGTCAAAGGGAGAATCAAAGCGATGCATAGGGGAGGCTGAGGTGTTCAGCCCCGCACAAGCGTGCTCTTGGGCGCTGAGCTGAGCTTACGTGGCGTACGGTAACAAAGCGTAGTTCCGCAGAAGGCGCCCCGGTTGGAGCTAGTATAGCGCCTTATTGGGTCGGCGCTAATCATGTTATAGTGGAAATAGCTAAAGTGCGTATATTCAGCAAAAGAAGTAGGAAGCGGAAATACAAAAGCAGTGGTATTTATCAGGGGAAGTAAGCTAGTCCAGACTGGGAAGAGGTATTATATTTATAGATATTATAAATGAAACAGAGTTATAGCGAGATGAAGATTGATATCCATTGCAATGTATACATTTTATGACTTTGAGCCTAACCATCTCGATCTTTAATTATAGGCTAAGATTCGCTGTCCAGTTTGAATACCTACACTGGAGCTGATTGGCAATCTACTCGTACTCTTAATGGTAGACACCTAAGGGGGAATTGCACGTTAACAGGATGAAATATCCCCTGCGTAAGGAATCCTTAGAACTCTAGAATCTTCCGATATGAATTTCAAATCGACATCACGGAACACGGTCCATGAGTTTACTCGTTGCCCGTGCCAAGATTATCAACCACGGAGGACGGAGCCGTTTCGAACGGCCCGCGCCGCAATTATGTGACATTTCAGAAAATGACAGCCCTAAGTATTTAAGCCGCAAAGACAACCAATTCTATGAGCAATCAACAAGCAAAACAAACTTCATTTGAAATTCATCCTTCAATACTCCTACCAAAATGGCCCCCATCCAAGTTGGCGCTCTGCTCTTCGATTACCAGGCAATCGACGTGATCGGACCATGCGATCTACTCAATTCCGCGAGCACGATGCTCATGAACGGTATCAATCGATACGCGCCCGTGGATCCGGAAGTTCTAGCAAAGGCGCCCGAATTCGTCTTCCACCATATCGGCGAAACCATGGAGCCAGTGCGTCTGCTTACAAGCTTTGTAACAATGCTGCCTACGGTTACTGCGGATGCTGTCCCGGAATTGGATATCCTTATCGTGGGTGGGGATAGTCCTTCGAGAAGCAATCTTCCTCCGAAATTGCAGGATCTTATTCGTCGCCATGCTGCTTCTGAGAAGCTACTGTTCACGACCTGCACCGGCGCTGCGGTTGTTGCTGCTACCGGTGTTCTGGATGGTAGGAGGGCTACGGTCAATAACCTCGAGTACAATTGGATTAAGGAGAAATATCCGAATGTCAAGTGGACGAAGGAAAAGAAGTGGATTGTCGATGGTAATATTTGGACTGGGAGTGGAGCTGTGGCGGGGATGGATATGGTTGCCCACTGGATCAAAGAGAATTTTGGACTCGATGTTCTTGTTCAGGCGGGATTGTCGCTTGACTATGAACCGCGGGATGTGGATGGACTTTTCAATGTGCTGCCTCAGCGATACGATTCGGCCGGGAATAAAATTTCCACTCACGTCTTTCCCGACGAGATCTGAGATATTGTTATGCTGAGGCTGCAGTTTGACGAAGTGGAGGGCTGGAGCATGGATAACTTGTCAAGTCTCTGCAGATGATGAACCCGTCATGCTAGAAAATGTGTCCATAAACAGAATATCACTCCAAAGCTTCTCATCTTCTATCTTCTGGACTTCTGTAGCAATGGCGTTTTGTAGTGCGGGCTGATCTGTAGCCTGCGCGACGTGGCGGTTCGAATATCGCAACGCAGGGCAGCGGTGCGTCCCTCGAGCAGATGAGGCTGCAATTTTTGAAGCCCCAAGCTTGTGATGCGCACGGTTACTATCATGAACCTGGGTGAGATTCTCTTTTTCCAACGCATAGGAATCTTTCACACTTCCTAGGATCTCAGGCAGCATTGAAAAGAGATTCTTGGTGGGTATTTGCCTATCTGGCGATGGCTTAATAGCCTGTAGGTTAGACAGCAATGTATCAAGGTATTCCTGTAGATCCACAGATTGATGTGCAATCTCTCTGTTCCATTCAGGTACTTCTGGCAGTCCCACGGACAGCCTGTACAGTACAAATACTGCCAA
Source organism: Penicillium sp. CMV-2018d (assembly GCA_028827225.1). Lineage (NCBI taxonomy): Eukaryota > Fungi > Ascomycota > Eurotiomycetes > Eurotiales > Aspergillaceae > Penicillium > Penicillium hesseltinei. The sequence goes on from JAPZBW010000003.1 coordinate 158,623, forward strand.
AATGACCTGATACCACGCGGAAATTGGCAAGCTAGTATGCTCCGCAGCGGGAATGGCGAAGAACAAATCGAGATACTCCTTGGTAGAGCTGACACATTTGACCAAGTTGCTGATTACCATTGGAGGTGTAGATAATATGGTGGAATCTTCCTGTGATTTTGGAGGCGGTGGCCTTCTTTGTCCGTAGCAATATACCAAGCCCATTTCTTGAATCCGGATTTTGACGGCATGATAGCCGTTGATAAGCAATACTAGGTAATTTTCAATCAGCTAAATGGGAAGCCCAGACAGAGCTTGGCAGGGACCTACCCGTGTTCCGAAGATCCGTCGATAGAGACGACCACCATTCTTCTAACCGGGTCGTGAATCGTTCAGCATGGATGTACAGTCGAGTTCCATAGATGCCCTCGGACCGGTAGGTCTCGCAGACTTCGTCTGCAAACTGTAGCACTTTCGTCACTGGGTATATCATGAGGTCTGTATCGAATTCTGGCTGTTGTTGCAGCATCGTAGCGCATCGAAGCATAGACTCGCGAAATTGGAGATTGTTGGGTTTTCCCGAAGACATTGATATTCTACCCAAGTCAGCTTAAGCCAATTGGCGCTTGTTTGGGAAATCGCATCTTACATGCTGGACATGTAATAGCAGCCTAGATAGGCCCGACATGCTTCCCGGATATAAGCATCACCCAGCTCGGTTCGCTTCTCAAGCAAGTCGGCAGCCTCTTGATCAAGGCGAAGGTCAATGACCATACTGATTGCGATTTGTAAATACTGGTATGTTTGTTGACTTCCTGGAACAAAGTGGAAATGGAACCTGATATTTATGAGCTTGTCGGTGCCTCCGATGCCGACAAAATAGAAGGCAGTGTAGGAACTGAGATCTTACCAGGCAAGGTGGACAAGTAATCCCTGGAGCAGATCCAGATCTTTCTCGCCAGCTATGATAACCCGCTGACTGAGAAATTCTTTGAATCGTCTAATCAGGGCATCTTGAAGATGACAGTACTTTGAGGAAGCAGCAGCGACAGCTGCAAGCAATAGGAAGGGGCGATCTTCAGCCATGGACGCAGCAGTCCAGGTGTCTGAGAGCCGCACAAATGGAAAGTAGGACACCATACCGCGGAACCTGTCTAGAAGATGCTCGAGGACGACAGGACTGAGCCCCAAATCGGTGATCCACGCGGCGTCCATTGCAGTGGATGCATCCCAAGACTTTTCTAGAGTATTTTCGGTAGTATCCTGGTTTTCGCTCGACCCCAGAGCTTCGCTTAATTCAGGACCAGCCAGGTACCCTTCGCTCATCCATTCAGCTGTTGGATGTAGGCTGTCGCTGAAATATTCAGGATTTGAAACCAGCCCATCATCCGGATTACCGGGGGGTTCGATTCCACTAAGGGGTGCGCTAGAGCGCGACAGAAGACCGATGATATTAGTGAGCTTAGACTCAAGATCGACCAGTCTCCTTCATTCCCTTGCTGTTAGCAAAATAAGCTCTTTAGTGGAGCACTCTCCACGGTCACGTACGGTTTCGCTCGTGAAACTCGAGCTCGCTGTCTTGGCTCTGAAATTACGCATTGAGAGTTTGATCTGGTACATCTACTCCAATTAGCTAGGGGGGAAGTGTGCGGTTACAGATGTGACACTCACTTGGTACAAGGCTGCCCTTCCTCGGGTCGAATACATTTGACCTTGAGGACGCGGCATTTTTCGCACGCTGGTGTCACTTTCTTCGGCTGACGCGATGGGTCCGATATTGCGTTATCCATCGTCAGTCACATAGAGTTTCCATGATCTGAATGTTATAGGCTTTAAAAATGAGGGGCGCTAATATAGTTGGAGTCACCGCCAAATCTTCCAATCTGACCTCATGCGTTCCGGCTGACAAATCTTGTTCTATACAATAACTACATCACCAACGTTCTTTTTAAGGTGTACCCAATGGCCGGTCTGCCCGTACAGTCGTTCTCCGTCTCAGTTTTTCCTGTTGTACCTCGGCTTCGCTGACAAAGAGTAATATGCAATTTGATGTGTGTGTGATACTGATGTCGTAAGATATTCTCGGGTGAATATCCAGAAATCTACACGCAGATCCACCATATTTCTGACATCATGCGCTGCGAGCCTCATATCTATTGTCGTATTTATTATCAGAAGACAAGAATATCGCCCTTTTTTTCCAGGATGTCAACCAGGGATTGCCAGCATATAAAATAACGACCGAATGGCGAATGGCCGAGAATTCCCGAGTAGCTGCGCATTTCGAGCATTAGTTGCGAGACGTTGATGACTGATGTCTTCCAGCCCTTTTTATTCTGATACCTGCTTGTGATTCATTCCTCCATCCCACAATTCACAGTTTATTCTCCTCTGCCATTTTTCTCAACGCCCTGATTGTCCCTTGAACCGAGGATATCGCAATTTTCTTATGGTCATCCTCCGCCTTTTCTGCCTCACTAGTCCCAGGCTCAATATCAGGCAGCTTCCATTCATAGGTAAACGTGAGATATAGAGCGTGGTCAGGTCCTTCGGATAGGATATTCTGAATTATCGACCCGCCAGGTAGCGTGAAGTAAGTCTACTCGTTGGTTAGGCCATTCGATGATAGATTCGAAGTTTTCAGGACGATCTGGGTCGTTTTAAATGTTCTGGCTCTCTTACCTTAACCGGTTCATGCAACCTGCATTCCTCCCTGGTCCATTTTCCAGCCATAGGAGATTCGCGGAGATCGGCCGCAACATGGGCTTCCCTCACGATGTAGGAACCATTATCCCGTTCCTCGATGACTCGGGAGTCATCAAAAGAGGGGATGAAGTCTTGGGGGCGTCGGGCTTTCGATTTCAGGCCGTTCCAGACCTGTCCTCGGGTCAGGGTTGGGATGGAGGGATCAGAGCTGTTGACCGGCTCGGTATAGGCGATGTTGAGAGTGAGCATTATTGGTGATTTGGGTTGTTATAGAATGGTTAAATGCGTGAAAATGTACTTGGGAATAATATGAGGGAAAATGGCAGAGATGGATGTTCTGGCTTTATAAGGACCCGTATGTGAAGCTCTCGGTCTCCGATCAAGGCCGAATGCCCGACGCCAATGGAACAGCACCTAATTGTCACTTATGTTTTCCATTAATTTTGGAAAATAACTAAGGGTTTGAATTTGCGTTTCATATATTTCTGACGAAATTCACCATGCGCGACATCAGTAGGTTGAACGGCACACCGTATGCCCCGCAAGTCCAAAGAGCGTGCAATTTCGATCAATGTTTTCGTCCAGTTGCTGGTTCAGCGATTGTACTAAACCCTCCACATTTATAGATAATATGCCTCGGATCGCCACGGCCTTGGCGATAGAGCTTCACATTTGGGCCGAACTCATCTAAGATATACCCATTCTGCACCAACTAGAACTAGCCCAATGTCAGCGCTGGCTCAGTTTCTTCTATCAGTCTCCTTATCTAGAGATAGCTTACTAGTAGACGTGTTTCGCGCGGAATTAGTAACTTATATCAATAGAGAAAATAAGCTGTTCGTTAGAGACCACTATCTAAGTCTATCTTTATAGGCGGGAGTATATATCACGGAATCTATATTTAGAGAGCCTATTTAGCTTATCGGGTCTCCCCTTACTGTGTTTTAAAGTGTATATACTAGCGGTTGACCGATCTACTACTTCCCCGAAGATAATCTCTTAGTTAGATATACCTAATAGAATTATTACCCACCGATTGCCCGATAAATATAATAAGTACTTCGACCGATATATTAACCCGAGGCGATTCCTTATACTAGCTGATCTCGACAGCTTCCGATAATTGTTTATAGAGGCGGTCGATATCCACGTGCTTATCGTAGGTTTCCTAATTATCTATTCTTATTAAAGACAAATGACACGTACATGATGTGTACAGTGAGGTGTGGCCTCTCGAGCTTGCCGGCCTTCGTATCTTTTTCCATATCACTCTACAGCTACACTACAGCACCTGTTGAGTCCGGAAATGTCCTCAAAGAAACTTCGGAACAAAGGACCAATGACATCTCCTATCGATATTATTTACTTGTGATTTGATATGGTTTCTAATGAGATATCCTTTCAGAAGTTGAGCATCCGTCCGTGCTATTTCAGCGAAATGCCAATAGACCTAGCTGTCTATCCGCTCATCTATCTATCCCCCAGTGACTACAGGTGTTACGTGCTATCCCAAGTATCTAATGGCAAAAGTTCCCCATCGACAATCTCTTAGGCACATACCTAAACCTGGCAAACCAAGCTATTTTATACTATGCTTTCATTGTGGGCGAAGAAAAAGTCCGAGACACCCGAGAGAGGACGAGTACAATTCGGGTCCGGCTTTGGTAATTTATCCATTCAGGACTTTTGTACTTTTCGCTGCTACTTCGAGTGTTTCCCCCAGTGATTGGATTACAATATTCAGTCTGTTTGTTCGATGCGTTGTTTGCCAGCCAACCCCCCTGTCACATCCTACCCCGCCTGGCTTTGACAACGCATCTTCTTCTATTACCTTTCCTTGATAAATTTCTCGTGTGGCAGTTGAAATCCTTTCCTCTTGTCTTTTCATTTATGTTTCTTCGGTACCCAATAAGGCTTGGAACTACCTTCCTGTCGCCAGCATGGATACCCACGACGTCTCCGATGTTCCAGAGTACTTCAAATATCTTCAAACACATAAGAAAAATCTGAAGAACGTCCTAGCCCTCAAGGGCCGTCCAGCAAAATCCCCAAAGTCCAAAGATGAGATCCTCATGCAGTTCATGTTTCGAAAAATGATGGCTGCGAGAACTCCCGCCAATCCGATGAATATCCGATCTTCGTTTCTACCACCTGCCTACCCCCCATGCCATACTCCTTTCAGCAAATTGAGGAAGGTTATGATCAAAAGCATGTGTCTTGAAACTCACCATAGGGGACGATATCTTCTCATTAGAACGGTCACTCAGGCAGATACGATGACCGCCGTAATGGCCATCGTAGAAGATGAAGATGGGAGTGTTCTCATGCTGCAGCTCTACAACCAAGAGCAGGAGCTATCGAATGCCCACAGCCTCAAGGAGGGTACGGTGCTTGTTGTGAAGGAACCCTATGTGAAAGTAATGGCAGACGGAGACTACGGGATCCGAGTGGACCATCTCTCGGACGTCTGGTTTGTCCCTGGGTTTGACGACCTGGTTCCCTTATCTTGGAGGAAACGTGTGACACAGAGTGACGAGAGCGCCTTTTTTTGGAAGGAGAAAGGAAGTGAGCATTTTAATCAGGGTGATTATCGTTCGGCAATTATATGGTAAGCTACAAGATATCGCTGTGTTTGAAAGGGGATGCTGAGAATAATTTAGCTATTCGAAGACTTTGGACACCCACCCGTCGCAAGAATTGGCGGTAATAGCGCAGCTCAACCGTTCTCTTTCCTTTTTGAGAAGCTATCGCTTTGATGCAGCGCTGAAAGATGTAGAGAATGTGCTGCAAGTATCAGAGCTATCAGAAAAAGGTCTCTTTAGGAAGGCTCAAGCCCTGTATCAGCTTCGAAGGTTCAAGGAATCATGCGAAATTCACGCAATACTTGCAGAGAAGTATCCAGATAACACCCAGGCCGCACATGAGTACTCACGAGCATCTGCTCGGCTTATAGAGCAGGATAGTGGAAAATACGAGTTCAGGAAAATGATACTGGAGGCCAAGAAGCGTCGGCCCCCGATGCTTGACCGCGGTACCTACATTGGTCCTGTGACTGTCAAGCAAACTCAATCTCATGGGAGAGGACTCTTCACAACAAAAGCTGTGAAGGCAGGCGACCTTCTGCTCTGCGAAAAGGCATTTGCTCACGCTTTCCACGATGAAGATTCCTCACAAGATCTCCGTCTGTTACTCAATGTCGACATGGACAAAGCAACGATCGGTACTCAAGCAGAGCTTATTGAATTGATTACTCAGAAGCTGCATAAAAATCCGTCCCTGATACCAGACTTTGTCGATCTTCATCATGGCACATACAAATCAGTGGATGTCCTAGAAGTGGATGGTATACCCGTCGTAGATACGTATGTCACTGCGTTCCCATCTTGGTACCAAAGCTAATGCCCTCCAGATTCCTGGTTGAGAGAATCATTCTCCTGAACGGCTTTGGGTGCCCACTTTCCTCTCGGGAGAGTCACATAGGCTGCATAAAAGGGGACGATAATACGGCCAAAAAGGCCAATAAGCAATTCCATTCCTCTGGGGTCTGGTCGCTGGCATCATACATTAATCACTCCTGCCTAAGCAATGCTCGCCGCTCTTTTATTGGAGACATGATGATCGTTCGTGCTTCACGGGACCTGCCTTCTAACACCGAAATTACCTTCTGGTACAAATCACCCATGTCCCGTGATCCAAAAGAATGTCCCGTCAACCTACAGCACTGGGGCTTCAAGTGCGATTGCCTATTATGCCAGGAAACACGAAGTGCTGGTAGCAGTGTTCTATCAAACCGGAACAGAATTTCGGCCGACCTTCAAAGATTATTCAAGACATCCAAGATGAACTTGGGAAAGATTGAAGACAGAATTTCCAACCTCGCGGGTACATATTCCCGGCCAGCTTCTGAAGTACCTCATCTTACACTCGAATCGCCATATATGTCTCTCGCTGCGATCTATGCTTCATCCCGAAAACTCGAAAAGAGTGTGGAATTTGGATTGAAGGCCCTCGAGTCACTTGGCTTTGTTATCAAAGGTGGAAATCCTCCTTATGTCTCAAATGCTCCATTGATTGTGAAAAAATGGGGGCTGATGAATGACGGCGTTGTGGGATGTTGGATGATTCTGTGCTTAGCATATCGAGAGCTCGCACCAACTCTCGCGTCCCAAGCTGAGGGATATGCTAGAGTCTCCTACAAAATCTGTGTTGGCGAAGATGAGACCTTTGATAAGACATACAGCAGGCTATCGGATCGGACCGATGGCTTTCTGACGACCGCAAAGTAATCATGCGAGGTCATGACATGATGGCTGCAAGTTTTAGGACTCATGGCACGGCCGAAATAGTATGCTGCTGCAGCATAAGTCCAGCTAGTTTGTGGATGGGGTTTTCTTTCAATATGTGTTTATCTATGCGGATTTGATCCATGGATGAAACGAATGATAAGTCAGCGTGGGTAGCGAAAGTGTTCTAAAATCAGGCATATTTCAGGAATATTTCAGGCATATTTCAGGAATATTTCAGGCATAATTCAGGCATTTTAAGGCAGCAATGCATATTTTAATTGAAACTGAACACAGGCCGTTCCACCGCTTTTTTTACCGCCTTCGTATATATATCTAAGAAGACATCTAAATCTTGAAAAAGAACGTAACAAGGCCGCATAGGCGACTACAATTCTTGTCTTGTCTTGTATATACTCCAAGAAGGCGATGAAAGAGGTGAGGTCATATCCAATGAGAGAGTAATGATTCGGTGGCGTACTTAGTACCCGCTCTATTCAGCCTCTCTTCGGGGCACTCCTTTAATTCAGCCCATACAGCACCCCTTTAAGCTTAACCCAAAGCCACACCAGAAATATTAATTTGTTTCTTTTTTTTTCCTTGTGCAGATCTCTACTGCGGCGTAAAATCCAAGCCTCGGGACCTTCTGTTTGGGGCTGAGTAAATATAGAATTACCCCACAATCTTGGCAATCAGGGGGCCAAGCTTACGGACTACGAAAGGACATGCTATTGGATTATTGATTTCGGACAAACTGTGCTTTGCGTCAAATACCAAGAATAGATTTTCAATAATTCGGCGGGGGCATGATCTGTTTTCTCTGAGATGTAGTTCAAGCTACACATGTACGGAGTAGGTTTGGCCCCCATGGGCATTTACAACACGGGTTGTATAATCTTGGCGATCCATGTCGTGGCGGAGTCATTCATCCCGTGTGGGGCCTGGTTTTCGATCGACACAGCGTCCGGTGACAATAATAAATACCCCTCGGTTTCCCGGTCTTCAAATTGTCACATTTTCAATAATCCACTAAGCTTCTAAACTCCTTCTCCTTTTAAGACATGGGTTTTCTGAATAGCAGCCATCATTCGGGTGATGGCTATTACCTCGTCAAATCTATATCCGAGTGCGTTCTTCAAGTCTTCCACTCTTGCTTGTCACTCTCATACTGATATATCCTCCATTAGGGCCTACGCTGAAGAGCAGGAGCAGAAGCGGAAGCAGAGGGAAAGTATCCAACCTGCTGCCCAAAGGCTCCGACATGCTGCCCAGCAACAGTTCTATCTTGAAAACAAGCGGCGAATGGGCTATAAGGATAGCAGCAAAAGAAAGGACCCTTATATCGACCCTCCACACGAGTCTAGCTCAAACCATGACAGCAATGTGAACAAGTCTAAGCCACAAGCACAATCCAAATCGACCTACCAGCCGTCAACGTCCCGTACAACTACAAAGACCATGGATGACCCTCCGCCATATGATCCTTCACCACAGACACAATCCCAGTCGACCCACCAGCCGTCAATGTGCCGTACAAGTACAAAGACCATGGAGGATCCTCCTCCATACGATCAGAGCCACCCTTGCGAAATGCAGGTAGATGGTAAGGCTGGATCAGATCAGGGATATTTCCAACCAAGATAGAAAGATATAGCTTGAATTAAGTGTGGTAGGCGTTTACGAGGGGGCTTTGGATTCGGTTGGTCTATATTACATTTCAGGTTCTGCTAGATCCACTAGAGACCCGTGAGGCCTTTCAGTCGATTACAATTGAAATATTCCGAGCAGAATAAATTGGCGTGTTTTTATCAATTGACGTCCAGACGAACATATTGACAATTTCCCCTCCTCAGACAAGAAAAGTTGGAACATACAAAACAAGTGACAAGTCAGGGCGATTGTAATAGGCGTATTTTTGTCTAGGGTGTTGTTGAGATCAATGTTTTGTACATTAACGAGTCGTTCGAAGAACCACAACCGAAAATATTCTTTTTCCTAGAGTCTTCCTGTGAGCCTTCACTAAATGATAACTTAAAAGAAAATCAACAGCATCAATGTACCGCAATTTTGTAATATAAGCAAGCGGTCTAAGGCCAGAATAATTTTCTATAATATCAGCCTTTTCCTGATCCAGAGAGTACTAAAAAGGCTACTACAAAGGACTTGACAAGGCCATGTAAGCGGCTATTCTTGTACTTTTGTAAAAGAAAGAATAAGAATATTTAAACAATTCTGTTGTTCGGCAATGCTGCAATATGACTGGATCGGGTACTTAGCTCGGGAAATTGTGGGAACTGCTATCTTCACCTTCCGATCTTCTCTACTTCTCTTCTTCCATCTTACCTACATTTACCATAAATTCGGTTGGCTATGCCAAGCCATCGGATTGGTAAAGATAGCCCCATCCCCCAAAGAAGGCGAGATGGCTGCACAGAATGTCGACGCAAAAAAGTCAAAGTAAAGAATTTCTTGCTGGCCAAGTGAACATCGCTAATAAAATGTCTAGTGTGACCTGAAGAAACCTGTATGTTCGCGCTGCACGCGGTTTCCCAAAGAATGCAAATACGACATCAATATTATCAACCAGAATGTAGTCACCCACACAAGGCCGGGTGAAGCGAATCGCCACAATGAGAGCGCCAACCAAAGCCTAACCCCTATCGCTCACCAGCCTGTTCTAAGCCTATCACCGTTTCTATCATCAAAAGAATCTCAATTTTTCATGCACATATTTCACACCGAAACCGCCCCACGGCTGTTCCCCGCAGCTCCAGCACTCTTCCTGCAAAGAATCATTGCAAGTTCCCTAGAGACACCTCATCTTCTCTATGCCCTCCTCGCATCTGCCTGCAGTCACCACAGCCGACTTGTCCAAGACACAGGACCAAAGTCAAAAGTATCCTGCTTGAGGTTCACGAACTTGTCAATTTCTAGCCTGCGCTCGGCGCTCAGTGAAACAAATGCAACACTGACAGCTGAGACTGTGACAACAGCCATGGCTCTGTGCACTAATGATGTGTGCAATGGGAATATGCAGACATGGCGAACTCATCTTGGTGGGGTGATGCGTCTTTTGGGTGCCTTTTTGGATAGTCAAGGAACACCGCGAATTGCTGATCCTTACATCCAATGTTTGGTCAAATGGTTTACAACAATGGATGTTCTCGCCGGATTATCGGGATTGAGCACTAGCGGTGTAATGAGCTCTGATACAGGGCTACTGGATAGGTCTTTTGATCTGTTGAACCCGCACGTCGACGATATATGTGGATACTCCTTACAGTTGGCTCCGCTGCTTGCACGGCTATCTCGATTGGTGCAGCGCCAATGTCACACTGGGCCTGTAATACAGCAAGACGTCTTGGAAGAATCACGAAGGCTTGAGATTGAGATTCTTTCCCTTGTTGAGTGCAGTGTTTCTGGTGGAGTTTCCCTTGAGCTGCAGAGTACGCATCTTGCCTTTGTACACTCCGCTCTACTACACCTCCATCGCCGAGTCCAAACACTCCCAAGCAACCATGAGATGGTGAAAGAGGACATCGGCAAAGTGATAGCTGCAGTGGAAGAAATCCCGCCGTTCTCTTCTGCGAATATATTGATCCTTTGGCCCATGTTCAGCGTTGGCTGTGAAACCGACGATACCAAGGAACGCGAGTTTATCCACAAGCGGATGGGCGATATGCAAAGTCTTGGGATGGGAAATTTTACAAGAGCACGAGAGCTTCTGAGTACGTTTTGGGCATCCGAGACATCCTTGTCCTGGGACACCTATTTTTCGAATCTTGGATTGGAATTGGTTCTATTCTGAGCCCGCAGCAAACCCTCTGAGCGTGCAATGTTTCCCCTGAACGTTGAGGGAAGCGCTGCAACCCGCAAAATACCCATGATTCTTTGCATTTCCCTTTTAGTCTACCTTTGACTATTGACTCTCCAGCAACGCTCGAACAGGGTGTCCAGGGGACTTTGATAACAGTGGATCAATTGAATTATGAATGGATTGATGGCGGTGATCAGAAATTCCCACTCTTTTACCCCTGCTTTATCTCGTTTCTTTAGCGGGGTATGACATTAATACTGTTGATGCGTGTGGCTTAATACTCCTATTCTCCACACCCTATGGTCGTATGTACTGGATAAAGCGATGAAGGCAATTATAAGCAAAGCAAACGCCTGATCATTGTCTACATACCCGGAGCCAGCGGCAGCTTCTCATACTCATCACGCATGAACTGTCTCAGAGTGTTCAATCCATCAACTATTACCTGGTTGTCCTGGACATAGCCCAACCTCACATATCCGCGGAAGTCCACACCACCTCCGAAGCACTGGCTTCCAGGGACCAGCATGACACCAGTCATTTCCTGGAGTCGCTGGCAGAACACGACATCGTCAATTACCCTGCCTTTCCTGTCAACAAACTTGATGAACGCAGTCGTTCCGGCCTTCGGCTTTGTCCACTTCATAGCCCAGTTGTGCTCCTCGATGAATGTTTCAAGGACATCGAGATTCTGTCGAGACAGGCGAAGATTGCGCTGCAACAGGTTTTCCACACACGGACTGGACAATGCATGAGCTGCCACGCTGTCATCAATTTGGCCAACCGAAATCAGGGTATAATCACGAGCAGAGGCACAAGCTTCGATAATGTCAGGGTTCAGCGAAGCAATCCACCCCAATCGGATGCCGGCCAAGCTGAAAGCTTTGGACATGGAACCCGTTGCAATGACATTCTCGTACCCAAATTCAAGAATCGACGGGGGAGTCTCTTGATCTGAGTCAAGAGAATGGAACAGAGGTCGATAAACCTCATCAGAATGAATCAGGATACCACGCCCACGCGCGATCTCAACAATCCCCTGCAATTCCTCGCGACGAAGAATCGCCCCAGTGGGATTCTGGGGGTTGCTATAGGCTCCAATAAGTAAATATCCGGTTAATAAGCCACCAATATCCACACATACTTCAAAATAATCATCCTCGTGTTCGGCCTAACCAAAGACTTCAACTTCTCCAAATCCATCCCCCACCCATTCGCCTCATCCGACCGCCACAGACTAACCTCCGCCCCGAAAGACTCGGGAACAGAGTATAATTGCTGATAGGTCGGATACTGACAAATAACATGATCATCCGGCCCGACATGGGTATAAAGCGCCAAGAAATTAGCCTGGATGGCACCGTTTGTGACGAGGACTCGATCAGCAGAGACGGGGTTGGCTTCGGTAGACCCAGATGGCGAATACAAGTTTGCGATGTTGGTTCTTAGTGCCTCGGATCCCCGGATTGCGCCGTAGACTTGCTTCTGCGTGTAATCTACCAGATCCTTTTTCGGGGATAGGGCTAGTAGGTCGTTGAGTGAGATGGATGCGCAGCATGTTTCGGCGAGATTGTGCTTTGCACTGGTTTCGTAGAGGTCCATCCACTTCTAGATGTTAGTTTCTGTGTAACTAGGTAGATTGATTGGTTTTGGGTTTGGGTTGGAATGGTGTTTGAGGGTTGCTTACTTGCTCCACGGCGAACGCGTTGATTCGGACCATTTTGGGATGAGCTTGATATTGTGAAGAGAGGAGTTTGGAATATGGAAGAGGATGAAGAATTTTGACACTCAGATAATGGATTTTTAAGGATATTATATACATCGCACCTTGTATTGTTGGAGACTAGATGTGGATGATGTGATTGGCTGGATCGCATATGTGGCCCAATTAGGCAATATTGGGGCCCTGGTCCACCGGACCGCAAAGTTGGTGCATATTGGTAGGCATCTCTGGTTATATACAGAAAATTGGTCTGCACATTTCAAGCCTTTTCCATCTTTTTCCGCCGTCTATCTGTCTCTCCAGAAGGGGAAGAAAATATTCAGAAAAAAAGACGTCCAAAGTTAGTGAAAAGACTATGGAACAGACCATCAAAAAGACATGACAAGGCCGCATAGGCGGCTCCCAATTCTTCTTTATCTTTCAAGTGGGATATAATGCCGTGTCCGGATTGGACAGATCGCCTCCATTGCCTAATTGGATTCTTGGCAGTTTAATGACAGGTTTGTTTCTGGCCCGCCACGGAGGCTCATTTGCATCTTATTATAATATCATACACTAGGCTTAAGAAATATCTGCACATTAACCTGATTCATGGCTGTTCTCTTCCTCCTCCAAGATCGTCGAGTAGGGCAGGAACTTGTGATCCTCCGTCTGCGCTTCTAGATAGTCGAAGGATGGATGCTGGGGTTCAGAGTATAGAAGCTCCCGTTTCACACGAGCCCGCCGTGGCTCATCTGAATCTTCAATTTGTAGGAACTGTGATATGGTGCTGCCGGTGAAATGTAGGATCATTCCTATAGTGGCCCCGACAAGCACTGCCCCGGTCATGAAATAGATGAATGCCTGTTAGAGCTTAGTAAATGCTACCACCAAAGAGCTACGATACGGAGGCGTGGGATAGCAAAGATGACTGTCTCACAACATACCTCTAACTTAACGAGGATACGCAATGGAAGCAGTGTCAGGTACAAGACGACATGTCCAATGTAGATCACTGGCGATGCGAGGAAGAGAAGTGTTGAGAATAAGTAGGACAGTAATTGAATTGTCAAGCCAAGAATGAGCGACAGGGGATATTTTAGAATCGATACCCAGTTCATGATTTTTATGAATGTATGTAAGTATGTAGCAAATCAATCTATGCATGCTCGACTCTGTTATGATATCCAAGTAACACGCGCCGCGGGCCAACTGCCAAGCCCTAAGCCCTATGTTACCAGATTGGGCTTCCGGCGTCATCGCCTTCTCCTGTACTTAGACAATGTGAGTACATCAATCGACTTTGATTACTCCCACCGCCAATCCTTACTTTGAGCTGGTATCGGAAGTGTCTTTCTCCAGCCCGCCATTGTGACTTAGTTCGACCACCCTCTTTTCCCAACTCCCAGCAAAAAAGTTCGGCCCAAAGTCATCCACACCTTTCCCCGCCTTCGATGGGCAACAACCCTTCCAAAGGCCCGGTGGGCGACGCGCACCACGCCCATGCCCACCACAGCTCTACAAGCGATCGAAAGGTCGCCCGTCGGTCCTCCCTCAACACAATCGCAGTCCCTAAGGCCACCGCGGCCGATCCTTCGGCCACAAAGGAGACAGCCGCTGGGCACTCGGCAGGATACCAAGGATCCGTGCAAGAGCGCCTACAATCCCGAAATGTCCCCGAATCTTCACCAAAGAACATAGAGAAGGCTCCGCCACAAGATGCACCTCGAGTGGAGCCCTCCCCCATCAAGGACATCCCATCCCGCGACCACTCCAACCCGGTCCAGGTCCCGGTCTCGCGCCATGTCCCGGGGCGCGATCCTGTGGCACCATCGGCCCCGCCCCTCAACTCGTACTATAGCGCATCGGCACACCTACAACATCCTCCGCGCTTGCCATTGCCAATTGGCGATGCCAACACCACTCCTGGATCGCCCGTCGCCGGCCCTGAGGACTCACATATCCAGTCGCTCCCCGCGGATCGACTCTTGGATGCACGGATGGATCCGAGTACTCTAGCTCCAGGTCATACGACTATTGAAGAGGAGGAGTTGCTTGATGAGCTCCAGCCATACACCATCAGCGGCGCGGGCAAGGCCGTCCCGGTCGTTATCGAATGGACAGCGCCTGCTCAGAAAGTTTATGTTACTGGTACTTTTGTTAACTGGGAGAAGAAGTTCCGTCTACACAGAAGGTTGGTTATGGCATGATTGGGATTCCCGAGACTCAACTAACACTGGACAGTGAAAAAAATCCGTCTGTTATGTCTACTACTCTGAACCTTCGACCTGGCACACATCACTTGAAATTCATTGTCGATGGGACAATGCGCGCTGCGGATAGTCTTCCCACTGCCGTCGACTTCACTAATCACCTGGTCAACTACATTGAAATCAGTGCAGATGATGCTCATGACAAGGACTCCACCGTTCAACCGGGAGCTCCCCCTCCACACACCGTGCCGGATTCCTCTAAACAGGATCCAGGTGATACCGAGGACCATCCTCTAGAAAAGGAAGAAATCGAGGAAGAGGTGCCACCCGGTGATTTCGGTGATGCCATTCCACAATTCCTCGCCGACCTGGATAAGGAAGAAGATAGCCCGGCCTATGTCCAGGCTGCCAATGTCATTGGAGATACGGCTACCCCTCCCAGTCTACCTCTCTTCTTGGGTAAGTCAATTCTCAATGGCACAACTCCCATGAAAGACGATAGCAGTGTTTTGAACTACCCGAACCACACTGTCCTGAATCACCTCGCCACGAGCAGTATCAAGAACGGTGTCCTGGCTACAAGCGTGACGACCAGGTATAAAAGAAAAGTAAGTCACTGCTCTATACACTTTTCATGGATTAACTAATCTCGTGTCTGCAGTATGTCACGACTATTCTGTACAAACCGACTGGCGATATCACAGAATGAGCTATGTCCAACCATATAGGCCGTTTTTAATTGCATGCATACATTTTTTTTACCGAATACTGCCTCGGACATGTTGTGGTTGATCCGATTGGCAGAGATGAAAAGATTTACAAGCAATTTCCTGCCTTGTTCGACTCGTTGGCCCTTACCAGTCTGCTTCCTATCTGTCCAGGTGTTCTCGGGTTCCTCGTCCATAACGGCAACTAGATCCCACTACTAGATCACCCAGTCATTGACCACAGCCAACACACGTGAATGTGCGTTGAACAATTCATCTCAGTGAGATCACCATTTATTGCATATTTTCTCTGGAGTTACTTTCGTGTTGGGTGTTGGGAAAGGATTTGGGAGTTGATCATGGGCAAATCATACAGCTGTACAGGCGCTTGGATTTATGCAAGAATATTACAAATGTCTGGAAAACCCACTTGAGATGAGTGGTGAATATTGAATAACTTTTTCCAAATTTATCTAACCGAATTCAAAAAGATATCAGACCTGACTTCGCTCAATTCATAACACATGATATTTTTCTTTTTAGTTCAGACAAGACCTTGATTGATGTCAATCCCGCCACTTTACAAACACTTCATCCGTACGGAACCGCTGGGTACAAGTACTCTCACTCAAAGGGGTCCGAAATCCAGTCCCATATGCCAGCATACCAGCCTGTGCAATCATAATGCCATTATCGATGCAGAACCGCTCATCCGTCGCATAGACACTTCCACCGCGATCCCGTGCCATAATACCCATCATCTCCTGCAAACGCTCATTCGATCCAACACCGCCAACAATAAGAACCTGCTTCGATCCAACATGCGCCATTGCGCGCTCGGTAATCTCAACGAGCATTGAGAAGACAGTTTCCTGGAGGGAGAAGCATAGGTCTGCGCGTGTAGGCTTGCTTTCCAGTGAATCGTCCGCGACAGTTGTAGAATCAAGGGTTTTCTGCTCATCTTCTCGTGCCTTTTCCTCCCCACCTAGCCCCCACTGCTTAGCCAGGCCATCAATCGCAGCCAGGATCCCGGAGAATGAACAGTCCATGCCCTTCACGACATAGGGGAGATCGACTAGCTGCTTTCCTTGCTTCGCTAGTTGTTCAATGTTATATCCTGGCGCCGGGTCGTTGGAGATGTGTAGTGTGCGCGCGAACCGGTCTAGACAGTTTCCTACTGCCATGTCGAGGGTCTCGCCGAAGATGCGATACCGTTGTGAGCTGTATGCGATCACCTGTGTGTTACCGCCGGACACGTATAGGACGACTGGGTTTGTTGCGCCGGTGATAAGGCGGCCCATTTCGATGTCTAGAGATTCACATTGTTAGTGGTTTGTTCGAGTGCTAACTCCAAATAGGAGGCACTGTCTATAGCTGGTGTGTATAAATACATACGTCCAACACAGTGGTTTACTCCAACCAGCTCTTTGCCCCAAAGCAAACTCAACATCCGCGCGGCGATCACCACACTCTGTAGCGGGGCACCCATTCCGGGTCCCTTAGTGAAGCAAATACAGTCCACATCGTCGACGGAGACCTTGGCTTCTTTGAGGGCCTGTTTGACCAGCTTCACAACCCATGATCGATGATGGCGCGCTGTATCCTTAGGCAAGAAGCCCTCGCCTGGCGGGGAGACATAGGTGTGTCTGATATTGGCGAGGACCTGCGGGGCGCCGCCATCCTTGGGATGCAGCATGATTCCAATGCCCAATTTGTTGGCAGAGCCTTCCATGCCAATTGCGATCATGATGGGCGGTATTTCAAGGTATCAATGAGAGATGTATTGAATGAAATCCAACAAAATCATACGCCATGTATGAGACTCCGAGACTATGATTTTCGTTATCGTTATCGGAACTAAAAGCGGCACCCGTCGGTTGGCCCGAACTAAACCCGACCTGCTCGACTTTAGTTTGCATACTCTCTCCCGACTCTCTTCTTCTTTCCCCTCTTCTCCATTATTTTCTTCTTCCCTACTGGTATCCACTTCATTTGTGGCTTCGTTCTACACCCTCCCCCAACTCCTCTCCTTTCCCTCCCAAGGGAATCTCTCCCGTCATGTCTTCAACAACCCACTTCCCCGACGCCGAGGGCTTTCAACAACAGTCTGACAACTTCATGTCATGGCTGCAAGCCAGCCCGGGTGTGCAGCTCAACCCCAAGCTCAGACTTGCAGATCTTCGGGCAACTGGAGCTGGACGTGGTGTCGGTAAGTGTCCCAAAAATATATTCCCCCAACCACACAAAAGCGTCTTCGGAGTCTCCCCAAAAGTGAAGGTTTCATAAATGTTATAATCAGTCTCTAATATATTCCCTGGGCTATAGTGGCACAAAGCAACATTCCGGAAGGTGAGGAACTATTCTCGATCCCCCGCGCCATGGTTCTCACCGTGCAGAACTCGGAGCTGAGGACCCTGCTCGGGGAGAATCTAGAGGAGCAGATGGGTCCGTGGCTTTCCCTGATGCTGGTCATGGTGTATGAATACCTACAAGGAGAAAAGTCGAGATGGGCTCCGTATTTCAGAGTTTTGCCTTCTCGTTTTGACACCCTGATGTTTTGGTCGCCGGCTGAGCTCCAGGAGCTACAGGCTAGCACTATTGTTGAGAAGATTGGTCGGTCAAATGCCGAGGAGTCAATCAGGGATTCCATCGCCCCTATTCTAGCAAAGAGGCCCGATCTCTTCCCACCTCCTCCCGGTCTTGCATCTTGGGAGGGCGATGCTGGTGACGCTGCCCTCATCCAAGTGGGCCACGTCATGGGATCCCTCATTATGGCCTATGCCTTTGACATCGAAAAGTCCGAGGACGATGACGATGAGGGAGAGGCCAATGATGAGAGCTACATGACTGATGACGAAGAGGAGGAGCAGCTACCTAAGGGTATGGTCCCGCTCGCGGATCTGCTTAACGCCGATGCGGACCGAAACAACGTGAGTTTGGACATGATATTTTTATTCATCCCCAATTCTAACCCACTTTCATCAGGCCCGTCTCTACCAGGAAGAAGGCGCCCTAGTCATGAAGGCAATCAAGCCAATTCAACAAGGCGAGGAAATCTTCAACGATTACGGAGAGATCCCCCGCGCAGATCTCCTCCGCCGGTACGGCTATGTGACCGATAACTACGCTGTCTACGACGTACTTGAGCTATCATTGGAAACCATCTGCGAAGCCGCAGGACTTTCGAACGCAGATCCCGAGTCCCAGCCCCGACTTGAGTTCCTCTCAAGCCTCGACATCCTCGAGGACGGCTATGTAATCCCCAGACCCGTCAACACCAACCCGTCTTTGGAAGACATCCTGCCAGCCGAGTTGGTAGTTCTTCTGGCTACGCTGGCGCTCTCCGCCGAGGAATTCAAGCAGCGCGTGTCTAAGGACAAGGCTCCCAGACCGGTCTTGGACGCCAATGCGACCGCTATCTTGATCAGCGCGCTGCAAAAGCGACAGGCGCAATACGCTACGTCTCTGGCCTCGGATCTCCAATTTAGGGCTTCACTTTCTCCGTTGCCTGAAACTGGTGACGTGGATGAGGCGGCTCGTCGAGTACGGATGGCCTTGCAGGTTCGCATTGGCGAGAAGGAGGTCTTGCAGACGGTCCTGGGCATGCTGCAGCCCGCTACTTCCGGTTCATTGAAACGTTCTGCCAATGGCGATGGTGGTGATTCGCGACAGTTCAAGACACAGAGGGTGTGAAGGCCTTTTGCTCTCGCATCCATTTACTACGGCCGATATCAGTGTGTTCTACTGAACCCCAACAGAACCAAAAGAAAAGTGCTTTTTGCGAGTGATTAAATTGTTTTAGATTTTCTGAATGTTTTTGAGCCTTTTTCTTTGCCCTCCCATTCGTCGCTTGCATCATAACTTCGGTTATCCATCATACAAAGGCTGCCCGACACCAGCCAACACCACCGAAATTCGGGAGGAAAAGATAATATGTACACTAACAAATGCAGACGCGCTCGGCCACGAGTGGCTAGCACCTGCGTCGAAACGAAATGTCGAGAAAGAGGTGTGAGAAGAGGTGGGCGGAAACGCGAGAGGGAAAAAAAAAAAAGAGAAGTCGGGCATCAAATCAGCCATCTTTCGCCGCCCGCGGAAATCATCGAAACATGAGGGAGTAATAAAACTACAAGTGTGGTAAAAGAGAAAAAAAAGACAAAGAGACGAAGGGGATGAGGAAAACAGAGCCACGAAGAAACGCCCGCCAAATGCTGTGAAAGAGGGAAAGGGGGAAAGGAGTTGTTCAGGTCTCTGACACCGCCACGGCAGTTGGTCCGAGATTCGATCCCATGGAGCCTGGGTGCTGACCATTTTGGTCTAGCAGTCGTCGTTGAGCCTGTGCTTGGGCTGCCTGTGCTTGCGCCTGCGCATGAGCCTGGGCAGCCACTGCAGCCTGTTCGCGCGCCTTGGCCATGGTGATAGCCCGGTGCTGCATGATTTGAATGCTGTACGCATCGGTACCATATTCGTGCTCCTCGTCAGAATCTTCTTGGTCGAACTTGAATCGGTCGGCCTTGATTGGATCCATCTCGACTTTACGGGCTCCCATGTTTCGACGATCGATCATCAACCGGCCACCACGTCCAACTCGTCGTCGGAAAGATGGCATTCGGTGTGGTTCATCGTGCAGTTCCATGGCGTGCGATGCAAGCTTATCTCTGGAGAAGAGCGGGCTAGTGACGTCTAAGGAAGTATCCATCTCGCCAGATGATTCTGATGATGGAGGAGTGGGCAACTGTGCTGTGAATGCAGGCCGGAAGGTAACCGCATCGAATGTCCTTTCTGGAGAAGGAGAGAGTGGTGCACGGGTGTGATCCACGTATCCCTCGTTCCACTTGATGTGTTTGGTGATGTTCTGCTTGATATCGCGCAGAATCTCGTTCTCTTTCTCGGCCTGGACATCCTCCAGCAGTTGCAAATCCTCTGCGCCTTGCCCAGCCTTGAGGGGCATGCGCAGTTGAGGAGCATTTGGGCGTTGAGGTGGCATATCGAGCACTCTCTTTTTCGGCTGTGGGAGAATCGTTAGCATATGCATATACTGAGCGGTTACAGTACCCATGCTTACCTTTTGGTTGATGAGGTCCTCATCATCATCCTTGATGTTGAGCTTGCGCTTCATCTCCTTGACCTCAGCACGCTGCTTGAAGAGGTGTCGCTCCATGGAGAGCATTTCCCTCCGAGCAACTTCACGCTGGCGCACCAAAGCAACGAGCTCGCGAGCATCTTCCAGCTCTTTGCGAAGACGTCGGAGCTTTTCGGCGCTCTGCGCATCTCTACCACGAGTCTTGCGGATCTGTCGAACCTCGCGTCTACGGAAACAGACAAATGGATCACTGTCGTCGGTGTCTTGACCAGTTTCGAACTGCGGATATCGACGTTAGTGATGCTTGATGGGCAATATCGTGGGATAATAACATACCTTGAGCTGCGGCACAAGTGCGTTATTTTGAACCTCCATCCGGCGCGACTTCCAGTGCTCATATATCTCCTTCGCAAACATCTTCATGGGATCTTCTAATGTGGCATCCATCATGTCTTGCATCTCTGCAAAGGATAACACCGGGGGATTATCGATGGAGGCGTATGGCTGCTTCATCTGCGCCGTCTCCTCAAAGAAATTCATGACCTCCTCGAAGATATCCTCCGTGCAACGACCAGCAGATGGATCGCGCTTCTGGTTCATGATCTTAAGGAAGACATCGTCCTCCTCTGTCATGTTGTACGGGCATCCGCAGCAATCCTCGACAGTCGAGGAGAAGCGAATGTACGTCGCAGGTTGCGAGAAGATGGGAGGATAGAGTTCGTCATATTGAAGATTACTGAGAATGGTTTCGGGCGTAGGGATGTGTGCCTCATTTACTTTGCCTTGGGCAGTGGCATTAATTGCGCGTTGCAGGTGAATTTCCTAAGACGATCTTAGGTCAGCGCGAGTCATTTTATATGGGGTGAAAATCTCGTGTCATTTTGGCGATAGTATCACGTGATTGGGATAGGGATGAAGCTAAAATTAGGGACTCACCGACTCCTCGGCCTTTTCGACGCCGGTTTCGATCTGCTGTAGAGAGCTCTGGATTTCATCGTCGATGGCATCGATCTCTGACTCCCGGACAACGGGGATGGATGCCTTGGAGGTGAGCTTTTTAGGGCGCGTCCTCCCCAGGCCCCCGTACCGAGTCATAGCGTCGGGACGCGCAATAGGGCAACGACCATGGGCGGGGACGGGGTAAAATGGGAATCAGTAGAAAGGTCTGTTCATGCGCTTTATCGTAGACGTATTTTTGAGATGAAATTTGATGGAGGGGGGGAGATAATGACGACTCAAGATGGGGTGATTCACGGCTAGCGGTTGGGTTGACGTTGTAATGTCAGCCGGCGGTGGCCTGTTTTGGCCGAGTGCACGGCCTCAGGGGCTCGCTTGCCTGTCCGGATACGGTTAGTGCGGGGCTGGGCGATATCAGATTCCCCGGGCCCTTGGCAATAACAACTCTTCTGCCTCCTATTTTACTGTCTTGCTTTGATCTAGCTCTTTGTATTTGCTGTTCCACTAGTTCTACGACCTTCATTTGCTACCCCCGTCGCATAAATTGCCACTGCACCTCGTCGCTGCATCCCGTTTCCCTCTCCAACCACCCACCATGGACCAGCCCTCCTCCCCCAATGAGCCCAACGCTGCTGCGATTTACGATGCGCGGAGACGCCGAGGCTCCGTGGGTACCACCCAGCTCTTCGATAACATTGTGTCTACATCGAACTGTACGTTTACCACGGTCGGATAAGGTCTCAAAGTGATGGATCGGGCTATGGGCTGACATCGCGACAACAGTCAACCGGGACGAAGTGGATCGCCTGCGCAAGCGCTTCATGAAGCTGGATAAGGTCGGTTGCGCAGCACAGACTGCCAGAAGATGTTCTAGCATACTAAACAGTCTACAGAACGCCTCCGGCACTATCGACCGTGATGAGTTCCTCTCCCTTCCCCAAGTGTCGTCCAACCCGCTCGCCACGAGGTTCGTTGCTGCCCCGAACATCCATACCCACACCCCCACCCACGATCTACAATCTACATACATATATAAAGACTAGTCCCTGACCCTTCTCTTTTATGATAGGATGATCGCCATTTTCGACGAAGACGGTGGCGGTGACGTCGACTTCCAGGAATTCGTGACCGGCCTGTCAGCATTCAGCTCAAAGGGCAACAAGCAAGAGAAACTGCGATTCGCATTCAAGGTGTACGACATTGACCGTGACGGCTACATTTCCAACGGCGAGCTGTTCATCGTGCTGAAGATGATGGTCGGCAATAACCTCAAGGACGTGCAACTGCAGCAGATCGTCGACAAGACAATCATGGAGGCTGATAAGGATCAGGATGGAAAGATCAGCTTCGAGGAGTTCACGGATATGGTGGAAAATACAGACGTGAGCCTCAGTATGACATTGAGTATGTTTTGATCCGATCTTATTGGAGGTATTTGTACTGACTCCGACCCAGATCAAATATGATTGCCCTTCTCACTGGTTGAGTGGCGACATATATTCAGTGAATGGTGTTTCTTCTTGGTGCTCGGCTTTCTCTTTCTTGGTCTCGACATGACATGACTCAATGATCAGCGACGTGTTTGTAGTTTATTTTCTCTGTCCCGATATGGGAAGGACATCTTATGAAAATTATCTTCCCCTTGACCTCTTTCTCCCGGTTGTCCTTCTTCCAGCTGTTTTTCGTCAGCTCAGGCACCCAATGTCAATGGCTGTGCATAATGCTACCCTAGGAAGTATATGAGAGTACAGTATAAGCCACCCCCAACCCCTTCCACAAACTATACAACGCCCTCCTCAACTCAACAATTCAACAACTTTATCTCCAACAAATCATCAACACACCCCGGTCCCTACCTCATATCACCACGCTTCAATCAACATCAATCCCAACAACCAACCCCCAAAACAAAGTCTTGACGTTTCAGCCGCATGAGGAACAACCCCCGTTCCCATCTGGACCAACCCTGATTTTTTTCCGCGCAAACTAACCTCGGCAAACACCAGTTCCCCTCCCTCGAACCATCCCTTTCTTTCTGGACCGCAGTCTCGTGGACCGGATGACTCCCAACCAACGAGTCGGGTAACAGGAACAGCCACAGTGACAAATCCTTGTTCGTCCCAGCACATTGCGGGTCGAGATGGTGCATCTTGCATCGTATTATTGCCTTAACCTTCTGCAGTAAACCACACACCCCCCAGTTTATCCTTTCTGCTGTTCTATGTTGTTCTTCCCGTTCTCCCGAACCCTGGCTCCCGTCTCATCCTGTTGCATACAACATATGTAGGCTGTGCATGTGGCCACGCCGGTATGTGTAAAAAGAAAGGAACCTGTGGAAGGTAAAGGTAAAAGATAAAAAAAAAGCACCTGGTAGGTATTCCTTGGGTATATGTACATGTACATATATACATTGTTGTCTATGCAGATTAGATGTACATTCGCTAGTAGATATGTACAAGAATAGTCGGCCACGTCTGCGGTCTTGTTGCGTCTTTTTGGTAATCTTTTCAGAGTCTTTTGCTTTGTACATACGCACAAGTATGTACCTTCACACTATATCTACGCGCCATTCCCAACCATCGACTACCCCCGTCTCGGCGACGTCCGTGCTCCTGACTGGGCAACCGGACTGGATGAGCGTGGTGAGACGATAATTTCGGAATTCCGAGGCACTGGATTCGCTGGCTCTGCAGTCCGAGGTGGAAGTCGTACAAGGCGAGGCACTGTTGTTTCGAGGGGATGGTGGTTTCTATTTTTTTAATAGAATTTTATTATTCACGAGGGTAGGGGAGGGAAGGGTAGGGTAACAGGGAAGAGGAATAGAAGGAAGAAAGAACATTGAAGGAGGGGCTGTGAGGTCACTTTCGGTCTAGTTACCCTCTACATAAAACATCCCGATGTAGGTAGCAGTAGTCTGTTTGTCGTGTTTCAGGGAGATTTGGTACCTACGCCCCTTTGTTGGGTTGTCATGGGATTGGGTGAGATGGGGAACTTTTGTTTGCATTCTAAGATTAGGCATTATTAGATATTGATGCATGTTTTCGTCTGACGTGTTTGAAGATATCTAAACCTGAAACGGGGTCATGGCTCTATGTACTCCGTACGGAGTATGTAGGTGCAGTGGGATATATAGTTTCTCGATCACAGTATATAGTAGTATAAATATCAACAATAACACTGTATTATTATTCCCTTATTTTTTTCGCCCCATTACAAATGCCCAAGCATACCCAGTTCCAGCCTCGTGTTTTGTGCTACCGGTTGGTCTATCCAACGTGCCGGGCTCCTGGTTGCGGGCGATATACCGAGAAGCACAGTGATCTAGAAGTCCGAGTACACGCGAGTCTATCGGTCTGCCCAATGGCTTGATTTATTTTTCGATAGTTTCTTCCTTTTACCTTTTTTTTAGTGAATTTCATTTATTCCACATGTCGTACATCCGCAGATTGCATCATGGTATTTTGTTTCGGGTTCAATGCTTGTAAGTCGGCAATATTAAGTACATATATATTATATGGAGTAGTCCGTATCTTCACCACAAGTACCAAGATTAATATGTAGGCCGATCATTTGCGGGTCAGAGAGAAGTATAAACATATCTCCTTCACAAAAACTAGCCGGATCTCTAAGGTCGCATCCGTAGGAAATAGTCTAGTGGATTGTCCCCATCTCAACCAGATTGTCGGATCCAGTTTAAGGTGGAATATGACAGGGACAATTAGGGTATTACGTCTGAAGGGTACGGAATAAATAGGAAGAGTACGGAGTAAACAGTAAACAAATAGCTTTGTTCGGTACTTCATAGTCATAATTGCTTTTCTCGCCCCCGTGAGACTTGAGCAATCAGAAACCCGAGGAAAAGGAAACTGACGTATGTAGGTGGCCGTCCTTTGCAGATCCAATCGGGCAAACAATGCTCCACAACTATTTGAATTGATTTGAATTGATTTAGATTGATTTACGGAGTAGATGGGACTAGATTGGGACTAGATAGTTTCATGTATAATGTATAGAATATGCAATCATCAGATGACTTCTGATCTTATTTATATTATACTATTATTATTTCTACTATTACTTATGCCATTCTGTTATCCTCATATCAGCCTCAAGTATCATGCATCTCTGCGAGGTTCCAGCAGCTGCCCGGCTAATCTCCCCGGAATGTAAATAGCATCCCCTATTTTTTTTGGTCACTTCCGAGCTAACTATTTGGTTTATTTTAGTTGCGTTTAGCTGCGTTCAGTTATACTTTGAGGACTTTTGCTTTTTTTTCCCTTCCCTTTTCCCTTTCTGCATTCTACGCAAGGGGAGCATATTTTGTCTCATGTTTACTCTCCTTCATTATCAGCCCCAGGCAACATAGACAGTGTTACACACTAAATAGTCAACAACATAGTGAGAGAGGCAATAATAATAATAATAATAAAAGTATACCACCTGACCTTGAGAGCTGAACGCCTAAATAAATTGAAAAATAAAACCAAAAAAACAGCAATCCGATAAATCCAATAAATCCAATAAATCCCAAAAGAATCCGAGGCCAAGGAACCATTGCACTGGGTTCCCGATTATAGCGCCAAATGGAGTTTAGGGGTAGATCCTCGATCGTCGATCATATTATTTGACTTTGACGCCTTTGAATGTTTTATATTTGAGATTGGAGATTTGGGACACTTTAACCATTTTTAATTATATTTGGACTCTTGGCCCCGGAAAAAGCCCTAGTTTCTTCTGTTTCCCCCTTGATGTTTCCCTTTTCCCTTAGACTATCCACTTCTTATACACCATTTATACCCTTTTTATACTATACTAGACCCATTCCAAGACTGGACTATACACATACTTGATCTATCTATCTTACTCTTACTGGAATCCTTTTGATCAGCTCGTCATCTTTTCAGATCCATCACTCAGCTTTTAATATCTCTATCTACCTGATTTTGCCCTGATTTCCTGCCTAATTACATATAATTCTGGATTTTCCCCCTTCTTTTCTCATCTGCTTTTATTTTCTCTTAAATTTTATTTTTCCCTTTCAATTATATTGTGGTTAATAATTTGTTTTCTCTGTTACTTAAATCGGTGTCGCAGCTGCGTCAGAGGACAGGATTTGAATATCTACTTGAACCGCAAGGATCACGTCTCATCTTTTCTTTCCTTTCTATCTCTCTCTCCCCCCCACCCCACCCCACCCCAAGGGTGAAGACTTCTGTGGGAAAAAAAAAAGATTTCCTGAAATCCCCATCAAAAATCATCCAAGCTGGCATACTACGCAAGCCCACCGCTGTCCCCCAAGCATTGGGCTGAACTTGATCTGCACCGATCCTGGGACAGCCTCATGGATGGCGATCAACGCATGAAGCAGAATGAAAGGTCAATGTCTCGGTCTGGAAATGCCGCTCGCAGAGCACCTGGTCGTGCAACAGATAGTTTTGACCCGGCCATACAACCACGTGGAGACCAAACGGGGATGTCGCAACCCCCGGAGCAAGTCCCCATGTCCTACGACTACGGATACACAGGCAGCTCCTTCCACGGCGGTTCCCTGCAGTCGAATGACTTACAGAACTACCAACCCCAGGACTATGTACGGGCTCAACGACCTCAACAAGCACCGGCTATTCAACATCAGCGACGACGTGCGCAGCCTCAGGATCCCGCTGCTTTCTCCCCGTATGATTCTACCATGCTGTACGGGTTCGGTCAGCAGGGCCCAACCCAAGGTCAATTCGAGGTTGTGCCACAGTACCCGACACGGCAGTCTGCAGCAATAGATGTCCTGTCGAACCAATTTGCCGTTCCACAGTATTTTGCGCCAGAGGAATCTGCAGGGTCTGGGGTCGCTGGACTCTCACCTTATCTAAATGCGCAACTCCAGCCTTATAACCAACCGGGTCCTATGGCACGCCCGAACACCACCCAGTCTTTTCCTGCACCCATCTCTGATTTCACTGCAATCGGTTCCGGGTCCATGGACCGATTGGGTCAACCCCAAACAGAGCCCCAGCAACAGCAGTCGGATCAGCCTAGCCTAGAGGAGGCCATCGGACGATACCAACGCATCCTGCGCCGCAGTTTTGATCAAACGCGAGCCGGAAGATTGGTAGAGGCCGGAGGATCGTTGATTGAAATTTCCGAGTGGCTTGTGACCAATGCACGGGATCTTGGTAAGATGCACTCTTTTTTTTTCGCCGGCAATATTTCTTATTGTTTTTGTTTTCTTGCCCCGCCAGAGAAGACAGAGGAACAAGTATCCATATTCTACTCTGAGTGTCCTCGTCTAGTAGCACAGAAGTCACACTCTCAACTGGGCCCTTCTGTTTTCTTGTTCTTTTTGCCCCCAGTGTTTCTGAGCCTGCAGGCACGCATCATGCATGAATTATCTGACACCTTGGTGGGTCTACAGCGAGAGGCTAATCCTTCTTATTTGATACGTAGGCCTCCTCCATGACGATAGCATCCAGTACTCCGACCGTCTGAAACTATGGAGCGAATTCAATCTATGCTGGCTAGCCCTCTGTCAAAAGCAGAAGGATTTGATTATGGAAGTGATTGCGACAAGTCAACAACCTGCGCATACAAGTCTAATTCGACGAGATCGCATGGAGACTATGGGAAAAGACCTAATTCAGCTTTGCGATCAACTTGAACCACACGGGTTGGTGGATTATCAAATGGGAATATGGGAAGAAGAGATACTGTCCGGTGAGTTTGCGCTATACTCCAATTGCACCTATATTACCTCCTAATGACACAAAAACTTAGTCTTGGGCCAATGTCTTGATCTCATGGACAATAGTCCCGACCTCCACCACATCCCTGCTAGACCCGAAGCCACGACAGTGCCACGACCATGAACCAAGTCCCAAGAAGGCAACAGAAGAAGAGCAGAAAACCCGAAAACAAAAAAGAAAAACAAAAAAAAAAACCAAACACCCAAACGTCACGTCAAATTGGGCCCACTCCCAAATAAGAAAGACACTGCGCCCTGACGATCGGAGACTATACGCATTGAGCCAATCTCACCCTAGCGCAGCCGCCACGGGGGAGGCTATTGCCTACTAGCGTCGCGCCAAACCCGATGTTGATATTTGACATCGCGAAGAGGTATACCTGTCACCTCTCACCCTGTTGGGCACCAATCAATCTCCCATTCGCTCTTATGCGAGATCAACGGCCCCCTCCTTCCGTCTTCGGTCATCGGTCTTCCGTTCCCCTCCTAAGAGGGGTGATGATTCGCTGCCTCTCTCTCTTGGCCTGAAGCACTTGATCTTTCGAAATTATACCTATCGTCTATCTACTGAGCTAACGAGGTGGCTGTGCGAAATCCAACATTGTCGTGTTCTCGTCATTCGCCATCACCAAGGCCACTACCACCACCATCAAATCAACCATGGCTACTATCACAATCACAATTATCACAATCTTCCTCTTCCCCGCTTACCATTTACCATACCCCAATGACGAATTGACGAGTTGTACATAGTCTCATAGTCTTCTGTCTGTGGGTGGTTCTCTTTGGCTTCTGTTATTCTTTCCTATCTCATACCTTCTACATCTCTATCTCCTATCACTATCACCATCTCTATTCTTTGTATCGAATCGATCCGAACTGGCTTTGCATTGGGGCGTGGGCACGAAAAAAGGGCAAAGGGCATCTGGCGCAAAAATGGAACGGGACCTTTGTGTTCCCGTTTTGGAATTGGGCTTGGGCTTGGATTTGGGGTTTGGGTTCGTTTCATTCCTTTTTTCTTTGGTATAATGAGTAGTCTAGGCTGTTTGTTGCTTCGGTATGTGATATAAATGGTTCATTCTTGGCTTTCGGCTTTTTGAATTTGTGTCTCGAGCTAGCATACCCTTCCGAGCATTGGATTTTGAGATGGAGTCGATCTACTTGATATCGAATATGACTATTTTTCACTGTTCGGGGTTCATGGGTGGGACATTGTAGTGAGCTACCCTAGAGGTTGGATTTGTAGTGCTTGTTCAAACTGTAGGTTGTAGAGCTCAATCGCTCATTCTTTGCCCTAATCGGTATCCACGTAATAGGCGGTTACGATGTTCGTCCGCATCTATGCTTTCAAACTTGATCCAATACAATGCCCTGGGATAACCCAAAATAAGGTCTGATCTCAGTTGGCATCCATTTGAGTATCTTTTCCCGTGCCTTTTTCCATTATGCGAATAAAGGCCAAGACCAAAGATGGTGTATAACAAGAGCTTCATTACTCACGAGCCATACTTTTTACCATATATTTAGAGAGAGTAGAACGGGGACCTTAGATATAGGTAGATATACAACACGCTGATTCAATGAAACCTTAGAATTGATGCCCCATATGCATTGAGAGTACAGGATATAAAACAAGTCGCGAACTCGGGGTACCGTGGTGGAATAATACAGTATTGAAACAAAAAAGAAATAGGAAATGCTCGAGTGATCTCGCTGACCACTTTAACGCTTGACCCAGGTAGGCATCTTGCGGGCCTTGACGTGACCAGGCTTCTTCCTCTCGACACGACGAGCGTCGACTGTGATGGCACCGGCTGTGAAGAATTGAAGTTAGCAATTGTGTCAAACGAGTGAGATATAAGAATGAAACCAAGAACATACCTTTCCTCAGAACCGGCTTCAACCCAGGCTCATGCAACAGCAAAGCCCGACCAAGAGCCAATGTAATAGCCTCAGCCTGACCAGTGACACCACCACCCTGCACCCGAATCCAAGCATTATACTTATCCAATCGCTGCGTACACCTCAGCGCCCAAAGCGCACTCTCACGATCATGAACCCGCTTAAACGCCTCCACAATACTCTTTCCATTAACCAGCACCTCACCCTCACCCTCAACAAGCTGCACAACAGCCGTAGACTCCTTCCTCTTTCCCTTCCCCCGCGCACGTCCATTCTCATCCACCGTCCGCGGAACATTCTCCACCGCATACGGGTTACCAGGACGCAGGAACGTGGCGAGAGTATCGCGCACCTCCGCAGGAACCATATCGGGCTGGATGCGGTTCAGCCGCTGTAGGATCTTGACTAGCGACTTGTATTTCTTCATGGGCACGGGCTCGCCCACGTAGTCGCGGAACTGTGGGAGCTTGAACCACGCCATGCGTGGTGCCTCGCTCGTAGCCACTATAGGGAGTGAGGCGTGCTTCGCTTGCAGAGCTTCCAGCGCCAGGACGTGGTCGATGAACCGTGGGCTGCCGGAGAAGTAGGATGGGGAGGAGGGGATAATGCGGGCGGGCTTTTGGCTGAAGGCGCCGAAGTTGATTTCGGGGGCTGCGGCCGCGGGGACGGACTCGGCTTCTGTTGCGTAGGTGCGCGTGCGGAGGGTGTTGAGGGTTGTTCGGGAGGCTTGGGTTGAGGGTTTTGTGAGGGTTGAGGTTAGACGGAGGGATTGCATCGCCTGTGCGAGGCTGGTGGGTTTGTGCCACGCCATGGCTGGTGGAATTGGCGGGGAATTCGGGGCTGAAACTCGGATTTGAGGTCCTAGATGGAGGCCGTTGATGGTCTCCGAGTGTCATGTTTTTTGTTGGGTCATGTGATGTGGCTCCGGCAAGATCAGTTCCTCCGAACACCGAAGTCGTCCCGCCAGCACAAAAAACTTGCTCGCCCCTCTCCTTTCTCTTTTCTTTTTTCTTTTCCTTCTTCATCTTCCACACATTACATTCAAGATGGCCTTCGGAAAGCTCTACGGTCTGCCTGTATGTTATTCTTCGTCGCTTTGCATTGATTCATTGTCTAATATTCTTTAGGACAACGGTCGCACCATCTCCATCCTGGTCGCTGCTAAGCACAACGACCTCGACTTGGAGCTGGTTAAGACTGAGGCCAACTCTGCTGCTGAGTTCAACACCAGCGCTGAGTACCTCAAGCTCAACCCCACTGGCAAGATCCCCGCCTTCGAGGGTGCCAATGGCTTCACCCTCTCTGAGGTTATTGCCATTGCCGTCTATGGTATGTGAAACATTTCCTCCCTTCAATGCATTCCACCACAACCCTCGGTCCATTTTTATGCCTCTCTTTTTTATGATGAGATACCATTAGTTATCCCTGTCTGAATTATGACTCTTGTGTTATAACAACTGTTGAGAAAAAACAACTCTGAAAAAAATATTGGCTACCCCGCTCTGCGGGAAAATTTGGACTCGACCACCCCCTTTTTTTTGCAATGGACACATGGTGTCATCGACACCTCTGATTGCTCCATTGTTGTGGACCCAATTGAGTTTCAAAGCAACTTGACTAACACGTCCTGTTCATAGTCACCTCCCAGAACGAGAAGACCACCCTTCTCGGCAAGACCAAGCAGGACTACGCTTCCATCCTCCGCTGGATGTCCTTCGTGAACACTGAGGTTCTGCCCAAGTTCGGTGCCTGGTACCGCCCTCTGTTGGGTCTTGAGGGTTACAACAAGAAGACTGTCGATGAGGCCGCTAAGAATGCCCTCAAGGCCGTCTCTACCCTTGAGACTCACCTCACTGCCAACACCTACCTTGTTGGTGAGCGTATCACCCTGGCCGATATCTTCGGTGCCGCCCTCCTTACCCGTGCTTTCGCCACTGTCCTTGACAAGACCTGGCGCGAGGCCAACCCCGCCACCACCCGGTGGTACAACACCATTATCAACCAGGACGCCTTCAAGGCTGTCTTCCCCAGCCCCAAGTTCGCTGAGGAGGTGATCAAGTACGTCGCCCCCAAGAAGGAGCCCAAGCCCAAGGCCGCTGCTCCCGCTGCCGCTGCCCCCGCTGAGGCCCCCGCCGCCGAGGCCCCCAAGCCCAAGCACCCCCTTGAGGCTCTTGGCAAGCCCACTCTCATCCTTGATGACTGGAAGCGCAAGTTCTCCAACGAGGACCCCCGCACCGTCGCCATGCCCTGGTTCTGGGAGCACTTCAAGGCCGACGAGTACTCTCTCTGGAAGGTCAACTACCGTTACAACAACGAGCTCAAGCTCACCTTCATGGCCAACAACTTGATCGGTGGCTTCCAGACCCGTCTTGAGGCTTCCCGCAAGTACCTTTTCGGTGCCCAGTCCGTCTACGGCGAGAACTACGACTGTGTCGTCTACGGTGCCTACATGACCCGCGGCCAGGAGTGGGAGCCCGCTTTCACTGTCGGCCCCGACTACGAGGGTTACGAGTTCACCAAGCTCGACCCCTCCAACGAGGCTGACCGCAAGCTCGTCGAGGACATGTGGGCCCAGGACGTTCCCGTCACCGTTGACGGAAAGGTCAAGGAGTGGACCGATGGCCACGTCTTCAAATAAGCGCGTTCCCCCCCCCGATCTACCCTCCCCATCTCCTATAAAATTTCATCCCCCAATACCCCGATGGACGTGCTGTGCTTGAAGACATCCTACGCCTCACGTCTATTCTCTTCTTTCCTCTGCCTGAAATTCTTTGGGATTTTCCAAATATCTTGACCTTTGGTCTTACGTGTTGATGTTGAATCACGGTTATGAATACGTCGCGACGCGGAATGATGATCGACTGAGCTGGTTTGGGTTTTGCTACTATGACAGTCCCAGCTGGCCAGGTCACTGCTAGTTTAGTTCTAGCAATGAAAGAACAGAGACAGTTCTCTGATTTCTTGAGTGCATATGTTTTTTTTTCTGTGCAGTTGTGAATTAAATTCTCACGTAGTATTTGTAGAAATAGGTCTTGGAGCTATTTGGTGTCTTGAGATGTGT
Organism: Penicillium sp. CMV-2018d; assembly: GCA_028827225.1. Lineage (NCBI taxonomy): Eukaryota > Fungi > Ascomycota > Eurotiomycetes > Eurotiales > Aspergillaceae > Penicillium > Penicillium hesseltinei. The sequence continues at coordinate 191,769 of JAPZBW010000003.1, forward strand.
GTACCACTGCCAGTAACTATCCTCTCGTGATGTCCTTCATCCCCCCAACACTTTCCCTTGGTCGTTTGCTCTGTCGTTTGCTCTGCCGTTTGGATATACAATTGGATCTTGACCATTTGTTTGCCTACTGGCCCAGATATAAATTGCTAGGTATACCTCCTTACTGCTTCTTCCTACAACCATCCTCTTCTCGCACACCCACCATTCTGCTCGCCCGCTAATTAATCAACCTGTCTTCCTTCAAGCTGCCTATACATGTCTTCCTATGGTTCATGGTTCACTTAGCTTTCACCATCATCCCTCACTTTCATTTGACATTTTACATCTACTATCCCCCAGTCTTCATCATTATGGGCAATCACAAGTCCTCTCCTGCTTCGGCTATTGCTTGTTCATCGGTGATACATACAAGGACTCGGCAGGCCATCTCTGGTTGTCCTCAGTGCTAGCTAACACATGATGTTGTAACTGCGGCGTGGTGAGGTGAGTGAGATCTGAGAGTCAAGTCAATGATATTTGACTAACATTAACATCATCACAAGACTCTACAATGATATACATTGTTGTTAGGGCAGTCATTCTGCTTCTGTCTCCCACCCCCTCCTCCATTGACTCAGAACCTTCGACACAATAAAAACGGCGCATACATGAACCGCATTCATGTTCCTTGTTTGTTCTTCCTGGCCCTTTTGACAGATCCACCCGACATACACCAACCTTCAGCCTCGGAGTTGTTGTCTTCAATCTCCGATCTTTCTCTCGGGCTACCCCAGAGCCAAGCTGAAAAGCTTTCTACGTTGCAGGAATGAGCGTCTCTGGGGTAGCATCCTTCTTTTTCTTCAAGTCTCGACCCCGTTGTTCTTCTTCCACAACAAGCCGGTTGAGCCAAACTGCCACAACCATCTCCTGACCTGCCGAAGCCAATACCGAGTAGAGGCCGATCGTCTACAAGGCTCGAAATGGCATTGTTACACGGTGAAAAAGAACCTTGGAAAGATGCAGACAATATGGATATCCACAGAACGCCCCCGCAGACAACGACCGCCGCCAACCGTGCTGGTCCTCGCAAAGCAGACAAGAGCCCAGGCAAAAACGTGATGCTGATCCTCATATCCATCTATGTGCCCCGTCTCAGTACCATTCGAGGGAATTCGAGTTCATACCATTTGCGCAAAACGTCGTTGTGCCAGGTTCAACTACAGCACGGCACGAGTTCTGCTTGATCTGGTGTGAGATACAACTCGCCAGGTATGACTAGCAAGCCGACCAACAGACCTGCCTGACCTGCTCCGTCTCATCATTATCAAAAGACACTCGAAAATCCATACATGCATTGGAGTCCGTATTTCATGCGCCACAATGCAAAAGAGAGAAGCTTTCTGAATTGTCTCGACTTCCCCATGCTCCTAACCATGAGAATAGCCCCCCAAGAACCTACTCGTGGAAGGCATCAACGTTCACCAAGTTCCATATAAACATGGAATTCCTGGATGTCGGTGCCCATACCCTTCTCTTGGTATTATCAAGTCGGTACTTCCTGCCGCTGTACCATTCCTAGCCTCGCATGCTTTCAAGTCCCCGATGTCGAAGCTCAGCTCACATTGCCCTTCTACGAAGAAACGTCTGCAAGCCTGTTAGGACTTCACAACATGAAACAGACAGCTTCATCTATGTGATGGGTTCTGAAAGATCGAGGCGGTATACTCTCCCGGGGCTCGTCCGCTAGCCAGAGAGTTTGAGAACACACATCCATGTGAACTACAGCGACATACCTGTTCATAATGGTTGTCTCGTTTCTCCAAACCATCAACGTGCCAAATTCAACTTCTGCCATGGTCTGGATTCTGATTGGCATTCTGGGAGCGTCAGATCGACAGATTCTTCCCGTTACTTTTCAGCGAGAACGACGAATTGCCAGATATTACCTGAGTTTCAGTCAAACAAAGCCAGTCTCACAGATCCGTGGTGGGAATGCCACAGTCCATCGGAATTCCGAGTACCGCAAGAACCACTTATTCAACCTCCGCTGCACTCAACCGCTTTGGAACCCTCGCATGCCATGACCTAACTATGTATGTCCAGGACATGGGTGTAGCGAACATCTCCCTTGCTCTCTCAGCTGCCAATCTCCATTGAGAGGACCTCATGCGACATCTCCCAACTTGTTAGGATTGGCTCTCGGAAGTTGCAGTCATCTGTCGACGCATTTTCTGGATACATATCTGGGAGGCTCATATTGTCGCCCAGTGGTTCGATATCCGGCTCACGATTTTCATTTCCAAACATCGATCCTGCACGCAAAGCATCTTCAACGTCTCAAAAACCATCATAATCCACGCAGACTGTTGTGGTTTGGTGTCTCGGGTGTGACGAAACCGCAACCAAAAGGAATGAGGGCCTATATGGACAATGGAGATGTATGAATGTTGTCTCATGTTCTCTCTTCCCTGGAATTTAACTATTGGACGAGGAAGCACGACAGAGCTTCCACGTTGCTCAGCCAATTGATCTTGCACACAACAAGTCAGATATGCCAAGGTTGGAATAAACAAAGTGCATCATTGAGAGGTGCTCCAAATCGGCCTAGCTGATGTGGACAAGAACAACGTCCTCGATTGTCTTCCGCAATAAAGCGACGGGGCAGTAGCGCCTTGCTTTTCCGAAGACCACCTTCCTACTCCGCCAACTTTGCAGCAAAGGATAAAAGAAGAGAAGGCCAGAGGGTATTTTACGCAAGATAGGAAGCTCAACGCAAAGGAGGTGGTGACCAAACTCCAACAAGCCGGAATTTCGAAGAACACAATATTCCTCTCTTGGTCATGGAAATTTGACCTATCCTTTTTAAGGGAATGGCTAAAGCAAGACAGTTTGAGAACATACTCCCCGGGGATGAGAATGTCTGATTGCTTTGTCACGAGTTTAGGGCACCGAGCAACATGCTAAAAGACTCAAGGCCGCACAGCAGTCACATCAAGACTTGGACAAGTTCTAAGATCAAATTCCACAAAAGCTACAAATGACAGGGGCTCGATGTCCTTTTAAGGACAAATTTGGTGCAAATTTGGTGTTTATACTAGCAAGGAAGGCCTAAGAACTACAACAAATGGATAAATGGAGATGGGATCCCATTTATGATCATCATGCTCGCTCAACCGAGCTGATACAGAACTATGTGGGCAGTTAGAAGTAATCTACTGCGATTACTTCCGACTGTTCGGCCCCGGTGCCTCGACAGATGCAGATCTGAACGATGACGCTCGTCTACGGTGACTTGATGGATCAGGCACGGCGACCGCACTGTTTGCTCGGTATAGCTAAATATTTCTCTCCTTTCTCTCCTTTCTCTCCTTTCTCTCCTTTCTCTCCTTTCTCTCCTTTCTCTCCTTTCTCTCCTTTCTCTCGTCTATCCCATTTTATTGCGGAGCGAAGCGGAGCAACCTATATCACAAGGCCTCGGCTCCAGTCGAGTCGTCTCCAGATCCCCTAGCATTGTCAGATATCTATACGGAGGCCTTAGAGCCACCACCGTTGCCGGATCCCCTTTCTAAAGCCTATACAGGGTGCTCGCGCACGCTACCTCTAGACCAGTTCCGCTCAAGGTTCCGCTCCGGTGAGGTCAAAACATGCCAAAGGTGCCGTGATACCGATACACGGTCAAAAGCCAAAGCCAAAGCACAAGCCAATACACAAGCGCAAGCACTCCCTCGAGATCCCCAACCAGCGCCTCATTCAGATCAGAACAAGCACCCCTTCTGCAACGAGTACCCCTTCGAGAACAAGCGCCTCTTCCAGAACAAGCACCTGATCCCGCTGTCTCCGATCAAGAGTGGGCCTTGATCCAGTTATTCCACAACCGCCTGCAATCGTACTCGATGGAGAGCTGTTCCCGTTGTCATCAGCGATGGTTCGAGATGAAGCTACGGGGTTTGTTTAAACTGCCAAAGGGCTGATAGAGGTCATACAGTTTCTCCATACGGATTGAATACCACTGGAAATTGATCCTCTAAGTATTCTTAATAGTCCTACTGGAGCATCTGTCTAACAGGTTATGAGCCCCTAGCCATCGAAGCCTCTGCATCACTGCAAGCTTCGCGCCTGGGATTCCTCCGATCTGGTGCTTTTGCGTGGCACCACCCCATACATTGTACGCATCGGTATCTGTACCAAGTACTCTGTACGTCTCGTCCTTTCTCTAGGGTTAAAGCCGAATCTCAAGGACCCTAATTTTATGACTGAATTTTATCATGAATTTGCTATGACCGAGGGACCAACGAAGCTTATTCCTCTCAACAATCTGACATCCTAGGCGAACACTACCTTGACGCCGTCATCTTCTAACAAAGACAATTCCTTCTCTAATAACAAGAAGGGACATGACAAGAAGAACAACAATGACAAGTCTAGCGGACAGTCTAAGAACAAAGACTCGAAGGACAACAAGAAGCAGAATAAGAAGGCTTTTAAACGTGAGGATAACGTCATCTTCTGCAAGTATCAACTATACTTTAGCTTAATATTAGCTATAGTATATTATTAATTACTAATTAGAATATAATAAGAATATTATAGAGTCTAAATAATATAATAAGTTATTTATATTTACTCTATATTATATTAAATATTGTTTTTTTAATTATACTCTTCTCTATTTAGATCTACTAGTATCTAGCTATAAGATTAACTTTTAATAAGAACTAGATATTACCTATTATATTAGTAGATATCTATTTTTCTTTATAAATCTAGTTAAGTATATAGTAGTTAATATATATATACTACTCCTTATTAGATTTCTTAATAAAAATAACTAGGAATCCTTATATACTATTAGAATAGTAGATTAGGCCCTTCCGGATAAGGTTCTTTAATCTATTTTATGCATCAAATCAATTGTATGGCCATTTGGATTTCTCAAGTCGGGTAATGGCCCAGGAAGTTGGCTCCCGCCAAGAGCTTGGGTACAATTTGTTAGCATTGACGTAATGGAAATCCTGCCAAATTTCTTTGAGTGAGAAACCATCAGACATGAATTCGTAGAAACGGTAAAAGATCTGGGTCATGCTGATTTTGAGGCGGCCATCATAGCCATCCTCATCTGGCCCCGACAGAGGCCAGTCCGGATCAATTGCCCATATCCATCCATAGTACATATCTGGGCCATATGTGCCACAAGCTGAATGAGCCTCGTCTGTCAACAAGAAGAACACATTTTTGAGAACACCGGGCTTTAAGTCACCCCTCTCGCGGCGATCACGAAAGTCTCTGGCGGATTGTTAGCAATGTCTTTAATATTATGTAGGAAAACTCACTGCTGTAAATGGCCGATGTCACCCTCATCGGCCTCGAATGGGACAAATTGAGCGAATTTGTGATCGTGTATCTCTTCATACCCCTTAAAAAAGAAAGACATCTCAAGGACCTCGGTAAATCGCGCCCTAAACTCATCCAGTCTGGCCATTCCTTTCTGATGATAAAAGACATAGCCCCAGCTCTTATCATCTTCTCGAACGACAATCCTTCGCACCCAGTCTTGCAGATCTGGGAATGGTTCTTGTTTTCGCCTTTCATGCCTTGCCTCCAAGTCATCATACTGCTTCTGAGAAAATACCTCATTCACAGCTTGAACGGCCTGAAGCTCTATTGGTGGAAGAGCTGCTTCTTGTGCCTGTTTCAGCTTATCGTAAAGATCAGGACGCATCTGCGGCCACGCGAATCGATCACCCTTGTCAAGAGTTGGCGTAATGCGGAAATGATCGCGAATCAGACGACATTCCGCGTATGTGAGGGATTGACGGTCCGTAGCTGCCTTTTGAAGCAAGTTTTCAAGTGACATACCCAAGTATTTGGTTGAGTTGGCCTGCATCTCTTCTAAAGGCGGCCATTGCATCAGCTGGTGTTTTTCATCAGGTGAAATATCCGCTGGATGCTGGATTGCTTTGTCCCAGAGAGGCTCTAATTGAGCAAACTCTTCTAGTGTTTTGGCCATGGTGAAAGTGATAGCTTTGCCAACGTCTCCAAGGTTGTACACGTCCACGACTGGATTTCCGAGGTTGATCCTATGAAACCAAAGCGTGGAATATATGCGGACTGGTCTTTATACTCATGCATGATTTTCAAGCTATTGGTCCTAGTACAACCTTGGAATACGCGACAAACGCAGGTCTCACAGGGTCCACGGGCGTTTTTGCGGAAACGCCAAGGTTCTGAAAAATACACAGGGTAATTTACATGAATCTTTACACAACCCGCACGCATTATATCGCAGTTCACACTACATACTATCTGCAGTTTATCTCATGAATAGTCTGAGCATCAGATCTAGCGATCATCAACAACGGCCGTGGAGAGATCGAGTGCTGGAGATTGAACGAGTTCATAGCTAACTGTGAGATGGTAGCTAGAGGGCGGGGGACTTCTGGTCTGAACGCGGGTGAATTCCCCTCTTCGAACTATAGTACGAAGCGGCTTCTTTAAAGAAAAAGTCAGTATCCTCAGGCATCTGGAAGGCATCAATATTGAACATTAGAAGATGAAAACTAGAGCCTAAGTGAGGGAATACAGGTAGAGACATCTAGAGGGGGAATCTCATTAGAGAGACATTTTGGAAGGTAGAGATAGATGTATTATAGAAAGGACTGGACTGTTATATGGTATCCTGCTATTCATCCCTTATTTATTGGTCTACTTCACTCTACATCTAAACAAACAAGACTGATATGATATGACAGAGCCAATGCCTTGACTATGCATGCATACAATACTCTCAACAACTAACTAGTCATGAAACATACAAACTACCATTTCAAGACCTCTAAAAGAGGCAAAAAACACACAGGACGGGATATCTATGAAACAAAAAGAAACAGAACACAAAGATCCCTCTCAGAATCCAACCTCAACCTTGATAACAGCTATACTACCCAAGGTCAACGCTTCACAACCCCAATCCCAAGCCCCTCCTCAAGCCGATCAAGCAAGGAATTACTCGATCGAACCGATGAAACCGGGGACGGCGAGCGGTTATGCTTAGTTCTCGAATCAGTCACGGCATCTGACGGAACATACGCAGCAACATCTAATTCCATACCCACAGTCACATCCGCGTCTGGGGGGAGGTAGTCAGGTGATGATCCGGTTTTTATTATGTGAGCAGCATTGGCTGTGTGAGCAGCTGCAGAGGCGGATTCGAAGACCGTCTTGGGACCGGGACCAGAGGCAGAAGTAGGAGCAGAAGTAGAAGTAGAAGTGGGAGGATCAACTTCCCACTGGGCATTTCCATCTGTGGCCTTCTGTCTGCGATGAATGGGTTTCTGGCTTGTGCTAGGTTCAACTTGAAGGAGACCGAGACCAGGTATTTTTGGCTCGATACTGGCGACTGGTTGCTTGCTAGTCTCATTTTGGTGACTTGGTGTAGGAACACCGTGTTTCTTTCGGTATTCCGCTTCGGCGGCGGCCTTTATGGCGAGACTTTCTTCTTCCCTAGCTCTTTTGCGCGCTTTGCGGGACAATTTGATCATTTTGATCTCGGTCTTTCGGTCTTCTGTTTTCTGCTTGGGTTGTGTTGGCTTTGTGGGTGGCGGGTTTTTGATGGATGCAGTACTGGCAAGTGCGGGATTCGTGTTTTGGGTTGGATTATTGGCGGCGGCTGCTTTTGCTCTGGCCTTGGCCTTCTTATTTTTCTTGGCCTTAGGCTTAGCCGTTGTAGGAGCAGGGACATCGCCTGTACCATCGACGGTCATGGGATCCCCACTAGAGCCGCCATTCAACTGCTTTGGGAGGAGACTTATCCCGCCGTCCTCATTATCGACAGAATCCTCATGGAGTCCAATATCCAATTCCAGAATACTACCTTCGCCCCTGTCTACACGCTCATTCCAGACGCGGAGGACCTTGCTCACGTCGTCGTGGTGTGCGAGATAATCAAGGCGACTAAGCACCTTAGCGAAGAGCTTCGTCTCATCGATATTGGGATCATCAGCGAACTCCGGGATCTCGAGGATATTGAACGGCTCACTCGAAGCCTTGAGCTTGCTATCATCAATGAGGATGGTATTGGTCTGGTCCCAACGATGGCCCGCGGGAAGCTTTGCAGCCTCAGCCTCGCGAAGCTTTTGCTTTCGGTTCTTGCGTAGTAGCCTGTCGCTTGGTGATGCAGCCGGGGGATCTTTCAGATGCTCATTTCCTGGGAATGCACCTTGGATATTTGCCTCTGCCCAGACTTTGTGCAGCTCCTTGTAGACCTGGAGCTTTTTGTTGTATTGGCTGGCCGTGAGGCCGAATTTGTCGCGTCCCCAGCGGGCAACGAGGGCGTCGTGCATGGGACCTGGGAAGATCTGCTCGCAGACTGCGTTTACAGTTGGGGGCTGGGAGCTGGACCAGATCATGACTTTGTAGTTCTTGACTAGCATGTCTAGGAAGTGATCTAGACCGGTGCGTCTGGCAAATTTCGGTGGGAATTTGCGAAGTTTGCGGAAGATGAGAGTGCCGTTGAGATCGAGGATGACGAGGAGTGGTCGCTTTTCTGTCTTCTCTGGCTTCAGTGATGCTTGATTTGTGTATTGTAATGTTGGAAGCGGAACTTTAACTGGCGGTGTTGGCGATCGTTGTCTTTGGACATCCGGCGTGAACCGTTGTCCTGTGCCACCGGCCATTGTGCTCATGGGTCGGGTGTTTTGGAAGGGGAGTGGGGCATTCATATCGAGAGGGAGGAGAGGAAATGGGGGTGGGAATGGCACCCCGCTATCAAAGCCCGGATACATCCAAGGCATATTCTGTGCCATTTGGAAGAAAGCTTGATCCATGTTCATTGGATCTTGTGGTAAAGTATTAAAAGCGCCAAATTGTTGTTGACCTTGTCCTGAAGGTATTTGTGGTTGGTGCTGTTGCATCGCAGGAGCATGGCCCCAAGATTGAGAGGCCTGCTGATCGGCCGGTGGAATCTGATAACCAAAGTTCGAGTTCATCTTCGGCGCAGGAGCATACTGCGACGGTGGAAGATTGCCTTGTACAGGATAGTCCCCATATCCCGCACTCCGATGTGTATCCCGAGGGGGCGCATTGCGGTCCCAAGAAGGATGTGAGGGAGCCGGCCGGCCGGCCCCCCGCCCATTCTGTATTGATCCAGAGTTCATATTCATCACATAATAGGCTGGATTGGCATACTGTGGGATCGGATTCGACTGGTGTTCAAGATCCGCGGCGTTAGACGCACGCTTCGGTCTTTTGTTTGCGCGAGACAGCTTGAAGGACGTAGGAGGTGACGAGAGCAGAGTAGAGAATCTCAGTCGGGATTTCAGAGCGCCAGAATTTGACACTGGGAGAAGCTATTTAAAAGCAAGTCAGAGATAAATCAACAATTGGCGAACATGCTATCCACGTAGCGAATGATGGAGACAATACCTGATTGGTTGCCCTGGAAAGAGACTGAGAGTGACGCGATGTGAAATTTATCAGTTGGAAGTGAGGGAAGGCTCGACCACGCAGAGCATGCAGGGACATTTATCAAACAACAAGGACAAATTAGCTAAGAACGTTCATCGCAACATCAGGGCATCGCGAAAAATATCTAATCAGCTCTTATCGCTCTGACCGCCCCGAGCGGCAATATTTTTCTTTTCGACAGTTCTTCTTCCTCTGCGGGGTTTTCCAACTACAGCAACAAAATGGCTATTTCCGATCTGCTCAATCGCCGAGTGCGAGCTCGGCCAGAAGACGATGAGGTCTTTTCCGAAGGATCAGGTTCCGAGGAGGGTTCGCAGGATGGCTCTGATGCCGAATCTAACGGTTCCATCCAATCAGTAAGCCAACCATACATTTACTCTAGAATCCCAGCTAACAAAACAATCTAGCCAGGGGATGACTCCGAAGCCGAAGAAGCAGACACAGGCTCCGAGTCCGAAGCCAACTCCGAAATCGAAGAAGAGCCAGAATCCGAGCATGAAACAGGCGACGACTTCAAAGCCTCACTAGCCGACATCTCCTTCGGCGCACTAGCCAAGGCGCAAGCCTCGATGCGCGAGAAGAACCGCAAAGACAAGCGCACGCCGAAATACGACACCGCCTCAACACTCGACGACATCCGCACGAAGCTCCGCGAAGCACGCGAACAAAAGCTCGAAGCCGCGGCGAAATCCAAATCCAAAGAAAAGAAAAGCCGATCCTCCAAGCACGCGCCGATGGAGCAGTCCTCCAAGCGGGCCGTGACACGCAAACGCACGGCAGTGGAACTCCCGCCCGCTCCGCGCTCCCGCGACCCGCGCTTCGACGCAGCGGTCATGGGCCACAGCGGTGTTGGGAAGCACCCGCATGGCGGGACTGCGTATGCGTTCTTGGACGAGTACCGGGCTTCTGAGCTGAATGATTTGAAGGAGCAGATGAGGAAGACGAAGAATCTTCAGCAGAAGGAGAAGCTTAAGGGGGAGATTCGACGGGCGCAGGATAAGTTGCGGTCTGCGCAGAATAAGAAGCGCGAGGCGGATGTGCAGGCTGAGCATAAGAAGCGCGAGAAGCAGTTGATTCGGGAAGGGAAGAAGGCTAAGCCTTATTATCTTAAGAACTCTGAGTTGCAGAAGCAGGTTCTTGAGAAGAAGTATGAGGAGATGGGATCGAGGGAGCGGGCTAAGGCTCTTGAGAGGAGGCGGAAGAAGATGACTTCTAAGGAGAGGAAGGAGATGCCTTGGGAGAGGAGGGGAGCGGAGGGTCAGGATGGGGGTATGCCTAATGGGGGGAAGAGACGGAGGTTGGAGTAGGCCTTTGTATTGGGTTTATGGCGTTGATCGGGATTGAAAAGTATATAGTATTATGCATATGAATATTGAATATCTCTACATGTCCACAGGTATGTATGTATAATCTCAAGTGAGATTTGCATTAGATGAGGACCAATGTGGCAGCAAAGAGCAAAAGGTTGCAAAAGAAAAGAAGGCATTCAGAACAGGCCAATAAGAGGCAGAGAACTCATTACCATAATGCTTCATCTCCCCCCAAAAAAAACAAATTCAAAAGGTATAGTACGAAGCATAGGACCCCCCCAACGCCAAAAGCAAATTTGATGCAGAAAAGAACCCGAACACAAGATTTTTACAGGGTGCCAAGATGGCCCTGCCGATACTGTCGTAGCGTAGATAACATGATATTGATGCAATCATCATTGGGTATGGGGGAAGGGTTTCCCGACTCGATCATCCAGGATGAGTCGGGGGAGAGTGAACATTCACATTTGCCCAGGCATTGACTCGGTTGGGATTGGACTTGCCAATAGGACCAAATGAGTGCCTGGGACTTGATAGCATCAAAGCAAGGTCTTTGCATTTCCAAGGCAGCGAGACTCCTCAGATGTGATAATATTTATAGATGGCATCGGGGATGGTTGGGTCGGGAATTTGCTAGCAAGTTGGTTCAAGCAAATTCCATCATTACTTGAAACTTCGCCAAGTAGATCCAACCCTCGGCCTCTGCAAGAGGCACTGCTGAGACTAACAGAAAGTGAGGTCGCATCACGAGTGGAACAAATCCCAAGCTCGTGCACAGAGACCCAAGAATTCATCCTTCTTTTTCCGCTGCGTCTCGGGTGAGTCTCTTCCTGCACCAAAAGGTCCAGGGAACGAAGCATGCGGACCGGGCATGGTCGCCGGGTTAGGCCGGTGTTGAGAGTCGGGGCCATGACCAAGCGGCGGACTTCCGTTGTCGTGTTCATACTCGCTCCGAGGGCGCCGACGTGCCGTAACATCGGACGGAGCGAACATACCAAAGGAGGCAGGAGGCGGACCGTGAGGCGCTTGGGGTTCTGGGGCAAGAGGCGCGGTCTTGGGGCCTGCGTGGAGGATTTGTGGGGATGGCGGAGTGGGAGGTTGGTGTCCTCCATAGTGGACAATGCGGGGCAGCAGCTCCTCTCGTCCACCGGACATCTCTTGCACCGCCTCTTCGGCTGAGTGATATTCACGCGGTCGGTTGGGGGTTTGGGACATGTTACCTGGCAGACCAGGGGAGGGCATCGGCGCCAGGTTGTTGGATTGGGAGGAGTTGGTGCTCGATGCGTTCAAGTGGATATTAGCGAGGCCAGAATCCCGGTCGCGACCCAATGTATCGGAACCGAAGACGTCGGAGAGGGGAGGAAGACGATTGTTTGTTTGGGTTGCTGGCAGCTGATGCATGTGGGAGGTCGAGCCCAAGGTCGGGCTCTGGTTGACGACATGGCGGGTCAATGGCTGTGGCTGGTACCTGCCAGTAAAAGTCTGGTGTAGCGGAGCAGATTGGATGACTCGCTCGTTGGCAAACTGGGAGGCGGATGGAGGGACGATGGATAGGCCGGCCGGAGGTCTGCGCTTTCCGGTCTTGGGCATACCCATCAAATTCGACTCGGAGGGCTTAATACCGTCCGGACCATCATCTTTCGCTGATCTCTGCATGCGCTGTTCAATGATCGACCGCTGCTGATCCCGCACGGAGAGGCTGCGCTGCAGCTGCTCTCGCATGATCGGATCGTGGGTCTGAAAACCAGGTGACAGGCACGCCAGGCCTACATGTTGCATTGAGGCTGTTAACGGTCCCCCCGGAGGGCGAACGGTCAAACCACTGGAGGATGGAAGACTAGTCGAAAGGTCCAATTTCCGAGGCCGGGGCCGACTCTGCATCCGTGGGGAGGAACCCGGTTCCTTCTTTACAGTAATTTGTGGGCCTCCGCTGCCAGCTTGGGATCTGAGGATAATGTTAGTATCACAGTATGTGAAGTTCCAGAATCTCTGAATCTCTCTCGACTTACGGAGATGCCGGACCTCTCTCGGTCGGGGAACCGTGGGCGGCGGATCCATGCTTGGGGCTTTTGGACATCCGGGGTGGAGAGAAATTGGAGGTATTATTCGGAGGAGCCAAAGACGGGAGGTTTCTCGGGCTAGGGTTGCGAGTCGGGTGTGGTGATGACAAGGGGGCCGCTGCGGATGCAACTGCGGTAGACATGGTCGGAGACAAATGATTCGAGTTCCTCCGGGTATGGTATCACGATGCAGATGCGCCAGTCCAAAGTACTTGTGTGTGATAAATCTCGAGATGCAAGGGCATCTGGAGTGCGGGAAAGGTCCGGAAAGCGGATCGAAACGTGGGATCGGCCAGGTCGATATATAAAGGAGAGTAGAGAATCCCAAATGGAGAGAAGGGCGGTTAGGCGTCAGGCGGCAGTGTGACAGTCCAGAATTACAAGCGAGAGAAATGGACGAAAATGTGAGGGGGTGTTCAGCAGTCTGGACCCTGGTCAAAAAAAAAAAAAAAAAAAAAAAGAAAATGAGATGAGATCGACCAAGCTATTCCAAGGGGTTTAATATAAGTAAAGTGTAAATTTCCAAGAGATGAAGGTACCCAGTACGTTGATCGCAAGAAGAACAAAGAGGGGACAGACGTATCAGCAGTCACCCCAGCTAAGTACCAGATACCCCGGTGGATCCAACTTGAGACACGATGTGTTTCTAAGGAGATGGTCCAGGGGGATCCACCGTTTGATGATTTGATTTTTATTTATATCTATTCTCTAATGGACTTTTATATGTATTAATATTATGAATACTATGATACTATGAATACTAATGCTATTAACTCATACTATTAACTCCCCATTCAATAGTTTCGGATACTGACAGGACCATTTCGGGTATAATTCGCCTACTGTGCCTAGGTGGATCCCCTTTCTCTGACAGTATAAGCAAAATATTACTAGCACCCTAAAAAATTAATTCATGTTCACACAACTCAGAACTTAGCAAAGAAATAAAAATAAAAAAAAATAAAAAACAAAACCCCGTCACATCCCCATCCACTCGCACAGCGTTATATGTCAAACCAGGCGCAGCGGGCGCTTATATCAAAAGGGGCCACACTAGTGTGTGGCGTCCAAACAAGTCAACATGCGGGTACTGGGTACTCCGTACAGGAGTTACCAAAACCAAACTGAAACCGAAACTGAAACTGAGACCAAAAACAATAATTTGATTCGGTTTACTCCGTACTCCGTTCAGGTTAGATGCTGACTCACAGCTGACCTTATTTAATCACTTATTCCATATGGAGAAATACACTTCCGATAGACCTAATCGGAAATTAGAGCCTCGACTGGGTCACGGCCCTGCGTTCATAAATGCACAGACCATGGGTGCGTGCCCAGGTTCCAGCTGCATCATCTGTACAGTTCTTAGGTGTTTCCGATATCTGGGCACTACCTAATGTACAATATGTACTCCGTACTCCGTACTCCGTACCAAATACCGTGGGTCTATTCCGTGTTGGGATGATGGGATGAACGGAAAGCTGACAAATGGCTTTCTTTTTTTCCCGAAGTTTGGGCTCTGGGGCCTTATGGATCCCTCGGAAATCCTTGGGAATCCTTTGGGTCTCAAGACGTACCTTTGTTTCATAAATCTCTTCCTATCGAGGTGACCATTCGAACTTTTCATATGGATCAGGTCTCTATTAATCTATCTGAGAGGAATATTGTGACACTCCATGACATACTATCAAGCTCGTTACTCCATACCTACCTGCCTATGTAGGTACTGCAGGTGGGATATTTCAATCTCTCACATCAGGAGTGATACTCCTGCATGTGAAGAGGCTCTACTCCGTATACTTTCACCAGGTTCCCAAAATTATCATATGCATATGTATGTAGTAGTGGGGGACTAAATGAACAATACATAGTTGGCAGGCATATGCTGTATGATCCACTAACTATATTGTGCGAACATAGGTTGGGGGACCTTTTCAACACACAAGACTCCAAAAATAACATTTCTATACAAATTCCATAACTCTCAATCTTCTAGAAAGAATTATCACACCCTTTATCTTCCCAAAAGACATCATCTCAACAATCCAATTTTATAGATGCCAAAAACAGCAGGCGGTGAGAACCGACTATCGATAACCCACCTTTTTTTCTTCGCGATAATCTTCGACTTGGAGATCCAGATTTGGTCAAGCTAAAGTCTAACTGACCTTCCAAGGTAAACGATAGCAAAGACATCGACCTCCAGTCTTGCAAATCCAAATCCAGCCAACCAGCCAACCACCACCCCCCAACTCCCGCATCCACTCGAACAGCCCTCGACAAAGCGTCGAACTCGTTAGATCAACCTACATACCTCACACTCCTCACCAAAAAAACACAATGCCTGAATCCGTCCACTCCCAAGACCTAGACCAGTCCATGGTCGACGCAGAGCAGCCCACCGAGCTGCCCCAGTCCAACGACCCCATCCTCGAGGAGAGACAGATCGTCGTGGTACGTATCTACGGACATCCGAAATGATGCTACGATCAATCTCTAGATATGTCTAAAGATAAAAAAATAAATAAAGCTAATACCGTTATTTCCCACAGCTCCCCGGCGCCACCGAAACCGCCGCTTCATTCCAGTTCGAAGGCGAAGGCCACACCATGGGCAATGCGCTGCGGTACGCAATTATGAAGAAGTGAGTAACTATATACCGTGCGAGAACTAGATTCGGTTATTTCGTACCCGGATGTTTTCTCGCATTCAACCTCTCCCTCCATCTGGTGGGAAGAAACAAGAAACAAGAACATCACTAACTATTAAATAGCCCTGCCGTTGAGTTCTGCGGTTACACTATCCCCCACCCCTCGGATCCGAAGATGAACGTCCGTATCCAGACCAACGGTATGTGTCTGCCACCTTTACTTGAACTGCTTTCTTGTGTATTTCCCGAATGTGGAGTGTGGAATGGTTACTAACGCATGGCTTTAGATACTACTACTGCTCTCGAGGCTCTGGAGAAGGGGTTCAATGATCTGATGGATCTGTGCGATGTTGTAACGGAGAAGTTCACTGCTTCGCGTGATCAGTTCAATGCGGAGAGTGGGAACCGGATGGAGGCATGAGGGTTATTTATTTGCATATGTATTATTTAATTGGCGTTTCTGGGTAGAGGGAAAAGTATATTTTCTATCTTGGGCATGAGAAGTGCTTTTTTGGTTTCTTGGTACATATATTTACAAGACTTGATGATGATAGAGTTATTCGTGACACGTTCTATGAGACTAATATTGCTAGGAAGATGGTGCCGTCATAGGATAGGTTCAGCATCAAGTCTCGAAGCTAGGCGTATGCAGAAACTAGAGAACGAAATAAGATAATGGAATGGCTTATTCAGACAATATATACACATCATGTCTATCGATGGCGCAGTTCTTTGGACTGTCACATCGCGGACCAGAAACGAGATGAAAAGGATAGGAAATAAGAGAGAAAGAAGCAGAAAGGGAGTTTCAATTGCGACCCTCGAGGAAACCAGAGACGAAGTTGCGGGGTAGCCGCGCGCCAGGGTCTTCTTCTGGGCGGAAGTACTTCATAACATGAGAAAGCTGCTTCCAGTAGTTAAGGGTTTCCTGCAGAAATGATGTCAGTATTTGATTCTGGAATTGTGGATGGCCGCGACAATGGGCAATCCAATAGAGACCAAGAAGAAGCAGCAGTTGCTTCTCGCAATGGTCTTCTTGAAAGATCCGCACGTCGAAAGAGACATGTCATGTCATGTATCCTAGGCAGAAAAGGTGGACTGAACTAACCTGGAACTCGGCGTGGCTCTGGTACAACAGCACGTCCACGACAGACAATTGGCTGACGTAGCGGTGCTTCTCGAACTCCTGGCGGATCTTGGTGCGGATGGCGGATACGGGCATGCCCAGGGAGTACATGGTCTGGATCTCCGGGGACTGTATTTGATGATATCACGTTAGCTGAGTCCGTTGCGGGGTCAAATTGTAGCCTTTTAAGCCAGAAAAAAAGAGCCTCTGATCAATCCACCCCTGCCATATCCGTCTGGAACAGAGGAAAAGAATATATCAAGGGGAGAAGGTGTATCGGCCGGTGATCTCGGGGTAAACTGACCGCGCGGAGCCATTCACGGTACGACTTCATGACTCGGAATTTCGCATCGCCCCAGTTGACAGCTAGAAAACAAACAGGTATATTAGCACCTTTTCGCGGGTATGATAGACTCCATTGACGATCCCGCCGGGTGGACGGCGGAACGCATCGGGCGTGGAAGGGACGTACAGGAGCGCGTGCGCTGCGCCAGGTAGGTAGGGTTGATAGTCATTTTCGAGGAGAGTTGAGTGCCCACTCAATCCAGTGTGGTTCAATCACTGGGTGCAGTAAGACGGGGAGAGAATTGAACGTGGGTTCCTGAGCTATGAGGGTGGAGGTTTCGATCTGAGGTTGGTGGTGGAATGGGGACTGGCTCACCGCCTGCCTTTTCAAAAAAAATCTTTGCGAATTTGGGGATTATCGGACCGTCTTGCGCGACATTTCTCTGCTCTTGTTTTTTTTCCCCGTCGAATATTCTTCGATATCTCTGATTCTATTGCAGGGTTATTCGATTCGTCTTGGGGTCTCGAAGTCATTACAACTCATTTTTCGTCACCCTATCAATCTTTGCTTTTCTCTCCCCGTCCGCCTCGTCTCAACCTAATCAACCGTTCAATTCCTCGACTACGAAATGGCTCCTAACGTTGGAGGTGCAAAGGGAGGCGCCAAAGGAGGCGCAAAGGGAGGCAAGCCTTCCGCTCTGTCTTCTGCCTCGCGCGTCAGCAAATCGGCCAAGAAAGATGGTCCCAAGCGTCCCCCGCCCAAGGAACAGAAGACCAAGCCCCGGACTGCCAACGAAAACTTGAAGAAAAAGAAGAAGAGAGTATACACCGAGAAGGAGCTGGATCTGCCCGAGTTGAACCAAATCACACCTGTTGGAGTGATCAAGCCCAAGGGCAAGAAGAAGGGCAAGACTTTTGTCGATGATGCGGTACGTTTTACCTCCCATGTTCTGTTACATCGATTGCACTTTATGGAAGTCTGGTACTAATACTATCATCTACAGGAGGGTATGAGGACAATTCTCGCCATGGTGAACGCCGAGAAGGAGGGCCAGATCGAGTCCAAGATGATGAAGGCACGTCAATTAGAAGAGATCCGCGAGGCAAAGAGGGCCGAGGCCGAGGCCCGCATGAAGGAAAGGAAGAACAAGTTCGACGACGTCAAGGATTCCATTCGTCAAAAGAAGAAGGGCAAGGGTGGTGACAAGGCCGCGGAACCCGCGAGTATCAAGGATAGTATCTCGAAGCCCGGGCGATCAAAGAAGAAGACCGTTGCATTTGCTTGAAAAAAAAAAGTCTGAAGATTTGTGTCTATACTTTGATTATGTATTTAGATGTCGGGGTTCGGCGTTTTCACCGGTTTATCAATCTATGTCTATCGGAACAGAAACATCATTTATGCAAAAATAACCCGAAAAACAACCCGAAAATGGTTCACCCATTGTAAACCTTGAATGACCTCGCTTTCGAACATGATGGTTGTAGCACTTGGTTGGGAGGGCGGAATGGTTGAGTTGCAGATTACAGCCCCAAGGGTAGAGCGAGCTTGCGGCGCATCGAGTCGAATTCAGGCTTAGGTGCCAGGTCGGGCTCTTTGCTGACGCCAGGATGGCTGGCAATGTTTCCAGGGAGTCTTTCAGGGTGTTCGACAACACCAGGGATATTAGTGTCGATTTCCCTTGCCATTTTGTTCAAGAAGTTTGCCACCTGAAGGAAAGGTTAGTTTGATTCCAATAGTTAATTGGGGAAATACATACCGGCTTGACAAACCACCTGGATCCTCCGAGCTCGAACCAGCCAAGATGGCCACCCCACGATGTAGTCAACATGACTCCATATGGTGTTTGGGTCATTTCCTGGTAGGGCAGAGCCTCTCGGCAAGCAATCTAGTAAAGTCAGCGATGTGTTCACGGTTGACATGGAAAGCTTTTATAACTTACAGGATCATCTTCTGCTTGGACGCAAAGGAAAGGAATCCTGATAGCGAGCATAGAATCGGTGGAAGTAGCATCACGGTAATACGCTCCCTCGGTGGGGTAACCCCAGGTCGGGCATTGCAGAGCTCTGTTGCATGTTAGAATAGTACTCGTTTTGACAGGCAAAAGGAATTATTCTTACCGGTCGAACTCATGGAGGTAGGTAATCTTTCTTATCGCGTCAACATCGATGCGAGGGTTTGTGGACACTTGATCAACATGTCTGTTTTCCACGTGGTTAGTTAACATTTCACATCAGCCGAACAGATAGATACTCACGCCTCAAATAGCTTCTTCATACTTGTCCCCATGGTTCTGCTGTACACCTCCTTCCCAAGCCAGGTGCTCTGCAACATCATAGAACCAATATCCAAGTTCCACGGGCTCGCACAAATCACGGCTGCCTTCAATTGACAGGAGTCACCTTCCTCTCCTAAATACTGCACAGTTTGTCAGTGGGGGATATAAACAGTCAGTTGCCGGGGGAGGACATACATTAGTGAGGATGTTGGCACCGAGTGAGAAGCCAATTCCAAACAGAGGGCGATTGGGGAACTGTTTCCTGAGCCACTTCACCGACTGGCGAACATCCCAGGTAGCTCGGGCGTTGTAAAGAACACCGGTACTGATGTTTGTCTCCGCGCATCCTCTCGAGTTGACAACGCATGCTTCCCACGCGCCATTTTCGACAAGCGGTGCTAGGACTTCCCGCAAGTATACTTCATGGGAGCCACCACTCAGACCGTGAAGAAGCACAAGCATAGGCTTAGTGTCATCGGAGGGCAACGCAGCAAATTCATCCTGAGAGAAAAACGATGTGCGCGGCGGCATACCAGACTTTTGGGTATACTTCCTCGCTTGGTCAATAAGCTCCGGGTCTTGAGGAATCTCGTACGGTGCGACCACGAAATCCATGGCATAGTGACCCGTGAATGCGGGGGTTTCCGACTCGAACATTTTACGTTTGTAGTAAACAGGAACATTGTCGTATTTCAGAGTTGTCCAGCATGTCTGTAGGTGCCCATTGAACAGGAAAGGGTTTAAGTTGCATGTTTCTGGTGTTGCAGACCGACAGACATCCACGAACGTGGTTTGTTCTTTAGCGCCTGTGGCGCCGGGAACTTTGGTCAATGTCAACTTATTGTCCTTAGCGTGATAGAAAGCTATGCGACCCTTGGGACGAAACCATGAAATCAAACCCATGGCGATCAACCCAGATAAGAGGACTGATAGGGGGATTGAATTCAGAAGCGTTGAGATGGTGTCGAGCATGAGGGGTATCTAAACACTAAAGAATGCTGAAATCGAGTAAATGGACAAATGGATATCCCAATAAAGGTTGTTCAACTCTTATTATGCAGAGAAAGAAAAGCAAAAAAAAAGAAACAGGCTTGAAAAGCAAAATGCAAAAATGCAAAATACTGGATCCTTGGATCCAAGATAACAATCTCGATATCAGAAACAGACCTCGGCAGAAAAAAAAAGTTATGTTTGGATTTTCCAGGGCCGATCTTCCGCCCATGGTTCAATCTGACTAAGCTTGTTTTTATTCCTCTGCACGTGATTCATATAGTTATGCATATTATATCAGGTGATCTGAGCCTTAAGGTTGGCTTAGTCATCAACATGAGGGGCGCGGGGCTCCAACCCGGGTTGCACGGGCACACCTGATAACATGCGGGCGTTTTTTTGTCATACGCCAGAGGTCAGTTGACGATGTCATAGCGCATACAAGGCCTGAGCTCAGATTTGATGCAGGAAGCACACCTTATCTAGTGCAGTTGGGAAAAGTCGGGGGCATTCCACCGAATATGAAGTGATGATGATATGATGCCCAATGCGGCAATCCGATCTCCGCATGCGGAAGCCCTAAACTCACTTCCGGCGTGAAGCACAGGGAGAAATCCCCATGTCTTCCGACAATAGCAATGTCCTTCTTAGAATTGATCAAGATAAATGTAGGGTTAAAATGTTGAAATATCCGGTGTTCTGCATATGGATCATCAGACAAAGAACGGACTGAGCCACCAATGATCAGTACCTACTCTTCTTTATATGTAATGCTGATAGCATTAACACCCATCTTTTTGTGACCCAGTCCCATGGTCCGTTTCCGGGCACCTTTATCTTCCAGCAGACTATTTCAAGGTCAAAGGAACCATACCTTCCCTCTTTTTTCCTTTAAAGGTGATGCAACACTGTTCGTCACACGATGCGTTTGATCTCTACTACAACATGATAGTAACTGTCGAAACACCACTATCCATATTGTTGATTCGCAATTCTCTCATGAGGCCTGGTCATCCAACATCTTTGAACGACCTTAGATCCAAGCACCCATGACTTTAATAAGAAAGTCCTCGTCCGACATGTCCAATCGTCTACACCGTGTCACAGAGAAGTTTAAGACTATGATCAAAATGAGAGCCTGGTCCCCAAAACGAGCGAAGAAGCAACAGGAGGAGGGCCTTGGCCGTTGCCACCTAATGGAATTACCCACCGAGCTGTTGTTGGAGATCATATCCCATCTGACAGTGCTGCCGGAGGCTGCGCTTGCGCTGACCAACAAGCGCATGTTCGCAATATCCGGAGAGATCCTGCTCTCGAAATCCCTCCGATTCAGTCGTGACTTTGCCCCGCTATTCCACCATTACCGCAATGGGCACAACTTTGTCACTCCCCGGTGGTCATTCCTCAACTTGTTGGAAAACTCCCGCTGGAAACTATGCTCCAAGTGTTTGAAACTCCACCCTAAAGCCGCATTCTCATCCAGAGAGCTGAGGCGGAAACCAGAGAATCGAACATGCAATGTTGGAGAGTTAGCAGGGGTTGTCGACCTGTGCCCATGCAAGAAATTAACTTTCCGCGATAAACTCGATCTCGCGGACCATGTTCGAGTGCGGCAGGTGGCATTGCAACCATTGAAATTAAACTTCGGGGATGCCGTTGTGGACCGCTACTGCTGGCATACATGCACCGAGCAGTATGGCCCAACCGAACTGAAGACATCTCTATTCCCAGAAATCAATGCCGACAACCAGTTGGTTCTTCGCACGGAATACGAACTCACCACGGAGTCGGGTCAAGTTGGCAAGGAAGATTATATGACACCACGCTTTGGGTGTGCACATCGATCAGTCGACCTGTGGCTCTCAAGCGTCCACCAAACCACTATATGTCGCCTCTTCGACTCTTTCTGCTCATCTTGCAAGCGTATATCAGTATGCAGTGCTTGTGACTCAACGTTGACATGTCCACGAAAATCACCATTCCACTCTGAAAAATCTGGCAGAGCGACATATTCATTCTGGACCCAAAGAAGCCTTGGAGGGACAGGTCCAGCTCCTGATCCGGTTTGGGGAGCACAAAGAATTCATCCAGCTGAACCTTCAGTCAGTGTTGAAAACTGCAACGAGTTATGTCCTTGGACAGTGCGCGAACATCCAGCGCTTTCATTCGCGCCAAGTATAGAACAGGAAATTATCGATTCTGGGATAGGTAACTCACCCATCAACCAACTTTATACATATATCAACATGGTTTAACGGATTTGTTCAGCTGCAAGAGAGGCCCTGGGTGCTTTGGCAAGATCATAAGGAGTTGGTGGACCAATTGGGGTTCATTTCTTCTCTCGTTTACGAATTTTGTCGGTATATATTTGTATAGTGAGTGTCGTTTCAGCGCGTTAGATTTGTCTTTTGTTATCATCAAGTATCTAGGCATACTATCAAATAATTCAATCATTCAGACAAGAAGTGAAGGCTACCTTGGTGGCTCTTGATTTGACATCTTTTGTAAGATCCTTTGTTAGAGTCCTTTGTAACTATATATGTTTGGTTGTCTTATCCAAGTGCTTCATTGGCAAAACACAGCCCAAAGCAAAATTGTAAACGCCAAAGACGCTTCTTCCATAACTTTTGAGATGTAGCCATGTATAACTAATTAACTAACTAACCTAGACAGAAAGTATTCAGGTCCCTCGATGGAGAAGAGTCGCGTAATCGCAACATCCCTTATCAGCTGACCGCCCTGGGGTTTCTCCGGACCGACACGAAGATCCACGCTCACCATCTCGCGCGTTCGACTTCATACTCGATTTATCCGAGTATTGTTTGTTTCTCGGGGCGATGAGCTTCCCACCACCTGGTCCCGGCCAATACCCGCATTATCTACCGCCGCCGCAGTATCAACACGGGCAAATCCCCCCGCAGATACTGTACAATAATGCCGCTCCTCCGCCCCCATATGATGGCTATGGCAAGCCAGCAATGTATCCTTCGGCTATGACACCATATTCATACCCGTCGACATATACTCCACTGCCACAGTCACAGCAACAACACCAGCAGCAGCAAACTCGTCCTCCGCCGCAAACTCCGCCGCAGCAGCCGCTCCATTTACCACCACAGGCTCTCCAACCACGGCCACAGCCAGGGCAACAACAGCCAGGGCAACAACAGCCAGGGCAACAACAGCCAGGGCAACAACAGCCAGGGCAACAACAGCCAGGACAACAACAGCCAGGACCACAACTCCTCCCTCAACTACAATCCCCCCCTCCACCTCAGCGGCCTCCTCCTCCACCTCCGCCTCCGCCTCAAATCCAACAAGAAGAGCTTCAACATCAGTTTGTCAACCCAGCTCAATTGTTTGTACAGCAACCTCTGCCTACTGCTCCGCGATCCCGATACACCCAACTCTCTCCTCAGTATGGCGAACCGCCTTTCCTCCCGAGTGCTAGTCCTTCCCAAATACCACCGGCTACTTTGCCGCCTCCTCCGCCAGTCATGCCTGCTCATGTTGCTCCTGTCCCGTCTCCTATTACTCCCAAACCAAACACCCAAAACAAGCAAGAAAAACCCAATATCCTTGCCCCGCAAGCACACCCTATCATTAAAGTCGAACCCACACCAGCAAAGATATCCCCCAAAGTAGAGCCCCAGAAAAAACCTTCTACACCTATTGCGACGCCGAAACGACCTCAGCCTGCTCCATCGCCGGTGACACATACCACTCCGCAAGTCATGATCCCAGTTCCTTCTCCAGCCGTTCAGGCAAGTAATCAAACCCAAACTTCGAAGAAGCAAGTTCAACCACAGCATATTGAAAAGAAGAGACAACCGAGTCAGCCAAATGTCGAAAAGCATGGGAAGCCCACACCTGCCAAGTCTACAAAGCCTCCAGTCGACTATCAAGTTCTGCTGTTGTCCCTGGCCGATGAATATCTAAATGCTGCTCATGCGCGTGGAACGACGACCTCATTGACCGCTCGTGAGACGGATGTTGAGGAATATTACAAGCTGGTTGCTACCGGATTGGGCTGTTTGGAGGCTGTCCTGAAGGTTGGTGAACTGCTCGATTGGAGAAAATTCCGCGCCCATGCTAAACAAATGATATGATAGAACTGGCGATTACAACCTCGCAAAGAAGCTCTTGTTAGACTTCGCTATGCGCGTACATTGTTCGAGGAAACAGACAATGATATCGAAGCGGAAACTGCATTGAGTAAAGGGGTGTGTATTTGTTCCCCTCCTATTTTCCAGAATAGCCACTAACTTGACGCAGATCGACCTTTGTGAACGAGTTAGTCAACCGAAACTTGATAGCGAATTTGTCTTGATCTGACTGTTATAGAACCGTATGCTTGACTTGAAATACAGCATGCAGCACCTTTTGGCACGAATGCTCCACAAGAGTAACCCCAAAGCTTCCTTGAAAGCGGTCGATGGGATGATTCAGGACGTGGAAGCGTATGTGCCATTCCCCTACCTTTGACCACGGAATGCTAATAACTATAGGTACCGTCATGCCGCATGGGAGTATGCATTTCGTTTCCTTCGAGTATCACTCTCGTTGTCATCTCCGTCACACCAAGACTCTGTGCAAGCGTTACAGCATCTTCACAAAATCACGGCTATGGCTAGCCGTAACGGGGACAAGGCTGTTTCAGCAATGGCGGCTGTCATTGAATCACTTGCACACTTGCAGCAAGCGACAAATTCCGATTCTATCGAGCAGGCACAGCGTGCCGTGGCGGCCGCGCGAAGTCATCAACTGAACGATGAACTTCGCCATATACCCCAACTTACAACCTTGATTCAAATGGTCGATATCTGCTGCAGTCTTCTAGAGTACGACGTCAACCAGTCTGGACAGAAGCTGAAGGTCATGCAGGCTTTGATGGACGAAACATTGAGCGACAGCAACTGGCGTCCCGATGGATCCTTTTCTGTCCCTCTCAACGGTAAATCTGCCGGGCCGTCATCCATCGACACAGGTGACATCTTGCAGGTTCATAATGGGACATTGCTACTAAGTTTCAACTGGCTTCCTCAGCACGATCTTTATGCGCTTTGCTATTTCTTAAGCTCAATCACGCTCAGTGCCAAGAACTCATATGACGGCCGGAAAGCAGAGAAATATCTTGAGGAAGGGCTTCGAATGGTTCAAGGCAATTTCAAGGCACCCCAAGAAATTTCAGAATCCATGGTCAATGCCAACCGTCGGGTTCAGTGGCGTCAGTCCCTTTACTGCAACCTTCTCCTCCAACGAGTCTTCCTAGCCTGCGGTCGAACCGATTGGGATCTTGCCAGCCAGACCCTCAACGACCTTCGACAAGTCTTCCAAGAGCTTGGTTCCAACCTCCCGGACACCATCGAATGCCTGATGGAATATGCTGCCGGCACCATCGCGCAGGCAACTGGCGATCTGAAGGCCGCGCTGAACATATTCCAATCCCCAATTCTGTCACTAGACCCCGTTACCAGCAAGACAGGACGCAATGACCCCTGTCGCGATACGCGCATCCTCGCCGGTCTCAACACAGTCCTTATCCTCCGTGATCCAAGTCACCCGTCGCACTCACTGCTCAGCGCCGTTCTAACAACCCTCGAACCATTCTGCCAAAGCAGTCCAAACAAGTATATACAAGCTGCCTACTACCTAGTCTGCGCAACCGTTCACTCCGAGTCAACCATTCAAACAAAACAGTTCCTCCAACAAGCCCTGCAGTCCGCCACCGCGATCAGCAACAGCCAGATCACCTGCATGACCCTAACATTCATGAGCTGGAAGTACTTCCGTGGCGTGGTCGGCGAGCAAGCCGAGAAAAGCGCTCGAGCCGGCCGTGCAATGGCTAAACGAGCTAATGATCGTATGTGGGCGAGCGTCACCGACGACATGCTGGCTGAGACTCTCGAGCGACAGGGCAAAGGCGAAGAAGCGCAGAGCGTCCGCGAGGAAGGTCAACGCTTGGTCTCGGGTCTTCCGCCCCGTCTGAGACGTTCGGCCTGATTGGCTTTTGTTATTGCTATAAACATGATATACCTTTTTGTTTTTTTTTAACGTCTTACCCTTTGGCGTTTGTTTCAGAACTGTTCTTAGGGAGGCGCTCGTTTACGATACCATTTGATGGCTAGCAGGGAAGGCGTTTGATATTTTATGGATGTGAGCCGGTAAGGGATGTTATTGGCGAATCAAGAAATACCTTTTCGACGCCCTAAGTACAGAAAGACTACTTAGTGATACGTACGAATCGTCGACTTAAAAACCTGATAGGATTCAGCTCAGGGCGTGTTTATCACACCACCCTAGGAAGATCATGAATTGCTTCCCTATAAAAAAGAACATGAACACCTGACATCCATGCGTAATGTACAAACACTATGGTATAAACCAGCCTGCAGTCCACAGACACAGGCTCCACCAGCTTCCGCTAGATGAAACATCGAAAAAAACCACAAGGACAACAGCACCGCCGAAGTCAACTCCATACCCACAATACGCCAGCAATGTCCGCCGAGGCATCTCTCCTCATCCACCCACAGATGAAGAAAAGACCACCCTCACACCACGAAATTAATATTAAAGCCGCAAAAATCGAAACATTCAACAAACAAAACAGCTCAACCAAGCCCAGCCCAGACACCACGAATTCTCCGCGCAAGCTGGATATCCTTCTGCATAATAGTAACGCGCTTGGCGTGCAGCGCGCAGAGATTCGTATCCTCGAATAGATGAACAAGGAACGCCTCAGCGGCTTCTTGCAGAGCTTGGATAGCATGCGACTGCCAGCGCAACTCGGCGCCGACATCCGCGGGGAGGAGATCGAGTGCGACTTCGCGGACTAAGCGTGCGAAGGGTAATTTGGCGATGAGGAGGTCGTAGGAGCGTTGGTAGCGGCGGATTTCTTTCAATGCGACGGTGCCGGGCTTGTAGCGGCGGCGGCGGCCTGTGGGGGTTGGGTCTCCGGCTAAGGGGATGTTAGAATTGGGGGGTTGAATAGGAATTGGAATTGGGCACGTAGAGTAGTCTAAGGCGCTCATTGTGGGTAGCACGTACGTTGGACGTTGGTGTTGGTGTTTGCGACTGTTGATTGCTTTCCTCCCTTCGTTTTGCGTGCTTTGGTTGGTGTTCCATCTCCGCCGGCGGCTGTCTTGCGCACTTTGCCTTTTTGTGCGCTGCCCGGTGCTGTCTTTCGGGCCATTTTAGGTGGCATTGTGGTAGAGAAATGCGCTGGTTGCTTTTTTTTTGGGTAGTGGGGTGTTGGAAAGCGATTAATTGAGAGGGTTTATCGCCTAGCAACCAGCGTCCTGCGAATTGCCGCGTTTGTGTCGAGATTGTCCCTTGCAGGAACCGTGTTCGAGTATCGAGGAGATTTAGGCTTGCACACGAGATTCAACCGAAGGGATTGGGATTAAAAATCCTATCTGCTAATCATTAGACAGTCCTTTGTTGCGAAGGGGAAGGCTGGGCGAACTGTCAATATGAACTATTCGGGCCTTAGCGTCCCAGCCCCCGTGATTATCACGTAAACACGCGTTTCGTGTCTGGACACGTGACGATAAACTGGCCTACCTGGTCTTATCTCCGTCATACGTTGAATATACCCCGGAGGCACTTTGGAGAGAGCTCTCAGTGCTCGTGCTGATCATCCGCCTTGACTTCCCGCTTCTCTCTGATTCCCCGTCCCCATTAGAAGTTACAACACCACCCCCACATCATGGCCGCTCTCTGGGAGAACAATGTGCAACCAGGCCAGTTTCCCCTCGAACAATGGTTCTATGAGATGCCACCCGTCACCCGTTGGTGGACTGTAGCAACCGTCGCAACGTCAGTCTTGGTGCAGTGCCACATCGTGACCCCATTCCAGCTGTTCTACAGCTTCCGCTCTGTCTACGTTAAATCGCAGTACTGGCGACTCCTCACGACATTCCTCTATTTCGGACCCCTCAATCTCGACTTATTATTCCATGTCTTCTTCCTGCAGCGCTACTCACGGCTTTTGGAAGAAACATCCGGTCGCTCCCCGGCCCACTTCGCATGGCTGATCTTCTACGCCATGACATCTCTCCTCATCATCTCACCTTTCCTCTCAATACCCTTCCTGGGAAGCGCACTTTCATCCAGCCTGGTCTACATCTGGGCCCGACGTAACCCAGACACCCGGCTCAGTTTGTTGGGGCTGCTGGTCTTCACCGCTCCGTACCTGCCCTGGGTGCTGATGGGATTCAGTGTGATTGTGCATAAGATCGTGCCGAAGGATGAAATGCTCGGCGTTGTTGTCGGTCATATCTGGTACTTCTTCAACGACGTTTACCCGCCTCTGCATGATGGCCACCGTCCGTTTGACCCGCCTCGGTGGTGGGTCCGTATGTTTGAGCCTGCGCCTAGCCCAAGCGAGCGTACGACAGGTGCGGCTGTGAACCGCGAGTTTGCGGCGGCGGCGGCGCCTGAGGTTCGATGAACCATATTCTTTTTATTGATCAAGTTTCGCTTTTCCGGAATGGAATCTCAAGGGGATCCTTGTGGCATCGAACGGAAATTGAAACTAGACCGTATTCGAAAGACAGGTCTTGCTGGTATAAGTAGAGCCAATGGTGCAATGGGTCCGATTCTGGCCTTGAGCCTTTGATATCTAAACTGTGAGCCGTGCCGGGGAGGAGCAAAACTGGACACCAGCGAGTATCTTGGCGCTTTTCATTCTAAACCACGCCGGATGAGAGCATTCGACATCATTCGGCGAGCTTTGCATGAGATACTGAAGTGAAACAGGCTCCATTAGAGCTGTGTCAAAAGTGGTATGACGGAGACTAGCGTGGGATCTGTCCGGAGTAGCTCCCTTTTATCTGATGATGTGGGATGTTGCCCTCTTGGCACAGTCCTCATGTGATCTATCTAAAAGAAGCAAGGACTAGGACTTTGTTTTTGTGTTTACAAGAGCGTGCATATGTGTTTACTTTGGAATAGCCATCGATACCCGAATTATTATTTTCTTTTTACTGCTATACCACTTAGAGCTGCATGCAGGCCCATACCTTAAGATGACGACGTGTATCAAACGCTCTGACCTTTCAACCCCAAGAACGAGAGCATTTTGAGTTTGCTCTGTCCCTCGAAGTAATAAACTCAAACGC
This sequence comes from Penicillium sp. CMV-2018d, assembly GCA_028827225.1. Classification (NCBI taxonomy): domain Eukaryota; kingdom Fungi; phylum Ascomycota; class Eurotiomycetes; order Eurotiales; family Aspergillaceae; genus Penicillium; species Penicillium hesseltinei. Next base: position 221,032 of record JAPZBW010000003.1, read on the forward strand.
ATCAACCCCTGTTTGTTTACGTTCACATGCGTTAAAGTAAAATAAAGTAAATCAATACCGTGTGATTGCATGCATTACCAGCCACTTATCAAAATACCAGGGAGGCGCATGATGATATTATGTTTGGACATGCCAAGTTAAGTACAGGGCTGTGCTCGATCTTGTATATGCGCATGCAGTCTCAACAGATAGTTAGGCAGCATAATACAATGTACATCAAAGGTTATACATAGTTAGCAAAGTCTCTTGCACAAATTATGCTTTTTCATTTTTATCATTGTATACACCTAAAAAGAGCATCCAAAAGAAACCACAGGGCCGCATAAGCGGCCGACTATTCTTGTATGTAGTCAGCCTATGTTGTAGTCATCTCCCATTATATAGAGTACTCGATTATTATTAGAAAGGGCTGTTGTAAGATGATTTTGGAGTAGAGGACGTCAGACCAAGGCTGCCACGAGGAAATATAAAGGTAAATTGTAAATTGTATATCGTACATTTTACGGCGCCCAGCGCCCAGCGCCCCGTGCATTTCAGGTCTTGGCCCCATATTTCAGTCCAAACCAATATGGTGATATGCAGCGCTTTTAATTAGGGGCCCGGGCACTACCTGCCTAGGTAAGCAATAGTTGCGAATTTCCTAAATGTCTGTATGGTACGTGTATAATTGCTACGCATGTCTCACCTTGATCACCTATGCATCTATTAGGTAGATAATCATAGAGTATGGACATACGTTAGGCGCGCAATGCGAGTTAATATCAGATTTGTACTAAAAGGAGTAATTCACCGTTAGCGCCTACATCCCGCTGATAAACATGGCACGGCAGGGCGATCTGCGCAATGCTTGAACTTTACAATCACCGCGGGGATTAGAAGTGAGCTAGTGTTGTAGATTGAAATTAATGAATCACCCACGTCATCCCTTAGAATGGAAACCCGGAGAAGCTGGGTATATGACGAGTGATAGGCAACAGAGTTAAGGGAATCGAGATACAACGTGGTGAACCGTGGGTTATTGGTGGGTTCCTTGAGTCGATGGGACCTTGTACAGTTCCCATGGGAATGGGTTATGTACATAAGTTGATTCCACTTCTGCATTTTATTTTTAAGTGGAAATATTCCAATTCCACTTTTTCCACAAATACAATATTCAAATATTTGAAAACGAATACGATCGAGGCCAATAATGGGGGGACCTCTTAATTGCACCGTGCACGCTCCTATGTTGTGGCACACAGTGGCGGTTCACTTGGCAAATCGGTGCCAATTCCTACCTCTCGTGCTGGCAATAACCTTGGCCGAGTCTGTGGCCAAGACGTCCAAGGCTTGGTTCTTTCTTTTTACGCGTGGGATTGGATTCATATAAAATTATATACTCTGTCACGTATAGTGTCATCACTAAATTGGTTCTTATCCAAGGCCTACAACATACGTGTGCAATTCACGCCACAATCGTGGCGGTAGCAAAAATACATGTACAACCTATAATGTACATTGTTGTACCTTGTAAGTATGAAAGAAGCACTGAATACTGAATATGTACAATGAATAGTATCATTATAGTCAGTTAAACCCTTCGTGCCCCGTTATTCAACCAGTAAACCTAGATAATAGACCTCAGCACTAGTAGGTGTAGACTACCACTAGCCTCCCGAGGTCAAGAAAGGTACGGGAGGGTACATGCCTAAATAGGATTAGTCCAATACACCCTTCTCACGTTGGCGTGGGGATTTTTCCCCACGGCCGTATCTTTACAATACGATGACGAGTCCTTGCGCCAAACTTAGATTATTTTAGCGATGTTGAGAGTTATCCACTCATAGATAGTTCCAATGGCTATGTAGTTTCTATTATATTGTATTAATAACAACTCCAGACACGATCTTAGTGTTACATTTAAGCCAACACTCATCACTCATCACTACATCCATACAAGATTGGGATTTTTTTGTTGAAAAAAAAGAGAAAAGGTTAAAGAAATTCCCCTTTGTCGCCCCACTATGAATACACCAATCAGAGCTTGATCCAACCGCCTAATCTTGGAACCACAGCCACCCCTCTGTACTCAGCCTCCGTCAAATGAGCTCTTTGCTCTTTCGTCGTATTCTCTTTTCCCCTTCGTCACCTTCCCTCTTTTTTTTTAAATTTTAAATTTCTTTTTTGCCTCAGAGTTTCCGTTTTTTAAACGCTCCCCAAGGTCTCTCCTTTCCTTCTTTAGCTTTAGTCTCCCCACTCCCGTCACTCCTTATTATCGTGAAATAGTCTCCCCTTTTTTTTAAATACTCTTTTCTCGTTCCTTTTATCATTACCAGATTCTTATGACCGCATCTTCGTACAGCTTTGACATATCAAACGGCCTAAGGGTCTGAACACTCTTAGCACGACTTTTACGACATAAAAACGAATAGTTGGGGTTCAATTGGTTACGCTTCTATCTAATCCTTTGTGTCAATCGCCTTCTTCGCCTTCATCATGCGGCGCGGTCTCTTGATCTTCCTCCTCGTCAATCTCATCATTCTCTCCTTGCTCGTCCGCAGTGTCTCGACGCTTCTGGCACTACTAGTTGAAGATGCCGCCGCCGACGCTATACACCGTGCGGAGCTGCCCTCGCCAAATTCGAGCCTGATCGAGCAACGACCCCAGATCATTCCAAAGATCATTCACCAAACATACAAGAATGAGACCATTCCAGAGGTCTGGGTTGAAGCTCAACAGAGTTGCATTGACCTGCACCCGGATTATGAATATATTGTACGTCCCTTGGCCCCCACCCGATCTGTTCAATCCAAGGTTTCTAACATGTGTCGTTAGCTATGGACAAATGAGAAGTCGCGAGACTTTATCGCCGCCGAATATCCTTGGTTCTTGGACACATTCGATGGTTACAGTTATCCTATTCAACGCGCAGATTCTATTCGATACTTCATTCTCGCACACTTCGGTGGAACATACATTGACCTCGACGACGTGAGTATACCCTCCGAGAGACCATGGTATTTTGTTTCTAACATCAAGTAGGGCTGCAACCGTCGCTTGGATCCTCTCCTAGCTTATCCCGCCTGGGTACGCCGTACCGCACCCACCGGTATCTCCAATGACGCTATGGGCTCAGTACCACAGCACCCCTTCTTCCTCCGTACGATCGAAGTGCTGCAACAGTACGACCGCCACTGGCTCCTCCCATACATCACCGTTATGTACTCGACCGGACCGCTGTTCCTGTCTGTCATCTGGAAAGAGTATATGCGCGATGGGCCGAGTGAGGCTGGGCGCGTGCGCATTCTCATGCAGGACGAGTACAACAAGTTCTCTTGGAGCTTCTTCACCCACCACCGGGGTAACAGCTGGCACGGCAAGGATGCGCACTTGATCTTCTGGGTAAGTGACAAACTCGGGCATCGAATATTCCGAACAATTGCTAATATCTCGCAGATGGGTCAACATTGGGTCTTCCTCACAGTCTGCGGCTTCCTCCTCGCCGGAGTCGTTGGTTTCTGCCTCTGGTGGAGCTATGGACGTGTCATGCTCCTGGGAGCCAAGTACCGCTACCGCTACACTAAAGTGCCCAGCTTCATCAACCCGTCCCGACTTTCCACATCGCCAACACGACGCTCGCGACTCTCAGTCCCAACAATCCTGCGACGCGTCAGCTTCAAAGAAGACGAAGAGGCAGGCGGGGCCACAGAGACCTCGTACGAACTTGAACGTCGCGACGATTAGAGATCTAGAGATTGACTTCTCGACTCGCAACTTCGCCATTTTACAGCTTGTGTATTTGTCTGTAACGATACGGCCTCGGACATGATCTCTGCATCAGCATTTATTGTACAACTTTTGCTCTTTCTTTCTGTGTTTCGGAGCGCATTATGCATGGTGTCTCAATCCTGTGACGGGATCCGGGATTGAATATTCACCTGGAGCAATTGGGTTTGCTTTTGGACATGTGCGCAGACACCCTCGGTGTTTGTGTCTTGGTTCTGTTTCACTGTCCCCCATTTTCTTTTTTAATTATCATTTTGTCTATTGGTTTTGTAAACAAGTTACGATTTCGCTTCTCGGGAGACAGTGAAATTATATGGACATGTCTCTATGCACTCGGATCAGATATCTCCGAGGAGAATTACGAATCAATAACGGTCTTTCGACTATGAAATAAAATCCATTACAAAGTATACAGAATCAGGTTTATAGTCGGTGTAATCATGTCTTGAAACCGCCTCGGAATCTGATACCAACCCCAAACACCAATCCTGGAACCATAATTTCTCCCTCCAATGATAACACCGTGCCTTGCATCAATCACCACACAAGCTTTCCAACTCGTCCTATCAAGTCTACGGCTTTGGTCTTTTAAAAATAGTATACTACGTAGCATGTTATTTTGTTTGAAGTAAATAGCTCATATGATGTTCTTCCTTAATATTGGCCACCACATACTTCAGTCTATTAGCATTCTCCGCGTCTAGCCACATACTAATGGAGGTATCCTACCTCCGCCTCCCCTTTGTATGTCCCAGCTGTCTTGGACAATGTAAGCCCTTCTTTTATGTCTCTGCCTCTGACAGACATGTTCGAGGACTTATAAAGATGACCTGCCGTGCTGCCCTTTACTCCTAGTACAGGACCAAGATCATATCCTATACAATCCATCTATAACCATTTATCCTTGACTCTTGATCCCTACATGATATAGTTACCCAACTTATCACCCATCCTTCCTATTTCTACCTTAACCCCAAATCACCAAAATGCACCTCCAAACCCTCCTCCTCTCTCTAACCCTAACCCTCACAATCCGAACAACCGCAACACCCCTCCCATCCCTCTTCACCCGCGACACAGCCCTAACAGAATCCCAACTCCTCATCATCGCCCCATCATCCAAATCCTGCACAGACGCCCCAGCAGAAGGCGAATGCGCAACAGCAAAACAAGCTGCAAAATTCACCTCCCAATCTTTCGATACATACAAAGTCACCTCGAAAGCAGAGCAAGCTGCTATCATCAGTCTGATGGCGTTTGAAAGTGATGATTTCAAATATAATAAGAATCATTTTCCTGGCGTTGCTGGGCAGGGTAGTGAGTTTTACCCTGATTAATCCTAACCCTAATTCTTGCAACATCCACTCTTTTTGCATCCATATACTAACAACATCATCCTTCCAGCACGCAACATGCAATCCCCATCCTTCAACAAAAAATACGCCTCCTCCCTACCCGACCTGAAAGATAAACTCCCGGCCGTCAGCAACAGTCCTGCAGATCTACTTGATCTCCTGCGCAACGACGGTGCGACGGACTTTGGTTCTGGGGCTTGGTTCCTTACTACGCAGTGTTCGAAGGAGGTGCGGAGTGCCCTTGCTGATGGATCGGAGACGGGCTGGCAGAGGTTTATCTCGGATTGTGTGGGGACTTCTGTTACGGATGAGAGGAAGGTTTATTGGGAGAGGGCTGTTAAGGCTATTGGTGTTTAGGTGGATGGCTTAGGGTTTGGGAATTGGGATTTGGGGGTTATGATTTGTGTTTTGTGGTTTGTTGGGTTCTCGGAGCTGGTTCTTCGTTCGATGTTGGCGTTGGTTTTGCTGCCGGGTTGGATATTTGATATTTGATATTTGATATTGATGATTGATGGATTATGGTACATTATAGGAGACAATAAAAATGAAGTTCCAATCTTATTACATTTCATTTTCATTTCATATGTAGCCAGCCATACGACTGCACCGCTCTATAATGGGTAATAATACTATGCATTCCGTATATCCATCTCATCTCATTCATAACACTTTTATAGTTTATATAGTTTATATCCAAACATCCCTTACAAAACACCCTTAGTACTAACAACATCCCCAGCACCAACATCACCCGCAACCCTCCGCTTACAAGCATTGCGAATAGCAACTGCAAGCGCCTTAAACGCACTCTCCGCACGGTGGTGGTCATTATCACCATAAGTGCAACCAACATGCAACGTAACGCCCGCAGCCTGCGCAAAGCTCTGCAATCCATGCGTGATCATCTCAGTGCTCAAATCGCCGATCTTCTCGCGTTTGAAGCCAAGGTTGATAACAGCCCAAGGTCGGCTGGACAGGTCAATCACGGCCCATGAGAGCGCCTCGTCGAGAGGCGCATCGCCGCGACCGAAGCGCTCCAGCGATTGTCGTGCGCCTAGGGCTAGTGTGAAGGCTTCACCGAGTGCGAGGAAGGTATCTTCTGTTGTGTGGTGGTCGTCGACTGGTTTGGGATTAGTATTGACATTTGATATTGATATTGACATGCATTCCCATATTGTAGGCTTTATGCTTTATGGTTTATTCCATGTGTATGGTGTGCAGGGGAACTCACTGTACAAATCACCCTTCGCGCGAACCGCAAGACTCATCCCGCCGTGCTTGGCGAGTGCGTGCAGCATGTGGTCTAGGAATCCGATACCGGTGCTGATGGTGATTTGCTGCGTCGGGGTGAATTGGGTCGCATGGCTGGCTTCCTTGGGTGGCACAATGCCTTTCTTGGAGGCTTCGGCTTCTTTGGGGTCTGTTGGGGCGGGGAAGTGGGTTGAGGGTTCGTAGGGTGGGAGGACGCCGCCGTCGAGGGAGAGGGAGATTTGGATTTTGGTCTCGTTGGTCGCCCGGGAGATGGTTGCTGTGCGTGCGCTGAGAGACATTGTGAATGATATTTTTTGGTGTACGTCGAATTGACAAATTTAATTGAAGTCGGTGTTTTGTATGGAGTAGATGGTTGATAATCGGAGTTCTTTTTTGTCTGACTCGTTCCCTGGAGAATCGTTGATCCGTACTTTTGTATGGAGGTGATTACCTTGAAAAGCTATACTTCAGACTTAGGGTTAGCAGGTTTTAAGACACTGGCTGGTCCAGGCTTTTATTCTTGACATCCTTGAGCTTTGATATTGTCTTTTATATTGCCCATTGGTGTCTGAAACAGACATCTTGTGTCTTTACTTTGTTTATCGTTTCGCCGAACTCGGCCTCGATAAGAACCACCATCTCAATTCCTTACCCAAGCTAGACTGGCCTCTCTTGTTCACCAGTTCTTACGACTGCACATATAAATACCAGAATGTCAACACCACACAACCACAGGGGCGATGTTGCTCCCCCGGAGGAAATCACCTCGATAGCCGCCCAAGGCTTCATGACCGGCGTGTTCCGGGTAAGCACCGGACCTCCAATCCAAGCCCTAATGCAATCGCTAATCTCCTCAAGTTTGGCTCCGTGTCCATCTTAGCCCATATGATTCTTGCCCTGCCCCACCCCTTCGTCTTCTCCGCACCAAGTCCGCCCGCGTATCCCGCGACACAACCCCGTCCACGCCCATCCATCTTCTCCCGCGACTATCTCCGCTCACGACTATTCCACCGGCCCCTGGAGGGGTTCTCAAGCTGGATATCCCCCGGATCCCGTGTCTACCGCGGTCTGACGCCGCAGTTCAAGGTCTTCATCCAAGTTGCGGCTATGACTCTGGGTGGTTGTATCTGGCAAGAGAAACGCGTGACGGAATATATCGAGCTGGTGAGACGGATTAAACGTGCGGAGCGAGTTGAGGCTGAAAGGGCGGAGGGGAATCGTCGGTAATGACGAGCTTTGAGAGGTATCGCTGACTGGATTTTTGCAACGTGAGCTTGGAGTTTGGAGTTTGATGGAACTTTCCACTGGACACAATTACATCCGCCCTGTCGGAATACCCCCCGGATGACCCGAATCTCATTTTCCAGTCATTTCCCAACCCCCTGCAAGGCTTCGCAGAACCGAGATGAATCGTCTGTAGCTGTGTTCGTCGACTGCTGATCCCGAATGAACTTCGTCACCGATGACGCCAGATTCCTGGGGTTATTCTTTCCCCCTCCCTGATTGCCATGCTGATCTATTATGATCTCTCTTTCGCGTGGGCCCGCAGGATTACCCCTACGAAAGCAGCATCTGGAGTGTCGTAAATGCCGATCATCCTTTGGGGGTCCCAAGATTGAAATGATGATGCTATATCAATGTTAGTGTAGATCTTATAAAAAAAGATGAGCAATTTAGTACTCTGTATATCACCTTGTATTATGTAGCCTCTAAAGTTGTAGAGTACAAAGAAAGATCAATGATCACCGTGATCATCACCGATATGCCGAAGACGGCTACTAAAGAGGAGTCCAATTTAGTTTCTACGGCACTAATCCCTGTAGTCCCAGCTATGGCGGCACTATCAAATCTAGTGCGCCTCTTACGTGCTACGCTTTTTGCTAGAAATGAACTAAAGATATATGAGTCGTGAATGTATGTCTCGGGTCACTGTTAGGGTGTAAATAAGCGATAGCTTCAAGTTAAAATGCAAAACCAGTTTACCTGTGAAAAAGAAGAATATTGAATCCATTTGAATAGAATAGAATACAACATTGAAATTCTTTTTTAAAAAAAGAAATTAAAAATACATGGAGTCCAAATAATAAAAAACATTGGGGGAAAAAAAAACACAGCTGAAACATCTCCAGTTGATCGTTACAGTTGGACCTGACTGCATCCGTCCATTCCTCTATTCTCTTCTCCTTTTCCTCTTTTCTTTTTCGAGGGTTATCCCTGTTCGTGCTGTTTTCGTTTTTACGCATTCGATCGGAATTCCCCTTATCTTCCTCTGGCAACTGATCTCTTACCGGAAGAGCCTATCAAATCACATTAGAGCACGGATTTGCCTGATTTGCCTGATATCATCAATATTGTGGATTACTCTCCCTTCCGCAACCATCACCTCCATCGCATTGTTGACAGGGCCCTGACCGTGCCTGGGGAAAAGATATCCTAGAAATAGGGAAGAATTTTCCGGGCTTTAGCAATTGCATGCTAATTGCTTCTCATGGCGCTGTGACAGTCTGCAGTATGTGCTACCTTCCTTCCCCTCATTCTTTCTCCGCTCCATTCTTCCTTATCACACATTCAATATTGCCCGTCATGACTCTTCAAACTGCTAATTGATCGATCAGTACGAACGACGTTGAGGTCGTCGATGAGATAAGCTTCCTTTCTCAGTACACTCGCGCCGCTACTCTTCCACCTTACGCAACTCCCCCTGCTTCTGTACCACTAGTCCCCCCCACCGAATCAGACATGGCTGAAATCATCGGCAAACGACAACGAAGAAAGAGCCTGAGCGTATTCAGTCCATCCCTCACAATATCGACCTCCCTCCGGCCTCCACTCCATGACCGAACCCCCTCGGACGATACGTTGACCAAGAAAAATCGACGGAATTCTGGTTTCTTCGGCCGGTCTCACAGTCCCAACATAGCCTCTGACGGATCGAATCACCGCCGCCCTGGGACAGCAAGCTCCGACACCGGCGGCTGGTCAGCATCCACACCCATAGCGACCACGCCTGTCAATGAAACAACACCTCGCCCGCGGAGGAAGTCGCTACAGAAAAGGCGAACCTCGGTTTTTGGATCCCTGAGGTCATTGCACTCATGGGAGGATGATGAACCTCTGAGTGCCTCCGTCGGCTCGGCGGGAGACGAGCAAACCATGGCCAGTCCCCGAAATGGGATCTGGTCATCTGCAATCCTCCACCACGGGGAAGTTCAGACGACTGGCGGCATGTGGAGGAAAAAGAGCCAATATTTGGTCCTCACAGATACCCACCTCATTCGCTTTAAGAATCAAAGCAAAGCCGCCGATGTCTTTGGTTCTATTCCCGCTTCTTATACCCGCGCCCCGGCTTCCCATCGCCAATCAATAGCTTCAGTCAGTTCTCTACAGGACATGCAATTAATGGCCTCTGGAGATGCATCTGCCGGAATCCCACTAAACAGCATAATTGCGGTCTACATGCTGGAGGATGCTCGATTGTCCCCATCAGTCGAAGTGGCCTATCTCGATGAGCGCACACACAAAGCCACATTGGTGCAAATGCAGACATCTGATCTGCAAGAATTGAACCTTTGGATGGTAGGCATTCGTCAAGCTGCCCAGATGGCTAGAGCAAATTGTCCAATGCCATTTAACAGGGGATCGATCGAGTATGTAACTCGTATGCTAGAACATGAGCGAGATTACGACCCGGAGGTGTTCCGCATGTTCCGGGTCATTCAAATCGCGTCCAGCAAGTCAATCACGCGCTCTTCCTCTGATGACCTGACCAAGCTGTCGCCCACGGGCTGCTATCTTGCCATCGGCGCACACAAGCTTCATATGCTGCCTATGCAGAAGACAACCAATCGATCATCGGTCGTATCCCTGTCAGACTGGGAGGCCGGTACGTCGTTTGGTCTGATGAATCTCACAGGTTTGTCGATGGAGTACGGTGATGACAGTCTGCATCTGACTTTTAGAGTTCCTCTCAAGAAATCATTCAATTTGTTCCTGGCCTCTGTTCATTCTGTTGAAGTCGCTTGTTGGATCCGACAACAAACTGAATATCTCCGTCCGTTATGGATAAGACAGCCGTACGAATTCGTTGTTCCCAAAGAATTGCAAAATGACGACAACTTCCCACCTGTTGATTTAGATGAAGATTATGGATGCTTCGACCGAACGCTGGTCGCCTACTCCGCCAGTTATGACATCGACACGTCAAATATCCGATACACAATCGACCAGGAATGCGAGGATGCTCCATGCTTCCGTCTCTTGAAGCCTGCTTCCCCGAAAACCCCGCGGTACAGCGCTTTAGAACTCATTGCCGTCATGCGCACACTTCGCTATAATGAATTCTTCCGGTCAATCTCGTTCCGCGGAGTCAACCTTGATGCATTGCAGGGCCTTCGCGATATGCATGGGGTGGATTCCGACGTCCATCTCGACCGAGGAGGCGCCTCCGTGCATATTCCCGGTCAGGCGAATCTGACTGTTCTCTCGCAAGAGGTGCGGGCTTTGGCTCTGAAGAGTAAATGGCTGCGCCGACTCGACTTCTCTTATTGCCTTACACGGATACCGACACCAACTCTCGACAAGGGTACTCGTGATCCAGGCTGTGGGATTCCAGAAGCGATTTTCCCCGTGTGCCGCCGAGAATTGACCAGCGTGGACTGGGTTGTTCTCAACGGCATCAAGCTGGGTGAGTCGGATCTGGACTATCTTGTCGATGCGGCTTCGCAAAGGCGTAGCCACCTGCGAGCTCTGGAGGTTGGGGACTGTGGATTATCCGTGCATGACCTAGACCTCCTTCTGTCGACTATCGTCGCACAAGAATCAACACTCGAGGCAATCAACATCTCAGGCGTGCAGGGCCGGTTGAATCCCGATGTACTCCAGCAATACATTGGTTATTTCGGACAGATCCGCAAAATCAATTTATCCCGCATCTCGCGGACCTCTGGCAGCGATCCGCTCATCACGGCCGAAATGCTGTTCAACTGGCGACTCGAAGAGCTGGCTCTCAGTCGGACGGTTGTGAACCGCGAGACCGTGGATGCCATTGCTACTTACCTGGCTAGCGATCGCTCTCGAAACCTTCGTGTACTTCGTCTGGATCAGTGTGGTCTGACTGGAGAAGACGTGGCTATGTTTATGCATTCGATGTCCGTTGGACCGGATTCCCCGCGCAGTCTCCATCTGCATGTCAATGAGAACCGCATTGACAACGGCTGCTCTCACGTTTTCAACGCTATTGCGAAGAATCAGACCCCCTCGCATCTGTCAATGCGCATGATTGATTTCAAGAAAGAAGACCATTTCCGTGAACTGGTGGATTCTCTCCGGAAGAACAGCACCCTCAAGTTCCTGGATATCTCCAAGGCTTCTCTCCCATACGATGCTAGTCCTGAGACTTGTCGCTCGTTGCAGGTGATGCTCGAGGAGAATGAGACTCTTGAAGCTTTGGACATTAGCGGTGATAATGCGCACCTTGATGTTGCACGCTTCGGCATTGGTCTTAACCTTGCATTGACTGGTCTGAAGAGAAACACATCTCTAAAGGTCCTAAGAATTGAGCACCAGAAACTTGGTCTTCAAGGTGCCAATACGCTTGCCTCGGTCTTAGAAGAGAATGATTCGCTGCGTGAAGTACACTGTGAGAACAATGATATCAATCTGCAGTCCTTTACGGTGTTGGTCAATGGCCTTCGGTGCAACCGCTCTCTTCTCACTCTCTCCTGCATGGACCGGGATCGAGTCCTGTCACTGGACAAAGTGCGTCGAGAGGTTGATAATGTTCGATGGGAGTCTAGTAACAGCCACCAATCGTCCACAGCCAACTCGGTCCGTCGCTCTCTGTATGCAGCGATGAGCGTTGGCCAAGGTGGGCAAGGGCACAAACTGAGCAAAACACCTCCGCCTAGTGTCGCTTCGGCCTTGGAAAACTCCCCATTCGCCAATCACAACGTTGAACTGGTCTTGCGGTCTCTGAACGAGAGATGGGACACGGAAGTCTCCCGACTTAATCGATACCTCCTCCGCAACTACAACATTGCCCACGGGATTGAGGAAATTGATGACGATGCTACCGATGAACGACCCGGAACAGCAGCGAGCTTGGGCACGATGCTTGACAATCTCAAATTCGACGTGTCTGTGTCGGCAGATGAGATCAGGTCCTCGCCACCAGACGAGTCTCCTGCTGTCATCCGACTATCAGAGGCATCCAACACCCCATCCCACTCTTCGTCGAACATCGAGACCACCCCCGTCCAACGCATTCCATCCAATACCCGCCGCCCTCATACCGCCGCCCCTGCACAATTCGTTCCATCCAGTCATGGCTCTTCAAGCCAAGCCTCTCACCTAGCTCTCCCGGTTCCAGCCGTTCCCCCAGCAGTCGGGAAAGCAGAGAGTATCCGCAGTGCACGCAGTTCTTCCAGCAACGCCTCAATAGGCGCAGGAAGCACGCGAAGCGCCTACGGCGTTGCCTCATCCACCTTAAGAGGCTTCCTCAGCGGCACCGCGTTGAGGGAACGTCGCCGTGCCGATGCAGCGCGCCCCTCACCTGTGTGCGTTAACAATGACAAGCCGCCCCAGCTAGACTGGGCACCACCCAAGCTTGACCTGGGAGGGCTCCAGTAGCCTTCCTTACCCCCCATCAACATATCAAAATACCTCCTCTTCTACCTTGTACAGCATCCTCCACACCTCAACCCAACACGAAACGAAGCCTGGCTCTCGCAGTACATATATACGATGAACCAGGTTGTGATTGCATACGCTTTCTTATTTTTTTTTCTCTTTCTCCCTGTGAATCATATTTTATCTTACTCATTAACTCATAACTCATCAACCACCCAACCCTCAACCAATTCCCATTTCTCGAATCCGGCCAGTCGGCTCTGATACCCTGGCGTTCCAATTTATTTTTACCAGAGACACCGCATTCTCCAGGCGTTCCATACTTCCTCATTTTCAATTTCCAATTTCTATGCCAATATCTCTTCCCAACGCAATCGATATCCTCCAATCAATATCCTCCTATCCGTTCTATCGCTTGGCCTGTTCTTTGCTCTCTTACTCTTGAAAAGTGTCCTCGTTTTGCGGGTTAATGGCGGTCGTGTGTGCATCCGTGGCTAATGTTTATTGGGGCTTGGGCTGTTTGATATTTATTGTGGTGGTGTTTTTGCTTTATGCTTGTTCCTTGTTCCTCGTTCTCAGGGATTGGATACTGTTTGGATAGACACTAAAACACGATTCTTCCTTTCTGTTTGGTTTTCTGGTCTCCGGTAAGACTGAGTAGTTGGCGTATCTTGTCTAGATATTTGCATGATGGATAGATGCTATAAAATACAATGATGGTTTTATACTACACTATGTTGAGAAACCAAGTTAATTCGTCATAATTAACATGTCTTTGGTTGTTTCAACGCTAAACCCTAATTGATTTCATGCATACGTCGCATCTTGTATAAATCAATTTCTGCATGCTAAGAACTCAGGACTCCCACGGACTCTGGACTAGCGGCGTTGATGTAGTTTGACGCCTCTGTCATATATTCCCCTATACAAATTCAAGGATCCTAAAATCATGAACTAGCATTGTAATTCGGACTGCTTTAAATATATAGCCGCCTTCTCTATCTATAAACGAATCATAGAAGTCGAGTTTAACCTAGCGCTTAACGCTATTACCACTTATTTACTATCTTCTTCTTATTTCTCCTATTATAAATAGAATCTAATACACACTATGACCGTCAAGCCAGGGCTAACGGCATTCATTGACAGTGCGCAGATACACAACTTGCTTACAGAAGAAGAACGGAACATTGCCGACCACAGTATGTGGGAGCCAGCGCCACAGCCGTATGTCTGGACAGGCACGCGTAAGATCCGCAATTCTGGACTGGGTATGGCCCCCGGTGGAGAGACTGTGCCGCTTGAGAAGCTTCCTGCCTGGACGCCCGAGAAGGTGTACAAGTTTCCGATGGTTTGGGTTAATCCTGTGACGAACGTTCGCTCGTTCCAGGTTCTCCCTGATGTTGTGAGGAAGTTTTACCTCAAGGAGGGGGACGGAGCGGAGGAAGTGGTGGAAGATGGCGAGAGGATTCGCGTCTTCTTGAACGAAATCATTGATCGCATCATCAAGCCCGAGAATATTCTTGTGCCGACGTATAAGCAGGGAGACGTGATCCTGTTCAATAACTGGGTCCGTCCATTCCCTCTTTGAACTCCGTTATTCGTCACTGACTGGCTGGCTATAGGAGGTTATGCATAGCTCGATTGGCTTTCCAGCAAGTTACGGCACCCGCACAAGTACGCCTCCTCAGAAAGCACGGTTAGAATTCACACTAACTCGGAATATAGTGCACCAATGCCACATCCCATCATCGACCTTCCCAGCCGGTCCGGTTCCCGTCTAGTAGATATCGATGCGCCGAGTCCTTTGACGTGAAGGAAAGTAAGGAGATAGGATACTGCCATATCAAACCGTGCTCTTTGAGTAGACCAGCTATACTATTATGTCAGAAGTCCTCCCTCGCTATGGAATGAAAGTCGTAAGGCATCAAGTATGTACAGTTCAGAGTGGAAATTACCAGCACCGTGCATTTGTAGTAGTTGGCGTCTTCTTTCTTCTCTCCGGCGTAAGCTTGTCGTCAAGGCTGGAAATATCGTGTTGAACAAATGTTGTACTCGGCAGTCATCATACGTTGAACAGGTTAAGCTGTTGCATTGCCGGGTAATCACCGGGAAACCCCGCGTGGGCCGGTAAGCAGGTTGCATTAGCGTGAACCTACCTAGTTAGACTCTAACTACGACAGATAAGCATATGCTCGGCTGGATCCAACTTGATAGCACAAAGCGAGAGTCGATCTGATAGACAGTTCAACCGATTACACCATTGATAAGGTCACTGCCTTCCTTCAAGGGTGTCCGAAGATAAGGTCCCAGTATGCAGGTCCACGCGAGATATCGTTGCTGAACAACGGCTCTGGATCCACTTACTCCAACGGCCTGACTGTGTTCCTGGGTCTAAGATGGTTGTATTCAACACTATAAAAGATGCTTTACGATCGGCAAATGTAGCGTCATACAGACGTCAAGATTTTCACGCTGATCGTATAGATGGTCTTCACAACTCCTGCAGCAGTGCTACTCGGGGCACTGTCGGCCCTCAATCTGCCTATTTCGGTGAAAGCAGAGACTGCGCATGGCCGAGTCACCGTTCTCGACGGGATCCCATATTATGTGGGTGACATTGCCGTCGCACGCATCCCAGAGGTGGCCGTGTCTGCCCCGAACATGCGGCCGGATGTTGATGTCCTACCGATAACTGTCATGTCCAGCAACTCTTCCTCGTTTACAGGAGCCGAGTTCAATGATGTCGTTGTTGACTACCTGGCTCGCGATGATGTTTTCAGCACATCATTCCTCAATGGTAAGAATCGACTATCCAGATTGTCGGAGAGAACCAAGCAGAAGCTAACCGAAACCTAGCTATCTACTTGAGCTATACAGGAGCTGCTTCAGCCGTGCTCGACGTAGATTCTATTGCGACTGAGCTCGACCAGCACGATACATTTCTTCTCCTCGCTTCGCCATCGTACGCTTTTAACGCATCTCAAGGCGTGACTAAAGCATGCCTGATGGGGGAGCTGCCGAACGGGCCGTACTTTGTCTCTACCAAGTCCGGAGACATCTTCGAAGCTCACCGTTTGTATGAGGACACCCATTATACATTCCTCGAACCTGCCGTTCGCGACGGACAAGGCGGGTATCGGGCGCTTTCAGTGACTGCCGAGGTAAATCACTTATTCAAGCGTATTTATCGATGGCTGAGCTGACAAGCATGTAGGGCATCCTTGGACGCAGCATTGCGGTTCCATCGAGGCTATATTCCACCGTAACCCCCGAGAAGCCATTAGCTGGGGTCGGTGTCCCCCATCCGGTCCTATATCTATCGATTGCAGCACGATACTGACCAATCATAGCTCCGAATGGGTGTCAAGGATATCTTCCACGTCAAGGGTCTGCGGACGAGCGGCGGAAACCGCGCGTACTACTCCCTTTACGAGCCGCGCAATGCAACCGGAACCGCCGTCCAACGGCTGATTGACCTCGGTGTCGTCTTCGTTGGTAAAATGGGCACTGTTCAATTTGCTAATGGAGACCGTCCGACAGCCGACTGGGTGGACTTTCACTGTCCTTTTAATCCTCGCGTGAGTCAAAATTTAACTTGATCTTTTTTTTTTTTTTTTTCATTTCCGAGCAAGAATACGAATAATACTAAAGAACTAAAAAGGGCGACGGCTATCAAGATCCAAGCGGTTCCTCCTCCGGCCCCGCCGCCGGAGTTGGCGCCTATGACTGGCTGGATATCGCCATTGGCAGCGACACCGGCGGATCAATGCGCGGCCCCGCCGGGGCGCAGGGTCTGTATGGGAACAGACCCAGTACCGGAGCCATCGATCTGGACGAGGTTATACCGCTGTGCAGCGGCCTCGATACGACCGGCGTATTTACGAGGAGCGCGGAGACCTGGTCGCGCGTTGTCAGCGTGTGGTATCGGGATTTCCGTGCAGACTACCCATCATACCCTGACAAAATCTTCTACCCGAGCGCTTCCTTTGGGGAAGATGCTGTGGCTCGTCCGAAGGCTCGGAATCTCATCGAGAACTTCGTCTCGGAATTTGAGAGATTCCTTGGTGTGAATAGGACGCATGTGGATCTTGATGCGGCTTGGAACTCGACAAAGCCAGCAAGCGCACCGAGCACGCTGCAGGATATGCTTCACTACGTACGCTTTCAGATGCTTTCCACACTGTTTTTACCGCCGGCTAACAAAAGATAGACTTACGGAACCCTGGTCTCAGTGTACCAATGGCTACACCTAGGCGTGCCATTCTTCCACGACTACGCCGTCAAACACGACGGCCGCACACCATATATTAACCCAGGCCCTCTGCTCCGGTGGAACATTGGACGCGAAAGTGGCCAGGAGGGCTGGGATGAGGCCTGGGCCAACAAGACCATCTTCAAAAACTGGTGGAGTGGAGCAGCAAGGTTCGGAGCACACAGCAATGAAACCTGCTCTGAGGGCATCTACATCTATCCCAACAGTGTCGGAACACCCAACTACCGGGATGAATACTTTGGGTAAGCGATGAAAAAAGATTGATGTGGCTGTGACTGACAGTTTTCGATGTATACAGACCTCCCAGCCCTCCGTACTGGGGAATGTCCGACAGCAACCTTGCTGTCTTTGCTGGTCTTCCTGACTTGGTTGTGCCCAGTGAGTAGTCCCAGACCACCTCGCCGCTACAGTTTTACTAACGAGGAGTAGTCGGTGAAATCCCGTACAACAGCACAAAGTCTGGAAAGACAGAGTACTTGCCCGTCACTATGAGCATCGTCGCCGCGCGTGGGTGCGACTTGATGGTTGCGTCTATGGTACGGGAGATGGAGGCCCAGGGGATCCTGAAGCCCGTTGCTGCAGGAACGATGTTGTATCCCTGATGAAAATTCAATCTTGGGCTGGGAACATATTCAACGTCGAGTGGATGGAACCATAGAATATAGAAGTAGTTGGGCTTTTGGCCCGGCTGTAGTTACACAACGAATATATTAAGAAGTCACGAATTCGCTAAACAAAACGTTTGTATTTATCAGGCAACCTGAATAGGCTAGGAAACACTTGAAGCACACTATGTAATATTTACAAAGAAGTGTGACCGGCAATAGACGACAGAGCAAACCGTTGATACTATAGTGGCTATGTTAAAAAACAGATTTATATAATAAACAAATATATACTAGGTGATTATAATACTACGAGCCCTTCTTTACTAACAATATCTTTAAAAGGCAAGCTATATAACCACGCGTGGTTTGAAGGCCTTCCAGGAGACTAGCGCTTTGAGGTTAGCCTAAATGGATGGACGACAGACGAAATTGGCCTTCGATAGCTAGAAAAGCTCTTTATTCCGGCCACTACTAGTTGTATAGTCGGTCGATATCGACTACTAGTCCTCGATAGTCACGGAAGCCACTTAATACCACTTTTTAACCAAGTATACTCAGAAAATAATATAATTCCAGTATATATACTAGTATATAGCTTATACCTTTTATAGCTGCATATAGGTACATATATAGCATATTGGTATTCTAGCGTTCTGGCTTGTACTTGCATTTGTCGGAGTTAAGACAAGACGAAAAGATAATCGAACAAGGCTGACGGAATGGACCCATGGGTCTAATGTCATCAAGTTACTTGGCGATTCTTGGCCTTTTTAGCATCGCCCCAAGAATGCTCGGTCTCATCGCTGATTGGGCAGTGGCGGACTTTAGCTCATGGACCCATGTCAGCAAAAGTCCCATGTTTGATTGGTCCGTCACTTCGTTCCTACCTAGGTACCTATCTAGGTATGGTCCTCAAGACTGTACGAAATTTCATCGAGCAAAGCCACACTGAGCAAAGTACTAGAAAAGTGTGACTGCCAAAGCCGCCAAGTCCTGATGCATGCTGCCCGAACAACTTGGCACAGTGTTGCGCAGTAGAAGACATGGACGAAGTATTTGAGCATTGGGAGTAAATAATTCCATTTGGTGAACATACACGTTCGCTGAACTCGCGGGAGTGTGCCTGGTTACCAGAGATAAACAGCAAAGGGCGGGGTGAGATCGTCTCGATGCTACTGAAAGGATAGAAATTGACGCACTTGGTGAAGGAAGAGAGCGTGTGGTAAGTGGTGAGCTCTGACCTCGATCCAACCGGGCGTGAACTCGCCGGGCTCGTTATAGTAGTACTTATAGAACTCGCGTTCGACCGGGGTGGTATTCGCCGTGAGATGATTTATGGTCCCGCTGGTATACTGGGGCACGCCGCCGTCGATCTCGGTCCAGCGCTGCTAAGCTGCCCCGTCGATTGTTTCCTTAAGCTAGTCGACGCTTATGGAGTTTTGGAGGCCCTAGCGGGCGAAAGTACCTATATCATATATGCTTACTATAGCGATGGCTCTGAGGCGGGGGTCTAGCTTTATAGTGCTGATTACGAGGGAGCCACTGCTATAAATACCAAGTCCTCCTATCCGCTTACGGTCGACCGATATTAGGTTTTGAGTGCCGAGATGGTCGACAGCGGCGCTGAATGCCTCTGCGTAGAGGTCTGGCAAGACTGCGTTGCGCGGTTCGCCCTAGCTGCCGCCCCAGAAGGGGACGTCGATGGAGACGGTGATGAATCCTTGTTCAGCCAGTTTGGTGGCGTAGCACTTCAAAAATTTATCTCTGCGGCTCATATACCCTCAAACGGGGTCTTTAAGTTCGAAATAAGTCAACAGCACACTATAGTCTGTCTACCTTTTTATCTTCCTAAGTGGCTTCTGATCGACCTGCTGTTATTGAAATATTGAGGATTAGCTAGCTTGACCCTTCCAACCATTCCCCTTGGGGGCGTTCTCTAAGCTAGACGTTAACGATAGGCTTGACCAACTAAGCTAAACCAGGAAGGTGCGGAGAAACAAATTACCGGGCAGATGTAGGGCATCCGTGGGGAAGACAAGTCACCTGCCTTAAACCATCCTCCCACCGAGAACTACCGGATGCGGACTACTACTTAAGAATTAAAACACGCATCAAGCCTACAATACCACGTCGGCGCTATTATGCTGGAGACAAGCTCAAAATCAGGCGAAATCTCCCAGCATTCAGTTTCCTGTACCGAGTGCAAACGCCGGAAGCAGAAGGTTGGTGGCAACCCAGGCTGATCCGACCAAAACCCTGCAAAGATAACAATCATTCATAATAATAATGTTCTTGTCTGCTTTAGTGCAACCGCGCGTGGCCATGTAGCCATTGTCATGCGAGGAATGTGGCCCATTTATGCCGATACTCCGAGAACGGCAGAGGCAGTGCTGCCACTACTAACAAGAATCGGCCTAGGTTGGCAATAAACCTCCCTTTCTTTCTCTGTGATTGCAACTTAACATGTGTAGATCTGTGCATCAGTCCGATGTTGCTAGCGGCGTCAATCTTGAACCAGCTACCGCTGCAGGCGACCATGATTTGAGGTATTCATCCCACGATGAGGGCTTCCGGTCTCTTGGCTACATGTATGGAAGTGGAACCTTCCAACTTGGAAACCAGCAGGTTCGTCCTCCATTCCTATCGCCTCTTAAATTAGGAAAATGTCGTAATATGGTCTAGGCAACGGAGAGCCCTCTAGGAACCTGCCTGGATACGCTCGATGTGGACGATATACAAACTACCCGGCAGGTCCTCCCTCCTAGACCGTATATGGGTAAGTCTGAGCGGACAGTACCGGACATCCAGGTGCCGAGTAAGCAAGCTGATGACGCTGATACAGATGCAATGATTCAACATTTTTTGAGCGGGCCCAACTATCAGTACTATGTGATTTACCCACCCTTGTTCTCCAGAAACTATTCCGACTGGTGGGATGCCAGAGTGCGTGGCCGAAACCCTGATCGTGTTATGACATGTCTGTTACTGCGCGTGTGCGCGTGCTCGACGCAATTCCCTAGCGACTCTTTGCACAGCACGTTAGAGACCGAGCTAGGGGAGAACATCCAAGAGCTCTCGAAAAGGTATCATCGCACAGCTCAATCACTGAGTATAACAATCGGCGCTGGCAAGGGCGGTCTGATACAGGTTCAGCAACTTTTACTCGCGGCCTGGTGGCTGAAAAGTGATGCGCAGTTCATTGACTCCTGGCACGTTCTGGCTTCGTCGATACATGAAGCACAGGAGCTAGGGCTGCACGATAAGCGTGTTCAGGGCTCAATAAGCGAGTTTGAAACGGAAATGAGGAGGAGAATGTGGTGTGTATTATATGTGTGGGACATGTAAGTGACTAATACATTGGCTCTCTCCAGCTGATAGCAGCTGACCATCACTGGTTGCTCAAGGCATTTCTCGGCCCTGCTGTTCAGACCGCGCATAATTGACAGTAGCAGCTGCTCCTTTGAGCTTCCAGCACTGCGCCTCGACCCCACTGATGATGGCCATGATTGGCCATCGCCCATCACTCACATGGTGCTTCTGGCTCAGTTATTTCAAATTCTGTCAAGGCAGTTTGGGTGGCCGAATAGGAAGTCTTCCGTTGACGAAATCTTGGCTCTTCAGCAAGTCACTAGCGACTGGCTTGCAGCCTGCCCAAGTATTTACAAAACCACAAACACTACTTCAAACCAGGAACCTAGATACGTGGATCTACAGCGCTGGAGTCTCCAGGTTGTTGCATACATGATAATGCTACAACCACTGAAGCAGTGTCTTATTACGCCATGTGGGCTAGAGTCATCTAACTCCCATCGCCGTCTGCAGGAGGCTGCCGTGCAGTGTGCTTTACATCTCATGCACGCATCCACTCGTCTAGCAAGGACCGTGGCTCCCTTTGCTGCGGATTTCCACACAGCAATATATACAATATTCGATACAGCTGCAACTCTGTGCTCTGGCATCCTGCACGATACCGAGGCATCGCTCGTCCAGCGCACACAGATCATCGGAGCCATCGGGCGTGCGGTTAGCACCATGAAATGGCTCTCAGAGACATCACGTACATCTGCCGCGGCCCACAGTGCTCTCAGCCGTCTGACACAAAGTCTGAGCCTCTCTGACAATGAACAGATTGCCTTCAAGTTTGGTCTTAGCGTTAAGCCGTTGACTCTGGGCCCTCAAATTGTGTCAGGCGCGCAAGTGCCCATGAGCCCCGATGAGTATGATTATGATGCCACCGCTCTGTCGTCACTTCCGGGCTTGCTTGGTGGTGGCCACCACGTGTACGACTTGTCATCAGAACCCTTGGACGAGGTCGAGCTTGGTTCACTGGCGGAGATTTGGAGCTGGGAATCATTGAACTCTTAGGGACTTCCAACATACTTGGACGTTATCTGGAAATCCGACAACTACCACCACTTTACTTAGGAGGAATCTCATTCCCGTAAGGCCTGGGATAAATAGTCTGCGAGCTCCTCTAGGTGGCCGTTGCCCTCATAATGCAGGTTCAAATGCGTTTCTCTTCGAGGAAATTCAAACCATCCTTTATCTCCGCTGTACGCTCGATACCTCTGATTATTCATTCCACCAACCAGGTTCGTCGGCGAAAAGGAACAGAATAAAACCTGCCTCTAAGATTGTGCCCTCATTTGTCCCACCTGTTTGGCTTCAGCCCTCTTCCTAGACACCCCGATCCGACAACCTTTTACCTTGCCGGACTAGTATCGCTAACATGTCTTGCCTGTTTAGGAGGTTCCGTTCTAAAGACCGGTTACCCCGCTGGGACTGTGCTAAGCCAACTTTCAGCTGCATGTTGTGCCACTAGGTCTGACACCAATGCCAGTGTTAAATGATATATGGGGTGATGAGCATCTCAATTGCGGCTACTGGCAATATGGCAGAAGTAATACAACACCTAATGCAGGCTACCGCCAGGTCCCTTCTCTCGAGCGCTGTCTGTGCCCTATGAGCTCTCGAGCAACTGTCTAATATCATTCTCGATGGAAACGCCCTTGACCCCGCAGGGCTTTCACCAGGGACTCTCTTGAATAGTCAGTTCTGACGACGGTGATATTTTCCTAGTAGACTAACTGGTCAGAATGACTAGGGCCTCCCGCCGTACTCGGTCCTCAATATTCAGCTTGCTAAAATTCTCAAACCTGCGAGGAAATGTACCAGACTCCTTGACGAAACCGAGTTTGGCCCGATGATATTTATGATATTTATTTCGAAAACTGTTAACTATCTACATATTTCCCCTAGTGCTTGCACAAAACACCACGGTACCTGACCTGGCCCTCCTTTAGTCTATTGAAGATCTTGTTTATTCCCTCAGTCGACATTGGCTCACACTCAAGCACAGCGCGGATGTTGTTTCGTGCGGCGAACTTGAGCATATCCGAGTAGGTCTTTTTCGAGGGCATCGAGGACTGGACCTTAGCTCCATTGAGAAGGAACTGCATATGGGGCAGCGCGAGCTGGGCCTCGGGCCCAGTCGCTGTGAGCGGGAAGATAGAAGCGCCCTTGGCAAGAATCGGGAAGAAGAGATCCCAGTCCGGCAGCTCAGCGGTGGTCACGAGGAGGTGATGGACCTTGCTCGAGACGTCGGCGGTGATGTCTTTCTTGCCACGGGTGGTCACAAAGCACGAGGCGCCGAGCTTCATCGCATCCTCCTTCTTGCTGTCCGTCTGACTAAAGACCACGACCTCGCATCCCATGGCGCGCGCGAACTGGACGGCGAGATGGCCGAGGCCTCCCATGCCAACGACGCCGACGGTGTCACAGGGCTTGACGCCGCACAGCATCAGGGGGGCAAAGACGGTGATTCCACCGCACATCATGGGGGCGGCTTGCTCGGAGGGCATGCCGTCGGGAATGCGGAAGACGAAGGATTCCTTGCGGACGGCTCCCGTGGCGAAACTTCCAGAGTCCAAGTTGGCTGTGCCGTAGAAGATGGGGGTGTCGCAGATAATCGGGTAGCCGTCCATGCACTTCTCACAAGTGCCACAGCTGTCGAACGGATAGCCCCAGCCGACGCGGTCACCACTGGAAACACAATTCAGTCAATGATCATATGCGACTGCTAGGCGTGGAAATACTGACACCTTCAAGGCCTTGACCTCGGGTCCGGTGGCTTCAACAACACCAACACCTTCATGGCCCAGAGCCATGCCATAGGGGACAAAGTGAAGATCAGAGCCACAGACACCAGAGTGAGTAACATTTAAATACACCTCATCCCCAGTGAGGGCAGGGCGCTTAGTAGTGTCTTCAGCAACACCGCCGTCTTTCTGGCCACGCCAGACGGTGAATTCGTAACCTGAGCTCATGATAAATGGTATAATATGAACGTTCGTAAGTAATGACCAAGAACTGCCACGAATTTGATATTGTTCAGATTAGAGAGAAAAGAGGAGTATTATAACAGGGTGACAGGGAATGAGAATCATGAATCCATCAGCACTGTAGTATCCGATCCACGGTCATAGCGACTATTCCCATCCGAACCGGAGATTTCCCCGGCAAACCATGGCAGGCATTCTCGGAGTTAAGGTTTGATGACATGTCTCCGCAGGGCTATCGAATTTCCCGAAGATATCGAGGCGTTTCTTGTGGGAAGGAGGCACGAGACTGATGCTTTTTTGGTGGGATCCATCAACTTCAAAAAGACTACAGAGTAAGCATTTCGCCCAATGTATGGAACTTTGGGAGATCCGTCCGCGGTTGCATGGGGCTTGATAAGCTTCCGATATTGTTCGGCATGGCCGATGCTTGTCGGTTGAATTAACAATCAACCGAGATCGACTGGGTGACTAATACTTGGCACTATTCTGCCAGAAGCAATTGGCTGTAGTCTAATAAGATAGGCAAGCGGTGTCAATATTTGACCGCTCACCACCGGAGATAGTAGTAACGTAATTGGGTCATCCGGCCTCATCAAATTAAGTATACTTATGAAACTTGAAGCTATTTCTAGTAACCTAGTTTTGAATGAAATTAAATAAACCAAGTAGATTAATACTTAGGATATCCTTATTTCTAATATAGCCCTGAATATTATATTTAGAGTAGAGCATGTTTTAGCTATACTAAAGTTGCTAGAGTAGATATATTTAGTTTACTACTACTAATAACCTTATTATTTAATTACATATAGCTTATTATAAGTTAAATTCTCCCCTCTTACTCTTCAAACAGTCTTCGTGGCCTGGGGGTTGTTTGAATAGTTATAGTAGTTTAACGCGTGGGAATTTGATGGGGTGGCCGGATGACCCAGGACTACGTTACCTAGGTACGCTAAATCAATTAGTCAGCTTCTTGCAGAGCCCTAATTACCACCACCACTACCACCACCACTACCACCACCACTACTACTACTCCTCCTCCTCAAGTGCCGTAATTGAGCGAAAACATGATGAGCAACCATGGAAGCAGGTACCGGCACGCTGTAGTACAGCGGCTGATAAATTATAAGGCCTTACGAGATGCATGATTTGACGATAAGTTGTTATCAAGTATTCCACAATCTGGTCAGAGATTAGCTACGAGCTAATATCAATTTCCCTCGCTGACGCCACGAAAATTTACATACACCTATGATGCCGATAGGTTGTGCTATTGAATTGTGTCCGACTGCAGGGTAAGTAGACAGTCCGAACAAGGACACCTCACTAGAGAACTGACAACCCATCGGCCGCTCCTCTCTGGAAACCGTCATATTTCCGAATCAAACAACTCATGCGCATAGAGACGTGGACATGAAATTAACCAGCTTCAGCAAGTGCCCGTCGACATTGTCATATAGCGCAATATGCGACATTCCAGGAACAAGGTACAGCTCCTTGGGTTCCTTGGCGCGTTCGATACCATCCTGGCTGAAGTACAGGGTATCGGCATCGCTACCAGCAATCATCAACAAAGGCCGAGGGGAGATGAGGTAGTTGAAGGCGTAGGAATCGTAGTTTACCAAAAGGTCGATGCTTCGGGTGGGGTAGCGGTTTGTCGAGCGAGGATGCTGGGCACGTGGAGTGCGGTAGTACTCGGCGCCCTCGCGCATCATGGTGGGGATGCTGTCGGGAAGCCCCTCGGGGCTGTCGGGGACGAGCGGCTGCATGGCGGTAGGTTCACCATTGGCCTCGGCAGCGCGAGCCGCAGAGGAGGCTTCCAGTGCTTTGTCCAGGGCGGCACGGTCCATCTCAAAGGCAGTGTTCTTCATACCGTCGCGGAAGAAGCTACCAGTGTCGGCGGCGCTGACGGTGGCGACCGCTTTGATGCGCAAATCGGTCTGGGCAGCGAAGGGGACATATCCTCCGGACGCACAGATACCAAGACCACCGATGCGGGCGGGGTCAACCTCGGACCGTGTAGAGAGGTAAGACACGGCGCTGCGCACGTCCTCTGCGCGCTGGCCAGGGTCTTCCAGGCCGCGGGGCTCTCCAGCACTCTCGCCCTGATATGCGGCATCCCAGGTAAGAGTAACAAAGCCAGCATCAGCAAGAAGCTGGGCATGAAGCCCGGCAGTTTGCTCCTTGATTCCTCCCATTGGATGGCCGACTACAATACCAGCACGCTTGCGATCCGGGGCGCCGGCAGGGGGGACATAAAGGTGGCCCACGACCGTGAGGCCTTTGCTCTGAAACTCGACGCGCTCAGGCATTATGATTGTTCTGGTGAAGTGGTATAATGGGCTGAAGCTGTTTTTTCAGGCTTGTGGATCGTTGGATTGTATTTATCTTTTATCTATCAAGTCCATTCTCCTCAGTCCTTACGTCAAGTCAAACCATGTGCCGAAAATCATCGGAAGTCGGAGGCGCTTACCAATTGAGATCCGTGGCCTGCTGGGCTTTTGGTCTAATCCCGGGTTATGTCCGTTGCCATTCAGCAGCATGGTCATCGCGAGTCCTTTTTCTCGGACTTACACTCACAGAACCCCATTTTGATAGAATTGAATGGGGTCTTGTTGTATACATTGAACATTTACATGGTAAGCTAGCCTCCCCCTTTTTTCCCGTTTTCTCGTCGTGCTAGAGTCCTCCAATATATATCTCTTCCATAGCTTGATCTTCCATTCCATCTCTTCCAAAACTCTCCATTTCAGGTTGGCTGCTTGAAAAAAAAAAAGACTAGTGAGACTTTAAAAGTCTGCAGACGACATGGCGACAACCCCTAGTGAACCCATGGTGGAAGCCGAGAATCAGGTCATTAATCCACAGTAAGGAACCTTTTACCCCGTCGATCTTGGCAGTGCTGATGGCGTCCAGAAACTTTTCCCAGGCCCGCAAGTGGCTTATCCTATCTCTAGTCAGCCTTGCTGCCTTCCTTAGGTATTAATGTATCCCTAATAGGCTCAGTGGTAGGCT
The DNA here is from genome assembly GCA_028827225.1 of Penicillium sp. CMV-2018d. Classification (NCBI taxonomy): domain Eukaryota; kingdom Fungi; phylum Ascomycota; class Eurotiomycetes; order Eurotiales; family Aspergillaceae; genus Penicillium; species Penicillium hesseltinei. Next base: position 248,270 of record JAPZBW010000003.1, read on the forward strand.
TCTAACATCTTGCAGCCCCTTGGCATCATCCATCCCGGCCCCAGGAATACAGTTGATGGACGGAGATTTCCACGTCACATCGCAAATTCTAAACTCGTTTACTGTCAGCGTTTTTGTTCTCGGTTTCGCTGTAAGTTTCTCCGTACAACGATGACGGCTGTGATGCTAATGATGTTCAGCTCGGCCCATTGATACTGTCACCCTTGAGTGAAGCCTATGGCCGGCAAGTAGTCTTGAATGGTGCCAATTTCTTTCATGCCGTCTGGCAACTAGGCGCCGCGCTCTCACCAAACCTGGCCAGTTTGATTGTTTTCCGCTTTTTGGGCGGCGTCGGCGGCTCAGCATGCTTGACGATCGGGGGAGGCATCATCGCCGACCTCTTCCCCCTCGCCCAGCGCGGAAGGGCGAATGCCATGTTCACAGTCGGCCCACTGCTCGGCCCTGTGGTAGGTCCTATTATTGGAGGATTCATTGCGCAGCGGGCGGGCTGGCGATGGGTCTACTGGGTTCTACTCATGGCCACCGGAACAATGGCTACCGTCAGCCTGGTATTTGGACAGGAAACCAACCACACCGTGCTGCTCCAGCGGCACCGAAGACGTCTTGAAAAGCAAGGAGGCGCTGATGCTGTAGAGAACATCACGGACGTTCCGGGTTCGAATCCTGCCGGTCGCTTGCTCGCCGGCATCACCAGGCCTCTGACAATCGTGCTAGGATCGCCAATACTGCTTTTCCTCACACTCTACATGTCCTTTGTCTTTGGCCTGCTCTACCTTCTGTTTACCACGATCACCTCTTTGTTCACCACCCAATATGGCTGGTCCATTGAACTCGCTGGCCTCGCCTACCTAGGCCTCGGCATCGGCTTCATCATTGGCATCATCTTTGTCGCCAGAACGTCCGACGCCACAGTCGCCCGCCTAACGAAAAAGAATAATGGCGTTTATAAACCGGAGATGCGCCTTGCGAGCTGTCTCATCGCCGCCCCATTTATCCCAATTAGCTTCTTCTGGTACGGCTGGACAGCAGACAAACACGTACACTGGATCGTGCCCATCATCGGCCTAGCGCCGTTCGGTTTCGGGATGATTGGGATCTTTGCGCCCATCCAGACCTACTTTATCGATGTTTCTGGTCCCTTTGCCGCCTCTTCGATTGCGGGGCTCGTCGCTGTACGGTGTTTGTTTGGTGCGTTTTTGCCCCTGGCTGGGCCGAGTATGTACAAGGCGCTAGGGCTGGGTTGGGGGAATTCGCTTCTGGGCTTCCTTGCGCTTGGTATGACGCCGGTGCCAGCGTTGATTTATAGATATGGAGGCGCGCTGAGGGAGAAGTATCCCATTGCCCTTCGGTAGCGTTTCGATCTACTTTTAGTAGTTATGTTATCACTGATCGTCACTACAAACAAACGCTTTCCAGTCCTACGTCTCCAGCCCTCCGGTGCCCCTTATAACCTTCACCAGCAACAGACGACTCTACTGTATAATGAATACCAGGCGTCGAAGCACTACGGGACCTCTTCAGACGAAATCTTCACCAGGATCAATAACCAGTTAGGGCAGACTGTTAGGCGTATTAGGCCAGGAAGGAAGAACATAGTTCACAAATGCGTTATTGTGTCAGACCAAGTTGAACTAACATTATTCAGAAGAATCTCAAGAAGTGATAGCAATGAGCGAGACAGGCTACAGCAGCATTCTCCAAACTGGCTTCTTGGGGGCAAATCAACTAACTAGTCAACGCCCCACTATATGAATGTTTCATCTATATAAACCAACAAGGCATTTGGGTATCAGCTATGTCTGATTGGTTTGGGACCTGGCTGCCATGCAATCGGCGCACTGGCTGCAAGCAAAGGAGGTGTGATGCCCGTTTCTTGTGGATCGTCCCTGATCATGGTTAAAGGGAAACCAATGTCGAACTCCTTAACGGAATCCAATCTCTGCATCTGCTCATTAGTCAGGCAGATGTCGAGTGCCTTGACGTTCTCTATCAGGTTTTCAACCTTCGAAAAAATGTGAAGTACGTGCAGGTGCCTGAGAGCAAATTTCGAGAGGCTTTCCCTTCGTCTTTAATGTCCGACATCTTGTCAAGTGAGTGGTAGATGAATCTACAGGGATGGAAAAGAAAGACATAGATATGGCTTCAATTTCTATGAATGAAGAGATTAGATAGTTTTACAATTACATTTTGATTCATACCTTTTATGAAAGATTCCCAAGTTACTACATGCTGTTTAGTATATTACTTCTGTAGTATATTATTCAATACACTAGGTGACAGTTAATTGAGCGCTAACAATCCTGTTTATATACTAACGTCGGCGCTACCTATATATTCCAGATCCCAGCCAATCTTTGTACATGAACACCCAAACATCCAACCAAAACGCATTTCAGTCTTAACTATGTAAAAGCCAACGCCATGAATGTATATCTCAAAATAAAGTACAATGGGAGAGGAATTAATCTAATACTTTACAAAACGGACATTCCCCTCTCACTCCCCCCAAATCCTCTCCTCCTATACAAATCAGAGGATCTAGTAACACTTCACATGTCAGAAGAATCCTTATAAACAAGAATCCCACGCTCACGATCCTTCTCATCCATCCGCTTCCGCCAAGCACGTCCTCTGTTAGTCGCATTTTGCAAATTGCGGAAGTAAGTAGCATCATGATCCATCACGTTCTTTGTCAATGCCACATCGCGACGCCTCTTGCACGTCCGCAGAGTTTCATTACTCTCCTCCAAATCAAGCTCGTTGAGCTCGTATTCGACCTCCCACCTGTCACTCATGTTGAACCGCGTGGGCCGCTGCACCGCTTCACCGTTCACCTTGTTGTGCACAACGAGCATCATCCCGAACACGTCCTGGTCGACTTTGTCCTCTACGAAGGGATTGCGCTTCGGTACGGTCTTGGTGGGATCGATCGGCTCCGGGGTTTGCTCGGGCTCGATCGAGGGGTGGTATTCGGACTTTTCGGCTTCGGATATTTCTTCGCCTTCCTCTTCCGGGAAGAGAGTGTCGGCTAGGGATTTGGTGGAAGGATCATTCTGTAGGTTGACGGCTTCGGCTTTAGCTTCAGCTAGCTGACCGTCTTTATGGCGGAATTCCCTATCGATTGATTCTCCGGCTTCGGCTTCGGCCTCGGCTTCGGCAGGCTCCTCCTCTGGATAGAAGGATTCGTCTTCCACTTCCTCATCGGCGAACTCATCAACTGAGCCCTCCACGGCTGCCTCTGGGGTCCTGTCGATGAATTCCTCCGGGTTGAGGAGACGATCTTGGATGGCATCGATGTGGGCTTTGTTCTTTGTCTGGATGGCCTCGATTTCCTCGTCCGTGACGGGTTGAGCGACGATGGCCATGTGGGGTACGGTACCTTGACGGGTCTCAAAGTGGAAACGTAGAGATTTCTTAGGATACTTCTGTGTTGCCTTGTCGAGGACCTTCTCCCACAGGCCGAGACTCAGTTCGAATTCTTTGTTTCCGAGTGCGGTGTTGCCCGTGCCGTGCAAAGCCTGATCCATCTCGTCAAGAGGGATGTATTGGAAACCGAAGATGCGCTCGATATTGTGGTACGCGACGAAGATGCCGTCCATGCGGCCAACGCGAACCTGCAGGGAATACTTGAGGAAGGCGGAGCGGATCATGTCGAAGTATTCGCGTTCATAGGACTCGTACTTGCCATGGCGGCGTCTGATCTCGTAACCCATTCCGCGCTCGTGGTCGCTAGCATCCATGCGGATCGAAACCACTGCACGTGTTTTCAAGTCGAACATGCCGGTACCTGGGAGTCTAGGATCGTAGGCGTCGAGTTGAGATCGCATGAGGAATTTACCGACGGTGCTGTAGTGGTATGACTCCGGGGTGGCTGCTTCTTCCTCGGCGGTGATCTTGTTTGGATCACTGCGGCGGTAGCGCTCAAACTGGTCTTTTGGCATCGTGAGTTGCTTCTCCATTGACTTGCCCAGGTTCATGAGAATACTAGAGTAGTCATATTCCTTGTCGGCATCAATGGCGTAAATATCCTCCTTTTCCTTATAACGGAGGAACATGGCTGCCGGGGCTCGAAGGAGACGGGTGAAAGTCCGATGAGGGTCGTCAAAGCCACGAGAAATTTTGCTAATGTCGACAGGTCGCCACGCGGACAGAAGATAATGGAAATGTGCGAGAACCGAAGTCATGCTAGACGACGAGCCGTAGTACTTCTTTTTGTGTTTCTCGGTCATTTCGCAAGCCGTCACATCTTGAGAGGAGGTGATATACGGCCTCAAGGTATTAAAGTCAAATTCCGTCACGGGCATGATCTGGTCTAGGTAGGGGTCGAAATTGTAGACAAGAGTCCGAGGGTCACGTAGCTGGTAGACACCGGGACTGTCTGGTCTTAGTATATCGATCAGTGATAGGGTAAACTCAACAACTCACTTGAAAAGCACTCGGTCGAGACCAAAGGCGACGCGTGGGACAGTAGGCACGGAGACAGGCAACTCTTGAGTGGAAGATTAGCTCACATTCAACGGTTATGTCAGAGCTCAAAACTCACCTTTCATGAACAGACTCTGGTCCTTTGAGGAAAGAGACCCACGGTCCTTGGACGTGATATGGTCTTCTATAAAATGGAGGATTCCCTTCTCCTTCATCTTCTCCTCTGGCTCATTTTGACTTTCAGCCACTACATTGCTAGTGGACTTTAAGTTGAGGGTGCTCTCCTTGGGTTCACTAAATGCTGGCGTATCCGATGGGCCGTCTGTTGGAATCTCGGCTCCGGGTTGACTTTCTTTTTCCTTTTTCTTCAACATCTGAGCCTTGATTTTGGCCTTTTTTTCCCGTTTGGCTTCCATATCCGCTTCAATCACCTTTTGTTGCAAGGTCTTGATTTTTTCTGCTTCCACCCGCGCTGCCTCTGACGGGGCTTCCTCTGACGGGGTGGCTTCTGATGGTGGTCCCTCTGATTGTGCTGCTTGGGAAGGTGCAATGTCTTTGTTTAACACTTCCATCTTGAACTTCTTGTAGAGCAAGGGATGCCGTCTTTTGTAATTAAATTTTTGTCTTGGCCTCATCCCAGCCCATACGGAAGCAGTGAGCTGTCTCTGTTCTTCCGGCGGCTGGCGTTTATGGGGTTTGTCAGAGGCGACATCTTTTGTCACTGGAATCTGATCCTATAGCACACACTCTGTCAGGACTCGTTTTCTCACGTACTTTAGAATGGAAAACATACCCTGGGCGGCAATGGCACTGAAGTCTCGGTGGACGCGTCAAATGAATTTATTTCCAGCTTGGTGTCAACTGAATCGGTACGGAGTGCAGATATGCGGTGAAACTGGCGCAAACTGGGCGCGCCAGGGCGCGCTAGACAGGAGAGACGAACATGTCGGCTTGAAGGGCCTGACACAGACCGCAAAGAGGTCCGAAGCATTCAGGTCAACTGTCAGTGAATAATTTGGGAAAGGGTATAAATGTAGAAGTCCCCCCAAAAGTAGTTGGAATGGAGAATTCGAGAATTCAAGAAAGCCGTCAATAAGCCACCGGACCTTGGGAATTGCCTCTCCGGGTTTTTTTCTGCCGGAAGATTGGGGTCACCGCTTTGTTATCTTGGTGCCTGGATGCCTGAGGTGGCGATATTTGATATTGGAGAGATGAAACGACAGTAGGACTGGATATTGGAATTATTTTTGTTTTTTATGGATTTATGTATTTATCTCATATTTCAATGGAGCACAAGTATACAAACCTCATGTCTCTTAGACTTATATTGTACAAGGGAGATCCATTCGCAATTGTATAATTGTATAGCATCCCATAATCCCATACTCTTATCTAGTTTAGTACTATAATATAAGACATATAAAATCAGTCCTAAACTGTCAAATCCGTTTAAATCGATTTAAATCCATACAATTCGTTCAAATTCACCTCCTAATTAGAAGTATAAAATATTTGCCTCAGCCGAGATCGCAAGAAATTCTGGGGTCGGAGAAACACCCAGCCGGAGGGCAGAAAAAAAGTTGGAAAGTTTAACATCTTCAAATCTCCCATCCCCCCCAATACAACCTTGGAAGTTGCTTCTCAGGTCTCTGTGAGGTAAGTGATGTGTTGATTTTCTTATCGTCAAGTCTTTCCCAATTGTTTCGCCCCATTCCATTGCTCTACGACTCGCTTTCCTTGGAGGGGCACTACATACCCCGCGGAGGTTTTCTATATACTAATTGCGAACACCACCATAGTCGAGACGCTTCTCCAATCATGGCCTCCGAACAATTGCGCATCCTCATTGTCGGCAATGGTGGCCGTGAGCATGCCTACGCCTGGAAGCTGAGCGAGTCCCCTCTGGTCGACATTGTGTATGTCGCTCCCGGAAACGGTGGCACAGGCCTGGGTACCAACAACAAGATCACCAATGCCAATGTCAAGGGTGACGACTATCCCGGCCTCGTGGCTTTCGCACAGAAGAACCAGGTGAACCTCGTGGTACCAGGCCCCGAGGCACCTCTCGTTGATGGCATCCAGGGTTATTTCCAGGCTGGTGAGTCACGCATCCCACCCTTTTTTTTCCTTTTTTTTCTTGGCTGTTTTTTTTTGGCCTTTATACCAATTGCTTTGAATTATTCTAACAATGGTATTCAAAAATAGTCGGCATTCGATGCTTCGGTCCCTCCAAGGCCGCTGCCCGCATGGAGGGCTCCAAGACCTTCTCCAAGGACTTCATGCAGCGTCACCAGATCCCCACCGCCGAATTCGGAAACTTCTCTGACTACGAGTCCGCACGTCGCTACCTCGACTCTGTGTCGCACAATGTGGTGATCAAGGCTGATGGTCTGGCTGGTGGTAAGGGTGTGATCATGCCCACTACCAAGGAGGAGGCCCACAAGGCCTTGAAGGAAATGATGGTGGACCACCAGTTCGGCCAGGCTGGCAACGAGGTCGTGATCGAGGAGTGCTTGGAGGGTGATGAGCTGAGTATCCTTACTTTCAGTGATGGTTATACTATTCGCTCGCTTCCTCCAGCACAGGACCACAAGCGCATCTTCGATGGAGACCAGGGCCCCAACACTGGTGGCATGGGCTGCTATGCGCCTACACGCATTGCGCCGAAGGAGGTTGTGGATGAGATTGACCGCACCATTATTCAGCCTTCCGTTGACGGAATGCGAAAGGATGGTATGTTTGACTAAGAGATGCATTTCCAAACCATGTTGCTAATCCTGTCTAGGTTTCCCCTTCGTTGGTATCTTGTTCACCGGTCTCATGATGACCAAGAACGGACCTAAGGTCCTTGAATACAACGTTCGCGGTGGAGACCCAGAGACCCAGACTCTGCTGCCCCTGCTCAGCAAGGACACCGATCTTGCACAGATCATGGTGGCCTGTGCTGATCACTGGCTGGACGGTGTCTCGATCAAGATCGAGCCCAACTTCTCCACCACCGTCATTGCTGTTGCTGGCGGCTACCCCAACGCTTACGCCAAGGGCAAGACCATCACTCTGGCCCCCGCGCCTGCTGGAACCCTCATCTTCCACGCTGGCACAACTCTGTCTGGCAACGAGTTGCAGACCTCTGGAGGCCGTGTAATCGCCTCCACAGCCACCGCGGCAACCCTTGAGGAGGCCGTTGCTAAGAGTTACGAGGGCATCAAGACCATCAGCTTTGAGGACATGTTCTACCGCAAGGACATTGCCCACCGCGCGTTCCGCCAGACCGCCAACACCTCGCTCACTTACGCCCAGGCCGGTGTCTCCATCGACGCTGGCAACGAGCTCGTCAACCAGATCAAGAGCTCCGTCCGCCGCACCAAGCGCCCCGGCACTGACGCCGTCATCGGTGGCTTCGGCGGTCTCTTCTCTCTGCCCGCTGCCAACTCCGTCTACCACCCCCACTCGCCAACCCTAATCGGAGCCATTGACGGAGTCGGCACCAAGCTCAAGATCGCCCACTCCATCGGCATCCACGATACCGTCGGTATCGATCTCGTCGCCATGAACGTCAACGATCTCGTCGTCCAAGGTGCTGAGCCCCTCTTCTTCCTGGACTGCTACTCCTGCGGTCACCTCGACGTCCCCACCGCTGCGGCCTTCGTCACCGGTGTTGCCGAGGGCTGTGTCCAAGCCGGTTGCGCTTTGATCGGCGGTGAGACCGCCGAGATGCCCGGCCTCTTCGTTGACGACTCCTACGACGCCGTCGGTGCCGCTGTCGGCGCTATCAACACCACGGGCGACAACGCTCGTGCTATCCTCCCGCACACAGAAAATATGCGCTCCGGCGATGTCCTTCTCGCCCTCGCCTCCTCCGGCCCCCACTCCAACGGCTACTCTCTCGTCCGGAAGATCGTCGAGCGTGCCGGTCTGAGCTACACCGATACCGCACCTTTCTCCATGCCCGGTCTCGACGCCGGCGTCTCCGTCGGCCGTGCCCTCCTCACCCCTACCCGCATCTACGTTAAGTCCATCCTCAGCGCACTGAACACCCACGGCTCTGCCATTAAGGGTCTTGCCCACATCACCGGTGGTGGTCTCACTGAGAACATCCCCCGCATGCTTCCCGATACCCTCACTGCTCAGGTTGACGTTAGCACCTGGGCCCAGCCTTCCGTCTTCACTTGGCTCCAGCGTGCCGGTAACGTCTCCTCCGTTGAGATGGCTCGTGCCTTCAACTGTGGTGTTGGTATGATCATTGCCGTCGACCCTGCCTCTGAGGCTGCTATCCGTCAGACCTTCGAGGCTGCTGGTGAGTCTGTTTACCGCGTTGGTGAGCTGCGTGCTCGCGCCGAGGGTGAAGAGGGTTGTGTGCTGTCTGGACTTGAGTCTTGGTCTGCGTAATATCTACGATATGACTTTAAAATTTGATATTGATTGTGATGTTGATTTGATGCATGATGCTTTATATATGGATGGAGAAAATGATTTGCCTGGGTTATCTATCTTATAGATTCTTTTTTTTTGTTTACTGTTTATTTTTTTTTTCTGGTTCTTCGTATTCCCCGTCTTCCTTCTCTGCCTGGGGCTGCCTATCATAATATAGGCCCTTTGAAATTGTCCTGAGCTAACGCCGTTTTTCCTACATGATGCACGAAATTATACATACTGGAAATAATTCCATTGATCTACATACATACTGGATGTGCGCTGTACTGCTGTACTGCTGAGCTGACACTCTGATCCTTCCAACCTTGGTTTCTCCTACTATATAAACGAGGACACTCTCCACTTCCCATTCCCATCTCTTCCAGTCTTCTCATCGTCATCCGTGGCAGGGCTTCTCTACTCAATTAGGGGAGGTGGTTACACAGCAGACATTCACTGATGCCATCCATAGCTCTCTCTAACGAGGCAGTTCGCGAATGAGCAGCGTCTCAGAGGAAACCCCTACAATCCCCTCCGATATTCTTCTGACTCCCTGCTCAGTGGATACTGAGCCTAACAGATAGCAGATATGAGGAACTCGGGTCTATCAGCCGTGATGGAAGGTGTACAGCGGGCAAAAAAGGGAAACAACACCCCTTAAACCCCTCCCATCCTCACAACGAAGCGGCCTTGAGTCGTCTACGAATCCCGCTACCGCCGCGACAAGGCCAGCACATGCGTTTACGGGTGGGCCTCTAACCAGATCCACACGAGACTACTCTCACAATTTGAGTCTAACCTGGGCTCAAGCACAATCACACATCACACAGGAGAAGCTGAATTGACCAAACTGATCCTCCTTGGTCCACGGCATGTCTTCCTTACAGGCTTACTTTCGCCTCACTCTACTCTTACCTTAGTCTCTTTCCGATGATACTGGACAACGATCATCATTTCGGCTTGGTCATCGCCGATGAGGCCCATCGTGCGAAAAAGAAACAAACTGATCCTCCTCTGATCCTCCTCTGGTCCACGGCATGTCTTCCTTCCAGACTTACTTTCGCCTCACTCTACTCTTACCTTACTCTCTTTTCGATTCACCTCTACCTTACATCGCTCTCATTCAATTCCTTCCCTAGTCCCTTTCCCTAATCCCTTTCCCTAATCTATCCACTCCCTCCCCTCCTAAACCTTCCTTCCGCCGCCATATGCCATGAAGCAGTTCCCACTACACTATTTTCCTTCGAAATTCTCGTTCTTTTGATTGATCAAGCCAAGCTCTGTACATATCCAGAGGATAAGGCCGAAATGGAAGTCTTGCCTACATTCTCTATACTTCATGCAGTACATAATAAGCAACAAAGAGGAACGACCACCCATGTAGCAATGCTAGTCAGCCAATTATCGATGGTAATATCCAGCATCCCAGGCCCATTGCGTTTTCTTCCACTGAAACTCAGTTTTTGTGTCTTTGGCCCGCAGGCGCATGTTTAGTAACTACAGCTTACACAATTCCTGTGCTGTTGAACAAGGGCACGGTTAGTGATATGAAGTGCTGATTTTACCAGTGGGTATGTGTTCCTGATGATAATAATCAAGTTATGTACTTGAGAATTGCTAGAGCAAATGGTAAAGAAGAAGATGGGTTTGATTCGAGGGCTGAGGTATGATATTACATTAAACGGCCTTGAGTTGTCGTGATGGAGGGAAAGACGGGAATATATAGATTCAACGTTGATATATTGTTTCCGACCTATTCCAGTTTGCTTTTTTGGAGCCTAGCAGATCTATATAGAATGACTGAATGTATATCGGTCATGATTAACACCCAATATAAAAAGGCCAAGGCAGATGAAATTCTCCAAAAGTCGTTAATGCACAATCGTAGAATCCGTCGACAGCGTCTCTAAAAGAATACAAGAAACTAGTGGAAGATTTTCAGTCAAAGTCACGTTAAAACTACAGACAAGTCAGGCAATTTGGTTTAAGACAAGACAAGGGACTAGAACAAAGACAGACGTCTTCGTCTCGAGAAAAGGAACAACGCAACCTAATCCCTATAACCAACTCCATATACATCCTTGCCCTACAGGTACAGCATTGTCTGCGCAGCGCCATCAACCCGTCCAGGCAAAACAACCAGAGAGGCGGACGGGACAGCGGATTTGAAAAGAGGTAAAAAAAAAATGAAGAAGTAAAATGTCTCAAAGCAGAGATGGATGGATAGAGAGATCGAGGTAAAGAGTAAGGTAAAGAGTAACAAAAAGAAAACGACCGACTCTATTCCACTAAAATCGAGATTCCATTTTCAGGCTATCCGCTTGATAATGCGAGTCCAACAACGCTTGCAATCCACCAGTGCCTCCATCCTGCTTTTTGATACACCAGGAAAGTACGAGCGAATACGAGTAGTAAAGTGCTGCAAGAAGCTTAGAAGCACTTGCGGTGAACGATGGAGGGACCGCTCTCGTCGTACTCCTGCTTGGAGATCCACATCTGCTGGAAGGTCGACAGGGAGGCCAGGATGGAACCACCGATCCAGACGGAGTACTTGCGCTCGGGGGGAGCGATGATCTTGACCTTCATGGAAGAAGGAGCAAGAGCAGTGATCTCCTTCTGCATACGGTCGGAGATACCGGGGTACATGGTGGTACCACCAGACTAAAGAGAGGTATATATTAGTGGGATTTTCGCAAAGTTTTGTTCCAAGGGTTCTTCTTACCATGACAATGTTGCCGTACAGATCCTTACGGACATCAACATCACACTTCATGATGGAGTTGAAGGTGGTGACGTGGATACCGCCAGACTCAAGGCCAAGAACGTTTGGCTGGAAGAGAGCCTCGGGAGCACGGAAGCGCTCGTTACCAATAGTGATGACCTGTCCATCGGGAAGCTCGTAGGACTTCTCGAGGCTGGAGCTCTGGGAAGCGGTCTGGATCTCCTGCTCGAAGTCGAGAGCGACGTAGCAAAGCTTCTCCTTGATGTCACGGACGATTTCACGCTCGGCAGTGGTGGAGAAAGTGTAACCACGCTCAGCGAGGATCTTCATCAGGTAATCGGTCAAATCACGGCCAGCCATGTCGACACGCGAGATAGCGTGGGGCAGAGAGAAACCCTCGTAGATGGGGACAACGTGGGTGACACCGTCACCGGAGTCGAGAACGATACCAGTGGTACGACCGGAGGCGTACAGGGACAGAACGGCCTGGATGGAGACGTAGAATGCGGGTGCGTTGAAGGTCTCGAACACGATCTGGGTCATCTTCTCACGGTTGGACTTGGGGTTGATGGGAGCTTCGGTCAAGAGAATGGGGTGCTCTTCGGGGGCAACACGGAGCTCGTTGTAGAAGGTGTGGTGCCAGATCTTCTCCATGTCGTCCCAGTTGGTGACAACACCGTGCTCAATGGGGTAACGGAGCGTGAGGATACCACGCTTGGACTGTGCCTCATCACCAACGTAGGAGTCCTTCTGACCCATACCAATCATGATACTGCGCGCATGTTAGTATTTTTGGTTGCTTCATTGGGGATCAAATTGGCTGTATATGGTGTATACGGCCAAAATGAGCAAAAAAAAGGGGGGATGATTTACCCATGGTGACGGGGACGACCGACAATAGAGGCTGTTGAATTTTGTTAGTAAGTTGATTCTCGGATTCAAGGTTCTTCCCAGCCAAGCAAAAGAGGGGAAGCCATCCGACGCAAGGGTTGGTGGGATGGCCTTCGCAAGGAGGGGTGTCATATTCTGTGGGGTTGAACTTACGGAAGACAGCTCGTGGTGCGTCGTCACCGGCGAAACCGGCCTTACACATACCCGAACTACATCGCAAATCATCAGTATCATAGTTCTTGTAGTGTTCGAAGCGCCATTTGAATGTTGTTGAGGGAGATGGAAAGCCATTGGGATGGGATTCCATCAGCCGTCGTGGCCGATTAGGGGTGGCGAGAACCGCGACCGGGGGTGATTTGACGACCAGGCCCAAACACAAGCCAGAAGCTTCCGGGAAAAAGCATAGCACCTACCCATTGTCGATGACGAGAGCAGCAACTTCTTCTATAATGAGATATACGGGTTAGTTGTCATTCGCAAATCGGATTCGAAGCTGTGGCAACAGGGGGGGCAGCTTCCGGGGAAGCTGCTGATGTGGCCACATCGAGAATAACATACCCTCCATTGTGACAGATTAAACAAGGAACCTGGGGGAGAAGGAAAAAAAAGAAAAGAAAGATGGAATGAGGTTAGAGGGGGGGATATAGTTGGGATTAGGGGAGAAGGGAAGAAGGAAGAGGGTGAGAGAGCGAGAAGAGTGGAGAGGGGTTTGTGATGGCTGGGATTGTGCGCTGCCTGAGGCCTTCTATTTTTGACCCCCTCCGATCACAGGTTTTGGGTCCTTTCTGGTCCTTTTTTATATATATAAGTTTAATTAGAAGGCAGAACTATTCTCAATTTGAATACTTCATTGCCTTTGATCCCTTCAATCATGTCTACCTAAAGCATTGCGTGGACATCCTTGGGTGAGCCTCCAGACCCATTCTGGGTACCGGGGGCAATACGTACCTCTTGACCGGGTTAGGCACTGTAGGGTGTTTACTTGCAAGGTTGTATTACAATGATTACAATGACCGTGTCAGACATACAGACATACACAAATGCATTACAATTGTAGTCCAAGTGCTCCCCCCAGGCTCCTGGATTCCCCGTGGCGTGTTCTAAGTATAGGACACAGACCCAGACTTCAGCCCTTGGGGTAGACACCCGTTCCAAGGTTGTTGGAAGTGGACACGCACACATAATGCGTAGAAGGGATAATACGGTCTGAGACTCTCAGACCATCGAACCGTCAGACCGTCAGACCGTCACTGCCAGAACAATTTATCCCAGGGTGGTTACCGCCATTTGCCAGGGTCTAAGAAGAACAGCTAAGCCTCTTAGAATGGTGAGGCGGTGAGGTACTGCCACGTGACATCTTGGGAAGTACGAAATACAAAGTGTACTCTCTCTCTTTTCTATCTGACCACTTACCCCTGACTTTGTCTCCTATTTTATGATCTCCAGTTTTTAAAAAATGGAATTTATATGTCAGCCCATCTTGACCTTCTTGGTGGCCAGATTTTCTGCCATTTGACCCCTCCATTGGCAACAAAGTTCTTCGAATTTGAACTTCAAGCCCCTTGAAATATATCTTGGCAGAGGCTCGGCTTTGATAACCCGGTTCTAGTACATTCGAAGAAACCCATGCCCAAAGAAAATAGCCACTTGGCTTTCATGCTACATCCTTCAAAATGAACATAACAGAAATGAATTCCTACAAGTGGTTCTTTAGTCTACCTAGATTTTGGGGTCCGAAATGGCTAGGCCCACCAAGTTATCCGCTCAACGGTTCCAGCAAACTACGAACGAGCCATTGGAAATCACACTCATATGCTACCACTATTCAAACCGCCGAAACTAAACGGATAAAACGTTCTTTCAAGTCTTCTTATTTCAGGTTTTGCCATGGAATTTGCTCCAGGTTTCCCAGTGACAACCGAATATAGATCCAAGGGTCAACACTTGAATCTGTTGGTAGCTCAACGATTTGGGATGGATTTCTCGGCTTTATGATGTCAAGGTTCTTCAATTGAGACTATCCATACAGTCCATATTGTATATGCAGTCGATGATGACTCCGGTTTCTCTTCCAAGGTTTTGAGATACGGTCACATGATCGAACCCGCTGGTCGCCGCGCGAATCAGCCAGAAGTCGTCCCTCGCCGAGACGTCAGATTATGTCAGCGGCCTTTTTTTCCAACTGTAGAAAAGTATTGAACGTCGCGACTGTAACAATACTGTGTGATACACAGTAAATCAATTTCTGCCCTGCGACATATACTCTCTTCCTACTCTCTTCTTCGTTAGCCTTCCCCAAAGAATAACACACCCCACACACCGACAATACAATTACCCCGCCAGCCCACCATGGACCCCGAAATGAACAAGCTCCTCAAATGGAGTGTCGCCAACTCCCAGGCATCTGCAGGCGCCGATGGCGAGGGTAGCGCCCCGAATCTCCCAGCAGCCGCGTCGACCTTGACCCCACAAATGGTTAACACACTCTTTGGTGGCCCCTCCGAGGCCGATATGATGCGGGCCGCGATGGAAGTCGTGCACGACAACGAGACCGACCTGGAGAACAAGTTGATCGCATTCGACAATTTTGAGCAGCTGATTGAGGGAATCGACAATGCGAACAACCTCGTCCCGCTCAATCTATGGAAGCCTCTTGTTGACCTGCTCAAGCACGACGAGACCGACATCAGACGTATGGCGGCCTGGTGTGTGGGAACAGCCGTGCAGAACAACCCCAAGGCACAGGATCAGGTATGAGAGAACTCTTGAGTGACCCACCAAGGCATGATAATCACAATACTAACGCATCCGCCAGCTTGTCGAACTAAACGAAATCCCTACCCTTGTCAACCTCGCCACTACAGAATCCAACCCTGCAGCCCGCAAGAAGGCAATTTACGCCATTTCCTCTGCAGTCCGTAACCACCAGCCCGCCCTGGATGCGTTGAACAAGAGCCTCCCAGAAGGCTACCCCACTGACAAGACCGACGCTGCCGACATGGACGGCATTGACACTATCATGGATAAGCTGCGGTCCCACCAGGTCAATGCCTCTGCATGAAGGGTGTGAGCAGTGACTGGACTGTAAGAGTCAGAATACACAAAGACACAGAGGCATCAAGATACCCACTGAATGCGAGTCCGTCCGTCCCTTGGGACTGGCTCTGTGTCGTGCCAAGGGCTGGCACTCGCAGTGCGACAGGCAAAGCTGTTACTGCAACTGCGTTGAGCGCTGTGATGACGACACTAGGCTTCAATGCTGGTAGATGCCGGCGATCATTTGATGTGCGGGTACCCGAAATGGTTCTGCACTGCTTCCTAGTTACTTGGTTGCCTTAGGGTTGCATCAGCATCATCTAACAACCTGTAATTTTTTCTTGGTCTAAGCATATATTTGAATTGTACATACCCAGGGACTTGGTCCTACATTAAATACAATCACAAGTTTCGACTGTCAATGTCATATCTGGATGCCTGAATCTAAGTACTTCGGTGCCTATGCTGTCTAAATTGGGCTGTTTTGCTGTTGTAACAGTATACCCCGAAGAACCTAATACATACATGTACTATATTATAGCTCATTAATGAGAGATCTAGAGAAAAGCAGAAACCAATTTGCTACAGATTAGAACTCACGTTGCCCTTCCCAGTTTGCTTGATGATATCCATAGATACCCCGGAACAACATTTCTCCACCCAGACATCGTCATTGGACTCCAGCTCTCACCAGCACCATCCCCTCGACCAAGACTCCATCCCCCACAAATCCCAAAAATGGACAGCTCAAGCAACCGACTCTTCCGCTTCTCCAAGCCAGAATGGCTGAATAACTCCGCCGTCCGCAATGGCGGTGTCTACGTCGCAGGCGCCCTGGTAAGCATCCGATCCACCCTCCACCTCCACCCGAGACCAGGCTGTCGCGACACACCCCAAGCTCAAAGCCTTCAATCCAAATGAAAAAGAAATGGAATTGAATCTCAGATCCACCCCAAACAAATCCAATCCAAAAAACCAGAATAGAAAGCTAACAAAAACCACCCGTACAATAGTTCGCAGCAGGCTTCTTCTTCTTAATCGACGTCGCCTCATTCTCGCGCAGCCCGCGCAACGGCTCAGACGTGCATATCAAATTCGTCGACTGGATCCCCGGTATCTGCTCCGCGCTCGGAATGCTGGTTATCAACTCGATTGAGAAGAGCCGGCTGCAGGCTGATAGCTTCAGTTACAGCGGGAGTGGGGTCGCGTGGAAGGCGAGGTTTGTGCTGTTTTTGGGTTTTGCGTTGCTTGCTGGTGGTTTGGCTGGGAGTGTGGTATGTATATTTCTCCTTTTTTTTCCCGCTGCTAGTTCCCTGCTGGGGCGGAGGCATTGGGGGGTGCTTTACTGACTCGATTCTCGATAGACGGTTATGGTTCTCAAGTACCTTATCAAGGATTATCCGATCCAGACGCTTTACTTTGGAATTGCAAATATTGTGGCTAATGGGCTTGTTATGCTCAGGTATGTGTTTTGGCTGATTCGATGTTATTTGGCATCAAGTTGTGCTTGCGTGCTAACCATGCTATTCCTGATCTAGCTCGATCGTCCTCTGGGTTTCTCAGAACATTGAGGATGACTACACCTACAATCTGGCTCTGTGAGGCAGCCTGCTTCAATCTATAACTCCTCTGTTTGTATTCTACTCGATTTCCTTGCTCTGATGACTTTTTGCCGGGATGCATTACGCGCATCCGCATCTTTGGCTGGGATTGGCGCTTTAGCATGAATTTATTTGCATTTTACGTTGTGCGTGGTCTCAGTTGGGAGTACCTATTATGACAGATTCTGAGATGCCTAAAACATATAGATATTCAAGTAAACAGTAGAAGTAAATATTACCAAGAAGGTATCATTGCAGCTATGCATGAAGAAACAAATGCCCTAAGCAGAACGCCCCTTGAACACCAAGTCGCATATATGCATTCATGAAATCGTAAAATCACCATCACCCACATTAGCTCCAACCTCCTTCAATGCTCCTCGCAGAACAATCTCAATAACTCATCAATACAAGTCATAGCCTTCTCCTTCTCCAACACCGAAGGCGCCAACCCCGGCGCCTGCTTCAAATACCTGCGAAGCGCAAAAGCAGCAGCTTTATACGTCGCATGGTACATAGCCTTGAACTCATCATCATCGGCAGTGTTCCCCGGCGCAGGTGTCTCAGCGCGCAAAGCCTCCGGCGCCGGCGTCGTTCCCGAGACATCAGCTTCATTCTCTGCACCGGCACCACCTGACGACTTCCCCGCTGACGCAGAGCGCATATTGGCACGGTGGAAACCATACAGACGCATACAAGTCAAGATCGTGCGCGTGATGAGATTCTTGTTCTCCGCAATCACAGTATCAGGATCCTTAGTCGGCGAGCCAGGCGCAGACACCGGTTTTTCTTCAGAGACCGAAAGAGATGACGGGCCCTGGGCCTGCGACATCTGTGCTCCGCGGCGCGGGCCAGAATCCAAGAACGGGTTTGGCGTTGGAGCGCGCTTTTGCGGATCGGCGTTTAGGGCTGGCGTTGCGCGGCCGCGTACGCTACCTGGGCGATGGAGACCTGCTCCGACTGAGACGGATCGGGAACGGTGAGAGACGATCCGGTCGAGGGATGGGAGGGTGGGGCTGTCTTCTCCTGGCTCGCGTTTGATGCGGAGGGTTTGGAGGTTTTGTGATGAGGAGAGAGGTCGTGAAGAGGCCATTAGTTGTGAGACGGCTTCGCCGCCTCGTTGGCGGACGCGGCGGTGGTGTTGTGCGGCTACTTCGAAGAGGGTTGCTACTCTTTTGCGTTTTGGGCTGGGGGAGCTTATGTCTGGTAGGAACTCTGCGCAGCGTGGGTTTGCGATGGGTTGGTCTGGGTTTGAGGGTGGCGGAGAGGGATAGGCTTGGGCCTGGGTGAGTCGGGATGTTGAGAGTGGCGCGGCGTAGATTCTGAGTTCGTAGGGAGCACGCTGTGGTGTATTGCTGTGACCTGGGGTCTCGGAGGGGGATGAATGTGGTGGGGTGGGTGGGCGTGTGCATGATGCTGCGCTGGATATTACGCCGTAGACTAATAAGCTTGTTGGGGCTGCGTTGCCTGATTTAGTGTTGCCCTCGACGGCAACTAGCAGACCGACTGGGCATTGGAAGGATTGTTGGAGTGCTGGGTCTTCTTCATTTAGCCAGAGGGCGCCGGCTAGTTTCCTCTGCAGCCATTTTGATGTCCCCGCGTGGGATGTGTGTAGCTCGAGGTTGGGACCGGCGCGTGCATGCAGTGGGATGAGTGCTGGGTTGACGAAACTGCGGAGACTGAGTTGAGACTCTTTGGATAGCTCGGACTGCCAGTAGGAATTCGGATCGACCAGTCGAATCCCTGGTCAAGTGGTTAGTGAGGAACATGATGTGATACGCGTGTGGTTTACCATCTAACTTGGAGTCCGAGCTGAGAGGAATGGATCCTGTCCAGACATTCATCTTTTTACCTGGATCCCGAAAGCGCCTTTCATGGGTTCAGCATAGTGACATCAATTTGGTATAGTAGTGTTGTTTCCAAACTGATCTGCTGTTATCTCCGAATCTCTGCAGACGCGCCGAATCCGCGCGCGGTCACGTGGACAGTAGATCAGACTAAATAAACCAGTCAAAACCTTGGAGGGAATAATCGGGAATAATTTCAAAAGCTAAGTAGAATTGGAAATTTGGATTCCTCATTTTCCAGAAGAATTCTCTATATCCGTTGGGTTATAATACACCTAGAGTAGCACAGCCAGGTGTTGGAGCCATCGCCATTTAAAGAGAGGCACACCCCGCACCAAATAACTCATACATAGCATATCAAGCATACGCTGAAATCAAAAGAAACAGTAGAAAAACAGATATCATCATGAAAGCCGGATGCCGCGAGACCCACTGGCCTAGAGTATAGGTATAGTCCTTGGCAACCCCGCGCCTCATCCAGTCTGGGCGATCAGAACTCTTCCTGTTCCTGGAAGAACATTGAGAAGCTAATAATGGTGCCATAAATCAATAGGCCTCCAAAAATCGACATGATCATTGCTGGGATCTCGATTGCGCCGCTGTGGGCGAGGACGATAGGAAGTGCTAGGGGATAGGTTAGTTAGATAATCATCAATAGCGCAATGGTGAAGCAATCAGTATAGACACAGCATGGTCTAAATACCAAGAGCCGACTGGTCGACGGATGATATGTCCCACAAGAGGGGTTGTTGAACCAACGACGTACCAATGCCAGTAAGAACCAAAAATCCGGTCAGGAACCGTCCAAAGTCCATCGCGGAGTTGCTCGAGCTGTCCATAAAATCATCTGGGTTTGCGCATCGTTGGCAGATCCAGTTAGGAAGCGGCGCAACAACGTAGATGCCGACCACCAGCAGCGGCCAGTATCTGTGCCACAGCGCGGAAGAGAGGATAACGAGGAGGAAGCCAATCGCAAGAACCTAGTCAGATGTTAGCAAATATTTAGAAGCCAGGAAAGTAGTGGAATTAGACGTACAAAGGAGAGAGCAATGATGGTCTTGAGTCCAGCAGCCATGATTGCGGAGTCGCCGAAAGCCGATCGATGAGATTAAAGGTGGGAGGGGTAGGAGTTGTTGAACTGGGTGAAACCAGGAGACAATATCAAGAGGAGATCAAATATGACAGCCCCATTGGCCGAGTGCAGAAAATCAAAGAAGGACAGTACAGCGACAAGCTGGAGATGAGCTCGAGAATGAGTGACGTTGGCGCCTGAAGGTCACTGGATATTGTGGCCTCAGGCACAAACAGCTCATGCTTCACACCGCGTCACTTTACTGCCTGCTCCAGCTCCCCCATTCTCCCTCCATCACCGGATTATCCCTCGGATTCTTGAGTTGCTGTTCCTGAGTCTCTATTTATCAACAAGAATCCACTTTCTTTATTTGCTTTGATATCCATTCAACCCTTTCCGTCACGATGTTCAGAAACAATTACGACAACGATGCCGTCACTTTGTAAGACCAGGTCCCCGACCTCCCTCGGATTCATCAGATGCTAACTCGAACGATCCTAGCTCTCCACAGGGTCGGATATTTCAAGTGGAATATGCACAGGAAGCAGTGAAGCAAGGATCCGTCGTCGTGGGATTGGTGAATAAGACACATGCCGTGCTGGTTGGACTCAAGGTTCGCAGACCTACAACAGAAAACGAACAGACCAAACCGTCAAAACTAACATATGAACACCCTCTAGCGCAACGCAGAAGAGCTCTCCTCGTACCAGAAGAAGATCATCGAGATCGACTCTCACATGGCGATCGCCATCGCCGGCCTTGCATCAGACGCCCGCGTCCTCTCAAACTTCATGAAGCAGCAGTCCCTCGGCTCGAAGATGACCTACGGCCGGCCCATCCCCCTGGACCGGATCGTTGCCCAGATCGGCGACCGCGCGCAGACCAACACCCAGCACTACGGGAAACGGCCGTACGGTGTGGGTCTGTTGGTTGCCGGTGTTGATGAGGCTGGCCCGCACCTGTTCGAGTTCCAGCCCTCTGGCCTGACACACGAGATGGCTGCTTGTGCCATCGGTGCCCGTTCGCAGATGGCCCGCACGTATTTGGAGCGAAACCTTGATAAGTTCGAGGACTGCAGTCGTGATGAGCTGATTCAGCATGGATTGAGCGCGCTAAAGGAGACACTGTCTCAGGATAAGGAGCTTACGGTGGACAATACTTCTGTTGGTGTTGTCGGTGTGACTAATGGCAAGAAGGAGAACTTCAAGCTGTACGAAGGCCAGGACACGGCTGCGCTGCTTGAGGTGCTGGAGCAGCGCGAGTCCGCTGGTGCGGAGGGCGAGACCATGGAGGTTGATTCATAATTGTCTGATTTTGGTTTAATGATTCGCATAGACATGAAATCCTGATTATGTTTTGTCTTGTGTTTGCGTCCAATGATCTCAGTTACTCAATCATCAATTCATAAGGCTCTTCTAACGAAGTAATTTATACTTGTGTATGTATACATGCCTGAAGTTTTCCACTGCCAAACCCCGAACAGATCAGAACAAACACCAATCAAACGAAACGACATCTATATACTCGTACCCCATTTGTTTTGATGATCAAGCAGAGCAGCTTCATTCCTCTCCCCAGTTCAACTGCATCCGCCCATTACTGACCTGATAAGCCAGCAACTTCGGCCAGACCTCAGAAACCTCCCTGGCCTCCGCAAGAATCTCCCCATTACTAGCACTGATATAACCCTCCTTGACAGCATTGCGCACCCAAGCCAACAATCCATCCCAGTACCCATTGATATTCAACAAAACAACAGCAACCTTATGAATCCCCAACTGATTCCACGTCGTCATCTCCATAACCTCCTCAATAGTTCCAAACCCACCAGCGAGCGAAACAAACCCGGACCCAGGTCCACCTTCAAGGACCTTCTCCGCCATCATACGCTTGCGGGTATGCATATCGGCGACAACGGTCGTAAGACCATATTCCGACTCAGGGATTCCATTGGCATCAACAGCATCAAAGGACTCGACAACACGCTCCGCAGCTTTACCGGGTTTGGCACTGGCCTGGCCTTCCGTGTGCTCGCGCATACCGCCGACAGTTGCGACTTTGACGAGTGCGCGGGGGATGATGCCGTGCACGGCTTTCGGGCCCGAGAGTGAGACAAGTGCGCGCGCTACTTCGCCCATTAGGCCGGTTGTGCCGCCGCCGTAGACTAGTTGCACGTTGTGTCTGTGGAATTCTACGGCGAGGGCGCGGGCTGCTTCCATGTGGACTGGGCTGTTGCCTGGGACGGAGCCGCAGCTGGGGACCCGAAGGGGATTTGTTAGTTCGAGGTTGCAAGGAAGAAGGTGGTATATAGAACATATAGGCTCTGGGTTCACACCTGCCAGATAGACAAGATGGTGTTGTTGTAACTTTAAAGTGTCTAACTAGGTGGTGGTGAGGGGTATGACTCACAACACACAGACAACGGCAGGCTTGGTTTCTGAGTCTGCCATTTTGGTATGTAGTTGGGATTGATAGTATGGACAAACAAGAGGTCTTGAAAGGGGTTTGATCAGAGAAGGATGAAGGAGCTTGACTCATGAGTCAGGAGCGAACCCGAGCCCAAACAGGTAAACCCCCACTCCGATAAGGAGATAGCGGAGTATAACGTCAGGGCTGTCGGGCCTGACTCCAATTTTGCGTAATTTTTTGTGATATAGTTAAGATTTTACAGACAAATACCTGACTATCCTCAATTTGATTTGAGGATATACCAAGAGAAAATATAAGCTAAATATATTCTTCGGCTTTAATTTGTCAATTAAGGAGTGGCGAGTAATGCCGAACTAACACCAGCTCTAGGTTATGAGTATAAACTTGAGACTTACTATGTTAGCATTGTAGCTTTTTCATAGACCATTGAACCGAACGATATTCTTATATCTCAATATTTTCCTCCAAAATCTGTTGCAAGGTTCTCTTTATATACACACGTGTAGACTATGTAGATGCCATTATGCTCCATAGAAAAATGTGGCATAACCAAGGCAAGAAATAAAATTGCAACACACTATTGGTCATTCACAAGAATATTTGGCTGCTTATGGGGCGTTCAAAATCAATGAAGTACTGTATATCTGTGGGGAAAAGACGTATCTGGGGTCAAGTGACATGTCGAACTCGGTATGGCAAGATCCGCAAAGAGGAATTGTGTTATGTGTGTGTTTGTAGTTGAAGGTAAACAGCCCAGCTTGCTCCTATACAAAAATCCGAATAAAGCGGGACTTGTTAGCTTGTTACTCATCTGAAGCTTACCTAGGGGTCATTGTGGGGTACGATATGGCAAATTTCTGGTACTCTTGTCGAGTATGCCCAACACTTAGTTCTAGAAACTAATGGCAAGTGCGCGCAGATCATTAATGTCGTCGATATTCATACCGAGCAGGATACTCAGAATGAAATGATAGTGGACGGGGAATTTCGGTTCCTTGAGGAAGTTGTCCAACCATTACACTGGCGCCACGACTTCTATAGATCGTGACCGGCGGGAATCTCGAAACTTCCTCTGTCAACTCGTTTATGAGTCGATCAAAAGAGACTCTTATACTTGTTCCAGAAAAAACTTTAGGTAGATTTTCCTACCGGAGGATATGGATTCGTTCTAGAAAGTGTTTGATTTGGAAAATCAGGTTCTGGCCATTTGTGCTATAAGGAAGGGACATCTGATTGAAGTATAAATCCCCATTCACAACTTAGGTGAGGTATTACCAGGGGTTTGAGATCAAGTTGGTGGTCTGGGCTCAAGCATTTGATATGGATAACACTATGCCTGGGGTTAGTACAGCCAATAGCCAGTCTGAGACAGTCCGGTGTGCTTACTTGAGTCAAGCTTGTGAAACGCCGACCTATCCGAAGCAATGTGTTGGAAGTAGTGAGGCTGTTGATTTTCTTTTTTTGTTCTTCCAACCTTCTGTTATGGACCGGGCCTGAAGTACCTTAAGACTCCCTTATTCAAGTTTTTAGAATGAACAATTTGAATTATTGTCGTACTGAAAAAGAAGTGCCAATTATAAATTCATTGTATCAATGATTCATCCGACTGTCCGAGGTCGAGCTCATAAATTGATAAGCGAAGAGAGTACGAACAATGTAAAGTTGGGAGCCCAAATGCTAATTTTGGGCCGAACCAATCGGATGTCGAGTTGACTTCCGGGTTTGGTCCCATTTTGATCCGTGGACGGAAGTCAACTCAATTCCTGATTGGCTGACGGGATAGGTCTTGCCTTTCTACATGGAGTTCACATAGCTGTAGACTACGTTTCTTCATGGATGATTGTAAATAATGTCGGATATAATTGAGTCATGGTGCCGGAGGCTTCTCCTATATTTTCCTTGTGCTCTGTGGCATGGGGGAACTGTTAAATAATTTATCCGACTGTTGAAGTGTATAGTTATAGCTAACTAGCTAGCAACTACACAAAGTCAATTCGAACCGTGAAGCCAACCATGGGAGACCCAGAGAATGCTCTTAAAGTAAGTGGCCTTCCTAGTTTGACAGGCCGAGAAGGGTATAAAGTCTAATTGTTCAATTGAAACGCAGGATGAGGTCCCCACGGAGAAGGTCCCTTCGCTCATTTATCGCCCATCCGGTCGGTCATTGGGTATTATCTATGAGAATGTGACAGTGTTTGGTGTACAATCCGGAGCGGATGGTATTTCGAACTTGCCAGCAATCCTGTTTAAAATTGCCAAGTGGCCATTCTCGAAACTCCTCACAAGAAAACCCGCTGCATCTACTAAGATCATAGAGAATGTATCAGGCGTTCTTTTCCCCGGTGAGACTTTGTTGGTGTTAGGTCGACCAGGGTCGGGCTGCTCAACTGCCTTGAAAGTTATGGCCAACAATCACGAGTCTTTCCAGGACGTGCGCGGTATGGTGTCCTACGCCGGTCTAGAATCAAAGGAGATGCTCGAAAAGTTTGCTTCAGAGGTCATATATGTGAGCGAAGAGGATATCCATTTTCCAACTCTCAAAGTGAAAGACACACTTGGCTTCGGTCTTCGCCTTCGCAAGCCTGCCTCTGAGCAGAGAGATGATGCCGATTTTGCCGACCAGATGACAGATGCAACATTGTCTGCCATGGGAATGATGCATACAAAAGACACGATCGTGGGTGATGCGTTTATTCGTGGATTGTCGGGGGGTGAGAGAAAACGTATCACTCTGGGGGAGGGTCTTGCTGTCAACCCAGCGTTTGGATCATGGGACAATCCCATCCGTGGCTTGGATAGCTCATCTGCCACCCAGTTCTTGCGTACCCTCCAATCTGTGTCCAAGAATTCCGGAATGTCCAATGCCGTATCCATTTATCAGGTCTCGGAGAAAATTTACGAGGAGTGCTTCGACCGGGTCATGGTACTCCATGAAGGTCAAATGATCTTTTATGGGTTAACATCCGACGCGAAGCAGTATTTTACCGACCTTGGATTTGAGTGCCGTAACAGGCAGACCACTCCCGACTTTTTGACCTCCGTGACCTCGCCAGCCGAGCGATTGATCCGTGAGGACCACAGGGATTCGTTTGTCCCTCTTACTCCGGCCGAAATGGCACATGCGTTTCGCAACAGCCCTCAATATCGGAAACTCCTGGACGAAATGGAAAGATACCGCACCACAGTGGTGCAAGATCAAAGTACAATTACTCGATTTTCCCAAAGCGTGGATGAATTGAGGTCCAAATGGACCCTTGGAAAAGCGGCTGCCCCAACACCATTGTTCAAGCAGGTCTGGGTGACACTGCGTCGCCATTACCAACTGCTTTGGGGCGAGCGTCGAACATTTTACGCGCTCATCGCATTCAACCTGGCGAACGCTCTCATCAACGGTTCTACCTACTACATGGCCCCGAAAGATGCCACTGGCTCTTACGAAAGAAGCTGTGCGTTGTTTTTTTCTTTGATTTATTTTTGTTTGGTGGGCATGGCAGAAACAACAGCCACTGTACAATCGCGCGATGTGCTGCTTAAACAATCCAAGTACGGGTTTATTCGACCGGCAGCTCTGGTCATTGCGCAAGCTTTGGCTGATATCCCAGTTGCGTTTATTCAATGTCTTCTCTTCGCCTGCTGTTATTATTTCACCATCGGTCTGGTGAAGACAGGCTCTGCCTTCTGGATATTTGTCCTGATTGTCTTTACTTATTATTCCGCTATACAAAGCATGTTTCGAATGTTGGGCGCCTGGTCTCCTAATACATCGATTGCCCTGCTTCTAGCTGGTAGTGCGGTTCCCGTCAATCTTCTCTGGTCTGGCTTTTCCCCAACGAGACCGACACAACTTCGGTGGGGATCCTGGATACGACGAATTGCACCTTCCCCCTGGGCGCTCGAGGCGCTGATTGGCAACGAGTTTTCAGGGATTAATTTGACTTGTCCCGAATCCCAGATGGTGCCAACTGGCAGCGGATACGATGACCTGCGATATCAAACCTGCAGCATTGTGGGAAGCGAGAAAGGTCATCGATCGGTAACTGGTACGACATACATGACCCACCAGTTTGCGTTCTCTCGTGAGAATTTATGGCGAAATTTTGGTATTCTCTTGGTCTTATGGTTTTTGTACACGTTGTTGGCCGGTTTAGGTCTCACCATCATGACCCGGGAAACTAGCGGTTCCCATTCTCGAGTGTTCAAGAAATCAAAGTCACCTTCTCTAGCCCAACATGCAACACCGAGTGATGATGTTGAAAGGAACTCCAATACGTCGTCTCATTCGTCAAGCATTTCGACTGTTCAGATCGATGACAATGAGCCTATCGGTCACGTCAGCAGCAAGCCACACGGTTCAGTCTTTTCATTCAAAGATTTAAGCTACTACGTGAACGTTAATGGCGAGGAAAAGCAGTTGCTTCGAAGTATCAGTGGCTACGTCAAGCCTGGCCAGCTAACTGCCCTGATGGGTGCATCTGGTGCGGGCAAAACGACACTTCTCGACACCCTCGCCCAACGGAATAGCAGTGGACGCGTGGAAGGACAACTGAGAATCAATGGGAAGCCTTTAGGCCCCACGTTCCCTCGCTCCTGTGGTTTCGTGATGCAACAAGATGTTCACGAGCCTTTGGCTACCGTTCGCGAAGCGCTTCAGTTTTCCGCTCGTATGAGGCAGCCGGCAAACATCCCCGATAACGAAAAGATGGCATATGTCGAAAATGTCATCAACACCCTGGACATGGAGTCTATCGCAGATGCGCTCATTGGGACGCCCGGCGACGGAAGATTATCTGTCGAAGAACGGAAAAGAATAACCATTGGAGTTGAATTGGCAGCTCGTCCGTCTGCGTTGCTGTTTCTTGACGAAGTAAGTTATCCCCTGGAATATCTACTATTGGACATGAATCCAGTCTCTCCCTTTTGAATCCTTATATGACAAGCACTGACCCATGTGACCTTTTCCCTAACTATAGCCTACATCAGGCCTTGACAGCCAAGCCGCTTTTTCCTTGGTTATGTTTCTTCGTCGAGTGGCCCAACAAGGTATTCCCATCATTTGCACAATTCATCAGCCATCCGGCGTATTGTTCAACATGTTCGATCGTATCCTTCTTCTTGCACCTGGAGGACGGACCGTTTTTGCTGGCGAGACGGGTGAAAATTCAGCCAATGTTGTTGAATACTTCCAGAAAAATGGTGCTGTGATCGCTGCAAACGATAATCCGGCTGAATTCATCATCTCTTTGGTTTCTTCTCAGGGTGCTGACTCGCGTCCCTGGTCAGAAGTATGGAACCAGTCGGAAGAGCGCAAGGCACTTGACGAGGTTGTATCTGAACTTCAAAGTGATGGCAGTCTAGCACATACTTACCATGCCGATGATGTCGACACAAACAAGGGTGGATACGCATTACCTCTCTATGCACAAACCCTCGAGGTAACGAAGCGACATTGGATTTCAGTCTGGCGAAATGGGTCCTACAACTTCAGTCGCATTTGGAAAGCCCTCTTCATCGAGATGTTCATCGCTTTTGCATTCTTCAAGACAAAGGACACCCAGCAAGGGTTGCAGAACCATATGGTTGCAATTCTTCTTCTTGCTTGGATTATCCCAGCGTCATGCGCAGATCTCCAGAACGTGTGGTTCGAAAAATGGGCCATTTTCACAGCCCGCGAGAAGAACGGAATCTACGATTGGAAGGCTCTGGTATCTGCCTGCGTCGCGGTTGAGCTTCCATGGCAAATTGGCACCTATACCCTCATCTTCTTTGCTACCTATTGGACGATCGGGTTTCCCACTACGACAACAGCCACAGGCTACTTCTATTTCATTTGGCTCCTTCTCGCAATTTTCGGCACAACATATAGCCAGCTTCTTGCGGCACTGTTTCCGAACGCAACAATGAGTGGTCACGCAAACTCACTGATTTGGTGCATTTTAATGGTTTTCTCGGGAGTTCTGACGCCCAAAGCTTATATGAATGACTTTTACCGTCCTTGGTTGTTTTGGGTGGACCCCATGCGGTACTTCTTTGGGGGAAGTGTCTCAAGTGCCTTGCATGGCCTCCGTGTGAATTGTGGTCCTGATGAGTTTGTCAAGTTTGATCCTCCTCCCGGCCAGACATGTGGGGAATACACGGCTCGTTTTATCAGTCAAAGTGCGGGATATCTCATGAATGAGACTTCCTCGGCGAACTGCCAGTACTGTCAGTACTCAGTGGGTGATGACTATCTAGAAACCCTGAACTTCCACTACTCGGACAAGTGGCGGGACTGGGCGGTCTTTTTGGGATTCTGCATCACTAATATTGCCCTACTGTACATCGTCATGTGGTGGAATAAGGGGAGAATGCAGCGCCGTGTCTGAGACACCTCGTACGATCTACAACTAGTTCGCTACCTGATATGTCATGGGAGAAAGTCATGTTGAGAATGGAGATTGTGGTTGGAATGACGCAGACAAGTAATACTTGACAGCGTCGGGCTTTGTCGAATACTATGGTTGAACACATGCATGGATGGTTGGATATAGGGTATTTTAGAAAATTATGTGACCGCTAATTGGCGAGTCACACATCAAAGTGCAAAATATGCTTAGTTAGATTGTCCGTTGAAGTTCTCATTGTCATTTTAGAGAAATATAGATCATTGTGCTATACCACACATTGTCGTGCTGCCAGGTTCTCGATTCCCTGGTTATATATAGAAGAGTCCTCTGCACAGTTTATGATTTTTAGTGCGTTTGTATAACTATCTCAAAAACATCCGAAAAGAACCAGTAAACCCACATTAGTATATTGTTACATGACGTCTAGAATGGATCGGATTATTATTCAGTCTTACAGAGGCCGTATAAGCGGCGACTATTCTTGTCTGAGAAAGACTTTGGCAAAAGACAATATAGATAGACTATGACTAGTCTTAGACAAGAGACAGAGACTCCAGTGTTTTCCCCGATCTAATCATATTCCTATTCAAATCAATACTTTCACCCAGTTCATCTTCTCCAACATAATGGCATTTTCAGTTGAGATTTTCGGGGATACCGAAATCGAAGACATTTCCATTTAACCAATACGACAAGCAATTCATGCCCGAAATATCAGCAGGTACCATGTCATTTGCATTCGGATTAAGACCGTCAGTATATGAAGACATTTGGGTCATATGCGTATCAAAATTGAGGGGATATTCAACATCACCAGCCAGGTTTTGGTCGTTGATTGGCTCTGAATTGAAGCTGTAAACCCGGAGCGTCAGTTTGCAATGTCAAAGGGGCAACAGGTTAGAAGGTAGAGATAACACACTTTAGCCAGGGAAATTCATCAATCATTGTATGATCAAAACGAATATCACTATTCGATAACATCAAGGCATCCTTGGCGCATTTCATGACATCCACGCTCAGCGCCTTACCAGTGGTAGGTCCGACGTGATCCATCTTGTCTAGACAATGTATGGCACGCTCAACGTGACTGAAAATGTCCTTGGCATACGCAGATGTTACGCTCGGCTCGATGACGTTGTACAGCAGTGTAACGCATGCGGACATGACGAAGCTCGCAACTGAAGCGTCATTTTGGATAACTTGGATGCGAGTGAAGATAGCTTGATGAGCCAAATCGACGATGCATTTGGCCGAGGAAATGGCGGTGTCAATTGATTTTTGCAGACTCGGCATGTTGGGAGACGGCTCTCCCGAGTGAGTGTGCAACGTTATAAGGACGAGAGCTGGTCGATGCATCATTAACTTTGTCAAATGATAAGTGAGGCCGAGGTGTGTCCTCTGGATTTCCTGCCAGTCTTTACCAGTAGTGCGATTGGAATCATGGAACTGGAGATATTCAGGTAGATGCCCTAAAATGACGTCCAACGCATTATCGCATGTGTTGATGGTCTCTGCTGTCTTGACGGAATATCCGTTTTCCGAGACGCTGCCGAGGGAGAACACATCAGTGGACACGGTCTCAACGATTCTCCCGATTTCCGCCGTTGCTCGGATGAATGCACAGTTTCTGGTGGGTGCGCTTATGTCCAGTTCATTCAGTGAGACGTGGTCAATGAGGGGCGAATCTTCGAGGTGGGCAACATCGATATGACTGTCCGAGATGCTGGATGGGCGTCCGGTGAAAAACGCCGACATCCTTTCGTGTGAATACACCGTCCAGAAGGTTGTGCGGAGACGATGCATGGATAGACTGCTGCCATTGGCAACCTGGCCCCGATTGAGACCAAGAGTAAGAACGCTACGAGCTGCATGGCCCGTATACAAATACACATCGTTCGGCCTCATAGAATGTAACGCATACATCGCCTAGAAAGGCCAGATCATACACCTGGTCAGTACATGTTCGTCACTACCGCAGAGGGGAAGATAGAACCAACCTTCAGCAACAAGAAATGCGTGCCTTTGAGACTCGATTCTTGGAAGAGAGCGCCGTAGTTGTTCGAGTTCGCCCAAAGATAATCTGCCCATTTGTCCAGATAATCCGCAGCACGCTCTGAGCTTCGAGGTGATACTTTAGCCCCAAGTGCTAACACCATGAATAAAACATCTCTGGCTCTGCCCGCCTTTCCTGGAGTGGGAGCCTCCCAGACACTGTCCCACAGCTGGATAATCTCCGAATGATTAAGTAACGGGATTTGGGGGTGAATGATATGAAAGAAAGAGTTGATGAAGTCATATCCTGTTTCTCTGGGCAAGCACGCGTTACTGGCTGGATCCGAGAATGGGGAGAATTTGCCCCCACAAGCAAATAAGAAATGATGTATGCCCCATTTTTCCAGTCCATCCGGAACGGGGCCGTTCTGTTGATCAAGTAGCGTTTCACGTGTGCGCGACTTGAGCCGCTGGTATATCCTCTGGATGAAACATATATGAGACGAGGGCCCTAAAGTTCTGGCATGTTAGTAGCACATCCCACAAGGACCGGTCTATGGCTAATTTGATACCGTAAAACTGAAAAGATCCGGTTTTCGTGTTGGACACTCCAACCCCCGCTCGAAGTTCTCGTTGCATCTTGAACATTTCAGGACCATGTTGAAGTTGCGGGGTCAAAACACTAGCATCTGAAAGTGGGCCATGTGAGCTGGAAGATGTGGTGTTCACGCCAGTTCGGTGAGTCGGAACTGATGAGGTCAAAGGGAGCCTCTTTCTCGAAGGCCGACGATCGTACTGGCGATAAATGCAAGAACTGATATTGCGCTCTACACATGCACTGCAGGGCTGGTCGCCATCGCATTTGACCTTTCTACGCCGGCATAGTTCACAGGCACGATTAATGCGGTTATTATTGGCCGATAGGGCTGCCCAAATTGGACTGAGTCAATGTTTTCGGCCAGATACGGTGAAGCGAACCCTCTTTGCAAGGCAAGATACTTACATTGATCGGCCACCATCTGATTAAAAGAGTGGAGCTGGTTTTTTTGCAAAATAAACGGACGGTGAACGTCTATTGAATTTTCGCTCGATGGACTATATATCAAATGACGTCACATGATTGGCTTACTGACAAATCTACGCTCACGTGAATATCATCTTGACAAGAATAATTTCTTGCATTGCTGATTTTGCGGTTGCTGTATATTTTTTTGGCTCTCCGTCAATTCGGGGGATGGGAACTGGTCTGGTAATTGGTACGGAGACGTCTGTGAACTCGTCACCTATCAGTATATACTGGTGCTTGAGAGATATATCACGCGACATCTATTGTTTGCTTTTAGACTATATATATTGTCACCTCTGTAGATAGATCCTCTTCTCTCCACGCAGTTACAGAGCTTCTTCCAGGACCTTCTTGTTCTCAGTAGATCTTTATATATATATTTTCTGTTGCATTTGATGGATCAGTGAAGAGTGAGAACATGAAGCTGTCCAAGTGCTGATTGATGATCGCGCTCTATCACAACGCAGAGCCTACAAAGACAGTGATCAAATGTAGTGGGGTCAATTCGTTTATAACGTCTGGATACACAGTCTTAATTTCGATACTTGTCTTTCTATTTTTCGATCTGCCTCCCTCTCCCTTCTTTCCTCTCCGCACCTCTATATCGAATACTCCCGCATGTTCCGCTCAGAGCTCGGCAGACCAGCTCGAGGACTCGGTGGTGCAGTTACCAGAAAGTACGAGGCCTAGAGCCAATGAATCTGAGGTTGAAGCTAACTCTAGCTCTGAAGCTGAAGAGTCGAGTGCTTCTTCTCTTCATGTCTTCTAGCCCTAAATGTGATAATTCCCCTTGCGAAGTGGCATGTCGAGCTGTGAGTACTACCTACAATGATCTAGAGCTTCGTTTGCCATGAAGATGTTCGAAATGATCCTGTGCTGTAAAAAAGATATAGTCGACGGATGTACTTGTCAAAGCGTTTTCCAAAAAGGCTGAAGCGCATTACGGCAGTGTGATAGGCGGGATATGTATGGCGACAACATATGGTGGGCGCTCTCGTTGTACAACACAACAGCAGTGTCATAGAATTACCCCAACGTATGGACCCAAGAAAAATAGAAAGATGAACTACAGCGTTTCAATGGTCTGGTAAATAATAAAACAGAATCCAACAATCAGGCTAAGACCACATATGTCAAAATGAGCCGATAGCCAGCTCCTAGATACCAACAGAGTAATCCCCGTAAATGCTATGCCCAACCCCAAACGCCCAGAGATGCAACATAAAAAAAAAACAGGGTATCAAGAAACCAACTCAGCTAACAATCCGACTCTTCTTCTTCTTCCCCCTATCACCAGTAGAGCTAGGCGGGGAACTCTTCTCAGAAGCCTTACCGGGTGTATCGACACGCACCTGCGGCGTCGACGCCCTAACAGGCAGAGCAGAAGGCGTACTAGTCGGCGCCGCATTAGCAGCAATCTTCGGTGCTCCCTTAACAGCCGAGCCGGTAGTCTCGCCGCCAGTCCGTGATAGGATGAACGAGCCCGGTTCACCGACGAGGGGACTTTCGTCCATGAATTCGTCGCCGTAGCGCGTGAGCAGACTGAATGATTCGGCTAGATTGCGCGTATCTTGATAGTTGGAGCTTGTGGTTGAGCCACCAAGGCTTGATTTATTGGTTGCTTGCGAGGATTCGGTGGTTGGGAAGGATACGTCTGGCATGGGTGTTGCTTCTTTGCTCTGGGAGGCTTGGCTGGTTCCGGCGCCTTCTTTGCTGCGGACTCCAGGTGGTAAATAGGTGTGTCCGTGGGAGGCGGTAAATGTTGGTAAGGTCGCGGCGGATTTCATGAGCTGGGTTAGGGATGTGACAGCTGATAGCTGCGCGCGGAGGATTTATTAGCTTAGTTGTCTCGGAGTAGTTGGTGAGTTCCGAGAGGATACATACAATTCGGTTGCCTACTACACTCGCAACTGAAGGAGCCATGTAGATGCAGTCGCCGACAATGAAGTATGTAGATATCACGGTCACCTCGTCGTCCATGCCGCTCCTCTTCCGCCGGTTCTGCTTGCGGATCACCCAGATGTTGGATGGCTCGTGGGCGAAGCGGTTGTCTGTCTGTGCGGCTGCTTGGAGAGGGTCATATGACACGATAAACTCCAGACCCTGCATTGTTTTCAGTCTGGCTTCGAACGCTTCGCGCGTCTCGACGAAATGACGGAAGGCATCGTTGTAGTTGGCTTGGATGGCGAGAGACGCGTTGTTGGAGGTCGAATCAAAGAAAGGGGATTCGGCAAAGTAGAACAGAACTAATTGAAGAGACAATTAAGCTCAATTCCAGGTGTGGTAAGGTGTGCAACTCACTGTTGTTGGAATGAAGGAATCCCCCCATCATCTGGACGTGCGGGGGAGACCGCCAGAGGATCTCCTCCATTGAGGCATCTTGGCTCGCCATTTGCGACTCTGGAATGATAGACCGAGTCGGCTCCGGTCTATCGAAGCTCGTGACAAGCTTTTATTTTTGAAAATTGCGAAAGAGGTTGAAAGGAAAGACGCAGCTCGGAAGTTGAAGCTGCGGAGAGAATGATGTTTGCATTGTTTGCATCCTGACAATATACGATGACGACGGCGAAGAATCAGTTAAGAGAGTGATGAATATCTGTATTTCTAAATTTTATATGTTGAATGGATGTTATAGACAAAATCAAAGATACTAATACAATAGCAGAATGCGAACCGAAACGCCAACGCCAACGCTGAATGTTGAATCGAATCACTATCCCAACGCATGGATCCGGATGTTGAAAGCAAGGGAAAGTGTGGATCACGATGCGATCACGCATAACTGTGATAATGGCCAAAATCAAAACTGTACCTAGCAATTAAGAATCCTCGCCTGCATTGAGCGGCTTGAAGACGTTGCAAACTACACGCAGTTTGGTCAACATCTCATCCCATTCGCCCTCCGCTGTGCTGAGTGTGGTAATAGCACCCCCGGCACCGATTCTCCAGGTCTGCTGCTTATTCTCGATGTAGTCTCGACCACCGTAACAAGTGAATGCCGAGCGGATCAAAACTGAGAAACTTCCACCTCCGCCAAGGTCCAGGAAGCCCATCACACCGGAGTAGATGCTACGCTTGCGATTCTCAATCGTGCGAAGATGCATGCAAGAACGTTCTTTAGGCGCACCAGTCATGGAACCCGGTGGGAGGCACCGCTGGAGGGTGGTCAGGCCGTGAACGGACATGTTGGGGGTATTCAGCTGGGACATATGTCGCACAGCGAAACCAGGGTGGTTGGGACGGATCTTGCCCTTGATGTGTGTGATCATTGAGTAGACTCGGCCGTAATCTGCGACTTCGAGCAGCTTCTCAACATGGACGCCACCTGATCCGCAGATGCCGTACAGATCGTGACGGATCAAATCCGCGATCATCAGGTTTTCGGCCATCTCTTTCGTGGAGCCGAGGATCTCACAGGCCTTCTCCATGGTCATGCCTGGTGATTTTCGGACTGTGCCTTTCATTGGCTTCATCTCCAGTGTCGATTCACGGTCCCAGTTGAGGAAGCACTCTGGACTGCTGCTGGCAATCTTTGTATCTCCCAAATCTGCGAAAGCGCTGAATGCAGCGGGGTTGTATGTTTTGAGTCGCCTGAACAGCTTCCAGGGGAACACCAAACGATCCGACTCTAGTTCTGGAATTGGCAAGGTGATCGATGTCTCAGAGGTTAGACATAGTTCATAAGATTCACCTGCTTCCAGCTCCGCTTGGCATGTCTCGATTTGCCGTTTGTACTCCTTCTCCTCGGGGAACTGAATTTTGCTTTCTCGGAGAATTAAATCCAAGCTTCGATCTGCAGATGTGCCATTGCCACTATCCGAGAGGTTTTGCAGCTGCTGCAGTGTCTCATCAAGCCAACACGCATCATCATCGCGAGTGGATTGAATAACAACGGCGCCAGTAGTATTGTCAACCACGATACTTCTTTCACACCACAGAAGGCTGACATCGGGTGGATCCGCAAAGGAAGAATCAGATGATTTATCGGTGCTGGGGGGCTTTGGTGGCTCAGAAGCCTGTGCATGGCCTGGGTGGGGAAGACAAGTGAGACCAAGTTCATAGGAGAGATAACCCAAGAAGCCACCCCAGAATGGCACCTGAGAGTTCCCTGAATCAACTTTCTTCATTTCCATCAAATACCGTAAGGCATCCCACAATTGAGCAACAGTAATGTAACTCTCAACCTCCTTGCAGTCGCCATACAGCTGGAGCAATCGAAGTTTATGTGTCTCGACGTTGTATTCAAACCGCCATGAGCCAAGACTCGGTACCGAAGCGACGCTGTATTGGCCGTTGGATTGGAAAAGGACTGATGGCGAGCCTGGTTCGTTGAACACTTCGCTTATAGCCTCTGCGGTCAATCCAGGCCGGTCAAGGGACCGGGAAGCCGAAATTTTCGAGGTCGACTTGCTCCAGTTGAGCATTTCATAAGCAGCATCAGGGAATGGACTGGGAGCTGTCATGGGGCTGATAACTGTGCTGGGAAGGGAACAATACCCCCCACGTCCAACAATCTTGTTGTATCCAAGAGCCATCCTCCACCAGTTTCTGAGAAGTGCCTTGCAGGCATTGATTTCTGATTTGCAGGACTCCGGGTGGAACTGCACACCCCAGAATGGCTTCTTAAGATGGCGAACTGCCATGGGTATCTGTACATTCGGGCGATCCTTTAGTGACAACCAAGCCAAATATTCCAAATCGGGTGATGCTGAAGAAGCCGAGTTGGCATAGAGTGAGTGGTAAAGCGTCACCTCTACTTCCGGTAGATGTTCAAAGATATCCTTCCCTGACGTAGAAATCTTGTGGATCTGGCCATGAATCGGGTACGGGAGTCGCTCAATAGGAACGCCATTGTGAAGGCAAAGGCTTTGGAAACCCAGACAGATACCAAAAACGGGAAGGAGATCTGAGTCGTGAAGGTTCCAGATGTCTCTCATGATACCGACATCAGTAGGCACGTTAGGGTCTCCTGGTCCTGGTCCAAGAACGACAGCTTCGTAGTGCTGGAGGAACTCGTTCATATTGGAATCGGGCCATTCTGAATCGATGGTCATTACTGTGACTTTGGCCTCCAGGGTCTCCTCCAGCATAGCAACAACATTATAGGAGAATGAATCATAGGCATCAACATAAAGGATGCTCTTAGTGGAAGAGCCGGGGTCAAGTTGTGGCACTGTTTGTTCGTTGTTTGGGGCATCCCAATCACCTAGCATTGGTGCCATGCTGACGTTTGAATTCGATGGTCGAGTGTACCGGAGAATTCCGACGATCCCGGAACAAGCTTTGAGATCAAATGGAATACAAGAGATCAAAGCTCATCTGCATAGCAGGATCTCCAATTTTTAGGCTTGAATTAGGTACTCGGAACGAGTTTGCCGATTATCTGATGGGACGAGATCGGAAAGTGGCAATATGCTCAAAACATGCGCCAATTAGGAAAATAAAAAAAGAACTTTAGAAGTATAGCTTTCAGATGACGATTTTGACTGTACAATCAGAGATGCAAGTGAGCTAACAATGCATTGTCGTTGACTCAAGGAAGAAAAAAAATTAAGGTTGGAGATAAATTGGAAAGTCAAAAGCGGGTACCGTCGGAAGACTTTCGACT
This sequence comes from Penicillium sp. CMV-2018d, assembly GCA_028827225.1. Taxonomy (NCBI): domain Eukaryota; kingdom Fungi; phylum Ascomycota; class Eurotiomycetes; order Eurotiales; family Aspergillaceae; genus Penicillium; species Penicillium hesseltinei. The sequence goes on from JAPZBW010000003.1 coordinate 285,756, forward strand.
TTCACCGATGTGGCAATGGAGGATCGATTTTGATATTGGAACTTTTTTTTAGGAGAATAAGGTCAAGATTATTTATTCTGAAGACCTTAAATAGTAAAATGTCGGTGTGAAGACTAATGTAATATGTCATATAGTGCTTCTTTTTTAGCCCCTTAACGTGGAAGAAGTATATATAGCCCCGAAGTTAGACCTATAGATAAACGTTTTTACTGGGTTGTCTCATCCTACCTGTATGGATATTAATGAAACAGCGCATAACGCTAGCTAAAAAGAGTTAGGAAACGTCAGACTACCGAGAACGAGGAATAAATGACTAAAGAGTGCATGGTACCTATCAAGTTGTGGCCTTACCCGTAGGAATATCACCACTAGTGTTTTGTAGATGAGTACGAAAATCTAGAAGATAAGGCGTCACCAGATCATAGACACATTGCTTTTTACTGAAATTTCATATTGAAAGAACTGTCACATCTACATATTTGGAAAGAAAAAAAACGAAATTGCTAGGCTAATGCACTTTACATGCGAACAGAGAGGGTAGAGGGTATCCAACAAGCCAAAACATGAAGACTATCCAGATTGAGGAGCTGGGGTTGGGGCTGGTACCTGCAGCGAAGCGAGCTTGACAGCAACCTTGGGGAAATACTGCGCCACAAACCCTTCCGTATAGTAACTATGCGCCGAACTGTGATCCCCGACCAAGTTATGTGCGAGCTCATGGCACAGAATCACCCACCAATAAACAATAGCATCAGCGCGATCTGGAGTTGCACTCTTGAGTAGCTCCTGCTCCTGCAAAGACTGGAAGTAAAAGTAGTTGCAGAAAATACTGCCCCCGCGGTTGAATGCGATCGTCTTGCCGCCCGGGTCATAGAAGATGGTCAGGCTGTCGGCCCGCATCGAGAAGATCGTACCACAGTCAAGGAGGATCGAAGCAAAGAGGTTAAACCCGACGCGGTTTTTCGAGAGGAAGGCAGATCGCTCGGTGACTGCCTTTGTGAAGAGGACGTTCACGCCACTGCTAGGCAGCGTGGCAACGAATTCCAGGTCGTGACTAGGTCGCTCATCACAATAGGACTTGCTTTCTTGGATTTGGTTTGTCTCTGGGCGACTGTACACGTCGGAGGATCCGTGAGGGCGGCACGCTTGGACGGCGGAGAGAAGCTCAGAGTTCAATCGGTGCGGTGAATTGGCGTTTACAGATTGCTCGGGGCGTTTTTGTTGAGTCTGGGGGTCGTTAGGGGAGTAAGGCGGCGGCGGAGGTGTGGAAGACCCAGGAAGCAGAGAACGGGATTGTTCTTCTGTGCCGGGGTTCGAGCCAGATAAGCCAAACCGTTTCGATAGATTGGCGAACATGCGTTGCACCGGTATTCTCTGTGGAGGAGCGACATGTGGTTCTTCCGGCAAGTTCTTGTCATTTTTCGGTGACTCCGGGAAAACGCCAGGCATCGAATGCTGCGCCTGTGCCTCGGCGCTCTCTTCATCGGCCCGCTGAGAGTCACGCTGGGCTTGACCCGCCGCCCAGGCATCTTCTCTCTCCTGCAAGACCCGCCTCTCCTGCTCGACCTGTTTTTGGCGCTTATCTTCCGCGATCCGAGCTTCTTGGGCTTTTTGCCTTAGAATACGTTCCACGTTGTAACCTCGAGCCCGGAGTTCCAAGAGATCGGTCTTCAACAGCATTTCCAATGTGAGTGTCGAGTGCAGCTTCGGTCGCTTCAAAAGCAACTGCACCAAGGACTGACTGATCTCGTAAAGGTCGTATCGATCCGGACAGATGCACATGCTCACGCCCGAGGCCAGCTGTGCGACAATTGCATTTTTCTTCTGCGTGTGCGACACCTTTCGTCCCTTCAGTGATCTCGTAAGACTGATCGAGGTCACAACATGGACTTTGAAGGAATCCTCCAGCCATCGGGATCCATGTAGAACATAGTCTGCAGGTTGATCATGCAAGAAAAGCCGCGTACGCTCTAGGATCAACTTCTCCAGTTTGTGTGCAGGGGTTTGATCAGGGGCGATGTTTCCAATTCGGGCTTGTTCTTCAACAATTTCACTTAGGGGTATAGCCCCAAGAGCAGTGTAGAAGTCCTCCAATGCCTCTTCTTGCGGGGCAGCGAATATGTGTTCCTTGAAGAGGTTGAAACTTTGGAAATCGTCTACCACGACAATGTCCTTGGCAGAGGCGAGACTCCATTCTTTGATATCCATATCGTCCTCCTCATCATGAAATTCCTTGACAGACGACTTTTCTTTGCCACCATGCTCTGATGCAGTGGGCGGGATGTCTCGACTGGCAAGAAGGAATCTTGCTCTCCGCATCTCAGCGAAAAGATCCCTATCCTTCTTCAGCATTGGGAGCACCTCCGCGAGGGTTCTGAGAAGCATGAGGTATTTCTCGGAACTTTGGAATGCAGCAGATATGCGTGCGGGCTCTTTGACCAGCATCCGTGCAATTTCAATCTTAGTTGGTTCCTGTTTTGAGCCGATGGCCATCAGGAAGAGATTCGCCTCTTGTCCGAAATTGACAAAGTCAAATATGTTCTTGTAGTCCTCCCCGTCTCCAAGATAGCACAGCCTAGGGGCCACAAGCCGGTATTTGGCCCCCTTCTCTGATCGCTCGTGGATGGGGATGGGGATAATAGGAGTTTGGCTAATGCGGTTTATATCTTGCTGTCTTAGATCGGCCACCCTTCCTGCCAGGTATTTAAACACGATTCGCGCATCTCTCTGGTTGGTCGGGGGCTGCTTCGCGAGGGCTTGAAGACAGTCCGTCATGGGAGGATGGGCCTTGACTCCCAGCCTGGAGGCATGGGGGTGGAGATTATTTCTGAGAAGTTTGAACCCGAATAAGGCAGCACCTTGATCAGTAAAGCACTGTCTCGGAGCGCTTAAGCTATCAGATCCTTCAATGGGAAGAAATGGCACTGTCACCGCACTGATCTCAAACGAAGCATACTCATTTGTGTAATACTCGCCGAGGAAATATGACATAGCCTTGCTAGCTCGACTATCTTTCGCTGTGCTCCCGGCTGACATGAGCATAATGAGTTCAACAGCTGGCGGGTAACACTTAAGCCCCATCATCGTAAGGAATTTACCCTCATTGCTGTTGCTGCTGTAATTACCTGGCCATTCAATAATCGGTAAGCCGAGAGATCGAAGTGCATCCTTCGGTTCATAAAGCTCGGAGATCTTGTGACGTGTGACCTCCGTGCCACTTCCACTTTCGGCAGTACAGATGCTGGTCCCCTTTAGTCTCTGGATGTCGCTCGCAGGGATGTCCTCTCGTACAGACGCGAGGTATCGGATAAGATCAACGTGACTCCATTTCCTGGACACAGGACCTTTCACATCACTAGAGACTGGGGTATTAATCAGACGATCAAAAATCACACCAAGCTCCACGGTTTTGCGAACTCCAAGTTGGACCAAGATTTTCTCCTTGACGCCATTCAGGCCATGAACCACAGGCAGGTCGTCAAAGAGACGCACAGAAGCAAAATATGTCTGCCCAGGTTGCTTCATTCCAAGCTTTGTGGGGATCACAGTCTGGGGTTGAAGTTTTGCGACAATACTTTGCTTTGCGGTTTGACTTAGAGTTTCCCACTGCTTTGACAAAACAGGCAATACCTGGGCCGCAAAGGTTGCGGACTGCGTGATATCTTGATCTATTGAGAAGATATTGCGGTCTCCGCAATTGTTGACGATCCAGCTAAGCCATGAAACAATTTGCAGCTCGACCCAGCCAAGTGCCTCCAGTTGATGCTTGTCCAACGACTTGGTGAACCTGAAAGGCATCACGCTGGGTGGTATGGGTAGTTCCGTCGGAATGCGCTGAGGGTTTAAAAAGCAGGTGATGTCCGCAAAGATAATCAGACGAGTGGGAACTCCTTCTTTGTCCTCGTCATTAGCCACTGCTACGCGTAGTAGACTCTGGACCGAAGACCTATCAAGCTGGCCAGCGGCTGTTTTACGGCCAAGCCATGAAATAAATTCAAGGACTTGGTTGGATCGCAAGGTATTCGACTCTAATTCACGCTTGATGTCTGATACCGTTACTTCTGTGACCAACCCGAAGTCAGTCAGCCGTTTGACAAAATCTTTGGCGCCCTGAACAAACTCCTCAGGCAAAGCAGGAATTGTATCCATGAAGCTGAGATCTTTGGGTGCGATGCGTGTTTGATGGCTGGGGATGACACCGCAGGTGGAAAGGACCTCGATGGAGGCATTCTTGTTGCACATCCAGAATGCATCTTCGATTGTCTGTCCCAGAACAGAAGATGGGGTAGATTCACGGAATGCAAATTGATTTGCAGTATGAATAGCCTCTGGCAGTACATCCACGATGTCTTCTTTCCGAATCTTAGACGCACGCGATGGTCCAACTCTAGATGCGAGTTTCGATTTTATGGCAGCCATCTCTGCAGACCAAGCAATTCGACAAACAATTCCAACTGCCCGCAACATCTCGAGATTCCATTTGCTGATGTACCGAGTGTTTAAATCTATGCTCTCTCGCTCCACAGTGGGAATAACAGATGGAGCAGAGACATGGGCATTCAATCCAGTCGTCTGCTGTGTAGGGAAACCAATAAAGACTCTTCCACCTTTCGAGGGTAAGATTGATGAAAGAACTTCTGACTGTGACGAGGACGTTCCAGTGGACATGTTGGCATCGTAAGAAGGTGTCAGGATTGCGAGGGTTGCTTTCTTAGGCGGGGGTTTCCGTGTAGCTCGTTCCAATTCTTTGCTCAGATCTCTACTGATAGATGGTTGGAGCGATGCAGTGTTGATATGCAAAAAGACCGACGCTGAGAGCATAGTATTCATGTTTCCTGAGTCTTCCTGGCGCTCGGGTTCCAGGTTCTGGGTGTTAGATTGTTTCTCGGGAGGACCCTGCGTGAACTTAGAGAAGAAACTCTTTAGCGAGCTGGTTGTATCTCGAAGATTATCGAGGCGGAACAAGCTTGCATTGGGGTTCCATTCCACAATTCGCATCCACGAAGCGTCGACCTGCGCAATTTCCCGAGTGACATTGACAATTTTCATCAAACCTTCTGTAGTCTTAGTATCAATGTCTCTCGGAATGGGGACGTCGACACTGGGAGCCGTCTTTTTTGATAGCCGCAAAAGGTTCCAGTCATCCAACCAAAGTTCGATCTCTTGCAATGAGACAAACGTCAGACTGCTCGACAAAAATTGACAGAGCTGCAGCAACGATGGTACTGGGGAAGAATCATTGCGGTAGTCCAGAACAAAAGTGGTGTCTTGACTTGCGGCGTCGCCCAGGTCCAGTCGACGGGTAAACAACGCATTCCCCTTCCAGTAGAAGGCCATGGCTTGGTTACCAGAAGACACAAACGGTTCCTCACAATCATCGAAAACACTGTAAAATCCTACTCCAAATGCGCCAATCTTAGTTTCATCTGGATTTCCGTCTGCGATCCGCTTCAATCTTCCCCAATCCTTTCCACTGAATGCAGCGCCGTTGTTTGAGATCAGAACACGTCGAAGAGTGTGGTTGGTGATGGTATGTTTCAGGTGTGCGGTGGGATCACTTGATAAAGGTGACGGTACTGTGGTCGATGGAAGAGTCTCAAACTTGATCGTAACCTTCGTTGCAGAGGCATCGGCGGCGTTTTGGATCATTTCTCGGAGGACCGTCCTAGTCACAACAAAAGTAGGTTAATGTTTGGATCACAAGATAGAAGAACAGCCAATACTTACCATTTCCCGGAATATCGAGCAAGCACTTTCGAGATCAATCCTCTTGTGTCGACTGTCACGGCTTCCTCGTCGGCCCCAGACCCCATGGTCCGCGCCTTCAACGCGTTGAAATCCACATTCAAAGCCATATTGTTGTGTATGTATTCTTCTATCTGATTATGTCCAGGCCTTTTATCTTAATCAGGCAGCGGAGTTCATGTACTCCTCCGTATGGAAGCAGATGAGTATTGACAAAAAAGATCGACGTTGTCTAGGCAGCCGTGGAGATTGTGAACTCGTGTACACCGTTCGCATATATCGTGAAAGGCGCGGTCGAGACCGAGAAATCAAAACTTTAGAACGCTGAGCAGAGGTCAAATTCCGATAAAGACAAAGAAAGGACAAAACAAAGCAAGGTTATTCGATGGGAGGAAGGCAGATAGTTTGGAGACTGCGGAGTTTATATCGGGGCTTATCCTTATCAGCTGTATAATTGCCATCACTTTCCGCCTTCGTCCCGAGTATAATCTCCGTGTGTACACACATTCATAGGGGACCCCGGACCCGCTTCTCGTCCAGTCTCTCGCAATCTCCCCTATCGCATGACGCTCGGAAGCTTACCTTGATATTTGTGTGGATGTGGGTTTAATATCATCAATCGCTCTCAACTGACAGGATGGGTGTTGACCCTCTGTCCCCAATTGCGCCCGTGCGCCTCAGGGCGCTCCTCCTTCCCATAGGCAAGATCAAGCGCTCGCGCTTTTTGAGCTTCGCCGCCCGACTACAAGCTGAAAATGTAGTCCGACTAGGGGATATTAGTCCGGATGCGCGGCCAAACAGAAGTATGCCCTCCTCATTATCGCGAGAAGCTTGTGGATATTGCTGCCATATATACTAACCTATTGTTGTCTAGACATGTTCTCACCGCTGGCATTTCCTACCGGCTTGATTCTTTATGACCTTTCCTTCTCGGTCCCCCCGACCTCGCATCTCGAGCTATTTCCTTTTGAACTATACAGAGAGCCATTGGTGATTATTGCGATCGCAGATGGGTCTGAACTCCCCGAAAGCACTGGCGACGAGCAGAAGCACCCCACTCCCGAGGGGCTGTATCAATTATTGGAAGAGCTCGATGGGGTGAAGGAGAGAAACCCACGGGCTTTGGTACACCAACTCTTGGTCTTTGATCACCATGGCTTGGATAAGATTACGAATGGACCGGATAATGTCCTTTGGGTTCCACCGCCCCAGGTCTCCAAGGCCACGACAATGAAGACAGTTCTATGCGATGTTACGTCTGTTTTACTCTCCGAATTGGATGGGTTTGCAAAGACCATACAAAGCATACCGACAATCGAGTCACCTAAAGCATCTTCATGGGGCCCGCACCGGAACCCAGAACTACGGCCGCGGCCAGTAGACCGACTTCTGAATCGTATGACTCTGCCCGCACAGCTACCATCGAGTCCACACGGCACACATGATGGTACTCCGTTGAGCTCCAACGGCAGCTCCCCAGCTCCTAGCGATCATGAGACTCCTACAACCTTTGATGAGATTACTCGGGCAATTCACCTATCCAGTCGTACAAATTCGCGGAGCAGAGCACCTTCAACGGCATCCCCGAAGGAGCATAGCCGCGATCGGATGTCTGTCAGTGGCATGAGTGCTACTGACAGAACTAAGAACCGGATCAAGGGTCGTGCTGGGGTGATCATTGGAACTCTTTTCCTGCAGGCGGGAAGGTGGCCCGATGCCCTCAAGGAACTGACCGAAGCGGTGAATAATGCTCGAGCAAGCAGCGACTACATATGGCACGCTAAAGCACTCGAAACCATTCTTCTTTGCCTGCTGATGTTTGGGTGGGCAGGAATGGACTTCCAGGTATGTGAATGGCTAACAGCGCCATCGAATACCCTGAGTACTTCTGCCAGATTGCTTACTTGCTTACTAGATACCATCAGTTCTGTACCCTGTTGCGGACAAATCCTCCAAACCTTCCCGCGACTCAACGACTCCTAGTAGCGCTGGGAATAGGATCATCTCTTTACACAACCTAGCCAATCTCCTGCCAGATCTCTCTAACAACATCTTAAATCTTTATACCCGCGCCGCAAATATCACAGATGAACCTCTTCCACAGTTGGTGTTCTCGGAGACGGTGATTCGATTAGCGCGGCTGATGGTGTCAGCTCGTGTTCGTGATGGAGCTTTGGATGACAATGCTTTGAAGCACATCGTGATGAATGAACACTTGGTTCCATTGCTTCAGCTGGAGCTTCCTCGGGGAACTGTTTTGCTCCGCAAGTCCGAGATTGCTAACTTCTTATACCGGGCCTTGCCGCTTTCCCCTGGTGCGGATCTACCTGCAACTGACGCTGTTCCCATCATCGTTGGCGTTGTTGCTGTCCTTAATATTCTGGATCTGCCTAGAAAGAAAGCATTCATTTTACGTGAGCTTCTTTCAGTAATGGTACCAAGTCTAGTGCAAGCACGCAAAATTGGTGCCGCGGAGGTAGGCATCCATCCTGCTGCCGGGTTGGCATCTCTCAGCGACACAGCATTTGATGTGAATGCCCTGGACACGGGGTCTGGGAATATGGAGTCAAGTGTGCGTCTCCTTCTTGCGACCATTGGAGAAATATACGGTGTTCAACCTTCATCGTTCTACGAATGGGAGAAGAGGCAAAGCAAATCATCTGGTGTGAGCGGGCAGCAAGAAAGCACTGGATATGATTCAGTTGCTAGTATTGCCGAACGAGCATTCCGACATGTAGTTCTTGATCGTTACGGTGATCTGAACCTGAAAATTGATGTCTTGAAAGCATGTATAAACTGCTGCGAAGCCCTTCCAGATTTCAATGGAGTTCTTCGTTTCACAGTTGAGCTTTTGCAAACTATTCGGGGAGATATGATGCTGGGTGAAGCAATCAGATCCCCGCCGTATCTACCGCAAGACGAACAAGTACGTCTTTTGAACAACATTAAGCGCACCGTGGGCGCAGGCACCAGACTAGGTGTTTCCGATCTGGTCGCAGAGTACTGGGATGACTTCCTAGTACGTGATGTGCAGTTATTGTCACTGGCAGATCCAAAAAAGCCTGTTCGGCGGTCCAAAACGGAACTGGATGCGGTCACCACAAGTTCGGACAAGGCGAAAAAGGACCCGTTCCTGTACAATCCCTTCGCCAAGCCTACCAGCAAGGCATTGGAAATGCTCACTGTCGCTGATGAACCTGCGCCGTTCCAAGTAACTCTGCAAAATCCTTACGAATTTGAGATCGAGATTGAACATTTGCGCTTAGAGAGCACCGGTGTGTCGTTTGATGCTGTGGCAGAGAATTTTGTCATCGCTCCCCTTTCTGTGCAGGATATCACTGTTTTTGGTATCGCCCATGGGGAAGGCAGCCTTCAGATCACGGGATGTATTGTGAAAGTACGGCACTGTCGAACGCGAAGATTCCCCATCTTCAAGACATTCTGGAGACCTGAACCTGAGGTGAAGTTCAAGCGAACAGGTCTGGGGGCAAAGAAGCCTCTTACAGAGCGCCCGGTTTCCTGGAGCTCAACGACCTCAAAGGATGGCAAGGTTGATGTCAAGAAAGGTCCTGAAACATCAACATGTGAAGTCAAGGTCATCGCCAAACAGCCGTCACTTGTCATCGAATCTATGTCTCTATCGCAGTCTGCCATGATGGTCCTTGAAGGTGAAGTCAAAACCTTCACCGTTACACTTCAAAATGCCTCTTCGTGCCCCGTGGACTTTGTACTATTCACCTTCCAAGATTCAACCACCAGACAGCTACAGTCTGCACTGAGTAACAGAGATCTATTGCCGGTCGAGATCTACGAGCTGGAGCTCAAATTAGCAACCAAGCCCGCTTTGCGATGGCGCCGGCAGGGCGAGGACCCCAGTGATTGTTCGATTGCAGCAGGCCAGAAGGCAACATTTACCGTTGACGTTCTCGGAAAGCCTGGCTTGCAGGACACGACAGTCCAGATCGACTATTCCTGCGTTGGGGCAGCCCCGGGTGAACTGCCGGATATATTCTATACCCGACAGCTGTTTGTGCCGTTGACAGTTACGGTCAATGCGAGCGTGGAGGTTGCCCGCTGTGACATTCTTCCGTTTAGTGGTGATTTTGCCTGGAAGAATAATATTGATTCACCTGCCGGCATCGATTCTATACAAAAGCCGGACGCGTTGCTCTCCACCACTGACAACGACCCCTTCTCGCAAGTTCTCGGGCGTCTCGGCAACGGGGCTTATGGGCCTGATCACTGCGTCGTATTGCTTGACCTGCGCAACGCATGGCCGAGTCCTCTATCGGTGTGGTTGCGCGTAAGTGAACAAACGATGGCAACTCTCCCACCGGATGCAACGACCGAGGATGATCCTGAGGGCAAATACTCTGTCGACGGGGAGCTCCAACCCGGGCAAGTTTGTCGGTTTGTTCTGGTTCTGCCTCGTGTCTACTTAGACAACCCACATGCCTCTATTCCTGTCGTCAACACCGGCACTCGGAGACAATTCGTTGTCAGCGCCAACAAACTCTCTTTCGAAGCCGAGGCGGCGTCGCGCGAGGCCTTCTGGTTCCGGGAAGAGCTCCTCAATAGAGTTCTGGGAGGCTGGAAAGAACCTGCCACCGGCCGCGAGGGATCCATCGATCTCCGGAATGTCCGATTGAACAACCGTATGGTCGAAGCCATGCGTCTTGAAGACGTCGAAATGCAATTCTCTCTGACCTCGCCATCATCTTCACCCGAGACCTCCGACGCGGTGGAACAAACAGGCCGCTCACGCTTCCGAGTCAAGACAGACGATCTCCTCACCTTAAATGTCACCATCCACAACCGCTCCTCCCGCCCCATCCACCCCCTCCTCCGTCTCCAACCCAGCCTCCGTCACCAACCCAACAACATCGCCCTAGACCTCACCCGTCGTCTCGTGTGGAGCGGGATGCTGCAACAAGCACTCCCCATCCTAGCCAGCGGCGAGTCCACCAACGCCTCCATCGGTGTTACGGTCCTCTGCCGCGGCGAATACGAGTTTGGTGCAAGCGTTGAGGAAGCCAGACTCTTACGTCCGTCCTTTGACGATGATGGTGATTCTGCTGCTCGCTACAACGACGATGGTATCATGGATACCTTTGGTGCGGATGTTGTGCGGCGACGACGCATTTGGCATGCGAAGGAGCTGTGCATTATTCATGCGAGCGACTCATGATCATGATCTTGGTGTTTGACTGTTCTGGTCTGGTCTCGTGTCATTTGAACGTGAGCATAGACATCATATACATAGATCTTGTCTAGCTTCTTTTTTTTTTTTTTCCCTTTCTTTTAGCTTAATTCGATGATGACCATGTAGCATACCCCCAGCACCCTTCTGTACAAACTTCAGATAGATATTTCAAAGGTGGTCAGTTTCTCACTGATGAATTGCAAATATTTGAATCTGTGAAAAAGATGATATTGATGAAGTCCAATGTTTTAATTGGACCAATGGGTTTTGGGTGGACCTCCCAAGGCCTCTACTTTCTATTGGCTGGGAGTATACCCCACGATCCCACTCCCAAGGTAAATTGCCGTATGATCCATGTCTCGTTGAAAAGGGTACAATCTCCAAGGACATGTACATATATCACGAGATATACCTCAATCGGATATGCTCCCATAGAATTGGTCATATAGATAACATCTATATAGATACGAAAATCATCTTGCCGAGTTTCTAGATAACCTGGGATTTACTAAACAGATAACAGCAATATAGGTAACTATAGTAATTATATCGAGATATCGGAATGTGTTGCGGGGCTTTATCGGATAGGTAACATGGCAGCTTTTCCCCGCACTTCCCCCATTTCCATAAATAGCCCCCCATATCCCTGAGATTCAACTTCCAGACTCTCTATCTACTCGCAATCATGGCCCAAACTCACCTCCTTACTTTAAATTATAAAGGCGACCACAACAAGCCTGATACCATCTATGACACCCAAAACTTCATCGACAATGAATTCCATGCCTCCAAAACAACCACATGGATCGACGTCCACGACCCCGCCACAAACAATGTAGTTTCCCGAGTCCCAGAAACAACCCTCGACGAGCTCAAATCCGCAGTGATCTCAGCCAAAAACGCCTTCCCCGCCTGGCGAGACACCAGCATCATGAAGCGACAAGAAATGATCTTCAAGCTAACCAACTTGGTCCGCGAGAACATGGATTCCCTAGCTATCTCCATCGTCACAGAACAAGGCAAGACCTTCGCCGACGCAAAGGGCGACGTTCTCCGCGGACTACAAGTATGCGAAACCGCCTGCGGAATCACCACCCAGCTTCCCGGCGAGGTTCTCGAGGTAGCAAAAGATATGGAAACCCGGTCCTACCGTCTTCCGCTTGGAGTCGTCGCGGCTATCTGTCCATTCAACTTCCCTGCCATGATCCCTCTCTGGAGTCTCCCGATTGCCATTGTGACTGGTAACTGCCTGATTCTGAAGCCGACTGAGCGCGCACCTGGTGCTTCGATGATTATCGCTGAACTGTGCAAGAAAGCGGGTTTCCCGCCGGGTGTCGTAAACGTCATTCATGGATCCAAACCTGCTGTTGACTTTATCTTGGATGCACCGGAGATCAAGGCTATCTCTTTCGTTGGGTCGAATAAGGTTGGCGAATATATTTACGAACGTGGCACCGCGAATGGGAAGCGTGTGCAGGCGAATCTGGGAGCGAAGAATCACGCAGCTCTTTTGCCGGATAGCAATAAGAAACATGCTTTGAACGCCATAGCCGGTGCTGCGTTTGGAGCAGCTGGTCAGCGTTGTATGGCGCTGAGCGTCTTGATTACGGTTGGTAAGGCGCGCGAATGGCTTCCGGAATTGATTGAGAGTGCCAAGGGATACCAGGCTGGAAGTGGGTTCAACGCACGATCTGATCTGGGTCCATTAATTACACCCCAGAGCCGGGATCGCTGTGTAGACCTCATCTCGAGTGCGGAGAAAGAGGGTGCTACTATCGCCTTGGATGGTCGGGATCAAAAACCGGAGGGTTTCCCTAATGGGAACTGGGTATGGAAGTTCCATGTCCCTGTGTTAACTTTAACTCCTATGAACTGTCCTACTAATACGTCAATTTAATAGGTCGGACCGACTATTATCACCGGAGTGAAACCCGAAATGAGATGCTACCGAGAGGAGATTTTCGGCCCTGTGTTGCTTTGCATGGATGCGGATACAATCAACAGTGCAATTGATCTTATCAACAGCAACGAATGGGGTAATGGTGCAGTCATCTTCACCCAGTCCGGATCTAGCGCAACTCACTTCCAGAAGCGCGTTGAGTCTGGACAGGTTGGAATTAATGTTCCCATCCCTGTTCCCCTTCCCATGTTCTCTTTCACTGGTAACAAGCGAAGTGTTGCTGGAACGGGAATGCTTAACTTCTATGGCAAGGATGGTATCCGGTTCTATACACAGTGGAAGACTGTTACGTCGCTGTGGAGAACTGAGGATGCTACTGAGCTTGAGAAGCCAACTTCGATGACTTAATTTGTGGTCAGTAGCTTGCATACGGCGGACTTGGGAAGCATATCTTGGGATTGATTGAGAAGATTCTTGATAGGTGCAGCCATGTTGGGCATTTTTGGCTCTGGAGATCATTGCATGTGGCTTAAGATACATAGGGTATGTATCCATGAATATCTTTTTAGATGTCCTTTTAGGTGTCTCTTCGGATACTTTTCCTTGGAGGTGGTATTGGTAGAATGACAATAATTGGCTATGCATACAAATACGGAGGATAGTGCGGAGTAGACATGCTTATCACTCTGTGACGTACAATATACGAGGGCATACAAAGTATAGAGGGAAGGAAACCGTTGACCTGAGAAGATCGTTGACAGTTGACATCAGGATGAATCCTTGACTCAAAACCAACACTCTTTTGTTGTTTCTCAACTCGCTTCACATATAAATCAAGCGCAAATGTCTTCCTCTATATTTACCAATTTAACCAGACGTCGGTCACCCTATCATCGACCAGACCCAAAACCCAGATCCCCAAAATCCCCATCGATGGCGACAAAGGCACAGGGGAAATAACACTCGAAGCCTGGGATCTAAGCTCCCTCCAACGATATCGACATGAAGTCCACGACAAAGCCACATATAAACATCACCCTTCGATAACCGAGCTTCTCGAGGCCAAAGAAGACTTCCGCCATCATTTTTAGCTAGAGTTATCCCTACGTGAAAGAAACTACCATTCAGAAGAGGTGCAAGAAGATCTTAAAGCCCAGCGCAAGCTTCTTTAATTGCTATCGCGCGAATGGTGGATGCCGAAGAATGAGTTTGGAGAAGGGGTCGTGAAGAGGGCATTCGATCTATGGCGCTCACATCCTAGATGGTACATACATCAAGTTCTTGCCGAGGATTGTGTAGGGAAGCAAGGATGTTGTTCTCGGGATTGCGGATGCTGTGTTAACCGTCCAATTGATTCTCCGAGTTTGGTCTTCTGGACAACCCATCAACGGGGTTTGGTTTTCCAGATCGATGTTCAATGACAAAGTTGAAGGGTGTCAAATACATACACCAACATGCTTGTCTTTGAGCTTTTGTTGAGTCATGAAAGTGCGTAGATTCGCATGATCTGTTAGCACTTCTACCTCATACTTACTTTCATCAAGGTAGTGACGCCAGTGATCAGAGTCGAAACAGACGCTTCAAATGAAGACATGGCCGGGATTCTCTCCCATTTTGGTCCCGTAGTTATTCGGGCCCAGAACTCAATTATGCAACCCCGGATCAGGAGCTTTATGCAGTCGTTTACTCCTTTCAACACTGGCGTCACTACCTTGATGGAAGTACGTATGAGGTAGAGGTGCTAACAGATCATGCAAATCTACGCACTTTCATGACGCAGCAAAAGCTCAAAGACAAGCACGTTGGTGCATGTATTTGACACCCTTCCAACTGAGCCTCTTGAGCTTGGAGGTATAAATCTCTTATTATGACCAAATAAACAAGATTGTGAGGCTAGACCGGTTGAATAACTTTTGAAAAAATAATTGTTTGTATAGAAATTAGTTGACTAGGTTACCTAACTCGTCGAATCGGAATCGTTAATAAACCTATTTAATTACCGGCCCCTAGCATTTTCTGTCCGCAAATCTTAGTTTTCCGCCAGCCATAATGAATATTACTCTTGACCAGGATTCCCGGCTACCCAGTCCTGCAAGTCCATCTGCCACGCCAAGTCGGTAAATGTGGGCGTGCCGCCCCTATAGGCACCCGCCCACTCCAGCATTTGATTGTGTGCTATTGCTATTATCATCACTGGCCATGAGATCCGCTTGGCCAAGTTTGCACTTTGTGAGTAGCTGCAACTTTTATGTTTATAAGTGGGCACGAAGCACGATGTATTGACCTCATGAAGGCAAATTTTCTCGAATTCCGCAAATATGACTATGTAATACTTATTCTACGTCTGAGCGGGCCAGAAGCCCTGCTTTCCACGCCCTGCGGCTATCAGGTTACGTGTAAGGATAATCATATAAATCGCTATATAGGTGGAAAGCCTAAGAGGTATGTATCGATTCTCCCGAAAATAGGTCCATTACCCCTATCAGCTCAGCCCATTTCGGATCATTCTGAATAGCAATTTTCCCTTCCCCGGTCATGACCTTATATTGTTCCGGAGAAGAGGTACCATAAGAGTAGCCATCTATACCGTGGATAAAGGCACAGAGATCGTGTATCCATGCTGACATCAGTTCCCGCTCCTCAGTAGTCGGGCCGTGTGTAAGTGAGTAGCTGAGCAGTGGATGTTAGCGACATAAAATATCCAGCAGGAGATAGAAACTTATCACATACTTCCAAATAGGCCGGTCCATAGCGTGGGTCACCCCAAACGAAGCGGGGGCAATCTGCTCCGTTATGAACGATAATCGGTACGCAATCATGTAGCGCCATATATTTCCCATATCGACGCCATTGTCAGCGAGGGTCTTGACAAGGTGTCGCGATGGAGCCCTAACTTGACCATCGGAGACGATCTTTCCGAACAGATCAGCCCAGTCTTGCTTGTTGTCTGACTTTGGGAGTTGATAATGTTGAAGCAGGCGTTGTGTTGTCGGAAGGGGGTAGTAATTTGCGACTTGCTGTTGGAGGGATTCCCAATTCGCGTCTGGGCAATTTGTGGCCGCGTATAAGGTCTCCTCGTTGAGAACCTCGCCAATGAAGATGCGCAGGTCGCGTCGCTTGAACTCTCGTGCAAATGAGCCATCTCGGTAGTAATCAAATATTCCTGGTTTAATAAACATGTCGTCCGTGACTGGACGAAAAGTGTGGTTTCCGAGGTTCATAATTCCGGCACAAAGGTCTCTGGCACTTATTCCGCGCAGGAATTGAAGCTTTTCGACTCCGCTTAATGAGGATGGCGCGTCGAAGTATGTGCATATCTCTTCAAATTGGGCTTCACATTCCTGGGGCGTTTTTGGTTGTGTTGGAATCGCGTTGGAGTACATGACCATCGATCGAAAATGATCACTCCCAGCAGAGCGAAAATCGTACAGGGCCTGAGCGAGAACCGAGTAGGCACCTGCGCTACGCCCGGCCAAGTGAATATTGGTCGAGTCTCCTCCGAAGGCCTCTATGTGCTTATGAACCCAATCAAGCGCGAGGCGCTGATCCCAAAGTCCGTAATTGCCTGTTGATGTACCCTCGGACTCTTCGAGGAGAGAATGACAGGCCAAAAACCCAAAGACGTTGAGCCGGTATCCCACTGCAACAAAAACAGCCTGGAGCTCGCCAGTTGAGATTAACTCCGTTGGGTCCATGCTGGCTTCCTGGCTGGGATCTCCGACCTGGAACCATCCACCGTGGAACCAGATCATGACAGGCCATTTTCTCTTTGGATTTTGGAGATCAGGGACAGGAGTCCAAATATTCAACCGAAGGCAGTCCTCATCATAGACATGCTTGGGAGTATGCTCGCTCACTACCTTCGAGTAATTTGGCTGGGGGCACACGGGCCCAAATTCTGTAGCGTCGTATGGGGTAGCTCCGGACATGTACTTGTAAGTGTCAGGAAGAGGCTGGGGCTTCCGCCATCGAAGGTCTCCAGTGGGAGGTTGCGCATAAGGAACGCCTGCAAATCTACGTGACTTGTTATCGAACTGCAGACCCCTTATACATCCCCGGTCGGGGAGGTCCACTTCACAACCTGTGGCTGTGTAAGAGATGGTATTTCCCATGGTCGGACCTTCAGGTGAGGATGAGAGAAAAGAAAACCTGGGGGCGTGAGCTTCGGATCCAAGGGAAAGAAATACCTTATCAAGGAGTTACCTAGTTAAGGTTAATAAATGGAAGATGATTGTGATTGGTTAGAATAATCGACGGAGGAGATAAAGACGAGACCGGGAGACTACTCCGGACTTGGTCTCACCACGACCCACATACAACAAAACTCGGTGCGGGGAGAGGATATGCAAGTCCGAAGTCGGGGTTCATGAGGAAGAGAACACACGACTGGGGTTTGGATGTCTATTATGCACTCTTCCTTCCTCTCTTCACTCGAAATGGAAACCAGTGCAAATACCCGTCGTCGAACGGAGCGTGGACCCCGATCCAAGAGTGGTAAGTACAAGTACCGATACCCACAGCGAACCCGGCTGATACCAGATGGCCTAGGCTGCCGAACGTGCATTAGCAAAAAAGTGAAATGTGACGAACAACATCCACTATGCCGCCGCTGTGTTCGCCTTCGGCTGCAGTGTGAATGGCCTGGTTATCAACCTTCCATGTCAACCAGAAGACGGGGCCTCGGTCCTATCAAAACCCGAGATGCTTGGACTCCTCCACCTATTGTTCCCATACCGCAGAGCCAAGCTGAACCAATGGACCTAGACAACCTTTCCCGGATTGAGGAAATCAGTGACTCCATAATTGAGTCACCGACCACCATTCGTAATCACCACCTCGAGACTAGGGCCTTCAATCTTTGGTTTGATACCGGCGAGACAACCAGTCAATTGAATGGCCCAGCTCAGGAAATAGAGACGGTCGAACAGGAGGACCACGCACCACTCTCTATTTTGCTTTCTCCGCAGCTGCCCCTCAACTTCCAAGCCACACCGGCGGCCATCTTATTCGCCCGTGAGTCAGGGACAGACTATGCTCCCTCACTTGGGAGTAATGATTCACAGGCGGTGTCGTTTTATCGTGGCGTGCTCGCGCCTCTCAAATCCACTCGAGAGGCAGCGTCATCGGCACATGTTTTGTTCCTTGACCTCGCATTACAGAATACCATGGCTCTTCATTTTCTTCTCGCCGTTTCCCATAACGAACTGGCCATTCATCTGGGACCCCCAAACTATCCTCCACAGGAGTCATGGAGGCATTTTAAATACGGCTCTGAAATATTTCTCACGGCACTTAACCCTTTGGCTCGTTCAACTTATCCGGACCATGTTGCCACAATGCTATCGTTCTTATACATGTACATGTTCTGGATGAGGATCCCTCCCCTCAATGCCCAGAACTTGTGCCAGCTGAGTGTTTCCGTACTCACCTATGTCAAGAGTCATGGCCTGTATGAATTATGTGCAAACTCTGTATCATTGTCCGCTGATACGGTGCTCCTCTCACGAATTCTCACTTATCTCTATGACCGGGATGGATTCTGTAGTTTCTTTGGCTGCGGAGGCGCTTTCGCTAGCTACGGGAGTGAGAACCATGACAAGCGCCATAGGATCTGGCAGTTATCGAAATCTATCTTTGCATCTTCAGATGGCCACACTACTGCCTCCGCAATGCCTAGCACGCAACGGCCATTGAATGCACACACTCTGAATGTCTATTTCGAGTTGATATCCATACATCATGATATTAACTGCTATAGCCAGGCCGCCGAGGGCCAGGCACCTCGATTACTGAGGAAGATCAAAAGAAACCTTGCTATGGCTCAAGATGTAAGTCCTGATTCTGTTCTTATGCGTGTTCGTTACTGAACTCGAATTGCAGGAATGTGGATCCCTTTCGCGTCTTATCGTGCAATGCAGAAGACAAGGAAGAAGCCCGCCACTCATGGCTCTGGTGGCTGTCACGTTCTTCCACGCCATCCAAATATATTTTCACCGCTGCCGCGACTCATATTTTGGCCAGCTCCCAGTATCCGGTGAGATTCAGCAAGCCTTGAGCGATCTCATAACCACTGCATTCCATACTGTTGCAACGGGGCCAGTGCAGCTTTTGGAAAGGTTCCAATGGTCACTAATGATAGCCGGGATGGAGACTCATGATCCGGTGCATTTACAGTGGATCCTGGCGAATCTCTCCGACCCTATCCTGAAAAACTTGCTAAATATGGTAAAAGAGGAGCAAGAATCACCCAGTATTTCAATCCAGCAATTGAGACAAATCATTGATCCGGTTTCTCATGGTGATATTCGGCGAATGTTGGTTGATTTGTAACTTAGTAACTGTATTTGCTGTCAAAGGTCTGTCCCTATGTTACCACTAGGTTGTGACATCTATACGAAGTGGATCTATTAAGATACTGTACAACTATCTTTTTATTTTGATACGCTCTTATGTTCATTGGCCAAAGGACTATCATTTTTTAATGAACCTTTTTATTTTGCCACAGTCATGCTGATACTAGCCCTTTTGGGGGACCCCCCCCCCCCCCCCCCCCCATCTTGGCATTCCGTCGATTAAATTGACCAACCACAGCGATCAAGGAGATATCCCCAAAGTGCGGAGTCCAGATTAACAACCGAACTGTCCATTCAGAGCGTATCTTTATGACTTCTTCTATTTCCCCGTTATCTGTTCCTCCTATGTTGCCCAGGTTCTTCTATATATGACTTGTACTACCCCTTCCTCACGAACAGCATTTTTGCATACATTTCTTACATTGTTCCCCAGTGGCATTGAGTCACATAGCATTCTATCATGAAGGCAAAGAACCTCTCCCACGAATTGGCGGACACCAAAACCGATATAAAAAAGGAAAACGTATTGGTAGAGTGCGGCACGACCGATACTCTTGCTCCGGAAGACGAGAAGAAATTGATCAAGAAAATTGATTGGCAGTAATTACCACCCTCTCCTGGAAATTTGGAGCTCATTCTTACACACTGGCAGTCTGATGCCGATCTTAATCACCTCCTACGGCCTTCAGTATCTCGACAGTATGTCAAATTCCCTCGAGACCGTGGCTTGAGATTGACCGGAATAGAAACCAGTCTTGCATACAGTGCGATACTCGGACTTCGTGAAGATCTTGTATGCTCGCCATAACCCAAAATTGTTACCTTCCATTAACCGTGAGCAGAACCTTGTTGGCCAACAATATAGTTGGTCTTCCAGCATTTTCTATATCGGATATCTTGTCGCATCCTACCCAATCTCACTCGGCTTCGTGAGATTTCCATTGGGGAAATATCTCAGCGTGTTAATGTAAGCTAACAGGATTCCCGCATTGAAGACTTCTATTAATCTCACAACTGCAGTTTCTTCTGGGGTGTTACTTTGACCCTCCATGCTGTGACCAATAACTATGCGAGTCTCATGGCGCTCCGGGCGCTTCTGGGTGTATTCGAGAGCGCTATTAGTCCCGGCTTCTCCCTGATGACGGGGATGTGGTATACCCCCCGAGAGCATGTCTCGCGACACTCCATCTGGTTTGCCGGGAATGCGATCGCCAGCATTATTGGAACTTTAATTGCCTATGGCCTTTTGAGGTATGAGGGATCTTTGGCTCAATGGAAGGTGGGATGCCCTGAACGTTTTGATGGAGTCGATCGCTAAATATCGCAGCTTTTATTCCTCCTTTTCGGCCTCATTACTGTCGTGTGGTCTGTGGTGACATTCTTCTACTTACCAGACTCACCGCAAACCGCCCGCTTTCTTTCGGCTTCTGAACGGGATTTTGCAGCGCTACGTCCTTATAAGTTCCAAAGAACTACACAAACCAAGTCCTGGGACCGGGGGCAATTCCTAGAGGCCCTCAAGGACGTCAAGTCGTGGTGGTTCTTCCTATTCTCGTTTGTCATTTGTGTGCCTAATGGAGGCACGACAAGCGTAAGCATCACATCCCATTAAAAAAGAATATCTAGATCTAACAACATGCTCAGTTCAATACCCTAATTATTAATGGTTTCGGCTACGATAAGTTCCAGACAATCTTGATGGGACTACCCGCATCTGCCTTCCAGCTGGCGACGGTGCTTCTATCAGCCATCCTAAGTTCCACGATTCGGAAATCACGATTGATCAATCTTGTCTTTATCTTCCTTATGGCAATGGCCGGAATCCTCATGGTGAAGCTCCTGCCACCCTCTGACAAGTTATCACGACTTGCCGGTTTCTGGCTCGTCATGGCAGTTTCCCCGGCGTTTCCGTTGATGTTATCTCTGGCAGCGAGTAACATTGCTGGATTCACCAAGAAATCGACGGTAATGGCCATGATATTCCTTGGCTACTGCGCGGGGAACCTGGCCGGACCACAGTTCTTCATTTCAGAGGAAGCACCTAACTATCACGTATGTATAGTGCATGTCTAGTATGCAAGCAAAGGAGACGACTGCTAATGTGATTTGTGTCCAGACCGCTTATACTACGATCTTGGCCTGCTACTCGATTACCATCGCTCTAGTCATCATGTTTCGATTTTACCTTGTGTGGGAGAACGCTCGCCGGGATAAGGAGCAGGGTGTCAAAGTTGATCCCGAGGAAGTTCGTCGCGTCAACATT
The DNA here is from genome assembly GCA_028827225.1 of Penicillium sp. CMV-2018d. Taxonomy (NCBI): domain Eukaryota; kingdom Fungi; phylum Ascomycota; class Eurotiomycetes; order Eurotiales; family Aspergillaceae; genus Penicillium; species Penicillium hesseltinei. Next base: position 307,220 of record JAPZBW010000003.1, read on the forward strand.
AGTGCGGATGAAGATGTACTCCAGGTGGACCAGACAGATAAGGAGAATAGGTCTTTCAGATACATTCTGTAGCCCTCGACCAGCACGTGGCCTGGCCATCTAACATTCCCGAATAGTATTATATCCTTGGAAACAAATGAACGGCCTAAGTTGCTAGTGTTCATGAAGGCATATTAGGGTATAGTCCCTGTACCACGACAGCAACAAACGGTAATATAAATAAGAATATTAAGTCCAATCTCTTCAGTTGAACAAAGAAACCTGAAGTCCCGTCTCAGGCTCGGCTGCCAAAAGATCCAGTACAACAAAACAGGGTTGAAGTCTCCATTTAACGCAATACCCAGAATATCGGCTCTTCCCACGGAGACGTCACATCCCTTAGGGCCCGACTGCCTTGTTTTATCCATGGATTATAATTCATCTGACAGTTCCAATGGTGCGGTCGTGTGGCCTAAGCTTTTTTTCCCTCGACATGCTCATCGTGGTGACTCTGGCTGACTGATCCTCGCTTTTGATTCACAATCTACGTGAAGGTGATAGATAGCTTCCACCCAACTGGTTCCCGCGCGTTGCTAACTTCCAAGTAAATCTTATCCACTTACAGATAAAGAAGTAAATAAAAGAAATACAAAGGAAGCAGTACCCGAACTAAATAAAGAAGATTTTTGACTATAAATTGGTATTTCCCGGCCTATAATTTACTAGATATAGGATAGAGTATATAATAGCCTAGTTAAATAGCTAATTAGTAGCGGTAGTTAAAGAAAGACTCCTAGTATAGATCTTTAAAGAAATGATTTCGCTGGTAATAACCCTACTTCTATATTAGGTATCTTAGAGGTTGAGGAACTAGTAATAACTTACTAAGTAATAGGTTTCTGGATATAGCGAAGAAAAAGATAAAGATATAGATAAATACTATTAGGGCCCCGGTGTGCTCTCCGGGGGCCCACCCCCGAAGGCACGCCCGAAGGACCCATAAAGAACCGAAACATTCGAATAGGCCAGATTTATATAGCTACAACAAACAAGAACATATGAATAACCGACTGCCCTTACAAGTGGTACTAATAGACAAGGGAGCGCTATAATTTGCAATGCGAAGGGGTAAATCAAAATTTGTGCACAATATGAGTTTGATAGATAGTAGCATTGTGATTTTTCTTGGCTGAATCATCTAAGTATCATTAAAGCTGGCATCCTTCAACAGCCCGGCCGGGCTAGCTCAATCGGTAGAGCGTAAGACTCTTAATCTTAAGGCTGCGGGTTCGACCCCCGCGTTCGGCTATTCCTAAAAACCAAACCTGAGATTTCTTTTTTGCTCTTTCCAATTTTTTTCTGCATGGGAATTGGATGGGTTTTCAAGGTCCACTTAGGGCTGCCGGCTCGGGCGAATCCTTGGCTGGAGTCTTGGCGCCGTGTATTACCTAAGCATAATTAAGCTCAGATTAGGTAGGAACCCTGGATCTCCAAGATTGCGCCCATGGTTCCGGTCCCAGGTTCCCAACCTCAGGAATACGATCCCCAGCCACCTTCCTTCCACCACGACCTTGCAATATATCTGGTCCAATCGTTCTTTTTCGGGCTTTGGAAAAAGACTTTTTGCTGCCAAACTTGATTCTTGCATCGATTGTGAGCAGTATCTTTACTTCAAGTATCCTAGTCAATGTCGATCACATCTCTTCCAGTGAAGCCAGTGCGTGAAATCTGTAGCTATCTGCAGCTATTAGAGTTACAGGCGCTCAGATTAACAAACCGCAAACTATACCAACAGTCGCTCGATACATCCTCAGAACGGTACTTCAAGAGCATTCGATTTCTTGCGACAAGCGACGGTCTTCGTAACCTAGAAGAGATCGCGAAAGTAGATTTTGTTCACGAACGAGTTCAGGAACTATGGATGATACCAACCACCTTTGAGGGTACCAACCGACTAAATAAAAAGACACTAATCGATCACGCTGTCTCATCAAAAAGCTGCGAAAGACTACAGGGTCATAAGCTTAGAGTTCGGTGTGCCAAATATCGAACTATGATCGAAGACGATCGCAGTCTTCTGGTGTCTGAAACATTCAGCACTAGAGTTCGGGAATGCATCGCATGCTTCAAGAAGCTTGACACAATTGGACTCGCGCATTATACCACTCCGTTTTTACTTGATCCACGACAGCAGAAAGTTCGATTTCTGGGTTCGCGCCACCTCAGAGATAAAATCGACTGTCGATTCTCGCCTCAAGGTTTATCGCGCCTTCGTGGGCCCTGGAGGACTAAATTCAGCTCCTTGGCACTATTAAGACTTTTCCAAGCACTCGGGCCTCGAAAAATCAGAAAGCTGCATACATGTGGTGCTGATAACTATGGTGATGTTCTCTCCGAGATCAATCTCCCACAATCGCAATACGATTCTCTTCTTTCCGCTCTAGGGCATCTAGCAGATCTTCGTATATGTACGTACTTTCAGAAGCCTATAGCCTCTGATGTAGTGCTTGGGAGGCCTGTAGGGTTTGATGCTGTCTTGAAGCCACACGACGCCTCGACCGTTTTCACTTGGTTTGATCTGATCATCAAGGTCACTACATCGGCTATGACCAGCCAGCACTTCGGTTTGGGGAGCGTTCTCGGTATATCCAATTTACCCAGCTTAAAGAGCTTCATCTTCATTGGATTCATCTCACTTCTGGTGCCTTGAGGTCATTTCGTACCACTGCCAAGCCAACTCTGAGCACCTTCACGCTCTTTGCAGTGAGTTTGGACGATCGGACATCTACACAATCTCTTCTGTGGAAGCTTCTTTGGGAATTTTTCCGTGACGAGTTGTCGCTGCGGAGATTTTCCATGGCAAAAATTTCGTGTGACAACTGGCAATATTTGATCCGGGGACTTGATGGCTTGGCCGAACCGAGCGAGAGCGCTGAGTTTGATGTTGAAATGGCCGGAATCTCGTTCAGTAAATGGATCGATCGATTCACACCGGTGATAGCGAATACAGATAAAGGCCCGTGGGATATGCAAAGGGACTACCAAGGTACGAGGTTCAAATTCCGTAGCTCTTTGAAGTTGGTTTTAATGAAAAGTAGAGGAATGGTTCAACAAGATGATACCTACAGACAGAAACTCGCCGAATGCCCTCCCGTGTACGTGCGAGGACAGATCGCGGCCGTGCAAGTATCGATGTTATCGATAGAGCCTGGAACTACGAGCAATGCTCAAATTGGAAGATGCTAGAGAAACAGTAAATCCAGATACTTGGGATGAAAGAAAAACCATTTGAAGAAAAGTCTATGTCTACAAATATACACTGTAGGACAACTCCAGTTTGAGTTGGGAAATCATAGTTTTTGACAGATTCTGGTAACTAGGGATAAAATAAATTTGAAAACAAAACAACGAGTACATGCTATGTAGTCCGTTCAATATTCGTAGAAAAAACGTGAGAAATCCAGACGGAAAGCACCGAGTAACGCGATTGCCGCACTGACCCCTCAACTGGTCAATCATTCCAGCCCCTGGGATACGACACTTCCTGAATCACACCATCTTTAGCATCTACACACACCTTGATGCACCATCACCGTGATGCGTTGTCTATATGTGATGTCTTTACGTGCGCGGCCCATTGGTTGTTTGTTTAAATCGAGCCTCCGTTCATTCTCAACGTCTACCCGCGTCCTCGCTCCACTGGAATCTGAATATCTCAGTCCCGGGCCAAAAGCTCAGAACCCCACTGCACTAAGGTTGGGAGAGGTTATTTCGGCATGGCTTCCTGACACACCACAGGGACGTTACGATCAGTATTTGCAAACACTGTCTCCGGCTTATGATCATTTGTTGACATATTCACGATATGACCGCATCTGGCGTTTTTCTGAACATAGCCGTCATAGGCTGGGTTATAATTCTCAGATTTCTCTTCTATCGTCCCCGGTTTTCGTAATGGACATCGGCAACAACGATCGAGTTACGGATCATGGTCACTATGATGGGACAGACCCTGAATCCATGGAAGCTCTAGAATCACATCTTTCCAGTGCCGAACTCGATTCGGAGGATCGCCCTCCCTCCCGCATTATCTGTGCACAACATATCACCTGCTTAAGCATGGAGGCGTTGGGCAGTGGTCTTTCTTTGGACCCTAATGTCTTCAGCCACCATGTCGGGACATCGTTCAAGGATATCGAAAAGAGCACAGGTATTCATAAGCTTTGCAACACAAAGATCGAACGTATCCCTTCATCTGTCGGCAACTTCGAGCACGAGAAAAACCTACAAATCCTCAAAAGCCACCTAGGGCGGCTTTCCATCTCCAATGTGGAGCATGCAAAAGACCTGACAATCCGAAACTCAATTGATAAGTCCATTTACCGTCTTCGGGGTCAATCCATCACATTTTCTGTGGATGTGCCACGAACGATATACGTGCAAGGATATCAATCCGAGGACGACACAACACAGCCTACTGGAAGAGGTCTACGTGCAAGAGTTCTGGCGCTACAGGATCGAGTGTTGAATCGTCGCATTTCTAGGAAACGATTTGTGGATGATAGCATGTTTTGTGACCAAGGGGAACGATATTCACAAAATGGTCTAGACATTCTACAGCGCATTACCATTCATGTGACAAAGGATAGTCTCAACCCCGAATGTCAACAAGGTATGGATAAAACCGTGTTTGCCATATCATACAAAGAGCAGGATTTACTAATCATGGTAGTCTTGGTTTTATTTCCACCCTGGCCGGAACTCGATGGGGAGGGTACAGACAACGATCCTCATGTTTTTCTTGATCCTCTGACAAAACAAGAAAATATCAAATCGTTCAAGGAATTCTGTCTAAATCGGGACGAAAAGGACCATGAATCCACTAAAGCACCTACAGCATCTCGACGGACTATGTCTCAAGATGTTGAAATCTTCGCCAAGGATATTCTCCTTGAGAATGAAGCCGATGCTCCCAGAAAACCAGCAGAGATTGTCCATCTTATACGGTTGTATGCTCTAAATGCATGGTTTGACCGCCTGCAGACATTGAGAGACCAACTTGAAGACCTTAGTCTAGAAAGTTTATCCCATCAGAGCACACATCACAACGAGGATCCAGAGGATCCAGAGGAGGAAAATCACACAGTTGGTGGGCCGATTAATGAAGAAGGGATGAAAAGTGCCATTCTTCGCTACATCTCATCACTGGACGTTGAATGCCAACGATTGAAACTTGATTTGCGTGCGGCAAAATTAGGATCAGCCACAAACGGTTTCGATTGTGTTCGAACATTAGATCAGACGATGGAGAAGTATACTCATATACGATCTCAGATGAGCAATCTTCTCTCTGAAACCCAGCATTTACTCGACATGAAGAACAGCAAGATACAACAAGCTTTAACAACTCGACAAATCCAAGAAAACAGAGAGTTCATCGAACAGGCAGCAACAGTAAAGAGGTATGATATCAGGCTATCTTGCTAGAACTAGGGCTAATCCATACTAGGCTTATCGTCTCTGTCTTCTTCTTTATACCATTATCCTATGTCTGCTTGGCATTTGGCATGCATGTTTGGTAATTGGATACTCTGCTGGGCCTTGGTCACTACCGAATGGATTGTTGAAATTAGGGAAGTCACCGAGACCGTTTGTAATAAGCATCGTTATGCTCTCCACTCCCCCATAAATGCAGGCTTACTCTTGCTGCCCAAAGGCAATAAAATCATCTTGATGGAATAAACTTAAAATCTTTTGTCGGGGTTAGTTTACTTCATGAGATGCAGGTCCAGCTGACGTCGCTGCACTTCAGACACCATTTATTGAATCTTCGCTAAGCCATGGATCTTCAATAAGCTGCCTGGCAGTTTTCCTATCATCCGGAAGCCACTGAAGCATTTTTTTGGCAAAGTTAAGGAACTCGTCTTTCTGCTCCCCTTGAAGTGCTTCAACCGTATCTTCAATTCTGAGGCCGCGCGGTATTAAATCTTTGTGCAAAAATTCACCTGATCAAATAAAGAAATTAGCCCGGTGAAAAAGAGTACCGTGTAAGTGGAATTATCACCATTCCCGTCGAAGAACGGGCCCCCAAACCATTCGGATGCAGTGGTACAGGATTTCCCTGATGCGTTCTGGGCAGCCGGGGCCCATTTCCATGTTAGGCCTTCTCTTTCACGGATTGTGAGTTCTTTTGGAGGCGGACCGAGCAATGCGATCATTTCTGCGAGATGTGCTGTAGGGCTGTAGTGCCCTTGACTGTCGTGAGTCATGGAGAATAAATCTCGCTGTTCAAGTAGGTTCCACATCTGAAAATCAGCACGCTTGTAAGCATTGCTAGAAGATAGTTGGGCTTACCAGGACGCCTAAATTCCAGATATCGGCACTGTAAGTCCAACCCGCGCCAACTATGACTTCGGGAGCCCTATAGTCATCTGGCTGGATCGGATGTCTGTTCAAGACCGAATTATCTTCCTGTAGGTGTGCTAATCCAAAATCTGTGATTTTTGGGAGAATATAATATGACCTTAGGCTCCCAAAGTCATTATGCGAAACGTAAACATGGCGCCCGTCTTGGGTCTTTCGGGGCATTGGATTAGATAACTGGGCATGCGCAAAGTCTTGTAGAACCGAAGAATCCTCAAACCCGACCAGAATATTATCTACCTTAAGATCTGCGAAAATGATGAATATGGATATCAAGAGACCCGATTTTGTAGACTCGACTTACCTGTATGTATGATTTTGCATTCGCTGTGTAAGTAATCCAAGCCTTTTAGAAGCAGCTTCAAGTACCCTTTCAAAAGACCCAGGGGAAGCCTCTGATTCCAACAGCGCCTTTGGAACAGCCACAATGGTTCTCGCATCGGCTCATACCCTAAGCATATATGTGTACCATTTGGGCCTTTTTCTTCGAAATATTCGACAAAGGTCCGGACGTAGTTACGGCCGTCGTGGTTGTGGTTTCCTTGTGCAATGAGACTTTCCATACGAGCCTCATGTGAAGCTGCATTGGTGTCCTGATAATCGCAATTTCCAACCTTCATTGTCAAGAAGCGTTCGGATTGACACCGCCATCTGATGAGGTTTTCATCCATTAGCGCAGGCCCATGGTAAGGAACCCCTTATGGCCTACCGTTGAACATCTCGGACAAGCCACACGGTAGAGCAACTGCCCCAACCAAGCTTTGCTAGCGCTTCAAACCTTCTATTAAAAAGGTAGCCTGGCTCGACAGGAAAATAGAATTTCGCGTCATATCCAGGGACAGTTTCTTCTTCAATCGGGAAGTCTAAAGGTAATTCAGTTCCTGCGGCGTGGAAAACGGTGGGATACTTTCGGAAGAGCGGACGTCTCAGGCCAGATGGTTGTAATAATCGCATGACTAAACTGTAGTCTGTTTCAACGAGTGTGGGTAGCGACGGAAGGGATGCGGAGGAATGAACGGGCTTCGCGGTGGCCCCGGCCCGGGCCATCCATGCCCCAAGTGGATCCCGATAAGCAGATTTACCTGGGCCACGGATAATTAAAATAATTACATAAGCCGGCCTCGGTTCTCAACCTTGGAAGGTTCCAAGTTGTGATAGACCCGTGGACTCTTTGGTAAATTAATGCTGGAGGCACCCAATACGGTGAAAACCCTGCAAACCATCCTGTGATCACAATATCAACGTCACGTAACCAGAACCACATTCCCAACCTTGAATCATGCTGGCTTCTCGGGTATTCACTCGGGGAATCTCCTTGTTTGTTTCAATAAAGCCTTTGTCTTCAACCACAGTTCTACCGCCCAAGTTTCACGGTCTGTATCTAAGTCGACATTCTTTTTCTCGACAATCTTCTCATATAGCTACCACTTTGCACCCCCGTGAAGAGCCTCTTCCGTTAGGCACAGTCCTCAAAAGTGATTCCGGACAAATATTCAGGATCGAAGAAATTCTTGCTGGTCACAGAAACCCTTTGCTGTCCGTATATCGTGCGCGGTAGGTGCCACTCAAGTAACATCTAGCTCCCTGTGGCATCGCTGCTAACTAATCTGGATAACGGAAAGCGCAGATGAGCTAAACTTCATTGCAAAACATCTGATACCGGGGGAGTTTGAGTATCAATTGAACTTGCAGAAGAAATTGGCATCCTGTCAGAATGTGCGAACGGTAGTCGACACTATCCGGGACCTCGATTTATTTATCTACCCCTTTCTTGCGGGAGATTTACTTCATCTAAGCCAGAGATCGCTGAATCTGGAATCAAGAATCCACATCCTCCGATCAGCTTTACATGGGCTAGCTTTTATGCACGACCAGGGAACCCTTCACAATGGAAAGTCTAGACACCCTTTAATACTAAGTCCCTCACAATATCAACTTTGTTCTATAGATATCAAGCCTAACAATATTTTAGTTAACTATGACGAGAGTACTGAGGGTGAATTAAGCGTCAAAGCTGTCCAAATATCAGATCTCGATGATACGGTCCTTGTCCCACCAGGGAAATGGCTAAGAGGTCCCCTCTGCGGTAATGCTATGTGGAGGAGCCCTGAAAGCTGGTGCCGATCTCGTCAGAACCAAGCCTCAGATATCTTTTCTTTCGGGATTGTTGTACGTCTTGTCCTTCTTACTAACTCTTAGCCCCTTCAAAATACCTAACAACGTCTTTAGATGATATATGTTATGCTCAACGAGATGGTATTTCGCGTACGCGATTCCCAACTTACTGCGGCAGACTCTTGGCGCTACATTCTCCAAAGACACGTATCATATTTTGCCGACGAACAAGGTCTTAATGGCTTGCTGGAGCATATAGGAGAAGATAATCCTTTTCATGGGCGCTTCATCTCCATTGCTAGCAACTTTACTTCGGATACTCCGAGGCAACCTTTCGCGTCTTGGGAGTATGTGGATCAAGATCTTAGGGATCTAGTGTGCAAAATGACGAACTTAGACCCCACGAAAAGGATCACCGCAACGCAGGCACTTCAGCACCGTTGGTTCATGTCGAGTTAAGAAACTCGCGTTGGAACCTGGGATATGATGAACAGATGCACTTGCATGGTGTGTGAATTTCATGTCCTCTTGTAAACGTGCAGTTAGAAGGCCGGCGGAATTGGTGTGTTGCTCTTCTTGATGAAATAAGGGCACTTTTGGCCGTCACGATGGTCCCATCGTAAAGAGAGTGGAACAAGGAGTACGTGAGGACCAATCATGTCCTGGCACTCATAAACGCGCCATGGACGTTCTTCTAAAATTGTTCGAAGAGTCAGTCCTCATCACACAGCCACAAATCGTATATTATTCGAGACAGCCCACTTCATCTTTTGCCATGAATCTCTCGGCTACGGCATGAGTTGAGCGATGTTTAGAAGACCAATTAGTTTCAAGAATAGCTAAGTCTAGTCATGGTAAATCAACCCTTGAACAGTACCATAAGAAAGGCTATCATCTATCAGGTAAATAGCTCCAGACAAAGCCAACGCCCAAATTGAAGGGAAAATAGGCAGACCGTCACTACTAACGTTCAGATCATTGTGTCTTGTTTGCCTTCACCTTTTTCTCTCTTCGGCGCTTCAGGGCATCCGGAGTGTACTCGGTGTCAAGGAGGTAGTCCCACCAGCGGAAGCTGCTTGCGTAGTTCCCAATGAATTTCTCATGGTGGAGGTCGTGATGATCAGCACCAGCCCAGAAAGGCAAGAAATGGTGGAGACTCCAAGGAAATTCGTAGCCACTGTGGGCATCGACAGCCTGGAACAAGCGCAACACAATCCAGATATACATAGTGAGAATATGCAGGTTACCGGTGAAAGCACACCAGAGGATCGGGGAGCTGACGGTCCCGAAGCCGAGAATCATCACTTCAATAGGAGAAGCATATTCGGCGGTCAAACCAAATGGTGCGGAATACTGATGGTGAACTTTGTGAATAGCCTTGTAGAGTGGACCCCAATGAAGAGCTCGGTGGCAAAAATAGTGCCAAGTGTCCTCCATCACGAAAAATATTGCAATCTGATATGTCATAGTCCAGGGAGACGGAAAAGGAATCGATGTTGATAGACCGCAGAACTGGGCCATTGGGTGGAAAAGCCTAGAAGAGCCGTTAGTACTCCATCGGGCCCGAGAGGCAAACGTCAGGTAGAATACCACTCCATCGAGGGCAGGAACATACCAAATTTGAGGAAGTTCGACGGTGAAGTGGCTCAGAAGCACAAACTTGGCGCAATCCCATTGCTCGCGTAATGAAGGTACTTTGCTCTGAAGCAGAATGTTAGTTTCGATGGCGGCTGGAATTGGGCTGATTTCGGCTAGTGCCAGGTGTTAGGCTTGCCACTTACACTTTGAATCTTGTATCTCCTGAATAGACCCAAGCTATCGATGAAGATCCACGGGAGAGAGCGGCCGAAGTAGAACAACTCGTGGATGACGAAGGACATGATGCCGGTGGCCAGGACATCATTCTGTATCCACGCATACCATGCGACCCACAATCTCTCTGCCACGCTCAGGTGGGTATTGGATTTGGTGATTTCCTGATATTGGCCCCAATAGGTGCCGGGGGGCAGCACGGTAGAATTCCTAGAAGAAAAAGGGTCAATATGCGACGAATCCCACAAAAAGTGGATAGACAGACATTGTGGTTCCTAGCAGGTCTTGAATAAGAGAGAAGAAGCAGAGGCTGAGAGAAGGAGAAGACTATGTGAAGAGAGTAGAAAAAGAAAGGATCTGGGCGAGAGTACTATGTGCTATATAGTGTACAGTATATTCCCTACTATTAAATGAACATACCACATTCAAGGAGGTTCCAGCCAAACACAGGCGGGCAAATGCGTATTATCCGGGTGGGGCTCGGATGGCTACCCGTCAGTGGCCTGACCTTTGCGGTGCTGATGACTGGTGTTCCGGGTCTCACCACTTCGGGAATGACCTGCTCATGTTTTTTGGACTTCTTTTTAACGTAGATAGTGGCTTGAGAGATATTGAAATCGCCTGCAATTTGAGAAGTGCTTCAACCCACTTCTAGGGCATGTAGAACATACACAATCTCTGTACGTATGAGATCGTTCAATTGAATACCCCAGCCAAAATTTAGAAAGTGTCTCTGGTAAGTACCTATGTAGGGTATCTTCAATTTAAGATACGTGGTCTGCGCCAAGGCCTAGGCATCGAAATCGGCGGTAATGAGTAAGTCGCTCTTCTTTGTACTGTTTTTCGCGCCTGAAAAACATTCGGCAATCTGTTTCCCATTCCTTCAATCCGAGCAACTCTAGCCAAGATGATCATGAGAACCATCTGGTTCTTGGGGGCTGTGATTGTTGCTTTGGCGATTACGTGGTTAAGCCATGATGGTCATTCTCCATTGTACGTTCCAACCTCTCTGGATCTACTGACACTTAGCGCACATGATATCACCGATCTCCTCAGAAATAACACCATAACCTCACTCCAGATTACCAAAGAATACCTTCGGCGCATTGAACTGGATGATCGATCGGGTCTTGGGCTTCGTACAATTCTGGAGTTGACACCCATAGGAAGTGTTCTTAGCATCGCAAAGGAGCGCGATCTGGAGCGACAAAAGGGGTTGACTCGTAGTCCCTTGCACGGTGTGCCACTGATTGTGAAAGTGGGTTTAAAGCCATTCGTTCAAAACATCAATATCATTAACATGGCCTTTGCAAGGGCAACATGGCCACAGATCAGTCTCTTGGCATGTCGACATCCTCGGGGGCCTTTGCACTCCAAAATGCCACTGCAAGTCAGGATGCGCACATTGTGGCCAAGGCTCGTCAGGCTGGAATGATTATTCTTGGTAAAAGTAACCTTGCGGTACGCTACATACGTGACTGGACGCGATCAGTAGAAAACTGATTGGAATATAGGAGTTAAATGGCTTCAAGTGAGCTTCAACCGATGAATATATATTTGGCACTTGAGCATCAATTGATTATTTCTGCCAGAGATAACTCTTTGAGTCCGGGCTGGTCAGCCCTTGGCGGCGAAACTCTTTCACCATACGATCTCAAGGTCGGCATCTAAATCTTTTAGACGAAACTTAGCTAATAGTTCAAAGCATCCATGTGGCTCGTCTGCTGGATCTGTGGCGGCTGTAGCCGCGGGGTTTGCCCCATTAGCCCTGGGTACAGAAACACAGGGATCAATCAGCTGCCCTGCATCATTCACTGCTCTTTACGGTCTAAAGGTCTCCACCGGCGTTCTGTCCCGAAGTGGCATTCTGCCATCGTCAACCACATTTGACTCACCTGGAAATCTTGCCAAGTCAGCTTGGGATATTGCGGCTCTTTCAACTGAGATTGATGGAGTTGACGCCCGAGATCCCATTACATCCGAGCCAGAAGGCTTACTTGTTAACTTCACAAATTCTTTAGACGCTAGCTGGGCTGATTTCCGCATCGGAGTGGCTGATAAAGAGTGGTTTTGGTCTATCCTCCCAGGATTTGTGGGAAGCCAAGAAGATATAGATGATGAACAGAGAGTATTTTGACCTGGATAGTCAGAAATAAATAGCATCTGCTAACCGAATTTCAGATGTTCTCGGCTGGACTTGATGTCGTTCGAGAAATGGAACGACGGGGAGCCACTATTATTGCGGACGCCAAAGTTAGAAGCGCCCATCTATCTACTAACCATGTGGCAAAACTAATGGGGAGAATTATACGTGACATGATGATGGCCTAATTTCCCACGAGCCTTTCTAAACACAACTATAGGTTACGAGATGGGACCAGGGTTTGCCCAGCACGTTGCGGGCTTAAAGGGAACCGAAACCAAGACTTTGGCTGATCTTGTGGAGTAATTCCCCGAACGCTCGTACTCGGAGGGTAAGTATTGGACTCGGCCGATAAATAATATGACCTATTAGAAAACTCCGCACAAAAATACCTTGAATCGGCTCTTGATCAGAAAATGACACCGGAGTACCAGGATGCATTATTGGAGGCCAGGAAAATCGCCATCGAAGAGGGCATTATTGAAACGCTAGATTCTCATAATTTGGATGCCCTTGTTCTTCCCGCTTGGACAGATATGAGTATCTATGCCGCATGGGCTCGTAAGTCCCTTTCTCTATGGTACCAACGTTGAAGCATATAGTGGAGTTCTAACAATTTTAAAGAAGCCCCAACTGCCACCGTACCGCTTGGGAAGTACAGAGATGGTAAACCTTATGGTCTAGGTTTCGTAGCTCGTCGGTTTGATGACGGCAAGCTACTACAAATTATGAACTTATACGAGAAAACCTTTCCCCCTCGGGCAGTTCCCGAAAGAATGCGATGGAAACGATGGGAAAGGTTCCTACCACCCGATTATCTCGGAGCATTCTGATCTGCGGATCCACGGTCAATAGATTATCTCAGGTTCTAGGGGATTTTTTTCCCATAAGAATCTGTGCCACCTAGTTCAGCATGTGAACCCATTCCCACCCTCGGTGGTCAGATTAGAACCCCACAAGAAGATTGTTCTAGTTAGTTATTTATCAAAGCACTACGAGCACCATATCTATGTCACCCTGCCTGCCAACAACACCAAGATTCACCACCCGAAAGGCAACCTGCGTGTGACGACCCTACAGGGCGCCGGTTGGACTCATATCCACCAAACGAATCCCGGTAGCTCTGCAATAGGGAATTTCCGAACTAGAATTAGATTATGGAGAGGAAGAGGCCTAAGCAATCCTACTATGTAATGAATAAATAGTGTCCTATTAAAAAGTCTCATATTCTATAGAGCAAACAGAAAATCTAAAAGGAAATGATAACCAACTTTACATCCTTGCGGCTTTGGCAGGAACTCGCAAAATCGACTTCTGTGTCATAGAAGCCACTAAATTCCCTCCCTCATCCCACAATGTACTCTCACTGTATGTGCGACCATTGCCAGCATGGTGATTGATTACCTCCCTCAAGTGCCACTCATCCATTTTGGGCCGCGGGGTAAAGATCCGCAGAGCAAAATCCAAGCTCGAACACGCGCCAACATCGTCAAAGAACATGTGGTTGTGTGCCAATGGTAAAAACGACAAAATACCATCCATAATAAACCCCAAGCTGGCTATTTGTTCCCCTTCTGTCTGCAGAGGGTGTTTGACTCGAAACCAGTCCGCTGACGACTTTTCTGTCGGAGACAATTCTTCCTGGCTGGTTTTGATGGTCTTGGCCATCCCCATAAGATTCTGAGCCGTGACTCCTTCCGGACAGGGGCGACCTTCGTAAAGGCCCCGGGATAGTCCGAATAGAGTGTTGAAAGCTTTGGAATACGGCTCTGTTATTTTCTCGGCCTTGACCAAGTCCTCCACAAGGCGGTCCCAGGACACACAATCACGCCAGTGACTGTAAATTCGAGTGGGTTTACTCGAGAATGTGAGCACGGACGGCTCATCCCTGTGAAAGTCGGCTAGGAGCTCCATGCATAGGTGCGGTTGGCCAGTTGAGGGGTCGTTCTGTTCGACGGCAACGCGGTAGGTCACGAAGCTCTTCGATTGGCGGAGTTTGACAGGCGTGCATATTAAATTGATTTCAGTGCTTACTGGCCGGAGGTAATGTCCAAGCGCCGAGTGCAAGTGGAACCCATCCGGGGTGGTTTTATACGCAGCGTGTATCGCGAGAGCGATAGCGTAGCCTCCATACGCGATGGGTGCTGAATTCCCCATCTTTTGGGGAAGGTGCATGGAAACATAATGATCATGTAACTTCTGCAGCGATATATGTTCAGCTAAAGTGGTCGCCATGGTTGTGACCAATGGTTGGATTGACCGAGGTGGTTAAAGACACTCTTGACGCGCGGAAAAGATACAGTAGGTGGTAAACAGAGGATGATCTAAGATTAAGTATTTGTTATATAGATTAGAATATAAACTTATCTGCCATTTCCCTCGGATATAGTTACCTCGGCTTAATGAGCCCGTCTGCGGTGTGTACCAACGATCGATAACGGTAAGAAAATTGAGATCTGATTTGCACGTGGATTCTGTTTAGTGATCGATCCACTTTCATTTCAGCCGGAATGCCGATACGAGATATCCGAGAAACGGATACTCAAACAGAAAACTGGCAATTTATTCACATATGGCCCATACATATATGATAATACGGATTGTTGAAGCCTGTCTGAGTCTTCTCGGCCACTGGATCGAGTGTGCTCACCATGTAGCGCAACATGGCGCGCGAACGAGTTGGACGGTCAGTTTGGGTAGACCCGACGGGTTGACTCTCGACATACCAACAGCACCTTGTATTTAGGAAGTTACATCAAGGAAAAAGACGTTCTTTAGTGATATTATAAGGCATAGATAGACCAAAAAGCAAAAAATAAACATACAACAGTGAGGATTCGCTGGTGGTCACCCACCCAACTACTAACTCACCGGCGTGTGGCTTAAGTACGGCTGAGCGGACGGGAAGCCCTGTTTTCCACACCCTATGGTCGTATGTAACATGTTAAGTGTTGAAGAGAATGATAGAATAAAGCTAATCGGGTGTGTTGTCAGCGAGGATGGTCCTATAATCCTTTGATTCTGAAGAATAAGTATGCACTCATAAAAAGAATAACAGACAAGGAGAGAGACCTGTGGGTCCTAAGCCCAATAGGTGCCTCAGATATCCAACCACCATCTCACTCATCCACCAATCGGACAGTCATTGATGTTGTCTTGCCAGGCCATAGAGGCATACGTGGGAATGAATGTATTTGTCGTGAAGTCCTCCGGAAGATAAAGACGAGTGTCATCCGTCGTATAATTCTTAGCCGGATTCGCGGAATTTAATGCCGTAACAATCCTTAAACCAAGGAAATCCGAGAAAATCAGATCCACCTTGTCTGGTTCACCATCTTGTGGGAACGCAGCGGTAGCTTGAACATGGGCTGGTTGGGTGTATTCCGGGATTTCAGAGTGCGGAGTGTCATCGCCATCATCACCAAGGTCATCACATGTTGTATATCCCGGGGTTGGCGTATCCACTTCAAGTACACGACGGAAGAGAGATTTCGGCTTGAGAAGCTCGGTACCATTGTGAGGTGAGGGATTGTTGCACTCATCGTAACCCAACATCTGACTTGAAATGGTATCGACAGCCATGGATCGTTTGGTGGTGGTTTTCGGTTTGTTTATATAGTCCAGGACTTTCGAAGCCAGAGAATAAGGAACATCGGCGAGGAATCTGAAGGTAGTGGTGTACGGGCAGACGATATAAGCATCGTCCACAGTAAACGGGCCCTGAACCAGATCGTACCGAATGGCTCCCTTGTTCACAATGATCATCCTTGGATTTGCGGACCGATCTGGGTCAACCACAGTCGCAGCAGCAGCAGTTTACACCAAAGTGTAGATGTTTCCCTCGTCCCCGAACGGCTTGCACGATATGCAGTATGTCTGTGGTACGCACCCATACACGAATGTTAAATTGAGACTGTTGCGACTGTCTGTAATTCCTTTGGTCACATTGAGTCCCTCGGGGGTGTTCAATATGCTCTGGGACCCAGTTGCATGGTAGGCAAAAGTGAGACGGTTCCAATCCAAATACCGACGGGTTAATTGCATATCAAAGTCTTTGGTTTTGGAGCAAGATTCATCGACCGATTCCGCCATCGTGTTTTTATTGACCAAGGCATTTTTGACTTGAGGGCTTGCAACTCTTTTTTGAACGGGTTGTGATTTGATGCCATCCAAGGAAACCCAACCCACAGTATCGCAGTATTTGCCGGATTCTATCGCCGACGACATGTTGTCGTAGATATGAAAGTCACGGCGGTGAGTGTGACCTCCGAATCCCTGCACAGGAATCTCAGGTCGCGCTGTCCGGAGAGTGTCCATTAAAAGGGGGAAGCTGCTTTCGCTCTTGGGGATTCCAGGCTTGACAGGGTTGTGACCAATAAGCACAAACAAATCAACATCCTGGCGATTGACCGCATCCTTAAACCAGCCTTCCTCTATCATTTCGGCAGCTGGCTGGATTCTTGTCATGTCTTTGTTATTATTGGTCCCATCAAGGATCACCCCAAATGCCATAATTCGGAGGCCTTGCTTCGTTATGAAATATCGAGATCGGCGGCCCATAGAAACCCATTCCTTTTCGGCTGGTTCGCCATCCTGACAGTTATTGCAAATATCAATATTGCTTGTCAGGTACTTGTCACCATACACCTTGGAGAACTTGGTGAATGTGTTGTACGCAATATCGGCCGCAATTAGCTCGTGGTTTCCGGGGGTGAGAAGATCATAGTCGATGTTTTCGAAGATAGGATTCGTGACCTCGCCGTTGGGCGTTGTTACGTCGCTGAGGCCATTCCCATCATGCAAATCGCCTGCAGATAAATATTTTATTGGCATGAATTCAGATATATTACACACTCAACGTACCAGTATCAATAAGCAGGAGATCAACGCTTTTCTCTGCCGCTTTGTCCTGCATGTGTTTCGCAAAGGACACAAAGTCACCCCAGTCAGCACCGTAATTGCGTTCCTTGACGTGCCCTTCCAGCCATCCGTGGGTGTCGCTTGTGTGAATGAAGTTAATTTCTCCCCAGTTCAGAGGTCCCTTTGGCTGTGTTGTCGCATCCAGGGACTCGGGCTGCATGCGACGCGTAAACCTAGGGTAGACTGGCGGTTCCCCTTCTCCCTCGCAAGAGGGACATGCAGAGACAGCAGATATGGCAACTGCCAATTTGAGAAAAAGGGACAATACTGCCATGATTTTCAAGTAACCTGAATATCAAAATAGGTGAAGAGGTCGGTCGCCCAGGACCTGATAAATGACGGTTTAAATAAATAGCGGATATTAGTTGGTATGAATCTACATTATCTTTGTGCTACATAAGGTCTTGCAGATCAGCATCTTGTCCTATGTTGTAGGTAAGGAGATCGAATAATTGTGTTAGGCATTCTTGGCTGTACGACTTTGAAAATATCCATATGCTACAGTAAATATTTGTTCGAAAGTGCTCTATTTATTTGTCTACATACTGTCCAATTGTATATGCAAATACTCTAGAGCTTACTTGGTATTTTAATGGTGGTTGTTACATACATTTCTATCTATAAGCAGAATAAATAAAAGCACCCAGGCCGTCCCTAGGCGCCCCACACTTCCTTATATAAAAGCGGACAACGACACCTGCATACCAGCTCCTGGTCAATTACTCTGTATAGCAGGCTGCAATTTTATTATTATTCTTCTTCGTACTTTTAGTATCTCTGCATCGCATCATACTATCATATTGGCCCTCTAAGTTCAACGTCAGGCTTATCTCCCTTAATTAAGATAATCGCATCCGTGTTCATCCTCTGGTGGAGGACACGAAATCGAAGGGTGGGTTGAGGTTTTAATTATCTAGTTGAAAAGGATGCTACGGCGGACCCTTGATTACAATGGAAATCTATCATTCTTCTACAGTGTTGCATTGTATTGCTTACCTACGAGAATGCTAGACCCAATCTGACTACTGTCAAATGATGGTTGTAGCCAGCCACTACATAACTATTCCATTCAGAGAACGTGTGTGTTACAAAAACAATATGAAGACAAAAAGAAAGCACAAAAACATACAACAGTGAGGATTCGCTGGTGGTCACCCACCCAACTACTAACTCACCGGCGTGTGGCTTAAGTACGGCTGAGCGGACGGGAAGCCCTGTTTTCCACACCCTATGGTCGTATGTAACATGTTACGTGTTGAAGAGAATGATAGAATAAAGCTAATCGGGTTGTTGAAAGGAGAGCGTCTCGCGAGCAGAGGGGAGGTCTGTAACTTCTACTTATATTAAGTTGAGCCTAACATGGCCCACAGTCGCCAGCCCCAACCTCAGACTCAAACCCTATTTTCCTATACAGTAAAACCCGGTTATAACGAATCAATTGAGACACGGTAAAAATTTCGTTATATCCAGGTATTCGTTAAATCCAGGTGCCACATATTAATATATATTTCTGGTTTACATACATAAAAAGCTCCGTATATCTCTCTGCTTCTGCCTCTTTTTCTCCTTCAAGAATTTAGTGGAAAAGGGTCCTGCGGCGGTTTCTCAGGATTTGATTTTATAGCTATGGATTGCCTGGTTTTTCACAATTCAAATTATCGACTTGCATTGCTATGTCATAGAGCGACGGCCAGATGGTAATTTGGGACTTCTGATCCCAGAAAACTTCATAAATGAGGGTAGACAGATTCTGCTAACTTCTTTCCAAACACATGGTATTTACATCAAAGAAATTCCCCCATTATCTGCCCTGCCTTTCGTGCAACTTGCTGGGCATCTGGGCTGATATCCTCGTATTCTGCCATGAACAAGAACCGTTCCTTCCACAGCTGCCATCGCCCCTCCGTAAATCCGTGGCTTCCATCCCAAAGGTCTGTTTTACCGGGTAGAACTTGCTGAATGTACTCAGAACTGTCGGGTCGGTCATCCTTCCACATCAACCCTCCAGCATGGATTATCCATTGTGCAGCGGCGCATACATTGGCTGCCAGAAGTTCTGATACATCCATCTTGTACCATGGTGACTGTCTCTGAAGAGCGGACTGTGCCTGACGTCTTCCCTCCTTGTACTTCGTCGGGTCCACCTCCAAACACTTCTTCAATAAGCTCAAGCCCAAAGCACGAAGCTTTATCCCTTGACTAAAAGAAGTTGTAGCTAGCAGTCTTGCTGAGAAGGTATTCATATTAAACCATCTAGTGGATGACTTGGATGCGGACACTGTCCATCCTGATGATGCATGGGGTGAGATCATATCCCACTTGTCGCGCCACATGCTCCCGAAGCAGCCCAACCATTTCCGTGGTATGTCTTTAGATTCTGACTCAGATAGCTGTGAATCGAGCTTTTCGGCTTCAACCAAGAGGGCCAGCAATGAGGAATGGCTCGAAGGAAAGTCGGCAGCGGCCTCATAGATTAGCTCCCAGAAAGCCCATGGCGTATCATCATTCTTGAAATCGAGCAAGCTCAGTTCTTTGATTGCGGTGATTGAATCAATTTTATTTGAGAATAGTTGCTGTAGGACCTCTGCATGAGCGCGTGCAGTGCGGTATTCAGGGTCTTCAGTTGTCTGGAGCCAGGATTGGTAATCACTCGTCGACATGATGGAGTTGATGTAGGTGCTACTACTAAGGATGGCTGTTGATGGGACTTAAGTATACAATGATTTTACTCCTGGTACCTGGTTGCCTAAAAATGAATGTTGACAAAAACCGGCTGGCAGGTTGGGTGTATGTCTCTTCGCCCCCTCAACCGTGACATCATAGCTAGACTAGTCACAGTGATTTGTATTGTTTAGGTAGGTCAAAGTACTTTTGTTGGAGTGCCTCCCATGCATGCATACACTGCATGTTTGTTGTTTGACAGACTGAGCCTTTGCTTTGATGTTTCTTTGTTTATGGATGCTTTGTTTGACAGGGGATATAAACCCTGGATTTCTAGTTTCTAATGAACAATGGTTCCTTATCTGCTTTTTCCCCTACATAGTATACACTACAAGAACTTTGGATACTTTAGTCATAGCCCTGGGGTATCAAACCTAAGGCAGAAGTATTGCACGTTTAGATAACATAATAGAACTATGCTACCTACCTAGGTAGGTAGCAAACAATCAAACATTCAAACAATCCCTACTTCCTAATTAGGCTTAGTAGCTATTACCAGATTAGGAGCCTAACCTCGGAGAAATATATTCTCGAGGTACCAGGGGTAGGCTCTGATATTAATGACGCCGAGGCAAAGGGGGAGCAGTAGGTACACGGTATCGCTCATAGTGAGTTTGCAACACGGTACCAGAGCCACAGGGCATGCTCAACTATACGAAGAATCGGTCGTGGGTGTTCGCGTTCTCACCAGAAGATACCCCTTTCTAGCTCTGTTACTATACCATTAGGTCTCAACCTGGCTCATCCGTCGAGCAGGGGCTACTCTCAATATCCAGTTGAATATAGACTCGTTGAGAGTCTTGGCTAGCGACCGAGTCAACGAGGGATTCTTATCGATGTGCAGATCGATAAGTTGGGAAAGCGAGGCAGTTGGATCCGAAGTCACCGTCAACGCTTAAGCTTAAGATTATGTTTTTTTGGCCCCCACCCTCCCGGAAGATTCGCACGCACTAGAGTGCCAAGCACCGCCAAAGTCCGGCCTGATGTCCCGGTTTATCGGACTCGTCTCCACAACCTCTACTTTCACTCCTTTTCACTCTTGTATGAGTGTTGCTTCACTGGAATAATCAGCCAACGTGGTCGGAACTTCCCTTTACCCAGAATGGACCACCCCAAGGCCAACATCAACCCAAGGACCGAGATCTCTCCGGCCATCATTCTAAACCCGGAAGAAAAGGATCTGGAGCGAAACTCAGACATAGCCGAAGACGTGGAAATATCGACGGCAACCAAGGAGCTACACACCTCACAAGAGCGAGATGGAGTGGAAAACACACCACCAACGCCAAAAAAATCACTCTCCTTTAAACTCGCCTTCGCAGGGCTTGCTGCCAGCCTGTTTGTTTTCCAGGTGGATGCCACCTGCCTGGGTATTGCCCTTCCAGTGAGCCTTCGCACCTTCCCTATTCTACGTTACCCCCATCAATAACTAACCTTCATCACTAGACTATAGCAGGCGAGCTAAAAGGCTCAAGTTTAGAGTCTTTCTGGGCGAATCTTGCTTACACCCTATGTGGACTGGTCACCCAACCAGTCTGGGCCAGTATTTCCAATGCCTTCGGTCGAAAGCCACCCCTATACGTATCTATGGGACTATTTTTTATCGGTTCCATTGTTTTCGCTATAGCACAAAACATGAACACTATAATTGTCGCACGGGTCCTCCAAGGCCTCGGTGGTGGTGGACTTGACCTTCTGGCGATGGTTATTCTCGCGGATATGACGACACTGGAAGAGCGCTCGAAATATCTCGGCTTAATGGCCATTCCTTCGGCCATTGGCAATATTATGGGGCCTGTTATCGGGGCGCTTTTCTCGACCTATGTTACCTGGAGATGGATTGGCTGGATCAACCTGCCGTTGTTAGGAATTGCCATACCTTTGGTGTTTTTCTTCCTCAAACTTCGCCCCGTCCCACTCGATGCAACGCTAGCCAGCAACTTGAAACGCCTCGACTGGATCGGTATGGCGCTTGTTATTATTGGAGTTACAATTTTTGTTATACCTCTAAGTTGGGCGGGCTCCTTATTTCCATGGGCCTCTTGGCAGACTCTCCTTCCACTGTTGTTGGGAGTTGCGGTGCTTGTTATCTTCGTCTTTTACGAGGCGAAGCCCGCGGCTCCAATAATTCCTTATCGAATTTTCCACTCCAAGACTGGAAATCTGACGCTAGTCGGGGGCTTCATCCACGGAATAATTATGGTATCTCTGCTACAGTACTTACCTTTGCTATACCAAGCGGTGGAGCTAGAGAGTGCTATTTCATCGGCTCTCTCCCTATTGCCCACTGTTATTATCAGCGTGGTAGTCGCAGCCGTCTCAATGCTGATGGTCCCATTTTTTGGAGGATACGTATGGCTTCTAAGACTGTCATGGGTTGTTCTTACGCTGGGAATCGGTCTGCTAGCCCTCTTCGACGTAGGAACCTCGTCATCTATGCGTTACGGGCTTCCTATTCTTTGGGGGCAAGGTGTTGCGCTACTACGTCTCAATATTCTTCCTATGCAAGCTAGCGTCAAAAATGTTGATGACACGAGCTTAGCTATGGGGCAGTTTCTCGCCATTCGCTTGTTTGGAGGTCTTGTTGGCCTTACTATCTCTTCGGCCATTTTCAACAATGTTTTCTCGGCATCCATTTCTAATACGACCATTCAGCTGACGGGGGCTTTGGCACCTTTAAAAGACGCCTCCAATGCTGTGAACTTCATTGACGAGTTGAGATCACTAGATGTATCTTTTACAATGCTAGATCAGGTGTTGCGAGTCTATCTGAAGTGCTTCCAGACGATCTTTTATACGATGACTGGCCTGGGTGGACTTGGATTGCTGACTTCGGTGTTTTTGGATGAAATTAATCTCAAGGGGCAGGATCTTGGGAACCAGCGCTTCGAGGAATAGTCGGAGTCAGCGAAGGGTCATTCCTTGTGTCAATATTTACTTATACATTAATATATAGAGAGATTTTAGATTTTAGAAATAATCACTGCACTTGCCTTGCGCAATTGGACAATTACAACTCTTCACCTCCCTTCCAATGTTTCGAAGTGTTGTCTGAAATATGAATATTAGACATCCTCACACCTCCTAGGGCTTAGTGACCCATGCTATTCCTGACGGCCAGCATTAAGCATTTATCGATCCAGCTTCCCCCACAATAAGGCTAAACCCCCTTTTCTCTATCCAGATATTCCAATATTTTTTATTCGATGCACTACTGAACATTCTTAATTTACAATTTAGGTGGCTACTGCCATTAGTATCCACTCTCGACCGCAGCTGGGATTGCCGAATTCCTATCACTTAGGATTCAAGTTATGCAAACATTGTGCCCACTCTATGCCTCCTTCAGATATATATAGTCACATAACACCACTTTCCCTCGCCCTAATTTGATTTCTCTGATTTCAATATTCTACACTATAATCCTTGTCCACACGTAACCTGATACATACGACCATAGGGTGTGGAAAACAGGGCTTCCCGTCCGCTCAGCCGTACTTAAGCCACACGCCGGTGAGTTAGTAGTTGGGTGGGTGACCACCAGCGAATCCTCACTGTTGTATGTTTCTTTTTAGTTTTTTGGTCTATCTATGCCTTATAATATCACTAAAGAACGTCTTTTTCCTTGATGTAACTTCCTAAATACAAGATGCTGTTCGTGGCGTTGCCAGAGAGAACAAATTCGCTCCCTTTGTCATATAACTTTGTGCCTAGGAACAGCAATAATTATACATAGACCTGGCAGTGACCCGCGGGTGACCCTAAGGGTCGTCAAACAAGATAAACAAATAAATCTTATGAGATAAATAGCTTATATACAAATAATTGTGTATATTTGATTCTGCAAGTAGATTTATATACCCTAATTAGGCTTAGCGCTATATATTTATGTATCCGAGGGTCGCTGCGTATCGTGGAGGGTCACCCGCGAGCGACCCTAACCCTCGGAGGGTCGGGTGGAGGGTCCAAGATCATGGACCACCCGGAGGGTCACTGCCAGGTCTAGTCTATGGATAACACTCGTCTTTACCTTCCGGAGGACTTCACAACGAATACCTTCCTTCCCACCTATGCCCCTATGGCATGGCAAGACAACATCAATGACTGCCCGATTGGAGGATGAGTGAGATGGTTATAGCTCATCGGGCTGATATTAGCACAAGGAATCTAAGTGTCAGATTTCTTAGTCTCTTTCTTAGCTTCTGTAGCTTAACAACTTCAACAACTCTAACAATCAATCTCACATTGCACCATGCACTTCGACATTCACAACACAGACCTCTCCTAACACTAAGGCAAACTCGAGCCGATTGCAGCTTATATAAAGCTCTTGAAGCTAACAGAGCAATGCTAGGCTTGCTCTCACATAGACTCCACCTCAGTCTGCCCCGTAAGCTTCCTCTTGCCACCAATCCACTTCACCTCCCAGAGAATAACATTGGTCTTCTTGATCTCCTTGCCCGTTGTCTTGTCCTTGGTCGTCCATTTACTAAGAACCGCCACCACGCCGTCTGGTTTCTCCGCGTTCTCCCATTGGAGTATCACAGAAAATTCGTCTTGAATCGATGTACTTGAGCTGCGGGCGAATTGGAGACCTGCTTTGAATTGGTCGTAATTGTAGAGGTTATGATTAATTCTGTCGAGATGACTAGGTCAGATGTGCTTATCAAAAATACGGAGCTAGGGCAGCGTACCTGACCTCTAGGCTTGGATCAACTTGGTCATGGACAGCCTTGAG
The DNA here is from genome assembly GCA_028827225.1 of Penicillium sp. CMV-2018d. Lineage (NCBI taxonomy): Eukaryota > Fungi > Ascomycota > Eurotiomycetes > Eurotiales > Aspergillaceae > Penicillium > Penicillium hesseltinei. The sequence goes on from JAPZBW010000003.1 coordinate 332,071, forward strand.
GGCAATCTCGTCGTTCGGTTGAATGAACAAAGTATCGTTGATCTGTGTCACCCACTGACTGAGAGATTGCTGTTGAGCCGACATTTTATATTGCTAGATATTGTAAGTACATCGCCACGGTAAAGTTGTGTTGCACACCTACGGAAATGATTGTATTTGAAGTGGAGGGCTGGAGAACGTGGTTGAAGGTTGCAAGGCGGAGGTAGGCAGTATTTTATACCCATTGGCTTCTATAATCCCAAATATTTCCTTGTGGGTCGCTTTGACCTGCAGCCGTTCCCGTTCCTTGAGGTCCGCCAATGTCTGCGATTTGCGGATTTGCGGAGTTTCGAAAATCACCATTGGGTAGTTAGCGTGATAGCTCCCAACATCCGACAGCTAGCGGAGGATGCCCTTTTCATACTGTCATACTCCGCAGTCATACCAATTTATCCTGTTCCTATTGTGCAGTTCCTACCGTTAGCGCGAGCAATATCCTTCCCCTTGACTGTGAAGTGGCAAACAGCCGAAGGCTTCACTGATTCTAACCAGCCAGAAAATGTATATACATTTTGAATACAGATAGACTTCAAATTGAGCCGTTTCTTGCTCCCTCTAAACCATACCTAATAAAGTGGGTATGCCCTAACCATTCCCCGGTGGCCTCTAACCCCTTTAACATGGCCATTATTAGTACACCAAGCTCCTCTAAATCACCTGGCTTCGCCTTTGCTATTGCCTCGTCCCAATGTGTCACCCACACTTCAAGCCGCTCCCTCTCGCTGTATGCTTTCCGCCAACTAATTTCTGACAGTGAATTCCAAAGCGCCACTTGGGCCGTGAAGCTCATTTGCATGTCTGGAACTGTGTCGCAGCCGAGTTTCAAGAATTGGTATACTCCTTTTAACATAAATGCTGTTATTACTGTCCGTCGGCTGCTCTCCTCGATCAGCCAGTGCTGCCAGTCCGTAAAACTGCTTCCCGGCGGAGGTCGTGCTTCTGCTGGAGCCGATGGAGAAGGCTGCACTTGATGCGTGCGTAGCCTAAGTTGTGCCGCCCACATTATGAGAACTGGCTCGTCCGCTTCCGCTTGGGCTCTAAGGCGAATGTCACCGTCGAACAATCTTATTATTTGGTATAGTATCAGGGCTTGTAGCGCTTCAAGGAGATTCATCTTGGAGGCGAGGAGCGGATCGGTGTTGGCGATCAGCTGTTGTCGTCTGTGCTCCAAGTTGCGAAATACTAGCAGCTGATTCTCCGCGGTTTTCAAGCTATACAGAGCACAAACGCTGAGCGCATCCTGTAAGGCCGTAGGGCTCCTCGCTTGGAATAAGAGACGGTGGATGAACATTGTTTGCCCTGACTCGGAAAACGTCTTCGGAATCACAGCTAACCTCTTTGCTACAAACTCCACGCGAGCCTGTGGAGTTGTATCCGATATCATCTGCACGATATCGGTCGAGTTTTGCCGAGCGACGATATCATCGATGAGAGCTGAGCTGAGGAAATCATCTGGCGGTATGCTTGCCAGGTTGAAAGGATTATTGCCGAAGTTGAAGAATGCGTCATTCGTGCGGGGCGAGAGTATTGCAGCCGATGGTAGCCCGCGACTCCGCTGCAGCTGCCCATCACTGGATGGTTCTTCCGCAAAGGGCTCCGCAATGGCAACATTTTCGTCTACATTTCTTCTGGTGGTTTGCCGCGGTCGGTCGGGATATTGGCTGTTGTATTCGCAGTCAGTCTTCTTTGCAAGGCAGCGTTGGCATTTGGGTAGTCCTTTGTCACATTTTCGCTTGGACTGGACGCATGCAAGACAAGACTTCTGCCGTGACGGGGGCATCGTAGCAAATATTTTTCCATCAGTATTAGTGCGGGGAGTTGCTTGCGGTCGTCTGCGGAGTTTGATGAAGTCCGCACTGATGAGGTAATATTGCGGAGTTTCCAAGGCGCGGGATTTTTAAGCTTTCTCCGCTAGCGGGCAGAGATTGGCCACACAAACACAGATATCTGGTGTCCGCAAGGCCTATTGGTCCCCCCTGATGCGGCAATTCAACGTTCCGAGCGGGATATTCCATCGACCTTGGCCTACCCGTGGAAATCCACAAATGCGCTTATAAATGTACATCGGAGATCGGGGATATCATTGTCGCGTGATCGATGCGCCGGGGATTTTAGGGGAGAAAGTAAAGGAGGCCGAAGGATTCAAAATAGAGTCGACGTATATAAAGGTCATACAGCTTCATCTTGCCGTCATCTTGCCCAGCACTGAGATCGCATCTCCAAGTCTTCTACCTTCAGAATCTTCTGCTTCAGACTATATTATTTCCCACTACCCAGCATCTTCTCTATCTAGCGTCAAATCAGACATGTCTAACACCATCCTGATCACGGGCGGGAACCGCGGTATGCACCTTCGCCCCCCTTTCTTGTACCCTTCTCATCATTTGTGCAGGACTTGGCAAAGGACTCGTAGCTACGTACCTAGCTACTCCAAACACCACGGTGATAGCGACGGTCCGCGACCTATCCAAGTCCGAGTCACTGTCTGCTCTCCCCAAGGCCTCGGGATCCAGCCTGTTGATTGTCAAGCTTGAGATGGCGTCTGTAGACTCTATAGCAGCCGCTATAGACACGTTGAAGGCGCACAACGTTGGTGCTCTCGACGTTGTCATTGCAAATGCTGGCATCTCTGGGCCGACCAAGAGTCTGGCTGAAGCACCTACCTCTGAGCTCCAAAAGTACATTGACGTGAACGCATACGGCCCATTCGAGCTATTCAAAGCTGTCCTCCCTCTTCTACGCTCTTCCGGTGCGGAGGAAAAGGCGAAATTCGTCTTGATCTCGAGCGCCGGCGGAAGTTTGACAGCTATGTACAACTTCAGTACGTGATGTCCCAGTACTAAGTCGGTGTATCTTGTCAGATTAACTGCTTCTGAGGTTGAACGCCGATCTGGTACCTAAAACACTCGCTTCGAAGGATTGCGCTGACTTTGTACCCCCACATTAAGTGCCTATCCCCGCGTACGGGGCGAGCAAGGCTCTAGCTAATTTTCTTTTCAAATGGCTGGCGTTGGAAAATAAGGATGTGATTATTTGGGCACAAAATCCCGGGTGTGTATTTTGATCTTCAAAAATCACCCCTCAGAAGCGAAAGCTGCTAATTACATTCCGTGGGCAGAAATGTAGACACTGATATGGTTCGGGATGGCCTCGAGCTCTCAAAGAGTTTAGGGCTGGATCTGTCTTCAGTGTCCTTTACCCCTCCCGACGAAAGTGCGCGTGCAATCAAGGACGTGGTATGTGCGATGGGGTGTAGAATGAGATGTGAATATGATTGAAGCGACTGACTGAGAACTTGACAGATTGACAGTGCGACTGCGAAGATGAGCGGGATGTTCCTCGACCATGATGGCTCTGAGCTGATGTGGTAGAGAGTTCAAGGGTTAATATCGTGGGAAAATGCGCCGCGCGGGGGAGGCAGAATCTAGTTGACATGAGTAGTAACTGTCAATCTTTGAAGGTCGTGGAAAGAAATCCAACGCTGGGGCACAGCTTCTTAAGTGTTTTCCCTCCATTTTCAAGGCCTTGGCAAGAGAAACCCAGTCAACCAGGTAAAGCGAAGAAGGATTGATATTCAACCATCTATGGAAACAATGCAACGGGTACTTATGGCTCAAGTTATGTACACAGCAAGAGTCATGCCTCAGGGGTTGATCGATCGTATCATTTTCATTTACAATCTAATTAAAACTAGTAACTCTTGAATGGACGCCAGAACAAGATGTTAACTGTGTTGATTCTTGAATAGTTGGATATTTCACCGAGGTGGTGTTCAGTGAACGCCTCATTTAATGGGAAATAAATAGAGAGCCTGGAAAGTGGACAAAATACCACTGTCTGGCACCGTTTTGACCTAGGATATACTAGCTACGGCGGTTGTCGTCTTAGTTTCAAACAACTAAACACAACCCGTTTTGACGACTTCACCAATAGCATGTACCACATAGGCGATGTTATCCTCATTCAGTCCACACACACTCATCCGACCGGAGGGCAACATATAAACATGAAACTCCCTTTGAAGTCGAGACACCTGCTTCTTCGTCAATCCGGTATAGCTGAACATCCCAATTTGCTTCTCAACATGTGACCAATCCTGCAGCGTCTCCTTCTCCAGCTGTTGCCTCAGCAAACCCCTCATCCTCTGGATACGTGAGCTCATTGTATCCAAGTCTGCTTTCCACTGAGCCCTCAGAACCTGATCCCCAAGGACAGTCTCAACAATACTCGCCCCAAAGCGCGGTGGATTGGAATACTCCGCTCTCGAAATCAACATCAGTTCAGATAGCGCACCCTTTGCCGAAAGGTGCCACGGTACAACCAGATGCAGGGCGCCCACACGCTCGCCGTACAAACCAAAGTTCTTCGAGAACGACTGCGCGACACACAGGCCGGGATGCGCCTCAGATGTGAGGACATTCTCTACAAAATGGCGAACCGCCCACGCATCCCCGTCAACATCACCCGTCGCGAAGCCCTGGTATGCACTGTCGAAGACGGTGAAGACCTTTTTCCGCTGGACGAGATCAGAGACCTCTATCCACTGGGCCTTTGACAAGTCCACGCCAGTGGGGTTGTGCGCGCAGGCTTGCAGGATGACGACATCATTGGGTTCAGCATGGTCCAAGGTATCTAGCATCCCGGCTATATCTACTTCCCTTGTGTCAGGGGAGTAGTACGGATACTCTACAACTGGAACCCCGGTGATCTCCCAGATAGACTTGTGATTAACCCATGTTGGGGACGGGATGAAGACGCGATTAGGGCGGAGGTGGCGGGCCAGGAATGTGGCTGCAAGATGGTTTGCGCCTGTGCCGGAAACTGTTTGAATTGAGACTGCGTTGTCTTGGAGGCTGGAGGCAATGGAGCCGAAGATGAGGTCCCTTGCCAACTTGGTGAAGGTTGGCGAGCCTGCTATGCCCAGATATTCGTGGGTGGTTTTGCTAAGGCGTTGCTTTGCCTATCTTCATCGTTAATGGCTGTTTTACTCTACAAAATCGTTTTGGAAGTACCTGTTTGACGCTTGGTAGCACCCAAGGTTTTCCATTCTCGTTGCGATATGCTCCGGCGATTAGTGAGACCTTCTTTGGGTGGGGGTCTGCTTCAAATTCGGCCATCAGACCGAACGCAATGTCCGCGGGGGCAATCTGGAGGTCAAGATATTGCTTTGCCATTTTTGAGCTTGGTCTTTGAAGCCGGTGGTCCCTGTTAACGGTGGGGTTGACTAGGTTGCACTCTAGAGCCGAAAAAGTGCCTTGGTACTTGGGTGAACCTGGAGAAAATAATCTATTAAAAATAATGATTTTTGGACACTAATGTGTTGTTGCCGCGTACTTGGGCAATGATTATTATAACGTTCGGTGCGAACCGGCATAGTCACCAGTTGCCGAGTGATCAAGTCGGGATGGTGATATTCATCGCTGTCGACCAGCTTTGTCGAGAAATTGACAGAACAATAGAGGGGCAAATATCGGCAAGTTCTCCGTACACCGATTTGGGTGTTCAATGTCCATATTACGTACATGTCTATAGACGAAGCCGAATAAATTAAAGTGCGAGCACATCCAATTCGGTGAAATAGTGCCTTGCCGACATCCATGAGTGAACGCTCAATACTTCACCTTTGAAAATTAATATAAGCCACTTACCCTCGACAGTTGTTCCATATTTATATTATTCACTCAATTACCACAATCGACACGATGAACCAGTCCAGAATTTTGGACCGACTTTCGGCGCTCGACACCAATACAGTGTCTGATGCCTTGGATTTTCTCGATCTCAAAGGAGCCACATACGGCTTACGACCACTCTGGGACTGCCCAAAGATTGTCGGACGCGCCAGTACGGTTAAACTGGGCCCGAAGACTGATGCTGCTCCCACAGCTCATCTACTCACCCCGGTCATAGATGCGGTAACTACGGATGATCGCATTCTCGTCATCTCCGGCGGCACTGATGGCGTCTCATGCTGGGGTGATATCATCGCCAATGCCTCCAAGGTGAGGCGCATTCGTGGAACCATCATCGACGGCATGAGCCGTGACATCGACGGCAGCCGTGACGTTGGCTATCCCCTTTACGGCCGCGGTGTGACCATGATCAGTGCGCGCAACCGCCTGGTCCAAGTTGACTCCGGCACACCATTGCAGATGCGGGGCGTCACCGTCCACCAGGACGACTATGTGATTGCCGATCGCTGCGGGACAGTGTTCGTCCCCGCCAAGAGCATCGAAGAGGTTCTGGACTATGGCGAGCGGGTCGATCGTCGTCAGACCCTTATGGTTCAGGCTGTTCGAGCCGGTCACCCAGTGTCTGAGGTTATGCACGACACGCAATTCGAAGCCCTTCGTGAGGGTACATCGTCACCGCCAATCGCGGCAGCCAGGCCATCCTTCAAAGGAAACCCAAAGAAAGCGAGCCCTGAGGACCAAGAGTTGGTAGCGCTGTTTGCCGATTTAGACACACCTGCGGTCTCTGACGCACTTGATAAACTTGGAATTTCTGGACAGGCGTTTGGTATTATGCCTTTGGCAAATTACAACAAGATTACCGTCGGGCCAGCCTTCACTGTACGTTACGTACCCGCCAGCGACCCGCCAGGAAGTGTTGGTGATTTCATCGACGATGTTGCCGTAGGCGATGTCGTAGTCATCGACAATGGTGGTCGCACGGATTGTACTGTTTGGGGAGATATTATGACTCAATACGCTGGCTTGCGGGGTATTGCCGGATCAGTTATTGACGGTGTGTGCCGAGACGTGAACCGTGCGATCAACGATGAATACCCGCTCTTTACTGCTGGACGATGGATGCGAACCGGTAAGGATCGGGTTCAAGTGGGAGGTGTTAACCAGTCGATTGGTATTGGTAGGGTTCGTGTCGAGCCTCGTGACATTGTTGTTGCCGATGCAAATGGTGTCGTTGTTGTTCCTCGAGAGCGAGCCCGTGAGGTGGCCGAAGTAGCGCGAAAGGTTGAGAAAAGCGAAGCTGGTATTCGGGAAATGATCGCTGGTGGAGCCACAATCGCTGAGGCGCGAGAGCAGCTTGGTTATCACACGCTACAGCGTAAGGGATAAGGATTAGTTGAAGATTTCATGAGAGCCCTGTTTTCTTTTTTGGTTGGGGACATTTGATAAACGTTGCAAGAATGTTTTATGCTTGCCACATGCATGAAACAACTATACTTTTTCACTTAAAAGGGGTCTATAGTCATATAAGTTTGCCAGGTCCAATCCTGGCCGTATTGATTTCTATATATAAACTGTTCTTTAACCATTGAGATATACACACATCAAGGTTCTCTCATCTAGCATATAAGCCGTCATGAGCGTGCAATTTCCAGCTCAGCTGTATACCAGTTTTGCATCGCCCGAATATCGTAACTCATCGCTACGGTATCGAACACTTTCAGATGTTCTTTGCACAAAGCCCCGTTGTTTGATAATCGACAGACCCATTTTCCATGCTTTCTGGCTGCTGCCACGATCTTTTCGATTGCGTCAACAAACTCGGGCTCGTCCCCTTTTGCAGGGAGATACCCAAGTACCGACAGAGCAAGGTCGTTTGGCCCAATAAAAACCATATCTTAACTAACATTAGTGAAAACTTTCTTAGGATCAGGCTCAGTCACTTACCGACACCCGGTACAGCACAGATAGCGTCAACATTCTCGACTCCCGCTTTTGATTCAATTTGAAGACAGGTAATGATCGTTTCATTTGCCGTTTTTATGTATGTCGGGATATCGATATCGTGAGCGATGCCTGGAAATGCTGAGCCTTGCCCTCGAAGCCCTTGTGGAGGGAATTTTGAGTACGATACAACGGTCTTGGCTTCTTCAGCTGTGTTGATTTGAGGTACAACGATACCGCTTGTCACACTTTTAGTAGGAGAATGGTAGAGTAGTGTTGTCACTCACTGTGCACCAGCATCTAGAGCTCTTTTAATCAAATCTGCATGGGTCATTCTCAGACGAACAAGCGGCGACACCCCCAGCGCAGCGATAGCGGCAGTCGAGCTGTGCATGGAATCATCGCTAATATATCCATGCTCACAATCGATAATGATGCCCTTTATGATCATCAGTTTGGGTTTTGATCTATGGAAGAGGATAAATGCTGACATCAATGCCGGTCTGAGCCACAACTTGGGCTGTGCGAAAGGACGGAAGCCCCAAAAAGGTCATGATAGGCTTCGAGCCGGCTCGCAGAGCATTGAGAAGGCGTAGCCGGGGGTTTTGAATTAAGGTCGTCATGGCTGATGGGTATGACATATTGGATTCAGAGTGTTCTTCGATAGATCAATCAAACCCCATAAAACCGTTGTGTGGGAGTCACCCAGAGAAGACAGCTCTGAGAGACAAAGCGTGAAGCAGTGGAGATGGATGGCACAATAGGCAGCGATATTGATATCTCGAAATAAGTTGGGAAATTATATCTGGAAAAAAGTCGCGCCAAGGCCATGGCCATCTGACAATGGGAGGCGCTGATCGGTATCGGGAAATCAGATTTATCCCGAGCAGACATAAGGCTGACCGGGAAACCAAATATCTGGCCAAGCACGATAATATCTGTCGTTTTCAAGTCAAACTCACCATTATCGGCGACACGGTCGATACGCCGAGCCGCTTATCAAACATGTTTATCACGTCGATAATTATATCAACGCGCTCAGTGTGAAGACCCAACAGTGATTCGGCAATGGGTCTATAACGCACGGCGTGCCTTTCCACAACGGAATATATTTCCTGCGAATGACCCGGTCCGTTATATCTATGAAGGCCACACCACTAAGTGCTGCACATAGTTAGGGATATATAAATAGCTAATAACAACAACGGCTAGCTCTATAGCTCTATTCTCTAAGGCCTTTTGATTATCTACTATTCTTTGCAGGAATGCGGCAATCCGACGATACATCTCCACCGGGTTAGGATACATAGGGAAGTGCCCGCTTTCCGGGATCAGTCCTAAATCATCCAACAAGAGCGATCAAGCTTCCATCTTGGCCATATATTCTAGGGTATACTGATCTGGGTCCCAAGAGAGAAGCCTTGTCTCATTCTCCTGGAGCTTCAAATCCACATATTTATCCATGGTTTCCTTTTCTTCAGGTTCCAATAGATGAAGTCTTTTCTTCCATACATCGCATATGTTGTCGTCAGATATATCGGACCCGAAGAATCGCTGATCGATCTTGTTCCAATAGATGGCGTCAAAGGCAAAATTGTTCCTTGCAGCATACATGACCCAAAAGTCTCCGCTCTCCCAGCTATGTCGCATCCGACTAGAGAGTCGCTGGCTTTCTTTGGGTCGTTCGTTCCGAGTCAGGTACGCGTCCTCTTCGCAATCCATCATAGCCTGAAGGAAGACCTGAAGCCGTCTCTCATAGAGTGCACACCAGTCATCAAGGCCTTTGGTCCAATATTCAGGCTTTTCGAGAAGAAGCCACCAGGGTGGAGCGTGAGTAAATTCAACTGGGGCAGTATACGTAAACTCCCAATCCACCACCCCAACGACTTTTCCAGCTTTATCGACCATAACATTCTGTGGTCGAAAGTCGTCGCACCAAACTGGAAATGGGCCATGCTCGTGAGACACCCATTTCTCCCTGAGCTCCCGATCTCGAACAAGTTTCCGAAACAAGAATCTAGCAACAAACTTACGCCGGCAATCGTCGGCCGAGTCTATAGCATCGTTCCTTTGGTGTTTGAGGTGTGAAATATGTAGCTCTGCTAGGGCTTCAAAGTACAAAGACGCTCGATCGTACATCGCGGTGGGGAGTTCCGATCGAGGTAGCGTCCCTAGACGCACAATTTCATTCATAGAAATGGACAATGGTCGATATGCCACTTCCCACGCTGATTTTCCGGTCTGTTTCAGAGACCCAATCCGGCTCGCAGATAGTGTAGATAGAGAAAAGACAATATTGGCTAATTCTCTATATGGAGCTTTTAGCTCTGTTGTGCTAATATCCGGGTTTAGTTCTGGGCGTTGTTTTGGTTGGCGTCCCGGCGTCTCGAGAAGATCAGACATGCTTCTGTCGTGGTCAATATAGCTCATGATTATAAAGGGACCCAAATTTGAGGGGCTCTCGTTTCTCTCTCCCCAGCGGGAGACCATAGGAACTGGAATCGGCATTGTTTGTGAAGCTCTTTCCGTGATGAATTGCATGATACAGGCCTCATTACGAACTTTTTCCTCGGGAAACATATGAACGCCAGGCAGTGGGAGTCTTAAAAGAGCGCCGCTAGTATCGGTATCGGTGAATGTCATGAGGAAGGTAGCGTTGAAACCGCCGGATTTGAAAATTTTGAAATCGGCCCATTGGCGGGGGCAATGATGTTCAGCGAGAAAAATCCCAATCTCATTGTAGATGTCTTTATCAAAGAGAAAATCTAGCCAGGAGTCTTCGATCTGGTCGCTTTTTTCCCAGGCAGCATCATCGAAGGGCAAACGCGGATTCATCTTACGAAAGCGACAAAACAAAATCAGAAATGTAGAAACATGCAGAGTGTCGGGATGAATATCTTGATGAAGCAGGGAAGTTGATTAGGTACCAAGAAAATAGGGGGAACAAGCCGATTGGGGGACTGAAAAGTAGGGCGGCAACAGGGCACTTCCTAAAGAACTAAAATACCAAAAAAACAAAAAACAAAAACATACAACAGTGAGGATTCGCTGGTGGTCACCCACCCAACTACTAACTCACCGGCGTGTGGCTTAAGTACGGCTGAGCGGACGGGAAGCCCTGTTTTCCACACCCTATGGTCGTATGTATCAGGTTATGTGTCGAAGAGACTTATAGAGTGAAATTGTAGAAGTAAGTGGTGGTGTGAGATGGTCATAAGGGTGAGTGCATTATAATCTAGACGGGAACTCAGGTCGCTACCTTGGTAGGTACCTTACGGCAGGTTTTAGATGTCATCGCGCCAACCGGGCTTTTGCCAGGCAGAAAATCAAAGGGTTATATATAGAAAAGTCTCTGCCTTCGTATATACCTAAGAGCATCCAAAAGAGCATCTAAAAGACATAACAAGGCGGCATAAGCGGCCGACTATTCTTGTTAATAATAAATTAATAATCTATACCTAAGCCGAGGGATCATATGGGTCCCTAGGTTGAGTATAACAAAATAGGCGGTAAACGAAATGATATGCGTTGGCGCGATGGCGTTTCTAAAACCTGCTGTAGGGACGGGCATGTGAGTTCCCGGTGGCGGAGCGAAGTATCGTATTGGGATACCACCATCATTCCAGTCCCAGTGGGACGCTTTGGTCCGAGCTTCTTCTGGGGCTTGCACAGAATCTGCCCACTCCACATAAATCGGAAGACGTGGGGGCGTGTGGGGGCCTGGCGTAGAGACGGCGGTCACCCTTCTTGTAGTTACGTCGGGGTCGGTGGACGTTGTGGTTGTAGTAGTGGCTATATACTGATACTCATGGTTAGTATATCACCCGCCCTAAAAGTACTTTTCGCATAACTCACTTTCTGTGGGGCATTGGTGAAAGAACGGCTAGGTGTACCACTTCTTCTTCTTCTCCAACTTCCCCAACTTCTTATGCTGCTTGGCGGCGCGCTTGTCCGCTACTTCCCATCGGCGCGTTAGCAGCCCTCTCACGGTAATAATCTGCGAGCGACGGATCTCTTCGGGCAAAAGGAACCCCCCTTTAGAGGAAGGGGCATCCTCGTTCTCATCGATGTGTATATGCTCACTCGCCGTCAAGGGTTCCTCGAAGTTCTGGAAGAGGAGCGCTCTGGCTGTCTCGTGTTGTAGTTCGCCTAAGCAGAGGATACTGCATGATTCCCCGCGAACGCTATCAGTGTCTCTGAGCGTCCTCCACAGCAAAGCTGTACCAAACGCCTGTGCATCCCAGCTGTACTGGGTCATCGTAGAGTAGGACTTGGAAGATTTCCGAAGCGACTTCATGGGCTTTAGGCTTTGTCATTCTTAATAGCACACGGTCTAACTGGGCGTCATACGAGGACCAGGAAGCAAATGGGCCCTCTTTTGCCAGAAGAAATTCACTTTTGAATATTGAATTGTTGACGCGTTTGATAAGACGCCGTCCCATGGATAATGCACTGATTGGCTTGTGTTGTTATTCCATGGCCTTGGTGAGTAAACGAGCTTCCGGTTGTAATTGTGGCTGTGGATAAAAACCGGCCGGCCTTGGAGCGCCTCTTCGTATAGACCACATTCTGTTACCCGGGGTGTTGGGGAGATTCGTGAGCTAGGGGAGGTTCGGCCCGGTGACCAAACTCAAATCGTGTTGGAATCCATGAGGATATGGAATCAGACGGTGGCGTGTACATCGGTCGTAAGTCACCGATCTAGTGCCGCCCGGGCGATCTAGTGAGATTAGTCATGTCCACATTGTACACGGTCTGAAGGAAAAATTATACATACACAAGTGTCTGTTCCGCTCAACCATACTTGTTTACCAACCGGCGAGTTCGCAAACCGTTTCGGGTGGACAATGCCAGGTTTGCGTTCGATCGAACGGACTGTGGCGTGGCCGGTGGGATGATTCTTGGACAGGGCGGCGACTTGCCCTGGGGTGAGCCCACCTAGAAGGCTTGTAGTGCCGCCTTCCGGGGGAACAGTCTTGGGTGCGGGGAGAGGCAGGGCCTGGTGTACGGTAGGTTTTAGATGGGTTTTGCCAGGCAGAAAATCAAAAGGTTATACATGGAAAAGTCTCTTGCGCAGAATATGCCTTTTTTACCGCCTTCGTATACCTAAAAAGAGCATCTAAAAAGAGCATCTAAAAAGAGCATCTAAAAAGAGCATCTAAAAAGAGCATCTAAAAGAGCATGATAAGGCCGTATAAGCGGCCGATTATTCTTGTTAATATCTATACCTAAGCCGAGGAATGATATAGGTCCCTAGGGTTGAGTATAATAAAATAGGCGGTAAACAAATTATATGGGTTGGCGTGATGGCGTCTAAAACCTGCCGTACTGGTGGCGGATGAGTAAATCGAGTCAAGTATTGCGGAGAAAAACAAGTGACGTACCATAATATGGGGCATAGGATCGATCTGAGGGAGCGGAGTGGAAGAAACTTGGCAGGGTATGGGGGTGGGGCGGAATCCAATCTGGCCCATTGGTCTTAAAGATTTCCTAGTGTCCACAGAGGCCAGGTGCGAAGCTTTACTAAGGATGCATCGAGATGAAATCCACGAGATGAAAACTGATGGAATCCAATGGAAAAGACATAGATCAGAATGGCTTGAAGAAAAAAAAGTGACGTGCTAAACCTCAAGTTCAGGAAGGCGGAGCTTTCTGCCGCTCTTCCGCCGGACCCATCATTCCAGCAGAAAATATCGAATACTACGTACCTAATTCCTATATAACCAGCACAGAGGCGAGCCTTAGACACCTGCCTGGTTGACGTCTTCTTGAAAGATCATCTATTTTACCTGGCCAGAGTCAGAATTCGAGGTCCTCTTCCGATCGCTTCTGCCATCATTGTACCTCAGTGTCAAGCTACGCGTTCGCGCATTTCTGTATCAACAGGCTTCACATCCTCGAGTTTCTCGTCTGTGCCCACCAAGTCCTCTTCGACATCAACATGATCCTTGATTTTGAGCCAGATCATAGGCGCAGCACAAATCACGGAACCGGCCAAAAGGCCCCAGTTGCTTGCAAATTCGGCCATATACGCCGGGTGTGTTGAGTCCCAAGCCCACATGACACCAGCACCGGCAGACTGGATACCTTTATAGAAGCCGACATAGTTGGCACTCTTACGACCAGAGTTGCTGATCGTCCCAATGTACCTAAATAAATTGTTTTCCCTGGTCAGGTTTCAAGGTTTTGATGCATTGATATGAAGGCGAGGAAGAGGGAGATCCACGTACCAGTATACTGCACCCTGCCAGACAACGTCATAGAAGCCATAGGAGAAGTACAAGAACATCGGTCCACCATAGTTCGAATCCGTCCAGTCCGTATTGATTGATGGTTTCACGCCGCCGGGTGGACGAGTGTACTGTTTCTGGAACGCGTAACCGCCACCATGGATAATCATCGTCAGGGTGAAGAGAATGACCAGCATTCCCCTAGCACGGATAGTGCGGCGAAAGTAGTTCAAGTCCAAGGTGCTGATAAAACAAGCTCCGAGGATGTGAGCAATGTAGTAGAGGAAGGTGTTTAACGCCTTGGTGCGGGTGTTGAAGTAAGCACTGTTGACAGAGTTGGTCTGATAGGAAATAAACCAGTTGGACGACCAGAACATAGGGAAAAGCAACAAGACAGATGGCTCACTACGGAGAGTTGTCCAGAGACCGACAAGTTCAGACTTCCAACTCGGGTTCTTCATCAGAATGACTCTCGACCCATCGGACCGGACCACCTTTTTTGCATCAGCGACGAAAAGCCCAATAACAGAGCCCAGGAATGTCAGAACGACAAAAACGATGTAAGTACTGTCTGGCACGTTGACGTTTTTTCTCTCATTGATACTGTTGGCAAGGACAATCTGCCACCCGTCAGGAGTTAGTAGATGATCACAGTTTCGTTGTCGCGGAAGGGCACAGCTACGCAAGTGTAAGAGAGAGGATAACCCAAGACCTACCAGACTGCCAACGCACGATCCAACGTTAAAGATAGACCAGAACAGAGTGAAGAAGCGTCCCTTTTGGTGCTCCAATGGGTATGAGACCATAATGGTGCCTTGAGCAGTCCATAGCAGGCCCGAGCACACACCGAGCAAGAACCCGGCAAAGATATTGAAACCGGGAACGTGTTTGTGTAATGAGGTGAGTAAGCTGGCCACATATATACAATAACCGATACCTCCACAGGCGAGTGTGAGTCGCACACCAAGTCGGTTCACGATCGTACCGGAAAAGAAACTGGTAAAGGCGGAGGTAACATATAGAGCGGTGTTCTATGTAATCCACGGAGTTAGTGCCGTACAAGCATAACAGAGAACGTGGACATGTTACCATTTTGTCCACCAGAGTCGCATCAGTCATTCCGCCTCCTCCCATGCCGCTCAGGGCATTGAACATGCCAGGGCAAAGAAAGCAGATGAGAGCGACCAAAATTAGCTGAAAGAGAGGCGTGGTATACCAACCGCTGATTTTGGAGTAGATTGTACGAGGCGAGGCTTCGGTAGTGTGGTCAAAAACCTCAGACTGGGTCGCAGGTTCCTTCATGATCTCAGAAGCCGCTCCAATGGCAGGGCTCTCCTTGACTGTCATGGCGAGAAGAGAATTATGTGTACGTCGAGCCCAGGATATATTGGGTAGTTCAAAAGAAAGACTCGATAGCATTTCCTCTGTTTCTTCTTTTCCTTTTTCAGGGGGAGGGGCGGGATATCTCTACATTTATGTATCGGGCTCTAGATCATATAGAGTGTTATAAATTCGATGTTACACTGCACATGGCTCCCCTAAGAAGAAGGCCTAGAGATTAACACGAGATGGCGTCATAAATATTTATTATTGCAAAAGACTTGGGAGTCAAGATGTTATCTGGTGAAGGGCGGTGTAAACACAAGTCTATGTACATGTAACCGAAGTGATTGTAACTGTGAAACTTTTGGCTTTCTATAGTTCCCCATAATCTCCAGTTCAATTGTTATCTGTTGATGTCAAAATATGAAATTCTAAAATCTTTGAAAAAAAGTAAAAAAAAGACCTGAAACTCGGGTATCCCAATGCAGTAATACGGACCGACTACCGGACCATGGTTCACGGGGTATCAAGGTTAAAGTTCAACTTGCATTAGCCCCAAACCTTGGTAACTTGAAACCCTTCCAACCAACCTTGGAAGATTCCCGGGGATTGGCTCATGGTATATTATCTTATCCTATCCACATACATGGATGTCTACAGGTACGGAGTAAGTTGTAGATAAATTGGATGGAGATACACATGTGGATATATCAAATTGTACGGAGTAACCATATCTAATACTAATGTAACACAGTGGAATTAATTATGAGAGAGGTTCTTCTGTGAGGAATTTGGCTTGTTGCAAGACACTGTGGACGGCCAAGTGTTGCCGAGGTCGAGCAGCAGATAAAATCCGGGTGTCAGACTTCCGACCGTGATTAACTTTGTGAAATACCGAAAGACTCTCTGTGGCGGAACTGCCAGATGAGAATGTTTCAATCAATTGGGTAATATCATCAAGGATTGGTTGTGACAAGGCTAGCCCATGGAAAAACCGCTTGATGGCTGCTAGACACAACTCCGCCCGACTCACTGCGAATTCAAGACTAAGAAGATCTGGCTCAGTTGAGGAATGAGCGATAAACAAAATTAATCGAATGGCGTGATAAACGCTCACCCCGGTAGCAAATTCAAGCAGCCGTGGCTTGGTACACGTCTGGTTCAAGTCGCAAAACAAATTGACTACTGCCAGTGCATGTTCAATACAGGCTCTGGTCGCCATCCGAACAAACTGGGCGTCGATGGTGCTCAGAACTATAGATGGTGGAGCTTCAGGGTATCCAGGAAGGAAAATGCGATACAGGTCAAAATAGCATCCATGCCATAAGGTAAACATCATAAGGTGACGGGGCAGCCACGAACTTTCAATCATATTCTTCAGCCCCGCAGTCGAGATTTCCGCTTGGTTTGGCATTTCAGCTTTGAGTTCACAGAGGATCTCCCCAAGACCTCCAGTCACGTCTTGGAGATGCAAATAAGGCTCGCTGCAAACAGCGAGCTCCCGCGTCAACTTCATAATGTCCCGGCGAATAGAGGCCAACCGAATACACATATTCAGTGACCCCAGCTCATTCTGATCTCTCAACGCGTGAATGGCAAAATCTTCAGAGCCGGGCGGACATAGCAAACCAAAAGAGTCTTCCAATGATGGAGGGTGTAAGTAAATGCATTCAAAGGGGCAGACTTCAAACTCGGTCAGCCCTATCGAAAAATATGACTCCAGCAACTTGAAACACCATACGGTGCGGCGTCTGGTCTCTTCCAAAATCGGGTCCAAGTGTGTTTGTTCATGATTAAGACCCATGGCAGAGGCCGCGCGGGCAGCTATAGCAGTCAACATGAAGGCCTTTTCGTAGCTCCCTGTTGTCATTCGATAACTGATCGTCAGCAAGAGAGCTTGCAAACGAGCCATTGATGGATTTTCCAAGCGTTTCCAGATGATCTCCTCCGCGTTCGACACCCATGCGGCACTCTTCTCCCGGTCGACGGCCACGTTATGTGCGGGCACGTGCAAAGAGGTCAAGGCACAAATGGCAAGAACAAGCGGTCGCTCCAATGTGCCTTCGTTGTATTTTTTCAAGGTGGTAGAAGGATGCAAAAATGCATAAGAAGGAACTGGATAAAGATGCTCGAAGAAGTTTCGGATCAGTTCTGTCGCTTTCCCATGGGGGGGATCTCCCTGCGCCATTTCTTTGCTTTGATTGGGCGGCAGTGAGCCGGCCCCAACTGATATTGTATCATGTACCGGAAAAGCGGGATCAGGAGCTCGAGATTCCGGGGGTGGAGCACCAGGTAGATCATAATCCCCATGTGCCCCATGTGCCCCGGGATGTCTGTCGGGTCGCTGGACCACCGTCGATGCAGGATATGAACAAAGTCTGTTGTATTTGATGCAGCTGGCACATTGCGGATGGGTATTGGAACAGCGGACCTTGCGCATTCGACATTGTGAACAGGAACTCCGCCCTCGTAGCCGCTCGGGTCTTTCGTCGTTGCTTAGACTGGATCGCGCACCAGCCACTAGAAGCGATTCACTCTGGGTAAAGGAACACTGAAAGCCTAGGCGCTCACAATTACGGCAAGTAGAAAGTCTGCCATCACAGCGGACCTGATTCATGTGTCAGTAATTCATCATTTTTTGTTCTGAATACGGGAGTGAATACCTTCCGAGCTCGGCACTGCTGACAGACCTGTTTCGCTCGAGGATTTGGCGATCTGAAAACAGACAAATAAGGTAGTATCATAGGATCGGTAGTCGGCATTGTGGATATTTAGATAAATGAAGCGACCAAAGTCCCCATACTTGAGGTTGAGTAACATCCATGAATTCTGATAATATCAATTTCATTTAAGTGGACAGGGGAGGTCCCGAGGCTCGATCCATGGATGACAGGTGGGGTGATTAATCCAAATTGGGATAGATTGACCGACATCCGTCCAATAAATCTCCGACTACCGTCTTGTGCGGGGAAACCCTTACATCTTGCCATGTAGCATTGAATATTGACCCCTCTTGAGGGGATTGTGTGGTATGAAGGCACAATTCTTGGCTAATAAGATGTCCAGGGCCTTATTTCAAAGATTGCGAGCGAATTCGTGACAATTTCGTCTTTTCCCTACCCCTTCGAGTCTCTCACTTCCTTTGCCTTGTTTGCATATGCTGATAACGAATGCTCACCATGGCCGCTAATGCAACGTCCACGAGACCTAATATCATCTTCATTATGGCCGACGACCACGCCTCAAAGGCTATATCATGCTATGGAGCTGGGATCAACCAAACACCGAACCTCGACCGGATCGCCAACGAGGGGATGCGCTTCGATCACTGTTATGTCACCAACAGCATCTGCACGCCATCGCGAGCAGCCATCTTGACGGGCACTCACAACCATGTCAACGGTGTGATGTCCCTCCATTCGAAAATCCAACGGCACACTCCGAACGTCGCGAAACAACTCCGAGGGGGTGGCTACCAAACTGCTATGATCGGCAAGTGGCACCTGGGGGAGGGAAAGTTGCATGAGCCCACAGGATTTGATTTTTGGTCTATCCTCCCGGGCCAAGGCGAATATCATGACCCCGAGTTCATTGGTCCCAATGGTACACAAGTCATGGAAGGATACGCTACGGACATCATTACAGATATGACCCTCGATTTCATCAAACAGCGAGACCAGTCCAAGCCATTCTTTGTGATGTGCCACCACAAGGCGCCGCATCGGAGCTGGGAATACCAGGAGAAGCACAAGGATCTGTATCAAGACCCCATCCAGCTACCTGACACCTTCTCGGATGACTATAAAAATCGGGCAAAGGCTGCCGCGATCGCGAAAATGCGAGTTTCGGAAGACCTGTCCTACAAGGACCTTGGTCTTGCGCAGCCTGATGGTGATCGGAGAAAGGTTGGTGAGAAGATGGCCGGTGGTATGCGGAAGGTTCCATCACCTCCCACGGATGAGGAAGTTCGACTGATGAGGCTCATTGACAATGAAGATGGCACCGTCTTCCGCTTTGAATCCAAAAAGGAACTGGCTGAGTTCAAGTTCCAGCGTTACATGCAACGGTATCTCCGTACCGTTCAGAGCGTTGATGACAATGTCGGCCGAATCTTCGAACTGCTCGATTCGGATCCGGAGTTAGCTGATAACACCATTGTTATCTATACATCGGATCAAGGCTTCTTCCTTGGTGAGCATGGATGGTTTGACAAGCGGTTCATTTACGAGGAGAGTTTCCAAATGCCGTTGATGATTCGTTATCCTAAAGAAATCAAGCCCGGCAGTGTCTGCAGTGACATTGTCTGCAATGTGGATTTCGCGCCCACATTTTTGGATTTTGCCGGCATCACCACGCCGACCTACATGCAGGGCCAGACATTCCGCTCAATTTTGCAAGGCAATTGCCCCGCTGATTGGGATCAGCTGGCGTATCATAGATACTGGATGCATAATGATGCTGAGCATGAAGCGTATGCGCACTACGGGGTTCGCAATCATCGATACAAGTTGATTTACTGGTACAATGATGACTTGCTCGTTGACGGGGCCCGGCCAGGAGGCGAGGATTGTCGTGAATGGGAGTTGTTTGACTGCCAGGAGGACCCGCTCGAGTTGTTCAATTGTTATGCGGATCCGAAGTATGCGGAAGTCGTGATTGAAATGACGAAGTTATTGGAGAGGAAGATGATGGAGATCGGGGATGAACCCGCGCATGAGAAACTTGTTCAATAGATTACAACCTACTATACTTTATACTATATAGAATTCTTTTTGATGGAGATTTCTGGCTAGATTATCTCCAACTTTGGTCGTCTGGTTCCGTATTTGAAATACTAGCATCTTCGGTACTATCACACATACTCCTGCCTCCAACCTACGCCAATCTCCTAACCTCTCACATCAACAACAGCATACATTATATGCTGTCTTCTCCTGATCACTGTCATGACCCACTCTCATAGTAAGGGTCGCAGTACTCGAAGTGGATCTATAGAGACATACATAGATGGTAGTTATATGACCTCGCTTAGCCCGCACTACGCAGTACTATATTAGTGGAACTCGGAGCATAATAGAAGGCTTAGAGTTTAGTTTAAATATATATAGTACTAGTGCTATTAGCCTTTATAGTAGTATTGTATAGTATTAAATGACCCCTATCACTCTGATTATATAAATTGAAGCCCTATATAGTAGGGCTTTATATTCTAAACTCTCTTTATTTCTTAATTAGACTATTAGGGGTAACTATAATACTAGCCTACTAAACCTAAGTAGCTACTAGCCGAATCTAGGAACTTAATAATAAAGTAATAGAAGACAACTTTAATATTAACCTTAGTATTAAAGGAATAGATAATTATAGAGAGATATATAGAAGAGAGTAAGAAGGTATAATAAGAAGAGCTAGAGAAGTATCTATAAACCCTACTAAGTCTACTATAGAGAGACCTACTACTATTACTAATAATAAACTTAAGAAAATAAGATCCGAGATATAAAGAGCTGTTAAACTAGCTAATATAATAGAAGTAAAGGTAAAGATAGAATAATATATTATAAAGCTTAATATAATAGTAAAGTAGTTAATTATATTATTAGCTAGATTATTAACTAGATTAATTTACTTATTTCTTATAAGAATACTGTAAAGAGATTTAATCTCTAGTAATATAAAGATAGAGAGAGATAATATAATAGTTAAAGTACTATTAGAATATTATATTATAAATATAAGATATCTTACTTATCTATCTATTATTAATAAATATATAGGAAAGTTAATCTAGGAGTATAAAATATAATAAGTCTAATTAAATAATTACTTTTATTAATATCTATATTACTTTATAGATAATATAATAAAGATTAGTTAGGGCTTTAAATTACTCTAAAGGAATATAATAATAGTATAGGAATCCTATATTATAAAATAAGAGGTTCTAGAAACCTACTCTAAGTTCTTATACTTTATATAAAGTATAATAGATAATCTCTAGATTATAAAGAGTAATAATATAGGTATATATAAAGGCTAGAAGAATTAATAATAACTTACTTTCTTTATCTAGACTAGATTATAAAGAATATATATATTACTTCTATAGAGAAGGCCTATAAAGATTGATTAATTACTAGAATATATTTAGAACTAAAGATTAAAGAGTATTACCGAGTAGAGATAGATCTAGACTATATATATAGTGATCTCTTAGTATATTACTAATCTCTTAAATTAGATATTTAGTCTTTAAAAAAAGTATAATTAGATTTAAAGTTAGAGTACTTTAAGTTAGAGAAGATAAAGAAGTCTATCTATAAAATAAAATACTAATACTTAAAGATATAAGAATAACTAGAATATCTAAGTATAAAGTATAAGAAGAATAGGAAAAATCTATCTCTATATAACTACTACTATAAGCTAGATTATATAAAAAAAGACTATTATAGTCTTTATAATAGGCTAGGTAAGTAGAGCTATTTAGATAGAACTAAAGATAGATTAAAAAAATAGAGATTCTAATACTTTAAGCTATAGTTATATTAGGAGTTATTATATCTAAATTATAAATTAATAAAGTCTTTATAAGTAAGATATTTATAAGTATTAGACTAGAGAATATTATTATATATATACTTATAGATTATAGAGTAGAATAGTCCTTTATTAGCTAATAATAGATAAAGAAGTATCTAAAGGACTTATAATATCTTTTATAAATAATTAAGATTATTAATAGATAAAAGATTATATCTTATAAGATAAGAGAAATAAAGTTTAGTATTACTAATAGTATAAGAAAGATAAAGAGTTATACTATAATAATAGAAGTAGTAAATATATAAGACTATAATATTATTCTAAGATTTAACTAGTTAACTAGTAAGAATCTTATTATAGATTAGAAGATAGTATTATAATATTATTATAATATATAAAATAATATTAATATTAAGAAAATCATAATCTAGATATATATATAAGAACTTATAAAAGATTTATAATATATCTTAGTATATCTTTAGGTAGATATAAGAGAAGTAATAAGACTAGGAGTAATATAAGAGAATAATTTACTAGAAGAATATATAGATTTTATAGATATATTTAATCTAGTAGAAGTAGATATTATAGTATTATACTCTAATATAGATTATACTATTTACTTTAAAGAGAATATATAATCTCTATAAAAACCTATATATCTATTATTATAAGAATAATTATAGGTATTAAAGGAATATCTAGAGATAGCTTTAAAGAAAAGATAGATCTAATCTTTATAAAGTCTAGTAAGAGTACTAGTCCTATTTATATCTAAGAAGGATAAAGGACTTTACTTATATATAAACTACTAAGATCTAAATAATATTATTATTAAGAATAGATATCTATTACTATTAGTTAGAGAGTTATTAGATTGTCTTATAGGAGTAGAGATATTTATCTAATTAGATCTTATAGATATATACTATTATTTTTATATTAAGTAAAGAGATAAATAGAAGATAGTATTCTATATAAGATATAGGCTTTATAAATATAGAGTTATATTATTTAGTCTTTCTAATACTTTAATAATATTCTAAAGTTATATTAATAAGACTCTTATAGACTTTATTAATATCTTTATAGTTATCTACTTAGATAATATCTTAATCTTCTTAGAAGATAATAAGATCTATATAGGATATATTAGAAGGATTCTAAAGAGATTATATTAGTATAAACTATATATAAAGAGATTAAAGTATATATTCTATATTTAATAGATAGAATTCCTTAGCTATATTATTACTCTAAAAGATATAGAGATAGATTAGAAAAAGATAGAGACTATCTTAGATTAGCTAGAGTTAAAGAGTATTTATAATATATAGATATTTATAGAGTATATAAACTTTTACTAAAGGTTTATTATATTATTTTTTAAAATCTATATACTACTTAATATATTAGTAAAAAGACTAGATACTTATAGAAAGGATATAAATAAGAAGACTTAGAGCTT
Source organism: Penicillium sp. CMV-2018d (assembly GCA_028827225.1). NCBI lineage: Eukaryota > Fungi > Ascomycota > Eurotiomycetes > Eurotiales > Aspergillaceae > Penicillium > Penicillium hesseltinei. Next base: position 355,314 of record JAPZBW010000003.1, read on the forward strand.
TATCTTTATAAAAGAAGTAAAAGAGATATTTACTATTCTAAAGTAGTACTTTATAAAAGTACTCTTTCTTACTTATTTTAAACTAGATAAAAGACTACTAGTAAAGATAGATATATTAGGATTTATATTAGTAGTAATTATCTTATAATTAAAAGAAGATAGATAATAGTATCTAATTACTTTTTATTTAAGAAAGTTTAATAGGCTAGAAATCTATTATAAGACTTATAATAGTAAGTTATTAGCTATTATAAAAGTATTTAAGATATAGAGATATTATCTTAAAAGGATAATAGATATTCTTATATTTTTAGATTATAAAAATCTAAAAGGCTTTATAATCCTTATATCTTAGAGTTTTAGTAAAAGATAGATATAATAGATAATAAGATTTATATTATTTAACTTTATAATATAATATAAGATAGATTTAAAGAATCTAGCTAATAGACTAAGTTAGAGGGCTAACTATATTTAAAAAGTAAGGAAGATAGAGTTAGTAGATCTTATAGAAGATAAGATATTTTTATAGATTAGGTAAAGCCTACTTAAAGGTCTCTTTATAAAGAAGATAGAAGAGATAAAGATAATTAAATTAAATATTATTATATATATATAAATTATATTAAATCCTAAGACTAAGGGTATAATAGATATAAAGATACTAGACTCTAAAGAATAAAGCTAAGATTTAGGATAAAAGGATCTATAGATATATAGAGAGCTTATAACTATCCTAGAGAAGTAAGAGATAGCTCTTAAAGATCCTTATAAAAAGTAAAAGCTAGTAGATAAGTACTAAGTTATTAGTGATAATAATAGTCTAGAATAGTATATTATCTAAGTAGAGATAGTAATTATCCTAATAGGAAAAATAATACTAAAAGATACTTTTATAGAGTCTATAATAGAACTTATTAAATAGATCTAGAGTTAGAACTACTTTTTAAAGGATAAATACTAAGAGATAGTGTGATTCAGAAAGGATTGCATGGTTTATATTAGACAGGACGTATCGTAGTACTATATATAGGTTGATACGGCATGCTATATATGCCAAAGTGGTATTGTGCGGAGCCGAAAGCTCCGTATAGTATCTTAGGACCACTAGAGATGTAGGTTCTATAGCTGGAATGAGCTCTATAGATCTTATTCTTCCCTACTGATCCGAAACTGGTCCTAAGTTTCTGTATATCTAAGTATAAACTTGATTTTTCGGCTATATTCGGTCTATTCGGTCCGAACCTATCCTTTATACTACGATTTTTTTCTCTAAGTTAGTAGAATAAAGGAAAAATATTATTATATAGTGATAATAAGGCCTAAAAATAGTCTATATTAAAGCTATATATTACTATAAGCAATAAAGATATATAAAATAATATAAAGAGCTTCTTTATAAAGGAAATACGGTAAAAGGTATACTATTAAAGAAGTTAACAAAATTTGATAGGGAGTGATCTCTCTCTTATATATTAGTAAGATGATATAAGGGTAGTTTAGATAAAGAAAGACTGTTTTCTTATAGTAAATCCTTTGTTTATATCTAGGAAGTCTTTATCTAGACTCTTAGTTATATCTATATAAGAAGTAAATATATCTCTAACTCTTAGTTTGCTTTCTTACTCTTATTTTCTATCTTCTCTTTTCTTTATATCTCTTCTAGATAGGCCCTTTTGTATTATTTTTTATTAATTTTTATTATTTTTTATTATTTTTTGTTATTTCTAATATTTCTTAGAGTTATATAGTGTTTTTTGCTAAGATTTTTGTATTTATATAAGGCTTTTTCGGTCTATATAGGGCAATATACTAACTTTTCCTAGTATCTTATAGTAACTAGTTCTTATATTGTTATATCCTCTTTCTATACTTAGGGAGACTCTAACTATCTATATCTATTGTAAGTATTCCTAGTTATATAGTCCTCCTTTCTTTTTATATATAGTGATATTTCGGCTTTTATAGGCTTTATTAATATATTTTCTATCTTTATAGGACTTATATAACTATATCTTATCTAAGTTTCCTCTATATCTCTCTTCCTACTAGTAATCTTATTATATTATCTCTTTCTTTATCTACTATACCTAAGAAGTATCTTTTAGACTATCTTCTTAGTCCTAGTTTAGAGTCTCTTAGTACTCTTAGTAGTAATAATAGTAGTACTAGTAATAGTAGTAGTAATAGTAGTACTAGGTCTATTATACCTAGTCCTATATTTAGTCCTATACTTATAGCCGGTCCTATATCTAGCCTTATATCTAGTCTTATATCTATAACTAGTCCTATATCTAGTCTTATACCTATAGTTAATTCTATATCTAGCCCTATATCTCCTACCGATCCTATTAAAACTATCTTTATATCTTTCTTACTTTCTATTATATCTCTTATATCTTCTTTTATATCTACTAGTAGTAATCTTAGTCCTACTATAACTATCTATATAAATCTAGTAGTAAATAGATCTTTATAAGTTATTAATTATAAGTGATTTTTTATATTACTATTTTATTCAAGCTAATCTATATATAACTAACTATACTAATATAGATATTAATAGTTTATCTTTTTTATTAAGTCTAAATAAATTAGAAATAAATAATTAGTTTATCTAAATATAGCTAGTCTATATTGCTCTAGATTAGTATCCTAACTACCCTATTACTAACTATTCTGTCTATATAGATATATCTCTCTATACTATTATTAGTTAGTTATATAACTATTAGACCTTTACTAATAATAAATATAATAACTATTTAAAAGAAAATAGTCTTTTTATATACTATTATATAGTTTTACTCCTAGATATCTTCTAATTATCTATTTAATAGGATTAGGTATATACCGGCTATAGCTATTCTTCTAGTAGAAATAAGTATTTGTTCTATCTAATTACTAGAATACCTTCTATATAGTTAATCAATCTAGTATAAGTCTATAATCTATTAAATCTCTTACTAAAGTATCTAAATATACTTACTCTTATTACTTAGGCTATTACTATAGTTCCTATTATAGTATCTAAGGTTCCTATTATATCTACTAAGATAAAAAAGGATAAAGATAAGGGCTATACTGATAGGAAAGACCTATCTAGTAATAGTAATAAGATTGTTACCGGTCTATCTACTTTTATTAGTACTATTAAGGCTAAATATAAGACTACTAGCAGAGATCCTATTACTATAACTAGCTATAAGAAAGCTAAGACTATTATAATTGCTATAGGTAAGAAGTATCTAGATATTCCTACTTATAAGAAGAAAGTCCTTGCTTCTAGCCCTATCTATAATAGTATATAGTACTATTCTTTATTAGGCAAGTCTAGTATTATATATATAAGTGATATATCTAGTAGTATCTAAATATATATAGATCTTAAGGAGATATATAAGTATTTAGAGTTTAATTTATATATAATAAAGTAGGTTTTAGTATATACTAGTTATCTTAAAGATTCTAATAAGAAGGATAATAGTTTAGAATATAAAGAGAAGAAAGGCTTAGACTTATCTAAGGATATCTTTACTATCCTAGAGTGATTTTCTTACTAGTATATAGCCTAGTATAACTAAATAGAGTGTTTTTTTCTTTGCTAGGGTCCTTCTATCTCTATTTATAATATACTTAACTTTTTATAGAGCAATATATCTAGCTACTCTTTTCTTATCTTATTTTAGGTATAATAAACTCTATTATATTAATTTCTCTTTATAGTTTTTAATAATAATAACAGAATAATAACTATAAAGAGGTATATAGATTAATCTAAACTATTTAGTATAGGTTCTTAATAAGTATTCTCTATTGATTCTTATCCTAAGGATACTACTAAGTTAGTATTATCCTCGGATTTATAGTTATTAGCTTCTGAATTCTATTTATCTATATCTAGTAGGTCTAGTATAGGTATATTCTTATTATCCTTCTACCGATTTCTCTTCTAGTCTTATATCTATATTTTAGTAATTAGGTACTTAGTAATAATATCCTTCTCCCTAAATTCTTAGTATATTCCTATATACTTAAATTCCTACTATTCAGTCTTTATAAAGATTAATAGGTCTATATATATTAGTAATAGGGGTTTAATCTTATTAAGAATCTTATAAAGCTTTTTAGAATAGTTAATTTTTGTACTAGCCCTTTATAGTATAGATTATCCTATAGGTAATACTTATAGCTAGAAGTTGTTATCTATATTTGTATCTAATAGTCTTACTCTATTAATAAGATTCCTTAGAATATATCTTTATAATTTAGCTAAGGTATATATCTCTAGTAGATAACTCTTAAGTATCTTATATAGCCTAAATTATATATTCTTATACTTTTTCTTTGCTTTGTTTCGTACTAGGACCTAGTCTCCTAGCTAGAAGCTTGTTTTTGTAACTACTATATCCCGGATCTATTATTTTTTGATTGTATAGATAATGTGAGCATAATAGTATTATATAATAATACATATAATAATACATGTAAGGTATATATGATGGAGTGAGAAGAACTGCATATATTTTACCGGTACTATCTAGGAAATCCCTGGATATATAATATACGGTAAACTATATTATGACTCACTTCTTGGCATATAAGATGAAGTCATATAATACATCATATATATAATCATCTGCCAATATACTAAAGTCATATATGACAAATACGCATCGTATATAACAAATGCACTATTCTATACTATTCTGTGCTATTCTATACTGTTTTATATTACTACTATAACTAGCTATATAAGGAACAAAGAATTCCTTCTATTAGCTAGTATAATAACAATATGAATAATAATCAATTTGTTTACTATCTTCTATCTACTACCTACTTGCCTATCTAGGATAAGTATTATCTCTCTATATATTATATAATATAATTATATAATCTATAAGATTATCTAATCTTACTTCCCTACCAAATATTATAACCTATTACTAGGCTATAATATATTATCTACTAAAGAGCTTATAGGTTATAAGCCCGGCCTATCACTTATTTCCTAATTAGGAAGTTGCCTATTTAGAAAACTCCGAACAATATCCGACTTATCTCTAAGGTTTTCCCGAAAAAAGACTAAAGCCGAGATATCTCCGAGATATCTCCGAATAATCTCTGTCATACTATATCTAGTATATTACTATACTATATATAGTATAATATTATATACTATATACTATCTAGTATAGTTATAGTATAATCTTAATATACTATATATAGCACTTACTATATATAGTACTACTTACTATATACTATCAAGTATATAGTATCCTATTGATATACTATATACTATCATATATATAGTATTGCAGAGATATACTATATATAAGTATAAGCTATATATAATAGTACCTACTATATACTACTAAGTATATAGTAGTATATTGGTATACTATATACTATCTAGTATATAGTATTATATTGTTATACTATATATAATACTAATCTATATATAGTATATACTATATATAACTAGGTATATAGTACTGCTTGTTATACTATATATAGTATATACTATATATAGTAAACCTCTTATACTATATTTTATATAGTATAACTCTAGTACTATATATATATACTATATATATATATACTACTATGTCTTATCTATAGCTATGTTAGATAAGATCTATCTTCCCTAGCTCAAAGACTCGGAGAATTATGTTATATGGTCTATTAGGGTTAAAGCAGCCCTAATAAAAGAAGACCTATATAGACCTATAGAGACTGCCTCTATAAGAATAAAGAATAATAAGGCTATCTCTATATTGAAGCTTTATTGTAATAATAGGCTACTACTATATCTGAAGGATATAGAGAGTGCCTATAAAGCCTAGCTTCGCCTAGAAGCTCTATATAACCCTAAAGGCTTTACTACTAAGTATTTAACCCTAAAGGATTTCTTTAATACTATATTAAATAAATTTTATTTAATAGAGGAATATCTTAATAGGGTTAAAACCCTAGTAGATAACCTAAAGAGGAAAGACATTAAATTACCTAATTAGGTAATTATTGCCTAGATACTTAATAGTCTAAATGATGACTATGATAGGTTTATATAAAATATAACCTAATCATTATGTAATAATCCTAATATATATATAATTGAATCTCTATTCTCTAGTCTAATTGACGAAGCTAGAGATAGGGAAGTATATATATATAAGGGCAGTTATTATACGAATATTATGTTGCTTAAATATTATAAATAGTATAATAAATCGTATAAAAATAGGCCTTATAAAGGAAAATACTGCTAGTACTGTAAGCTTACTAATTATAGTACTAATAGATACTGGTTACTATTTCCTAATCTAGCTTCTAAGGGCTGGATTCCGAAAGGAGATAGGGCTAAAAGGACTATTAAACCCTGGATTTCTGCTACTAAGGAATTATTTAGGGCTAAAAATAAAGCTCTAAATAGGACTAGCTCTAAGATTCCTAGAGAGTAAGAAAAATAAGATTAGATTATATCTAATATAATAGATTCTCCTGAATCTACTAATATAGTAGATTTATCTAAATCTACTAAAGATATAGATATATTATCTGATCTATCTGATTTAGCAATTAAATTAGATAAACTGTTATATACTAGTGTTAAAAACGAGCCTTTAGAGCTTAGTAATCAACTACTAGATATAATAAACAATATTGAAGAGGTATATCCTCTATTAGTATATAGTACTATTAAGGTATATACTAAGAAGCTACTAGATAATATAGGGCTAAGTCCTATAAAGGAAAAAGTGGACTTTATTCTTAATAGTGTTGCTACTATTAGTACTGTATACAAATTAGAATACTTTTCTTATTATAAACTAGCTACTACTATTGTATAATAGGGTAAGGCTAATACTATTAAAGCAATATATAAAGATAATATATATATAAAAATAGATACTAGTTATATATATTTACTAAGAGATATTTACTATATACCTAATTTAGGTATTAATCTTATTAGTATATATTAATTACTAGATCTAATTGCTTTATTTATAAAGAATAAAGTATATTTATATATACTGTTAAAGAAGATAGTTACTATTAGTAGTAAAAAGGACAATCTCTACTATATAAAGGCTACTATACTAAAGAAGAAAGATATTAGTACTATAATAACTACTAGGACTGATTAACCTAGTAAGACTATTAATAACTATATTAGTAAGACTACTAATAACTGTATTAGTAAAACTACTAATAACTATATTAGTAATAGTACTAATAACTATATTCCTAAAGGAACTATTAATAATAGTATAATTAATACTATTAAAAAGTAGTATATAAGACTAGGGTATATTAATATACAGTCCCTAAAGGCTATTTTATATAAAGCCTTAGGTATTAATATAACTCTAGATAATATTAAGACTTATTTAAATGAAAAATGTAAGGTATGCCTATTATCTAAAGATAATAGATATATATATAAGAAATCTATTAATCCTATTAAATATAATATATTAGATAGGATTTATAGTGATCTGGGTGGACTATTACTGTCTACCTATAACAAATATAGGTATTATATTACCTTTCTAGATAAAAAATCTAGATATCTCTAGATTACCTTATTTTATAACAAAGATAATGTTTATAAAGCATTTAAAGATTTTAAGGCCTTAATAGAAAACCTTAAAAATAGGAAGATTAAGCAATTATTTACCGACAAAGGTAAAGAATATATTAATAAGTACTTCCAATTAGTCCTAACTAAATACGGTATTAGTTATATAACTATACCTAGTTATACTAAAAAGCCGAATAGACTAATTAAGAGAATTAATCTTATATTATTTAATAAAGTAAGGGCAGTACTTATTCAATCTAATAGTCCTAATTATTTATAGGGTAAAGTATTACTAGCTATTATCTATATATATAATAGGATACTGTATAAAGTCTTAGGCTTTAAAACTCTGTATAAATTACTAAACGGAGTAGCACCTAATATTGCTAATATTAGGATTTAGGGCTATTTAGCCTACTATTATATAAATAAGTATATTACTAAGCTATCTCTAAGAAAGGAAGAAGCTATATTAGTAGGTTATAGTGAATATAACTACTATAAATTATAGGACTATAAGAAGTATAAATGCCTATAGTCACAGGATATCACTATAAATAAGAATAAATTTCTAGATAGACTATTTAGAAATATATATCTCTATACTAATAATAGTACTAATAATAGTATTAATTATAGTCCTAATAATATAATATATCCTAATAATACTATTAATCCTAGTAAGGATAATAGTAGTAATAATAATAAGATATTAACTAGGAAAGAAGCTTCTAGAATAGATACTAATCCTAATCATAGAGTAGAGGTCTAAATACCTATATTATTATATACTATAAAAGATACTATATTAGCTGACTATATTAGCTCAATAGAGACTAATATAGAGAGTAGTAAGTTCCTATTAACTATCTCGCTATTAACTAAGTCTAATAGTTATATTAAGACTATTAATAGTCTAGAAAAGGACGAATAGCAAAGGGCTTACCTAGTAGAGGTTAAAGAGCTAGAAAAGTAAGGAACTTACAAAATAATAGATATACTACCTAATATAACCTCTATTAAGGGTAGATAGGTTTTTAAGAAGAAGCCTATATATAGTCCTAATCTAGATAAGGACTATATTACTAATAGTAATAAGACTATTAGGTATAAAGCTAAGTAAGTAATATAAGGATTTTACTAAAAGCTAAGAATTGATTTCCTAGAAACGTTCTCTATAATATACAGAACAGAGTCCTAGTATCTATTATTAATAATAGTAGTTAATAAAGGCTAGTATATACTATAATATAATATTAAAAATGTCTTTATATATACTAATATAGATACTAATATATATACTATCCTACCTATAGGAGTATATAATAACCCTAATAAATATTACTATCTAAAGAAGGCACTATATAGTCTAAAATAAAGCCCTAGGCTTTAGTATAAATATCTATCTAGTATACTAGCTAAATTTAGCTTTAAGGTATTTATATATAATAAAGATATATATATAAACCCTAAAGATCAATATATACTAATATATTATATTAACAATATATTAGTAATATATAAGGATTTAGGCTATATACATAATATAATAGCTAAAATTAGCTACTATATAAAGATAGAAGAAATTAGTACAGTATCAACGTTTTTAGGTAATAATATATCTATTAACTATAAAACTAAGATACTATATATAGACCAAAAAAGGTATATAGAGAAGCTATTAACTAAGTTCTCTATATATAATAATCCTAGCTATAAGCCTATTAAAATACCGGGTAAGCTAGGGCTAAAACTAAGAAAAAATCAGACTAAAGTAAGCCCTAATAATATTAAAGAATATCAGAAACAAATAGGATCTCTACTATATTTAGCCTTAAAAACAAGGCTAGATATAACCTTTGCTACTATATACTGTGCTAGATATATATCTAATCCTAGTAAGGAGCACTTCCTAGCCCTTAATAGGATCTAGAAATATCTACTAGCCTATCCTAATATAGGATTAGTATATAATTGCTTAGGTAATAACTTATATATTAAAGGATACTTAGATTCCGACTAGGGTAATGATCTAGATTTACGAAAATCTATATCTAGCTATATATTTAGCCTTAGCCCTAATATAGGGCTAAATAACCCTATAAGCTAGAATACTCAATTACAAAAGACTATAGCACTTAGTAGCTGTAAAGCAGAGTATATAGCTCTAAAAGAAGCTACTAAAGAAGCTATATATCTAGCTAATATATTTAATTTATTAAATATAGAGCTAGATTTACGGTATACTAAGAGCGTATCTACTATATTAGTAGATAGTAATTCAGCTAAGAAATTAGCTAAAAATCCAGAATTCCATAAATACTCTAAATATATTGAAATAGTATACTATTTTACTAGGCAAGCTATATTAGATAGAAAGATAGTCATAAATCAAATACTATCTAAATATATACTTGCTAATTTCTTAACAAAGAATGTTAATAATATCTTATATAAGTCTTTAATAGATCTAGCTAATCTAGATACTATATAAAGACAGTATATATATATATAATACTATATACTACTAATCCTTATAAGGATTATAAGGATTAAGGGGGTATATAAGCATAATAGTATTATATAATAATACATATAATAATGCATGTAAGGTATATATAATAGAGTGAGAAGAACTATATATATTTTACCGGTACTATCTAGGAAATCCCTAGATATACAATATACAGTAAACTATATTATAACTCACTTCTTAGTATATAAGATAAAGTCATATAATATATTATATATATAATCATCTGCTAATATACTAAAGTCATATATAACAAATACGCATCGTATATAACAAATGCACTGTTCTATACTATTCTGTGCTATTCTATGCTGTTTTATACTACTGCTATAACTAGCTATATAAGGAACGAAGAATTCCTTCCATTAGCTAGTATAATAACAATATGAACAACAATCAATTTGTTTACTGCCTTCTATCTACTACCTACTTGCCTATCTAGGATAAGTATCACCTCCCTATATATTATATAATACAATTATATAATCTATAGGATTACCTAATCTTACTTCCCTACCAAATATTATAACCTATTACTAGGCTATAATATATTATCTGCTAAAGAGCTCACAGATAAGTAGTAGTTTATTCGCTTTAGAGCGAGTATCTAAGAGATACTAGATCTATTTTTTCCGGTCCTTTTAGATAAAAGTATTTAAAAGATAGCTTTTATCAAATAAGATATATAGGTATACTCTATATACTAAGTAGTATAGGCTTCTTTTTAATACTATATACTCTTATATATAGATAGTAAATACTACCTATATAAGATATTTATCCTATAGCCTTATAGATTTCTTTATTAGGTATTTTGTTAATATCTATCTAACTAGTCTATTAAAATTCTCTATCTTACTATTAGTATAAGGATAGTAGGGTATAGTTATATAGTACTATACTTAGATTAGTACTGTAAAGTAATATACCACTCTAGAGAGAAGATTTAGGCTATTATCTAAGATTAATTCTAAAAATATACTATAATATATATAGATATCTTAGTATAGGAATTCTATAAGGACCTCTTCTATTATATCTAGAACTACTCTTAATACTAGCTATCTAGTAGTATAGTTAATTATTATAATAATCTATCTATTGCTATTAGAAGTAATAGATAGATAACTAATAAGATTAATATCCTAGTACTAGAAGGGGTACTCTCCTTTTATAACTATATATTATACTTCTTTATATTCTAGACTTTTCCTAGACCTTTATATAATTTAGTAGTTTAGGTAGGTTTTTATAGCTTCTTTAATATCTGTCCTTATAGATAGCTACTATCTATAAAGCTATATAATTCTATATAGCCCTAGAAAGCCTAGATAGCCGAATTCTTAGTAGGAATTGAGTACTAAGTTAGTATAGAAGGGTATTTTAAGATATAGAGATATCTCTCTATTATTATAGGTATAGACTAGTTATTAGTTAATCTCTACTAATATATTCTTATTAATAGATATATCCTAAAAACTTAGGTTTATAGTATACTTCTTTATAGTCTAAGCGGTTATATAATTATCTAGTTCTATACTATCTTCTAGGAACTAAATTGTTACTACTAGCTATTCTTTCTTAGGGATACTATATATTATACTTATAATAGTAAGATAAGTATCCTAAATAGTTTATTCTTAGCTAATATTAGTAGATATACTTTTAACTAGGTCTAGTTATTAGCTAATTATATCTACTATAATATTTTTAGAGCCCTTTTAGTAACAAATTGCTAGACAGTATTCCTAGAATTCAATAATCTAATATATAAGATACTTACTATACTCCTTTATAATATTAAGATACTATAGACTTATATTATTAGTAATAATTATAATTTCGAAATAATTACTATTAATATATTAATCCTATATATAGATTGCTTTCTTAATAGCTAGAAGCTCTTTCTTATATATAGGATAGTTTAGTTCTGCTCTATAAAGCTTCTATCTATTATATATAATAGGATAGAGTACTCCTTTATTATCCTCTTATATAAGGACTATATTAAGTGTCTATTCGGAGGTATCTATCTTAATTATATATAGCTTATTCTGATTAGGTTATTTAAGGATAGATATAGAAATAAATAGCTTCTTAATTATATAAAATATATTTTTATAAGTCTCTATCTATATAATAGGACAGAAATACTTCTTATATAAGATACTATTACTTTCTTTTAGTAGTTTATAGAGTAATATATAGATTTTTGTAAAGTCTTTAATAAATCTATAGTAATATATAGTAAGTCTAATAAACTATTATATATTATATATATTCTTAGATTATAACTAGTTATTTAATACTTTAGTTTTAGCTATTAAGGATTAAATAGTCCTATTCCTAATAATATAGTCACAAAATTCTAATTAGTTAGTAGTAAATTAGTATTTTATTAGTAAGATATATAGTTCCTATTCTACTAATAGTATAAGGGCCTATTCTAGGTATTTATAGTATTCTTCTATTAATATAGAGAAGATTAGGATATTATCTAGATAAATAACTATACTTTAGTCTAATATTAGCTATAGTATATTATTAATCACTAATTAGAATATAGTAAGGATATTATAGAGTCCGAATAGTATAGTAAGTTATTTGTATTTACCCTATATTATATTAAAGACTATTTTTTTGATTATATCTTTCTCTATTCGGATCTACTAGTATCTAGCTATAAGATTAACTTTTAATAGGAACTAGGTATTACTTACTATATTAAGTAACTCTTAGATTCGTAATAATAAATATCTGTTTTTCTCTATAATCTAGTTAAGTATATAGTAATTAATATATATATACTACTTTCTATTAGATTTCTTAACAAAAATAACTAGAAACCCCTATATACTATTAGAATAGTAGATCAGGCCCTTCTAGATAAGTTCTTCGATCTATTTTGCTTATTTATTAAGTTTTTTAATAGATAGTATATAGGTATTAATATTTATAGGTTATATTATACTAGTCTTAATCTTATATATAATATTTTACTTAGAGAGTAAGGCTATTAAGAGCTCTAAGTAGAAAAGGTTCTTATATCTCTCTAGGATTATTTATATTCAGGGGTTTTTATACTTTAGTAGTTTAAATTAGGGTATAGTAGTATTATTAGATTTTATCTATACTATAAAAAGCTATACCTCTATATTCTTTTTCTACAGAGCTCTTATAATATATCTAGTAGATATTAGATTAGTATATATATTACCCTTTATAATTATATATAACCTATTTATAGGGTATATATTATAGGTTTTATATCTATAATCTATAAGTATTATAATAGAGATTTGCTAATTAATTTATAGATTTTTAGAGTAAAAGAAGTCCTATCCTAAAATAATATTATACTCTATTTCTAGTACCTATATCTTAATATAGCCTATCTACTCTCCTAGTTTTATAGAGAGTATTATAAAGCTAGCTGTTTTAAGATATTCTTTATTAGTAATTATTACTAATAAAAGAATCCTTAGTTTTTATAGTTATATAGTTCTACTAATCCTTTACTAGATATAGAGTAAGATAAAGATATTACTTATCTTACTATTAAGAAGTATTTAGACCTATAAGGATTGTCTTAAGTCTATATAAATCCTTCTCTAATAGAATATTAATAAATTACTTATAATATTAAGAGATATAGATAGGTATAATAGTTCCTTCTATTAGTATTAGTCTATTTATAATAACTTATACTATTATAGCTCTTTATATTAGGATTAGGTTTCTAGCTAAGCCTATAAGAGTATAGATTTAGAGTAGTAAGGGTTAAGAAGATCCTTAGTATTAAATTATAGTTATTTAGGAGTCTATTAGAGGTAGCTAATAAGAGCTTTTATATTATATAGCTATACTAGTTTTCTACTAGCTTTATTCTATAATAAGATATAGCCTTCTATTATTACTTTGTCTCTTCTATCTTTAGGATATAGTATATATAGGTAAGATAGCCTAGTTTACTATAGTTATAGTATAAATAGATCTCTCTTATTATCTATAAGACTAGTAATTAGCTAGAAATAACTAATAGATTTATTTTGTTAGAGCTAGTTAAGGTATTTAGCCTATTCTAGTAGTAATATATAATTATTAGATCCTATTTATAGCTGATAAAGAGTATAATAATCTCTAGTAATATAGTAGATTATTCTTATTCTATTACCTACTTAGCTTAATATTCAGTTTTCGTATCTATAATAAAGTAATAGATTAGTAGCTATTCTGAAATTCTAGTATTAAGGTCTATTATAGCTTAGTATAGATTACCGGTATAAGTACTAATAGATATTCGGCCCTATCTTAGGCTATTAAACTTCTTTTAAAGCTTCTTCTAGCTTAGGTATTCTAAGAATTCTCTTTTAATCTAGCTTTTAAAGTTGTCTTATATAGTAAATATACTAAAGTATTAGTTTTTATAAACCTATTTAAAGTTTTCGAGATACTATAATACTATTTTTACTAGTTTTCTGCTAGTATAGATAATATATATAGTTCTAGGTATATTATATCTAGTAATATTTATTAATTTAGTAAAGTAATAATTGTAATTAATTATCTATTTATAGGCTATATTATCTTAGATAGTCTTATTATAGTTATTAATCTTCCGGATATTATTAATAATAGACTATCTAATATCTTTATCTATATTGTTTAGATTGAATATATTTACTAATAGCCTAGTAGCCTAGTTTAGGGTAGTAGTAGCTATTTCAGATATTTTTAGTCTAGTTAGTACTACTAGAGCTATTTATAGGGATATTTAGGTATTTATTATAAGTCTGCTTAGTTAAGTGACTTCTACTTAGTATATAAGTAGGCTCTATACTTATTCTGTAGCTATATATATCACTAGGTAGACTACTTTATAGTCCTAAATATTATATAAATAGAGGTAAAGCTTCCTTTCCCTATCTATTAGGACAGCTAGGACTACTTAGACTTTAATAGCTAGTCTAGTAAAGACTTACTCGCTAGTCAAGGTTTAGGGCTTAGAAATACTTATCTTATTTTAGATATTTTAGGTAGGTAATATTAGTTATTACTTTCTTTCTTCTATAGTAGTAAGATATCCTATTTATATAGGCTAGTCCTTACTAGATATAGATCTATTTTCTGATTTATTTAGGCAAGTAATATCTTATAAGAACTATATATATCCTAATAGACTATTTATAGCCTACCGGATATTTTTAGGGCTATATACTTTTATATACCGCTTATTCTAAGGGTAGGGTAGTTCTTAGTATATTGTTAGTTTGTTACAGCTCTTCTAACCGCTATATTATTTGTTCTGGTTTGTATCTTTTCTCGCAGCTTTACTCGTATATAGGTCTGTTGGATTGTATATCGGGCTTAGATATAGGGATAATAGGGTCTTTCGAAGCCGTGCCCTTATAGTATGTTCTTTGTAGGGCCCCTATAGGTCCTATTATACCCTTCCCTAGTCCTCTATAGAGGGAGGATTAAACCGATATACTACTAGATATGATTTAGAAAGGATTGTATGGTTTGTATTAGATAGGATATATCATAGTACTATATATAGGTCGATACGGTATGCTATATATGCCAAAGTGGCATTATACAGAGCCGAAAGCTCTGTATGGTACCTCAGGACCACCAGAGACGCAGGTTCCATGGCTGGAATAAGCTCTGCGGATCTCAATAGATAAAGCTAGAAGTAATAGATATCTTAGTAGTATACTATAAATAGTAATTATTAAAGATAGATTATTAAGATATTATAGAAAGATCTATATACTAAGAGATCTTATAGTAATATATAAGATTATATAAACTTATTATAATAATCTATAAATAGGATATTATTAAAAGAAATAAATCTTAAAAAGGATTTAAAGTAAGTATTTCTAGTATAAGATAATACTAGAGATTACTATATATATAGAAGAATATAATATTTACTAAAGGAATATAGTTTATAGATATAAACTATATAGACTATTAGAACTATTACTAGTATTATAAAGACTATTATAGTAGATAAGTATAGACTTTATTACTAGCTTATTTCTATTAAAGTAAAAGAGTAAGATATATAATATAATCTTAGTAATAGTAGATCTATTTATAAAGTACTTAATCTATATTCTATATAAGAAAGATATTATAGTAAAGGGATTTATATCTATAATATATAAAAAAGTTATTTTATAACTAGGGATACTAAAGAACTTAGTTAGTAACTAAGAGAGTTTATTTACTAGTACTTTTTAAGCTAGCTTTTACTATTATCTTATAGTTTAAAGATAATTATTTATTATATATTATCCTTAGATAGATAGATAAATAAAGAGATAGAACTAATTAATTAAGTATTATCTATATAACTATATTAGTTAGTACTAGAATAACTAGATAAGATAGATTCCTTTTATATAGTTTATATATAATATAACTATATATTTAATATTAAAGATATTTCTAAATAAAATATTAATAGATATAAAGCTAGAGTTATATTTAAGTATTAAAGATAGAGATAAAGATATCTATCTAGATATAAAATTAAGAACTATTAAGCTTATAGAAATATATAAAGAGCTTTTAAAGAAGCTATAATAAACTAAAGAGATTATAAAGAGAGCTATAAATAAGAACTATATAGAAAAGTCTTTTTATATAACTAACTAGATACTACTTTAAAATATCTATATTAACTTAAGATAATCCTATAAGAAGTTAGAAAATTGTTATAAAGAATCCTTTTAAATTATATAGAAGATAGGCTAATAAATATATTAGCTATTATTAATATCTTTATACTAATAGATTTATATAATATAGTATATCTTTATATTTAAATCTTATAAAGATAATCTAATTTATACTAAATATCTAGATCTACTTAAGATTAATAGAGAGCTTAAATTTAAAATAGATTAGATCCTAAAGACTAGAAAGAGAGATAGAGATCTATAATATCTAGTTTATTAGTAAGACTATAAAGATAGTAAGAATATCTAGGAATTAAAAAGTATTTTTAAGAAAATAATTATATTAGATATATTTAAAAAAGAGAATAGGATAGATATATAACTATCTATAAAGAAGACTTAGAAAGACTTATAGTAGATACTTTAGTATAGTTTATAAAAGGAATATAATACTCTATAAATTCTATAAATATCTTTTATCTATCTTTTAGTATTTAAGGGAAATAGATATATAGAAGTATAAATCTCTAGCTAAGAGAATTTATACTAATTAGACTATAATATATCTATTAATCTAAGAATATTATATTATAAAAGCTAGAGCTATAATATCTTAGTAGATAAAATAGATACTATCTCTAAGTTTAGTAAAGAGTATAAATCCTTAGATAGATTAATAATAGATAGATAGTCTTAGATAAAGAGAAAGAAGAATAAGTATAAAGTTTATTATAAAGGAACTTCTAAAGGATTATAAAGATTATAAAGTTAATAAAGACTTAAATATATAGATTATATAGTATATTAGAAAGTATAAAACTATCTAGTATAAAGATATTTAAAACTATATAAAATCTAGTCTAAATACTCCTTTAAAGGCCTAATATAGGCCTTATTATTCTAGCTATAAATCCCTAAAACTATATTAATAATTTACTAACTAGTATAGATAATAAAGATAGTAAAGATAAAGAAGATAGAAGAGACAGAGAAAGAGTATAAATTATAATATTTAAGATATTACTAGTATTAATATTATAACTAAGAGTATTATAAGTACTCTTAAATACTATTAGAGTAGTATATTAAATAGTTATAGTTAGAGTAAGAATAATAGTATTTACTTTATTATTAAGCCGAGGATTAATCTATATAATATTAGAAAGTATTAGTAAAGATAGAGGAGAGACTTACTATTATATAAGCCTAGTACTAAATATAATAATATTAATACTTATAACCTACTATAGAGTTATAATAGATACTAGTTAGGATATTAGTAATTAAATTAATATAGTATATATATTATATTTTAATAGGGGTAGTAGGTATAGCTATAGGAGTCTAGTTAGTAATATTGTTATTAAAGGATATTATAGAGAAGAGAGTATAAGATTATACTCTAAGAAAAAGGGGGATATATAGCCTTTAAAAACCTTAAGGATCTTATATAGGCAAACAAAGAACTGATAATATTGTAGAACTCGGTAAGAGAGTATTAAAGGACTTAGTTAAAGGTATTAAAGGAAGCGAAAAGTATAATAGTATAAAGGTATAACAAAGAAGAAGATAAAGCTAAGAGTATATTAAGGGTGATATATATAAAGAAGAGAGGTAATATCATGACCCACTCTTATAGTAAGGGTCGTAGTACTCGAAGTGGATCTATAGAGATATATATAGATAGTAGTTATATAACCTCACTTAGCCCGCATTACGCAGTACTATATTAGTGGAACTCGGAGCATAATAGAAGGCTCAGAGTTTAGTTTGAATATATGCAGTACTAGTGCCATTGGCCTTCACAGTAGTATTGTATAGTATTAAATGACCCCTGTCACTCTGATCATATAAATTGAAGCCCTGCATAGTGGGGCTTCACAATCACCGACTCATTTGGAATTTGCAATTGCACTAGAGCGCAACACGTATTTTCTTTTTCAAGGTTAGTACCTGTCCATCGTAAACTACTTGGATGGTTATTGCGTTCCCACGGCCCAGATAAGAGAGAATCGGTATCTAGAAGTTTGGACATCTGTTAGACATGATTCCTATATGAGCTCTCATATAATATAAACCCACTCATGGATGAATATAACACGAAGCGTCCGAATGACCATGGAATTTGCAACCGCTCGGAGTATATCTCAATGTTCATTTTGGAAAATGGATTAGAGAAGAATAATCAGAGAGGCCAACGGCAGGTTTGGAGTTGCCCGAACACATGCTACTACAACATCATCAAATCACATTGGGAACACCTCTTCCCCTCAAGTACTCGATAGCCCATTACATGCTAGTTCTGCGCAAAACACAATATCCTCGGCAGTGGCTGAGCCCGTGGAGTTCTGGCGAGCTGGCCAGAGTTCCTTCTCGCGTTTTCCCTCTTCTCGGTGCTTCCTCAGAAGGCTTCTCACGGTGTTTTGGAAGAACAAAGGAGCGCTCTCGAGGCCTGGGTGAAGTTGCCCATTGACAAATACCCCAGCATTTAGATTCTTTTGAACTGCATTGCAAAGATATTTGTCTTCGTTCAAAACTCGCTTGAAAAATGAGTCAATGTAGTCGAAGTCTTCATCGGAGGCTTCCTTGTGTCGATAAACCTCATATTCCATGGAGCAAGTCCTCACTGAAGTTGGAACGCATCGCATCAGATAGAAAAAGTGCGGTCTACAGTGCAAGGCATTAGTTCTCACTGCTTTGCTGCGATATGGAGAACTCACGAGACTGTCATGCAAGCATTTGGGAAATAATACGTGCTGGCAATCTTGATGTCGTCTTTCACTTTGTCTTTCTTTGGACGGGAGAAATGTTGGATATGTCCAGCTTTCGAGACGGTGTAGTAGTATGACAGATCGGCAAGTTTTGCCACGTCCGGGTGGGCCACAGTGCAATGATAACATTCATTATAGTTGTCTGCCAAGGTTTTCCAATTGTAATTTCCCTTCATATGCCAGGTATGGTCAAATTTATACCGGGTGAAATCAAATTGTTCGAACCTTTCTTGTTTATCGACACCTTCGAAATCTTCTTCCCATGGGATCGGTGTTGGGGAGGAGTCGAGATTGATCCAAATGAAACCTATCGCGTCAATATGAATATGAACTGGGAATAGGCTTTGCTCCTCTTTCTTGAATCCTGGAACGTCAAATTTGTCCGCTTTAGTCAATTTTCCATTGAGTCCATACGTCCATCCATGATACATGCAAGAAAGGATCGGGGTCTTACCCTCATCTTGAGATATAAGGGGAAAGGCACGATGCCGGCATATGTTGTGGAAGCCGTTCAAGTTACCCTCCCTGCCGAGACAAAGCACAAATGGAAACCCAGCCATCTCAAACCGATAGAAATCTCCCGGCTTTTTGAAACGCAAGTTGTGAGTAACTAAAATCCATTTCTTCGAGAAAATGGCCCTTCTCTCCAACTCATACATCTCTGGCGAACGGTACCAGGAAGCCGGGAGACCTTTGATGGGTTCTTCCTTTGCTCCAGAACCATGGGGTTTGTAGCCGAAAAGAGATGAGATTTTTGAAGTCATGGGAAGAGCAATATATTTAAAGATGCAGAGAGTTGAAATTCGCATTATATTGTCCAAACCTCAATATATATCCGGTCACACGACCTTTGAGCTTAAACGCGATGACGGAGTTATAAGACGTATTAACAAGTATATCTTGTTTTATTACTGGAGAGAGAGTTAAATAAGGTATATAAATGTAACTCTCCAACAAATATAACTAACATATCAATTCGTATACTCCGGGCGGGGCCCCCGAGGAGAACAGGTGATGAGTCAGCTTCCCCATCCCCCGCTCCAGGGCTCCCGAGGTCTCTATGGAGCTTCCCGACCTCCTTGAATCTGACAATAACTTATTCTGTCATGCATTGATATTCAATAATATACATGAAACATGAGTTTCAATAGAAAACGAGCAGCTCTGGCTTGTAATTTTTGTCGCAGTCGGTAGGTGACCTGTCCGATGTCTCACGTCGTTGCTAAGTGAAATGCAGGAAACGACGATGTGATGCTCAAAAGCCATCATGTTCTCACTGCAGAGAGCTAGAGGTGGAATGTCACTATGATGATTTACCCTCCCAAAGGTTTGTGTCAGTTTACTATTCATGAGCGAACGTCGTCTCACAAGGATAGGATCGACACCTCCGGTGGCACTCGAGAAATCCTCGGCCGCTTACGTGACATCGAGGCAATGCTCAAGGTCCAGTCACATCAGATCTCAGACATCACTAAATCCCATGTCGGTGCATATGCTGTTCCCGAGGCCTCGCCATCAAGCCACACATCTGCTCCTGCAAGAGAGCTTCCGAATGCTACCATGCCCTCGCCCTGGTCATTCTCCGGATTAGACATACAACCAAATATGCCAGCACTACCCCCATTGACAATCCCGGTCAAGCACAAAACATCCTCTAGTTACCTCCTGAGCTTACCGCCGGTGAAATCCCTCATCGGGGAGTATCCGACCGATTTGTTTTTCCTGTTAGAATCACGAGCCCACCTACCCCCGGAGCTATCATTTGAGACATGGCCAGCGCCAAAAAGATCAATTGAAATTGAACGCGATCTTGCTACTGATTTAGTATCTATCTTCTTCGCGTCGGCACATCAGAATCATCCGATCTTAGACCCGGGCGAGTTTGAGGATACCTTTAGCCAGTTTTTGGACAACGGGGCCGATTCGAGTACTGCATCGGCTTTATGCATGGTTGTCCTAGCACTTGGCGCCGTCGCTGCTTCACCACCTGATGCTCATGCATTTCTTCATTCACCCCCGGGCATGCAGTACATGCACCACGCCATGCCAACCCTCCTCACCCAGTCAGCATGGTCATTCTCATGTAGTCTCATGCTACCACAGGCGCTAGTTCTTGCTAGCGTGTACTTTGCATATATCGTCCGCCCCCTTCAAAGTTGGCGACTCATCTACTCTGCCATGACGATAATTCAGTTCAAACTTTCGGGGTAAGGTTTCCGACAGCCCCAAAGATACACTAATTCTAACCATCACGCAGAATTGACAGTCAACAGAAAGAACCTTGGTGGCGAGAGAGCTTGATCCGTCTATTTTGGTCTTGCTTTTTGATCGAGTGCGATCGACTCGCCGAGCTGGAACTCCCACGAAGTGGTTTGCAACAACTGACTGACGAAATCAGCCTTCCGGAGTGTACTAATCTTGGGATGATGCAATCAACCTGCTACCTCGCGGAGATATCCATTCGAAGATTACTAAATCGCGTGCATAATTCCCTCTATCCGAGCAAGAAACACGTTTTGACTCTGTCGGCCACCACATTGACCACACCGGAGGAGTTTTCCAAGGATGATATATCATCTATAAGTGCGGTTTGCGATGAGCTACATTCACAACTCGAGTTGTGGCATTCTTCGATACCAGACATCTTTCGTCCCAACATTGAAGCTTCCATGCAGGAGTCGAATGATCGCCAGGCAATACTACGGATTCGGTATTTCGCTGCGCGTCATATAATATACAGGCCGTTCGTTCTCTTTCTTGTTACCCACGATGTAACATGCATATCCCGTGATATTGTCGAGAAGGCTGGGATTTGCATCGAGAGCTGCCGATCTTACATCCACAGCACGACCCGGACCCTGAAACGTCCGAGCCAGTATACGTGGACATTCTCTTTATCGTATGTGCCATGGACTAGACAGAGTTTGAAGAATACTGACAACATAAATTTTACAGATCACTGGGTGCCATTGTGATTCTAACGCTTGCTTCACTCAATCCTGCTTTGCAGCATTTGGTGACCGATATTGACGCACTACAAAACCTGGCTTTGAGTAATATTCGACCATGGGCTTTTTCTAGTCTTGAAGCTGTTATAGCTATACTTGAAGACGTTCAGAAAAAGCAAAGACTTTTCACCTGTATGAATTGCTGAGATGTGAATTGGCAGCCTATGCAATGAGCCTGCAGTAATTTATCGAGTCGACACAATCGATGCGCTGAACATTTCGTCTATTTATAGCTCGCCCCCAGTGGGCTGGGCAATGATTTCAAGTCCAATATCACTCTCCCAGAAGCTCCCTGATGGATACGTATACTTCTCCAACGCTGTTTCAGTATAGCCAGTTGAATATCCTGGATCGAGTGGCGTGACATAGTGTGCATTCTCAATCTTGGAAGGATAGCGTAGATTTTCCCGGTGGCTGTCCGCATTCTCGAGCATTGATTTGCGTCCGCTGATAGCGATGTAATCGATTGTGCTCAAGTGAGATGTCAATTCCGTGAGGCCCATGGCACCATTATGAGGCACACACGGGACATTGAATTTCAAAGCCATGAGCATAACGGCCTTATACGAGTCAGTTAGAAAGAATAGCCCGTGAAAGATAAGGCAAGCTGCACTCACAAGACATTCATTGACGCTGCCAAGTCGTACAGCATCAATTTGACAAACATCGGTCGCCTCAGCCTGCAAGAGTTGCTTGAAAGTGACGCGATTCTGTGCTGCCTCGCCTGTTGCGACGCCAACACCATACGGTTTGAGAGCCTTGCGAATAGTCGCATGTCCCAAAACATCGTCCGGGTTGGTTGGTTCTTCAATAAACACCGGTTTGAATTCCACCAGCTGTTTCATGTATTCGATTGCTTGAGGAACACTCCACACTTGATTGGCATCGATCATGATTTGGTGTCCTTGATCATATCCCAGAACCTCTCTCACTGCAGCCAAGCGTTCCCGATCAGCTTCAACATTGGTACCAACTTTGAACTTGAATGTAGTATATCCTGCCGCAATGGTTTCTTGGAGTACTTCTCGCATCCGGTCTCCAGAGAAGGCTAACCACCCAGGAGACGTGGTGTATGCTGGAACCGCTCGGTTTTCGAGAGCCTCTTGCAAGCGAGCTTCCTTGTCCTTTTGTGTTTTCTTGAGCATCTCAATGCTTTCTTCGGGTGTGATAACATCCGTGATGTATCGAAAATCAATACATCTCACGACCTCTTCCGGATCCATATCACAAACGATTTTCCAGACCGGTTTTCCCAGGATCTTCCCCCAGAGATCCCAAACAGCATTCAATACTCCCGCAACGGCCAAATGAGTGACACTCTTTTCAGGTCCGATCCAGCGGTACTGCGAGTCGGACACCATGTACCTCCATGTCTTCCCCATGTCGCGAGTGAGTTCATGCATGGTTTTACCCACGACCCGTCGGGCGAATATGTCGAGAGCCATACAGATCAGCTCACTGCCTCGGCCATTGCTAAATGCCTATGATGAAATTGTCTCAGCACCGGAATTCCAGCGAGAAGTGAATTTCGAACTTACAATGCCCTCTCCAATCAGAGTTCCTCTATTTGTTTTCAGCTGGATGTAAGGATGTGAGCCGTTGGTGCCTACATGCATAGCATCCGACCCTACACCATCTAGGCTTGTAGGGAATCGCAGGTCAATGACTTTGAAAGAAGTGATTGTGACATCCTGTACATGGACAGGGAAATAAGCACCCATAATGGAATGTATGTGGGAATATCAGAGAAGACCTGAAAAAGAATTGGCGAAAACACAGGAAGAATGGAAAGAAATGGTGCTTTTATTTCCACTATTTCTACTCCCAACCATTCATATGAACCCCAAGATGGGATAATGATAAACCCCCACATCCAACACGACGCAGCAACGAAAGCCGACTTGCGGGGATTTTACCCAGTAGAGCTGCCGCTTCCCCCCGTAGATGATCATTAGGCAGTGAGACAGGTAATATATCCATGGATACACCTATGGTCTATTTATTTCTACACTCTTGGTCTCAGTTCTGTGTTTCAACAGAAAATAATGGTCAATTTTATTCTTGTCACGGGTGCGACCGGCTTCATCGGTGCCCACATCGTCGATGTGCTGCTCGCTCGTGGTATGCGAGTGCGCGGAGCAACACGTTCACAGGAGAAAGGCGATGCTATGATCAAGGCTCGTCCACAGCATTCAGGGAGACTGGAGTTTGTTCAAATCGATGACTTTGAAAGGCCTGGGGGCCTAATAGAAGCTGCTCAAGGAGTAGACGGAGTGATTCATACGGCCAGTGTAAGTCATAGTGTCATTGCTCTCTCCCCGTTTTCAGTCACTGAGAAACTTGTTCGCACAGCCCTTCACATACAATACAACGAACAATGAACGCGAGCTTATCCTTCCCGCAATCAATGGTGTACGAGCAGTCCTCGAAGCGGCTAGCAGGAATGCGAACATTCGGCGCATTGTCATTACTTCTTCCTTCGCTTCCGTCCTTGATACCAATCGCAAAAGCCCTCCATATTTTACGTACACTGGTGCGGACTGGAACCCTCTCACCTATGAGGAGTCCGTGGATCCAGCTACGAATGCTATAATTGCTTATCGCGGGTCGAAGAAATTCGCTGAATTGGAAGCTTGGAAATATGTAGAGGAACACAGCCCGACATTTGATATTGTCGCGCTATGTCCTCCTATGACATTTGGACCGGTGGTGCATCCCGTTGCTCATGTGGATAAACTGAATGAGTCGAATGCGATGCTGTGGAAGATTGCCAATGGAGAAAATCCTCTGCCTGTTGCACGAGTGCCATTTTGGATTGATGTTCGTGACCTGGCCATTGCACATGTTGAGTCACTATTTCGAGAAGATGTGGGTGGCAAACGATATGTTCCTTCGTCCCCAGAGCGATTTTCCTATGGCTTGGCTGCAAATATCATAGCGGATGAGTTCCCTGATCTAAGAACCAAAGTCACACAAGAAGATCAAGTTATTGATGAGAGCTGTGGATTGGATGGTCAAACTGCTGCAAAGGAATTGGGATATAAGTATCATTCATTTCATGATACTGTGAAGGATTTAGTGTCTCAGTCAGTCTCTCTGAGTGAAAGATCACCCAACTGTTGTTAGATGTTTACCTAGTGAAATAAATGAGCTTTTCTAGGTGTTCTAGTCTTGATTGTAGCATATCCTCTTGTATTCTCCGTAATATCGAGTCAACACCCAACATAGGCATTTTGTAATTTATGTATTGGCCTGGGTGCCTGAGGCCTCTATCCCAGTGACCTTCCTCTTGCTAGTTGTTCTTTTTTATTATTTTCTATCCTCACCTAACCAAGATCTCATTATTTTCCGCATTCAATAAAAGACCTTTTTTAAAATTCATCTAACCATCTCCTTTCAATATTTCTATTTTAGGCATCTTTTGCAGCGATCCCATGCCGCTTATCCCCGTGCCGCCTTTTCCGTCTTCCCCATGGGGAAACGAAACGCCCCTTCTCCGTGGGGGAATGAATACCGTCACTTCTTGAATTCCTCCTCTTTGATTACCTTGGTTTGAATCTTGACTTTATGTTTGAATCTTGACTTTATGTGGCTGACAAGCACTGACAGACTTCACACTCCCCCTCAAAGCCTTGGAGGGCATGGAAAGGATCAAAAGGGGTATTTAATGGATGAAATCCTCAGACCCCAGATTTGACCCTACATGTCTTGAATTCAAACCTATCAATTGAAACAATGGATACCTTGAATCTCTCAAGCCGACTTAGTGGGAGATGGCTGATCACTGTTATCACCGTCGCAAATGCTTGGTGAGTCTTCCATCTAATCCTACGCAGCAAAACAATGGCTAATTGGAGCATAATTCAGCTCTATGGCATGGTTTGGCTATGACCAAGGAGTCTTCTCAGGTGTTCTAATCTCAGCCGACTTCAAGAAACACTTCCCACAGACGAAAGAGTCCAATATCTCCGGCATTACATCAAGTTGCTTCTCTGTGGGTTCATCTTCCTTCTAGTGACTCCTATCGGGTAGTATATTAATGATAATATCTAGCTTGGGGCCTTTTTCGGTGCTATATTTGCTTTTACTCTTGGTGACAGGCTCGGTCGAAAGAAGACAATTGCTCTCGGCTTGGTATGCAACACCATTGGTGCGGTCCTCCAGGTTGTCGCCTGGCATTTCCCACAGCTGATCGTTGGCCGTATTATCAATGGCTTCGGGATGGGATTAACCTCCTCGACATGCCCTGTGTACCAGGCCGAGTGCTCCAAACCACGAATTCGTGGAAAACTCGTGGTGGTGGGTTCTCTCTCCAACACGGCGGCCTTTTGTCTGGCCAACTGGATGAACTATGGTTTATTCTTTCAAGGCGAGGCGCTGCAATGGAGGTTTCCTTTGGGATTTCAACTCATATTTCCATGCGTCGTGGTGGTTGCACTGATATTTGTTCCCGAGTCCCCAAGATGGCTTTTGCTCAAGGATCGACACGACGAGGCGCTCGCAGTACTGGCGAGACTAGAGGGTAAGAACAAGGACGTTCACAATCCAGATGTGACTGCTCAATTCCTATCCATACGGTCGGCGCTTGAGGTTGAGCGTCAAAGTCAGGTACCTATGGCAGATGTCTTGATGTGTCGCGACAAGACACAAAACCTCCGGCGGCTGCTCTTGTCTTGTGGTACTCAGTTCATGCAACAATTCAGCGGTGTGAATGCTCTCGGATATTATCTTCCAACCCTTTTGCAGGAAAGCGTCGGACTCGGAGAAGAGGAGAGTCGGTTGCTCACTGCTGTTAATGGCACGACGTATCTATTCGCCGCGTTTTGTTGTCTGGCAATTATCGATCGTTTTGGGCGTCGCAAGTAAGGAAACCCAAAGAAGCGTTTGATCTCTCTCCAAACAACCATGTACTGACGTTATCTTCAAGGCTAATGCTCTATGGCTCGGTGACTATGGGCGCATGCTATCTCGTTGCAGCGATGTGCCTTAAAACCGGCGAGGGCGATCCTTCACGAAAGCAGCTGGTAAGTGATTCCGTTTATTTACATCAATGTTATGACTAATAGATGTAGATGGGACGAGTGACAACTGCCATGTTCTTTTTGTATTACTTCTTCTATGGAACAAGTTTTGCCAAAGTACCCTGGGTCTATAACTCCGAGGTGAACTCATTAGGATGGCGCACCCGAGGCGCTGCTGCAGCCACAGCAACAAACTGGATGGGTGGATTCATCGTGACGCAGTTCACAAGTGTTGGTGTCAACAATCTACACTGGCGGTTTTATCTGAGTGAGTCTTTATAGGACCATTCTTCAATACTGGAAGCTGACCTTGCCTATCTAGTTTTCGCCATCATTGCTTGGTCGTTCTTCCCTATAATCTTCTGCTTCTATCCAGAAACCTCACGACGCACCTTGGAGGACATGGACGAAATTTTCATCCAACATCCCTCACCGATTGTGTATGGCAAACAGGAGCTGACTCAACGTAAGAGACCACAGACATTTGTCGACGCAGAAAGGGATCGTATCATAGAGAACACACAGCTTGGAGAAAAGGTTAAAGGGGCAACGACGGCACATTACGAGAATGTCTAGTGAGAAGGAAAAGCGAGGTTGCTTAAGCTATTTCAGTTCATCATTAGTGGAAATGTAATACTTTTTGGTTGTCCAAGTCCGAGACCGAGCTACATCATTAAGATACTATTCATAAAGACCCTTCAGAGATGCATCTACTCAGCCAACGCTGCCTGGTTCTCTTTTGTACACAGCTGCGCATGAATGCTCTTCGCCCGCCGCTCATACGCCTCGCCAGACAACCCCTGCACTT
This sequence comes from Penicillium sp. CMV-2018d, assembly GCA_028827225.1. Taxonomy (NCBI): domain Eukaryota; kingdom Fungi; phylum Ascomycota; class Eurotiomycetes; order Eurotiales; family Aspergillaceae; genus Penicillium; species Penicillium hesseltinei. The sequence goes on from JAPZBW010000003.1 coordinate 383,744, forward strand.
CGTCACTTCGACTATGTTCCCCATCCCGATAGAGAAACAACAATGGAAGCGGATTATCACTCCACTTCTGTAACTTCCCGCGGTGCGTTTTCCACTCCGTCCCTAACCAGGTCACAGCACTAAGCAGCCACACAAGCAACGGCAAGGTCAACCACTGCCAACGGACCTGAATGATAATCACATTCACCTGAGTATGACCCACTACCATGTTAGCCTCCTGCCCATGATCGATATACGCCTGGTCGCGGAACGACTTAGACATAGCATCAGCAACATTCCTCATTGCGCAGCCAAACCGGTCGTTCTTAGTATCCGCGCACCCCGTGACGTTTCCATACATGAAAGCCTGGATCACATCAGCTGTCGCATATGACCCGTATTGGTCTCCAACTGGGAGAAATGCCAGTTGCATCATGTTGGACTGCGCCTTGCCAGAAAAAAGCGACTCTATGAAGAGCCTTATTGTAGCGTGGCTTCTTGGGAACAAAGTAAAGTTCTGCCCAGGGTGGATGCCCAGGCTTTGATCCCAGTCCGGGACGAGGGAGTACCCGTTGCTGCTCTGGTTCCTGTCGTACCACGCGTCTACTTTTGCGAACTCTGCGAGAGTGGTTTCGTGGTAGACGGAGCTATTAACATGGGCCTTGACACTGCGGACGATGAGTTCCAGGGAACATTCTGTCGCGACATATCTAGGATCATCACGAATATCTGAAGCTATATTCCACCCTTCTGCCGCGCTTGCGACGACTGCTTCGATGCGCTGGATAACCGGTGAGGTGGCGTTGGTGTACACAACGGGGTGAGACGAGAATTCGACTTGTAAGGCAACTGCTTCCGTTTTATAGCCGCTGGCGTAATATGCTGATGTGCCATTGGGAAGTGAAACCGTACAATTGTCATACGGAGCGTCGGAGCCGTCAATGCGTTCGCATGTTTTCTTGATGGAGGATGTAACGTCCGAGCAAAGGGCGCGCACTGCAAGAGAGGCAATGGGGTCCCAGGTGCAGTTGCCTGTTGGGCACATATACTGTGGGATGGCCCATGGCCTCCCTGGATCCGTACTGAATATGGAGTTGTATATGTTCCCTTTGAATGTAGGCTCAATATAGAAGTCTGTTTATGTTAGTACTTCGTCCGGTATAGGAAACAGCCACGGGTAGGACGAGAACGAACTATTTGCACCGGCTTCCAACGGCCCAAGGCCACTATAATCCGTGGTATTTGCTAGGCGAGAGATCCGCGATGCATCCACGACAAGATCAGGCGTGTAATGCACCAGGTTCTGAATGAATGGGTCAAACCCAACGGCGAGCAGCACCGCAATAGCACCCAAGACCGCAAAATGACTATCCCATCAGCATCTGCACAGCTGTCATGATACGAAAGCTTACCGCATCCTCAAAGCCCACAGCAGCTCTGCACTCCCATAGATGCCTCTACTAGCGTTATCAAAAACCCGCAGGTCTGATAACGGTCGCTTTCGCTGCGCAAACCACACCCACTTGAGCTGCGACAGTCCAGCACTGAGAGGAAATGCAATGCAGCCCTTTCCAACCGTGCTCAACCACGAGAGCAGTGTGTTGAGCGAAATCCACCTCCAGCCGGGTTGCTGCTTTCCATCATACACGCGCAGGATGACGATGATGGCGATCAGGATTGCAAGCGCTAGGACGAGCCCAAGTATATCCCATCCCCACCAGTGGGATATGTCTGGGGGAGCGTGGTGTAATTTCCTGTCTGTGGCTTTTTCCTCGGTTGGGGCCGAGGCCTTGGTGGACGCTGGGGCAGAAGAGGGTTGTGGTTCTGCATGAGGGCGCCCGATCCCTACCTGTGTTGAGAATTGCAGTAGTGGGTTTTCTGGGTTATGGCCCTCGTTATTCCTGTTTGACCCCATACCTGCTAATTCATCAGCGGTTATGAGTAGAGAGAATATGGCGATTTCAAACAGATTTTAAAGATTTCCCCCCTCCAGACTTAGTGGGCATCTCTACCCACTGGGCAGATGAGGTCGTGGGGCTGTGACAATTATTATTAGATCATGATCCCCCATAGTTAGTCGGAGTCTCGTAAATCTTTTGGGGCGGAAGGTCGATCTTTGCCTAAAAGACTCATTCTGGCTGGGAGGTGAAAGAATATGAATATTAAAAGAGGGGAGAGGACAAGGACAAAGCGCGTTAATGCAGGGTCCCTCACACTTGGCAGGCGGAATTCAGAATTGAAGGCCCATTCAATCCTGATGCTCGTACTCCGTATTTGGCCCAACACTCGATCAAGTATCTGCGCGTCATGCCAGACTCTCACGGTCCAAAAACTGGAAGGAACTCTGTCCAATTAGATCCTGTTCCACAATAAGAGAATACCTATGCAAGTCGGATGACTGCGAAGTCATTTATGCACATTGCACCTGCCAAATCATTTCATAACCGACCGCTTCTGCAGAAGCTACTCGCCAGAAGCTGGGGCTTCTTTGGTGGAGACGGTCCGGGTCCGGAAAGAGAGGTACGGCTTCTGTATCAAACAGCTGGAAGAGCGTGTGGTGGAGGAGAGCAAGGGAGATTTCACAGGCCCTAGGGAAGACTCTGGCTGGGTTAGCCGCTTGTGGAACAGACTAAGTGGAAGGTTAAAGAGCTAGCCAGTTAACCTCACGGGCCACCCTCCCACAGCCCGTGTATACAGAGTTAAGCCAATGGAATATTAATAAAACATTGGGTCTTTACCATGGCAAAATAACCCAGCCAAAATAACCCCGGAGCGCACGGGCTTTACGGAGTACAAAGCAGTGGAGTAGACTGTACCTGGTGTTGGTAGGCCCTGGATAACAAATCCTCACCGGATCATAAATTAAAAGTATCCTTTATATGGAAACTCCGTATAAAAGATACTTACGCCCAAAAGAAGTCGGAATCCCAATTTTCTCAATTCCTAGACTAGTTACGGAGAGTATAAGAAGGTATATAGAGTGCAAACGAAGTCTTAATCACTTAGTATCAATCTTAATAAGAACCATTCATTATGCTTAAAGTAAGAGAATGATTAAATTGTTATATATTATTTAATATAGGTACGTCCGGTCCATCCCCAAATCCGAACTAATCTCAAGCAGCCCTTCGACCCAAAACCCAACCCAGAATAGGTTGGGTCTGGGTTTTACTAGGTCGTGTAGAAGACTAATCTCACCAATACGAAAGGAAAGTATCAGCCGCGTGGCCATGATCTAGAATTCATTCACACCCACATGTTTTCTAGAGTAGTTCACCCAACCCATCGCAGAAAGTTGCGTACGGTTCGAACTGAGTTACACAACATAGATTGCCCTGTGGCATCTAATTTCCAGGATAGTGAATATAGTCTATCAGCCTCTGTCGCCCCAAAAGCCGCAGCTAAACTACCCCACGCAGTTATATCTCGGTAAGAAAGATTGACTCGTGTGCGCCCCGATAATTGCCGCGGTATAACCGTGTGGCGTTCTAGAACCCGGGCAGCTCCATATTGGATGAGCAGTTCTGTTGTTTGGATCCACGGTTGTAAGCTACTTTCGTCGAGCTGAACGAGCTCTTTTGCAAAGGTGCTGAGGTACCCAAGATAAAGTTTCCAGGGGGTAGAGTTGCCGAGCCGTTCATTGGGGTTGCCGCCGTGCTGGAGGATTAGACGGATAAGCCGGGGGTTTGGTTGGTCGCGGGGGCCACCGACTGGATAATCGAGCTGTTCGGCTTGTCCGTCCAACGGTGAATATATTCTCCGGCGGAGTGCATAGTCTAGGAGTGGCCGGCCTTGCTGCTTGAATACGAGGTTCGGGTTGGAGGTTAGGCAGATTTGGACGTATCCTGTGAGTCCGTGCTGGATGGCTAGAGAAAGTAGGGGTTTCGGGCCTTGGGTATTGCAATCCCACCCCTTCACTGGGCAGGCTGGTAGTGAGTCATTCGACCACGATTTATTCCGCTGGCTATCGAGTAGTTTATCCAGATGAGCTGTCAGAGGGAGAAGTGCCTCTGGAGACTCCTTCTCCAGCAGTGCTGCATGCTTCATAAAATCAGCCACGAGCAGCCGCGTTGGTTGTTCTAGCATTTGCATTTGAGCTAGCAGCGCTCTGCAGGTGAAAAGGTTGACGTTGAAATCTTTCATATTCTGCATCTGCAAAAGATCCTGGGTAGTATTTTCGAGAAGGAAATCCCGCGCTGTCCGATGCAGAAATTCAACACTCTGGCGGTAGAAAACGTGTCTTCCGGATCCCCAGTCAGTGGTCTCGAGTAAATCCAAGCAAAATATATTAACACGGCTCTTTGCCCTCTGAAGCCGTTGGATCAGCTCCTCTTCGCCGAAAGGCTGCGTCGCTGTTTGCAATAGAAATGTTGTGTGATCTTCGTCTAGGAAGGAACATGTCATCAATGAAACTCCGCCAGGACTGTACAAAGCCAGCCTGAGAAGCTTAAGGGACTTGACTCGATAAAATGAATCGATTTTGGCGAACATCTGGAGGAAATATGCTTCCAGTTCCTCCGGTACCCCCCTTAACCGGTCGAGCAAATCTGTAGCTGTATCATGGTTCGTCAACCCTCGCAAGAGTGAGCGATTAACTAGGATAACCCAGAGCCAGACACCTTTTGCTTTCTCGATCATTTCACAGACTAGTTGCAAACAGATCCTAGGATCTTGTTGCTGGAGGGCTCGGAACCTTTCGTTTGCCTGGAGTCTGGTGTTGATATAGAGTTCAATGTCAGAGTACGTCAAATCCTCCAACCGCAGATGCGGATATGAAGAGAAATTATTTTTGAGTAACTCCCAGGGCCGGCTAGAAACACAGATTTTGATATGTGAACATTGAGATGACTCTTGTAAGAGGCTAAACACCTTCTCAAGCCGATCGTCGTCTCCAGCAAGTTCATCCAATCCATCGATGAACAGACATATTCGGTGATGGGGAGCCGAGCGCCTGAGGAGAGATTGTAAAGTGTGGATCAATTCATCGTCAGACCATGCCGGGAAATGCCCGAGTTCAAGATCCCAGGAGCGCCACCTGGAGGGTGAGAGCTCCCAAATTGGATCTGGCCATTGTATCAGCAGCTCATATAAAAGACAGCGCAGCATCCCAGACACTGATTTCTGTTCCTCGGTACCAGAACTCCAAATGAAGTGGGATGTTATTAGAAGTTGCTTGTCCCCGGCCCATACGTCAAGAGCCTCCCTAGTCCGCGGCTCATGGAGGAGCCACTTCATGAAGGTAGACTTCCCGGATCCGGCCTTACCTGATACCCAGTACAAACCACCAGGTCCAGAGAGCCAACTGGGTAGGTCAAACCGCATGAATCCCGTGTCTGTAGGTGTGCGAAAGACCCAGCCAAGGGTGAGATCATATTTGCTGTCTATCATGTTTTCCCGGTCATGCATTCTCGAGAAATACAAAGTGTCGAAAAACATCCGTTTGAACGATCTTCGGTTCTGATCGTCAGCTTTTTGTTGGAGAGTCTGAAGTATTTTCGCGAGAACCTCGTCGTTCTCATTTCTCCATTTGTCCAGGAGGCTCTGGCGAACAATCTCTCTCTTCCGATCGTCCTCAGAAGTCGATTGGGTTCGCGCTTGGATGGCCAGGCTATTTAATTGTCGCAGCAGCTGTCCAAGCTCTTGTTTTATTTCATTCCTATACTCTGAAAGGGTGTCTCGAACCCTGCCTTCCATGCTTTGAATCTCATAGGTTGTTGTAGCATGAGACTTTATCTGGTCCTCACTAGAAGCAGATAAGCCCGATTCCGGTAAATTAACTAAGAATGGGTAACCCTTACTTAAGGATCAACAGCAGATGTATTATGACGACCTGGCCAAGACGATCCAGAGTGGTCATCCTTTCCTCCAGCTTGTCCTTATTCCACACACTCTTTAGCGCCTGGCGGAAGCTCGTCCATTTTCGCCCCGGCGTCGCCACCTTCAGTTCATCCAGGGTCACTAGAAAATCTTCCGCAACCACATAAGTCTCCTGGGCAATATCTCGCAGGCCTTCCTGGACGGCAGATAATCTTTGGGTTGCTGAAATTCCATCTAGCGAGGATAGGAGCCCCTTAGATAAAGTACCTAGTTTTGAGGAGATGGCAGCCTTCTCAGCATGGTCTGCCAGAATGCCGTCGGCGCTCCGATACAGCTCTTTGCCCTTGGAGGTGAGTTTCGTCGCGAAGTCGACAAATTGTATAACTGAGGTTGCAAGACTAAGAGCAGATAAGGGGTCCATCATGGATCATAGTAATATCCCAGGTCCTTGACAATTTGAAAGACACCTCGAGTTATGTCAGTTCAAAACTATCTCACGCGGGGTTAGATCGACCTCCATATGGCAAGGTGCAAGGCGAGGGCTCTTGTAGCGTTAGCCAATAGATGTGCTCCACGTTTACGTTTGCTTGGCTTTCGGATGGCGGTGGCATAATTTTCTGAATCAAGTGGATATCTAAGCAGATACCATATGACTGGCGATGAAGTCAGTAGAGAGTCGAGACCAAATCGTTACCAGGCGCTGGTAGTCAAATAACGGAGGTTCTATCCAATGTCCTACCTAGTTTTAAAACCGAAGAACTTTGCGTCATCCTTCGGTAAATTCGGATCTCGAAGGGAATAAATAGGTTATCAAGGGTGTTTAAACATGGACATTCTTGCTGCAAGAGGGATTTGCGAATAAGTTAAAAAGATTGGTGAGCAAAAACATACAACAGCATGTCTAAGGTGGTGGTCACCTAGCGCCCACGGTTCGGGCGTGGGCGGCTCGCCACTCTATTCAGGGCACTCAGCGCAGATATTCACCCACCTAAATATTGCTCACCCAGACATTCTGCCCCTACAGCAAAAGGCACATTTCCTATCATGACCAAAAAAGATACAAGTACCCTTCTTTTCCCCTCCGTTTCTATCTCTCCAGCCTCGCTTTATCACTACAACCACGCTTCGTCACTCCAACCCAACCTCGCTTTATCACGAGCAAAATGCAGACTAAGCATGACCTAACGTTAAATTATATGGTGAATATTATAGATTTCGGGGAGTATACTAACAATGAAATCTAGCGGGTAGTGCTACTACGAACAGAATCTCGTTATAGTCACACGTTGCATATTTTCGACAAGTAGGTCTAGGCCTTGACTAGACTGCGACATCGCCCATGGACGGGCGGGTGGGCATTGCCCACGGGCCTTATGTAAGCGGGAAATGGGCCCTGTAGATAGGCCCATAGACGGGCCCTACCCTTAGGGCCCACGGGCCGTGGGCGTCGTGGACGCCCGTAGGCCTTTTTAGTAAGCAAAATTAGCGTAATAGGTGATTTTTATTGACAGATTTCAAAATATTTTAACTAAATTTGTATTTTTTACATATTTACAATCATAATTCCAGATTTTTCATAAGATATATATAAAAATATATAGTACAATTTACTATATATGTAGTTTTTATATATATTTAAGACAACTTTATATAACGGTGGGCATAGTGGGTATGCCTACGGGCCGTGGGCGTTATAGACGGGCACTCGAAAATCCAAATAGCCCACCGCCCACCGTGGACGGGCGATGTCGCAGTCTAGCCTTGACAAGGAGGGTTCCGCAGAGCCCGCAAACCCCAACCCAGCCCAACCCACGAATGGGCTGGGCTTTGGGCCCGGTTCTTGGGCCCACGATATGCTTTAGTTTTGAGCCCACGGCCTATCGTGGGGGCCTATTAGGGGCCTGTTCCTTAATAATTAGTGCAAATGATGCTAGTTCCACTTGACTTTATAATTACTAAATTTTTTGCCTATATTATTTCTCTTATAGATTTTGACTTGAAGTGAATATAAACTAGTGATATTAATAAAATACGTTAAACTTTTGACTTAATTATATACAAGTAAACCTTAAATTCATTATCTACTAACTTAACTCATGCTTTATAGTTATAAGTCCTTAATTAATTCAGCTAGACTAGATGATATAAAGAACTAAAAATGCTAAAGAGCACTCTTTCTAAAATATTATAGTTATTTCTAACGATAGGAAATTAACTTGGAAAGACGTCAAGCGAGTTTCCTGTCGGCAGACTTCGTGGGCGGTTGAACTAGTATGTTGAGTTGACCCATTCGCCAACGGTAGGACTCAATTTATCAATTCAGAAAGCGAGATTGGAGTCTAGTGTTACAAAGCTTATTCAAATGATCAAAGTGCAGCTAAATTAAAACCATGTATATAGAGAGGCTAAGATGACCCCTTGGCGTCTCTTTTCATTCTCAGCCGATTTATTGTATCCGACAACGAAGGTACGTCCGAAAAAGAAGAAACGTTCGAGACGAAATATATGGGGGATACTGGTGTCTCCCCAACAAGCTCCATGGCTTCGTATCTTCTTTTCTCGCTCAGAGAGATCGCACTCTCCATGAGCCTTTCCTTGATCCTTGCTGTTGCAGCCATGCAGTAGCGCTTGAGAGCGACAATAACAACCTTGAAGCCCGGAGAGTCAACAATCTGGAATTTGCAAATCCCCCGGTGATCTGCGGCAATACCACATCTGTCTGTTCCATCCAATATTGGTGCGGCACTCTCGCGATCTACGATATAGTCCATCGTATATTTCATATCGGTGCGCAACTGCTCCCACAGAAACAGTATATGATACCGTGACATCAATAGAGAAAAGTCTTCGGCGATATTTTGAATTGTTTCGGAGTCATCCTCGATTCCAGTAACTAGACTTGTTTCGAAGCGGGCGACCCTTTTAGGAACAATGAAGGACGCTAGCTTGTGGATAGTGTCGAGCTGGCGTACTTTGCTGGAGCTATGGTAGGGAGTGCCAAAAAGCAAAATGCCGTAAGTACAAGTATAAATCATATGAAGTCAAGCGCTCTTCGCTGATATACGACCTTGGGATAAAGTGAGGGCTCTTTTGACTATAATACCTCCTAGAGAATAGCATATAAATATAATAGGTCTCTCGGTGGCATCCTCGAACTAGTCACGGTTAGCTAGAAAATTCATTGTCTCTCAGATCCAAAGCATATAAAGTCAAGCCAAGCTAAAATATTGACAAGAAAGCATTATAATAGAAATGTCCTATTATTTGTTCCTTATAACTTAGAGGCGCACTCCATCCCAGTCCAAGGCAGCCATAGCAGCACAGTTTGAAAAATAAAATCCAGCAACGAATATTCCTTACAGTATACATCACTACCTACCTCTCTGTCATTTTGAAGCTCCTTAATAAGGGTCCCAGCATATTATAGGATTCGGTCTGAGCTTGTTGTCTTGCCGCCCAAAGAATTTGTGTTAGCGTTATACCCCCACGACAGGACCCGGGCATTCTTGATGTAGTTAGGAAGAAGATCGCTGAGCCAGCACACTTTTGAAGCTTCGTGAGTCCATATTCGCCGAGCGTCACCTTGCAGACCATAAACAGCGACGATACTATTCGAACCAAATGGTCAGCTAGTATTACAATTTGTCTAGAGGCTAGTACATACTCAATATCTATAGGCTATTCGCTAGGTCTGAATAGTTCAATAATGCCACTATGAAGGGAGCCCGTTCGAGGCATGTTCAAAGCGATAGAAAGTCAAATTTTCATATGATGAGAAGATATTACCATAAGAATTGACAGAAAGGACGGTTGGGGCTTGGTTATAAGATCTTCTCTCGAGGCAATCTCCGCTGTACTTTTGTCGATCCAGGTGTCTTTAGAACAAGTAACGATCGTCACAAAAGCCAGATCAGTCAATGCATTTGATTGGATTCTTTTCGTTTATTTGCTATCTATCTATAAATAGTTCCGCCCTGCATCTAATCAAAACACGACTAGACAAGGGTATTCTGCGCTTTCAGCGTGATGCATTGGCGCCGTGTGATGCGGCCCGCATTAACCAGCATGTGAGCACATCCGCGTATCAGCCTATAAATCAGCTCCAGTCTGTCAAGGCTAACCATCCTTGGCTTGGTTTGGCCCTGTACCTAGGTAGTTTGTGTACTTATGTGCACTAGCAACTAGCATTGGCTATTCTGAAACAGAGAGTCAAACTAAGGACTCCGTTTAACCTGGGTTTTTGTTGGGGACGGACCCTCTTCTCGATCGGCGATATTTTTATCAGAAATATGTTTTTTTCCCTAAATACTTGTCATACTCCTTGACTTTCAGTTTGTGAGATTCTGCCAGTAATTTCCAAACACGGTGGTCTCAATGACCGTAGAAACAATTTTCCCGGTTCCCACTGACGGGAGGTGGGACGATCTATGTGTCGAGTAAGCTTTCAAAGGCCGAAGGATCGTGGACCTCGCTAATTGAGCAGTATCGTTGCCGTCCATGGGTTAGATGAAAATGGAATGACGGCTTGGAGTCATCCCAATGGGTGTTTTTGATTGCGCGACCTGCTCCCTAACGAAGGGTTCAAGGCTCGTATCTTCACTGTAAATTACAAAGCCGATGCTACCTCGTTCTTCAGTAGCAGTTCGGCCGATCGGATATCGCATCATGCTCAAACTCTTGTGGAAGAGCTCAACGCCGAAAGAGAGCATGATGATTCCATACAGCGACCGATAATTTTCCTGTGCCACGGTCTTGGTGGCTTGATTGTCAAGAAAGCCCTTATCTACGTCTCTACTTGCACTTCTGCGAAGATGACGCACCTGCATTCTGTTTTTACTTCTACTTTCGGCTTGATATTCTTTGGGACTCCTCATGAAGGTATAGAGAAGGCCAGGTGGTCTCTTCTAGCAAAGGGGTTGAAGGGTGTTCTCAAGGATCGAAGCCATCTCATCGCATCTATGGAGAAGAGATCGGAAACTCTCCAGACCATCTCCGAGCAATTCTCTCCTCTTCTGAAGAATTTCTACATTCACAACTTCTGGGAAACACTTGAGACATCGCGATCCATTGGCTCAGGACATATTGTCAGTTACTCTTCAGCGGCCCCGCCATGGGATGATACCGGGCGCTCCGGACTTCCTGCAACCCATTCACAGATGTGCAAATTTGGTGACCGTGAGCAGTCTGGCTACAAGTTAACATGTGGGATCCTCCACAGGTTTATCAAACTAGCGGGCCCATTGATAGCTTCGCGACACCAGGAATCCCATTCCTTTCTTGCTGCGCGAAGGGCACATGAAGCCACGGAGATTCTGGCATTCGACATACATCACGACAACAAACCTGTCAGTTTCAAACTCAAGCCCGCCACAGACTCTCAAAATCAGCATTTTCTCGTTCCACTCGCCGTAAGCGACAATTACACAGGAAGAGAGAGGCTTGCCCAAGGACTCCAAGAAAAGCTACTGGCGCCTAATATACGCCAAAAGCGCTTTGTGTTGTACGGTTTGGGGGGATCTGGAAAGACTCAGTTCTGCTTGAAATTCGCTTCAGATAATCGAGACAAGTAAGATTGACTACCTCACCCCAAGCAGATCGCCTGGAATAATTGTGTTGAAAATGCTAATATATTCATCCTTAGTTTCTGGGGGGTCTTTTGGGTTGATGCAAGTAGCCCAAAGGCTGCTGAGCAGGCCTTTTCAGGTCTTGCCCGTATTGGTAAAGTGGAGGAAAAGTTGGAGTCTGGCCTTTACTGGTTGTCAACGCAGGACATGCCTTGGCTATTGGTTATTGATAATGCAGATGATGCAGACTTTGATTACGCTAGATACTTTCCTTTGGGTGCTAAGGGGTATATTTTAGTAACTTCTCGAAATCCTGACTGCAAAGTTCATGTAACTATTGGGTTTGAGGAGTTTGCAAACCTCGAGGAGGAAGATTCGATAACTCTACTTCTGAGGTCCGCCATTGTGAGCGACCTTCATGATTTGAACGCAAGAGCTACTGCTCGTCCTATTGTGTAAGCCTTGGGTTGTCTACCACTCGCTTTGATATAGGCGGGTGCCTCTATTTGCCAGAATATATGTTCCTTGGAGGACTACCTGAATGTTTTCAATTCCTATAAGAGGAAGCTTTTCCTTAATGGGATCTAGCAAGGTCAAGGCTCATATGAACATACGGTTTTTATAACATTCGAAGTCTCCTATAACAAGATACGAAGCCTCACAATAGATGAGGCGAAGGAGGCCATTGAGATACTCCACGTCATGGCATTTCTCTACTTTGATCAAATACCAGGCACGCTTTTTGAGAAGGCCTGGGAAGGTTTTTTCAGCCATGGAAAGCTTGATTCTCTTAGCAGCCTCGTTGACAGGATCACACAAATTTTGGGAGATTTAGTTATGCTGTCAAGTGGATATGGAGGTTGGTTTACGATATTTGCCGAGGGACGGCTGCCTCGTATTTTCTCCTAAACTAAAAATTCCTAGGACAAACTCCGCTTCCGAAAGGCAATTTACCTACTGTGGTCATATTCCTTGATTTTACAAAATGTCAGTCTCGGAAGTTATTCAATGCATCCTATGGTTCAATTCTGGGCGCGAGAACGACTGTAAGGAAAGGCCTAAAAGATTTGGGGCAATATTGTATCTCGGGTATTGGCTGAGTCAATCACTACAATTTCAGAAGACTCAGAACTTGTATACTGATGGTCTCTAGTGCCATATATAGATTCTTGTTTGAGGATTGACTACTACGATTCCTGTAAAGGTCTAGAGTTTGACAATTCAAAGATGGGCCAATTCGAGCGATTTGCCACTGTCTATGCGGAAGGAGGTCGATGGAATGATGTTGTGATCACCTGACGTGAGCTGTTTGCCAGGACTGCCAGTAGCTAGCTTCTCTTCCTCTCTCTCCTTCTTTTCCCCAATGAATCAACTATCTCAATCTCTTCTCCTGCTTCATTAAATGATGCCGCTGCTATACAAGAAAGAATTCTCTATACCCAGGGCGATTTACTTGGAAAAGACAGCTTTGAGGCTCTAGATGCCATGACGGTGCTTGCTTGGAGCTACTGGAATTCAAGTCAAGCAGGAAAAGCTTTAAGGCTTTAAACTTCAATTTGGGATATTAGTAAGGGAAAATTGGGCCCCTTTGATCTAAGGACGCTTCAAGCTATGGACAGCTTGAGTCGTACACTTTGGTTGTGCCGTTCTATCTCGAAAGCCGACAAACTGGTGTAACAATCATACGAGGGATTGGCGCAAATAATGGGGCCGGACCATCCCTATACGCTGAGTGCTATGTATAGCTTTGGTCGAACCCGTTTGTATCTGGTGGACCTGAAGAAAGCATAGGAACTACTTCTGCGGGTATGGGAAGGGAGAGCGAAGCTGTTTGGCGCGATCTATCTGGACACCCTCGAGACAATGCAGGACCTTGGTATGACTTGCTTGGCACTCAAGGAGATTGAGGAGGCTGAAAAGCTAGTATCATTTGTTCTTGATTGTAGGAAACGACTCCTCGGTAATGAACATGCTCATACTCTATGGTCCATCAACGATCTAGCCAAGGTATATTGCGCCCAAGGCTACCCGGAGGATGCAATAGTGCTATTGATTCCGACGCGAGAAATCGCCACGCGAACCCTGGGAGTAACCCACATCGGCACAACAATGACAATTTTTAATTTGTCGCGAGCCTATTTACTTTCAGCCCAGTTTCACAAAGCGGAAATTATTCTAACTGACCTCATTGAAACGGAGTCCAAGGCTTTAGGTCCAAAGCATCCAGACGTCTTCTCGGCAAAGATGGAACTCGCAGAGGTTTTGATGAAAATGGGAAAGGTGCACAAATCAGAAGAGCAATCCCAAGAGGCAATTGAAGGGGTTTCCATACTATTTGGGCCTGAAAGCCCTCGCACAATTCAGGCAAAGGCGCGACAGGCTGCAATATTCAAATTGGGCGACAAGCCTCGTCCTGATATGATTTCCTCATTCAAAACTACCGAAGTCTAGCTCAAAGCAATCTGGATATGTTGCCTTAAACTTTTTCTTTTCATGATTGAGGCTTGAGATTAATAACATCTTCACATTCTAAGGTATGAGGTCCTATAGAGTGTCTCTGTCCACCGTAGAGCTTCTAGCTAGGGCATTCTTTATCTAGAGTTTTATAGCTGACTATGCCACGGGTATAGGCAATAGTGCAGTATGGTCGTGCAGAATACTCGTATTAGCGAGAAGTATAGTTTTTGTCCTCGCCGGCTTGTGTCCTTCCGCTTGCTTTAGTTGATTGATAGTTGTTACCTCGGCTACGGCTTAATCGGCTACACGACGCTGCTGCGGCGGATAGCGATTGCAATTCTTAATCGTTGCTACTGCCTTCGGGCGACGAGTGCTTTAGTATAGATAAATCTAGTTGATAGCGAGCGCGAGAGCGTATGTTGTGTACTTTCCGATCTCGTTTCTAATACGAGGGTCGATAATTAGAGGATCTCGGGTCTTTACGGAGAGTTTCAGGAATTTCCTTCAACACGTCAAGGTATTCAACCTCCTAGGTCGTCAGCTTGTCGTGTGCTACGTCGTGCCACTCTTGAGGGGGAGTTTCTGCGGCCAGCGCTTAAAGGGTAAACGTAAGTACCTGCCCGATGGCGGTCCGGTGGAGGCGCAATTCATCGTCCAGCTGCACGTCTTGATTCGGCATACACAAGAAATATTGAACGAAGGCCTCCCCTATGCAGATGTAGACGTATCGAACTCCACTGTCGATCATGTATGAGAATATTTGAGTGACCACGGCGGCGACCAAACGCCAGCGTTCATTAGCCTGAATGGGTGTTTTCATAGAGGATGGTGGGCCTAGTCAATTGAGCAAGGTGAAGGCGTAAATTTGTCCTCCGGGACATTGGATAATTCTGTAGTTGAGTATTAGAAACTGAACACTATTTGACAGTGGCCTATATACCTATTGTCATTATATAGCAATGGCTGGCTCAACAAAATTTGAGAAATCAGAATCGTCATCATTATAATCCCCCACAGTACCTGCTATGGAATTATCGAGCACCATGAGGCTATATTGATAGTTCTCTATATGATGTTTCAGACCAATTCAACTAAACAGGAATAATTAATCGAAACGCTCTAGTGAGGGGCCTCTATGTGGGAAAGAGAGAGGGAGAGCGAAGAAGAAGGATCTTTAATAAGACCTTCGATCTACGGTTTAAAAACCCATGCTCTCGAGAATCAATCATGCTTCGGCCGCCCGACTTTACCCGCCGTCCTCATTCCAAGCACAGTTACAAGAATCATAGCCACCGTTGCCCCGAAAGAGGCCCAAAACGCGGCGCTGTAACCCTCGGCAAGGGCTACAGGGGATGACTTGTTCTCCGTAGAGCTCATAGTAACAGCATTGGCAAGGATAGCCGTGAGATTCAGGCCGATACTAGTCCCCAACTGTGCGCATGTGTTAGAAACTCCTCCCGCAAGACCATGGAGCGACCGTGGGAAGAGTTGCGTGATAACCTGTGGCAATTTACGTCAGTACATATGGGGGAAAAAAAGACTGCGAACATATAGGTAGTTATATGAGAAGTAAACTTACTAAATTAGCTATAGTGAGTGTCACATCAGCCCAGATTGGAGAAAGGATAGCCGCAGGGAATGCCGCTGCCCAGTAAGGCAGTTGGGAATGGTTGACAACTACTAACGCCATTATCAGCGGTGTTGCTGCGCTGAGAAGCACTGACACTCCGATGAGAATATCAGCCCTCACATGGCGTACCAGCGCCCCAGTAGCAATATTCGTCAAGACTCCGCTGACCACAAGAGGTAGAAAGCGTAGGCTAGTCTGAAAGGCAGAGAGTCCTTGAACCTCTTCGAAAAAGAGTGCAAGGAAGTACTGGTTTGTGGTGACGGTGGCCCAGGCGAAGAACACCATGATACACGTGGACGTGAATATCGGATTGCGCCAGATGGAGTTGGGGATGAGAGCAGGTCGATTGAACTTCTCTTGGTAGTGCTCCCAGATTAAGAAAGCTAGTATTAGGACCAAGGAAACAACAAGCAATGCAATGTTTGCTGCAGTGGAAATCGAGCTTGGGCGAGCACAGATTGCAGACAGAACATAAGAGAGCAATCCAAAAGCAACACTGATGAGGGAGACTCCTATCCAGTCAACGTCCTCTCGAAAACGGCGCAGAATTGAGTAACTCAACTGATCGTCTGCGGTTGAAGGCAAAAAGAACCAGCTGACCACGAATACCCCGGCATTGATGCCTGCGATGAGATACATTGCTGTTCGCCAGCCGATGCTGTCGATGAGAATCCCTCCAATGATGAGCCCAATCAGAAACCCCGTGGGCTGTGCGGCCCCCAGACAGGCAAAAGCAATGTTGCGCATACGGCCCAGAGGAAAAGTCTTGGTGACGATGCTGACTGAACCTGGTAAGCAGAGCGAGATCGCAACGCCCTGCAGAGCGCGGAAGATGATCAGTTCCATCCCATCGCGCGCAAGGCCACAGGCCAGAATCAGACACGTCGATAGAAAACTCCCAAGAAGATAGATACGGCGACAACCAACCACGTCTGCCAGACTCCCGGAAAGGAGCAATGTGCAGCCGCAGGAAAGAGAGTAGACCGAGGCTGGCCTGGGAGTATCATATGTCATTAATTATCAGAATAAGGACGAATTATCGAACGAATTCAGTAGTCACCCATGTATGATACGTACCAAAGTAGAAGGCCTTCATCAAGATCGATTGACTTAGCAATTTTAGGGAGACCAACTGCCAGTATTCCGCTGAGGACTGTGCTGATTATATACATGAGGCTGACAAGTGTAAGGATAACTGCAATCTTCCATTGTGCTAATTGGATCTCGGAAACGTCTCTGAAGAGCTGTTCTTCACTGCCCAAGGTATTGTCTACTGGCAATGACTTGAGCGCAACAGTTTGAGGAGGAGCCCCTTTTGAGGACAGGGAAGTCTCTTCCAGTGTTACAGTGGTTGACATACTCGCGTGCAAACTCGTCTTGGACTGGGATCAGATCTGCGGAAGAGAGAAGAGACAGAAAGAAGGAAGTCCTGAGATTTTTGAAACGGAAAAAAAGTAGTGTCCGGGATTTTCTCGCGAGGCATAAGTTTAGTGTGGAGCGGGTAGAGCGGGTAATATTGCCAGCCCTTCCACGATAAGGAGCACGCTATATTAGTGGAGTGGAGTATGAGAAAATTCGGAAAAAAAAAAGAAAAAGAGAATATATATTATAATTTAAAAGTAAATATAATAAAATTAATCAATATTTCAAGGCAAAAATGGTAATATAAAACCATAATATAAGACCCCTAATCCACTCGGGGCAGAGACCCGTTTCCTGCTCCGTTTCTTCCGGGCCGCGACCCTGAGAAGATCGCTGGTCTTCATTCTGGTTCCGCATAATTATTGAATTTCTTCAGGAGACTTGACTTTGGGACAGGTATACACGGGAGAGAGAGAATATGTACGAGATAAAAACTAAAAACATACAACAGTGAGGATTCGCTGGTGGTCACCCACCCAACTACTAACTCACCGGCGTGTGGCTTAAGTACGGCTGAGCGGACGGGAAGCCCTGTTCTCCACACCCTATGGTCGTATGTATCAGGTTACATGTTGAACGGGGTGATAGAGTGCAATTAACTAGGTTGTTGAAAGGAGTGTCGCCGACTAGAGGCGAGAAGAGTGAGTGCGCTATGGGGAACCGGGTGAGAGCCTGCGGGTCGGCGCGATCAGATCACCGCACAGGCTAGAGCTTAGTGCTCTATAATTGGGTATCAGCGCAGGATTTGAAACATTAGTTTCTTGGCAACCTCCACACAGCCACGCCTAAGCTTTGTTGATTAGCGACTTCATTACAGGGGAGTTTGCGATATATTTATTTACCGGGACAAACCTCTCCCGGATTGGGGTCAGCTGATACAGCCTCCTGAGCGGGGTTTCAGCCATTCTGGTTAACTTGGATGTAAACAACTACCCTGCTTTAAGTGAACATTTTCGGCCTAATGTTTTCGTCCTTGGGGAAGAAATGGTCCCGGAGAAAAGAATGGTCCTTGAGAAAGAAAAAGATCATGTCAACTTCGAATTCGAATTTCGGGCGTCTCCCCATCGAATTACTGCAAGCGATTGCATCTCGCTTACCGGCAGAAGATCTGTGCTCGTTTCGGTTGTCTTGCAAGAGCATCTATGAGAACACTATGTACATTTTTCGCTGTACATTCTTCGAAAGGATAGAGACAAACCTGTCCCTCAAAGGCCTTGAAAGGGTGGAAGCCATCGCAAACGATTCAGACCTAGCACCGCATGTTCGTTCCCTGGCCGCGAAATATGCCGGCGCGCCAGAAGATAAACTTGGAGAAGGCTTAACGTGGAATCGACATTCCTCCGGCTATTTACTGCTGGACGCAGATGTTCAGAAATGGGCTGAGGCTCTGCGTGGTCTGGTGAACTGCACGTCATTCCACCTCATTCGGGAGGGCTGGTCTGATAAAGACACCTGTCTCGATCACTTCACGTCCACCGATATCATAACACTGATTCTCAATGGTATCATCGGGGCTCATATCCCCGTCAAAGAATTCCTGGTTGATTTCATACCGAAATTTCTCGGAGGAGCAAACGAACTCGATTTAAGACGCCTTAATGTGCCTGATCTTTGGAAGCCAGAGTTCATCGCTGTTTGGGCCAACTTGCAATGTCTCCTATTGAACTTTACAATGGAAAAAATTGGGATTGTCGACTGGATTGACCCAATAGTGCGGCATGCAACTGATCTGCGTAAATTGACAATCCTATTCGATAACGGTTGGGCAGCACGCGGACTTATTGAACGCCTTTCCTCCCTTGGCACGACTTCGCAGCTGCAGGAACTCACGCTGAAAGGGGTGACGAAATCAAAAATTAACGGAGCGAGCTTAAGCAAGCTATTACACAACTACCGGGACAGCCTTTGTGTCCTCAACATACGTTGGATAACACTGGAGAGCTCAGGCTGGAAATCGATACTTAGAATGCTCAGCGAGTTTCCTGTACTCAAGAGCTTCTCATTTGACACCCTGATAGAAGCTCGCTGCGATATGCACTTTCCGGTTGCTTCTGAAATCCCGACGGTAGACGAGGGTACAGAGTTTACATTCCGCCCTCGAAAGCGAAGGGACGGACCCATCAATACCGGGGTCAGCTGCCGGGGACCCAATGCAAAAGCTATTATTCAAAGACTTGCCGACTCAATGGAGATATTTAACAGAAAACCTCAAATGCTTTAAAGCTGGTTCTCAAAAGTCACCAAACCGAAATTTCAAAACCATGTGATCTGTCAGAGCTGGGAGCTTGGCGAAAAGATGGAGGTAGTCTCGTTTATTGTGGACATTGATCATTGAAGTAGGTTTTAACAATTTAGATTCTAGCAAGCTATGACAATACTCCACGGGATTGGGCTATCTTTTGTACTAGTAATGTGATGGTTCAATTTCTATCGGGTAGTATATCTATATCATGATATCTGATATACGTATATGTACTTGCATACGTATCATCTTAGTAAGAATAATTCGGCAGACTTGAAACGTACCTGTTGTACCTACAATATACTCATTCTCAGGCCGGAGGCCGATGGCTTTCCGGGTCATGAAAACTCTTAGATCTGCTAGTGACTAGTTGGTAGTTTTTGCTATCAGTGATTGCAGGTTACGTTTCTACAGAAGGGCCTTGTGCATTGTACTACTCCATTCTCCATATATTATATTAGGGCGAAATTTAATAGATTAACACGCTTCTGTGGCTATGATAACCAGATTAGTCCCCAGAGCTAAGAGCTGGTCGAGACTAGCGTTGTTTTCATATTCTAAAAGGATTCTTTCTTGCATAAGTTCATCACAGATACAAAATTCTACAAATTTGCGAATAGGAATCTCGATGGAATGATCTTGCACCTGTTATTTCCTACTCCATTCAGCTTGAATTTACATAGAAACGGCCGTCGTTTAGACAATGATTTTTCCTGGCTTAGATCTTCTATCTAATCTAAATCTTTGCGATTCCATTGGGTTGGTCTTCCGGATCGAGTCTGCAATTATTCCCATCCGCATCATAGACGTATCGGGCGGGAGTTTCGGAATTAAAATAGACATAAAGGTTGGCACCGTCCGTCATCGGTACCCAATCCACCACAATTTTTCCGAGCTGGTTTGTTGTTTCTGATGCTGTGGATTGATACGGCTGGGATCTGATATTGCCCTCTTCAACACCAAATTGTTCCGTCAGGACCTTGACAATAGCCTGCCACCCCGGCCTGTTTCTTGTGTATTGCGGCTCGTTGAAACGGCCGATATGTCTTGGTACATTATGCACAACCCACACCTTCGCACTAGTGGTAAACTCGACAGCCTCTTCATGTGCTCCGAGTCCTTCGCGGAGTGGTTTGCCAATCTCCATTTCTGCGGAAGCTTCATCATCCATAGTGATCCCCCCGATGGAGTCGATCTGAGGGTAGTGCCCGATGAAAACGCCCCTGCCGTCTAAGATAATGACAACTGTGCATCCATAGATCTTAGTAGCACCATATCTGGCTGGCGTACTCATGTCCAGACTGCCTGTTGAAGTGCTACGTCTACTGCGACCTCAACCGCTTCTTCTGAAACAACTACCTGCACGTCTACCAGCACTGTGAAAGATTGCACGTTTAGTACACTTTTCATTACTTCCACAATCACAGGATCGAGTGGCTCTCTCAGTCCAACTGTCATTGCAAGCACAACAAGCACATGCTCGACCCAAACTGGTTGTGATATTACGGCTACTACTGAGACCACCACTGCCTATACCCAAATCACCGGTTCCTCCGAGCTTCGCACAACCAAGTTCCCTTCAGGATACACAAAGCCCCCTAAGGTCTTGATAACCGGAACCTGGGATATCCCCCGGGGCACTTTCACAACTGACTCAGAGACCATCACTATTGCTTCTGGATCGAGGACGACCCCCGGGACAACCTTCTCCACTACTACCAAAGCCTCAACAACAGCTTCAACGAAATCAGCGTCAACGACAACTGCAGCCCCATGTGAGGTTGTGTCGGTCCAGATACCCTCAGGTTATGCAACTTTGTGTGCATTCTCGCAAACTACAAGCACCGATACAGTGACAAGTACCATCACTGCGCCATCTTATGGAAACTGCGGTGCTTACACAGCCTTCCCAATAACTGGATTTATCGATACCCCACCAAAAACCCTGCACGATGAAATGTGCGGATATCACTTTGGTGGCCGCGATGGTAAACACGGTTATTGTGCATGCCAAACATCAGCCGACGGTGCCTACTCATCGCAATGGGTTCCATTACCCCATAGTCAGGGATCGGAAACAGTTTTCGATTGCCACCAGATCACTTCTGTTTATTTCACGCCCACTTCCACCCAGACGACTACTGCAACTCAGGCCATTGTTACCGATTATACTTCCACTGACATTGGCATCGGGAATATCTACGCCTTTGCTACCGCGTATGTTACCACCCAAACAAGCAATTATGGTAATCTACCAGACTTCACGCCGCTCTCAGAGACTGTCGGTATTGACACGGCCACTTTCGAAAAAGTGGACGATTATTTTACCACCGATGGCTTCACAACCTATTACTATGCTGAGGCTACCGGCGATGGTGATGGAGACATGACACCTGTGGGCACCCCGACAGCAACTGCTGGGCCAGAAGCAACTCAGAATTGCGTCCGGTATGTGATCCCCGGTCCAAACACGAATCATGTCTTGAACTCGGCGACGACCGAGTTTATCTACGCATTCTGGGGTATTGCTGGTTGGAACAGTACCGATTTGGATGAAAAAATCCCTAGTTTGCTCAAGGGCTGCGGAGTTACGGAGCAAATTGATGTTCAAAAGGACACAGGTCGTTGGGGTACTGTGGCGATGTGGAATAATGGCCGCGAGTGGGATCTGACCGATTGCGTGGATGAGGGTCTTGAATTCCTTGGAGCCGCGGCTCTCGACAACGGAAAAAATTGCAAGGAGATTCCTCAGGCGTCTGAAAAAAAGAGCTTCTGGTACGAGGATTCGGCGCCGGCTGAGATTGATTGAATTTACGACAATTATCCACACAAGATATCATCGCCATATCCTCTTTCAACTTAATATGTCTCATATAATATCTCCATTTAAAGTTGGAAATTTGATTTATTGCATATCAGCAAATTCAAATGTAATCATACGTTAAATAACGCTCAGAGGAAATTTAGAAGTTAAGGATCATGGCCTTTCTTTCTAGTGGATTGTATGTTCGTCTGAACGAAATCTAGGTATATAATATTAAACACAACGTAATTAAGGTTGAGGCTCTCTCAGCCCTTTCCATTGAGTCTAATTTGATCTTACTAAATACGAAATAGCTAAGTTTCTGCGGTGTTCCTTTTGTATACGCGCATCGGAGACGGGGATTATATAATACTGCACGAATACGAAGCGGTATAGGGATAGGTTGGGTTTTGGGTCGGGTGCTCCGACCCGAAATGGGTTCCAAGGTTCTGCCGAAGTCTAATCGAAATAAGTTATTTCTGGGTTTTCTGGGGCCCCAGTACGGAGTAGCTGGGTCTGGGTTGGGTTCTGGAGATCTTTGACCCAAAATGGGTTCTGCGGAAGTCTCCAGGGCTAGTGTCAGCCGTATTCTCCCGCACAGACCACTTAATTGCCGTGACACACAAAACCGCATGGCATCGATGACTCTGTCAAATAGGAAGCCAAAACTATTCTTCATCTCACTTCCTACGCAATTACAACATGGCCAGAGGCAGCGAAAGCTATAATAGCCACCTAAATGTGACAGAGAAGGACACTTCGTACCAGGTATATGACAAAAGGGGTATATCCAAGAGGAATGAGTTTTAACATACATCTTACCAGAACGGTGATAGAGTCACTCGGTTCCAAGTAAGTATTCAGAATCCCCATCCATTCCGACATGAGACCAAATAATATGATGTGCTTACCTCTTTGGAAGGTCCATTGTGACGATGTGGACCCAGCAACACTCGACTACTTCTCTTTGCCGTGGGAGTGGTCCGAGGCAAGTCAAACATGTATCAAGGATTTGTATATGGTACTGACGAAATATAGGCGAAGCACGATTATATTGTCATCCAAAAGTCGATCAGTGAGGATGTACTAGATATGCTTTTTGAACACACAAAATACTTCAGAGAGGGAAATGTGATTCGGGGTGATAGAGAACAGTCCCCCCGGCAGGACGTGAATCCCTATAATCCCGACCAAAATTCGAATTATCGGCCGCCCATGTGCGTATTGCGCGGGATACCGCTGAGTTTTTATGTCGGACTAAAACCGTCCACTGTCAAGCGATCTGTGGATGGTTTCAGAGTTGACCCACCCAACCGGGGACATGTCGGTCAAAGGCTTGACGTCGCTAGTTCGCGGATGCCGGGATATGGAAAAGTGCTTCTTTATCGAACAGATGTGACAGTCAATGAGGGCCAGAACCCTCAGTTCTCATGGACGTGAGTTTTCAGACTGCCCAATTATTCGAAGATATAATATACTCATTACATCATTGAGCATTAGCCATACGCAAACCGACACGAATGGTTTTGATGATTTCTTGGTATGTATCTTATCTATTCATCAAACTATACTTTTCACTAACAAGCCAGCGCTTTGCATCAAATGTTCCGAATCTAGCAGATGAAGACAGGGCTCTCATTGTGTCTCTCCTGAAGCGAGCCCAGCGGGATCCTCCTGGATTGAGCGAGCCACAGTATGTGATGCGCTGTGTTGACTCTAATTCCACCCAGAACCGCACCGAAAAGTCGGCCATCTTTCTCCGTCTTCCTTACTATTCAACCCAAAAGATTGATACAGCCCAATCCTTTCGCAAGTCCGCCCATTCCACGCGCAGCCTTCTGCAGTATTTTTACAACCTGGAGTCTACCAGGCACCGTGACTTGCAGCAAGTAGTTCGAAAATCGGGAGTCTTTCCAAAGGGCCATATTGTTCATGTCTCCGAATTATGGGCAGTGATCGTCAATTTTCGTTCGTGGACACCCTTTCGCACGAGCTAATCACGACATACTGATACCTGGTGACCACAGAATTCATTATAACCAGTGCCCCCATACCTCTGATGGATGGCGCGAGTCCCTCTTTGGAGATTATGAGCCCACCGACGTCCCAGTCATCACCTCCTTCCAATATTTGTGTCATCAATACCGACCAGCGTGTGTTCTTCTTTCCCGTGGAGCTGTGCAAGACGTTCTTTGTATGTCATATTTTCTCCCCTTGTAGCATATTATTCAAGTCTCACAGTGTTGATGTTTATCAAACAGGCAATGAGAGATAAGATTTTCAGATATTGCCTACCGAAGGAGGACCAAGGCTGCAATTATGACAACCACAGATATGGAGATGGCAGGCATGAAGTCGCCTGTGATTTTACAATGTTTACCCAAGACAAGGTTCCGATCAGAGCAGAGGATTGGACCAAACTGACAGCCTCGTGCGCATCGACGCTTCTTCGCATTCACATCGTGACTTTTATTCCGGACACCGCAGAGGAGCGCCGAGGTAAAGATAAAAAAGGAAAGAAGTTCATGTTCCAATATGACAAGAAAAAAGAGGAAATGGAGAGAATGTTCGATGCGGCATCTCCTAAATCAGAGCGAAGTAGACAGAGTCTATCGGAAACAGACAAGCAGGATCAATCTGAGCGAAATCATGATGCATCCGAGACAAGTGAACAGGGTCAGTCTGAGAGAAAGCATGATTTGCCCGAGACAGGTGAACCGTTTCAACCAGAGATAGATGAAAATGAACCGAGTCGGCACGAGACGGAAGAATCCACCGAGGGTTACAAATCGGACTGGGACGGCGGGGACTTTTATGAGGTTCGCTATACCGGAGCAAGGCATCGCTTGCGACGGCGCACCAGTGTGGGGTCTTTCTCCTCTTCCCCCGGCGTCGTGGTCAACCAGAGACCTAGTGACAACAAATCCTCTGCTCCTTCGAACATTTACTTCGAACCAACCAAGCCCATCTTGTCTTGGGATAAGGAGTCTGTTGATCAAGATATTCTTCCCAATGCAGCAGGTTTGGAAGACCAGAGTGATCATAGTCATCGTTCCACAACATCCGAATCCTTATCCGGAAGTTCATCTGCCTCCCAGACCTCTTCCCCTGCTCATAAACCCACTATAAACTTGGAATTCCCGCCAGTCTTTACCTGGCAGACAAAGAAAACCATCTTGGTAGAAGAAAGCCCAATCTCAAAACCAAACAGGCCTCTCGATAACCCTGGCTCAGATCATCTGAAGTCGAATGTTCAGTCTCCAAACAACCCACCTGAGGTTTTGAGCGTGGACGAAGAAACAATAAAGCACGTCTCGGCAGATATCAATAATGAGCTGCTTGACCCTACCACTGGAGATAGTTCGTCAATCTATAAACAAGCGACGAAAAAGTCCTACTTTGATGTGGACCAGGCTATCACGCAGAGATATGGCATTTCTCTTCCTACATTGATCGCGGAACATGCTGAGATTGTCCCCGACTTACTCTCGCCGGAAATGGTGCCCTTGAAAGATGTTGTCAGTAGGCTATGTCGACTGTTCCACTTCTTTGCCCCGCTTTCATATCCATGTGCTGTCAGCGACAAGTTCTGGGGAGCGGTTCATGATATTCTCACGGTGAGAAACATCCACTCCCTCTATCTCTACAATGTCTAATGCCCGGATTTGCAGATCTTCCCCCAGTATTGGGACATATCGTACACGCAAGAACTGGCCAATCAAGCAGGTCATCAACGGATGTCGAAGACCTTCGTTATAGCCAACCTCGGCCGTACTGAGTACTATGACCTCCCCGAAGACGACAAGCTAGATGAACTGACCTTCGTCGTGGGTGAATGCGAAAAATGCATGGCATCGCGTCAATACTCCACTCGGTCGGATGCCCTCGACCATCTGCTTACGCACGTTTCCATGATTTTCCCCGGACAACGCTCGCTGAGCAGCTCGCAATCACAGTGGGTGATGGATTTTGAAGATTATCTGACACACATTTGTCGGAGGGATGACCGGATGATAATTACCGAGCTAAAGGACTTTTTGGAAAGCTTGGAAATGATGGCAGCTCAGATCCAGCACGGGGTGTCAGTCAACGGGGAGTTTGACCGGAACACATACTACATTCCATGGAGTTTGGTTGGTGCCTTTCAGGATCTCCTCATGATGGTCGTGACTAGCGCACATCTCGTGAAGACCTGTCACAAGAGGCGAGAAGCTTACACAGGTTCCGACCCGTTGCCGACCTTCTTGATGCCCTCAGACTTAGACGTGACGGATGTTGGGATAGAAGCAGAAATGTCTATGGAAAAAGCCATAAGAGACATTGTCTTGATGACC
This sequence comes from Penicillium sp. CMV-2018d, assembly GCA_028827225.1. Taxonomy (NCBI): domain Eukaryota; kingdom Fungi; phylum Ascomycota; class Eurotiomycetes; order Eurotiales; family Aspergillaceae; genus Penicillium; species Penicillium hesseltinei. Next base: position 409,992 of record JAPZBW010000003.1, read on the forward strand.
TATACCGACGAGCTATCCGATGTTGTCACCTACGAAGCCGTGGGTCCCGCATTAGTCCTCGCCCTTATTATGGGGGACATTCGCTGCAGAGACTCGCAAAGCAATCAGGTCAACTTACTCGAGATCTATCGTGAACATGTCCGCAATCTGGTCGGTATCCCTTCCTGGTTCCCTGTCATTAATCTCAACTTTACTAATTGATCTCTATCTTCTCAGCAATTCAAAGCGAGTCAAAATCCTCAACGACGCCTACTGCAGGAAATCTATCTCGTCCGCGAGGAGCTAGAAATAATCCAGAAGGCTTCCGAGAGACAGCACCTCGTTCTCGCTAACTACCTAAGCGTCATAAACCCACATTCTTTCCCCATCACCACCGAGTCCCGCGTCTCCTCATTCGAGCTCGAGAAAGCGCAGTTACAGAAGCTCATCCGCCAGCTCAATGCCGAGCTTAGAGAAATCTCACTCCTCAACATAAAGCTTGACTCATTGGCCAACCAGACGCTCAGCGGGGTAGACGTGCAACAAGAAGACCAAGGGAAAGCCGTCCTTGTCTTTACCATCGTGACTGTGGTGTTTACGCCGTTATCATTTGTGACCAGCTATCTCGGCATGAACACCGCTGACATCCGCGACATGAACAGCTCGCAGACGCTGTTTTGGGTCATCTCTGCTCCGCTGACAGTGGTGATTATTACAATTATCCTGTTTGTTGCGTTTCAGGTGGATCGGATTCGAGAGGCTTTCGACGCTTTTTGGACATATGATTCTACACTTGGGGCAAAATCTCGCTCGGCTGTTTTGCGCGGGAAAGGGTCGAAGGATCGCATTGAAGGGCCCTCGGGATTGTCAACGCCGAAGAATTGGGTTACACGTGGCTGGCCTGCGGGGAGGAAGACTGGGCTGGACGACTCAATGGGGGTTTAGTTGGCTGCTGGATCAATGTTATACCCGAAATCGTTGTGCGGAGTTTCAGTTGATGGAAAATCATAGTTCCTACTGGGACTCGATTTGTTCTCGATGCAGGGTTCTAGCCGAAATCAATATACACAGAAGAAATGCATCATACGTTTGTTAGGCATACATTAATATACAGTAATCCAAAACAGTCCCGGCTTCAACACTTTTGTTTGCAGGATGAGTGGGGAGATTTTATTCAACCACCTGACCACAGAAAGAGACACGCCGGTCTTGGTACCAGCCACAAAAACAAATCCGCTGTCCATAAAGTACAATGCTCCAAAAACACAGGCTGCGGGATGAGGTATTAAAAGCAAGTAAAGAAAACAGGATCCTCTATGATATGTCGTTTAAGAATAATGAACCAAATCGGACACCCGAGAAGAGAGACTCAATGTGGGGATGTCGTTATGAAGAAAGAGATGGAAGGATAAATCGAGGACGATCGAGTGTAGATAGGTCAATCGTGTAGGTGAATGGAGATGAGGGGAAATTTAAGCCAGAGCCTTGTGCTCAGATGGAGGAGGGGGAGGAAGCTGTTGGACATTCGTGGTTAGCAGACACGTCTTAACCCAAACTCCAAACGTATTCATTCAAAAATCAAAGGGTTCATCGTACCTCGAGCTTTGTGTTATCAGCCATCATACGCTGGAAACCAATGCCGACACCCTCAATCACAGCAAGGAAGACGGCACACATAATAGCGGAGTTTCGGGCGGCCTTGTAACCACCACGGATAGCGAGGGAACCACCGGTGAAGAAACCAGCGATGATAGCATTGTAGGGATCTTCCTTCTTGCGAATTCCCTTGATTGAACAGTCGTATATACTGAAAAGTCCTCCCCAACAGCCGAAGTTACCACCGAGGACGGGAGCACGCGCCTTGATAGCTGTGAGAGCACCTATCCGGCGCTCGCCGTAGGGACTATTGCGGAAACCCTTGACACCGTGCCAGACGGCACCACCGATGGCACCCATACAGAAAGCACCGCCGAAGTCGCTCAGGGCAACCCAGGGGCAAGGGTCGCGCGTATGATCCATAATGTGTGAAAGAGGCTGGTTGAGAGTCGGTGATATAAAGGCAGATCGGCTGGTAAGGAACCGATTGTGAAAGGCGCGAGGATAAAGGTCGAATATTGGCAAGTAAGCCCAGTGAGAGAAAGAAGTGAAAGATGTGAGGGTTGTGAAGGTCGAAGATTGACGCAGAGACGCGATAACAAGATAAGGGCGGGTCGACTTTTTCTTTCCCAGGTCGGGGTACACGTGACCACTGATGAAGGGTCCGGTCGCCACCGAACCCTTTGATTTCTACGATGTCCCCCGTGTTTATTATTACTTGGGGATTATCATTCGTTCGGGTTAGAAATCCCCGGGTTCCCTACCCGGCGGACGAGAATATCCCGGCTCATCCCTGCATGATGTCTTGAGGCCATCAGAAATTTCTTCGTTCCTGCACAATAATCTATGAAACTCCACGAATCTTTAGTTGTCATTGTTTTGGGAGGGGCCAACAGAGCCAATCAGGGATGATAGATCCGAACACCTCGGAACTATTCTGCCATCTAAAAGAATGAGGGTCCTACGCCTGCACTTCTTTGTCTAGTTACCTATCAAAGGTTCACCCTACACTGGTGATCTCATCGAACGACTCGGGAAACCATCACTCACATTCTTCCCCGCTTCACAAGTACTAGCGGTCATTGACAGAATATATTCGGGGGATCGCATAGGAGGCGCTCAAGCTTCAGGTTCGCTCAGAGTATATAGATCCGAGCTTCATTTTGTCTTCTACAGCCCAGCCCTTGCACAGGCTTGGGGTTGCCGGATTATCTACCACATAAACTCATCTGGGATTTAAATGGAGCAGCCTGACTCGACCACGCATGATTCCCAAATGGTTGTCTCATATTGAGTATGTGACGTAAACGCCTGCTGTCCGGATATAGGTCAAAATGGCATCGGAAGATTCCTGTCCGACACTTGCTCTGCCACAGTGCATTTATTCCGCTTCCTCTTGGGGCATGGTGTACTAGAAGAGCTAGAAGAGAAATTCTGGTGATCAGTTTGGCAGCTAATGGGCTTAAGGGGGTCCTTGATGTCATAGGACATTCGGTTTAGGCATATGGTTAATGGACAGCAGCAATACTGTGCGCTTTTTCTGTCATGTAGTCCTATAAATACGCCAAAGGGTCTTGGGCAAGCTACTGCCCATTGAGGGTTGGGGGTGGGGACTCCGCTACGAGCTAAACCAGGATTTGGCGAGAAGGTGCTGGAGGTAAAGCAGGGGTGATTGGTATAAGTTATCTTTATATAAACACGGAACGTTTGGTGGGCGTAGCTAATTACATGAGGGAAGAAAAAAGACCTCGGGCGGAAATACGAGTGATATATATATTAAAGACCTGCATACTGCATAACTACCTACAACGACATAGTTATGTATTTTCATGTAGATATATCTATGGAGGCCCACGCCTATAATATGCTAGATATAGGTAGCTCCTGAGGCCAATAGCTCTTGGAATTTACATTCATATGTCGGTCTCCCTATTCTACATACTCTTCACCCTATCTAGTTATATCACACTCACCTCCCATATATCATCTATTACCTACTCACCAATTTCACATTATATTTCTTATCCACATGTAACAAAATACATACGACCATAGGGTGTGGAAAACAGGGCTTCCCGTCCGCTCAGCCGTACTTAAGCCACACGCCGGTGAGTTAGTAGTTGGGTGGGTGACCACCAGCGAATCCTCACTGTTGTATGTTTTTTTTTGATTGCTTTCTTGGTTCTTTAGGAAATACCCTCTTCAGCCCATTCAGCCTATTCAGCCCATACATGAATGCCTTGGCGGATTTCAGGATGACACGCACTGGGGGTAGTGAAATACGTTAACCAGTTAGTTAGAGAAAAAGGCGGTAAGCCAAATTAGCTTAGTCAATTATTTCGTTGTGGTCATTGGCTGTTCCAAGTGTTCCAACCTTGGAACCTTCCCTTCCAAGGTTAGTTACCTACCTACCTAGGTAGGTATAGTCCCACTTCTTAGCTCTACTGCCCCTCGATCTCCTACAATTCTATCTTTCCAAATATGGAGCACCTATTCCCATCTTTCATCCGCGTCATACGTAATCTCGATGACGCTACTAGGCTCCTCGCGACTTTTCAAGAATTCGAAAGCAACCCATCTGCTATCAGTGCAGAGGATCGCGTTCGGTTTCTCGACTTTCCTGACTTCTCAACCCAAGAGGCAAACATTTCCGCTGCAACGACTCTTAGTAAGGAAGAGCTTTCAACAAAGGCTGCTGAATCGCCTAGAGACCTTACTTCGTCTGAGGTTGAATTACTTCATAGCCGTTATTGGGGACGAATTAGCTACCCGGAAGAAGATATTCGTTACTCTTGTTACCGGAGATTAAGGCTGGTTTCTGATGAATACTACCTTCAAACACTCGAGCGGCTCGAGAGATTCCGAAGTTCTTTCTACGCGGAATTCGAAGCAGATGCATTTAAAAGCACAGAGGCGGAGATTTCCCGGCGGGAAGATGAAAGAAGAGAAGCCGAGGATAGAGCAGATGTAGCACGGATGCTCGAACATGGCCACCCCTGGCTACGCCAGCTATGGCAGGAAGACGAGGGCAAAAAGCCATGGGGCTATGCAATTTTCCAAAGCCTTCAGTGGAAACTCGAGGACCCTGAACGGCAGGAGTTATATGAACGAAAACAAAATCACTTATTCCATTGGGCGCACATCGCTATTGGTTCTGGAACAAAGATCAGATGCCGGTGGTACCTTGAGGACCTTGATTTGCCTTCTAGAATTGGCAGTGATGAGTCTTTCTTATTGACGTTGAATCAATTACGGAAGCAATTCAATCATCTCCGATCTCAGCCTCCTAAGAAGCAAGCACCGTATCTATTTATGGATATGGTTGAAGGCAAGATTGACGCTATTCCGGAGGGAATTACGGAAGGCCTTCTTCGCAACGTTTTCTTATATCTAGATCACAGCGCTGCGGCGTCAGTCTTGGATTCTCGCGGACCAGATGGTACATGGATCTGGGCTGTTGACCCAGACTACGAGCCAAAAAGCCGGGATAGCTCGAGTGGGTATCAAGGCTTTCTTCGCGTTCGTCTTCAGCAACTTCTCAATCACTTCTACGTTGCCCGGCGCTGGCACGCGGACGAGTGGTCGATGGAGGACTTATGGAATGCGGCCCAGAAGGAACCTCACAATGCCTCTTTTGTTTCTATGAAAGACGAAGAAATCTTTGCGCAGAACTTGAGTCGGGAGGTTGCTACTGCTATAAAAAAAAGTCCGAAGGATAAATTATGGAGTCCGTAGCGCATGAGCATACAGATATACAAAATGGAGAAGATGAATGTGACCAGGATCAAATAAAAGATGACGATAATGAATCTAACTAGATGCAACCTGCATTCAATTTCATGACAGTACAGGTCTGTGCTTATTATCCGTAGATAGATCTAACTATCCTCATGCAAGTGGTGCCTATGCTAAGATTTGCGCGCATAGCGCTCCAGAAAACGCCCCGCAGACAAACTTCGCGCTTCTCTCAGATAATAGGGTTATAGAACCGGAAGGCATTGTGTGGATCGTACTTGGCCTTGGTAGCGCGCAGTTTGTTCAACCGCCACGGCTCATCTCCATACATCTGTTCCAGAGGTTCATCACCGAAGGCATAGTTGACAGAAATGTGCTGTTTCTGGTGAGGCTGACCATCGGCCCAAAGCTGCGTGATATGCTTTCCGATGGCGATTGCTTGTGCCTCAAGGGAGCTATCGGGGTCGTAGGTAACAAGAACGTCACTATAAGGGTGAGCTGAACGAATCAGAGTTTGGAGTTAAGGAAGATGCGTACCATAGGATATTGTCATCGCGATGAAGGAAGGCAGTGGAATCTGGGTCGACAGCCTTCACGCCATCAAGCGAATAAGCCCCGAAGACGACGATGGATTGGTTGTACAATGGCTGTGATGTGGTGATTTCTCTATAGTAGTCATAAATCTGACGAGTGGCAGTAATATTGTGCTCAAGCAAGCCAAAGGGAAACTGCATATTGGTGTGTCCGTCTTGACACATTGGGCTGTTCATGCCAGTGCCTGTTGCATCGAGCACATCTGGATAGGCGTAGTATTCGCCGCTTGTGTATAGAGGTTTCAAGTCTTGGAATGGCTTCAGATATGGTGTTGCCTCTTCAGCTGTGCTGACATAATGGATAAAAAACTCCATAATAGGCTGTAGAGGATCATTAGTATCAAACATGAATGGGATGACTCAACGCTCACCTTCGTCGTACTGAATTCAGAATTCCAAGTGAAGACACCATAGTTCATCAAGTCCTTTGGCTGGCCGCCATTTTGTTGCTGGGAGTTGAGAACCTCGAAAACTGACTCAAGCTGATCCTGGGTGAAGAAAAATTCGCTAATGTACCATTCATCAACAGTGCGTTTGTGGATCTCAGCATGGAAACTAGTCACGATGCCAAAGTTGTGGCCGGCTCCACGCATCGCCCACCAGAGATCGAGGTATGAGGTGTTAGAAACAGTTATGGCGGACCCATCAGCCAGAACAACGTTCATGGAAATCAATCCGTCAATGATCAACCCGTAGAATCCTTGGTAACGACCATGGCCTCCGCCAAGTCCAGGGCCCATAACGCCCACGCAAGCGCAACTTCCTGTTCCTATAATTATTAGACCAGCATTAATAACGGGGTGTTCAAGGATACCGGTAACGAAGCCTTCTTCCCACAGGGCATCGATGACTTGCCCGTCCCATACACCTCCACCAAAGAAAGCCGAGGCTTCATCGTCGGCGATCTTAATGTCAGTGAGTTGGGCCATCGAGATCTCAATACCATTTTTCAATCTACCCAGAGTCATGGTAGAGCCATGGCTTCTGTTGACAGCGAGAAAAGGGATTCCGTGTGAGTTGGCAAATTTGACCTGTAGCGAAATCGGTTAACCAAGTCAATCTTTCAGCAAAATAAGTAGCAACATACGATGATGGGAATGTCTGACTCCCTCGAAGGCTCAACCACGACAAGGAAACCAGGCTGATAAGATGCCTGCCAGCGCTCCGTTGCATTGAGCCATCGCGGATCGTTTTGAGCAAAGATTGAAGAATTGGTAGACAACTTTGGACCCAACTTAGTGCTGATAGTTGCAGGTGTCAGACGGGACGAAGCACTCGATCGCTGCTCAATAACAAAAGAAGACTCAACAGCCGTTGCAATTGTCAGCACAGTTGCTAATGCTAAGGACGAAAAGAAACCGCGCATTGTGGCGATGAAGGATGTTTAGCTTCTGAAGTTGAGCTTGTCATAAAAAATAACGAGAGGAAGAGGCCAAACATATACCCATTTCCTGTCCTGCCACACTCGTATCTAAACAGCATGCAGTTCAATTTACCGTGAGAACTACACCGAAGCCTCGTCCGAATCGGAGCTCCTGGTATCAAACCATAATCTCCTGAGTCCTGGGTGAATCGGACCATATCCAAGGCACCGATCTGATTCGAAATCTCGAAAATTGTTCCGTATAACGATTTAACGAGAACGCCAAGCTAGTCTAACTGGCTTCCAATTGGTTGTTTGCTTCAGCCCCATTACGCCCTGACATATTACCACGCGGGCCCCTGGTCAGTAGCACGTGTACCTTGGAACTAGCCTCAGATTTGCTTATTCTGCTTATCATAGAGCTGGATAGTGTTGGAATGAGCTCTTATATGGAAATAAATTTGTATTACCAGTATTTACTGGCCCTAGGTTACTACTTCTATGTAGTTGAATAGTATAGTGGACATATATTTTTTACACCCCATAGCCCCCAGTTCACCCCCACTATAGATCTACACCGTCTACCTAAAACACGTAGTATCCATGAATAGGATCACCACAAAATAGCACGTAAAGCTGATTTTTCGCGAATACGAGGTGTATTCTTCATTCCTAGACCTTTAAAACGAACGCTTTTATTATATATTATTATTAAAGATAATTATAAATATAGGTATGCTTTTTTTGGCTGGCAGAATATTATATAATCGTAGGGGGTGTGGGGCTAAGGGTCTAGATATCCACTATGTACGGAGTACTCCGTATTGATTTAGTGCACGACACAACTAAAACATCCGATAAATCTCTAGTGGATAAGGGGTGCCGGGCAGCTGAATTTCCTACCCGATCCCTGTACGGACTCGGATAGAAAATAAACCGACTCAAGTTGATTACCAGGTCTCAATGTCCGATTTACTCGGCAAATGCAGAAAAAGAAAAGACATAATGGACCTCCGGACTCGGTTGAAGATTAGACCGAAGGAATTAAGCATGCTTTTACCCGTCCGTTCCGCGAGTCCGATCCCTGCTCGGCCCCACGTATTCGGCCCCACGTACTCGGCCAATAACAAACATCATTTTATTTGAGTTAATTTAACAAAAACGCCTCGCTCCATTTGAGTTTCTTTGGTTTAACAGCTGAGTGAAACACGAGATTGAATCCTTCAAAGTCAGATACGGTATCCACAAAGGATCACAGCTAATGCTGCAAGAATGACGCCCATCTTACTTTCCTCTGGAAAACGCCACCACTGTGTCCGACCATAATCGGTGTTGACAGTGGTTCGCCTGTTTACTGAGATACGGGACGACCTCGTGTAAGACGACCAGACGGCCTCGATTACGTGTTATGAAATGAAGGAAAGGGAGTATAAAAGTTCTGCCTTGACTGGGCAAGCGGCCATAGCGCGAACATATCTGGATTGTGGTCACATGATCCCATACACCAACAGGTACTACAATTTGTCCTGTCTACTAGTCCTGCGAATTGGATGATCTAGATTGTATAAAAAGTTATCGTTCAATGATATCCTCCATTTATAGATGGATAGCTCTTCATAAGTCGTTTCCAACGCTCTCCTGGAAATACTCAAGTATAAATCCGTCTATGTTAGTCGATGTATGTATAGAATAAATACAGCCTGGTAGCTGCATTCAAATCAAAGTTGTGAAAATGTGTCCTATTAATCCATTCGCAACGGAATTGCATGCTAAATTTAAGATATGTCCGATACGCGCCGTGTGAAAAGAAAAGGCAATTCAAATCGTGAATGATAAATTTTGTGTAGTCCCACTCTCCCACCGGCGCGCCATTGTCAATAATTTTCGTTGAACCCCGAACGTGAACTTGGTCATGATATCCGTGTGAAGGAAACGAGCAAAATGTTGTAGAATGCCGACGGAGTTATCGAGGGGCACTTTCGCGCCATTCAAGTCGGCATATACAGGGACCACGGCTTCGTTATTCAGGCAGCTCACAATAGATGCATGATCTGGGGTAAGCATATCCAGGGCCACCGTAGTTTGTGTGTTCATGTTTCTCCGATTTTGGGCGTCGGCCCCGTCGGCGCAGACCATGCCATTTGCCCAGGTGATCAGCGCTACTCGATACACGGCACCAGCCCACCAGGATGGACGAGCAGGCTCTGGTACGGAACGGATATGGCGCAACACTTGGCCACAATGAAAATATATCTGTCGTGGATTCTCTAAGTGATAGGCGTGTTTCGTGTGCAAAGGCTTTCTGCTAGCCCCTTCGCTATTGCGACCGCTGCGTGCTACACGTTCTATCTCTGGGAAGCTCACAATCATATTGAGCATGATCAGATGATAGAGCATCATGTTGGAAGCAGTTGCTAGCGTGGCCGTCTCCTTTGGCTGGATCTTGGCCAGCTCGTACCACTTGTGGAGAAGTTCTTGAACGGTTTGCACTTGCACTGAAAGGAGAACAATCGACATGTGCTGGGGTCCTTTGGAAGTACTGCCTCTGCCAGCAGCAGTGCCCATAGTAGATCGCAGTTGAAACACTTGAGTCTGAAGATGACAGAGCAAGAGTCGCAGCGTGATAGGGGAAATGTGTACCGTGGCGCGAAAATAGTTCGTTTCCGAGAACCAGACTATCCATTCACCGAGAGAAGGAGGGATGGTGACTTGACCGGAGGGCAATGGCATTTGTTCAATCCAATGCTTGGCGGATTGGGCCCGCCATGCGGCATCCATGCTTGGAATAGGTATGTTGAGGCTAGCGGAGGGGAAAAATGAGATAGATGGGGCATCTTGGAAGAGACATATCTCGTGATCCAGGATTAGCCAGGCATGCGTGGTTCTAACTCCTCGTTAATTTATCCCTGGATTATTTAGCGCCGACAAAGATGATTTACCTGTTTGCCATCTCTTGTTCTTTCCACGTCTCCCAGGACTGGGTGACATCGTCAAAGGATTCTATGCGGGCCACCTGGGCTTGTCTATCGTCATGTTGCTTTGCTTTCAAATGTATCTGAAGAGTAATTAGAAGGGTAACTTCAAACGGACTGCAATCGCCTTACCTCTAAGAACATAGATCTCTGATAGTATGCAGTCTATAAACCAGTTAATGGATGGCAGATCCTCTCACAGGGGCTGATCACGCCGAAAAGCTTACCTCCATCTGCCACTTGTCGCCACTCCACGCGGAAACAAGAAGATTTAGAAGAGCGCATTGCGAGAACTCGTGATCTAAAGCCAAAATGATATTTCGTTCGGTGAGGTTTCTTAATGAGATGCGGCATATCTCGAGCAGCCCATGCGCCAATTGCACGCATGCCTCGTCAGCTCCAGCCGTCAAGCCGCCGCCGGCGAGCATGAGAAATATTCGCATGCTTGGCAAGCTAATACATCTACCTTCCATGTGCTGATTCAGTGACATCGTAGGTATAAAGGGGTAATATGGTTCGTAGCTGGTGAGGTAGGCCTTCAAAAGGCTGTCTAACACGGTCGGAGAAGGCAACATCATAATGGATGGCGCGGAACATCCAGGAATTCCGTTGTCCTGACCTCGCAGCCCATATAGTTCTTGAGCTTCAGTGCAAAGCCACTGCAAAACAGCGATCATATTTTCTCTCGTGCTGACTAGAAGAGATTCAATAGCGATGTGTGAATCAACTGCGTGACACTGCTGTATCGGTATATTGCCACTCCTGAGCAGGGAATCTAGATTTTTGACGTGGTTTGCGGCTGTGGGTGCGCACGCAGATGACGGCGTAATTGGGTTGCATTGAAAAAGTGGCCAGCCTTCCAGCGTATGCAACTGGCCATAATCGGGCAGACTGCCCTCCAGAGAGGGGAACAAAGATGGCGCCGGAAGACAGTCATCCATGAGATCGTCTACATTCTCATTTGTCGACCTTGCCAACATGCCCGGGGAGATAGAAAACGCGAGATTCCATGAAGGTGTCCCGCTAAGGTCAGGTAACTGGGCTGCTGGCGACGGTACTCTCGTTGGAACGACGAAATCGAAATCGTCAGCTGTCCCGAGTATCCCCGGCATAGGATGCGAAGAGAGAGAGGGATTGGGAGGGTAGCTTTCGTCTGCGCCAGGTGCAGCGGCTAAGAATCGCGCCAAAAGTTCCGCTTGCTCCGCTTCCGACGTGTTACCGGGGCGATTCCTAGCCCACTTATGGATGGCTGACTGAGACCAGTCCATATATAGCCCATTTCCCGTAGGATGGTATTGTGGGGCTGTCTTAGGACTTGCATCGGTGGTAGACGTGACCGGTTCGGACTCGACTGTATAGGAGTTCTCGTTGGTGTTGGTGGGTGGCAGCGGTTTAGATTTATTATTCGCGGACGATCGACCCTGGCCTCGCTGTGGGACTCGAGTTTGGCAGGATAGCTTCTTCACCCTGCATCGCGAGCATGGTACCTGATTCCCCGCGTCTTAGCATGGACTCATTGATATCCCGAAAAGTTGACCCTTGTACCTTTCTGTCGCACTTGGCTTTTGACCTAGCGCAGTGCACACATGCCAGGATTGAATCCACAGGAGCACATGTGGGGGGTGTCAACTGTGACATGATCAGAGATAATGACCCTGTTTGTTATCAGGGCGAGGTCCATCTGACCAGTTCCACGGGGGCGACATGCCTGGTTAAATAAAATGCAAGAGTGAGCCTTGGGAGATGGTGGGTCAGCTACCTAGGTAGCGCCTGGAATTTAATACTAATTGTATATAACTCATCTCACTCACTGATCTAGGGCCATTGATGGTAATCGCGTTCCATTCATTCGAAGGTTCCAAGGTTGACCCCCCTGATTATGTAACTTCCTGCCGGTCCAATCTTACCAAAACTTCCATTCTGTACTCTACTTGATTGTAGTAATACTTAACTATGGTACCTCTACTTACTATGTCAACCCCTAACAAAAATAAGTACCGAATGGTAATCTTAATGCCCAAAAAAACAGGAAAAAATGCATTAATTATACAGCTGCGATAAATTGGCATGTTTGTATTGTTTGGTTAATAATGGGGGCCCATTATGGGCCCAAATGGGCCCGGTAGGCTCGGTGAATAGGCCCATAGCCGGCCGATGGGATCGAAGGGTGGGCCCAAAGCCCAACCCATTAGTGGGTCGGGTTGTTCGGCTTTGGGCTTTAGGGGCTACTATGCAGAGGTCTATATATGCCAGTCTATAGATTTGTCATCACGTGATGATACACACCGGGATTAAACCCTTATCTCCGAACTAATCTGTCCAGGCGGACTCGGCCTGATTTCCATCCGACTCCGGTGACCCAGGAGACAAAGAAACCAGGCGATAGTTAATGGCTGCTATAGGTTCATCGGCCAGGGATTCCTCCATCGGATATCAATTTCAGGTTGCAGTTGAGAAATGATCATGATGCAAGGTGTTCAGGCAGGTTCCACTACCTGAAATAAAAAACATTCCCAAGAGGCCAGAGTTTGTTGAATTTCAACCTTCTGCTCGATCCCAAACCACCATGAGTGCTTTATTCGGCCTTCTATTCACCAGACTGACTTTGCCGCCCCCCTCGGTCATCCAGGGGAAGACCATCCTCATCACCGGTGCAAACACTGGCCTCGGTCTGGAAGCTGCCAGACATGCGCTCGCTCTAGGCGCCGGTACGCTCATTTTGGGTGTTCGAACCCTGAGCAAGGGTGAAGATGCCAAAGCCGACATCGAAGCAAGCACCGGCTGTACCGACAAAGGAAAGGTTCTTGTATGGCCGGTCGATCTCGAATCATTTGCTAGCGTCCAAGCCTTCGCAGCTCGAGTTCGTAAACATGTCACAGAGGGCGGCCGACTGGACGTGGCTATCATGAATGCAGGAATTGCGTCAGTCGAGTACGCTGTTACCCGCGATGGGTGGGAGAGAGGAATCCAGGTCAATGTTTTATCGACCGGGCTCCTCAGTCTAGAGCTTTTGCCGCTACTACTGCGAACTAAAGAGCGGGATCCATTAGCACAGCCGCATCTCGCCCTTCTTACGAGCGATATCCACAAATCGATCAAGTTCCCCGAGCGGAATGAGAAGGGCATTCTTTCTATCTTGAATAGCGAGGAGCAGTGGAAGAAATCCCAGGCGGCAGGTGGTGCTACCGAGCGCTACGGTGTCACCAAGCTCATGGATATCTTCATTACCATTGAGATAGCTCGACTTGTGCCCCGTGATGAGTCCGGAAACCCCCTTGTGATTGTCAATGCCGTGACGCCGGGCTTTTGCAAATCAAATCTCCTCACTAGGGAAAAGGCGCCGTTCATTCTGAAGCTGATTCAAGCTTTGATTGCTAGGACGGTGGAAGAGGGTAGCAAAACATTGCTGCATGCACTAAGCCAGGATGTGGAGACTCATGGGAAGTGGTTGGAGAATCAGGTTATCACAGAGTAAGTCCGTTCTGTTCAAGAACTGATAGTTCGCGTCACTGATATGTGTTTAGCCCTGGTACTATTGTCACAAGCCAAGACGCACGGGTCGTGAGGGAGAAGGTCTGGGCAGAGATCACTGCAGTCTTGCATAATGTTGCTCCTGAGGTTCGAACTGAGTACTAATCACGTAAGGTGGACTGCGATAACCCTGTAGGAAGGGACGTACGTGGAAGGAAGGGCTGAACAAAGCCAAGATTGTGAACCCCATTGTATCGTCTAATATCAATCCTACATCTGTCGTCTTACTCGCTACGGGACATTTGTCTACATCTTCCAAGGATCTGAGTAGACACAATATGATAACAGCACTCTCTCAAGCATGGCTTCTATCTACTCTTTGGCTTTAAGACATAAATGAAGATTGCTGTGGTTCCCAGCGGCTTAACAGCCTTCTTGGTCAAACAGCGGTAGCGGCAACGACAGTCTCATCCATAAGAGCTTTCCAGTCTCTCTCTTGTGGTGACTATCCAATAGACCTTAGACGGGCAGCTCTGCTGCGACAGCTTGCCCCCCACAGAAGACCAGCGTACTCTCCACTCACTGGGTGGTCTTGTCCATGCAGTAGTTACTGAGAGTCAGAATTAGAGTTCATACTTTTTTTTATCTGAGTATAATCGAATTAAGATTGTGCTTTAAGCGTTACAACCTCCTTTTCGATCGTTATCGTCATCTGTCATTATTCGTTAAGACCGAAATCTATCTATCCCACACACTAACTACATCTCCACAAAAGTCCCAAACAAAAGCAAAAACATACAACAGTGAGGATTCGCTGGTGGTCACCCACCCAACTACTAACTCACCGGCGTGTGGCTTAAGTACGGCTGAGCGGACGGGAAGCCCTGTTTTCCACACCCTATGGTCGTATGTATCATGTTACGTGTCGAAGAGAATGATAGAATAAAATTAATTGGGTTCTTAAAAGGAGAGCGTCGCGCGACTAGAGGGGAGAAGGGTGAGTGCGCTATAGACAGGGTGAGAAGCGGTGGTTGGCGCGAGAGCCGCACTGCTCCCTTCAACCGACACAGTAATATGATTTATATTGTAGCCAAGGCTAATCATCAGGCATTAACTAATATATATATCCACATATATATTATTCGTGGAGGATCTGGAGCGAATTAATGGCATGGTGGGTGGTTGCATTGACTACAACCTGAAAAGAGCAGCATCCAAAAGACATATCTAGAGAAGGAATAGAACATGCCTTCTTCTTACTCCTTAGGGCGTCTTTCTTATTAATCCTAGAAAAGAAGAGTCCTTCTATACCCTTCAATATTACCGATCTCAATCTCCTCGGTAGTGATTTTTTTAGATGAAGAAGCCGAGGTCATATGGGTCCCTAGGGTTGAGTATAATAAAATAGGCAGTAAACAAATTATATGGGTTGGCGCGATGGCGTCTAAAACCTGCCGTACTATGGCTACTAAGAAGGTGAAAAATAACAGGAAGAATCATGATCCATTCAATTCTAGCAAACCAAAGTATTTCTACCCTTGAAGAATCATCCAAAAAGGCTCAGTCTGCTAACAGACATGTAGCTATGGGATGATCCACCACACTGCCCCAGACTAAGCGTCAAGTCAAATTCATTCTAATTTGCATATTAAAATTCACGCATAAAGTACAGTTTCAAAGTGTTGTTTCTTGTCAATTTGTAACCTTCTTCGCCAAGTAATGGAATGATAGTAGGATAGAACGGGTTTTAACCCTGCTGGAAGACACCTACGCCTCAGCAAGTTGAATATCGACATGCTTCTCGAAGAAGTTTATCGATATATTGCTTGCTATTACAAACCTTTGAATTGAAGCTGTTGTGGCTACCAAGGGAGACAAGAAGGAGGAAGAAATCTTAGATCCATGTAGAAGCAGGGTGTTGGCCTTTATACCCTGGGAATCTAGCAAACAACTGCTCAGTCTGCCAGAAAGAACGGGAGATGGGATCATCTCAATAGAAGCTACGTACTGTTCGATTTTTCGTTATTTCCTTCATCGTTATTTTCATCACCGCTATATATAAACAACATTGATAAAGGGATCAGTCTAGTTATATATATCTGTCATCCACCCTCCTCGTCGAAGTGCTTCCAATATAGCTCATTCAATGTTCATATAGCGCATATCAACTATAGAAGCGGTGGGAATGTTCACTCTTCTATTAGTATCAGATCAACCTGACTTTGCTTGTAGTTCAACTACCCCTTATCTGGTTTTCACTTCTTTCACTTCTTTCACTTCTTTCTCTTCTTTCTCTTGTTTCTCTTCTTTCTTTTCTCTCACTGTCTCTTTCCTCTCTATTTGCTCCCCCGCCACATCTCAATTCTTCCATCTTCCCCACAGCTATCTCCAAACCATCTCTCATACAATTCTGAGGTATTTCCCTTCTCGGCCGTGAATGTTTGGCTGGACTCGACTGACAAAGGTATTACTGGGTTAGCCGAGATCCCAACAACATGGCGGCAAACATGGCTCCAATCGCGACTTTCGAAAGTCCATTCCCAAGGCATTTCTATGGTGAGGCAACCACCCTTCTATCCCAACCGGAAGTAGCAATACCTAACTCAGTTGCACATCATTAGCTGGACTCCCCATCGAGATTCTGGGTGACCGGTTCATTACCCTTGCCCAGAACGACCAAACAACTTTTCTCATCGCCCGTGGCATCGACTGGGACCACGCGGTACGAATCCCATTCGCACAATTCATGAACCCATGTATTGAATACGGTCTCCCAATTTCTTCGGCTCGATTCGTCGAGATTTTGGCCTCGTCTGGGGGAGCATCGTCCGACGAGATCTCACGGACGGTTGCATTCGTCTACATCCACTGGTTGGGCACCTCGTTGGAGGTTCGCCCAGGCCATGACAATGATATCGAGCAAGTAATGCGGTACCTGGAATGTGCCTGGGAAGCTCAGGCTGGAGGAGACGTTCTCCAGGAGCTCAACGTGGAGGTCATCCTGACCTAATCTGGCGAAGGTATGTCTCTTAGGAATCTCATATCCGACTATCCACATCTACTAGCTTGGTTATCTATTGCGTGAATCTAAATGTCGACGATAGGATCAGACCCCTATTGAGCCTCTTGAAAACACCTGGGAGGTAGGCCCGAGGCGGATTCTTTGGCGAGTTCTTGGGGATAACTCTTCTGTCACCACCAACATACCATTACTTTGATTTCAATTAAATCAAGCTTTATGTTCCCTCTCCTGTTTACTTTTGAAATATTTATTCGGTAAACTTATACCCCTAGACCTTAACCATCTCTCAGTCTCATCGCTTTACTACCACAACCCTATCATCTCGAGGATTCTCTCAACGTTACTTATTATCTATTCATATTTCTTTCAACCAAAATAACAATGGTATTTATCAGTATTAAACAAAGACCCTGACTGCGTGGCTCTTGCAAGCCAAATCATGATCTACCAGACTCTCTTTCCTCAGGAGTTCTACAGTCAGACAGCCACCCCAGTGAAAATCTCAATCCAAATTAGCGATAGCTAATTTATTTGCCTATTACTACATGGGATTTTAATACACACTCTCAATGATCGATTCCTGAATCTCGGCAACATCAAGAGGTCACATTCCTTTGCACCGCCGAGTGCTATCCTCCAGAGGTATAGGTTCTCGTGTCGGCACCAATGTCAAACCCTACCTCACTCAACCAAGCCACTGCTGTGAGGGAGCCTCTCCAGAGGTCCACGACACACTACACCGGAAAACGCCTGGACGAACGCATCGGCAGCAAAGCTGCAAATGTCGAATCAATCTTGATTCAGATTGTGGGAGAAGTATCACCACAAGAATACACAAACTGTCTCCAAAATGATGGACCTTGGGCAAAGTGTGTCCGTTACCACGACATCGATCGTGTTGTCATAGCATGTGGCAACTGTCAGTGGAACTGGCACGCCGTCCGTTGTGATTTCTTCCAGTTGCCCCTTGTTCCCAAAACTTCACGTGGTCACCGGCGAAACCGCTCCTCTCAATCATCCATGGAAATTCGCGTGAATACTCATCACGAGCTGGCCGAAACCGCCCTACAGGCTGCCGAACGTTTGGAGGAGTATGTTCGCCGCATGCAGGCAGAGCTTGGGCTGCATGATTCTCGAAATGCCGCCATGCACACAACGCAATCATGGCAGAAAACTTCGCCGAGCTTGTCGTTCCTGCACGGGTGCGAAGGTGTATAGCGGCCTCTGTTCAGTTTCAATTAAAATATGCATTGCTGCCTTAAAATGCCTTGCCTTATTTAAATCCAGCAGAAAATTGAGATACCTGAACTACTATTATAGAGCCCGGATCCTACGAATAGTACGCTCTGAAGAAGGCGTACTCTCATCAGCTAGTAGATAAATGATTTCGTTTGTACTGAAATTTGTATAGTATGAATAGCTTCAATTTGATGATTTGTGTTGTTGGAGGGAAATTTGACGCACGAGATTTGACGAAAACGATGATTTGTGGGGCCGCTTATACGGCCTTGTTAGTATGTCTTTTCGATGCTCTTTTCGATGCTCTTTTGAATGCTCTTTTGGATTCTCTTTTCAAATACTCGTTTTAGGTATATACGAAGGTACGCAAGAGACCTTTCTATATATAACCTTTAAATTTTCTGGCTGGCAAAAACCCGGTTGGCGCGATGGATCTAAAACCTGCCATAAGGGAATACTGTGGTGGGAATACATAACGTTGCCGGTGCCAATCTTCATAATTAGCCAGTTTACCCCCAGTGTACCCACGATTGATCCACGATCGACCTTTAGCTGGCAATACATTCACGTATCCTTTCTGTCCTTTGCTCTGTAGCTAGTCATAATAGTGAACCATTATTCCCCTTATCCAGCTTTCCGGCTATAAATATGAAATAGATTGGATGGTGTACACTGGTAGAATTGTTATGTATTGTCTAAACCAATTCAAACAATAGAAGGTCTGAAAACAAAAGCATTTTGATGAGTAAAAAGAATACATGTATTCTTTGCGCGCAACAATATACTGATAACACAATGTAATAATACCTAAAGTGAAAAACCACATCCCCCTGTAAACTATTCACTTGCCCTTTTGGGCATTAGAGGTAGCACTCCTGTCTCCCTTTGGCTGAGGTGGGAGCCTGTATCCAGGTGGGGTGCAAATAAAGTCCATATCGCTTGACTCATTGGTTGGCTGAGCGCTGTTGCGGGGGCTTTCCATATAATCAACAATGATAGGGAGGCGATGTCGCCTAGTTGGTGTAACAGGATTAACATCCGGGGCGGTAGCAGCCGTCGCTGGATCCTTGGGAGCAGTTGTAGTAGTGTCAGGAAAAACACATCTTGTAGACGCACGACCGGTCAAAGAAGAACCAGTTATATCAGTCGCCGAAGGAGGACTGGCAGCAGAGGGGCTTGTAGCAGAGCGATGTAATCTTTCGGGTGATACAGGGCTGCCGCTTGTCATGGAGGAACCCGTAATGTCGGTTGGCGCGATGGCATCTAAAACCTGCCGTAGATGCACCCCAACGGGTGAGGCGATGATCTTCATGGGGATGGGTTCCCCATCGTAGTTCCATGTGTGGAACTGGCTCGCGGCCTGATGTTGAGGAGGCCTGAAGAAGTCCCCCAACTCTGTATACAGAGGGAGTGGGGCAAGATGTAGATTCTGCTAATGCCGGAGCCAGATCTCCGCTGTTTGATTTGACCGTTCGGATTGTCCGTCCGCCGATGGATGGTATGCGACGGTGTAGAGGAGCTTCGTCCGGAGCGCCGTAAACAGTCCCTTCCAAAAACCCTCAACAAAGCGCTTGTCACGATCCGAAATCCATACGACCAGTACTCCCCAGTCCCCCTTTTGAAGGTCCTGGAGAATGGCCGTAGCCCAGTCGTAACCTTTCCAGGTTTTCCTGCCGGGCGTAGATCCAATGCGTTTTGGGTTCACTATTCAGGACAGTGCAGTAGTTGCCTGCCTATATGTGAACACCCTGCGTTAATATACCACGCTTCGTAAGAGACTTTTTTGTTATAACCTGCCCCTGTGCATAACATGACATTTTTTTTGGTATATACTCACCCTTCCGGGGACCAAAAAACAACCACTTTCGCCGGTCCAATTTCTTCAATTCTTTCTTGATGAATTTTCTTATAGCCTTCAAATCCTTTGGGTATTGATGGGAAAGCATGGCATTCGGATTGCCCTTTCGGGCTTCACGTCTTCCTTGCCTATATATACCCCTTATTAGCACGACACATAGTCTAAGAGAAAGAAAAGCAGGCTTAACATACCGGAAGAGGAGCCATACAACAACCACAACTATACCCACAGTCGCAAAAGTCGGGATACTGGTGGTCAGAGCGGTTCTCCAATCAGGAGGGGGAGTGACTTTATCATCTTTGCGGGGTCTGTTGGATGCGTTGATTGGCGGGGTGGGGGCGCGGCGACGGAACGTACGCCGGCGCAGGCCACTGGGGGTTGCTGGCGAAGCGCATAACAGCCGGTGGTTCTGTAATTCAACGAAAAATAGATCGAGGGCGTCTTCGCCGTCGAAATTTTTTACTCTGGCGTAGCCAGGACATGCTACCAGTTGTAACGCTGAAGCTTGGGGGAAGATAATGATGATGTAGTATTTGTTCCAGGCTGCTGAGGGGCTGACCCAGCAAGCTGAGTCAGCTAGCGCCGGACGACGCTTACACCATGCTAGAGATCGTTTGTTTACTTCATTCCCTTTGTTGTTTATATGCTACTAGTTCTAATTGGGAAAGGGGTTTATTTGCAGTCTCGGTAGCTTCATTGATAGGATATCAGTGAACTTGAATAACCATTAGACTACCAATGTTAAAGAGGCATTTCCGACAGATTAATTACACCGGTGGTGCCAGAGATATCGCCATTTCGGGGTATCCATATATGTGGTCTTGACTAACAGGCCCAACGAAACCAAGCAAGAATTGGTAAGATCGCTCCTAACTATTTCTTCATGTACTTGGAGCGTAGCGTCGCAGTAATCAAATCCCCTAGTCCCCCAAGAGTCGCAGCTTTAGTTATCGCAATTAGTGACAGCTCCAAATCAAAATGACGACGACACCAGTTTCGGATCTCAACCGTCATAAGAGAGTCGATGTGTATGGTAGCGAGCTGCGCGGAGTCCTGCCCACGGGCAAAAGTCGAATATTGCTGCAGGGCCTTGACAATCTCCAGCATTGTTTGCTCCTTCCAAGCTGGCCCATCTAGAGTATCGGGATCATTTTCGAGAACGGAGATCATATATCGAAGGCTGGGGGCAAGTTTGGAGGCATCAGCGGTTGCTTCTGGGTCGAAGTCAAGATGCGAATAAGCTCGGAAACGTGCATCTTGCCCCCAAAGCGGACGAACAGTGACATCGGCAAGAGATTTTGTGCTGCTCATACCAACAATCAGATTGTTTGGTATCTGCAGTGAATCGGGGGAATTTGAGTTTCCTTTAAGATCGCCACTGAATATAGCAAGCTCAAATGCATCCAGAACTTCCTGTTCGCTCAGCAACCTCACAGAGGCTGAACGCATTCGCTCTCGAAGCGTGGGATCTTTTGCCGCAAGGAATCCTACATCGTCGACTCCTCCGAGATTCACAACAGCGGCCGGGAGTCCGTTTTGTAGCCGATACTGGGCAAATGAGGACACAAAAGCATTTGCTGCTGAGTAGTTGACTTGGCCAGCGTTGCCCATGACCCCAGTTATGGAACCACAAACAACGAAGAAGTGGAGATCGGCATCGTTCCCGTCCAGTGCGTTATGAAGGTTCCAGGTTCCGGTTACCTTTGAAGAAAGACCGTCCTGCCAATTCTTGTGAGACATATCTGGAATAAAAGTGTCCTTCGGTGGTCAGTAATTTTAGTCCAAGAACTTGGCGCATACGGGAGTATGATACTTACTCGAACCATCATAGAGAGTTGAAGAATTCCTCCAACCGGACAAGGGCAAGCCTGTATGGCAGCTTGAACCTGTTGTTGGATCGCCACGTCACACTTTATCATAATAACTGTAGAGCCCTGTAACTCCAGCTCATGACGGAATGACTGGTCTTGACTAGTGGCTCCCGCCGATCGGGACAAGAAGACCAGGTTTCGTGCACCCCGTTCTACCATCCAAGTTGCTATCGCTCGTCCAATACCCCCTAGACCCCCAACTAGGATATAGGATAACCTGGGGGAGAACATTGACCTGTAACGTGACTTGGCAATTAACCCTCGCTCTGATGTTTCTGGCATCCTCACAAGAAGTTTGCCTATATGAAGTCCCTGCTGAAGCTGACGGAATGCCTCAGGTGCATCAATGCCGGAGAAAATATTCAAGGGACGGATTGGGGTGATTTTCCCTGCCTCGTAAAGGTCACTGGCTTGGCGGAACAGCCTTTCCCCCAAGGTCAGTCACATATTTATCTTGCTTGCTGTGAGAAGGGCTAATATTGCGTACCTTGTAACAGTCCCTGCCTTTTGTGCGAGCCGAATCAAATCAACACCAAAAAATGCCCGATTGCCCCCAAATGCCTCCAAAGCTAAGGTTCCATGCTCTAAGAAGTCTCGCTTTCCGATCTCTATCATCTTGCCGAATTCTGCGACGCATTTCCATGAAGCGTGGAGGAGATCACCAGCAAGGCAATTCAGCACAATATCGACACCCTGACCTCCAGTCTCCTTCATGAGGTTGGGATAGAAGGAGGTGTTGCGAGAGCTGAAAATGTGACTTCGAGGAATCCCAAAATTATCTACCAAATACTGTACCTTTGTCTCACTGCCCACAGTTGCATAGATCTTTAAAGAACAATGTGTTAGTTATTTATCTCCCAATATCTATAGTTGCGTCTTACCTTTGCTCCAATCATCTGACAGAGTTGAATTGCAGCAAGACCTACTCCCCCACATGCTGCATGAATCAAAACAGACTAATGACAGGTTAGCTAGAAGTAGGTTAACGGGCGTCTGACGTACCTGTCCTTTCTCCAATCTCCCAACGTCCATTATACAATACAGCGCTGTGATGTAAACCACAGGCAGCGATGCAGCATCTTCCAACGAAATCGACGGTGGCATGTGTATACATCGGGAGGTAGGTATTACCACGCGTGTGCGGAAAAGCCCAGGGTCCAGTATCATGACTCGATCGCCCTTCTTGAACTTGGTTACTCCAGCGCCACATCTTTGCACAATCCCACTAGCCTCGATTCCCATTTCATCTTTGCTTGCCATAAAGCCCAATGAAACCATCACATCCTATGCCGTTTAGCATCCTCACATATACAACGATTAGGATTGAGGACTCACTCGGAAGTTAAGCCCAACAAACTTGACCTCAACTTCAATCTCGTCTGCCTCGAGGGAGCCAAGCTCATGTTCTCGCCAAGATAGCGAGTCCAGAGTTCCATAGGAGGCAATGTCCAGCTTCATGGGTGCATCGATGCCAGGTGAATGTAGCAGTCTATCCGAAAGGGAGCTCCATCGCATTCGCGGAATGTAGACGCAGCCATCGTGGAGGGTAAATTCATAGTCGACATCGTCCAAACCACTTCGATCCCCTTGTCTGAAGAATTTTGTCGATACTTTGAGTAGTGCTTCTGCGGCAAAGTTGTCAAAGTTGTCTACCTGAAATGTTCCAAATTGGATTTCCTGTTCTTGCCGTGCGGTACGGGACACTCCCATTACGAGCGAAAAGTTTGGATTAGCACATTTTAACTCAACTGAGTTGGTGACCCATAGAATCTGAGGGGTGGAGTTTATAAGCTGCTGGAACAGCATCCAGTCTTCCTCACTCGTATCATAGAAGAATGGACTCTCAAGGTCGAGGAATGAGATCACTCGTTGCCCGTGTGGCATGGCTTCTCCTTTGGTACAGCGTTTCACTGTGTGGCCGTTCCCGATGAAATGGTTTTCAACTTCGATCAACCATGGATATCGATGCATCTCACTCGGGCAAAGAAGATATACAGTGTTGCCGTACAGATGGTTCTCTGGTGGAATGCGTGCGATCAAGTTTCGATAGATACGATACGGCGCTTTGCCGTCATCACTTTTTGTCTCAACCCCGCCGAAGCCAGCCTGTCGAAGTTTTCCATCCCACTCCTCAGTTGACATATACTTGGCATTGATGTCAACTTGGGGCTCGTCAAACAATTGGGTTTGGGATGGGTTCTTGAAGCAAGTTAATATTTCTTCTCTCTCAAGATCGGTTCTGTGGATGCTTACCGATAGATAGTGCATCACCGGTAGTTCTAGATTATGTCAAAAGCCTGGTCAATCTGTAGGTACTTCACCGAGCAAACAAAGCAGCTTACCAGGGCAGTGTTCGCGAATTAGAACTCGTCCGCCAGGAGTCAGAAGTTTCCCAATACTCTTCAATGCTGGTGTCACACCAGATATCCGAGCGCCAATCTTGACTATTGTTAGCTATCACCGCTATACGCATCAATTCTGGATTTCTCACATTCAATGCAATGACAAGGTCATAACAACTCCCATTGAATTCCTGCTGAAGGGGATCTTTGTCGAGATCTAAGGACTTGAATTCTACTAGGTTATTATCCTTGAATCGATCTTTCAGAACGGCATCGATGTCAGGTGTCGTTGCCAACGTGTACTGTCCACAGAGGACTTTTCCATCGGAAGTAAGGTATTGAAGCACAGAGGAAGTGAATGACCCTGTCTCGTCACCAACCGCAAGGATACGAATATTTGGGTTGGCATGGCAAAGAAGAGAGAACCACCCCAGTAGGTCGCTGAGAGATTCTATCCAGTCATTGAGTTTCTGCAGTTGCTTGACCTTTCTCGAGGCTAACGAGGAGCAATTTGATCCTTCAACAAGAGCTGCCATCTCTCTAACTGTCATTTGACTGACTTCGGAGATAAAACCCAATCCCTCAGCCTGAAGCTGTTTGTCTAGTGTCTGCCTCTGTGCCCGCAGATTATCACTGTCCATTTGAGCCCATGATTGCGCTTCGGGCACAGCAGATATACCATCCGCCTTCAACTTCATGATTTGGTCTGATAGCCAGTCTTTGTAGCCCTGAAGATGTTCCGAGCATGGATCTACTTCGGCAATATTTTGATGCACGCAGATCATAGACAGCACAGAAGCCCTACTCAACAATCCAACTGTGTTGCCCCTGTCCTTTTCACTGGGCAGCTGGAAGTGACCAGGAAGGAGATCAAGATCCGGACGCCACTCTGCTTCGGAGAGCAAAGGAATCCCAGAGGCCTCGCCCACATGAGTTTGGTCCAATTGAGCTAGAGTCACTCCACGCATCGCGAGTACTGTATGCGTACCATCACTCATGGAGATACTGTATTTGGCTTGAGTTCCGGCAAAGCTTTCTTCAGTGACTTGAACCTTCATTGAATCACTATTTTGACCGAGAGAGATTTCGTCGATGGACATCGGGATGAAGAGTTTTGTCAGAGCCCTTGCCCTTCCTTTGCAGGCTGCGACGCTGAATAGTTGGAAGCACTGGTCAATGGTAGTCGGATGGATAGCATGGCTGTTGTCGCTTCCCTTGAATATTCCGCCAACCGTGGCGCTGGCTGTGAAGCTGATTGGATCTGCTGTAATCTCCTCTAGGCCTTGAAAGTGTGGCCCGTATTGTAGTCCGACTTTTGCGAGTGAGCCGTACCAGGACTTTGTATTCACCGGCCTTTGAAACCGCTGTGTTACTGGAACATCGGTCTTTAAATTCTCGGCACCTGCCACCACTTGCCCAGTAGTATGCTTGGTCCACTTGTCTCCATCGTAGCATGCAATTGTGAATTCGAACCAATTAGAGTCAAGTCGGTCATTTATCCGCAAAGGCCGCATTGTAGTCAAAATTTCGACATTATGACCCTCTGTTGTTGGCACAACAAGCGGAAGCTTGATTTGTAGATTGCGAATTGTGCATTCCTGGATGTTGAACAACTGGCGAATTGCTTCGTTAATCATTACAATATAGCCTGCGCAGGGAAACACGACATCTCCGAGCACCTGATGATCGCTCAGCCACGGGACGGCCCTGGCCTTCAGCAAATTCCTCCAAGCTGGCTCAATATCACTAGCTTCCAACATGCGAGAGCCCAGCAGTTCATGATGGGGATATTTGCGGAATCTCCAATTGTGACTTAGGCGACTTTCTTTCCAATCAATGCTTTGTCTATCCCAATGATAGACGGGGAGGTCGTGGAGAACATTTCCCGTGCCGTTTATTGCCGCGAAGTCTACGGGGTGTCCATGACAATACAGTTCCCCGAGAGTTGTCAAGAGGGACTGTGTCTGGTCTGCCTTTTTAATAAGCGTAGGGAGGTAATAAGACTGAATTGACCGAGACGACACGATCTGACGGATGGGTCCAGCAAGGGTGGAATGAGTCCCAATTTCCACGAACACAGTGGTCCGATCCTTTTGCTCATCAAGCAAAGTCTGGACCGCTGTAGAGAACAGAACAGGTGATTCTAGACTTCTGCGCCAGTAAGCAGCATCTAGCCGGTGCGGGTCTGTTACCATTGTGCCTGTCACTGTAGAATAAAGAGGAAGCATTGTGTCACTGTGAGCAATGTGAGAGGCAATGGTCGACTCGAAAATTGCCCCTGCATCCATCATGGACGCTGCACTTTATTAGTATCAAGAATATTGTCCACAAAGGGGAAACTCACGGGAATGATAAGCAACTTCGACGGGTAGCTCTCGAACGAATGTTTCTGGCATTGTTTCGATGATTCGATCAATAACCTTTCTCACCTGTGACCTAGGTCCGGAAATATTAACGCTCTGAGGACTATTCTCACACGCAATGACCACCCCATCAATCAAATATTGGTTCACAGTTTCTGTTCCAAGACCAATTACGCTCATTCCGCCAGGCTGTGAGGTGGATTCGTTACATCGTCCACGGAGATGTGCGATGATGATAGCGGCACGCATCGAAATTGCCTTCGCTGCATATGCAGCAATAACCTCGCCACTAGAGTATCCAACCACAGCCGATGGGAGAATTCCCCAGCTAGCTAGTAAGTTGACCAAAGCGATCTGAACCGCAGCACACAATGTCTGAGAGTACTCAGTCTTATCGACGCAGGTAGAAACATCTGGTTTCAAAAGTTCACCTGAGTGGTATCTTATTAGTCCCAAACAGGATTACAACACCCAGAATGATATGATATGGGCTGGTACCTTCAATGCTCCATGAGGGCGGGGACTCGATCTCTTGCAATATCTGGTCCATAGTGCGGATATCGCGCTGGAAGGCATCAAAGTGGCTCATCAGCTCCGTTCCCATACCCGCCCACTGGGCACCCTGTCCAGTGAATGCAAATACCACACGCGGAACTCCCGTCACTGCCGGTGGGGTTGATTGGTTTTCAGATATGCCACTCTTACCATCAGCGATCAGGTATCCTCGATGGGACAGATGATCGCGGCAAGCCCCAAGAGTGTATGCGACATTGTGTATCGCATGTGGTTTTCTCTTCAAGTACTCTTGTATGCCCGCAAGTCTCGAAATGAGGGCCGGGGAGCTTTGCGCTGATGCGGGGAGAATATAAGGGATTGACCGTTTGTGAATGATCTTCCTATTGGCATCAGCAGCAGCAGGGCCTGCTTCCAGGATGGCCTGTATGTTTCGTTAGCCAAGGCAATGAATTGGGTGTAGTCACACTCACGTGGGCGTTGCTCCCTCCAATACCAAAACAGTTCACACTGACGCGTTTCTCGCGATGGAGAGGCCATGGAATGGGCTCAGTGGGGACCTGGAGCCCACCTTTTTCGAACGGAACTAGGTGATGGTTAGGAATTCGGTTCCATGAGGGGGATATTGGGTCCTTACTCCTGGGGTTAGGACGCGTAAAATGAAGATTCGGGGGGATTGTAGAATGTTCCAAGGATAGCACGGCTTTGATAATGGCGGTCAACCCCGATGCACCTTCACCATGTCCAACGTTTGATTTCACCTAAGCGGGGAGACATTAACACAAACCAGAATATGCTGTCGGGAGTAGATGCCTCTTACAGATCCGATGAACACACCCTTCCCCTCAAAGGCCCGAGCAATTGCAGTTGTCTCCACGAGATCCCCGACTTGTGTACCAGTTCCATGACACTCCACAAAAGCTGTTTGCGAAATGTCACGAATCTGAGCTCTTGAATAAGCGTCTCGGATGAGCTGCTCTTGGCTTTTTACATCCGGCGCGAATATCTTTGCTGACCTTCCGTCATAATTTGCGGACGTCCCCCGAATGATAGCCCGGATATTGTCACCATCTGCGATCGCTTGATCTAGGGGTTTGACAAAAATAGCATTTACCGCTTCTCCACGGCTGTATCCATCTGCACTTGCATCGAAAACTTTGCAGTAGCCGTCTGGGGAGAGAACCATGTTCTCGGACATGTCCACGCTCGTAGAAGGAGTCAATAGCATGTTGGTTCCTGCCACCACGGCTGAGGAGCAGCTTCCGCTGTAAAGAGCCTGGCAAGCTTCATGCAATGCAACCATTGAGGATGAACATGCCGTGAGAATGGTTGCACTGCGATCTCATATTAGGAGCTAGTCGTCATTATGCTTAATGAGGACAAATACCTGGGCCCTTTCAAGTCAAACTCGTAGGAAATTCGATTTGCCAAAGTGAATCCTCCGTTCGCAAATGTATGCACGCGAGGAATGTCTTGGGACTCTTTGGCTGTCAGTTCATGCCAGTCCTCTCCAAAAACTCCCACGTAGCATCCTATCTTTTCCCCTCTCCATTTGGTTTGTCCCGCGTTCTCCATGCATTCCCAAACCACCTCCATGAGTGACATTTGCTGCGGATCGAGTTCGCTGATGTTGAAACCCGGTATTTCTGCGAAGAACGAGTTGTCCGAACCCTGCATGTAATCATCGCTGAGAAAATATCCGCGTCTTGTCTTCACTGATTGGGGCTTATCAGGATGATAGAAGGCGTCAATGTTATAGCGACTTTTTGGGACTTCAGAAGAACAGTCCCGTTTACTGATAAGAAGATCCCAGAACTGGTCGCCCGTTCGAACATCTCCAGGAAGTCGCATCCCCATGCCGACGATAGCGACAGGTGGAACGGCGGGTGCTGGAACGAAGCCATCTTTACCGAATTCCGAAGTGCCAACATGTTTTTCCTGCCTGACGTTGGAATTTTCCATCGGTTTCCCTTTAGTAATGTTACCTTCTGCCGATGGTTCCCGATACTTGATTCCGTCTGGTTTGGTTAAACCGGTCGTGGTCATTTTTCCTTCTCGATCTCGCAGTCTAAGTTTTTTGTGGAGATTCCAGATCTGAGAGAGCATGCCACTGGGATTCTAATCTAGCAGGAGTAACATTGGATACTTTAAATCTCATATTTTTACCCCTTGCGTAGCTCAGGCAAGGCGGAAATATCCCACCAACATGTGACTAGTATGGAGTATGTACCACCAGAATAGTCGGCTGCTTATGCGGCATCTATCCCTAACAACGGAAGCATTTCACGATCTGATGTATTCGGCCGAAGATCATGTAGGAACGCCACATCCAAGAGCACACCGACATTTCTTGGGGCGTTATTTTTGATTCTCTTTTGGATGTACTCGAAGGCAGTAAAAAGCAAAACCCGCATAGAGGAAGTTTCTATATATATAACGAGGGAGTTACAGGTCAGGGGGCCTAATGCGTCGGTATGGTGCTTAATGTAATAATAAATATGCCTCGATGTCTGGCTTGCCTGGCTCCAATCTAGCATTTATCTAGCTTCTGTTTGTTTTTAGAGAATCGATCCTTCTTCTCTCCGATCTGCTCTGAGGTCATATTGCGATCATGCATGCATTTCAGCAAGATCGACTGTCGATAGATCTCCCTGGGGAACGCATTAAATGTAACCTCGGGAGCAACATTCCTCCCTGTAGGATATCAGTCGGTCACCCCCTCCACTATCATTCTCTTCGGCAGTATACGTAGAATTCCATCAATGCTCACAAGTATTTAAATTGTGCTATCTACCCTAGCTTTCTTTGATCAACTCAAGTTCTTTGTTAAACTCAAGTCAACCATCATCTCGGCTTCCGGTCTATCTTTCTCAACATCTCCACCATCATGCTGTGGACTAAAGTCAACATGCTCCTTGTGAGCGGCCTCTGTGCACTGTCGCAGGTTTCAGGCGCGGCAAATGTTGCACAGCATATCGAATACATGGATGCTATGACCGGAAAGATCGGAGCCGCGAGAGACTCCCTGAATAACTATAGCGGAGGTATCCCATCTGCCCTTGGTGTTGCTAGATCCCTGATGGTTGCGCAAACCTACACTCGAAATGCCCGCGAGAAACTGGCGGAACAGGATACAATGACACCTGAAGAAGGCGACCGGTACTATGATTCTTATTCGCAAATGGTCCCTGTTCTTCTCGATGCTATCCACTCTGCTCAAGACAAGGTATGTTTCTCGCAGTTTTCCAAACTACTAATTTTTGATTGGAAACATTCATACTTACTGGACATTCATGTAGGCCCCGCTTTTCAAAAGTTCTGGATTGGGCCCTGAAGCTCGCACATATCTGGGCAATCTGCACAACGAAAAGAGACTTTTCGAGACCCAGGTCAAGGCCAAGCTCCCGGCGGAAACCTTTCGCAAGGCTCAGCCTTCCGTTGATGAGATCAGCACTGCATTCGACGAGGCAGATCGGGCATTGCAGTGATTTGCATTAGGAAGATAAACTATGGTTGGCCCTTCGGTTATAGTGGGCGAAGTCGCGTATGAACAAGGGGCCAGCTGTGGGCTCGAAATGCTCAATCGGGCTCACTAGTGAACTTGCTCAAATTTTAATTCTCTCCAATCAATTATCACCATATTCTTGTTCTCTCTGTGGTGTTTTAATACAATATTTTCGTCGCCATTTGATGATATTCTTGTTAAGCGATATCTCTAAGGCTCTTAAAATGCACCATCTATAGTATCAGATTCAAACTCAATTTGCGGTCCTTGCAAAACTTATTATTATTACGAAAGCGCCTTATCTATATTGTAGAAGATGGAAGAAATATGTTTCAAGTACGTGTATTGGCAAATTTATCCTGAAAAGCAACAAGTCTATATAGATCCTGCATAAAGAAACTAAAATCAAAAATCAACGCAGAAGAAAACAAAGAAAGAAAAAGAAAATAGGGGGCAAATCTGAGGATGGAAAAGAGCGAAAATCGATAGCTAGCGTCTATGTCCATGAACCGGGCATGCATCATCAGGTCCAGGTCCATAGTCCTCAACACGATTGTGTGGATAACAGTGCATGTAATGGTTATAGGTTCCCCGTTCGAGTAGTCCCTTCCACTCGAGCCTAAGCATCAGATAACAAGCCCAGAGTTGGCAGCTCTGTAGTGGAATCTTCTCAGCCTCGATCTCGACCATGTCTCTGTCTCGTCTACTAATCTTACCGAGAAAGTGTGTGTGCTCGACCGACCGGCTATTAAATCTCATGTTAGGTTCGATCGACAATGTACGATCACCCATGGAGCCAGTGCTGTGGAACCGGGTGCAACGCTCAGAACCTGGACGCTTCATAGAAATCATCCAATGGATGGTGACACCGTCAGACGCCGGATAGCAAATTTGAACGTAGAGTTCATACTCCTCGCGGTCTCGGTCTCTTCGTCCTTCACGATGTGTGCTGTGTGTGTGTTCCTGGGGACGGATGGCTAGTTCTCGACTAGACTGGGGACGGACGACTAGTTCTCGACTAGAATGGGGACCCATGGTGATGCCTAGTCCTCGGTTAGACATGATTGCGATATGGAAGGTTGCTAGGGATTGATATCTGTAAAATGATGTGAGTGGAGTTCTAGAGTAATGGAAGGAGTATGTTGATGATGGTTTGAGTGTGAAGATTGTTGCTGTGATGGTTGAATTTGTTACGAGCGAGACTTGATCATTCTTATAGACATCCCTCGAGTCCATCGAGTCGTGGTTTATACAATGGGTCTGTAGAATTCCTTTGTTAAGTGCAGATCAACAAAGCCTTTAGTTTTCATTATCCGAATTCCTTTACAAAGGCTTTCTATAATTTCTTTGACTAGGCCAAAATAGCTAGCATTATATCTTCCAAATTAGATGGCATTGTGTCTTCTTTGTTGAAAGGGTTAAGAATATCTTTCGTGTGACGTAGAAACAAGTCAAAATAATTAGCAATGACACAAATTTTAAAAATTGGTGATATATGCATTTTTATGAGGAAAAAAGCTTCATTTTCATCCATGAAGAAAGAGAGCTGGTAAACACCCCAAAATTTGGAGATGTATGCATTTGTATGGAGGGGGGGAAAGCATCATTTGTTAGCTTAGGCTTTACAATACAATCTATAAACCGGTGTAAGGAGCGGTCAAGAACCAGGCTAAAACCAGGCCAAATCAGGCATTCAGGCATCAACGCCCCCACAAAATTGGGTTTTGTAGCCTGACCCCTATACCGCTTCGTACCTGGAGGTATCTTTGCTTATGAGCAATTCTCGTTCCATCCAATACAGACTCGGGATCATCTAGAACAAATTTGCATCATAGTGATCCTTCTTCATCATCGATCCTTGCTCTTTGAGATCGTGAGAAGTCCCTACGGAGGGGTTCTGAGGTCACCAGGTCGGTCGGGTTACCGTCTAGAAGATATCTACCGAGCCCCCCGATTTTCCTTCCCCCTCCGTTTTTAGCGAGCACGTTGATTCCGATTCCATCCCCCCACCCCAGATGGATAACGACCAGACCCAGAATGGCATGTCTTTTACTTCCCTTATGTCCGCCCTTCCCGCGGACTGTATTGTGCGGACTTTTTCAGGCTTCAAAGGCCTACGGCTCGAAGCTAAGCAGTTACTGAAGTCTCTACAAGAGAAGGGAGACGGAAACCAGTTTATCGTCGTCCTCAATCTGTCGGCACGAACTATCAAAAAGCTCGACGAAGAGCATCAGAGCAGTCTAGGGGGCATTAATTATCGCTTTCAATGGGAGGGGACGACAGGGCTGATCAAAGTGGTCCCGTCAGAGCGTCATGACGGAATCACAAACCAAATCAGTCGAGCAATCGACATGAAGCTTATTGCAATGGGACTTAGGTGGTCAGAGATGGTCTGGACTGGAACATCTACCTATAAGCTCACCGATGGTGCAGGTAAACAGGGCGACCAAGCATTCTTACCACCAATTCGCTGTCCCACTGGGCTTCCCAGTGGGTCATGGCCGACTTTTGTCATCGAGACAGGGGTTTCTGAAGCCCTCCCTCGGCTTCGCGAAGACGCTAAGAGATGGTTTATTGTTTCCCAAGGTCTGGTGCGCATTGTTATTATTATGTCGATCAAGTTGAACGAAGTTACCTTTGAAAAATGGCAACTAGCCCCCCCTAATGCTCCATGCCCACTCACTCCAGCATATCTTGATCGACTCCGCACACAGCCCCTCAATGTTCCTCCACTTGCCACCCAGCCGATTCCCACCCAGCAGCCATACTCAGCGCAGGAGGTCTACGTTCAGCCTAACAATGTTGCCGGGGCCCCGTTAAGTATTCCATTCGTTGCTATTTACGACCGACCTCCAGGACCAGGGGAACATGATATCCTTATCAACGCCAATGATTTTCTTGAAATCACTGAGAAGTTATTCTGATATATTCTGGTTTGCTATCAGGCTCACTGCCTATCTTCCCCAGATGGTTCTTTAGCTTTCTGTGTAATTTTAATTGAGATAGTTCTACAAAGAACCGTGTCACTATTGACCTATAATCTATCGTATTTTCTAGCTACAAATATTCAGGCTTCATACACCAACATATTACTAACTAATATTAGTTTCTGAACCCTGGCAGGGATATACCTACTTAAGTTTTTCTTTGCGTAACTTTGCTCAGTTCTATCCCCAACCACTCGCTTAAGATTGTCGCATTGATAGCTCATTCCCTAGCCGACCTTGTACAAGGTTCTTAGAGATTCTATCTTCTGTGTATAAAACATTTCCGTAGACGTAATTCCCAAGCGAGGTATGTAAGGTTGGATTGTTCATCACCCTATAAGGACTTGCGTATGCAGGCGTATAGTGGCCAGGGGTCGGATGCGGTTTGTTCAGTGCATGGGAGCCACTTAGGTAAAATATTTCCTCTAGGGTAGCACTTTTCCGTCAGAGGTATTGTATACAACAACATACCACAACTGGCAGTTGCATATGACACTCTGGGGGCGCACAGCGTTGCACCGCCTCGGCCAACGGTATACCGAATACAGGTCCTGCACGCCTATTTCTCTCGGCGACGGCATCATTGGTTGGAGCCAAGGTATCACTGGTAGCCTGAGGAGGAAGCGCAGCGCTGGAAGAAGACTCAGGTCAGACATCAGCCCGGGAGACTGTATTTCTTGGTCAGGTGAAGACATGTTCACTTGTCTCAAATTTGCCGATAGAGCCGTCGTCGGTACCCGCGGTGATTGTGGTGCTTTCTCCAGAGTTGAGCTCGTTTTGGGGGACCCTGCTTGCACGGGACTGGGCAATTTGTGATCAGGGTGAGAAACTTATCTGTTGGACTTCCTGTGTCCACTTTTGAGTGGTTTGGACTCAGTGGCAGTGGCTCTTTGGGAAAGCTGCTTGCCAGCAGGAAAATTGTCCTTGTCTTCAGGTTAATTCACATGCTTTGAGCCGTATGTGCTAGCGCCAGCTCCACGGGCTAGAAGAAGCTGAACAATATCAGATTGTCCGTGTCTAGAAGCGACCCGTAGAGCCCTTCCGTTCTGTGCGTTGACGTCGGCTCCATTGTCTAGAAGAAGATGGACAACCTCGACATGTCCGCCTGCAGAAGCAGTCTGTAGAGCATTCTCGCCGTCTCCGCTCTGGGCATTTACGTCAGCTCCATAGGCTAGAAGAACCTTGACAACATCCTTATATCCATTTATACAAGCGGCTCGTAGGGCATTCCCACCGTCTTCGTTCTGTGCGTCGACGTCGGCTCCACTTGCTAGAAGAAGCTGGACAATCCCTGAATGTCCGTTTCTAGAAGCGGCCCGTAGAGCATGCCCGCCGTTTCCGTTCTGTGCATTGTCATTGGCTCCATTATTTATGAGAAGCTGGACAATCTCCGTATGCCCGGTCACTGAAGCAAAATATAGAGCATTTCTATCGACTCCGTCACATGCGTTAACATCGGCTCCATGGGCTAGAAGGAGCTGAACAATCTCCTTATACCCCTTCCTAGAAGCAACGTGTAGATACGGTGCACAGACGTCGGCTCCATGGCTTAGAAGAAGCCGGACAATACCCGTGTGTCCTCGTATAGAGGCAGAATATAGAGCATCCGTGTCGCCTCCTTTATATGCATTGACGTCGG
This sequence comes from Penicillium sp. CMV-2018d, assembly GCA_028827225.1. NCBI lineage: Eukaryota > Fungi > Ascomycota > Eurotiomycetes > Eurotiales > Aspergillaceae > Penicillium > Penicillium hesseltinei. Next base: position 445,040 of record JAPZBW010000003.1, read on the forward strand.
CTCCATAGTCTAGAAGAAGGCGGACAATCTCCATATATCCGTTTTTAGAAGCAGTATGTAGAGCGTTCCGTTTGTTCTCGTCCGGTGCGTTGACGTCGGCTCCATCTTCAAGGAGAAGCTGGACAAGCTTGTAGTCCCCGTCAAGGCAAGCGTTTAAGAGACGCTGCACAGTTTCGTCATCACCGGCAGCCTCAGGCTTCCACATTCGGTCCAAAGCCGGCGCAGACTCTGCGTTCTCTGGCTTATCTTGGTCATCATAGGCACTGCCGATGGATAGGGCTCCCGAGCTGTCCGAGTCAACCTGAGCCCCATAGGAAACTCCTTTGTCGGAGGTAGCACTGCCGTCGCGCCCAGATGATCGCGGTAGAGAGAAGCATGCTATCCTTTGAAGATGACGAGCAACATGAGATATAGAAACATTCTGGCGTTGACAGAATGGACAGTCCCGTACTTGAGGGGTAACTCGAGACGGATTAGATGGAAATTCCGATTGGCCGTCCATTGCGAGATGAACAGAAGCTTCATGTCCTATCCAGTCGTGAAGGCTGTCATACTGCTGACCGGGGTCGGGGCAATCCTCGAAGGTACAGACATAAGGCCTCACATCGCGGAAGACGTGCGTTCAAGAATCGAAGTCAGTAGGAGGAATAGTCAACTCTAGGGTAGATACTTACTGCCATGCTTTTCTTTCCAGTGTTTTTCGAGGGCATATAATGCAACAGAACGGACATTCAAACTCTTTGGCAGAGACATCCACTGTTGGTGGAGGTGGTATTCCTACCCGATCATCGTCTTGTTGACTGGACATAGAAAATAACGTGTTTGATGATGATACAACGGATGCATCATCATCCAAATTGACCTTCTTCTCATCCAGCCATGTTGCAGTCGAGGCCTTCAAAGTCTCAGAGACAGGTCGTACCATTGGTAGCTCTGATTGTGACGCGGGTGGTTTTTCCATTTCGCGGGATGTAATTTCCGGCTGCTGAGGAGGTCCTAGCACTTCATACTTTGCCCTGCGCCTGTTCCAATATCGGAATTGCTGCCTACGTCGGGTATTGGCCTTTGCAAGACGTCTGATCAAGTAATGCCTGGGATCTGGATCTGAATGACCGAACAACCGAAACAGCTCCTCAACATGAAGACGATCAATTTGCTCAAACTCTTTGATGAGGTCTGTCTTAGTCTCTGGGTCAATCTCGGAATAAGTAGCTGCCTTAGACATTCCGAGTCTCATGGCAGGATTTCGAATCTTGAATGCGAGGCTATACAGTCTATCGATTGTCGAAATTATGTTGGCCAAGTAAGCATCTGTGAGAGGTTCTGTTTGATACGAGGAAAAGTCCTCTTCATCGGAATCGTCCGACCCTGGGAAATCTTCTTGATCATTCGCAATATGACGATCAGTGCCATGATTTGTATCGTCGTCTTCTTCCTGTAGATTGAGGAGAGAATCTTGAACTAAATAGCATGGCAAATGTTAGAAATACTCACGACTCAGGATTAGGCGACTTACATTGTCGAATCGCCCCTTCAAGATCACGAAGAAGGCCAAGAGCATGATTAAAAACAAGGGGTGAATCGCGACACCTATAATCGAGGGAACTGTGCCCGCGGTGATATAGTCCGAGGTTTGTTGCCCATAGCTCAAACCGCTGCAGTTCATTCAAAATGGCGGAACTTTGCTCAGTTCCATCCCCAACCAGTCGCTTAAGATTGTGGCATTGATGGCTGATTTCCCAGCCGACCTTGTATAAGGTTCTTGGAGATTCCATCTTCTGTGTGTGAGACATTTCCGCAGAGGTAATTCCCAAAGCGGGGTAGGTGAGGTTGGATTGTTCATCGCCCTGTGAGGACCTGCGACTTGAGATCGATCTTGCGTCGGACTTGTCGGGCTTTTCAGACCTGCGCCGGCTGCTCTTGGAGCTGCTAGGAACGTCGGAGGACGAGCGGCGCCCACTTATCAGGGCTTTGAACATGGTGGGTAATTAATTTGTATAGCCAGAGTGAACTATGTGGCATGAAAGGAATATCGGGGGGCCGGGGAGGGTAAGCGTTGTAAGTCAGAGAGAATGCGATGTTATGGGTTCTGGAGGAGATCAGTCAAAGACCGTCTTCTCCTTGAATGTCTTATTTTTCGATCATTGACTGGAAATGGCAGAGATGAGAAAAAACGAAACAACCATTTCACCTAGTGGTATTTTTGTTTGCATAAGCGCCAACCCCGCTGGCATCATTCCCAAATCTCCCATCTCCCAACTTTCCCCCCGACGTCCCCCGACTTCTCCAATCATCCTCAGACAAAAATGAGCGGGTTTGAAGTTGCCGGGGTCGTTCTAGGTGCTCTCCCACTGATTATCACCGCGGTTGATAAATATAGAGCGACCGCCAGAATCCTTAAGAATTTCCGACACAAAAAGCCACACGTTCAGAGACTAATTCAGGCCCTCGAGAATCAGAAGTTTTGTGTTGAGAGCGAGCTGGTCATTATCTGGAATGGAGCTTTTAGCAAGGAAGACCTTGTACCCATTCCTCCAACCTCCAACGATTTCAAAAGTCCAATGGTCGCGCTGGCCATTCAGAAACACCTCGGCCCCGGGTATCAGCACTTTATTGCGGCTCTTTCACGATGCGAGGAAGCACTGGTCGAAATAGCCACACACCTTCACGGTTTGGCATCAGATGGACAGGTATGGTCCGTGGAGGAGTTTGTTGACAGCATTCCTGACTCTTATGTAGGGTCTTTCTGTGCTTATTCAAGCCAACCCACCCCAGCCGAATGGGTCTTACGAGTTCACAAAAAAGATCAAGTTCGCTTTGAAGAAGGATGACTTGGAGAGACACATCAAAGATCTCGAGAACGCAACCAATAATTTGTCACGAATTAGAGACTACAGTCGCTTACGAACCCCGGTCACTCTTCAATCCACCTCCTCGGCAGCAAGTAGAATTATGTCTTCCTTCGATGCAATTTGAAGCCATGCATGTCGACTGTACGCCACAATTTCAACCGCTTACGTGGAAACATGTCACCCGGAACATGAAGCACATCTTTTCCTCCAAAGTAGGGCCAAGTCACTGCTTGCAAAAGGCCCAAAGCCGAGAAAGTCACCTGTTACTTTTACAGTATCGTTTGGTCAGGTCGGCCCCGATGATAGATGTAGCCCATCCCTAGCCACCAAAGTGAGAATTCTAGAAGGAGATACATTCACTCCTGAGTCTAGGTAAGCGTGCTTGCCTCAGTATGAAGTCTAGGTGAGCATTTCTGACCAGGGACACAGCGATATCACTCTACCTACTTGTGGTGCCACTACGATCATACAAAGCTTGTCAAATAACCCTCGTCGTGTATCCTACCAACTTAACGCCCAAATACATCGAACCAGCAGGTCAACTCCTTTGACCTACCCCTCTAGCTCTATTCAACAACCCTCCCCGCCACAGGTCATCCAGGATCTATGCCTGCATATGTCTAAGGGAATAGAGCTACAGGGCTTACATTTGTCCAAGGATGGGCAGCTCTGTTACGACCAAAGCCCCGAGCACGCAAATCGGACAAAATTTGGCACAACTGCTAGTACTATCCATTCCCTAGACGAGCTTCTTCGGCCTACATCTACCATAAAGCTGTATCTCAACTCGAGAATTGCTTTATCCTTCAAGATAGCTTCCTCAATACTGCAGCTAAATGACACGAAATGGTACTGCCGTCCTATAACCAGCGACATGATCTACCTCTTATGCGAGAACTCGGGAATACCAGGATCAGACCACCGCCCCTTCATCAGCCGCAAGTTTACTCCCTCTTTGGAGGAATCATGCGCCCTCAGCGCTAAACGAGCTATGCTTGAGCTCGGTATCATCTTGCTGGAGCTATGGAAGAACCAGACATTTACCTCATATGCCACTGAATCCCAGAACCCGTATCACACCTTCGGAGCTCGGTATGACCTCGCGCGTAACTGGCTGGATGCCAATATGAACGAGATTCTTCCGATATACTCCGATGTAGTTACCAGATGCATTGAGTGCACCTTTGTGACTAGCGGTGCGGACTATAAATGGAGTGATACGGAATTCCGGAAATCGGTTTATGACTATGTCATTAAACCACTGGGGAAGCTGGTTCACCCGAGTCTCGGTGAATAGAAATTGGACATACGCATATAAAAATCACATTCATGTTGGATATGTTCTCAATACGGAAAAGACCCTTCTGCTTGAACCCAAATCACTTCTCCTACTCTGTCACAGGACACCAATCATAGTTTCCATTCACGTTGTTTCCCCACCACGAGGGGAACGGGTGCGAAACTCCCCCAGCGCCGAAAACAGCAAATGAGAGGACGAAGAGAACCGTCAGACTGGCGCCATCAAAGGCTCCCGTAATCAGGTATGAATATTCACTGAAAACCCGGGGTTTGTAGTTTCGGAGATAATACTGAACGTAGAAGCCAGCGGTGATCCAGGTGAAGATGACGCAGGTCTGACTTTGGTTGTAGGGAATAAAACCAGCGTATTGGATGTACTGTGGTAGATTGATTTCCCCGACGTCTAAGCTTCCGATTTTGGGCACAAACTAAAGGTCAAACTGTCATTAGCTTCGAGTATAATCAGGAAGAGAAAGGCCGTGGGATTACTTACGTGATAAATGATACGGTGAACAACCACAGCACCGGCGCCAACGGCTAAACCAATAGGTACTGCCCCGTATGGGGTCCCAACCTTGTAGATATAGGGGGCCAGGGCCCATGATGCGGCATTGGTGTTGTAAGATTGTATACCTGCACCACTCCAGGATGAGTTTCCATTTCCGCCGACCAGAAGCTCTCGATTGCTTGAAACAATAGATATCATAATGGCGTAGTTGATGAAGCCGCCAAGAATTGTACCATATATCTGTGTTATGAACATTATCCGTGGAGGGATTTTGACTAAAAGGTAAGTTAAGAACACAACTCTTGTAACTTAAAGAACGATTGGAGACTCACGGTATTCGCCCATCTTCAGATCCTGAGAAAGGCTAACCGCATTCGAAATCACGTTATGCGACCAAGCAGCGAAGTACATGTTACCGACCGGACGTCCAGGAAGGATAAGTCCAGCCAGCATTTTTGACAAATTGTTGGTAGCAATACCATTGCCGTAGCGGGAAAGGAGGATGACACTCTATACCACGGTCATAGTCAGCGTCGTCGCATGAATATTAGTATCGAGGAGACTATACTCACAAAGGGGGCGATAATGCATCCTACTATCAGTGAGATAACGTATGCCCAGGGCGACAAGGTGATATTCTCTTTCACGGTCACAATGATACCGAGAATAAAGCTTCCAACAAGTACGATAATATACCACCACCATGGAGCCTCTTTATAATGCTTGGCCATATGCGAATGGTGCCGATCATCATATATACCCTTTCTCGCACTTTTATAAGCCCGCACGATATCATTGCCCCAAAACAGGAAGCAATGAACGATCAGGGCACCCATTGCTGCGTTGGCCATAAACATCGCGAATGCGAACGATCCAGTGAGCCTCGGCAAGCCGTTTTTTAGCAGGGCGGCCTCATCGAGGACACCACCTGGGAAAACGGTTTCGATAGGGTATGCGGTGCCGTTGTTCAGAAGCATTTTCGTTGACATGAAGGGAAGTTCTCGTGAATTCCAGCCATTGCCGTAATAGATGCCTATCATAATAATAAAACAGGAAAAGATTCCAGCGGCCTGATGAACTTGGAGTTTGAGAGGGAGAGAGGTTTGGAAAGATGTGAGCTGCTTCTGTTAGATAACTTGCTAGATCAATGTGTAGGGGAGGAGAATATCTCACATATTGCCAATCAAACGAAAACGTGAATAGGCCAAGACCCTGATTGTTCGTGGCTCCACCAAAGATATTGTTGAGTACGGCACCAGTTTCGCCGGTGGCTTTTTGTGCAGCAAGACACTATAATAAAGCCTGAAGTCAGTAACCTTTATTCGATGAGATTCCCTAAAGCAGATCATTTCATCTGGTTGCATCAAGACAGCACTGAAATATCACGTACCGGAATAGAAACAGAGTTCAGCCATGGGAAAATGTAGGCAGGAATGATCTCGTATATCGACATGCCGGTGAATGCATACCAGAAATACCTAAGGGGTTTCGAGTTCTTGACATCCTGCCAATGAAGTCCCTGGAGAGTCTTGACGGTAGGCAGGTTACTCCAGTAGACGGCCTCGGGGTGCCAGACAGCGATAGGACGCAGAATTCCGCAGATTCCGTATCCAAACAGTCCGATAGAGATCATACTCAAGATCACAGTAGCCGCGCTGATGGGAAGATCATAGAATAGATCCTGTGCCGCAAAAATCTGTGAAGTAGGCGCAGCATTCGAGGCTGATGTAGCAGTGATAGAACAGATCGCGTGCTCCTTCAGACTCCATTCCCCGGTATTAAAGAATTTGGCCACCGTGATCCACAAAGGTAGCTTTCCCTGGCCGCCTTTCGCCCTCCAGCGAGCTTCCAATCTGTCGCCGCGGGGAAGGAATTTAGCCCATGCATTGCCGACGAAGTAGGAGATGAGCACGATGAAGGTTCCCTGAATTGTTATAAGGGTCGGTTTGAACTATGTATTGAGTTATTAGTATTGATCCGGATGGTAAATGGATTGGACGTTACGTTACCTGATAAATCTGGTTCATCACAGCCTGGAAACACGCAAGACCGGAGGCAAGTAAGATACTGCGAAAGGTTAAGACATTGTCAAAGTCATCTCGGAGAGACAGCATATGAAGAGCTGCGTCGGCACCGGTAACGATAATGGCATCCGGATTGCCGTCGACATCCTTGTCACCGAGTGAATGCTCATCTTGGGTAGCAAGCACAGTAGCAGGGGTCTTTTCACCGATGGCTTCCTGGCTCACCACCGAGATCTCACTGGTCTCTACAGGTGACTCAGGCATACTTGGGGACATGTATCATGTGTATGATGCTTTGTTCCAAAACGCTGGGGTATAGCTGCAAATTTGATCGACAAGTATTTTTTCCCTAGGACATACGGACTTCTTATAATCCAATATCGGAGAAAGTACATTCTTATCGGAGCGCTGGGACTGTTTTTATGATACCATGCAGCCCTAAAATGAGCCATGGCGCTTGAGGCGACAGAACATGGTTTTGTCTCATACCACAATATAAAATAATTGAGCACTGCTATGTTTTTAACAAAACCCGATTTGGCCCTGATGGCAACATTTCCCCTAAGATGTTAACATACTAGCCCTAAAGAGCTCGGACCCTTTTTTTTCTATTGGGTTCTTTAACACCCGCATAATATTGCAATTGAATTTGGATGTTAAGAGTCTTCCCAGGACGGACTCGGTATTTGTTGTAATACCTGTCAAATAATACCCTATCGAAGGAGAATACAAAAGGCATACCTTATCTCATTGAGCGTCTTGCGTATGCAGAGCGATTTGGCGCTCTTTAGATAAGGCACGAGGACAAGAGTACGGAGGAAGGTCTGCCCACTTGGAGGCCGTTGATGCTAATTTGCCCGAAGTTTTGCACTAACCCATCGCGTCCTTTGTCCGAACTTTGCGTGCTCTTTTAGCCAATGCACGTCAAGCTAAATATGGATTACGCGGGAAAACCCCTGCTTTGATCAGCTGGTAGCCACTTGGCAATCGGGCTTCCGACGGAACACCCACGCTAGAATCGCCTCTCCGTTGCTAGCGTCACATTTCACTGCTTTTCGTCCGGGCACGTGCGGAGATTAGATGTTCGTTCCGCCTTCTTTTTATTTGCTTTAGACTTTTCGGCTCTCAGCCAAGGCCCTTTGCACTCGAACAGGAAAATCAGCATTATTCCTTGTTTTCTCTTTCGCTCTCTGCATCTCCGCTCTTTCTTTCTCTCCGGTCTCTCCTCGAGCCAATAGTACCTCGTTGCCTCTCTTGCTCTACTGGTAGTGTTAATCCCAACTCTCTCTCTCTGTGGATGCCGCTATAGTCAAATTCAGGTCTTATCAAGTTCACAGTCAAATAAAGTGAAGGGCTATAAACATACGTCTTATTCAATCAAGAAATCAAACCAAACATGTATTCCAGAATTAATTAATTATATACTCTGTAGGCTAAATACATTTAGCTTTGATCAAGGGTTCACGGGTCCTATTAAGGATTAGACCAACCGTTTAGGTTACATTTGGCGAAACTCTGAAACATATAGCGGGGCTATTCTACCTAAGCAAAATATACAGCATGTGCCTAATAAGAAGTCACCTTCGACAACCAGCAATTATTTGAATACCTTCATTTCACTTTTAAGTTTGCTACGAAATGGCTAGCTTGTATACAGAGAAAACCCCAGCAGCTGTCAGGAATGCCAAGGTCTTGGCCCTCATAGTCGTGTGACTTTGCCTAAATGTTGACGATGAAATCAGGGCTTGCACCTTATCACCTGCTTGACTCCCAACGGAAAGAAAGTCCAGATCCTTCTTGAGGAGTTGAAGGATAGTTACGGACTAGAGTGGACAACTTCTTTGATAGATCTCGACACCGATGAGCAGAAGAAACCATGGTTTCTAAAGCTCAACCCCAATGGTAGGTTAGTCCAAAGCGTGGGATTGTGTGATTCCTTACATATTTTATAGGAAAAATCCCCGTGCTCATTGACAACACCGGACAAGAGCCTTTCCCCGTCATAGAGTCATCAGCGGAGCTACTCTATCTCGTCGAGACGGTAGATAGGGACCATCACTTCAGATTTTCCGACCCCAAAGAGCAGTCCCAGATGATGCAGTGGCTTATCTTCTGGCATGCTTCGGGTCAGCCTAATCAAAGCCAACTGAACCACTTTGGAAGATTTGCTTCTGAACAGATACCTTGTGAGTAGACTTCTCTACTATATATTTGTACAGGCCGTGGAGAGCAGACATTCCATTAATCGATTTTTACTGCAGATGCCATCGAGAGATTCAAGGCTGAGACACTCCGAGTTTACAACGTACTTGAGCTACATCTTTCTGGTCGCTTGACTAGTCAACCTCGAGAATATCTTGCTGGAAATGGTCTTGGCAAGTTTAGTATTGCTGATATTAATGCATATCCCTGGGTCTGGGGGTGGAAACGTAGCAAAATTTCAGAAGAGGAGATGAACAGTTACCCACATGTGAAGGAATGGATTGGTCGGATTGAATCCCGACCAGGTGTACAGAGGGGAACTGGTGATATTTACGATGAGGATGTTCACCCTGAATTACTCATTAGTACTGCCAATGAATAAGTGAATTGGGTGTCCAAATAGTTTAGTCTAGTATACAAGCAAAGTATGGTGGAAAGTATGGGCTTCCAAGACCTTGTCTCCAAGGGCCAATGATATTCGCGATTTAAGCACATGATTATTGCAATATATATCTTAAACCAAAGTTTCCAGCGGTCGCAAAGCTTTCATTGTGGGCCGCGGACAAGCTGACAATGTGGAATACCAACTGTTTTTTTTTACCTCCCCTGTGGTCCCGAGCAGAGTCTAGGGCCTAGTATATATACCACTGCAGTAACAATCAGATGTTCTGATTGTTGCTATGATCTTTTAGCCGAGTGGTAAAATGCATATTATGTAATCACTTAGGAGTTCCAAGGTTGTGGCCTAAGTTGGTACAGAATCACACCCCTTGCATCTGCTAATCACATGAGTGGAGGGGGTTGATAAATATCTGAGGCGCGTCGTTCCCCAATTTTCTCCACAAGTCCACAATGCCTTCTCTTCTCCAAAACCAGAATTTATCCAAGGTAGGTAAAGTGGGCGCCATACTTTAAGTGCCATACTTTAAGAGAAGACTTGATTAAGCTTATGTCCTCAGATAATCTACTTGGATAATCATCCAATTTGTTCAACCAATGTGCAGCTCTTAGATGAACGCCGTACAGTTTATCGCTTCGCACTTGACCCGGGCTCATCTCGACACTCGATTCCCCAGACTGTCACATCAGTCATTGTCAAACAGCAAAAGCATAACTGGGAGAAAGAATTTCGGAATGAGAAAGCAGTCTACGAAAAATTGAAAGAGCTTCAAGGAAAAGTGATTCCCTTCTTTTTCGGGCAAGGGTATTATAATGGACTCCCCGCACTTGTGTTGTCCGAGATTGATGGTATCACTCTATGAACTGGCCCGTAGTAAGAACGACTTTCCTAGAGAAGCTTTGAAGACTTATCTCGAGGATGTCTTTCGTCAGTTTTCAGAATATGGTGCTTTGTATCGGGATCAGAGATTGGACAGTTTTCTACTCTGTGACCAGGGTAGCTGCAGAGTGATGGTTATTGATCTTGAACAAGTCGATTTTCCTGATCGCCTTCACCCCTAGGAAAGAACGATTAATTCGGACGGTGCAATGTCTATAATGCAAGATTTCGAAGACATGCAGTATCCGCATCGTGAACCATCTCCTATACGAATCTGGCGAGTTAGCGGGGGTCAACATTTTTGGTACTTCTAGGATCTTCCAATTTCGGTTTCTTGCGTTTACTAATAAATGTTCTTTAAGATTTCAATTGTCTTGAAGAAGATAGAAAGAGTCAAAAATGCCTAGAAAGAATGGTATAGAGCTCTCTAAGCCTGAGATATTAGTGATCTCGAGCGTGGCAATATATGCTTTCCAAAACCACGGCAGGAATTAACCGATCCAAGGATTTATCAAATCTAGTCCAGATTAGGTTAGAACATGTAAGCAACTTGCATTAGCGTACTTTAATTTTATCTAAGCCAATCATATTTAGGCTTGGCATAAGCACCCTGCATCTTTAAAAGGGCATGTCGCCGCCATGATCGCCTAGCACATCCATTCTCCTTGTCATCAAATATGGCGCCCGACAACCAACGAATTGAACTGATTCGAATGTCACAACAGGCGGCTATCCGGAAACCAGAGGATGATTGGACTGGTACTATAGACCGGACTGAACGGAGAAAGTTACAGAATCGCCTCAACCAAAGAACATATCGTACGCTTCCTCCTTCCTCCGATCGCATGATATCATAACCACTGACATGGTCAGGGATGCGACGTCAGAACAGAAACACAAAAGACAATGCGCAGCCCCACAGCAACGAAGGAGCAGTTGTACCATCGAGCTCCACTCCTATTCAGATCGACCGAGAGGAAACGGGATTTACCTGCCCTATCGCACCCCCACAAGTGTACTCAATGATGCGTCAGTTCGAGGCCCTAGCCCTGGAAAGCTTCATTCGCAACTCTCCCGACACCGACCACCTCCTCTCCCTCTCTAGGCTAAATATCCAGCATGCAATCATCGAGAACACACGCTCGATTGGCATGACAATGGAGTGGATGCAAGATGATGACGCTATCTCCATTTTCAACATTCCAATACCTAGCTTCTCGGTGTCAGCAATACCCCCGAGTCTTCGACCAACAGAATCCCAACAGCGAATCCCTCACCACCCCTGGCTAGATTTCTTCCCCTTTCACAATATGCGTGACAATCTCATAGCCCTTCAAGAGCATATCGATGATGAGGATTTGTGCCATGATCTGATGGCATTCTGGGATACGAGAAATACCGGGGCTACTTTGTTAGTGTGGGGTCCTTCGTGGGAGCCAGAAAACTGGGAAGTCACGCCGGCTTTCCTATTGAAGTGGGGATTTCTCCTTAAAGGCTGTGAAGAGTTAGTGATGAATACTAATCGGTGGAGAGCAAAGAGGGGCGAGAAGCCGCTTGATTGGAAAACAACGTTAGCTTTGATATACCGATCGCCTAGTGAATAGGCGACTATACCTCTCAAATGCTTGGACCCGGCAAATATTTTTCATTTCGTCCGTGGCCCTGAAATTTTGCACATTTCGATATTGTCCCAAATGAAGTTGCTAGTATGGGCGTTATGCAATTTATTTGACCTAGACAGTTTTGGATTACCACTCGAGCTCCATTTGTCACATTTTCACACAAACAAGCCTAGAGAGACAGGTGCCGATTTCATTTGATCCTCTTGTATCTCCTGGATCAGTGGACTCTGCGGGTAATCCTCCAAATCGAGATCAAGGTACCCATTATGAGCCCACTTTCTTCCTGAAACAAACAACGAATGCCCGTTAATGTTGACGTCGCCGAGGATTCTCAAGAGGCATTGGCCTGCATCTTCCGCCTTTGCAAACTCAACTCCCACGTTGGATACATGGTTGAAAGCTTCTTCAGATAAAATGTTCGTTTTGACATACCTGATGCCTTGTTAGCAATAGAAGTATGTGATAATGAACGAGATTGAAGCTCACCATGGAGAGATGACGTTGACCCGACTGCCGTAGAAATGGGCGGTTCTTCTCAACGAGTGCATAATTCCACGGGCGGCCCATTTGCTCGCACTGTATTGAGGGGCCCGTGGACAGTCCAGGAAAGCTGCACCAGATCCGATCAAAACTAAAGAACAATCCTCCTGCTTTTCTGATGCTTCTATGCCATTCTGCCGAATGAAATAATGCGCAGCTAATTTGGCCGTATAGAGAGTACCCCTGATGTTGACGTCGATGATGCTCAAATTGGGCTCTTCTGGCTCCTGGTCGCCACCAGAGTACAAAAAGACTTCGTCCTCGCGATGAATACCCGCGTTGGCTATGACATGGGAAATCCTCCCCGTTGGAGAGAAGAGGGCGGCTTGGCGAAAGAGGTTAATTTGATCACTCCACTTGGTGACGTCGCAGCGAATGAATTTAGTGCTTTTGAGACGATACATGAGCGTGAAGCGCAGAGATGAAGATTCGACTGTGTACATACCCAGAGAGTTCTTCTTCCAATTTGCTTCCCCTTTGAACGTCAGGGTCACCAATGCATACTTTGACGCTAATCATTGTTGTTAGCTAACGCTTCGTTTCTCTGACATCGTCTCATACCCTGCGGCAACCAGAGCCCGAACGTAGGCTTCTCCCAAACCGTTGGCACCTGTCTTTCAATCAGTAGATGTTCCATGTTCAATAGAAAGTTCCAATAAATGACGTACCTCCAGTTACAATTGCCGTTTTCCCCTTGAGGTTCTCCACATTGATTGGCTTGCTGCAATCAATAGGTCCTGCGTGGGTGTATTCTTGCATTGTGTCGATGGTTTGTATGTATGTCGATAGATACGGAAGTTGACATGTTGAGAATCGGGACGAAAGGGAGATTTTATAACCCCGAGGTTTTCACATATTGTTTCTTTGGCCACCGGATATCAGCATGCAAGTCCGGTTCCGATGTAAGCTGCTTACATCCCAGGTTCAACGCTCGGACCCCGTTATGCGCTCTGATTGGCCAAGCCACTGTTTTTTCGTACCCCACCTGCCGGAAATAAAAAGTGGAATTGTCCGGAAATATCCACATAAGCACCGCACTAGTCCAGATTCAGTTAGGAAGTGTAAGCATAATCTCCAGCACATTGCGAAGTCGAGGATCACATGTTGCGCAAATAAAACACATTTCGAATCGGTTTGAAGGCAGCTTCGTCATTCAAGGGCAACAGGGTGGAGGCCTATCAAGAGACTCTCTGTATGGCCTCAGAGGACGGATACGTCGATGTATACCAATAGCCGGGAGTCACCCATCCGCACTCGCGCTGGATGCCTGAGACTGGCCTTGATCGGCTAAAGCGGCGTCGTCATACCTGACCTGTCCATAAATGATGATTGTGAAGTACAATCAAGATACCAAACCGAGAGGCAGATGCCATCACTGGGGCAATTACTACGCTGCGGAATGACAAAACTGAACACAGCTTCTCGGCTAGCCTTTGCTGAAAATTAAAGGGCCACAATAGATTGTTTCAGCATTGTATGTATTTCTGGTTGTAATCGAGTCTAAATTTATGTCAAAGACAGTGCGTTTATCCCGAGCTTTTTACGGTAGGGAAGAAAGATCTGTATTCTGTACAAACAAATAGAAACTAGCAAGATATCGACAGCCTTCTGCTTCCGCCTCTTCCAATATATAACCCCCTGGCCTACTACCGCCAGCTAAATTGCCTCATCAAACAGAATTCATCAAAACAGGCCCTACATTCACCAATCAGCGCGAGCGAGAGGAGTATTTTAGATCTCTCAGCTCGGGTTGCCACCCACTCACCCTAGTTGAGACTCGTTTGGAAGAACTGGGTGAATTTAGCGAATGGAATCAGCTCCACGCGATCATAAAGGTCAACGTGACCAGCGCCAGGAACCCAAAGCAGCTCCTTCGGTTCACCTGCACGGGCATAAGCATCCTCGCTGAACTCGCGCGAGTGTGCCTGGTCACCGGAGACGAAAAGCATCGGACGCGGGGAGATGGTTTCGATATCGTTGAACGGGTAGAAATTCATGAACTTCGTGTTGGTCGAAAGCGTCGGGTGCGTCGTAAGATTTGCAGTTGTGCCCTTAGGCGTAAATTCACCACGGTAGGTACGGTAGTAGTCATAGAACTCACGATCCACCACAGTCGAATTCACTGTGAGTACATTCGGAGTCCCGCCGGTGACCTCAATTCTGCCACCTTCCACCTCGAGCCAGCGCTGCTGAGCCGCCCCAGCGATGATCTCCTTGCGCGCAGCAACGCTTTGCGCCTTCCGTAGTCCATTCCTGTTGACAGCGCCCATGTCATACATTGTCGATGTTGCGATGGCTTTGATGCGTGGGTCGATCTTCGCTGCGCTGATCAGGAAGGAGCCGCTGCCACAGATACCGAGACCACCGATTCGCTCACGATCCACGTTCGTGAGGTTCTGGGAACCAAGATAGTCGACTGCTGCGCTGAATGCCTCGGCGTATAGTTCGGCAGACACAGCATTGCGCGGTCTACCCTGGCTGCCGCCCCAGAATGGCATGTCAATTGACACCGTAACAAAGCCCTGTTCGGCCAATTTTGTAGCGTAGAGGTTCGCACTCTGCTCCTTCACTGCACCCATTGGGTGGCCGACGATGACGGCCGGGGCGGAGACACTGCGGTCAAGATTGTTGGGGGTGAAGAGGTTACCCGCGATAATCGTCTGGTACTGGCTCGCGAAAGTGATCTTGTGAATCGTCACATTATCACTGCGGTAGAAATTGTCTGCTCCGTATGACATGTTCTGGGCCATAGCTGACATGGTATGGGCCATTGCCATGCCAAACGTGGCAATGCTGTTTCCGACAATCCTCATGATGCTGCTGTTTCCTATTCAATTCTGTGCCAGAGGGAAAAGGAAAATGTTTGGATATGGAATATTTCCAGGTAGGACGTGCCTATGCTTTTATATTTCATATGGACTGGTACCTTGTGACCTTGAAGACAAAACCAAGACTGGCCTCGTCATGCCAAGAGACATCATTGGTGATGCCTGAGCTGATTTCATTTGAGAATCTAGTTAGTTAGGAATAGGAATAATTAAAATTTCCAATATACCTCCGCAGTTTTGGCCAAAATGGGGTGTCACTTCCCATCTTATCTCCGGTGCTTACAGCGGGTATGCCAAGTATCATTCCAACCTTGCAAGGGTTGTGTAGTTGTGCCATTGGATGAAGAAACATTTGAAGATTAGTGGAGAAATGCCAAGTATTTCACTAATGCAAGTTGCTTATGTTCCCCACTAGGTGACGATCATTCTAAGCCCCCTTGTCTTGGCGACTTTCTACGGCCATTATCTTAATAATCTAAGTTGCTGAAGAAAGCACCATTCCACTTGGAAGATTTATGTACGGGCTTGCTCACAAATCCTGTCGACCACGGATAAACACGATTAATGAAGTATGTGTAAGAGGAGCACAGGTTATCTTGATTCCCAACGTTGGAACAACCTTGATAAAACTGAGATTATTCTAGACCCTTTTTACATATTTCCCAGTCTTTTTTAGTTTGTCGCTTTTGATTAGTTCCAAATCCCCCCAAACTGTTCAAACCCATTTGATATACCTATGGTTGGTGGAGATAATGGCCTCTGAACACGGAATGAAAATCCCGATGCGAACATCTAAGTGGGTCCTTGCCCTAAAAAGGTCTGCTGCCCCATATATCGAAACTGGGCTAAATATTTCACACAGCCCGTCTGGCCCAATGGCAAGGCGTTTCACACTGGCCGGCTGGCCCAATGGCAAGGCGCTTGACTACGAATCAAGAGATTGCAGGTTCGATCCCTGCGTCGGTCAATCCTTTTGCTTTCCTGGCTTTCTTTTTGCTCTATTGTTGGAGATGGGGTTAAACTGGTGGTTGGGTGGTTGGTGGGTGGCGGTTTTAGTTTTTGGGGGTGGTTGGAGCAGATGCCGCATCATAAATGCCGGTCCGGCCGATTGAGATGATGAAACGGGCTCCGTGGCGAGCCAGATGCACAGCCAAGCTGCCACACAGACCGCGAAGTCCTCCCACAATAACGTATGCGGCCGCAGGGTCGAGTTGCAGCGCTGGCATGGCAGACATTGTGACTAGGGATGATTTTGAAGCAGACTTGATCTGCCATTCGTGTCTCGCTGCCCTCCGAGAATTGAAGAACAAGTCGGCCTGCTTTATGCAGCAGTGGCTAAAGGCTTTACGAACGTTGTTGAAATCCTTCCACGTAACGATGCCGATGCTAACGTGCAAGTCTTACACTATGGTACTGGCTGGCAGCTCGCAGCACGCGAAGGGTGGGAGGAGATCGTGAAGCTGCTGCTTGACAAAGGTCTTTTAGATGGAGAAGAGATTGTCAAGATGGTTTTATTCATTGCGGAAAAGAAGGAGAGAGGAAGAGGAGCTAGCTACTAGAAGTCCTGCCAAACATGGTCACGTCAGGTGATCACAACAGAGGGTGCTATTGTCAACGCGCGAGACGAATGCCATAGCACCGCGCTACATGCAGCATTGGCTGAAGGCCACACAAGTATTGCTGGACTACTGCTCAGCCATGGTGCTAATTATGACTGAAAGAGTACAGATGGAATTATACTACATGTAACACTTGTCAGGATGGATTTCTTACAGACATATTTATACTATAGATGTGGTACTAGAAGTGAATTGTAAAGCTGTCTGATCTCTTCGTACTTGCAATACAAGGCCACATCTATAGCCTTCCGTAGCCCTTTTCTTCTATACTTGTAAAATCTGTTATCTTCCATCTATTAATCGATTCAAACTCTCCAGTTGCTGTTGTCTAGGACGCCATACGTTCAACACGACGCTGCAGGTCCTTGGCCATATCAATCCCAACCTTGGTAGACTCATCTAGGCTCTCCTCCGGCAATCCAAGCAGCTCATTCTGCGCCTTGGCCGAGACATCATTCGCCTCATCCGGGTAAAATGTCCTGGCGTACAGCATCTTGCTAAAGCCAGCCATGTTACCACTTCTAACTTGCGCCAGACCATCCTCGTATCGCTTCTTGGTAGTCTCGTGGGTAACAGTCCAGTCAGCGTCAGTGGTGCCCGTAACGCGCTTAACACTCTCGAACATGTCTTTTTGGCTGACAACAAAGCTCTTGACATACACGCCCTTGTAGAGGAACCCTGAAAGAGTAAGACTCTGATCACTTTCGTCCTCCGGGAGCTCCTTGAGACTCAGCACTTTGGCCACGGCGCGCCCAACCTGCGACAACGTTGATGTAGAGTTCTTAGTGTTGCCATCGTCATAGAGTGTCAGGGAACGGTTGTCAAAGTCGAACCCAAAGCGCGCCTCGCCGCCCGCCAGGCTATAATCGTACCAAAACCCGCAGCACACAGTGATCCACTGCATGCCGAGCCTCTCAATCTCGTCCCTGTGGGCCTTGCCCACGGGACCTAGCATCGTCTCCTCCCCGAGTTTAATGTTGTCAATGTCGCCGCCGTACGCATTAGGCATGACATAGGGAACACCGGCCTTGGCGGCCGCCTGGACGAGCTTGCTGTGGGCGTCCCGGGGCGCGGTGGGGGCCATAGTGATGATCAAAAATTGCTGGTCCTTGAGGGCGGCAACAATGGTGGCCTCGTCGTCATAGTCAACAGGGGCAACGAGAACGCCCTCGGGGAGTTTGTTGCTGCTGTCTTTGCGGGAGAGGGCCGTGACTTTGTGTTTTCCAGTTTCGAGGAGGGCGGCCACGATGTGTGATCCAATGGTGCCTCCGGCCTAACAGTTTCTGTTAGCGTTGTTGTGTACGTCTTGTTGTTGAAGGTTTACTTACACCGACAATCGCGATTCTCTCGACGGCGTTTTTGAAGCCGACGGGTTGCTCTTTGACGTACTTGGGCATTTTGGCTATGTTCGAAAAAGATATCAAGTTGATTATTCGAGCGTATCAATTGTCGCAATTGTGATCGAAGTGGTCTGTGGCTTATGATTGTCTAGCTCTTCATCCCCGAAGCAGAGAATGCCCGTCCTTTTATACATTTCGGACTCTCTATATCTACGACCGGACAATAAAATTTCGGAGAATTATTCTCCATCTCGTATATCGGAGTTAAATCTGTTTAAACTCGATTCGCCCGGAGATAATGGCAATATGTGCGTCGCTGTCGTCGTCGTCGTCGCCGCAGCCGCAGCCGTTATTCGTTGGTTCGGGCTGCTCCAGAATGACCGCCGCAACTGCCGCGAGCATTACCGCAGAGAGTTGTATGATAATAAGTGGGAAGCCCCAGTGTTGCGGAGATAGCCCCCGGTCGAGTTTATTAATAATTCATAAGCCGCTGCTCAGCCGCAGCAGCCGCATGCAGGGGTCCACTGAGCTTCACACTAACCCTGTCTGTCAGGGTGACCTATTCCGCAATAGCCGTAGAAGCCGCACCGCATCAAGCTGCATAATGAAGCTTTTAATCCACCTTGAAAAAGAATGAGATGTGTAGATTTGTATATGTAAAAGCCCAAACAACCCTTAATATGGTGATACATGAATTTGTATTGTGCAAAAACCTGGATAAAGCATGTTTGTTACATTGTATGGAGTGGTGCGGGCAAGAACCAGGCCAAAATTAGGCATTCAGGCACCCAGGCACCAGTGTTTACTAAATGGAGTCTTGGCACCTGGCGCGTCCACATCCTCTTGACAGTCATGTCAACAATAACCGGCAAGCGTAAGCGTGCGAGAAAAGCATGTATCCCTTGCCACCAGCGCAAGCGGAAATGTGACACTGAATATCCCTGTGGCATGTGCACCACATACGGATACAACTGCAGATACGCCGACCATGAGGTCACTGGCATTGCGGGCGGCGGCATACAGGCTCCGCTCCAAGCTGAGCGGGTCGGCGTCGATGGCGGAGATAGTATAGGGAACCCGGCCGCCGCCATATCGCGCTGTTCGGATAGCCGGTTTTATGTAGCGCAAGATCCCCGTGGAGCCGACGGCTCGTCGACGAATAGTCCTACCGTTGTAGCCGGCGCGTCCGCGACTACCATCACCCCGACCACCACCACACCCATCACTACACCCGCCGGCATCTTCGACGAGCATAAGTCCAGATATGTCGGAGCATCGGCGGCCATGGCATTCCCGCATATCCTAGGCCTGGCTCTTGGCTCTGACAGTCTTCCTAAGATGCACTCATTCGCCTACAACTTTGGCATCCGCCCCGAGGAGGCTTCCAACGCTCATGGCTCACTAGCGAAGCTTATCTCGGAGGATGACCTCGGGTTGTTCTCGGGTGTGTACTTCTCAGTAATGGCCCCGATCGGGGACTACATTGACCCGAGAATCTACGCCCAGCGATGTCGGGATTATTACCATGGCTGCGGCAGCACCGCGGTTGTCTTTGGCGCCGTGGCCGCTGGCGTCGCTGCTCTTGGGTCGTTCCTATCTCCTAACAAATACCCGGGGGAGTCTAAGCTAGTGGAGTACGCCAAAGCCATTCTCGAAGATCCGGCTTCTATACGTGTGCTGGGCATCGACTATATCATCGCGGGGGCCATGCGAGTGTTTTACCTACGGGCCACCACCCGCCCTAATAATGCCTGGGTAGCGTCGTGCAATATTATGCACCTCTGTGAAGCGGTCGGGCTACACGAGGAAGAGAATATTAAGAAGATGGCGTCCGTCGCTGGCGCCGCTATTGTTGGACATGATGCGGATCGGCTGAGGCGAATTTTTTGGATCTCTTGGGCCGGGCATACCATGCTATCCTATGAGTACGATCGTTCGTCTGTGCAATTCGGGGCCGTGACTTGCCAGGCTATCATCCCGATAGCAGGGTCCGTTGCCGACCAGTTCGTGCAAATCGCCCAGATCATCCCATCACCCAACTCCCCGTTCCAACCCGAATGTCAACCTCTAACTCCGAGGGAGGAGCTATTTGAGCGTCTCGAGGCGTTGGATAAGCTCCAAGTCACCCATCCTTTCCTGATAGTCACCAAGGCGGACGTCGCATTTTGCTTCTATCGACGCATTTACCAACTCAAGATAGGCATATCGGACGAGATCACTCAGCTTATCATTAATACCGGTAACGCCGCAGTGGAGGCGGCGGAGCAGCTAGTCAACCAGGGTTTTCTGTTCTGGAACGTTATCGGCAGCGTCTTCCAGTATGCCTGCATTCTGTTGGCCATCGACACGCCGGCCGCGTCCGTCCACATCGCTGCTGCATTCAAGGGTTTGGAGAATCTGGTCAAGGCTGCCGACACAGGACTGACGCGAAGGGCATTGTCGATGGCGCGACATCTACTCAGCCTCAATATGGCAAAGAAGCGAAAGGAGCTTGCCCAGCTGGAAGCTGTTGAGGCTAGCTATCACTCCTTCCAGGCGCAGCCGGAACCCGAGGCCAACACCGCTGTGCCAGACATGGGCTGGGGGGATGACTGGGACCAGTTCCTCATTGAACCATATCTCTCGATGCTCGGTCCTGACATCCAGTTGTATCAGCACGAGGGCCGTTAGACATTGACTGACTCTACTCAGCGACGATTCAACGTGTAACTCATCAAAACATGGCGTGGCATTCTGAAATAGTCCAATGAAGCTCAGGGTTGTATTTGTGTAAACTAACTAGCCATAACTAACATCTGAACATGATCCTCTTGCGTTCAGTTCATTTCCTGTGCTATTTTCTCAGATGCTTTGGGCTGATGACGCTCCACAAAGCAGAAGATCAAAGCCACAACTATATAGGACCATATGGTAGAAAATTGGCTTTTTTTGGGTTGCCTAAATTATTATACATGATAATTGATTGAATAAGTAGTTCTAGGTGCATATATATATTATGTATTAAAATCTATTTTATATGCTACGACTGATTATCCTAAAACAGAATCCGAAAAGTCATGTAAAAGGTACTTTAAAGATCTCTAGTCACTCAACTCTACTATCATTCTTTAACATTATACTCCCATTCTTTGAATTTTCTCTTTCTACTCATAGAGCACGATGACCCACACCGCCGCCTCTCTGTCTGTACCTCTTATGGTACCGACTGGTCAGCTCTCTAACGCCCAACCGCAAATATTCCGACTTCTATGGAGTCTGTTGACTCGACTTATTCTCTTGGGGAGCGAGTCAATGACCTGCTCGCTGGCGCAGATACAATCTTCATTTCCAAATCAATTGCGCTCTATAAGTCTCTCCAACACCCAACCTGATACATACGACCATAGGGTGTGGAAAACAGGGCTTCCCGTCCGCTCAGCCGTACTTAAGCCACACGCCGGTGAGTTAGTAGTTGGGTGGGTGACCACCAGCGAATCCTCACTGTTGTATGTTTTTTTCTTCTTATTTTTTTCTCTTATCTAGTTGCCGACTAGCAGTTATTTGCTAGCGGATCCCAGGTACAATGATGCAAAAGTTTCTGATGTTGGCTCGTCAAGTGAACAGGACACGTTTGGAACGGGTCAGGCTTCGAGCTCGATAGCGCATAACTCACACCACACAACAACTGAGCGGGAATGCTGGAATATTTCTCTCCATTGTTGACCACGTTAATGTCCCAGGTCTGTTGCAACCCTGAAAACCTAATCGCATCTTCTGGTGGTGAAACAGCTTCATTAATGCCACTCTTCGGGAGGAGAGGCAAAGTTCGCGATAACCTCTTCTGGTGATGTATCTTCGCCTGCTGATTGTGCTCCTTCATAGCATGACTCCGGGCTTCCGATTGGGTGTTCCCCGTCACGAATGTGAACTGGGGTGTCCCACTTGAGGAGCTGGAGGCCCGTGGAGACAATGTTCTTTTATGGCCATAAAGAGGTGCTGTTGAGACAGTTAAGCGCACGGATTGAAATGTGGGAGGGGAGATGGAGATCACATGATGGGCTCTACTCAGAACACTCAGACTTGGTGCAATTCGGAAATCCGCTGGGCTCGGGTTTGGCTTCATGTGGGGTAATACGACAAAGACCTATCCAATAGAAAATTTTGCCACAAATAATATCCGGTGTCTTTTTACGGATCCATGGACCTGAGCTATAGCGCCTCGGTCCGTGCCCGGTGTATCAGCGGTGTCACAGAAAACAGCAATTTTTATATAAGAAATGATTAACTATCATTGCTGTTTTATCATTTTCCAGTTATAATTCGTATAGCAAAATATCAAAATTATCCATTGGCATTTTCCTCCAGAGACGTAATCAAGTATAGTAGGACAGCAGAAATACTAGAGACGCAGATTGATCTCATCAATATTATGCGGCGGCCTTGATTGATGCTGGATTGATGCTTCGGTACGCTCTCGCAACATTAACCCGAGGTCCTTGTCAACACGACTAAAAAGGCCTATATTCAGTGTTAGACTTGCACTGCAGCGGACGGATATCTTCGAGGATAGCCAGTAGAGTACTTACTATAGACAGCTTTGCGCAATTCGGGGTACTTAACATTCTTGACGCTGGAGACAAGATTGCTAATAAGCCTATCCTGGTGACCAGGGTCGCGACCAATAACCCCCCACAATGCTGCGGGTTGGACAAAGTCTGCGTCAGTGATCTCGCTGGAATAGGCCGAAACCTCTCCCGCCCACTTCTCATGATCAGTGTGCAGGTACAATGCTGCAGGGTTTGAATCTTTCACGTCTTGGTAGAATTTAGTGGGTTTGATTGAGGAGCCAACATAACTAGGGTCTCCACCATAGTTGTGGTCAAATCGCATTTTTCCGTCCCTCTGGAAAGGACAGTAGACTTGGACCTTGGCAGCGTTGGTTGGGAGCTGCTGGTAGTTTACACCAAGTCTGTAGCGGGCCGCATCGGGGTATGCGAAGAGTCGTGCTTGTAGCACTTAGTTACAAGAAAGTTAGCCTCGAGAATTTCTAGAAGACTTGAATGAGCTCTCCCCACCTACCTGGATCAGCGGACGCTGCGAATCCCGGAACCATCGTTGACGGCGAAAATGAAGCTTGCTCAATATCTGCAAAATAGTTCTGCGGCTGTTCGAGTTCAGCCACTGCAACTGTATCCTGGAGCACGGCCAAAGACTTACATTGCGGTTCATAGTAAGACGACCAATCTGCTGTAGAGGGAAATCCTTATGCGACCAGACCTTGGTCATATCGAAGATATTTACTTCGTATTTCTCGGCCTCTTCAGGGGTCATCAGCTGGACATAGACATTCCAGACAGGATAATCGCCTCTTTCGATGGCCTCAAACATGTCCTGGATCATATAGTCAGGGTTCTCTCCGGCAATCTTGATAGCTTCTTCGGCGGTGAAATTCTGTACCCCTTGCTGCGGTTTAAGGTGGATTTTGGTATATTTAAATGAGCCATCCTAGACATAACTTAGTGAGAGAATATTTTATCATCTTGTAATCATCATCGCTTACTGCCTTGGTGAACTTATATGTATGTCCACTGTATGAATTCATGTAGCGAGGTGATTTCGGAGTGCCGCGGTCGCTGAATAGAATCAGGAGTTGATGTATGCCTTCAGGGTTGCCGACGTGAAAGCTAAACTGGATTAGAGTCATTCACCAGTTGTAGTTCGAGAAAGAGACATACTCCCAGAACTGCGAACCTCATTAGATTTGATCATGACCGGCTCAAAGCAGAGGGACTTACCATGCTTGCATCAGGAAGATGGCTTTGGGGGTGCCGCTTGTGGGATCGGTTCATCGACGGGAACTTGATCGGGTCGCGAATGAAAAAGACAGGCTGATGTGGGAACGAGAGTTAGAATCAATTAAAAAGCATTATCGAGATAACAACCGAGCATACCGTGTTGTTGAAAACCCAATCAAGATTTCCCTCGTCCGTGTAGAACTTCATTGACCATCCGTGCACATCGCGAGAGGTATCAGCAGATCCTGCTTCGGCCCCGACGGTTGACACGCGCTGAAGCACTGGTGTCTTCTTTCCGACCTTGTTGAGAAAGCTGGCGCAGGTAAAGTCAGAGCAATCGCGGGTGGCTTCGAACTCGCCATAAGACCTACACAGAGTGTCAATCGGAGAAAGTTTCCGGTGGAGCCTTAACAGCTTACCCAACAGCTTTGGCATGAACGACTCTATTCAAGGGTCCAATGTCAGTATACTATACGGGCCTCAAAGGAACCGATCAATTGGACAAGACACTAACCGCTCGGGGATTCTCTCGCGCGAGAAATGAGCCAAGGTCTCAATGAGCTGAGTATCCTGAAGCAATCCGAGCCCGCCGCCCTGTCTATCCCGCATCATAACAGCCGCTTTGTTGCTGGCAAAGGGGCAACCTGGGAATAGTTAGACATAAGCAAACAAATCCGAGATTGAAAAATCTGGTACCTTCGGCCAAGGTGTAATATTTGTTGTCGCCCATGCTGAATGACAATTGGGGGGGTTGGTAATAGGTTCAGATGAGACAAAAGAATTGTATGTGCGATCACTGAGTTGCGCTCGCTCGAGGGTTGGAGTTTATATATGTAATCTCAATCCTGGAGGAAAGCTCGCCTTTTGATTTGGGATGGCTTTGAATTCAAGTTGATTCTTAGTATTACGCTTACACTCATTGGAGCTTTGCCCTCGACAGTTACGAAGGGTCCATTGCCGTCGTTTCAACGCATATATCCCTCTTTGTAGGAGATGACGCAGCAATGCAATAATGGCGTTCAATAGCCAAGCCCTAAAGTTGATGTAAGAAACCGGTGAGGTCCAGACTACTACTTACGTACCTGGGTAATTCGCAACCTTAAAAGCGAGGTCAAACGTCTGATTGGTCGAATACCACTACCAAATCTGGATAGGTAGTGAAGATCCGCACCAAAACCCGGATCTGTGGACCCACTACCCTTGACCCTTGGAACCTTGGAAGATTTGAAAGCTTGTTAGGGCCTAGCGTTATTGGTAGGTATCATGGTCCTCATGCGGGTTCAAGTTGAGGTATTCGGGGTACCTACATCAAAATCGGCTACGGTACCCTATCTAAGCTCAGAGACTTAGGTAGCATAGGCTACCGTAGCCACTTTGATTATATAAAATTCATTATCATTATTTTATCTTATTAAGTTTTATTGAGGCCTCGGGGGGATTAACCCCCCGCCTTCTAGTTTACCAGTATAATTAATTCACAGTACCACTAAAAATACTAGTTTCGAGTATCCAAAAACTGCATTTTAACTCTTGAGGTCTAATTTATATAAATCTATTAGATCCGACCGATCTATCTTGGTTTTTAAGTAAGAAAATAGGATAATAAACTAGATATTTATAACCATAGGAGACAATATATATATTTTAGTTAGTATATCCTTAGATTTACAAAAATCAAATATAAACTTATGACTACCACTCGATATACCGTATAAAATATACTATGATAAAGAGGTAAGCTAGACGTATTTTTATATATTTTTTTTATATAAATCAATATAAGATATATTGTTGAATAAGTGATATATAGATGTCGGGCGTAGTTTATTGTAGTGGACTGAGGACTAAAAGTTGAACTTCTTGATACGGACAAAATTATATAATCAAAGTAGCTACCCGTGGACCCGTCCGTGAACGGTAACCTATGCCAGTTTCTGAGCTTGGATGGGTTACCGTAGCCAATTTTTATGTGGGTACCCCCTATACCGGTTACATAAGACCCAGCTCAACTGGGTGCCCGTCATGCAAAGCTTCAATTGAGATGGATTCCCTCCAAAACCTGCTGCGCTCTTCAGCTTCCAATTACTCTGTTAAGGAGGCTCCTGCATTCTAATTCGGTGGAAGTCGCATATGTTATTTACAGAGTTGGGACCAATAGTTCAGCTCTAGAATACCATGTTAGCCATTTGTCTGGATCCGGAGCTTGCGGATATCTTCTCAGTGTGCTTCCATAAAGCAGACCAAGAGAAAAATCAACCAAAATTATTTAACCCGTATCTACCGAGTACAAACTAGGCTGTACCTAGACATGGATGGTGTCATGCCGATGTAACCCAGCGGGTCCATTGGTGCCCCTCATTGGAAGCCAAGGAGGCAGCCCACTGCGTGCTTCCAAACAGCCAACCACGTGGTGTGGACTTTTCGAATCAAGTCGGAGCTTTGTAGATCTCTCCGGAATACGACCGTCTCGGCTGGCCAGACACTATCAGTTCAAGTAATCCAATGGCAGAAGTCTCGACGCGTTTAGGATGTGTGGAACGGGCGAGAGTACAAGGGGATGCTAGGCGTCAAGACTCAGAACCGGTGCGGCTCATCCCATGCACCCCAATATGGAAAGACTATTAGACCAATGGGAGATTATTAGACGAGCCTAGATCCTTGGTACGTGGAACTGCTACTTTGCTCATTGCACCCAACTCTATGACGGTCATTGGGGGGTCAGAACTAGGATGCGGGTCTTTTATACCAGAAAACCCATCAACCTCAATTACAAAAGGCTTGTAGAATTCGTCTCTCATGGACTGAGAAAGCCATCCTTTTTGAAACCTTCAATTATTTGCACTATCTTACCATTGTCCTCCCTTCATCATGTCTGTCCAGGACAATGCCAGATTCGATTTCATTATCGTTGGTGGCGGTACTGCCGGCAACGTTGTAGCCGGCCGCTTGGCAGAGAACCCCAACGCAAAAGTCTTGGTTGTTGAAGCTGGTGTTGGCAATTCGAAAGACATCGAGGAGATCAGAACACCTTCAAACGCTATGCAACTTCGAAACAGCCAGTATGACTGGGCCTACAAGTCAACCATAGTCAAGCGAGATGACTATGAACGGATTGAGAAGCCCAACACCCGCGGCAAAGCCCTTGGTGGTAGTTCA
This sequence comes from Penicillium sp. CMV-2018d, assembly GCA_028827225.1. Classification (NCBI taxonomy): domain Eukaryota; kingdom Fungi; phylum Ascomycota; class Eurotiomycetes; order Eurotiales; family Aspergillaceae; genus Penicillium; species Penicillium hesseltinei. Next base: position 472,083 of record JAPZBW010000003.1, read on the forward strand.
TCCCTGAACTACTTTACCTGGGCTCCAGGATCCAAGGGGACCTTTGATATGTGGGAGGAGCATGGTGGAAAGGAGTGGACTTGGGACCCACTCGTTCCCTACCTACGAAAGAGTGCGACCTACCATGACGATGATAAGGCATACGCGCCAGAACTGAAAAAGATTGGCGAAAACGGTCCGATCCCGATTTCCCACTCCGAACTTATCCCAGAGATGCAACTTTTCCGTGACCTCCTCACCGATGCGTGGAAGTCCACTGGGCAGCCAATCAACGAGAACATCTTCGACGGTGAAATGGTTGGCCTGACCTACAGTGTCAACACTATTCATAAGGGTCGTCGCTCTGGTAGTTTCCTTTGTGTCGACAAGCCAAACATTACCATCCTTCCCCAGGTGCACTCGAAGAAGCTTATTATCGACAACGCTGATAAGACCTGTAAGGGTGTGACTGTCATCACGGGCTCTGGCCAAGAACTAAACCTCTATGCTACCCGTGAAGTCATCGTCTCCCAGGGTGTCTTCGAGTCTCCTAAGCTCCTGATGCTTAGTGGTATTGGGTCTAGCGCAGAGCTTAAGAAGCACGGTATCCCGGTGGTCGTCGATAACCCTCACGTTGGTCAGCATCTCCTGGATCACCCTGGTGTTCCTTTCGTCCTTCGCGTCAAGGATGGTTTCGGTATGGACGACTACATCCTGCGCAAGGGGACCCCCCATAACAACCAGGCCATCCAAGTCTACCAGACCAATCACAGCGGTCCATTAGGCTCCGGCTTCCTTGAAATAGTCGGATTCCCCCGGATCGACAAGTACTTGGAAAACGACCCCCTGTACCGCCAGGCTAAGGCCTCGAACGGAAATAAAGACCCATTCTGCCCGTACGGCCAGCCGCACTTCGAGCTCGACTTCATCTGTCTTTTCGGTAGCGCATTCCAGTGGCACTATCCCACCCCAAGCAAGGGCAACTACATGACCGTCATGGTTGACCTTGTCCGTCCTGTCTCCGAGCCCGGTGAGGTCACCCTCAACAGCGCCGACCCGCTGCAGCAGCCCAACATCAACTTAAACTACTTCAACAACGACCTCGATATCATAGCTCTTCGTGAAGGTATCAGGTTTACCTACGATGTCCTGAAGAACGGCCCCGGATTTAAGGATATTATTGAGGACGAGTATCCCTGGGAGATGCCTCTACACGATGACAAGCTCATGAAGATGGCCGTCCTGGACCGCTCCCAGACCTCCTTCCATCCTTGCGGTACTGCCCGTCTGTCTAAAAGCATCCAGCAGGGTGTGGTCGACCCCAACCTCAAGGTCCACGGCATCAAGAACCTCCGTGTGATTGACGCATCCGTTATCCCTGTCATTCCCGACTGCAGGATCCAGAACTCTGTTTACATGGTTGGTGAGAAGGGTGCAGACGCCATCAAGCGTGACCACGGCGACCTTTACAAATAAGCTAGATAACTGGGATGAGGCTGAGATTTTAGCATGAAGGTCTGATATGATGTGATTTTGACTTTGGCATTGGGTGCCATGTTGTGCCAACCGAATAAATTGGACTAAGTCGACCTTAAGTTTGCTGTATATAGGTTCGTTGAATACTGAGCGATTGTTATCCCGGTCCGGTTGCCTTCTTTATACCTTTCTGTAATACTCTCGCCATTTTGTGTTGAACTATATCTTAAGATGGCTGAACTTAAGTTGGGCGAAGCGTGATAACTCCTTGCTGCATAAAGAAAGTGTTAATCCCCAAGAAAATAGGTAAAGATACTGCGCTGTTAATTGAGGATATTTATTGAACTTAAAAACCACGACCAGTCGTAGTTCTCTTGTCCTTGATTGGACATTCGCAAAGTGGGGACGCGGTGGTCCCGGGCCCACCCATGTGGATCCAATTTAAATAATTACATAAGCCGGCCTCCCTTCCAACCTTGGAAGGTTGTTATGATAACTACTTGTGGGTGTGCCTAAACTAGCTGGTAATATATAATATAGATTTATAATAGCGCCTAGAAAAGGATATCGCTAAAGTATAATAGTAGACAACGCTTTATAGCTAATATTACTCAGTCTATCACTTCTTTTATAACGTTAGGTAAAGACACGAGGTAATTCATAGCTACGCTCATTTTATAACCTAAGTCGATAAATAGTGTTAGTATAAATATAGCCTTATTCCATATATACTTACTCATATTTTCCAGTCTCTCCAATCCCTTATAAGTCTCTAATTACGGGCAAAGCAGCAGAACTACTAGTTGTAGTTTCCCTTTAGGGGCCAGCACTTTTCTTTTCATTTTACCGACCAGTAGCAGAAATGTCGCATACAATTGGCCCAGTCGATTAAATCCCGAATTACCCGTAGGTTACTATGGTGTGGATTGAATGTAGACGGTAATTTACAGAAGCATTTGCTTTGTCATATATTTTTACATTTACCAAGTATACACTGACGAATGGCGATAATCAGCCGCATATCCTAAATCGTAGTCTGTTCCACCACCGGCTTAGTATTAGGGGTTTGAGAAAGTTTCTTTCCGTAAGATCTGGAAGCCAATTTGGAATGTTGCTGTACTAATAATTGCGTTTGGGGATTCAATGTGGATTACAAGGGAGCAAAGCCAATGATTCATGTGGTATTGAAGAGCCGTTGGTGGTGGATGGGTTTAGTGTCGAAGTGGCTTGATTAGTGCCCTCCACTAATAAAGGCACACCTGAACTAATTTTAAAGGCTTACCATTTTATTCAGGGATATCATGCGGCTCTCCAGGGCTTTTCATGGAATTTTTTCTTTTTTCTTTTTTGGAATCCTCGACAGAGTACGGAGTATGCGAAGGTGCAAGTTCTTGCTTAACTAGTAAGACTCGGACAACTTTCCTCACTGGCCAGGCTTGATTACATAGCTACTACTCCGCATTTTGGCCCCCAATACATACAGCGAGTGGTGGGTCAATGCCTTTTCCTGAATCGGATTAATGCCCTGCGCGGCTCACTTACCCTACACGTTATCCACACAGTCCACACAGTCCACACGGGATAATGGCTACTCAGGGGCAGTTTTATTTGTGGGGTTCGAATTTTTATATACACACGGAAGTCCCAATCTTCTCCTCTCGGAGCTGAATAGTCTCTTGAATTCGACAAAAAGAAAAGATGACACCATGGTCAACCACGTTATTTGCATTCTCAATACTTCGATCAGCATATGCAATCGATTTTCCGACTCCTCTACCTACAGACATACAACATGTGACATCCGAGCCACCGAAGCCCACTGAGGGATTGCAGTTTCATCGCCGCGATGACCTGGAGACAGTGACCAGAGTCTTAACCGATACTTCGTTATGTGGATTTTTTACCGACAGTATAGGTCCCAGTTAGTACCCTTGGAAGACCACTTGACTTCTACCTAGGACTCAGTGAACTGATTCGGCACGTTTCCCAGATAATTTGGCCCCATATGACTGCAGCAGTGACTACAGTTGTGTTTATCATATGTCAAATACCGCTTTTCCCGGCCTCGTAGGTTGTTGTTCGGACAATGACTGCGGGTTTACGAGCACTTGTTACAATAGTGCCAAAGTTTCCGCTACTCCGTCAATAACATCCGGCAACACAGCCTTCGCCCTTTTTTGCACAGAATCTACAGCAGCAGAGTGTGCAACGTTTACATGGGGAGGCGAAGACTTGACGGACTACCACTGTTACAGCACTCCCTTTATATTGGCCGTATACACTACGGCAACATTCGGAACCCCTGTGAATGGATCAGTCACTATGGCGACTCAATATGTTACAAAAATAGGTGATGACATCTTGAACACCTACGCCTCTTCATCCGAAGTGTCAACCTCAGCTCAAGCAACGACCACGACCGCACATACACATGCTGGAAATTCTGGCAAATCCCATTCATCGAGGTCGTCAGGCACAATTGCAGGTGCTGTTGTTGGGGCCGTTGCAGGCTGCGCTTTTATTGGAGCCGTCATTCTATTTCTGAGAAAAAAGAAGAAAACGCGCCAGCAAGACCAGTCGGACGAACTAGGACAAATCGGCTACCAGTCTGTTCCAGAAGACCAGTCTAGTCAAAAAGATCGGAAATTACTTGCGGAGGTCGAAGGAAACGATCCATGTCAGAAGATTGCGGAGGTTGAAGCAAACGACCCATGTCAGAAGGTCGCGGAGGTCCCTGGAGAGAGCTCCCACAATGTACCACATGAAATTGACTCAAAGACCTTCATTGCCGAGTTACCTGACAACAGGAAATGGTGATGTATGTTTATCTCTCTGCCCCATGGCCTGACTGCCTGTATGTACAACATAATCCATCCATCAATCATTCCTTTAAAGACACTTATAAAGTAAAACGATTTAATGGAGAAGGAAGGATGAATTTTTTAACGTAAGACAGGGAAACTGTCAAGTGAATTTACATATATATACAGTGTTTCTCATACGACATTTCAACTGCATTCAAATGAAGTAAGTAGCTAGCGTGAAAGTAACGATAAGATGGGTCCAGGTTAGGTCCACGATACTCATTCAGGGTTTGGCTAGTCTTACTGCCTTAAAATTTGAAGGACCACAACAAATTCAGAAGAACTCGAAGGACTGTTGAACAGTACCCGCAACATGAAGGAGTATACGGAGTACCAGTGACGAGGACGGTCCCCAACACGTAGTATTTGTAATGAACCGGAACATCGGCTCAATCACCGAAGAAACCTATTAGGGCAGGGCTTGGTGACGATCATGCCAGACACCCGGCGTCGGATTACTCCGTACATCCCCGAGATCCACTGTGAGATGTTAGGGCATGACCGCGCTTTCCGGAGCGACGATCGCAATTTCTGTAGGATGTTGAGCCTCCCAAAGCTCCAATTTGAAAATTGGAGCGATTACTATTAAGGAAGGCCAAAAATCATCCGGAGTTCCAAATATATCATGGGCGATGTTGGGAGGGGGCAGTGTAACTTTAGCCCCCAATCTACTTTACTTGGCCTCGTAAGGCAGAATGGTTATTGACATGAAAACAACTGAGACTTAGGTACAAAAGATGCGCTCTCTCCGGGAGTCCAGACAGTCTTTGATTCACTAAGATCAAACTCCAAAAGGTTGCAATGTTCATCAAACATTCTCTGCTTCTCGCGGCTGTGGGGGGCACCCTTGTGGCCGCAGCCCCTAGCGGTCAACGCTCTACACCGGCCCCGTGTGCCCAGATTTCCCAGCAGTACATGCATGATATTAAAATCGGCAGTAAGAGTGACCACCTGGAAGGGTCAATCCCAATAGACTAGCTGACTATAACTAGAAATACACACGTTTCCCGGTACATTGGCCCATAAATGCCTGCAGTCCATGCCATTTGATCCAAAGAGAGGAGCTGCCTTTGTCGAGGACGTGAAGAAATATATGCAGTGGCAGTCTAATGCCAATGTGCTGAGCAGTATGTATAGCATGGGTATCGGAAGAGTCGAAGAGTCATTTTAATCTTTCTTTCCTATCATAGATCCCCCAGCTTCGTATCTGTCTCCTCCGGTTGATATATGGGGTGGTTTGGACTATTTGCAGCAGCAGGCTGTCGACAACAAATTTGGCAATCAATTTGAGTTCGACACTGCTCTTTCGGACTTCTTTATCTCTGCCAAGGATGGGCATCTATCCCTTCTACCATGCTCGTTTATGCCATTTGCATTTGTGGGCCATGAGTCCTTGGTCTCTATCTCCTCTGATGGTCTCCAGCTGCCCCAAATCTACACTTATAGTATGTTTGTTGGCCTTATGTGGAAATACTAGAACTGACATGGCTGCTCAGACGATGCCCAAGTCCTCAAGAGTAACCCTGATGCCGTCTCGCCCATTGTGACAATTAACGGCAAAGAAGTTGTCTCTCACCTGGAGGGAGTTGCAGATGCCCAGTCATTCCAGGATCCTGATGCCAGGTACAACAACGTCTTCCGCTCCCGCTCCCGCTATACGGACAGTGACCAGATGCTGGGAGCATTCTCCTTCGGCCCGAACGGTATGTGGCCCGGACTTACAGTGTACAACCTGACATACGCCAACGGAACCACGTCCAAGTCCGAAGTGAAGGCCGTTGTTAGGAGCGGTAAGTTCAAGTTTGCGGACGGTAAGGCGCTTTACGAGAGTTACTGCCTGCCTGCGCGTGATACGACCAATACAACCACCAAGGCGGCTCCTTCGACCGCGACCCCAACGCCCAGTAGTTCCGCCCCGGCTTCTTCAACTCCTGTTTCCCAGAGCCGATCGGCCACTGCAAAGCCTGCTCCCACTGGCTATCCCAAGGCCGCCATTCGCGACGACAACAACCTGATCGCTGGCTACCTACTGAGAGAACCCGGGCTGGAGGACACCGCTGTGCTCTCTGTTCCTACCTTCAGTGTTAGCAACATAGAGGGCGGTAGTTATATTGTTTCCAGTCTCGCTGTTGAGTTCATCCAAAAGGCTGTTGATGCGGGAAAGAAGAAGATCATCATCGACCTGAGCGCCAACCCCGGAGGCGACATCAACTATGCTTTTGATCTTTTTAAACTATTCTTCCCCAACAAGACCCCATACTGGTCGACGCGCTTCCGTGCACACGAAGCCTTTAAGCTTGTCGAAAAGGTCGGCTACTCGTTCCCGCATGATTCGGAAAATGTCAACTTTGAAACGCTCGTCAACTTCGGCTTCTACAACTTGAAGACCCCCGATCAGAACCACACCTTTGAGTCGGTTGAAGAGCTCTACGGGCCGCACCAGGTTCTCGGCACTAACATGAGCACGGCCAACTCGCTGGATCTAGACCTGGCCTCGAGCGAGATGAAACCAATCCACGGCTTCGGCGGCATCAAGTCCAAATGGACGACTCCCCCCTTCGCCCCGGAAGACATCTTGATCATCACGGACGGAGCCTGCAGTTCCGCATGTCCTACCTTTACCAAGATGATGACGTACGAAGGTGTGAAGACCCTCTCTTTCGGTGGTCGTCCGCGGCACGGACCTATGCAGGCGATGGGTGGTACACGAGGTGCACAAGTCATGCCTGGAGCCAGTCTTGTGGAAATTACAAGCACCTTGCTTGATGTGGCCGCCGAGAAGGAATTTCTGTCGAAAAGCGAGCTCCAGCAGCTGAAGGCGCTCTCCCCGGCCGAGGAAAGCCCGCTTCAGTATGGCCTATTGCAGGTTAACCTCCGCGACGCGTATAGCAAGCTTGATGCGGATAGTTCCATGCCTCTTCAGTTTGTCTATGAGCCGGCTCACTGCCGTCTGTTCTACACACTGGAGAATTTCCTGCAGCCGGCAACTACCTGGAGTGCCGCGGTCAAGGCCATGTGGGGTGGTGGGGAGTGTGTTGCCGGTTCGCGCCTGAAGTGACACCTAAATCGACCTTTTTAATACTTGCACTGTTTTATTTCGTTAAACTACATGTACTTTATTAATTGTTTACTTTAAATTTATACTTTTCTATTTCTTTCTTGAGTATTACATACTAGTGTCTATGTCCAAGAGGAGAGCGTAGGCTATCGAGACAGCCTGCGCTTGCTGGAGCTCTATCCACGATCAACATATGTTGTTTTAGATCGGGGTACCCATGGCATCCCTATCGATACATCTGAGACAAGTGTTCTTGGAGGTCTTGTTCGTGACTGGATTTTCGAAGCATCTTTGTACCAGTTGACAAGTGCATTCATCACAAGAACGTTGGTGGATCTCAATGATCACACTAATCCTACAGGGAAGAAACTTTCAAGCAATTTCTTCCACGTCTTGACAAAAATATATCTTTGAACAGCATATTTTGGAGGGAGAAGATAGAATATGCCTCATGCTCTTTACTCATTCTAATGTGTCCACCCGGGCTTGTAGTCCCTAGGCCTATTGCATTAAACGAGATTCTATCTACCGAACTGCTCTTCCTCGTCCCCTTCCGCGGGCGACTTGCTGTGCCGCCAATCGGCGAGCACGTTCTTCTAAAACTCTACTCTGTACTTGCCTTGGTGTTTCTCCTTTTCCATTGAGAATTCCTTCAGATGCCCCTGAAGTCAATAGTATTTAAATCATCTCATCCTGTGCATTCTTGAGGTGCGTAGGAAGTTGCTCAAGATCTACAGGACTATCCTGATTATCCTGTCTCCGAAGCATTGTACCCTTCATCACTTCGTGAAGGGGAGTATTCCCTTCCTGGTCAACTGTATTCACATCTGCACCTTGACTCAAAAGGTGTCGGACAGCATCGGCTTGATCGAATTTTTTTACGAGATAGTGGAGAGCTGTACAGCCACGCTCATCCTTCTCGTTGACATCAAGTTGCTGGAGTAGTTGATCTATGAAGGTTGAGCTGATTAGCTCCAACCAGAAAAGGCTGCACAATCTTTGCAGAATATTTCGTCCAGCTTCGTCACATCCCCGCGCATCACCTCCATAGGGCAGTTCATGTCTAGAAGCCAACCAATAAATGGCTCCATGCGCCCCCAACGTTGTTCGAGCTTTCGCCTTGGCAGCGCTCCATTTCCTTCATATTGTGCCTGTAGCATCAAAGTGCCCACTTCTTTTAGGCCCTCGACTGCTCTGAAAATGGCTGTTTGACCATCTAAATCCCGATCTTCCAATGGCCCTAACGAGAGATTATAGTTCATCAACCAGAGCACAATCTCTTGGTTGCCCGTTGCACAAGCCTTGACAACAGGAGAGACGTTATGGCGTTTGATGTAGACTTGCAAGGGCTCTGTCAAGCTTGTATCCAAGGAATAGATTCGTACGAGCTCACGCAGAGTATCGAAATTGTCGCTGTGGATGGCAATGTGAAACGGATTGCTGTCATCGAACTCGTACGTTTTCCAGAACATATGGGTATGAGGGCAATAATTATAGGACCTCAGAGCTACCAAGTCGTTTCGTGAGATGATTCGGGAAAGTAGACCTTGCTGGGGCGATTCATAGACCGGTGATCCATCTGAGTCAAGAAAGACGGGGGATGGATTCCAATGATAATGCGGTCGATGAAAGCCAGTGTAAGCCATCGTTTATGGAGTCAACAGATAAAGTAGAGCTCATCTACTTCCATCCACTTTAATACCTGTAACCCAAAGCACTTTCTTATAACAGTTAGACGTCAGCTCACTTTTGTCAGCTCACCTTTGTCAGCGAAATGTAACCTTGTAGGGGCTGACCAATCAACAGCTGACCACCTTGCATGATATGCAGGATTGCGGGTTAGGGTCTTAGAACTGCAACTCAACCCCATTACTCTACTCCAATAACACCTAGCTGCTACTTAGCTACTGCCTACTACGGAAAAGACTTGCTGTGCTAGCATGAACCCAAGATAAAGGCTGCTCCAGCTGAATTCTATTTTAGGGAAAGCTTACGAACATCTCAAACATCACTAACAACAGTCCAATGAAATTCACTAGCACATCGGCATGTTTTGCTCAATTTATTGCTTACTTGCTTACAGAGGGAATCCCGGAAAGTCCAATCTGTTTATAAAGCCTATCAAACCCGCTACGAAATAGTCTACACAACAATCAACCCTCCGTCTTCTACCAAAATGTTCAGCAAACTCCCCTCAGCAGCGCTGGTAGCGCTCAGCCTAACAGCCCAGGCCACCCAAATTTTCAGCAACACAGGCACAACCTCCGGCTGGGACTCCACCAACAAAGAACACTCTGGCACCGTGCAACAAGTGACAAATGTAGTCTACCAAGGCCCAACCGCCCTAAAAATGACCCAAATCTACGACTCCAGCTACACAGGCCGGTACCACTCGGAGGTAGTCAAAAACAACGTCTACAAACGCGGCGATACAGGCTTCTACGGCTTCGCCTTCCGCCTGCAAGAAAACTGGCAATTCTCCCCAGCCCAATCATACAACATCGCCCAATTCATCGCTGACTTCGGCGATACCGGCTGCGACGATTACATGCCCTCTAGCATGGTCTGGCTTGTCGGTGATCAGCTTTATACGCGCGTCAAGCAGGGGAGTATTTGCTCACAGAAGACTGTGACTTTCCCCAGCCTGGCGACTATCAGTGCGGGCGTCTGGCATAAGGTTGAGATCCAGGCCACTTGGAAGTCAGATGGTACTGGCCAGTACAAGCTGTGGTTGGATGGAAATAAGCTATTGGATAAGAGGGATATCGCGACTACCATTGATGATGACCGGGCTTTCCAGTTCCGCGTTGGCCTTTATGCTAATGGGTGGCATGATGATAAGGGGATGAAGGGCACTCAGGGCACTAGGTCGGTTTGGTATGATGAGATTGCTGCTGGGACTGTGTTTGCCGATGCGGATCCTGACCAGTGGTGATTGACTCGCGTGGGTAATAGACGTGGGTAATAGACGTGGGTAATAGAGAGTTAATTCTGTCTATTGGAACCTGCTGTGTTTAAGGAACGGTGAAAGTGGTATCATTATTTGATTCTCTCGAATGAAATCTGGTCTATTTTGGATACACCCTAGTACTCTTGTCTATTCGCAGTACAAAGAATAAAGGTTAAATCCTACCATTATCAAAATTGTTGGAGTAAAATAGTGGTGTTTAGGGCAAGGTGAATGGTAGCCATGTTAGTATATTAGTAACGATTGTCGTCATAATTAATAATAGAACCCACAATATACGGCAAGCGTAAGGCCGTTTGGGAGCTTCCATCTCTTCAGCTGCGAAAATGATGTCCTTTCAAGATGTTCTTCCAACTACACGGAGATACGGATATGAGGGGTACCATCAATGTCTTGGGGTTTTGGAACAAGAGGCCGAGAGAGTGGAACGTGAGGAAGGTGCACTCGGATGCTCATATAACCCTTATTTCATTATGGATATTGACGAATGCTCCTTGAGTTCTTGTAAATTCGGGAGATAAACTACTGATGCTGTGGAAAATCTACGATCATGTCTCTCAGACCGCTCTGTTAAAAATGGAGTCTTCAGCCCACGCCGTTGCTGCCGGAGCGTTTAACACCATCTTCTCTGCTTGGGCCAATCAATCAATCAATCAAAGTCCAATTAACCTGTTGCAGTCTAACTAGTTGCGTATGACTATGCAGGCGCTTCTTCCAAAGCAAGAACTCGAAGCCAAACGCCGAGCTGAAGGCACAAAGTGCTTCCAGAGAGTATACAGATGCTGATTGTAAAGAGTGCGGTATCAGCCCATTCCTATAGTAACCCATAAATCCAAACCCATCCAACCCATACATAAGAATTGTCATATAATGATTGTCGTGGAGTGCACCCTCCACCTTCCATCTCTCACTTCCATCTCTCACTTCCATCTCTCACTTCTCTCTCACTTCTCTCTCTCTGTGTAAACAACCCCCCCCCCCCCCTGCCTCGGTTTCAATTGATAGTGACGTTGTCATGGCCAGTTGATTGGCATGTTGGTCGACTTTGGCTGAGTTTCTCGCTTCACAGCATCATGTATCGTCATTGGCTAATACCCATCGTCTTCCACACCTAGATCCATTGCCGCAAGTCCTGTCGGTTCGTCGTCGTCGTTGGGTGTCACATACTGGAACTGCTGGAGGAGACCTGTTCGGTGCATGAAGTTGACCACGTAGCGGGTGGCCTGCGTGTTCGACACGATCTTGTCGTAACTTATCTCGTTGATCCTAATACCCCTCTCTGCTTGGGCCAGAAGAGTGGTCGACCCACTTCTCTCCCCCACAAGTACCAGAGCTGTCCGTGGCCAGTCCCGAACCAAGAAGCCCGACATCTCTTGGAGCCCAAGAGAGATGCCAAATGGACCATCGCATAAGTGGCCAACTTTCGTTGGCGAGGTTGCGTGGTCGGAGCGTCGCACCAAGCTCCAAGAAGACATCAAGTTCTGGCTGGACAATCCAGATGGTGCCGCCATGCCGCCATCACCATCAGTGTGCTCCGCAATAAGATAATGGTGGAGAGCTGGGAAAGGGCCGATGACAAGCCTCCATCGCCCAACCAAAAAGTCGAAATCGTCCGCAACCCCCGCCCAGGCTGTCCTCGGGTCAACGGCCAACTAGAGATACAATTTTCGGATTTTTTCGTAAGGGATAAGAAAAACAGGGAGAGAAATTTTCGTCTGACGGCAACAGAGATGGAGGAGCTTGTAAAGCACATCTGGGAATACCAACACCCAACTGGCAAGAAAGGTAGCTCCCGGTAGGGGCTGGTAAAGGGCTTATGATACCTTGGTGTGGACTCATTCTTACTTGTCATTCTTTTACTCTATTCTTCGTGTCATTGCCTTGCTATCCATAACTTTTTACGGCCATTACCTTTTTACAGTCATTCTTCATCATAATCGTCTATTCATGACTAGCCCGCTCGAGGAGCAAGATGTCTGAGCTAAAGAAAAGTACCACCAAAGCTCTCTGGGAGCCGCGTGCGCATGCTCTTTGAATGGCGTCTCGTAAAATGATACCATGATATATAACTCAACTACTAAGTACAGTTACAATATCTATCAACCCGTGGACTGGACAGGATCTTATTGACAACATTGAAGTATATTCGGGATAGTCAGCGATATCAGTCCCAAGTCGAGGCGACATTGTAGATGCTGAGTTTGACATCTTTAGTGGCTCCTCCAGTAGATACCAGATGGGTATGAATGGCCTCGCTGCTCGGGAAAATTTGAGCTGTGAGAGTAGTCTCTCCGTGGCCCCCGAAAACTTCAACGCTAGACCGATCCACAAAAATGCTCAGATTTACTTTGCCGTTGACAACCGATGCAAGCGGTCCGCGGTATACGCTCGCGAAGGTCTTGTCGAAGGACACATCCCCAGACTTGGTGCGGTCAAGGAAGACCTGTTTGTTGACGAAGTCATAACCGATCAGGGTCTGCTCGGTGGAGTCGGTGGAGGCCCGAACAGCAATGGCAAACTGCGAAGCCTTCGAAGTAGCAGAGAAGCTCAAGTCGATCTTGATCGTTTCTTTATTGGTACCCACATAAGTGGAGCCTTGGCGAATAGAACTATAGGTGTGTGAATAGGCCGGGTGCTTGCTGACGATAGAAGACCATGCTTCCTGGGGCTGCTGAACGAGAGTCGCCTTGTTCCCGATAGTCTTAAGTGAGAGGTGGCGAGGGATAGACATGGCGCTCCTCCATGGGCTGGTGGGAATGTTCGTGCCATATTGCCAGTTGTTCATCCACGCGATTTGGGTGTAGGAATCAGCAGAGAGGCCATTAAAGCCAACCGAGGCATAGAAGTCTGGACCCCAGTCCATCCAGTTGGCGGCCGCATTTCCAGGATACACAGAATCGGTGTCGGGGGTGAAGGTAGTGCCATCAAACTCACCCACGAAGTACTGAGTTCCAGAGCCGACTGTACCGGGTGGCCCGCCGGGGTTGAGTCCGCTCACAATAACCCATTTCGTGGACTTCCCTCCATCAACAGGCAACTTGAAAAGACTGGGGCACTCCCAAATTCCGCCTTGAGCGTTGTAAGGACCGAACTCGCTCGCCAGCTTCCAGTCCTTAAGGTTGTCGGAAGTGTAAATGACGAGCTTATACAATTTGGCCAGAGAAGTGACAACAACCCACTTGTGAGACTCCTCGTGCCAGAAAACAAAGGGGTCACGGAAGTTTTGGTACTGGTCTTCGTATGGGGCTGGAGGATTATAGATGACCGGGTTGGCGGCATCGTACGTGGTCCAGGTTAGACCATCGTCAACACTGTAGGCGATAGACTGGGCTTGCTGGTTCTCCCGGATGGTCTTGCCACTCGGCAGGGTCTGCGCAACAGGGTACTATGGAAAGGGAGTGAGCTAGACATTTCACCACGGGTATATGTCTTCTGGTGGGTGAGCTTACGTTGGAAGTATACATAGCGATCAGGGGTGGCTTCCCATCCTCCCCAAAGCCACTGGTGTTGTTCACATCGACAATCGCACTTCCGCTAAAGTACATCTCGGTGACCTCGCCGCCAAATCCCCGGGCAAGAAGGGCGATGGGCTTTTCCTCCCAGTGAGTCAAATCCTTACTAGTGGCATGACCCCAGGACATGTTACCCCATTGGATACCGCCAGGGTTATACTGGTAGAACAGATGGTATACCCCATTGTGATACAAGAGACCATTGGGGTCATTCATCCAATGCTCCTGAGGTGAGAAATGGTATTGGCCACGGTAGGTCTGGTCGTAATTGAAGGCATTTACCATGCCGGAAATGCCGGCTAAGAGACCCGCAAGGGCCTTGAGGTGAAGCATTATGAAGGGATAAGTATTTTGTGGAAGGATAATGTTGGTGGCGACATGACTTTATAAGTGAGCGTGTTGATCTGTGTCCTCCCAAGGTCAGGCAATAGGCTTGATCTGAATATCACACCACATTCCCCATAGTATGCATACCCCATACTCCATAGGTAGACTTGGATTTGGCATAGGAGTTTATTCGGACAAACTAAAACTCTCAAATTAACAAAAACCTTGTCTTTCCTGCTTTGGGGGAAAACTTCGGGCCATTTTCGGTGATTCGGAGAGATGACCCCGGCAATGTCGTAGGTTGATACCCCATGGGGAAGTGGATATCTCGGCTTCGGTATCATTTGATAGATGCAGGTTTCGGGAAACTCTCTGCTTGGAACCTTGGAAATATCCCGACCATCTCGTATTCGAGACCCGTATACTCCGTACCCCGTGATTATTTGAACCCGCATCTCCGCTTTGTACACCGAAGTTTGCAAGTCTCGGCCTCGGAAGTGGCTGATCCGACCTGCTAGCTCTCCAAGAGGAGGCCGTTGACTAAAGCTGATTCGCTGAATAGGCAATTTGAAAGGGTATGCCGGCGAAACTTCGCAGATATTAAACGTTACTGAGGGGTCTCGGACGTTTAGGTTGGGGGAAGTATGCCATCCGAACTTAACTCTCTCATTGGATATTACCCTACCGCGATTTTCACCGGCGCCTCGACGCCTGTATACTAGAAATTCATTGATCTTACCACTAGCATTTCATTATATTAGTAAAAATATAGAAGTAGTATCAGATAAAAGAGCATTTAATTCTGAGCGAGCCAGTATTCTTTATAGAGTAATTAGGGTTAATTGAGAGCAATAGATAGAAAATGCATATTTATTTTGCGGGGGATTTATAGTTCAAACTCAAAGGGAGGACCCTTCCACTCTACCAGTACTCGAAGTCATATGACGTTCGTGGTATATATTCGAGGTGGATGACTAAATTACTGGCAATATCATCCAATGAGAGAGTTAAGTTCCGATGGCATACTTCCTTGGAAGGTTAGTCGCCCGTAAGTTTGTCGGCTTGAGTGCCCTAAGTTCATTTCTTTGCTGCTCAGACCCCACAGTAATAGGATGTGGCAATATATTACACTTCGAGAGGTGCAATCGGAGAAGTATTGGTCTCTTGATTCACAGAAGTATAAAACCCAACATTTGCCCTCTCCCAGAACGCTCTTCTCAATGATATCTACATCTTACACATCTCCGATTTACTCAACTCCACAAACACCATGGGGGTCTGGCTAAAGAAACCCGAGAACGTCCCCGGGGCATCATGGCCAGCCATTGCTATTTCCAGCTTCGTCGCATTCGGGGGTATCTTGTTCGGGTAGGCTCATCATTCCCACAAGATGAATTTTGGATGTACCTAACTTCTCCCTCAGATACGATACAGGCACTATCAGTGGCATCCTTGCTATGCCGCACTGGCAGGATCTTTTCTCAACCGGCTATAGAGATGCTACCGGACATCTCAACGTGACCTCTAGCCAGTCCTCTGCTATCGTCTCCATTCTATCGGCCGGAACATTCTTTGGTGCTCTCTGTGCGGCTCCCCTGGGAGACTCCATCGGTCGTCGGTGGGGCCTGATCGCCTCCAGCTGGGTATTCAACTTCGGAGTGATTTTGCAAACAGCTGCTTCTTCTATTCCACTATTCCTTGCTGGTAGATTCTTTGCTGGATTTGGTGTGGGCTTGATTTCTGCGCTGAGTACATACCCCAAACTTATTAGCCCATGATCTTCCCAGCTAATCAATATATCAGTTCCTCTATATCAGTCTGAAACTGCGCCAAAGTGGATCCGTGGTTTCATCGTTGGTTCTTACCAGTTAGCAATCACTATCGGTCTACTGTTGGCGTCGGTAGTTAACAATTCAACTCACAATCGGAATGACACCGGTTCTTACCGCATCCCAATCGCTGTCCAGTTTGCGTGGGCTATTGTACTGATTATTGGAATGCTTGTCTTACCCGAGACACCCCGCTACCTTATCAAAAGGGACAATCATGAGAGAGCAACCAAGAACCTTGCAAAGCTTCGACGTCTACCTGAAGATCATATCGCGGTCAGGGAAGAGATTGCCGAGATTCAAGCAAACCACGATTATGAAATGAGCTTAGGCGAGCCCAGCTATCTCGAATGCTTCCAAGGCAACTTGGGAAAGCGGCTATTGACTGGTTGCGGCCTTCAAGCCCTGCAGCAACTGACCGGCATCAACTTTATCTTCTATTACGGCACACAGTTCTTCAAAAACTCCGGATTCAAGAACGAATTCATCATCAGCCTTATTACAAACTGCGTTAACGTTGTTTCGACTATTCCCGGTCTCTACGCAATTGATAAATGGGGCCGCCGGCCCGTCCTCCTACTGGGTGCCGTCGGCATGTGTATCTCTCAGCTTCTGGTTGCTGTCCTGGGAACGGCGACCACTGGCCAGGATGCCGCTGGCAACATTATTGTGCAAAACGCCGCGGCGCAGAAAGCTGCCATCGCATTCATCTGCATCTTCATCTTTTTCTTCGCTGCATCCTGGGGACCTATTGCTTGGTAAGTCATCACCGGTTCTTTGGCCCCTAAGATAGCTAATATGGGAACAGGGTTGTTACTGGTGAAATTTTCCCTCTGAAAATCCGTGCTAAGAGTCTATCCATCACCACTGCCACCAATTGGCTGGTCAACTGGGCCATCGCTTACTCTACCCCGTATCTGGTGAATTATGGCCCGGGTAATGCCAATCTGCAGTCGAAAATCTTTTTCATCTGGTTTGGATGCTGCTTCCTGTGCATTGCTTTTGTTTATTTCATGATATATGAGACCAAGGGACTTTCCTTGGAGCAAGTGGATGAGCTGTACTCTGAAGTCAGCAACGCGCGGAAATCAGTTGGCTGGAAACCCACCGTCACGTTCACGGAGATTGTGAACCAAAAGCGAGGATCGGTCAGCCAGCATGATGAGCATGTGGAAGAGAAAGCTTAGGCTACGAGACTATCCTGTTGGAGCTGTCAGATGGAATCTTTACGAAACAAGATGGGCCCAAAATGATGGGGCGCCTGGGTGAGCAGATGGGTACTGTGGAAAGTTCAACTGAGACTCGGATACTGGTTGTGAGAAATATGAAGTAGCAGGGTTTCAAGAACTTTGTTGACGCTCCTATTTTACTAAGATTGATATTTTTAAACGGGAAACAGGCAATTTATTAGCAATTCATCCCTTTAATTACTATAAGTGCAAGTTCAGACTGGTAACAAGCTAGTCTCCCAGAAATTAACAATCATCTTTTAAACCAATTCGACACTCTTCTCCACTGCCATGGACCACATTTCCTCCAATACCACGCGAAGGCTCTGGCAAGGGAGATCCTTGAAACACGGGGTATTTCCTATTTAGGTGGGAGTCCTATTTCTTCCGCCCCATCTATATACAACATCCCTACTCTGTTTGCCGCTCGCTCCTTTACTATCTTTTTGTAGTAAAACTAAAGCGAAAAACAAAAACATACAACAGTGAGGATTCGCTGGTGGTCACCCACCCAACTACTAACTCACCGGCGTGTGGCTTAAGTACGGCTGAGCGGACGGGAAGCCCTGTTTTCCACACCCTATGGTCGTATGTGATGGGTTACGTGTTGGAGAGAAATATAATGAGAAATTATAGAAGTAATTTGTGATATAAGATAGTTATAAGGGTAAGTGTAATATAATCTAGATAGGCCGCTATCTTAGTAGGTATCTTACGGGATACTATTATACTAACCGGGTTTTTGCTAGGCAGAAAATCAAAAGGTTATATATAGAAAAGCCTCTATCTTTATATATACCTAAGAGTATCTAAAAAGAGTATCTAAAAAGAGTATCTAAAAAGAGTATCTAAAAGAGTATCCAAAAGAGTATCCAAAAGAGCATCTAAAAGAGCATCTAAAAGAGCATCTAAAAGACATAACAAGGCCGTATAAGCGGCCGACTATTCTTATCCCTACTTTATTTGGGAAATTAAAAACCAAAAACATACAACAGTGAGGATTCGCTGGTAGTCATCCACCCAACTACTAACTCGGCGTGTGGCTTATGTACAGTCAATAGTCGAGTAGGTGTACAACTCGCATTTACCAGTAGACTTCCGCAGCCCACAAAGCCCACAGCCCAACCCACAACCATTGGGCTTCAAACATTACAAACATGCCAATTTTTGGCAATTCTTCGCAATTCTTGGCACATGTATAAGTTATGAAGTTTTTCCCAGTATTTTTCTGTATACGCGACTATGTAAGCCCTGAAATGACCAATTCGTGAAACTGGTTCATAGGCTTACTCCGAAATAATATAATTAACTAATAAGATTAATTGAAAGTTGAATCTAGTATAGTTTATTATATAAAAGGCCCGAATTACTAAGTGTTTCCCTGATAAGCTTCCGCTTTCTCCTTAATATATGTACCTAAGACGGTTCTACAGCGATAGTAGCATCAACAGGCTTATCAACAGGCTCACCAATAGGCTCATTAGGGTTGGATTGGGAATAGCTGTGTATTATTACAGCCTGGTGCTACCTTCTAATATTGCCATCGGTAACTAAGCTAGCGAATATCCGGCAGATAATACTCAAAAATCAAAGAGACTGACTGTATTCGACATATCGAAACCTGCATACTACCAATCCATGGGCTGTATACGGCGTGAAAGCTTGGAATGAAGTTCATCATCGCCATACAAAAGACCAGTATCCGCACCTTCGTAGGGCACCTCAAGTTCATCTTTTAACTTCTGTGCAGTTTCAGTTGAGAGCCACATGTATCTCTCCACCCTTCCCGCCTTCGCTAGCCCGCCTCCATATGTACCTGGAGTTTCTTCGTGTTCATTTCCACAGGGATATTGCCCATACCCGACCTCCATGTCATAGTAGCTGACAGTGTGATCAGTGAGAGCATCTCTAGGCTCCAGATCAGTCTGTAAGCCTGGTGCAGTGTAGTCAAAGTCCTTGAAGTCGTGAAAGTCCGGGGGGGTTATGTCGTGCTCCTTCATGATTTCCTCAAGGTATTGTAGGTAGAATGGATTTTCACTTCGCCTGGCAGCCACATACAAGGATTTGGTGTAGGGGGGCTTCAAACTTCGGAATATCGATTCGTAATCACATGTTATACAAGTGACCGCAATTTGGTGTCCCATAGACGGACACTTTCGAACCAGATCAGTTAAAGTATTCTCAGACGGCTTCACGGGCCCCCATATAACCCACGGGAGGCAGTCCGAGTCATCGTCGATGCCAGAGATATCATTGTTCATTATCATACGGGCATTGATCGCAGTGCGAATCTCTCTGCACTCCCGTTCATTGCCTTGGCCAAGCAATTTACCAGGGAGGATAGCCCGTCCAGGGTTTGTTTCCAGCTGATAGGCCCACCATCTAGCGAATGTTGTACTGTGATAAATGCCACGAAGAATACAATTGTATTCAATTTTGGTTCTCAGCCTGCGTGGGTGCATTAGTCGACTGTATCGATCTACATTGCCCTCCCACGCGGCCATCTGTGTCTGAAGGCGCTTTTCGAGAACTGGGAGATCAGGCGGAAGAGGCATCCACAATTGATTGGACTGGCCTGGGCCCAGCTTAGCGTAGTCGTCCACTCCGCTGATATCCTTCAAGCTGATATCTTGCACGCCGATAAATCCATCTTCCTCGATGTCAATATCATCAGCAGTCGTCTCTGGTAAATTTTTACCAGGGTGAACTCGCTGCCCTAAAGCCCATCGGGGCTTCATATCGCCATTCAGAAACGCAGGTGTTCGTGGGGTTTCAAGATGAACGGATCGAGAGAAATCTTCCATGACAATATATCGTTGGGGGGCGGACATGATAATCTTGTAGATTTCGGCGTCAACTTCGCGGGATTCTTCCGCAATAGAAACGTCAGGCAAAAGGTCCAATTCTTTGTAAAGATCTGTATAGCATGCTGCAGCACACGCTCGGCCTACTTGATACCGCATTGACGGATACTGACGGGCAACTTCGCGATATGTTTCTTCTGATGCAAGCTCGGGATACCATATACAGTACGGCTGAGTGGCAGGATTTTGCATATCGGGGATTATATCACTCATTATCAGGCGAGCATTGCGGGCGCGGGAAAATTGATGGTCGCCGGAGCATAGCTCAATAATTGCCGGGCTTGTTGCAAATTGAAGTGAATCACGAATCCCACGAATGACTGCTCTCCGATGCCAAAACGAGCTTAGATCGACGGGGACTTCCACCCCTTTTATTGCCGCCGCACATTGATCGGGGTCGCATGCAGGTATAGATTTGCCGGAAGAGTCAGTTGCCTGCCTTTTCGGTAAAATGATAGAATATTGGCTCATAAGGCTGTTACCAGAATGTTCGGTAGCCCCCATTAGGAAATAGTACAGTGGTGCCAGTGGCGCTGGTGCTGCGTGCAGTGACAAGTGGGGAAAATGAAGTTGTTGAGGAAAAGGAAGGGGGAAAAGTCAACTTCTCGAAGGACAGGATTATGCTTCGACCAGCAAGTATTTATAGGCGAAGTACTCCGTAGATCGCACTATTATTTGAATTGCATCAGTTTATTTCCCGCACTTTATTTTTTTTTTTTTTTCTCATTCTCCACTCAGCTTTCACATTCATTTGCCCCTGGTGTGCAGAATATATAGCTTAAGGACGGCTAAGCGGACGGGAAGCCCTGTTCTCCACACCCTATGGTCGTATGTATTTGTTTATTTATGGAAAACAATGATAGAATGAAATCAGTGAGTAGGTAATCAATGGTAGGTGGGAGATGAGTGTGATATAGGGTGAGAATCCTAGAGCCTAGGTTATAGTTATAACGGCACAAGAGTACGATTTGTGGAGAAAGTATTAGTTACAGACTTTTGAACACGCTTAGCCGGTTCTGACTCTAGCAAGAGGTGTTACTAAATGATGGGGTTGATGGCGAATTTAACAAACCATATAGAGTGCATTCTAACAGTTTACTTTAGGAGCCGGCCTTACCTACTTATGGACTTAACATCTGTAAAGACTGACTATTATTTGAAGGATCTGTGTTAATTTGGAGTAAACTGAGTTTATATCTGTGCAATTCTTCAAATCAGCTATAATTGGGAGGAGTGTTCCTTCCTGTAGAGATATAGAATGTGTCCGGAGTGGCTCCTGCTCTCCCATAGCTTGTTTACTCTCTCCTCTTCCTCTCCTCTTCCTCTCTCTGTGTACAGTTTTTCCTCTCTTCAAGGCTATTCAATATTTTCTTAACTGTGAGAGAGCCTTGGCCTGCAAGCCGTTCAAAAAAGAAAGACGCGAGGCCAGAAAGTCCCACCCGACTGGCGAACTACTCTCGTGTAGTGTTGTGTGGTGTTAATTCCATGTTATCTCTGGGACTGAAACAGGTACAGTCTGCTTGTGTTTTGTTACCACGTTTCATGTTGACTAGATACAATTTCAGGTGCAACCGTGAAGAGGCGCAGTTATTCCAGCTGGGACATCCACAAGGCTTAAGCGGTTTCTAGTCCAATCAGAGGAGGCCCGCTCCAGCAGAACTGGTAAGTCTCGACTATAGTCAATAAGAATACAGTCTTGAAAAGTTTGATCATTAACAATATGTCTGTAGAAGGCTCGAGTCACCCCGACAACGATTGCCCCGGTTCCTTTTTCGCCCGTGTGTTTGGGAGATGTCTGTTATAACCTGCCCCTGGACTGGCGAGTTACAAACTAGGCCAAAAAGACCACTATCTGAGCGTTATGCTCAGATAGTCCAGGCTCCGATATATATAGTGCGTGACATGACAATGTCGCACTTTGTTCGCAAAACATCGTGCCCCCTCAGCTCCTCATGCCCCCGGTCCCAGTGGCGGCGAAACTGATAGCCATACGTCTGCACCACAACATCGCACTGCCACTGAGTCCCTTCGTTCTGCATCAACAGAAAATTATCTACATGAAGTTATATTGAAAAGATTAACATGGAAAGACGTGAAGCCCGAAAGGGCAATCCGAATGCCATGCTTTCCCATCAATACGAAAAGGATGTGAAGGCCGTAAGAAAGTCGAACAAGAAAGATTGAAAAAGATGAACCGGAGAAAGTGGGTGTTTTGTGGCCCCTGGGTAAGTATGTGCCAAAAAGAAACTCTTACAAATGGTGGTGTATTAACCAAGAGTGTTCATATATAGGGAACTACTGCACTGTCCTGAACAGCGAACCCCCACTCCCTCTATATACAGAGTTAAGGGACTCCTTCACGCCCACTGCAACCAACGCGTTCTGGTCATGGAACTATGATGGGTCTCCAATACCCATGCAGGTCATCACCCGTTGGGGTCCATCTCCCCAACCTCCCAAAAGCCGGGGAGACACCCGGCCTCCCCTGACGTTCTGAAGTCGAAGAAGTGGAGAGCCGGCTCGCTCTCCCCTCCTGTTCTTCTTTTATTCCACTCCTTATTATCTTACAACCACTTCAATAGTGGATCCGCTTATCCCCTTTCCAAGACAGACTGCCCTCCCTGCCTTTTTTTTATACATTGGTCCGATGTCCGGGGTTCTGTTTTTTCTATATTGTTATGTTGCTTTTTGTTTGGTTTTGGTTTGGGATTTTCGTTCGCATTATTATCCTTCTAGGGGAAGGCGGGTTCGAATTGTATAATGTACCATAAAGGTTTACTGGAGGTTTACTGCAGCTGTGGCCTCCGGGCAACCTTTTTGTAAGTAAAGGGATGAAACCAACGTCCAACTTCGGAAATCCATGGCTCTCTAGACCACAGATATCAGAATTTTGAGGATACGTCCTATTTACCGCCTGGATATCAAATACATAATTACATGCTAGAGCCTGCACATCAGGTCGCTCGGCATAGGATCGTCCATTTGATATCCCACGGCTTCTTTTTACCACCGCCTATGCACTCAACAAGACCACTCTATATGATGGGAAGGTGGGTGGATTAGAAAAGTACAAACATACCTAGGTAAGTTAGAGGGAGGAACCCCTCTAGTGGAAACAGTGTAATTACCAGTGCCCTGCCCGCTATTTATCTAGCTGAAAAAGTCATCGGAAAAGACCACTGAATTACAAGACCGCTTATACGGCCGACTATTCTTATTCCTACTTTATTTGGGAAATCAAAAAGCAAAAACATACAACAGTGAGGATTCGCTGGTGGTCACCCACCCAACTACTAACTCACCGGCGTGTGGCTTAAGTACGGCTGAGCGGACGGGAAGCCCTGTTTTCCACACCCTATGGTCGTATGTATCAGGTTATGTGTCGAAGAGACTGATGGAATAAAATCAATTGGATTGTTAAAAGGAGAGTAAGTTGCCGACTTAGAGGCGACAAGGGTGGGGTGCGCTATAGATAGTCACCGTCACCCCGCACTGACGAGTCAGTGACGACCTTTCCAGCCGAGCGGAAGTTGACAATCATTGGACCGTAGCGTTCGTTCTGAAACAACTCCTCTGACATCTGCAGCCATGATTGCCAGCTCTGCCAAATATATTAAATCCCATTCCTGTGATATGAAATACCCTTCCGTTGACGAAGACCCTCGTGGACCTGTGGGGCTTTCGTGGGCTTTGAGTTGTCAATAACTACTTACACCGCAATTGATCACCGACCTAACTCGTTTTAGGAGCGTTATAACACAATCAACCTGCCCACTAGTACCAACTATACTTACGTTAGGCTTACCCGTGCGGCCCGTCCGGAGGCCGATGTATTGACCTGCATAAGAGGTCTAGATCTACTCGTAGGTACCTCGCTACGAAGATCCAATGCTGTTTACACTTCAGCCAGCCCAAATGAGCTCAGGGCGCGAGATCAATCTCCACTCCTGTATAACCACATCTTGGTGGCAAATCTCACACAAGATGCGTATGAAGCTGCGTATGGTATTTGATGTGGCGGTCCAAACTCTACACTATCGAATCCTTGACATCCTGGTGGAGCTACAGCGACCCCAAAGCATATTGGTTGTAGCTCAAGAAAAAGAAGAAAACGTGTGTGATGGTTAAAAAGATATTTTTAAGTGCTAGGGAATAAGACGAGCTATGATGGAGAAAAAGACATTGGAGCTAGCCAACCTAGGACCTAAAATGACTAGTTGGGTAAACCTTGGAAGCATTCACTCGACAGCCTACCCTCATCGCATGATAATCCTCTCATGGTAAATAATACATATGTGCATGCAAACATTCGAGCACTTGGGTATGACTTTCGAATACATTCGATTTATTCACAGTCTTGGGATGGATTACGTGTGTTCCGTCTGATCATCTAGATGCCCACGTATGTAGATAGTTACCATTAAATCCCTCAAAATCGGCAGTTGCATGCGCATTTGGATGCACATGTATAGCAGGAATGAGGAGCAAAGTATAGGCCGAGACCGAACATCATCTATC
The DNA here is from genome assembly GCA_028827225.1 of Penicillium sp. CMV-2018d. Taxonomy (NCBI): domain Eukaryota; kingdom Fungi; phylum Ascomycota; class Eurotiomycetes; order Eurotiales; family Aspergillaceae; genus Penicillium; species Penicillium hesseltinei. The sequence continues at coordinate 496,707 of JAPZBW010000003.1, forward strand.
TGCAATGTAGACGCCACTCAAGAATCCATACAACCAGAGACGGTCTGAACACTCTTTTGATGTCAAAGCACGGAGAGTGCATATTACAGGGACGGTTAATTGGTTTTCTCAAGGCCCGTATGTGGCCTCAGAGATGATTTGTCTTTCTACCATCTCATCGATGCGTCGGCGAGTCCGAGAGCACAATGGAAGAGTTCTGAGTCTGGGATATATAAAGCAAGACAATGTCGGAAGTATTTCCATCCACAGACCAACTTCACTTCTATCAATTCAAAGCCCACTATTCCACATCAGGACAAGAGTCGGTACCACCTCTGCACGCACAAACAAAATTTCTTCATCACAACCTCCAAGCCTTGGACTTTCGAACATCATGGTTGATGCCTTTCTTGCTTTGCCAAATTTCGGCACCAACGTTATCTATGCATTCTCTGGTACACAATATGCCAGAGTGAACTTTGCGAGCGACAAGATCGAGACGGGCCCGCACTGGATTACTTCCCAGTGGGGAACGTTCAAAAAAGCTGGTTTTGGTAGGGTGGACGCTATCGTGGAGGTCCCCAACGAGCCAAATCAGTTCTACGCCTTTTACGGGGGTCAGTACTTCCGAGCCAAAATCGACCCGAGCGGTAGCGACTCCTTTGTCTACAGTGCTCCTAAATCCATTGCTTCGGAGTGGCCGGGACTCGCGGAAGCTGGCTTCCACACTATCGATGCGGCAGTCGTCCATCCTGCCCACCCTGACCAAATCTACTTCTTCTCGGGAACTAGGGGTTTGGAGTATTCCGTGTCAGAGAGCAAAGTTTGCTGGGGTCCAAACGTCCTTAACGAGGCATGGCCTAGTCTTAAAGAAGCTGGCTTCGACCGAGTCGATGCCATTGTCAAGAAGCCCGAAACCGACTACATCTACTATGTGTTCCGTGGCAATCAGTATGCGAGAATCCATTGGAAGAGTGGGAATGCTACCCTCGACCGACACACAGACTTCATCAAGGACCAGTGGAAGTGTTTGAGCTCATGGGTCTAAGATTGATGTCATCCGAGGCTGCCTAAGTGAACTTCCCACTTTCCAAGGTTGACATAGTGCTTTCGGGGTTTGAGTGATGCAGTGTCTGGATAATCCACTAGCTTCTGAGCGCATGTTCTTTTTTCAACAAATCTGGCCATGATGGCAGTGGGGACCTGTAGATACTTTGCTTCCTATCCATTCGTTACAAGATGTCCATCGACATCTGCTACGTCGTATCTCCTAATCTCCAGTAGTGTAGTAGTTAAACATCGGACCAACTTCCTGGGCCTCACTGAATGGAGGCTTAAGTGGTTTTCAATTGTCCTGGACCCACTCGGCAAGAAACTAGATACCCATCACCTCTGTCCAAAAAAGTAGTTGAAAGGTAGATCAAGACAAAGAGCAGTATGTATCTGATGCAATAATTAAATAGTAGGGATGCAAAGACGGTACTAGAGACAGGATAGTTAACCTACGAGCTGGCTGGACCAGCCTCATTATCTCAGATCTCTAGCTGAAGCTAGTTGTAGGCCGGTATTTCTTATGCGTATGCCTCTTGGGTCCATTTCTTGTTCTACCAGCCTGTTTAACACAATGCTCCGCTAATCATATATTCTTTTCGGTTCTCCTGAGAAGACTACTAAAGACACCACTGAAAAGACCACTGAAAAGACCACTGAAAAGACCACTGAAAAGACCACTGAAAAGACCTCACAAGGCCGCTTATACGGTTGACTATCCCTACTTTATTTGGGAAATTAAAAAGCAAAAACATACAACAGTGAGGATTCGCTGGTGGTCACCCACCCAACTACTAACTCACCGGCGTGTGGCTTAAGTACGGCTGAGCGGACGGGAAGCCCTGTTTTCCACACCCTATGGTCGTATGTACCATCTTACGTGTCGAAGGGACTTATAGAGTGCAATTAACTAGGTTGTTGGAAGGAGAGTGTTGCCGACTGGAGGTGACAAGGGTGAGGTGCGCTATAGACAGTGAGTAGGGGGGTCGTCAGGTCGTCAGGTCGTCAGGTTGTCAGGTGGTAATTTACTAGTTGTTTCTAGTAGGTCATAGTAGGAGGCTAGTAGTAGTTTGAAGTTACTAGTGAGAGGTAGGAAGTATGAATTACAGCCTAGTAAGCTGTCAGGTTGTCAGGTCTTTTCTTCTAGCAAAGGTCTAAAAGTTATTAGTAAACTAGAACCTGGGTAGTAAAATGGCCGTCACCGTAGCCGTAGCATAAGCTCGAAGAGTATAACCCCGAGCATATGCGGATCTTCAGTGAGATTGACATCCAATTTAGACAAATTGTGGCGTATGATGAAGCGGACTGGACTTTGTTCCAGTGAAACTCAAATCTCTCTCTCGCTTTGAGTTACTGTTCACCGTCGGGGACCTTCATCGGGTCTTGCTTTCTCCAGAAACTGTTCGCTGAAATTTATGAGAAGGTGACGAAGAGAAGTCTTCGTCGTAACGGGTCGACTTTGTGCATTCTTGCCAGGTCATTGTAGCAGCTTCTCAAGGCGTTCCTGTCAGAAGGGCCACCATGGCAAAATAATTCTGGGCCACCTGGCCCATCAGAGCGAGTCTCCATGCAAAGATCCCAGGTGACCCGTCAGAATGAACGACTGCGTGAATGATAGTGAAAACCTAAGTCCTAAATCTGACAGCCGTCAAAGTCCCCCTAAATACCGAGGTGTATAGTCCATATAGGTCAGATAAACTGCGTCCTAAAAGGCCATACACCTAGGTACCCTGAATCTAGTAGATAGATCTGACGATCAATAGATATAATATTGATCGGCGAAAATCATAGGCCACGAAGCCGAGACATCTCACATACGATCAGGGAATATAACAAAATGTCTAGGAGCGTACGAGGGTCAATGCTACGACAGGGGCACGAGGTATTCAAGGCCAGTATGATTTGAGCAATTAGAATAATACTAGTAAGGTTTGAACAAGTTGTAGCGGGTCTAAAGGGGGGGGCAGCCATCCAGCTCATCCGTGACATGTGTAATTTTCAAGAAAGGCAGTAGGCGAACGAGTGTGGTATAAGGGGGTTCCTCCTGGGGATATTAGAGTGCAACAGAATAAAGGCTATGTATGAAGCTGTTCTCTGACAGCCGTCAGAAAAGAGAGGGTAAGGCGGCTCAGTACAGGGGACACTAGAGAGCACCAAAACCCAAGCTAGGCGAGAGGGACCTAGAAAAACATCGCAGGACCCAGGAAAACATCGTAAAATCCAGATAGATTACACTTGGTGAGGTGTCTTGGGAGAGCGGCCGCTCTGGAGAGGCGACGCCGGACGCTTAGCCGAGGAACTCCCTTTCTGCGGCGTCCGCGGGTTAGAGTTCACCGCCATCGGGCACCGCGAATGGAGTACTTGATACCGTTTGCAGTCTCACCGAGCAGCCCGAGCTCATGGTGGTCCCCCATATCGAGGCGGCTTGGGGCATCAGGGGCGATCCCGAGGATCTCCACGAGCAAGCCATATGTGACGCGATCCATATCGACCGTGGCGGCACTGGCGTGAACATTGTCGTCACCGAAAAAGCCAACCTGGTTTAGGCTGTGTTCGACCGGAGGAGACAGTGGTGTATGAGCGGGATCTGGGTTTGCGCTGGATAGGGGAGGGGACTTATCAGTGGACGCACTAGGCGAGATGGCAGTGGACTCGTGAGCGGATTGTGCACAGGTCTTATCTGGGGCAGGATCTTCCGGGTGCTGTTGTGCTCCATGAGCCGCTGGATCGTATGGTCCTGGAAGAGCAGCCACGCTTCCTGCGGCTGCGTCTGGCCGAGTCGGTGGATGCGACCCACAGTCTGGAAGACGCTGTTGTAGTTCTGCGCCCCTTCCATCAACACCACGCGGCTGCATTCGGCATGCATGTTGAGCCCGAGCGCGCTATATTTGTAGGTCGTCAGGAGGACGGTGGTCGTGCTGTTCGGGTTGGTGATGTGGGCAGAGAGCACACTATAAGAGAAGTTGCGCAGGAATAGGTCAAGTTTGGGGTAGACGGCAATGTGACAGAGCTGTCGATAGGTCGCCTAGTTGATCTACGCCGTATGACAATCCTGCGAGGGGCCCGCGGTGGTCGACCCGGCCACCGGGCCATGTAGCAGGCGGGCAAGGGTATGATAGCTTTTATCATGGTCCCGCTGGGCGGTGCGAGTGTAACGGAGCTCGACGGTACTGATGGCTAGCGGCAGGATGTCGGTACCGATGGTGACCGATTCGTGGTTATGTCCAGTCATCTGATGACCCGGCTCCCGGGCAAGATAGGTAAGGCGGAGGATGATTGGCAAGACGTAGAAGCCGACTAGGAGGTATACTCGGTCAGGGCCGAGTCTAGTTCGGAGATATCCGTCAGGTGTTCTGGGTCGCTAGAGCCAGGCTGCGGGATAAAGTCATTAGACTATAGTAGCGACAGATACCCGCAGAAGTCAAACGGCTTGTTCCACATGGGGGTCGCCGTAAGGAACCAGGTGGTATGACGCTGGAGGTGCGCGACTGACTGATGCTGCGAGAGGAGATCGTCTTGACCCGGTGTCCTTCGTCGCAGATAACACGGGCGAAGGTGATCTTGACTCTGGGCGGCAGATGCATCTAGGTCTTTCATAGACACGCCAGTGAAGGTGATATTGTGGAAACCTTCGAGCGAATGGGACCGGCCCGATCGGGGTGGAGCCCTCGGCTGATTGGGTGCCATAATGATTTGGCAGATACAGCAAGAGAAGAGCAAGATCTGACGGGTGTCAAATGATCTGGTTGGAAAAGTATAGGTGACAACTAAGAAAAACTGACGGTCAGACTCGCTGGTGTGCAAATAGAGGGAATGAGACAAAGAATGGCGGGAAAAAGAAGAAGCAATTGGGGGGGGGGGCAGGGGTATTTATACCCAAACCTTAAATTGTTAAAGAAGGTGAGGTGAAATTCAATCAAATGTTGACTATGTGTGAATTATCTAGGTATGAGTTTAGTGAGATCTAGGGTGTAGATTAGGTAGTTATGTCATAATTCTGACTGTTGACATTAAGGAGTTTAGGGTATATAGTACCACAAGAATAGTCGGCCGCTTATGCGGCCTTGTCACGTCTTTTGGATACTCTTTTGGATACTCTTTTGGATACTCTTTTGGATACTCTTTTGGATACTCTTTTGGATACTCTTTTTAGGTATAGACGAAGGCTGATTTCAATGTCAGGCAGAATCAGACAAATGGGAAGACGGGAAGCTTATAGGATGGATTAGAGCTTGGGGTTAGATCAGGTGACATCGGGTGACCCGTCACTTTTGATGCACGATGCTGGTAACTAGTCAGTTACATTACACGAGCTAGATAATACAGCGCTAAAAGAACAAGGGTAGTGTTGGGTAATGTTGGCCGCGTTGGTCAATGCAGTGATAGCGCGACGGAGGGTGAAAATCACCCGCTTCTACGGAGTACTACCCAGCTTCTTACCGCTGTCTATTGCGCACGCTAAAGTTGCGCTTACCCTAAACTCACCTAGTACCCACCCAACTACGAGCCGCAATATAAGTTCGTTAAACACCAGCGAATCAATATCTACCAGATCCCGGTAGGGGACAGTATGGGACCCCACGACCCAACAAGCTCAGGAGCGTAGATCCTTTCCTGGCATAAAATGTTCGCCAGTTCGATTTAGGTTTAATTGGTGAAATACCCAGTGTGCCCGGCCACGGGGGAGCTCTTCAATTATATTTATTTCTATAGGAGCGAGCCATCCGTCTATTTCTGCACTTCTTCTTTGGTCAAAACCTTCACTGCGTCCGTCGAGAAGAGATAACCAAGACAGACCAGACGGTTGTAATAGCCACGGAGGGTCTATTTTGCGAGGTCAGCTTCGATGGGACTTTCCAAACAACAAAAAGCAAAAACAAAAACATACAACAGTGAGGATTCGCTGGTGGTCACCCACCCAACTACTAACTCACCGGCGTGTGGCTTAAGTACGGCTGAGCGGACGGGAAGCCCTGTTTTCCACACCCTATGGTCGTATGTATTATGTTACGTGACGAAGAGACTTATGGAGTGAAATTGTAGAAGTAATCGGTGTTGTGAGATGGACATGAGGGTGAGTGCAATGTAATCTAGACGGGAACTCAGGCCGCTACCTTGGTACCTTACGGCAGGTTTTAAGATGCCATCGCACCAACCGGGTTTTTGCCAGGCAGAAAATCAAAAGGTTATATATAGAAAAGTCTCCGCCTTCGTATCTAAAAAGAGTATCTAAAAAGAGCATCCAAAAGACATAACAAGGCCGCATAAGCGGCCGACTATTCTTGTTAATAATAACTTAATAATCTATACCTAAGCCGAGGAATCATATGGGCCCCTAGGGTTGAGTATAATAAAATAGGCGTAAACAAATTATATGGGTTGGCGCGATGGCGTCCAAAACCTGCCGTAGTACCTAGAAGGTACCTAGTTAACTAGTTAACTAGTTAGTTAGTTAGTTAGTTAGTTAGTTAGTTATACCTAAGTCAACCGCCTGGGTAAAATATCATAACAAGAATCGGAACGTCTGATGACCACTGCAGCGGTATATATATTAGATCCTAAGATCCATTATGGATCACATCGAGATATATATACATACGAATGAATAAAAATCTCAATATATCATGTTGTACCCCATCTCAGATATCATGCCCGTAGCAATTTGATGATATATATCTACTCAGAAGTGCTATGCTATAGTATACAGATATGGGTCTGATTCACAATGTATAAAAAGAACACCAAATATAACAGCCTTTATAAAGAAGACGCCGGAAGCAAACTAAAATGTACTAACCCTAGACCCGAAAGTCACAAGCTATAACCTAATTCGACTTCCCCGAAAACGAAACCAAAGCATGATAAGACTCAGTCAAAGGCCACAACCCCTGAGCAAAACCAATCGCGCCAGCAACAAGAAGCACATAATAAGCAACCGTCCACCCAACACCCAAGCCACCACTATTACCCCTAACCCCAATTTTGACATCATCATCATCAGAATCCTCTTTACCCCGAGTTATAGGAGGACTAATAGTCTCACCTGCATCAACCCGTCCCCAGAACCGGGGCAATCCACACCAGTTACAGAAACTATGGATGAGAACAACGGACAGCAACGAGCCCGTCCGCAAATACACGAAGGTCGCATACCAGCCGAAGATAGTCGTGTAGCCGAACTGGAAGAGCGACCGCAGCAGCGCGGCTACAGCGGGCGTGTCCGGGTGCGTGAGACCGAACTCGTAGAAGTGGTGCACGTGCGCGATGCCGAAATACAGCGGCGCCAGGAACACGATTCGGCCCGGCGAGGTGTGTGCTAGTAAATGTAGCGGGACCATCGCGGATCGGAACATGACTTCTTCGGTAAAGGGGCCCTGAGTGATATTAGATTTATTTTTGATAAGAAAGGGACAGAAAGAAAAAAAAAGGAAGTGCTTACCGCGACATAATTCCTCCAACCAATCCAGCCACCCAGACACTCGGAGAGACTACTACGGCGGAACCAGAACTTCCATTCGCCCTCAACAATGCCACGCTCGAAGAGCGGACCGAGGAATAGAATGGCAGTTAGGAGAAGACTGCGAAGGGTCTCTAGCAGGCCGACGGGCCACCAGCCGAGGAGTCTGACTCCGGCACCGAGGGAGGAATTATCCTCCTCGACGATGAGCCAGAGGACCAGGATGGAGCTCACGATACATGAGCCCGTGACGACGCGGATGCGGGCGCGGATCACGGACGGGGCATCGCGACTGAGACTTGGGGATGGGCGGGTTGTTGGAGACAGATAGAATGGGACCACATAGAGTAGTGTGAGAAGGACCTGTATGGGAGTTAGATATGATTTAGAGAGATATGCGTTTTTTTTTTTTCTTCTTGTTCTTTTCTGTTTCTAGGAGTTCTACATACAGATAGAAAAGCGACCGTGTGCTCTGACAAGGCAGGTTCATCTGGTTTCGTGTCAGTGGAGATGTCTCTTTTTTTAGTTTTACCCCTGACTTACCCTGCTTGGAGTATAGGCTCCTGAGTTGAGCCATTATCCCTACGGGTGCCATGATCCGAAGAGGTTCAAGAGTTGCTATTTATGGATTTTCAGAGATGAGGAAAAGGGAAAGGAGTGTTCTTTGTTCCTGATACCGTACAATTATACAGGTGATGATTGGCTGGAAATGGTATAATACAGTATGGTACTGTCATCACACGCCATGGACTGAGACAGGGGAAATGAATGGCAATTTCTTTCTTTTCTTTTTTGATATTCACATCTTTGGGCATCTCTTTCATTTTATATATCTATATATACTACACAAATATAACCAGTCTAAGAAATGAACAGGGTTAAAAAGCAAAACCGGATTCGAACTGGTGGACCGTGCAAAAAAAACGAAAAAAACAGGATGTGAGCTCTCTCATCCCTTGAGTCTCTTCTCATCATAAATGTGAGTCAATGCGAGGGATCATGGACAGCTATTCTCCGATCACGAGGGACCAAATATCTATTGGCAATGAGCATCTCATTATTGTTCTGCCCGTTCTGCCAGGGAGATGCGCTATCAACTGGCAGTTCATGGACAACGCACACCAGGCTCCACCTAAAACAGGCGATTAAATAAGGAAAGATGTTTCAAGGAGTCAACTGTGGCTCTGGCCGGATCCTCCGCATTAAATATGGATTTTATATATTAAAGATCATAGCCCATGTGCCAAGTATAGGAAATATCATCACAATCAAAACACAGAACAACCACAACCACAACAACCAGAACCAAGAAAGAAAAAAAAGAGAAAATCAATTGCATGAATTGCTTCAATTCCAATTGTCCACTTGCAGAAGTACTTTTGATCCAGGCCAATCGTTAAGAGCCACACCTGTCAATCCCCTGCATCCCACAGGCCTAAGATCTCACTTGCTTAGACGCTCACCGCTGGACAAAATCCCTCCCTTCCAAAGTGTCTCACGTTCTGCATCTTCGACTTTCTCTGCTTCTGCTGTGCTTTTTTGTCCCTTTTTTTGTTTTGAAACGTTTTAATGATTGTTTTTCCGCCAGTCACTCTTTTAATGGCCTTGGATGTTTGAAACGAATCTCTGACGAACCTTTGCAACGTCTACCCACGCTCTTTTTTGATGAACATCAGCCTATAGAATCCTGGATATCCAAGGGCACCACATTCCTTACCTCGAACATTCGAATACTCGGAAAAACAAAACAATCCACTCTTTTGACACCTTGTTTACACATTTTGGTTCGACAATTGCCTTCGCCTTCGCTTTTGCTTTTCGATCTTTTTCAATCAATGCTCTCAGTGTCTCCAAATAATGTCTTTTCCCGTTCGGTCAACCTCGCCGCGCGCGCGAAGGGCATTGCACGAGCGTACTCCCTCTCACTCAAACGAAAGATCACCAACCCGGTCATTGCGCATGGTTCCGGATGAAGACCTCGATATGTACACCGCGACCCCATTCCCGACCAAGCCCGAGCAGATTCTGTTGCCGCTTCCCGGTAGACAACAACAATACATATCAGACACCGGTTTCAGCTATTCAGAGCACCACCTCGGACCATCCACCTCGGCGTATTCCACACCCACCTTCAGCGAACCTGCACCCAACAGCCCCAGAGATCACTCAATTGGTAGCTGGGATGTATCCTCCACCGTGGATACCGGTAACTCGCCTCCGCAGTTGTGGGATGATGACCCATCCTCGAGCAAGTCATCGCTGCCAGACGTTTCGGGGAAAGCACCAGACTATGGGTCCGAGAGTTCAGAAGCCGAGTTCTCCGACGACGACATGATGGTCTTGCCGACGACCACCCCAACGATAAAAGCCGTAATCTCCGAGCCATCCATGTCGCCAAAGTCCTCTGCCGAGTCCGTAACGGGCTACTCCAGCCCCATCCTCGAACAAATCGGGGCCCCGTCAAGTCCCAACTTTGTTATGCTAGACAACTCGAGCATGAACTTCCACCGTCCGGCTACAGCATCCTCGGAGTCAGACCCGCGAACGAACTCACTCTCTTCATATAACTCACGAGGAACCGTCGTCAGACACGTCGGCTCTGCACCCTGGTTCCAAAATGCCTTTCAACCAGCCTCATCCGAGCAATCCTATGGATCCCCGTCATTCCACTCCAGCCCTCCCGCTCAGTCAATAGCCTCATTCCACTCGAGCCCGCTCGCCCAATCCATAGCTTCGTTCCACTCGTCATCTAGGGCACCATCAGGCAGCCGTTCCCAATCAGCAACCTCATCTTCTCGCAGTCTCCGCTCCGCTTCTGACTTGCAGGCAGCCATCGACAATGGAGTTCCTATTCAATACCCACGTATTCGCGCGCCATCATCGTCAAGCTCCCGCGCCGGTACATCAGCTCCCTCAGAACGCGACTTCACCCCTGGTCCTGCCTCCGGACGTTGCAATCCTCACCTGGCATCCGGACGCTGGAACCCACATCTATCAACAGTCTCCTCCATCTGGTCCGCCGATGAATCAACCAATCTCGCCGGAGAACCGGACACAGACTCAGACCGCGAAATGGCTGAGCCAACCCCACCGCCACAAGCAGCCCTAGCAACAGAAACAACCAGATCCTCCGTCTGGCTCGTCGACCCGTCAAACGACAGCGAAGACGAACGTCTCGACAGCCTAACCAAACTCCCCACCCGCCCAATCTTCTCCCAAAGCCTCTCCTCGGGCTCAAAACGGAGCAACAGCACCCGCAGCCTCCAACGCCCAGGAACAGGTTCAAGCACAATCCTCAACATCCTCCCAACATGGGCAAAAGTCTACTACCTCCGCGAACCAATGGGTCTAAACTCAACTCTCTCAATGATAGACGCTAGTCGTCCACCATCAACCAGACCCGGAACCTCAAACTCCAGCGTCTTCAACTTAGTCCCAGGACCCCTCAACATCCCCCGTCCCCGCTCCCCAGAACATCCCCGTCCTTCCTCCCCAGCACGTCCTCCCTCCCCACAACGCAACCCCCAACCAATCCCCCAACGCCGGCTGGATAGCGACCCCCGCGATCCACGCGCCCACTGGGTCCCATCCCCACAACCCGAAGACGGCGAGTTCACCGGCAGCCACCTCCACCGTCTCCGACACAGCTGGTCACCACATCTCGTGCCTGACCGACGTGTTCTACAACACTCGACAAGTAGGTGGCGTCCGCCATCCCTCGACTCTCGCTACGAGCCTGTCCTCGGCCGTCGAAATATCCAGGTCTATTCATTCTGCGTGGGATTTATCTTCCCGCCAGCCTGGTGTGTCGCCGCATTCCTGCCACTCCCGCCTAAACCGAAGGTTGCGCCGATGGTTGAGTTCGAGGCTGGGTCCGATGTCGGTAATGCGCTCGAGGCTCAATGTGTTAATCTGCAGCAACGGAGGAGGGATAATGCGCGTTGGTGGAGGAATCTTAATCGATGGATGATTTCCCTGGGTGTTGTGATTCTGGTTATTATTATTGTGCTTGCTGTTATTGGGACTACCTCGGGTTTTTAGGGTTATTTACAGCGATCTTTCTTTCTTTACGCTCTTACGACTTGGACTTTCTTTTCATCATTTGAGACTATCTTTGATGTTTTTCTTTTTCTTTTCTTCGGGATTGAGTTCCCCACCAGTCGACTGGTTTTTTTCTCCTTGCTCTGCACTGATCCTGCAGACACTTTCTCCTTGCTGTGATCTTCTTCTCTTCTTTTGATTATTGACTATTCAACCTCCCCCCTTTCTCTTCTTCTTTTTTTTTATTCTTTCTCTTCTCAGCCTGCACATTTGTTCTGAATGACTCCACGACTTCAACGCACATAAATATCCTTCTTCTGTTTCACATTTTTCTCGTTTCAACATTGGCCGACTGACTGGCTTCATATGTTTACTGGAATTGCGTTTCTATGCATGGCGACTGTCTTTGTTTGCATTGCTATACGTCCGTGTAATGGATATATGTTTCTTGATGTTATTTTGCTTTTTACTTGACTTCAACTCAATACGCATATACTCATTCTCTGCTACTTTACTCTTCTCTTTGGCATTCCAAGTTGTATCACAATTTACTGATGATATATACTCAACTCTACTTAAACTAATAGTAACCCAATGAAAGCTTGCTATTCCCTGCGCAAACCATCTATAGACATCTCAGACCTAGACGAGACCAATCTCGACCAAGTCACCACTATTAAATAGAATAAACACGAAACTCTCCTAATTATTATTTTATAAAAGCCGATCCAACGGCTATCCAACCACCTTATCCAATGAACCCGCCACTCACACAGTTCTCAAACCAAAACTGTCAACCCCAACCTACAACTTCCGCCCAATCTTCTGCTCAACAGCAGCCTTCAACTCCTCACCAGTAGGCATCTTAACCGTACTTCCCCGTCTACCACGGGACTCAATCTCGGCCTTGATCTCAGCAACAGCCTCGTCAAAGTCACGCTCGGGATCATTCGGCAAGCCGAGGACAGGCGGGCGCACGGACTCGGTACTGGCGGTGCGAGCGACGTGGGGACGGTTGCGGCTCTTCAGCTGTGAGACGAGGTATTTTCTAAGCGGAGAGAAGGAGGCGAAGGCGACTAGTGAGACGGCGCAGTTCACGATGCCGTAGAAGTAGACGCGAGACCAGACGGTGACGGACTTGTCGAAGTTGAGGATGATGAAGGGGATGACGGTGAAGGAGAGGGTTAGCTGTGTTGCCAGCCAGCTGAGGATGTCGTAGTAGCGCTTGTTTGCGGTTGGCTTGGTGCCATCCGGTGTAAGGAAGAAGGGGCGCACGTAGCGGCGGAAGTCTATTGTGTGGTTAGTTATAGGAGGAGGGGTTGGTTGATGGAAAGTGTCTTGGTGCTTACTCTTTGCCACGGTCTGAACGAATGAGCCTAGTACAAAGGTCATGTAGTATCCTGGGTGGAAACCGTGCCAGAGGGCACTGGTAGCGAAAGTAGCCATGCTGGCGCGGAAGCCGGGCTTCTTGCCCTTGGGCGTGACACGGAGGTAGATGTAATTGCGCAACCAGTGGTTGGTGTTCTTGTTCCAGTTGCCCAGGTATGCGTGCGAGTTTTGCGCAGTCTCCATGGCCCACGGATCGACGTTCTGCAGTCGGTTCCAGAAAACCTTGCCTGTTTTCGGGTCGAAGCTGTTGTATCCCATGCCGGATAGAATACAGGCACCCTCAGTCAGAGCCCAGACACCGTAGTACTTGGTGCGAGCGGTGAAACCAAGCATGTGGACGGTGAAAATGCGACGCAGGAAGGAATGCTGCAAGAACTCGTCTGAAAGTACAAAGTCGGAGGTGAAGTACGAGTTCAGCTGGATGAACGCGAAGATCCAGACCAGTCCGGCGGCGGCTTTCATTGCGGCAGGTCTTCCACTGCGAGGGATCTTGCGCTTCTTTCTGGTGGGTGGCACCTTGGATGGGTCAGTGCCTGGGGGGACTTCGAAGAGCGTAGTGTCGATCCAGCGACGGTAGTCCACATATTCAAAGGAAGGACCAGCGAAGAGAGAAGGGAAGAAAAAGACGTAGCCCAGATAGTCTACAATACCCGGGAACTTCGTAATAGCAGAGTACTTCTGCGGATCCGAGAGTTGGTCCTTGGGCAGACGGCCGTCATGGACATTCCAGCAGAAGGAGGTAAGTTTCATGACCATGACCATCTGCGCTCCAGTAATGTCCACGGCCGATTTGTCGTCCGCCCTCTGACGCTCGATGTGGTTAATTGACATGTGACCCATCAGGTAAACGAACCCAATCCACGGCATCAATGATCCATCCACGTAGTAGGCAATCGCATAGGTGGCTGCGGCACTGTATAGTAGGGTGCGTAGACCATCCCAGAGGTCGAAGAGTCCAATAATATAGAACATCGACACGGCGATAATGAAGACATTCTTTTTCCAGGGTTGGCCATCGGGGATACGTTTGAGGAGGGCGGCCAGTGGGTAGGAGAGGAGGAACGAGCCGATCAGCTTGACTGCTAGGGGTCAGAAATTGCTAGTAATATCGGGAGCTTATGGAAATGGAAGATCGTACGCTCATCAGTCGATGCGCCAGTCAGTTGAGCTGGCACCTCAAATACTGCGGGGAGAAGTGTTAGTTGGACCGAGGAGCTTTGAGAGGGCTTGTATTGGGGGAAGTAGACATACTCTGATCTACATAAGGCAACATATTGTTGACCTTGTAGAGGAGAAAACAGACAAAACAAGAAGAATCAGAAAAACAGAGAGTGAAGAAAAGAAAAAAGAAGAAACCAAAAAAAAGGTGAAGAAAAGCAAAACAGCTTGTCATGTGGAAAGAATTTCCACCCCCAACAACTTCCCGCCCTCTCCACATTTCAACCCCTCGATCTTCAACAGCTTTCAACAGCTTTCAACAGCTTCAATCAGGACCTAATATAATACGTTGAGAACTTACTTGAAATCTCACCCACCATGGACGTCGTCGCGGCTGCCTCGGGGTACATCTCCAAGATGGTCACCGTGGGTGAGTCCGCAGGAGCGTCGTCATCCAAGATGAAGATCTTGCTCCTTGATAGTGAGACAGTGGGTGATTTTATCTAGCTAGCAGTATACTGAGTTCGATCGCTAACTCCTATCGTGATAGGTCCCTATTGTTTCGACCGCAATTACCCAATCCTCCCTCCTGAATCATGAGGTCTACCTCATCGACCGCTTAGACAATGCCGCGCGCGAGAAGATGCGACATCTACGATGTCTGTGCTTTGTGCGCCCATCACCCACCTCTATTCAGTTTTTGATCGACGAGCTTCGAGAACCCAAATATGGCGAATATCACATCTATCTTAGCAACATTATCCGCAAATCCGCCCTCGAGCGGCTTGCAGAAGCGGACAGCCACGAGGTCGTCCAGTCGGTCCAGGAACAGTTCGCCGACTTTCTCGTAATCAACCCGGACCTTTGCTCTTTGGGTATGGGCTTCCCATTGCAACGGATCTGGAGTCATTCGCCGGACTTATGGAACCCGGATTCACTACAAAGAGCCACGGAGGGGGTCCTGGCCCTGCTTCTCGCCTTGAAGAAGAATCCACTTATTCGCTACGAGAAGAACAGTCTATTGGCCCGGAAATTAGCGACGGAGGTCCGATACCACATCACGCAGGAGGAGCAGCTATTTAACTTCCGCCGGACGGATACACCGCCTATCCTGCTCGTTCTTGACCGCCGCGATGATCCCATCACCCCGTTGCTGACTCAATGGACATACCAGGCGATGGTACATGAGATGCTTGGCATCAACAATGGCCGCGTGGATCTGCAGGATGTGCCAGATATCCGACCAGAACTGAAAGAGATTGTCCTGGCTCAGGACCAGGACCCATTCTTCAAGAAGAATATGTATCAGAACTTTGGTGATCTGGGCCAGAACATCAAAGAATATGTGGAGCAGTATCAAACCAAAACTCAAAGCACTGCGAATATCGAGTCCATTGCAGACATGAAACGTTTTGTGGAGGATTATCCCGAATTCCGCAAGCTGGCAGGTAATGTGAGCAAGCACGTTACCCTGGTGGGCGAACTCAGTCGGCGTGTCGGTGAGGATACCCTCCTCGATGTGAGCGAGTTGGAGCAGAGCCTGGCATGCAATGATAACCACTCCAATGATCTTAGGGTATGTTCAAATGTTGAAACTGATTATGCTTTGCTCACGAACTTACTTTTTTTTCCCCCAGTCACTACAACGAATCATCGCGCTGCCAAATGTGCCCTCAGATAATAAGCTGCGTCTGGTGGCTCTCTACGCGCTTCGCTATGAGAAGCAACCCAACAACGCGCTGCCAATCCTCCTTGATCTTCTTGTCACAGCAGGTGAAGTCTCATCTAACCGCGTAAATATCATCCCCAAGCTCCTCGCATATCACCACTCCCTCCAAGCTCCACCAGTCGCAGGCGGGTTCTCTGATCTTTTCGAATCCACCTCCTTCTTCTCCGGCGCAAGCAACCGCTTTAAGGGCCTTAAAGGTGTCGAGAACGTCTATACGCAACACTCCCCGCGACTGGAAGTGACTCTCCAAAATCTCATCAAAGGCCGCCTGAAGGAACTGCAATACCCCTTCCTCGAGGGTAGCGGACACACGCGGGACAAGCCGCAAGACATCATCATCTTTATGGTTGGCGGCACCACGTATGAGGAGGCCAAGATGGTAGCACAGGTTAATGCTAGCTCTCCGGGAGTGCGAGTCGTTCTCGGCGGCACTTCAATTCACAATAGTGCAACCTTTTTGGAAGAGGTTGACGATGCAGTGGGCAGTTGGCCCGAACCAGGACCCTCGACAGCTGCAGGACGGCTGCGACGGGAGGTGGGACGATAATTGTGTTTTAGTGTGTATATGGGTAATGGAATAGCATTAGATCAAGTAAATTCTGCAAATGAGAGTCAATTCTACAAGAAATAGAACAGAGATCAGTTAAGGGCAACTTATTTCACATTTGTCGCTATACCTTTCCGTAGAGAGCGAAGACCCCAAATGCGGAGAGAGATTCATCTTCCTCTTTCTCCCCACATCTCACAGCCACGCATCAATGGAGCACACATCCCCCAAAGGAGGGCCCTCCTCACCACCACCTCGCGAATCAAGTCTCCATCTCCCTTCAACAACCGATCCACCGGGCCCTCAGAATCCCGCCAAACCCCTCGTATGGCTGGTATACATCCCCCATCCCCCCACCAACAAAAAACCCACCCAAACACAACCTAACACACAACTCCCCAGATCTTCGGCGCAACCGGGCACATGGGTCGCTCCCTAGTAAAAACCGCCCTCAGCAATAACGACCTCGTAGCAGCGGTCGGACGCACCTACGAGAATAGCCCGGCCGCAATGAAAGAGCTCGAATCTCCCAACTGCATCGGCCTCCTATGCGACGTACGAGCACGCGAGACCGTAAAACGCGTAATCGACCAAACAATATCCCACTTCGGCCGAATCGACATAATCGCCAATTGCTCCGGCTACGGCGTCATCGGCGCCTGCGAAGACCAAGATGAATTCGACATCCGAAACCAATTCGAAACAAACTTCACAGGAACACTGAACATGATCCAGCTATCTTTACCGCATTTCCGTCAGCGTCGCGCGGGGAGATATCTCATCTTCAGCTCGACGTCCGGTGCCCTCGGCGTGCCGGGTCTCGGTCCATACTGTGCTTCCAAATATGCCGTCGAGGGCTTAATGGAGAGTATGTTGTATGAGGTGGATAGTTTTAATATTAAGGGTACGCTCGTCGAACCAGGTCATATGCGTCGTGATGATATTGGGGATTTGGTTTCGCCGCAGGCGCCAAACCCTTCTGAACATCAGCTTTCCGCGCCTTTGCCGCTTTACGGACATTTCTTGGTCAAGCCGCCCAGTGAGCCGTATAATACGACTACGTCGCCTGCGGCACATGCGAGGCGGATGCTTATGTGGCTTGGTGATAAGCAGCCGGCTAGTGCGGTTAAGGCGGCGCATTTGGTTTGGCAGCTTGGGCATTGCTCTTATCCGCCTCTGAGGTTGATTTTGGGTACGTATGCGGTTGAGAGTGTGCGGGATCGGTTGAAGTGTATTATTGAGGAGATTGAGGATTGGAAATATCTTAGTTTCCCCGTGGGTGATACGCAGCTGCCAATTGGAGGTGGGCGTGAGAGGTCTTCGTTTCAGGAGGGAGCTGAAGGGGGGAGTGAGTTGGGGAATGGGTGATTCTGTTGGAATTTGTCAATGTCTTATATGTTATATGATACCCAATATGATACCCAAACCTGATCAAGGAGCCTTTTCGGATAACCGACCTGCATATTCCCAGGCGTCGGGGGGTTTCCTATGCGCTCTTGTAGCTTTCGTGAGATAGGTATCCTGCGAAAAGACGAGTGATAACATTTGATATTTGGCAATTTCTTTATTTTCTGTTCCTGTTCCTATATATCCAAAACAGAAAGAACCCAAGTGAGAAGAGAAAGCTCTATACAATGGCTATCACAAATAATATACATGTCTATCTAAGATGGTACAAATCCCACATCTAATGGGAAATCAGAAAACAACATTAACAAGTTTACCTCCCTTAACAACAATAACCCGCCGTCTCTTTTCCCAATCATTCTTCTCCTGAAGCCACGACTTCCCCTCAGCAGTTTCCAACACTCGACTAACAATCCAATCCTGTTCTTCCTGTGAAGGGGCATTCTTGCCCTGCGACGCTGTCCCCGACTCCATGCGCGGGATTGTCACCGCGCAGCGGAGCTTTCCGTTAATCTGCACGGCGACTGTTTGGCCACCGCGAGAGGACAGGGTTTCGGCTTGGTCTGGTGTGAGGAGGGTGCTTGGCCAGGGTGATGAGAGGATTGATGGTACTGGTGCTGTAGTGGTGCCTGTGGTTGCGTGTAGCACTTCCCATGATTCAGAGGCTAAGGCTGGGGCGATGGGGGCTAGTAGACGGAGGAGGGATGAGACGGATAGATATAGGAGAAGAGGAGAGGAGGCGGGGGTTGAGGCCAGGGTGTTGGTCAGCTTAGTTAGGTCTGAGATGACGGTGTTCAGACCGTAGGGGTTGCTTTCAATGCAGGTCGTGACGGATGCGATGGTGTTGTGGGTGGCTAGGACTGCGTCTGCGTCGGAGTCGCTTAGATCCTGGAGGGACGATGGGAGGGGGGCGGCGTGGGTGGAGGATTTCAGATCTGCTTCCGAGACGGAGAATGATGCCTCCGTCAGGGTCTGCTGGGTGTCTTGGACGAGTTTCCAGAGTCGGTTGAACCAGCGCTCGACGCCGACGACCTTGGTTTCGTCCCATTCTAGAACTTCGCTGACTGGTGCGGAGAACAGGATGTGTGCGCGAGTAGCGTCGGCGCCGTACTTTGATGTGGTGGTGGTAGGGTCCACGCCGTTGTACTTGCTCTTGGACATCTTTTCGAAGGAGATATTAGGGGCGACTTGGGTTCCCTTTATCAAAGGCTTGTCTGGATTGGCCAGGTCAACTTCCGCCGGGAGAAGGAAGCGGCCCGTCGAAGGCTCAGTGAAGGTCTTTCCGTGGACCATGCCCTGGCTGAGAAGCACTTTGAACGGTTCTGCGGGTGCAGCAGAGTTCTTATTTGGACTCAGCTTAGACTGAGAAAGGAATTTGTAAATGAATCGAGCGTAGAGAAGATGCAGAATGGCATGCTCGACTCCACCAATATACACATCCACCGGCTGCATCACCGCAGGAGAGAATGGGGATGCCTTGTTAGCAGAGTCCAAGAACCGCAAGAAATACCAAGACGAGTCCACGAAGGTGTCCATGGTATCTGTGTCGCGTCGAGCGGGACCATTGCAACTGGGGCATTTTGTGTGCAGCCATTCTTCTGAGGATTCTAGAGGGTTTCCCTTCTTTCCCTTGAGCCACTCTCCCTCGATCTTCGGCAGCTGTACTGGAAGATCCTTGTCGGGCACCGGCACAGGGCCACAGTTCCCGCAGTGGATGATGGGAATGGGCGCACCCCAGTATCGCTGGCGACTGATCAACCAATCCCGTAGGCGCCAGCTCTCGACGAAAGCAGCCTGACCGACCTGTTCCAGGTCATTGACAATCAATTTTGATGCCTCCTTGGAGTGTAACCCTTGGTATTTGCCGCAGCGCGAGGTCAGGAATCCCTCTTGAGTGAAGGCCTTTGTTTCTGACGGGATAACACTGCTGTTTGCCTCATTGCCACTTGGCTCAGCCTCGATAACAATAGGGATCGAGTCGGGGTTGACATTTTCCTTAAAGAACATCATGTCCCTGGTATCATGGCCCGGAACACCCATGACAGCTCCCTCGCCATAGTCGCTAAGGACGTAAGGAGCCACAAAGATAGGAAGCTTCCTAAGTAAGTGGGGGGTTTCTGTATCGATCTTGCACAATGGATGAGACACCTCAATGTCGGACAGCCGGTATCCTGCTTTGGAATCCGGTGCAAGCGACGATGCATCACTCAGGAATTTGCGAAGTGCCTCATCCTTCTCCGCGGCCTTCAACACAATAGGGTGATTCAACGAGAGTGCCAAATACTCCACACCATACAAAGTGTCTGGTCGGGTAGTGAATACATTCACATCGACTTGGTCATCCCGTCCGATGGTCACAGGGAATGTGACCTTGGCGCCATAAGACTTTCCAAGCCAATTGCGTTGCATCGACAGGACACGTTCCGGCCATCCCCCAGCAAGAGAATCAAGGTCTTTCAGAAGTGCTTCCTTGAAATCAGTGATCTTGAAGAACCACTGCTTCAAATTCAACTTCTCAACCTTAGCTCCAGACCTCCAGGAGAATCCATTGGCATCAACCTGGACAAAAATTAGACCAAATCAAAAGTCACCCTCTGATTCCCGACTCACCTGCTCATTTGCCAAAACAGTCTTATCAACAGGGTCATAATTAACCAACGCTTCCGCCTGATACGCCAAATTCTTTTCATACAACATCAAAAAGATGCGCTGAGTATGCTCATAGAAATCCGGGGAGCACGTAGCCAGTTCCTAGCAATAAGTATCAATTAGCCATCGCTGAATCCAAATAAATCAACACAAGCATACCCGATCCCAATCAAACTCCGCCGAAATACACCTCAACTGCTCCTTCATCTTCGAAATATTCGCCTGCGTCCACACTGCAGGATCAATCCCCCTCTCGATCGCCGCGTTCTCTGCCGGCAGTCCAAATGCATCCCACCCCATAGGATGGAGCACGTCATGTCCGCGCATTTTATAGAATCGCGAAATCACATCGGAGATCGTGTATACGCGCAAATGGCCCATGTGCAGCGTCCCGGACGGGTATGGGAACATGGATAGGATGTAGGATTTGGGTTTCCCTGTTGTGTCGTGTGTTGGGCGCGGCGCGGCGCGGTCGCTTTCCCATTTTGTGTGCCATTTTTTGTCGAGAGCGGGCAGGTCTAGTCGGCGGGTTGAGGTGCTGGATAGTCGGGTTAGGGTGTAGACTGGTGAGAGGGCTCGTAGGGTTGGACGCGCGTGAATGCGGCCAGGCGCGATGGCGCTGGTTAATCGGAGTCGGGAGAGGGATTGCATGGCTGGCTGATCATTATGTGGCTGATATGTTTGGAGATTGGAGTATTAATTGGAGTAATTGGCCATGTTTGCGATCTAAAGGTGTGACTTGTTTGCGCATCTTCAAAACTTCCCCGGAGCCCGGGTAGCTTTAGCCCCGATTTGGACTAGCGCATCAGCACTTATATACTTCCAAGGGTTTGGGCATCTTTCGAGAAGTTTGGAAGATGCCGAGGTCCTTTAGTATTTGGTAGAAAATTGATCATTTGACAATGTTCTTTTCATGTTCAATGGATATGCATACCCCCATATTGGAAATCGCTATGTATCATACACTCTACTCTATTCGAAGTCTATATCCTCAAAATATCACCACTCCTGTCAATACCACCGCGAAAATGATCCATAACCACTTTCCCGCCGAGAATAGTCTCCTCTACAAGCCCCTCCACATGCTTGGGTTCAATACGGCCGTACCAAATCCCCTTACCCGCCAGCGGGTGAGGCTCTGAAGAAGTTCCCACCGTCATCTTCGGCGGGATATAAACAATCACATTGCCTGCATATTTATGTCCTCCAACATGGCTGATCAACCCAATATTAGCGTGGTTGGGGCCATCCACCGTGGTCCCATCACTGTCCGCAGAGGTGAATCCTCGCGCTTGCAACACGCGCTTGAACTCGCTTTCCAAGGCGGGGGCCATGACACCACAGCGCATGTCGCGACCTCCATGTCCGCATATTAACACTGTTGGAGAGTGGTTGATGTCAATTACTCCCGGGAAGTTTGATGCTAGTTCCGGGGATCGTGTCATGTCTGTTTGTTTGGCTGCGGGGAGAGAGGAATGCATGTCGTGGAGTCGTTCGGGGAGAAGATATGCCCGTACGAATGTCGTTAGATCGGTTGTTTGGTTGGGTGATGAGGCTGTGTTCACGGGTATTGAGGGGATGTATTTGAAGCTGGGGAAGAGGAATGCCGAGGCGGAGGTGGGAGAGGAGCTTGCAGCTGGCGCAATAGATGAATTCGTAACCAAGACATTGTTGAAAGGCTAGAGGAGATCTCGGTCAGCAAGAATTCGTACATCCATTATTGGGTTATCTGATCCACTTACATCAAGATATGGCCCGCCACGACCTAGCAGGCTCTTCAGTCCTCTCACGAGGTTGCCCCAGCCTTTGTTTTCACCATCATCCTCAATGCGACTCGTCCAGTCCGGTTGTCCTGTGCAGATGAGAAGCTGCTGCGCGTAGGCAGCCATCGTTCCGTTCAAGGCTTGTTCATGATCGATCGGTAACCCCTCTGGCAGGGCGGGCGTGGGTGGACAATTGCAGCTTGGTTCAGGGCATGTCTTGGTAACAGGGAAGGGAGGGGGGATTTCTAGGCGTGCGCGGAGTCTACTGCTGCGCTGAGGGGTACTGGACAGTAGGCGGATGTTTTGGCAGTTGCGATAGGTTCGCCCGCTCCAGGCGCGCGTGAGCGATTGCGCGAGTATTGGTTGCATCAAATGTTAGGGCTTTGTAGTAATTGGTAGAAGGGGGATAAATTCACAGGACACAATGTCCAGAAAATGAAAAAAAGGTGAATCTTGAAATGTCCGAGCGCCGAGTCCGAGAAATCGGATATTCGGAGATTATCAATCGCCGTTGATTCGTTGGATCTGCACATCTAAACATCTCCAATCATCCTCATCACTATCAGAATCCCTTCCACGAATTGACCAACTTTTAAGAAATCTCGCGTTCGAGAAACATAATGAGTCCCCCTGTGGAAGATCCCATGATCCCGATAAAAGGACCATGTCTCTCAAGAATATCGGATTTTTTGAATAATGTTGGCATTTGAACTTGAATCTTTGGTGAAAGGGCTTCCCGTAATTTTCCATGGTATCTAATAATTCTGCCAGGCTGGGGCGCGCTGTGCATATATCTACTCGCGCAAGCAGGCCAGCTTGGTTCCTTCGCTGAAGTCTTAAGTTGAGGCAGTTCACCAGTTAGTTAGCGGATCTTGGTCGTTGCAAATGTGTTATATAGAACAGAGATGCCAGTAGGTGGTTATTCACAATTTTCGGGTATTGATTGTGAAATCTCTACTTTTGAAATGAAATCACCTCACTGTCCCATTTGTGATAGCACACGGAAACAGAACCTTGGAAGTTCGAGGGTGACGAATCGAATCGAATGGGCCCCGCACTGGTCATGCGACAATACGATATGCGCCGAAGCCCTGAGCGGACCATCATATCATATATGCAACTTCCAGCCAAATTTCATGCTGATTGTTTTGATCGGTTGCATGGATCGAAACTCGAGTAGATAATATTGGGCTCGACGGTGGGTTGGAAACGGTAGCTAGCATATCGTTCGTTGGCATCCCGCGAAAGTACAATGATGTACAGTCTTGTCTTCGTGCGATCGAAGGGTGGCTGTAACTCTTAACATCAGCCGTATCGAATAAATGTTCGACAATTCACAGATCATTGTAGTACACCACGTCGCAGCAATTGAATCCAATATCCGACCGGGGAGCAATCCGAATCCAAACATGCATTGCAATTGTCTCTTGATCTGCAATCTAGTACTAACTGCGAGCAAACGCGTAGCGAAAAGAGAAACGATCGAATCTCCGACCCAGGAGACGGTGAATTAAAAAAGGTTCAGTCATCATGTTTGATTCTGGATGCGGTTATGCTTTCCGTGTGTCTTATGATCCGGAAGCTCAGTGGACCCAGGATCTCCAAAACCTCCTCGCGAGGAGGCAATGTACATCATGAGTAGCTCTGGGAAGTAGCGGGGCCGGAGGGCCGGAGTTGGAGAAGGTAACACAGAGGCCGAATTTCGGCAGAAGAGCGGAAATTGTTCGGCATGGTTTAGGATATGGGGTGCTGGGGGCAGTTGGGGTGTTTTAGTACCTTGTGAGAAAGAATTTCAATAAGCCTGCAAGTTGGAGATGCTGATTATTGTGACAATTGGGGGGGTTCAATTGGGGATGGTGCTGTAATGTGTTGTATAGTTGTTGGTCTGGGTTGGGTTTACCCCTCATTATGTCAGCTCATTATGTCAGTTACCCCGCTGCGGGGTAACACGTCCAGCTTTTTGGTGGGCTGACTTGGGGATTAGGGGATTAGGGGATGAGAATAGTAGTAGAAGACTATTATAGTAAAGAGAGAGAAATGTATATTGCTACTATGTAGTGTATGTATAAATGTATACTAGAAAAGTGTCCCACGTTCATCCCTTGAGAGTATGTGCTTGGAATAGTATGTAGTAATAGGGACATAGTACTGCATTCTACTGTATATTCTACTCATGTGGATACATGACAAGCTATGTGAGTCCAAATATGATTGGTTATCAAAGTTGTTAAAAACACCCGTGCACCCGTGGAAATGTATGTTGCACCAACCTGTTTCCGGTCCCTCGTGCGGAGAGATCTCCAAGTGGATTTTTAGTCCCAGTCCGGCTTTCCCGTACTGGTGTCCGAGTTACGAGGGGATAAGATCTTTGTAGAGAGGGATATATAACCAGCTCCATTTGCTGTTCGGTTTCTTCTCTATCAAACTATCATCCAACTCTTCTCTACCCCTTTCTACTCTACTTGTAAGCATATCTTTTTATTATTTTTCCCCTTCCCTTCTATAGCCAGATTACATCTCTTGGCCTGCAAGGTTCCCCACTTCTGCTGGCTTAAGAGCTTCCACATTGACCTCATCAACTATATATATGGATATAACAGACTGACCATTTCTCTAGCAACTTCTTGAAAATATTTCATCCTTCACAATGGTATTTATCCGCTCTCTTTCCCGTCAATTGCGACGGCCCTTCCTTTCGAGCTCTCTCAAGCCAACGGTTGCCTCCAACCCATTCACACGGGTGTCACCTTTGGCTGGCTCTGTTTCCGGTGCACGTACACTAACCGCGACTTCGAATCTCCAGGGCAAAGTTCTTTTGGTTCTCTACGATGTAAGTTATTCTCAATCCATCCTGTACATACTTCGATCGCTGACTCTGTGATATAGGGTGGTGAGCACTCCCAGCAGCAGCCTAAGCTGCTCGGTACCACCGAGAACGAGCTCGGCATCCGCAAGTGGCTCGAGGACCAGGGTCACACCCTGGTGACCACCTCCGACAAGGAGGGCGAGAACTCCACCTTTGACAAGGAGCTCGTCGACGCTGAAGTCATCATCACCACTCCGTTCGTTTTCCATCCACGCATAAAAGAAAACTCACCCCTAACAACAAAACAGCTTCCACCCCGGTTACCTCACTGCTGAGCGTCTCGCCAAGGCCAAGAACCTCAAGCTCGCCGTCACTGCCGGTATTGGTTCTGATCACGTTGACCTGAACGCCGCCAACACCACCAACGGCGGTATCACCGTTGCTGAGGTCACCGGCTCCAACGTCGTCTCCGTCGCTGAGCACGTCGTCATGACCATCCTCCTCCTCGTCCGCAACTTTGTCCCTGCCCACGAGCAGATCAAGAACGGCGACTGGGACGTCGCTGCCGTCGCCAAGAACGAGTTCGATCTCGAGGGCAAGGTCGTCGGTACCGTCGCTGTCGGCCGTATCGGTGAGCGTGTCCTCCGCCGTCTCAAGCCCTTCGACTGCAAGGAGCTCCTCTACTACGACTACCAGCCCCTCTCCGCCGAGACCGAGAAGGAGATCGGTTGCCGTCGCGTCGATGATCTCGAGGAGATGCTCGCCCAGTGTGACGTTGTCACCATTAACTGCCCCCTGCACGAGAAGACCCGCGGTCTCTTTAACAAGGACCTCATCTCTAAGATGAAGCCCGGTGCTTGGCTCGTCAACACCGCTCGCGGTGCCATCGTTGTCAAGGAGGATGTCGCTGAGGCCCTCAAGTCTGGCCACCTCCGTGGATACGGTGGTGATGTCTGGTTCCCCCAGCCCGCCCCCAAGGATCACCCTCTCCGCTACGCCGAGCACCCCTGGGGTGGCGGTAACGCTATGGTTCCCCACATGTCCGGTACCTCCATCGATGCTCAGGTCCGCTACGCCAACGGTACCAAGAACATTCTCGACAGCTACTTCTCCGGTCGTGAGGACTACCGTCCTGAGGACTTGATCGTCCACAAGGGTGACTACGCCACCAAGGCCTACGGTCAGCGCAAGTAGAGAAAGTCCTTGCATGACGCAGTGGGAAGTATTCTCTGGCTGAGTGGCTTTCCTTTTATATTTCATGTTTATATGTTCATAACAGTCCCATTGGCTCATAGCATGGGCGATGCTGAAAAAGGTAGCATCTTTCACGATACCAATGAATAATATTTATAACCTTTACTTCTTTTCCACTTGGACTTACACTTGAGATTTCCTTCGTATGGAGTATACATGATGATCGGTGGAGCCATGTCGATCTCACCAGATTAATTGAGTCCAGCCCTTTGGTGGAGTCTAGAACGTGTAGAGCTGATGTCTTTTTTTAGACATATATGTATACAAATTTATATCAATTTCTAATAACTCAAGTCTATCTACATCCAATGCCAAAAAACGAAAGGCAAAACAACTCTATTCACAAAGTAGCCACATCCGAAAACCAAACACAAACCCAGACCATGTAGGCTTTCTAAAATATCCCTAGACCAAAAACCCCAACCCCAAGAATGCAGATATGTATATATACAAACGCGATCTTCAACAAACTCAAAGCCTCCCTCTCCGTCCATGTCCACTCCTCTCACTCCCCTCCGAATCACTATCATCCATAAACCCCTCTTCCAAATCCCGACTCAACCGACTCTCGGTATCAGCCAGATTATCGCGTCTCTGTTGTTCCAGCGTACCTCGCCTCACAGAATCCATATCCATCCCGACCAAGATCTCCCCTTCCTCGTCGCCAATACTCTCCGTATCATGATCGGCTATATGTGCCCCCCATCGCCATCGAGAGGGAAGGAAGAAGTGCATCACTTTATCGGCTATGCGGTCACGTAGGGATAGTGTGCGCGCGGATATACTGTGTAGCGGGAGGTATTGCGAGTAGCGCTGGTGATACCGGCGGAAGAACGGGATTATCACGCATGAGGCGAGAATGTAGATTGATAGTGCGATTGCGGCTGGGATGAGGATGGTCTGTGTGTAGGTTGTTTGTTAGTTTGGGTTTCTTTTGGTCTTAGTCGTGGACACGGTGAGTGCCTGGGGATGACGGTGGTGTGTGGTATGCGCGTCGGGATAGGGTTATGCGCGCACCTTGGCAAAGACACTTGTTGATCCCATGCTGCTGGGATATTAGGCTTTGCGCCTAAGAGAGGATTGGTAGAGTGGTGAGGTTTGAGGATTGAAGGATTGCGGAGGTCCGGGGTCCCACGGGTCCGAAGAGCACGCGTGGCAAGGGATCGGCAGATCGACAAGCGGCCGCTCGGGATATCATCGTCACTTTTGTCTTGAAATATGCTTTTATATATCAATTTACTCCCTTACTTAAAATAGTATCTTATAGATAACTAGACTACACATATGTAACTAACCACCTTAACTGTACTGTGGCCTGATCCCAAGGTATTCTAACAACATGATATTGAAAGGTATATACCGATGTTGGACAGCGAGTTTACCTAGTCCCAGGGACGGCTGCACCAGGGCTATTAAAAGGGTATATCGAACAGTTGCTGATAAATTTGAGGGCTTCTCTTGTTTTGCATCTTTCTCATTTAGTCACTCTGCTCATCACTTGCTGTTATGAATGATCAACAGCAGGCAGAGCATCTGGGCAGGTGTGACCTTACTTATTTATGCCCAGCATGAGATATTCTCTTTGGTAGATTCTTCACTTCTTTTGGTCTGTCCCTTTCCTCCTTCTATAGGTTTCATCTCAATTTCTCAAGTTTCAACTTCTTGGTTGCCTTTGCAATATATATCTCACCATCTTCATTGTGTTCAGTGGGATTACAAGGTGATTATTCTTCAAATAACGCTGTTGACAGTCTGAGTAGATGCTGAACTTCAATAATGGATGTTTCATTACACATTCACCTTGAAATTCCGTTCATTCCACGTCCTCCGGTCAAGTATAAGCTTACGTGATCTTGACGATCACGTGCACGGTCGGGGAGTTTCTCCGGGGCAAGCCCCCTAATATCAATAGACTGATTAGAAGAACGCTCGGGCTTTGATCCTGGCGTCAAACTGGACTTGACATTTGCAAAAGCTTGCATGTTAATTTCCTTTTCTCCTATTTTGCTTTCCTTGTGGGGTGAGTGCCGTGAAGAAATCCCCCTTACCCCTCGGTCTCACGCGACTCCGCCGTCGCAACGGGTATACTAACTAGCCAGGGAGGGACAAAACAGAGAGCCACCTTCGCCCAATTTGAATGTCATCGTCTTCTCCCATATCCTTGCGATCGACAGCGCCTTATCGTGAAACCGGACATCCTTATTTAATACCGTTTCTGAGAGTGTTGGAGGGGACCTTATGCTGCGCCCTGCCTCATCTTAGTGACGCCCGCCAAAATGCCAAGTTCACAAGCCGACAAATCTAGGCAAATATCGAGTGGAAAGTCATTCTTCGGCCGAAAATTGTACAAAGAGAAACCGACCGAGGAGCGATACGATAATTATGCTGGTTCCTACGATAGTCTGGCACCTCCGCCAAGCGCCGCCGGCTCACGCTCGTCCCGCCATTCAAAGCGGTCTTCGATTCAATCTGTTGACTTGACCCATGATTTGGACCCAAGCAGTATCGCCCACACCTCAGGCGTCATCACCTCCATCCCCTTTGAAAGCCTCCCCACCGATACCAGGACCCCGATTCCAATCGACAACATGGCCCGCCCTGGCTCATCGCGCCACGAGCCTTCGCCCAACCATCTGGGTAAAAGTGGAGGTGATTTTCATCAGTATCCCACTGTAACCTCTACGTCTGCACCAAATGGGTACGCCACACATCCTTCTGGCCCTCGTCCGCCCCCGCACGGCTCAGGCAATACCTTGACCAGCAGCAACTCCGGCGATAGAGGCGCCAGACAGCAACAGCAACAATGGGGACGACCAGGAAGCTCCGCAGCGAATAGTGGGCCTAACTACAACTCCTCGTCTATTGATTCGTCCTCCAACTCTCGCACCTCCCTCGACCAAGCCAGCATCTACTCCTCCGTTTCTTCTAACACGCGCGGTTCGAGCTACTTCTCCTCAGATAATTCCTCTCGCACTCTCACAACATCGCATTCTAGTGACCGTACTGCTATGCTCCCCAGCTCCAGCTCGGGGCGCTTGTCAAATGCAGGATCCTCCCACCAGAACTCTGTACCCGCTGCCGTCCCCCGGCCACAAGATAACTACCTTACTCGACCGAGAGATGACCGCATTGTGGACCAGCTGTTTCTAGAGCTGATGCAGAAGCGAGGATGGCAAAATCTCCCCGAACAGGCCAAACGGCAGATGTTGTCGTACCCCGCTTCAAAGAAATGGACATTGGTACATCAGGATCGCTTGACAGAGTTGCAAGGAGAGCAAAAAAGACGTCAAAATGCGCGACAAACACATGGCCATGATGGATTGTCTGGTTTGCTTGAACGCGCCGATGAAGAAGGTAGCCCGGAGTGGTATGTGAAGAAGGTGATGGATGACACCATTACGTCCAAGCAGCTTGCTAGTTTAAGTGTCAGCTTGCGGACACAACCAATCAGGTATGTAATGCCTCTTTTCTCGATATTGTACATATCACTAATAACTACACAGCTGGGTGAAAGCCTTTGTTGAAGCCCAAGGTCAAATCGCCTTGACCAATGTCCTCTTGAAGATCAACAGAAGAAAAGCCTCTGGTCCTGTCCCGGCTCCCCCGACAGGCGATAAGGATCTAGACCGGGAATACGATATTGCCAAATGTTTGAAAGGTCTCATGAACAACAAGTATGGCGCAGACGACGCTCTAGAGCATCAAAATGTGCTAGTTGCACTCGTCAGCTCATTATCATCGCCACGCCTGAATACTCGCAAACTTGTCAGCGAAGTCCTCACTTTCTTGTGCCACTGGGGTGATGGACAAGGCCACCAAAAAGTTCTGCAATCTATGGACAAGGTCAAACATGATCACAACGAAACCGGTCGCTTCGATGCTTGGATGCGTATTGTTGAGGTCACCATCGACGGCCGTGGAAAGATGGGAAGTTTGGTCGGTGCCAGCGAAGAGTACCGCAGCGGAGGCATTGGCATGGAGAACCTCCTTATGGAGTACGCAGTCTCAACCATGATCCTCATCAATATGCTGGTGGATGGAGCAGAAACGGACCTCCAGCTGCGTTGCCACATTCGCGCCCAATTCACATCATGTGGAATCAAGCGTCTGTTGACGAAGATGGAGGGATTCCAGTATGAGGTTATCGACAAGCAAATCGAGCGTTTCCGCGAGAATGAGGCTATCGATTATGAGGATCTCCTCCAGCGGGAGGGCAGCAGCATGAAGGATAGCATCGAGGGCGAGGTCAAGGACATGAGCGATCCCATGCAAATTGTCGATGCAATCACATCTAAGATCAACGGCAGCCGGTCCCATGACTACTTCCTCTCGGCTATGCAGCATATGCTCCTCATCCGGGAGAACTCCGGCGAGGAAGGGCTGCGTATGTTCCAGCTGGTTGACGCCATGCTGAGCTACGTGGCCATGGACCGGAGGCTGCCCGACCTTGATCTTCGGCAGGGTCTGACCTTCACTGTGCAGAGTCTGCTAGACCGGCTGCACACGGATGCTGAGGCAAGACGGGTCTATGACGAGTCTCTCGAGGCCCGGCAGATTGCTGAGGCTGCCATTGCTGAGCGCGATGAGATGCGAGCGCAGGTCGAGCTCGGCGCAGAAGGCTTGGTTTTGAAATTGCAAAAGCAAATTGATGAACAGGCTGGTATTATCGAGCTGCAACATAGGCAAAATGAATCCTTCAAGGCCGAGGTTGCAGAAGTACAACGATTGCGTGCTCAGGAATTGCAGCGTAATGAGCTGGAAACCCGAGAACTATACCTCATGCTCCGAGATGCCCAGGATATCGCCGCTGCCAATGCCCGAAAGGCCAACAATCCTGAGACGGTGGAGGCAGCAGATCCATCCCAGATGCCCGGTATCATGGACCGTGAACGACTCATGGAACGTCTAGAACGCCAGCTCGAGCGGACCAAGACCCAGTTCAAGCTGGAGGGTAAGGTATGGGGCCAGCATGGACCATCTGATCGACTCCGTGAGTTGCGCGAGAAGATGGAAGGCGAAGGTGATGACAGTGATGACTTTGCTGAAACCACCCGCCGAAACCTCGACCCTGGTGCTTTGGGATCTGTTTACCGCAAGCGCAGCCATATCCCCACAATGGACTCGACTCTGGAAGACGAGGAGGATATCCCACTAGATAGCAATGGCGAGCCGATGTACGAGAGGCCTCGTCTGGTGGAAATGCGTCGTCCGCGTTTGGACCCTGCCCAGGCTACCGGCTTCCTTGGCGAGCTTGCTTCCAAGGTTCCCAAGTTTGACGCTGAAGATCCCAATGCCGCTGAAGGGGAACAGGTACCCAGGCTAGAAGACAATGAAGCTACTACAAAGGCTATGCCGCCTCCTCCCCCCCCTCCAGGGGGCAATATTGTCCCTCCGCCGCCGCCGCCGGGAGTTATGGCTCTTCCCCCACCTCCGCCGCCTGGAGGCAAGATCCTTCCACCTCCACCTCCACCAGGTGGAAAAGTTGGTCTGCCTCCCCCTCCACCGCCTGGCGGAATGGCTCTCCCACCGCCGCCTCCGCCAGGTGGTGCCAAGGGCATTCCTGGATTGCCGCCTCCACCTCCGCCCCCCGGTGGAAGGGTCGGATTGCCTCCGCCGCCGCCTCCAGGTGGTGGTGGAATGGTTCCACCTCCTCCCCCTATTCCTGGAGCCAAGGGTCTGATGATCCCCCCACCCCCACCACCCAACGCTGCCTTAGGTTCAGGCTGGAGACCGGCATACATGGCTGGAGATGTTTCGCCGTCTACAATCCACATGCCGTCAATTAGACCTAAGAAGAAGCTCAAGGCTTTGCATTGGGACAAGGTCGACACTCCTCAGGTGACCGTTTGGGCTGGTCACGCACCGACTCCTGAGCAGAAGGAAGAGAAATATACCGAGCTTGCCAAGAAGGGTGTCTTGGACGAGGTTGAGCGATTGTTCATGGCCAAAGAAACGAAAATCTTTGGAGCCAGTACTGGTGCGAAGCAGCGCACTGCCAAGAAACAGATTATCTCGAACGATCTATCCAAGAACTTCCAGATTGCTCTGTCCAAGTTCTCTCAATACCCGGCCGAGGAGGTGACTCGCATGATCATCCACTGTGACAAGGATATTCTGGATAACAATGTTGTTATGGACTTCTTGCAAAGAGACGAAATGTGCAGTATACCAGAGAACGTCGCCAAGCTTATGGCGCCATATAGTAAGGATTGGACGGGTCCTGGCGCCGCTACTTCCGATCGTGAACAGGATCCCTCCGAGATCACTCGCGAGGATCAAATCTATCTCTATACTGCATTTGAGCTAAATCACTACTGGAAAGCAAGAAACAGAGCGCTTGCACTGACTCGCACCTACGAACCAGAGTACGAGCACATCTCCACAAGGCTACAGGAAGTCGCACGAGTCAGCGAGTCCTTGCGGGACTCGGTTTCGTTGATGAACGTGCTCGGTCTGATCCTCGACATTGGAAACTTCATGAACGACGCCAACAAGCAGGCCCAGGGTTTCAAGCTGAGCTCCCTCGCCCGGCTGGGTATGGTGAAAGATGATAAGAATGAGACTACCTTCGCCGATCTGGTCGAGCGTATCGTGCGCAACCAGTACCCAGAGTGGGAGGGCTTCCTCGAGGAGATCAGCGGTGTTATTGGCCTGCAGAAGATTAATGTCGATCAGCTCCGCACTGACGCCCTCAAGTACATTGGCAACATTAAGAACGTACAGTCGAGCTTGGACGCTGGCAACCTGAGTGACCCTAAGAGGTTCCACCCCCAGGATCGTGTCAGCCAAGTCGTCCAGCGATCGATGAAGGATGCTAGACGGAAGGCTGAGCAGCTGCAGCTTTACTTGGATGAGATGGTGAAGGCTTATGATGATATCATGGTCTTCTACGGTGAAGACAATGCAGACGAGAACGCTAGACGAGAGTTCTTTGCTAAGTTGAGCGCGTTCTTGATCGAGTGGAAGAAATCCAGAGAGAAGAACACATCTTTGGAAGAATCCAGAAGGCGCACAGAAGCATC
Source organism: Penicillium sp. CMV-2018d (assembly GCA_028827225.1). NCBI lineage: Eukaryota > Fungi > Ascomycota > Eurotiomycetes > Eurotiales > Aspergillaceae > Penicillium > Penicillium hesseltinei. The sequence goes on from JAPZBW010000003.1 coordinate 529,958, forward strand.
CCTCGCCCGCAAGCGAATTAATGTCAACCTCGCCAACAACACTCCCACTGCGGAGGCCGCGCAGTCACCTGCCTCAAGTGGTGCTATGGACTCATTACTGGAGAAGTTGCGTGCTGCAGCACCTCAAGCCAAGGATCAACGTGATCGCCGTCGTCGTGCTCGTCTAAAGGAGCGGCATAACGTCCGCGTAACGTCGGGCTCCAAGCCACCACCTGATTCGGGTGAGGCGGAAGAAGGCGAAGAGGGAGCCGAAAACACGGCTAATGGCGAAAACAATGACGAGAACGGTCTTCTCAGTCCTCCAGCCACCGCAGATGAAGATGGCAAGGAAGCTCAAGTGTCTGAAGGCGAAGACGTTGCCGATCGTGCCGCCAGCATGCTTCTCGGTCTGAGAAGTAATTCGGATGCAGGCGGTGGCGAGCGCCAGAGACGGAGAAGAGAGAGCGCAGATGAAGAGCGTCGTAATCGCCGCATGAGACGCCGCAATCCCGCCACAAGCGGGAGCAAAGATAGCGCGGATGGTTCTAGTGGCCTTGCTACAGTCCAAGAGCCTGCTTCTCCGGAGCAGACAGACTCGGTGATCGCAGATGACCAACAACTACCCAGCCCGCCCAACGAGTCTCAGCCTCCGCCTTCAATTGTCGTATCGGAGCAAGGCGAGTCATTATCACAGGATCCCTCGATTGACGGTTCTCCTCACAAACCAACTGATTTGTCAGATTGAGTCAACCACCGACAGCCGATTTAATTTAATGTCTTATCGATTCCCATTGGTGACGCATGGAGCCAAACCCAAATGGTCTCCATCGCCATCAACATCACCACTACCACTACAACCGCCCTCGATTGTATAATACCCATTCCCTACCTACACTACACTTTGAGCCGCCCTCCTTAATTTGACGAGCCGAGCATGGTGTGATGATACCTTTCTTTGTTTCTTCTCTTCCATTTCCTCCTAACACCATCCCTTCATGTGCAATCATTATCTCTTTTCTTTTCGTTATCTACTCCCCGCATACCTTGCCACCGACACCCTGTCTCTCTCTCTCTCTCTCTCTCCTTGTACATAATCTCTTTCCCCCTGTCTTCATCAAACGCTATCTGCCATGAAAATGTCGCCATGATTGGAGGGCGTATCATTGAATCGCATATTGAGCTTGATGTTCAATGTTTCCTGCATTGTCACCGTGTTCTTTACTTCCTACTTTCGGAGCGCAGGCGTGATCCAGTTTTATATCTGCTGTGTATCCTTGACTAGAGCGGCATTAGATGGACTGCTATTGCTTGTGCTTTTCAGGATCATTTAAATACTCACAGTTAGACAAAATCTATGTTCTGATCTCTTCAATCTTCCAATGCTGTCACACTTGTAGTTCGTACTCGTATCTTGTATAGTTCTTATCGATCACGTGCATGTCTTATCGCCAGATAAACATTGGACCAACATTTGGACATTTGAACATTTGAACGCTCTCGACATCTACCAATATTTCGTTGGTTCAATCTTGCGCATGCGAGCATCTCGCCGAGTACTGCGTTGGGCTTTTCCCTTCAGCACATCATCAAGCCAACCATGGCAAACGATATCAAATAAATCCTATATCCGACGTCATGGCTTTTTCTCCGAATCGCCAGGTCCCTGGCGGAATCCCGGACAAGCTCGAGCGTTCTCGTCGACTCGCCCTACCAGATTCATGCTAGACGGAGACTCCACAATATATGCGCTCTCCACTGCAACCGGACGAGCAGCCATTGCAGTCGTGCGCATATCAGGTCCCGCCTGTACCTCGGTATGATTCCGCAAGACAACCCCAAACCACCAAAACACCAGAACTAACAAACACCATCTAGATATACAAAAGTCTCTGCCCAAACCTCCCCCTCCCAAAACCCCGCTATGCATCCCTCCGCACCCTCTACGACCCAACCAAACCTCCAACCACAAACACAATCCTCGACGCCGGCGCCTTAGTCCTTTACTTCCCCTCCCCGCGAACCGCAACAGGCGAAGAAATCCTCGAACTCCACATCCACGGCGGGCCGGCAATAACAAAAGCAGTCCTCTCAGCAATCGCCCAAACAAACACCCCAGAACAAACAGTCCGCTACGCCGAACCAGGCGAATTCACCCGTCGCGCATTCATGAACGACCGTCTAAGCCTACCTCAGATCGAAGCACTCGGCGACACACTCTCCGCAGATACAGAGCAACAGCGCAGACTAGCCGTGCGCGGATCCAGCGATGCATTGCTGAACCGGTACGAGCGATGGCGACAGGGTCTGCTCTATGCGCGCGGTGAACTGGAGGCGTTGATTGATTTCTCTGAGGATCAGCATTTCGATGAGTCGACCGAGGAACTTGTTTCGTCTGTTGCGGGTCAGGTGCGCGCGCTGAGCGTGCAGATTGGTTTCCATATTGCTAATGCGTCGCGCGGGGAGTTGCTTAGGAATGGGATTCGGGTTGCGCTGTTAGGTGCGCCGAATGCCGGGAAGAGTTCGTTGCTTAATCGCGTTGTTGGGAAGGAGGCGGCTATTGTTAGTACTGAGCAGGGGACGACGAGGGATATTGTTGATGTTGGGGTTGATCTTGGGGGATGGTATTGTAAGCTTGGGGATATGGCGGGGATTCGGGCGGAGGGTGACTCTGGGGATGGTGAGAGGGTTGTTATTGGGGCTGTTGAGAAAGAGGGGATTCGGAGGGCTAGAGAGAGAGCTTTGGAGTCCGATGTTGTTATTGTGGTTGTTTCGCTGGAAGATACAGCCACTGGTGTTCGGTTGTTCGTTGAGCCCGAGGTGCTTGGTGCTGTTAATGACTGTTTGGAGGCGGGAAAATGTCTCGTTGTTGCCATCAACAAGTGCGATAAGCTACACTCTGCCTTGGAAAGTGGTGAAAGTGGTGTGCCGCAGTCATTGTCTGATACCATCCACGACATCTTCCCTTCGGTCCCGGTAGACCGTGTGTTTGCCATTTCTTGCGAGGAAGCCAAGCGGGGAGCATCGTCTCTCGATATTACTACAGACCCGGGTAATCTACAGGTCTTTCTACGTGGACTAATTACGACTTTCGAGCAGATTGCCTCGCCCCTTGGCGTGGATGGAGATGGGGGGTATGATCTTTCATATTGGGAAGATTCTCTAGGTGTCACGCATCGCCAAAGCTCCAATCTTCAAAGATGTCTTGATCATCTGGATGACTTCCTATCTCAAGCCTCTTCTGCTGAATGCCCTGATTCCCCACACGAGAAAGAACTCGGCTCTCTTGATTCCTATGTTGAATCTGAAGTCGATATCGTCACCGCTGCGGAACACCTGCGCTTTGCGGCTGATATGCTGGCCAAGATCACAGGAAAAGGCGAGAGTGGAGATGTCGAGGATGTGTTGGGAGTTGTCTTTGAGAAGTAAGTACTGGAGGATTTTGGTCTTGGTGTTGGTCCGGAATGGTGAGCTGACTGTCGTAGGTTCTGTGTCGGCAAGTGAACAGTCCGGATTCAAGGATGGCTCCGACGAGGAGGTTGACCTGCAACGCTGTCTCATGATAACTTCCAGTGTTCGGCAAGAGTCGTGATATCCGCTGGTTGCTGGTTGCTGGTTTGCAATTGAGGTGATTGAAATGATTGCTGAGGGTGCATTGTCCATGTACATTCTGGACAGCCTAATTTTGGCCAGACAGAAGCTCGGGACACGGGCGGTTGGCTGGGGCATTGTACCCTCCTCGACCCATTGCAGAAGGCAGCATGATGAATGATTTAGGCAGAGATAAATGCCGGAATAGCTTCAAAGTGGGTGTAGATAGGAGGTGTGTCGAAGAAGTTGTAACAACCCGATGCAATGTATGAATAGCTAGACTAATAATGTGTACAATAAAACAAGAACCGAACAACAACCCGATACTTATAAGAAATCAAAAAGGACATCCTAAAATTGCCTGCCTTGGTTGCCGGGGCCCCATTCAACATCCCAGGCACCCAGGAATGAATCCACCGGGTTCATTTCCGAAACCCACACTCCTATTGTCCTTGTCAAAGACGCAGAGAAGTCTGTCAAACATGAATGATCTGAGTCAGGATCCAGATACGGCCTCCGTGAGGTACCTAGGCTACTTGCCGTTCGGTGTGTGTCTCAGTTATGTCCGATGCCGAAATATAGCAACATAGCACGCCGTAAATTATTCCATTGAGGCTTGGAAGTTTATCCTTGTCGATGCTACGGTACCATGAGGGATTCTAATGCTGAGGCGAGGTTCAGCTGTAGTCCTATAGAAAGTCGAGTTTGAGGTTGAAACATGCTAGTGTCGATCATTGGGATTACGCGCATTTTCGATATTTCTATACTTATTCATGTATTATTTTTATTGTTTTGATTTATTTCTTTTGCTATTGGCTGTATTATTCTCTTTATTTACTATTCGACTAAGATATCGGTTCAAATGTTTCAATTGTAAAACTCATGTCAGATCTAAGAATAGCGTGCATGGAGAATTCCTTCTAGAAGGATTGTAAATCCAATCAAAAATAGAACAGAAAGAAAAGAAAGACCAAAGAAATGCCCCGAGAATAAAAATAAGAAACCCACGTTGTGCTCCTGCAGAATTCACAACGTCATTCTCCATTACCCTGTCGTCGGGGCTGACAAGTACCTTGCATTGGACATGTAACTGGACTATCTGGGAGTTTGCTTACAAGAATTAAAAAGAAGATTCTAGTCTATAATAAGCTAATAGCCTAGTAGGTAAGGTGTAGAGTATAGGATAACCACCGATGGCTGGTTGTGCAAGGTGTGCAGCATTTGCTATGAATAGCTTCATCATCCCTGTCCATATTGGGTTTCTTGCTGAAGGGTCTATTTAGCTTTATTTAGTGATACTCATATCCTGGTGATGATTTTGTTTAACCGTTCTCTTTGTTTTGTGTTTCTTTCATCGTTCTTTGTGCTATTCCTTTAGTTTATCTATTGTCTAAGGGTGTTCACACATATATATTTTTGGAAAATTGCCTCGAAAAGAGCACTTTCACAGTTGGATCACACCTAATATACAGAGATTCCCCTTGTATAGTGCTACTTCAATAGAAACACTACTGGATAAACATTACGAAATGGAAGATAAAAGACAGGAATGTTATTTGGCGATGGAAGCTATTCTACTCACATTGCAATATCGCACGCCATGACATTTCCAAACCAGAAACAAACCACAATGCCTCACCTCACTGTAGCCCACTTCTTCCCCACAAACGAAAAAAGAAACCATTGATATCCCCTTCCCCTCTCCGAAACCGAAAAAGCTGACCCTCAAAGTCCTCAGAGCATACCAAGCAACCCACCACAATTTCAATGGCAGGTTGACATGAGTATTCATGATGAGAGAAACTTAATAGCTGACATAGTCGGAGCCAGGGCACTCGTAGTACTCAATGTAGAAGTCGCGGAGAGCACCGAGGCACTCAGAAGGGTTGAGTAAGTAAGAGCAGGCGGGGTTTTGTTCGACATGGTGGTAGAGGTGAGAGACCTGAGGGAACTGGGTCCGGCATTGGTAACAGAAGAACGGATTTGCATCCGTGAGCTTGTTGCCATAGAAGCCGTATTCGGGTGTCTCAAAAGCGAGGGTGCGGATCCGATCTCGCTTCACGCACCGACCTTCTTCGAGGTGATAAAGGAGGCCAGAGAATCCAATCCAGTTAGTTGGACAAAACCAGCATTCATAGACTGGAAGGCCTAGAGGGTTGTCGTTTTGACGTGCTGCAGGTTGCAGATACATCGTGGTTGAGGGGGTAGGTGTGGGTGTGGAGAGTGTGAAGAGTGGTGGATGATTAGATGTGAATCAATGATCGACGATATGACGATGGCCGATGGATAAAAGAGGACAGTGATAGAAGGTGAAGGAGTGAAAGAGAGGAAGAGGAAGAGGTGGACTTGTGCTCGTTTTATAGCGAAAAGAGTACTTGCTGTTTTGGGGACGCGTCTTGACTACGTTTGTTACGGCATCATCTATTTGCCATTGAATTTCACTTTCTCCTTCTTCTCTTCTGAGTCTTTCTTACATATCACTATATTTGATGGTTCTTGGATTTTAAGATGTACTCACATCAGCTCCTTTCAGCGTTTTATCAATATGAGTGTATATGGAGTTCAAATAGAAGATTCATGCCACAGGGAATATGATCCTGCATCTCTTAATCAGAAATAAACTATTGAGGAATCCAGTTCCAAGATATTCAGTCACCGAACCCTTGGGCTCATTCATGGGAGCCCTGGCTCGAACTATATAGAATAGCCCTTGGGTTGACAATGCCGAGTCCGACATATAGTTTTGCGTCATTACATACATTGCTACTACCCTACTTGTTGAAAGTATTATTCAGAGTCTCCCAACTTGCAAGCACAATAGATCGAACCTGTCCGATCACAGGGCCACGATACCGCCACGCAAAATGACCAGCCATCCACGTTGACCCCACAACCGCAGCTAGAGCAAGCCCACTGACAGCGTAGAGATCCCAGTTCTTGGCTTTGAAAGCAGACATCCGCATATCGGCGGTCTGTAAGTGCATCGGTCGCAGTTCCTTGCCATCTTTGAACCGTAGCTCGTTGTCGTACATGAGTTCCTCAATAAGATCGGCGGCGTGGTGCTTGCGACGACTAGCAACATGAGCAATGCGCTGAAGGCGCAGCACATTCTGGCTGTATGTTTCGTTTTCGGATTTGAGAATCTTCTTGGCTTTGTCGTAGATCTCGTCCGATGTAAAATCAAACTTATTCAATGACTCGGCCACACCTCCTGCCACGAGCCGGGTGGAGTTGGCGATTTGGTCTGAGAAGATACCCATGGATAGCATTGGCTTGCCGTGGTAAAGACCCTCGTTGGCACTAGATCCTCCGCCGTGAGTGAAGTAGAGCTTGGTTGATTCGCTGTCCAGGATGGCACGTTGAGGTGCGAAAAATGGGAAGAGCCAATCTGGGTGTTTGTTGTCGAGTAGGTCGCCCAGGGTGGCTTCTTTTGAATCGCCAGTTTTGAATGGGAAGGAGGCGCTAGGAAGTTCCCAGCTGTCAGTAGAAGGAGAGATTTATTCTCATTAGTGGTGTAAGTTCTTACCTGCGGTCAAGGTCTGCTCGACACGTCTTGCCCATAGCCCAGACCACACCATCAATCAATCCATCCTCTTTGAGACGATTTACACCCTCCACTATCTTGGCAGCATCCCTATGGGGCAGGATGATATGAGTCCCAAGGGCGATATAAAGGACTGATTTATGACTGGTCAAGAATGCCCCACACTCCTGGTCTAGTGGCTGGTAGGTTGGACCCAAGAGAGGACCTACAGGAGCAGCGGTTGGGGGTAGATCGCGCGGGATCTCCAGCCCAAAGAAAGAGTTGACAAAGAAGAGATAGTCTGGTTTGCTGGGCTTGTGAGGTGGATGAAAGACAACGTTGTCACTTCGCATCTTCTTGCTCCATTTTCCTGCACGTATGATAGTCGGAATATCCGGGACGAGGAATATCTCATTCATAATGCGTAGCCACATCGGAGTATCTTCAGACGTCATGGTCCCTGGAAGCTGGAAGCCTGGCTGGCCGGGGATGTACGAACAAGGCAACTGGAAGAAAGGCATAGTGGGGGCGACGATTGCCACTGGGAACTTGTACTCGACGTGAATATCGTGGGTTGCTTCGACGAAGAAATCCGCAATTATCATGTCCGGTCGAGTGGCGGGATCATCCATGATCTTTTTGAGACCATGGTAGGCTTGAGGCCAGAAGGAATCGAACAGGTATTTGGATCCCATGGCTGGTCCGATACCCTTGGAGATATCCCATGCCTGCATACGTCGATAGTGGGCATCGAGTTGCTCGGCAGTTGGTCCAGGCCCTAACTGATGAAGCTTGGTGACAAAGTCATACTCGGGTTTCACCCAGCTCTCCTGTCCCTCGAGTGTCGCAAATTCAACTTGGTGACCACGGTCCGCGAGGACCCGGCCAATTTCTAGAACAGGAGCTGTGTAGGATGTTTAGTGTCTATATCTGTCACATTTCGGGTTGTGAATTTTACCGGCATGTGTGAATCCCCCCGTGGTAACCACCAGCAAGATCTTTCGAGATGGATGTACTTGGGACTGACTCATTATGAGAGAATGGGAGATATTAGAGAATGAAAGAGTAGAGAAATGAAGTATATACCCCAAAATCGGGACAGAAATGGCCCCCAATATCAGGCCACCACGGACTTCGGGATTTCCAAACGAATTCCGCCGAGTCGATTATTTATGGATTTGAGCTCATTCTAGCCATCTAGACCTCATGATGCCATATTTTTCATCAAAGTCAAATACCTGACACAGTGCTATCCGGCCCTTCAAAAGAAAGCAGTCGTACTGGAGCTGACGGAATCACGCTACCGAAAATGAACAATGAACTCGCTTAACCGTTTAACCTGTAGGCATGGTATGATCCCAAAAATGTAGGACCTGGAACAAATGTCAAAGATGAACCCCATTTGAGAGGAAAGGAGAAATGGTGACTCGGAGATTGTCCGTCCGGAGAATTAACCTTCTTTTTACCCCGTGGGGTATTCTTTAGCCGAAAACACGCGTCTTCCCTTTGTCATACCCCCTTTCAATACCCATAAGTCAAGTCCTGGATATCTTGATGAGAACACTCTATCTGTATTTATCGATATTGTATAGGTGTTGGACCTGAACCCATTTTCGATGCCACCCACGTCAAGCCATACCGAGAGCGTCGACACAAATGGCCAAGAGCCACAGGATGCATCCAAGTTCCACGAGGATCTGCCCGCTTGCCAATTTTGCCGAAAGAAAAAATCGCGCTGCAGCCGGACTCAACCTTGCGGAGAATGCACCCGCTCCGGCGTCGAGTGCGTCTATGATGAGCGTCGCATAAAGCCTGGCCTCCGCACTGGCGCAATGGACCAACTGTATCGCCGTATGGAAACACTCGAAAATATGTTCCTTGGTCAGGAATTCCTCTGGCAACAAATGTGGAAGACCATGTATCCGAATGAGCTTCTACCAGTGTCTAACGAGCGATCTACCAATATTGAAGACCTCGCTCGGCGACGAGATGAGCTCAAGTCCGCTTTGCTTCGCTCATCATCGTCACTGGATCAGAGGGATGAGGAGCAGGAGGAGGAGGCGGTAGAGCCAGCTTCTCGTCCAACAAAAAGACGACGCTGTGTGCCCCCTACTGCGCCCTTCGTCCCAGTCAGCGTGGATGAAGACACCGACGGTCTTCTTTCAACTGAGATCATGACGGAGCTAGTGAGCTTCTACTTTGTCAATATACACCCATGGATACCGATTCTCCACGTGACAAGGTTTTGGGAGCGTATGCAATCCCCAGATGAGCGTCCCCGTATTTCCTGCATCCTTCACGCAATCATCGCTGTATGTGTACGTTTCTCCCAGAGCAAAGAACTGGACACAGGGACGAAGGCATCTGTCGCTGAGCAGAGCAGAAAGAGAGTTATATTGGCTAGCACCGATTGTTACTCGGTTGAGCATTTGCAGGCATTGATCATAATTGCATTTGAAACAGTGAGCCGCACAAAAGGACAATTTCACTCTTCTGGTCAACTAATCCTTCCTCATTTTGGCAGATTGAACGAGGACGCGGACCTTCGTCGTGGTCTATCGTCGGCAGTACTATCGGTGCCGTAAATCAACTTCAACTCGCCGTCGAGGAAGATGTTTTATACCGTTCGACTAATTCGGGTGAGTCGTTGATTCGGCGGATGGTTTTCCTGCCCCCGTCGAGGTCTTGGAGTGAAGCGGAGGAGCGTCGGCGAATATTTTGGGCTGTGTTTTTGATGGATCGCTTCTGCAGTGTATCCACGGGCCGGGAGGTAAGTCTGGCTAGTGATTTGAAACGTCGTCTCCCTTGTGAGGGAGCGGTCTGGAAGAAAGAGACAGAGGTTTGCGCGCCCTTTTTCGGCATCTCAGATTCGAAGGATACCGCAGCAACCTCATCACTTCTAAGCAGTGGAGTGATAAATTCGGATGATCTCCCAATAGGTGGATTTGCGTACAATATCGAGGCTACTGAATCACTTACATTGGTTACAAACTTCTTCCTCGACTATCCGTTCATTGTTGCAGATGCGGAAAAAGCTCGGATTTGGATGATGAAATTCAAAGAGTTGGATCTGCGGCTCATCCAGTTCGTTCTGTATAGCTTCAAAATGTGTGCGTGTGGCCTACTAACCGCTATGATATCCTCTATAGGTGGAAACTGTACCTTCCCCGAAGATGGCGAGAGGCATCTGTCCTTAATTCGGATGGAGTCATGGACCCGAACCTGACACTGGCGCATATCACACATAATACCGCGGTCATCCTACTACATCAAGCAATTGCATACCCACCCCCTCACTGGAATAATTGCTCAATCAAGCTGCCATCTACCTCATCTGCAGAAACGTGCCTAGAGGCGGCATCTGAGATCGCTACTATTGGGCACCAATTCCTGTCGTTATCGCCCATCTTTACCAACCCTCAATTTTCTTTCTGTCTGTTCATTGCCGGGAGAATGCTCCTAGCCCATGCAAGATACAACCAGGTGATCGTTCCACCTGCTCTCGATACCCTGATCGCCGGCCTTCTCGAAATCTCTCAGCGATGGACAGGAAGAAACGAGAATATAGGCTCAACAGGTGACAACCTCGCCTCGACTTTCGCGAAGCGACTCGTGGATGCCCAAAATGACTCCAGTGCTACCCGTCGCCCGAGCTTAGATATCAGGCAAACTGCATGTTGGGACGGAAGTAAGGAGCAACCCCCTACGCAACTTCCTACCAGCACCTCGCCATTTCAGCCTGGTATACACAAGTCCGGGGCTTCCAATGGAGAACATCATTCCGAAGACAGAAGGCAGTCGCCACAAGAGCCGTATGGCTTGGATCCATTTAGCCTGGCTTTCCCACCACTCCCACCATCTTTCCAGCAAGGCTTTCCTATTTTCCCTGCATCAGACCCGCTCTCGGTATATGGACCATCTGATGTTTATCAGGCAAACCCTCAATTGAATATGCAGTCACAAGATCCGCGTCTTGGTATGTGGCAAGATGCCAACGCAGCATTTGGAAATGACATGACTCTCCAAGCCGACCTCGCGCAAGTTTTCAATCCTACCCCTAATTCTGGTCAGAGGATAAGTCGCTATGGTATAGTACAGGCTGAAAGCCAAGAGTCAGACAAGGGCCCAGGGGATTTCCCGACTGATAGCATGAATGAGTGAAAGCTTTAAGTGTGTTCTCTGATCAACTGTATTATTCTGCATCTTCTACCAAATTTAATGACATGTGTCAAGCAAATCTCCGAATCTCCTTCTATTGTATTACCATCACACCATAGAAGACTCAAGCCCCATCTCAAGTATCATGTTGCCAAAAAGCAAAAAGTAATAGTCCGCATAAACCAGTCCATGGTTTGACCACCTTCTCGGCGCGAACTCATAGTTATTGATGGTGGCTCCGCCCAGGATAGTCTCACGTGCCTTTGGCGTAGTTCCAATATTATGCACAACCTGTAGAATATCAAAGCCGTCCCCAGTTTGCTCATGGATACAGCCATCTGGATAGACTGGAACTTGCGATACAAGACGTCTAGCCTCAAACTGAAGAGTTTCACGACCCAGGAACATATCAACCACGTTGTTGACTAGCTTTATCGACTGATGGAGATAGTGCTTCGCCTCTTGGCTACCAATAAGCTCTTTGTAAATGAGAAGCATGCCACACGCAGCGATCATAGCTGCAGACGTATCACGGGGACACGACTCTGTCACCGGGGCATTGAAATCCCAGTACGGCACTCCATCAGCTGGCAAATGCGCAATAAAGTAGTCTGCCAGGTCTTTGGCTACGCTCAGGAACGACAAGTCGCGAGTCCAATGGAAGGTCTGCATGAATCCCAAAATCCCCCATGCCTGTCCTCGAGCCCAGCAACTGTCGTCATTATAGCCCTGGTTTGTGAATCGAGCTTTGACATTGCCGGTCTCCGTGTCAAGATTCACAACATGGAATGTACTGTTGTCTTTCCGAATATGGTGTTTTTGTGTCGTACGCGCATGTGCCAGCGCGATGTCATATAATGCGGAATTCGAAGTCTCCTTTGCAGCCCAGAAAAGAAGATCAAGGTTGAGCATGTTATCGATAATCACCAAAAAATCCAACGATGGATCTGTGAATTGGTACCGATTGGTAATGCAGGTGTCCCAGCTGCGCAAACACTGCGTAACTGTGTTGAACCGACTCGCAAGGGAGTGCGCGGCCATGACCAACGTGCTGAACGCAGCTGGGTCCCGGTTCAACTCCCAGGCTTTCATAGCCCACGGTGCAATCATAAACCCGACATCATGTGTATCACGTTTGAGTGCGTTTTGATGAAGATTGGTCGTCCACCACCGACATAGGTGCTCGAGTTGGAGTGGGTGAGGCCTTATCTCGTCGACAGGTTTAGGTAGAGACACCTGTCGATTATACCGAATCGACCGCTCGAGCAGAAGATACATGGACCCAGGAAAGAAGCCCGATGTCCAGAAATCAAGGGTCCGGTAGACATAATGGCCTCTTTCGTCGGTATACTCCGGATAGAGCACGGGCGGGTTGGACTAAATATAGTCAGGTCTGGGTTTCTGGAGAGGTTTACTAGTAATGCTTACGCTTCCCAATGCACGAGCAGCCACACGCCATAGCTTTGCCTCGACAGACTCTGAAAAAAGTGCCTTTGTCACCCGCTCTGGTGGCGCCTGAGCTGTGCTGAAACCATCCACGCCAGGGAACTCCCATGACTCTGGACTGATCTTTGTAATCTGTTGGAAACATTTAGCAAAAGACTATATGTGAGGAAGGTATTGGGTTCAAAACATACAGTGATGTTGTTTTCTAGAGGCATTTTCGAAACGATCCGGAAAGACGTGCACCGGAGTAGGTTGGATATCGAAAGACGGAGAAAAATGACCAAATTAAGAAATTCGTAATGAAACCAGATAGAAAGGAAATTGGATCGTGGTACAAGCTTGAGGTACTTATGAACAATACCTAGGTATTAGCCTTCTAAGGTGACATCTTGGTGCCCGGGAGTTGCTCCGGGACTTTACCCGCCAGAGACCAGGCAACCAAGTACGGGGAAGGATAGTGATATACCCAAGTACGGCTCTATGCAAACTAGAACTTGGATTTCTGAATGTGCAAGCATTGATTAAGTTGGGATTTGAATGTCCGAAAGGGATTGTACTTATGAGTTCGTGGTTTATTCGATTGTAATACATCAAGCGCATCTTTCCCTCAAGCAATATATCAGATACATATCAGATATATATCAGATACAATAAGTGGGTGCGAAGGTGTATAGCGGCCTCTGTTCAGTTTTAATTAAAATATGCATTGCTGTCTTAAAATACCTGAATTATGCCTGAACTATGCCTGATTTTAGACCTACATAGTGTATTGTAAATTGAAGCTATTCCCACCACAGTATACATATCCCTTATAGCAGGTTTTAGATATCAGCCAACCGGGTTTTTACCAGGCAGAAAATTAAAAGGTTATATATAGAAAAGTCTCTGCTTTCGTATATACCTAAAAAGAGCATCTAAAAAGAGCATCCAAAAGACATAACAAGGCCGTATAAGCGGCCCACAAATCATCGTTTTCGTCAAATCTCACGCATTAAACCTCCAACAACACAAATCATCATATTGAAGCTATTCATACAATACAGCATTATATTTACCTAGGGATCCGGTAGGGTTCCCAATCCGGTTAGCGGACGCGCGGGGGACTAGATCTACCTATATATACCCACCTACCGCCCCAGATCTTCCTCTTCTCTTTTTTCTTCTTCAGCTCTCTTTGCCTATTGGCTTAGATCAAGTGTAGTATCTGTTCTTTTCAGTTTAATCTCTGAAAGTTTCCGTCCAGGAAACACTTTGATTATTCCTATTTTTGAAACCTGTGACTTGGCCCCTATGCTTGCATATGCCTTGTTGCACAGTGTCATTGGGCTTACACTACCCCCGATCGACGCGAACTCCTTTTTCATCAACTGTTCGGCTTGTCTGGGCGCTTGGAGAAGAAGATTTCTTTTTGTCAACGTAGATGATGTCCCCTCTCTGTTGCTTCACATTTCTCTCACTACGCCTTCGTACTGTTCCGGGCTCTGTAATAGTATGTCAGGTATCTTAATTTTCTGTATAAGGCAAGGCATTTTAAGGCAGCAATGCATATTTTAATTGAAACTGAACAGAGGCCGCTATACACCTTCGCAAGTGGGATTACTAGCTTGCTAATTCTGACAGCAGCCAGTTGCTAATGGGACCCAGGCTTTTGCTGGCATCAACATACTAATTAAGCCTACTTAAAGGTAAAATCCCATTAGATAGTCAAAGGAAGACAATATATGCCCTGAAGCCTGCCATTAGTTCTATTCATATAGTAGAACGTATCTTTTGGAATCTACCCAATACTCCAAAATAGACAGTGTTGTAATGTTGTTTATGGAAGCAGATAACAGAGAAGAGAGATTGTTCTAGGGATAATTCATGACGCGATGAACTGGACGTTTTTGACGTGCTCATTGACAAACAAAGGAACAAAATCTGAGACCATGTACCACCTGGGCTTCTCCATTTGGCCAGAAATCACCTTGTCGTCGATCTTGAGGTTCTCAAAAGTAACATCCTCGACCCGTTGAGTCTCGTTATAACCCAAAATCAGCGATGGATTGATGGTTCTGGAGTCACGCGTGCACAAAGAAAGGTTTTTGAAAGTGACATTTCGAATCGCCCGCCCAGGAGCAGCACTCCACATCTTATTGTGCATCACTCGGATATTGAAGAGTTGGCCGCGGGTGATCCTTTCCACTCGGACATCCTCTGCATGGATATCTTGGATCAAGTTGGAGTCGGCAGCATTGATAGCAATACATCCTTGGTACCACAGCTGGTTCTCCTCTTGGTCCAAGATATCAATGTTCCGGATCGTGACATTGCTGATAGTCTCCGGATTGGCGCAGTTGCCATGTGTACCCATCATTATAGCGTGGGCTATGTCTGGCAGCAAAACGCAATTTTGGATGGTGATGTTGTTGGAATCACCATACCAGTCCCAGCGATGAGAATAGAGCGCAATGGTGTCATCCGAGTTGCGCAAAAAACAATTTTCGATCATGATTTCGGATGAACAAAAGAAATCCACCCCATCTCCGTTGCCGGAAGATGAGAATGAGCGATATCGATCGATATGCACATTCGTGCATTCTCCCGCAGAGAGACTGAATCCGTTGGCCCCCAAGGACGTGACACCTTCCACATGAATATTGCTCGCTTGGCTCATATGTATTGCGCCACCGAGTTCTCGATGGACATATCCACCCTTTGGACCGAGGATGAAGCCATGTCCTCGCACAGCACTGTTGGAGACACCAACAAAGTTCAGCCGGAAATTGATAAAAGCTCCACCGGCAATGTACACGGTAATACCTGACGGTATCATGAGATTGACCCCGTCTGTGATCCTCGAGTATGCTGATCCTTGATTCAAGCCTGGTCCGAAGTACCAGACATCTTTGGTATCTTCACTCGGGGCGTCGGGATCAATGGTGTTTGTGAGCAAGTGGAGGGCTTTCCACTTGTTACCATTCAGTTCGAGCATCACATCCTGGGCATGATCCAAAGTGAATGTGATTACGTTGTCTCGCAACTCAGTCTTGATATCTCGCGAGGCTGGTCGGATCGCTGCCACATCGACTGAGCCGGGTGTATATGTGACCTTGACTCTAACAGGTCCATTGAAGTCAAAGGACGCCACAGCGATCGAGTGATGATTGAAGTCATTGCAAGTGACATTCGCGTTGGCCACGTCAATAGCGTAGGCTGCGACCTGAGACCATTTTTCGGAGTCTCTGTTTGGCTGCACATGAACGATGAAATCTTGATTGATCAAAAGATCCGGAGGACTATCATATGTTTGAATCGACGCAGGTATCATGTTTGAAAATGGGGATTTTGCGGGGGGAGATGAATATTGTGGGCATCATTAATTGTTAGAACATTTTATCAGTGCTTTGAGTGCTTTGAGTACAAATCTGACATTTAATCGGAGAATGGAACAAGTACTGGAGCAAGTCCGAGTTCATATCAAATTGGCAGAGAGGAGATCTCGTGAGATGGGGGGTCCGGAGAATGTCCGGGACTTCCTCCGGCACTAAACTTGACCTTCGGTAAATGTGAGAGTGTCGAGTGTCGGCTAATATGGGGGAGTATAGATAGCTGACTTCATCCAATGTAAGTATTCAGCTATCCTAAAGCTACTGGCTATCTGACTATTTCATTACGCATTATGGCCAAAGAAACCGAAATGGCCACCGTCGACCACGAGGAGATGAAATCGAACTCGAATATGGCAGACACATGCGAAGATGACAACGAAAAGAAGGATCCCTACATGGCCGACCCTATTCAAATGGATGCTGCCACTGACCGGCGACTGTTCTGGAAGATCACTCGTCGTGTTCTTGTCATCCAGGTCATCACCTATTTCTGTCAATCTTTAGACAAAGGCATTTTGAACTACGCCTCTATTATGGGTATTAAAAGTGATGCCCATCTGGTGGGCCAGCAAGTGAGTGCTCCATGCTTCCCATTTCCAATCTACATCCAGCTAATAGATCCTCAGTACTCATGGTTAGGGACCATCCTATACATTGGCATCCTATGTGGCGAGTATCCACAAAACTTGCTTCTACAGAAATTCCCCGTGGCAAAGACCCTCGCTATCAATGTCTTTATTTGGGGAGCCGTTGTGGCATGCTCAGCGGCATCAACCAACTTTGCGTCTCTCATGGCGGTCCGATTTCTGTTGGGGTTCTTTGAGAGTTGTGTCCAGCCAGCAATGATGCTAGTGTAAGTTGTAATTCTCAGTCCCTTTTTTATAAAAGTGATTATGGCTTATATTTTCACAGCACAGGAATGTGGTATAAGAGAGAAGAGCAATCCCTCTTGAACTCGATTTGGTATTGTATGAGTGGAGTGCAACTAATTGTATGTGCTTCTTTTTTGTTTATATATCAAGTGCTAATACTTTCAGATCGGAGGCCTGCTAGGCTTTGGAGTCTCCCATTTCACGAATGGTCCGATTAAAAATTGGCAACTTCTATTCCTGGTCCTCGGTCTCTTTACGTGTGCCTGGTCCGTCGTTGTCGGCATTTTCCTTCCAGATAGTCCTCTCTCGGCCAAATGCTTTTCTGAAGATGACAAACGTCTGATGGTTGAACGAGTTCGACACAATGAGACGGGCATTGAGAACAAAAAATACAAGAAATACCAGGTGGTCGAAGCCCTCAAGGATCCTCTAGTGTGGTGCTGTGTCATGCTCATCCTGGTGGCTAACTTGGTTATTGGTGGCCTGGGAGTATTCTCCAATCTCATCATCCAAAAGTTTGGGTTTACGCTTCTTCAAACCCAACTCCTTAATATTGCCCAGGGAGCTTGGAGCATAATAGTCATGATTGGATCTGCGTGGGCATCCCAGCGATTCCAGCAAACGTGCCTTGTGATGATAGTAAGTATTTTGTCTCCCAACAAAACTGCGACATTTTACTGATCTAAAAGTATAGCTCTATACAATCCCGTCAATTATCGGCACAATTGTCATCCTCGTTGTTACCCCGACTCCATCGAACGCTGGGGGAATGCTGATCGCGTTCTACTGCACACAATTTTTCCCCGCGCAAGGCAACATGATCATCTCACTCATCACTCGAAATATTGCTGGACAAACAAAGAAGAGTTTTACTATGACGATGCTCTTTATTGGCTGGTCCGTTGGTAATCTGATTGCGCCCCAGATTTTCCAGGATGGAGACGCTCCTCGCTATCTACATGGCTTCTTGACGCACGTTATAATTTATGCCATCTATATTGGCATAGTCATTTTAACCCGGGTGATTATCATGGCTAGGAATCGTTCCAAAGAACGGGCGACAAGTGAAATATCTCACGACTTGGCTTTCCAGGATCTTACAGATCGTGAGAATCCAAATTTCCGTTATGTCTACTAGTATAGAGATTGCGCGTATATCATGAAATGCAAACACAAGTCTTATATTTTTCATGCTCTTCCTTTAGTAGATAGAACAAGAATCTAGCTTTCTGTTTGAGTTATCATACCAATGGTCATTCAATATGGTTTAAAGTCAGTGTTGATATGATCATTTACCAAATCAATTTGCCTCGAGGTGGCCATCTGTTCATCTCAATAGATAGCAAGTAAAGGGCCAGGGTGAAACTATGAATGGAAATATCACAGAGCCAAAAGAATTCTTAAGAAAGAGCGTTAGCCTATGTTATCCTATCAATCCAATACAGTAGTAGTAGTTGCCTATCAAGCATCCATCTCAAAGGTCATCCCAACAGTAAGCACTTGCAATTCTCTCTTAAGGGGCGCCGGTTCAATTTACAGCAAATTCAAGAAATATGAATGCATTCTTGCAGTTATGTGGAAGAGTACCTATGCCTCCGATTTAATCCGGTACAGCAAAGTACCGTGGCCGAACGCATCGTAGCCGCCAGAATTAGGACCATAATCACCACCGCCACCTTCAACACCCGCACTGATATTCTGATTAACATAATCCCGGTATTCCATCGACCACGACGCATTCATATGTTTGACACCAGCATAGTGAGATGCAACTGCCTCGTATCCTGGTCGGACACTAAAGCGCTGCTTACTAGCCACAAAACTCAGCAGGCCCTCCCAGCTAGTGTAAGGGGTATAGGGAACAGTGTTGTTTGTGTTGTATTTAGCAACATATTCGGCCCTATAGCAGAAATTTATTAGTCAATTTCTTTTTTTCTTTTCAAGGTTGTGGGAAAGGAGGGTTCTCACGCATGGAGGATCTCGTGTTGGTATGTCGAGAAGAGATCAACGCCCTGATTCCACCCCTGTTGTCCAATGACCCCCAGTAAAGCAATGCACAGGGTTGCATGGCCCTGATCACGGCCTGATTCTTGGATTTCCATCAGTTGCTTGCCGGAATCCTCCGTGAAGTTGGCGATGGAAAAGTACGGCAGCGCACCGTTGACGACAACACTACTATCTGGCAGGCCATATTGCCAGTAGTGAACAGCGTACTCGTACATGGTTTGGTTATCGTTGAAGATTCCGATTGCCTGAAGAGACGCAATATTGCACAAATCCCAATTCGCATAGTAAAAGTTTGTTTTGTAGTTGTGATGCTCGAGAAAATCCAAGTTGTATTTGGCAAATACATCGTTCAGCATGTTGCCAAACATAGTCTGATCGGCCTTTGTCCACCCAGGATAAGCACGGAGGAGCTCAGCTGCATTGGCAAATTGATAACCATACAGGCCTGCTGCGAGAAATTTGTCTTCAGTGCCGTTGATATCACGGAGCGTCGAGCCCCAGCCATTCAAAATTTGAACCGCGTGGTCCGCATAAGAAGTGTTGCCTCCGATGAGCCAGCGGAGTGTGAGCTGATACGCTGAATGCGCATCGCGGTATGCGTCCCCATAGTTTTGTGCAGGGGTGGGCTGCCATGTAGCATTGGTGCCGCGGACAAGAATCTCGTGAGGCTTTGGAACCCATGTCGTTTGGGCCAATGTGGTGGACTCAAGATGCTGCCATGCGCGGGACCATGGCTGGGCTTCGGCTTTCACGTACTTCTTGATTCTTTGGATATCTTGATTTGTGTGTAGGGCGCCTGGGTGAACGAACGGCTTCGCGTGGGCCACAGCACACCCAGTGGATAATAAAGTGAGACCCGCGAGGATATTCTTGAAATGCATGTTAGAACTTTGGATCCAAGGTAAGAACGAAAATCAAGTGATTTGACAACTATTTTGATTTATATTTGAATATCAACACTAACATGTCCCCCAGGTCTTTTCCCCGGGCTCTTCTCCGTGCTCTTCCCCGGGTCCGATCAGGTATCAGGCCATTAGGTATACTCCCTCCCCGCATATAGTACGGGCATATTGCCGTTCATCCGCCCTCAAGTGACAGTGGGGGCGTACTAAAAGGGTAGAAAGGAAGAAAAGGGAAAAGAAAAAGTAAAATGATGAACCATCCTATAGACATTAAGTCCCGTTTGGGATTGGAATCTATTATATACAATATACGACTCCGTAACTCCGTACCCTGAAAAATCATTTTAAGTCCATCCTGCCGTGTCCAAGTTGAAAAGTACGACCCTGTCAACCTCCTGAGTGGGATCACTCCATTATTTAGATTAAAAAAAAAGGAGTTCGTCGTACTAATATTCGGTTGTCGATCGCAATTCCGGCTGGGATCTGCGTTATTCAACGGGGAGAGTAGCCCTTTGGTCAACATAGAATCCACAGCTTAGTTGTGTTTTCTGTGTTTCAGGTCTTAGCTAATTCCTTCTAAGCGGGGGAGTTTTTTTCTATTTTTTTTTGTTGAATGAACACCTTCGATATACTGACGATCAGATTTGTGGACGCGCGTTAAGCCGGACAAGTCTCCGACCTTTCCCCGTCACCTCTTGAGGGTTGAATGGTGCATTTATGAAAGCCTTCACCTGAGACAGGGTCAACGTTAAGGTTCGGATGATGTATGTCGTAGGGTACTTAATCTATTCCACACAGTGGGTGATCTTATCATAGGGAGGAGGTTCGACTATTTATTCAAACGACCAGCGCTGTTTACTTGGACTCGGTACTCTCACTCACTCTCATTCACCTCCAAGATGCCCACTCTTCTCTCGTATCTATCTCTTCTCTCCTTCTCGCTGTCTACAACAGCCTTTGTTCACCCGGGGGCGCTTCACACCGCGTCGGATTTCGAGCGCATCCAGAAACACGTCGCCAACCAGGATGAACCTTGGAACACCACATGGACTTTATTGACTACGGGCGGGTTTGCCCAGTCAACCTACCAGCCCAACCCCAAAGAGACGGTGTATCGAGGTGACAACGGCGTCGATGGGCAAAACTACCCGTCCCTGTACAAAGACACTGCAGCCGCGTACCAACTTGCCCTACGCTGGAAAATCTCCAACGACAAGAGCTATGCAGATGCCGCGGTCAACATTCTGAATTCATGGGCTGTCACACTGACCGCCATCGAAGGTACCAGCGACAAATTCCTGGCCTCCGGTATTTACGGGTACCAGATGGCCAATGCAGCAGAGCTGATGTCTGATTATTCTGGCTGGGACAGCAGTAACAAGACTGCTACTGCGACCATGTTGACAAATATATTCGCCTCGATGAACACGCGGTTCATGGAGGAACATAACGGTCAGGACCATTATCACTACTACGCCAATTGGGATCAATGTAACCTCGCATCGCTCCTTGCTATCGGTATCTTCACCGATAACCAGACCATGTACGACTACGCCTTGAACTATGTCCGCAACGGCCCTTCAAACGGGGCTCTCCCTGTTTTTGCAGTTGCCAATTACACGGAATCAGGCTCAAACAAGGTCCTGACACAAGGACAAGAAGCTGGCAGGGACCAGGGCCATTCGACACTGGACCTCGTGCTTCTTGGTATCATAGCCCAACAGGCGTTTAACCAAGGAGATGACCTTTTCGCCGAATACAGTAACGAAATTCTCAATGCGTCAGTGTTCTACCATAAAATACCAGTGGCTTCAAACATAATTATTGACTGAAGCAATCTAGGGCTGAATATGTCGGGAAGTACAATGTTGGCCAAGAGGTGCCCTACACTCTATACCACAGCTACCAGGGAGATCAGCCTGCTATCTCAGGCGCTTCGCGGGGAACTGTTCGTCCCGGTTTCGAGCTGCTCTCTGCTCATTACGGCCAGATAAAGGGCCTCGACTCATCTTGGACAGATGCCTACCGTGATTGGGTGAATGCGAATTCCACGGACGGTGTTGAGGGTGGTGGTGGAAATTACGGCTCGACGTCGGGTGGCTTTGATGCGCTTGGGTTTGGCTCTCTGCTATATCGGATTTCTTAGGGGAGAATACTTTGAATACATGATTCAACACATGTATATGGTATGTAGTCTTCCTTCGTATTACATAGTTCTACCAGTTCCATACTATACTATATTCAGTCTCAGATTGAAACCAAAAGAAAAACATTCATTTCCGTCTCACTTTAGGACCTCCCCTTCTCTGTCCTATGAACCGAAAAGGGTCAGTAGGGAAGGGGTTCTGCCAATCTTCAATAGGAGTGCTAATGGGAGTGCGTTTATCTCTGGTCGACTTCTCTTCTTCGCTCTGTCGCTTCTTGGAATCCTCAAAATCGTCCACAAAGCAGTTCAATCTCTCCAACCATGCGGGCCATACCGCATTCTCAACTTTAAGTTCCCGACGAAGGCGTGCAATCTTGTTGGCCAATACCGTTGCCTCATCCTCCAATTTACAACTCATAAGTGATTGCAAAAGCAAAAATTGTGATTCCAAAAAGTGTATGTTGTGGGGGCCACGCTCCTTGGTCACATCTTTCAAGTCATTCCGGAAGTATATCAATGCCTCCTCTTTTTGACCTGCTCGTTTATAGCAATCCAGGAGGTTATATTTCTAATTCAAACCCTTGCTATTTGCTTTGGTCGCAATTGCCTTCCGGAGAAAGTGAGCTGCCATTGTCCAATCCTCACTCAGAGAATAGCAATCAGCGAGCGAGGCTGAGGCGTAGGCCTCATCCTGAGAGTTTGGTCCATGGAGACTCTGACTCTGCGAAATCACATCCGTGAGTATGTTCACTGCTTCCGACTGCGTCTTGAGGTCACGTCCCAGTAAATCTCCAAGGACGTATTGTACGGTGAGGAGATACTCCTGAGCTATAAACGGATCTTTGTGTCTCACGTCTAAAGCCAGCCGTACGAATGAGATGGTTTCATCTTGGCGACCCTGCTGGAACGCAATTTCGGCGAGCATCACAAAAACCGTGGAGTCTTTGGTAGTGCGCCGTAATTTTTGGGCTCTGTGAAAGACGGATTCCGCCTCTTTATATTCCCTGTTATAGAATAGCCCAAACCCTAGGCAGCATTGAAAATCGCCATAGCTTGGATGGGATGGGGCCTGTTCTATAAGGGTGCGCGCGAGAGGAACCACAGCTGCCCATTTCCCGCGCGCGACTTGATAGCGCAGCTTGTCCACTTCGGGAATCTTTGCGTCCTGGGAATGCTTCTTCAGCCATAAATTGACCCATAAACACAAGGGGCCAAATACCGGGCTAGCTCTCTTGTCTTTGTTCAACTCCATAATATAACCCCCCCAGGTGGCTATTGGTTCTTCTCGTATTGAATATTTCGAGTCTGTATCGCTAGGACGGCTAGTATCACTGGGACGGCGAGTATGCCTAGGACGGCGAGTATCGCTAGGACGGCCAGTATCGCTAGGGCGGCTACTATCGCTATAATCGCCGATATCAACATAGGCATCGTCGGCTGGTTTTCCCCGGGGATATCCGGGCTTCTTCGCCAGTTTCACTCTGGACTGAGTTTCATCAAAATGCTTGATGTGAGTGGAGACCAAAGAGGGGTTGTCGTCAGAACGGAGTTTCGAGGTCTGCTTTTCACTGGATCTGGGGCCATTGTGAGGCGAAGTCGGTGGTGTGAATGTAAAGCTAGATGCTTCTTTGCTTGGTACAAAACTTGCCTCTTTAGGCTGAGTTTGTATATGAAACCTCTGGGTTCCAACGACCGAAGAGGATTTGTTGTCAGAACTCAGGTTTAAGGCCTCCTTCTCGCTAGATCCAGAGCTATTGCGAGGCAAAGTCGGTACCGTGAATATGGATGCTTCGTTGATTGGCATAGAGTTCGCCGCTTTGCGCTGAGTTCGATGATAAAAACCCTTAATAAAGCCCCGGGTTCTAGAGGTCGAAGAGGGTGTGTCGTTAGAGCCGACTTCTGGTGTCTTTTTCTCATTGAATTTGGACCCACTGACAGGCAAAGTGGGTGATTTGATTGTGGTATTGGTGCCATTTCTTATTGGCATCACTGTCACATCTTCGGGCTGGGTTTTATCAAGAAAGCCCCAGCTTCCCGAGGCCGAAGGGGATTTGATGTTAGAACCGACTTCCGGGGTGTTTTCCCTACTGAATCTCGAGCCACTGACAGGCGAAATGGGCGATTTGAGTGCGGAATCGGTGCCGTTTCTTATTGGCATCACCGTTGCATTTTCGGGCTGAGTTTTATCAAGAAAGCTCCAACTTGCAGAAGCTGAAGAGGATGTGATGCCAGAAGAGGCTTTTGATGTTTCCTTCTCACTCGATCCAAGGGCACTCGCAGGCAGAGTGGATATGGAACTGGCTTCCGCAATCGGTTTCAAAAGGGAAGAACTCTCTCGATATGCCCTCAGCCAGGGATGTTCCAAGGAACGATACGCACTCAAACGATCTTCTGGCTTGGATGCAATTGTCTTTTTCAAAAAGTCCACACAATCGGCACCATTCCTGTCAGTATCAATACGAGATTCTGGAAATTCGGCCTGGCCCCGTCCATACTCAATCACATCAACAGTGCCTAGAAATGGGCGCTTCCCAGTGAGCATATAAAAGACAATGACGCCAAATGACCAGATGTCAACAGCGCTGGTGTAATGTCCCGTTCGCTCATTTGAATAAAAGTATTCAGGTGCCGCCCACAAAGGTGTTCCGGCGTCGGTACGAAGGGAGGTCAAATCTCCCAAAACCTGTTTGCAGAGTCCAAAGTCGCCGATCTTGATTCTCCAGGGGCGGAAGCTGACGACCAGCAGGTTCTGCAATTCCGCGGTTAGATACATCCAACTCGGTGATACTACATCACATTCATGGGGTTTACTTACCGCTGGCTTCAAGTCTCTGTGTGTAAACCCTTCGGAATGCATGAAATAAAGTCCCTCCAAGATCTGAACGGCAATCTGCTGGGTCTCCAAAACAGGGAGTGGCTTGCCCAAGTGCTGCAAGTGCTGCCCGAGGTCGCCGTTCTTGAAGTACTCCATGGCAATGAAGACGGTATCATCGGTGTGGAACCAGCCATATGACTCGACGAACAAATCGTTGTACTAGCAGAGTAAGAAATGAGCCGTTAGCACAAGCAGTCATTGCACAGAACGTACTCAACACCCACACCTTTTTCTGAGAGAAGTTGAAGATCGCCTTGAGCTCGCGCTTGTACGTTTGGTCTGTTACTCCACTTCTTGCAATCTCTTTCACTGCACGAAACTTATATTTGGCTGGTTGTCCAGCTTCGGAGGTTTGAATTTCACGAACTTCAAGGAAGACCTTCCCTCCCCCGCCGGCCCCTATTCCCTGTTCTCTTCTCCACTTCTGAACTTCGGGCTGATGTTCTCCATCATGGCTCAGATCGAGGGAAACGTGGATGGTATAGGGATGTTGAAATCGGTGAAAGAGTCTTCTCTTCTCGACCAACTCTGTGAGAGTATCCATCTTGAGACTGGGGAAGATCAAGAAGCCAGGAAATCCAAAAAATAAGCACGCCGTTACCCCTCGTACTCGTTATGATTCCACACCAATCACATGTTTTGTGGACGAGGCGTTCTCCGGAAATATCTTGGCTACATCTTAGCGCCTCACCCATCACCCATCAGCCACCCATCAGCCCCCAGCCCCTATGGGCAAAGCATCATTGAGGGGCTTCTCTATTAAAGGCTATTCAAGAAAAAAAATTTATAGCTGCAGGATAACATCTTACCCCTAATGTTTGGATGATTCTTGACTCCAAATATCTTTTTACCCCCTTTGTGGCCTACTCGGGGACCTTTCCGGGTTATGAAGGGGCGTAAAGGCCGCTAGCTTCCCCGAAAGCCCGACGAGGCTGAGTGCATGCTGCAGGCGTTCTGGATAAGTTAGCGCCACACAGCCCGGGGCATATCTATACATAGGGCTGTTTCCAGCGAAATTCTTCTTCAAACTTGGACGAATATCATAATGTCTGGCGTGGAATTAGGCTTAGCCGTGCTTTCCACGGCTGATCTCTGTTTGAAGTGAGTTGTATCTCATACAGCCCTAGGAGCCAGTTGACTGACACGTTTTAGATATGGAACTTTATTATTAGAGAAATATCGTACCTTCAAAGGGGCCGAATCGGAAATCGACGACAAGATTCTTTCCATTGAACTTTTTCAAGTGAAGACTGAGTGCCAAATGGACTTCCTCAAGAGTATATGGCATACTCTACCTTCCAAGTATCAGGACTGTCTGGGTCTCATTTATCCCAAGTTGCAAGGAAAGCTGCAAATTGCTGTTCAAGCGGTCGAAAAGATTTTAAAGAAACATGCGCCGGACAAAGATTCTCTGGGCTGGTCAAAGCGCTTGTTGTACACCATGCGAGTCAAAGAAACCATCGAGAGAGCAATCGAAGATGTGAATGAATGGCAGAGGATCTTCGAGCCTACATGGTTTTTAGTAATGAGGGTTTCAGGCTCAGCGGTCCGTACTGAGCTCCGTCGCAATGCCCAATCCTCTTCAGCTCTCACCCCAAGCTACCATCTCCGCAATTCATTGGAGAATGAAGTCAATGAAGATATGGGAATATCTCTATCGGCCAAGGCTCTTCAAGGCGCACAGCGTTCAAATATCACATTCTCGGACGCCTCGGTGGTTGTTATCCCAGGAAAAAGACCCATTATCATCGATTCGGCAGAGTGCCAGACATCCAATATATCGGCATTCACCAAGGACGTGCGATACTTAGCGCAGAGGCTTCGAAATTCCGACCCACTCGTCTTCCAAATCCTCAATTGTGCCGGTGTGATAGACACCAAAGACACCTCTCAGCACGTGTCCCGTTTCGACTTCGTCTTTCAGATCCCCAAAGGCATGGGACAACCACAGAGCTTACGACAACTGCTCATCACAGGCCGTCAAACGTATCCCCTCAGCGACCGAGTGCGTATCGCAAACCAGCTGGCGAAATCGGTCAGTTTCGTCCACATGTACAGCTTTGTACATAAGAATATCCGACCCGAGACCATCATGATCCTCGAAGACGGAGAGTCCGAGCTGGGCTCACTTTTTTTGACCGGATTCAAAATCTTCCGCATGGTGGGCGAGCAATCCGGACGATTGGGGGACTCGGATTGGGCAAGAAATATCTACCGTCATCCACAGCGTCAAGGTCTATATCCCGAGGAGGATTATCGCATGCTGCACGACATCTACAGTCTCGGCGTTTGTTTGCTGGAAATTGGACTCTGGGAATCATTGGTCCAATACGAATCTTCCTCGAATCACCGGGAGATGTACCCGAACAAAGTCTTTCAAGCAAGCGGTGCCAACGCACCCAACGTCGATGCCAGTAAAGCACTATTCGAGGATCTCGCCAAGAACGTCCTCCCAGCTAAGATGGGGAAGTTGTACGCGCAGGTGGTGTTGACTTGTCTTACCTATTACGATGAGGAGCAGGATGCTATAGTGGAGGGTGTGAGATACATCGAAAGAGTAAGTTTGCACTTTGGATCAAATGGCATGTCGCTGACTGGAAATAGATATTGATGCGATTGGGGGAAATATCGGTCTAAGCCACTGAGTTGGCCACTGCACACATCCAACTCTCGTGCCAGATGAGGGAAGAATGCTTCAATATAGATTGGCAAAAACATGTAGTATACCAATGTATGGTAACCTTGAGTGGTATGTAACTCTTCAATAATTCTGACGGAAATGCTAATATTTCGGTCAGTTCAAATGAGCAGCTTGCAATTTATATACTTCGGAAACAAACACTGCAAACCAGTCACGTAATACAACACGTGACTATCTCCCCGATGTCGGTCTTCATCTTTTACATCTGTCACTACATAGACTCAGTACAGAGGAAGAATAGCCTCTATAAAAAGAGCAATTAGACCAAGGAAAAGAATCAGGCCTTTTACTTCATATCTATATATGTACCTTTTACATATACCTTTGGGAGAACAACCATTCCATACTATACAACCTTGTATATGTCGATCAACCCCGCCATTCCCACGTTGATCTCGAAATCTTGAATAGATTAGATCCTAGACAATTGTGATATACCTAAGTCTATGATATACCTGTCCTATGTATTTAGTCTGTCCAAACTATTTTAGAGAAATCGTTTTACATCTTCAACTTCCGAGATAGTGACTCAATTGGCCCATACCGAATTGACTCATACCCCGCCATAGTTAGGATTGACCTATAAAACAGTCAATTCGACCTATAAACGCAGATCTGGTGAATATATTCTGCTACACGTTCAAATTCTAATAAAGCCTGTCATTTGAACATATAAAAAAACCATATCTCTTCTTACTTTTCCTCCAAGGTTGATCCACTGCGGTCCACACTTTTGAGGTTTTTCTTTCCCGCTTCTCTCTTTCTCTTTTACCTCAGCCCACCTCAATTAATCACATCATGCCTTCCCGACAAGAAGTCTCCTACTTTGGAGCTGGTCCAGCTCCCCTCCCGACTCCCGTCGTCGAAGCCGGCGCAAAGGCATTCGTCAACTTCAACGATACCGGACTCGGACTCGGCGAGATCTCCCACCGCTCCCCCGCCGCCAACAAGATCCTCAACGATGCCAAAGCAAACCTCTCCGCTCTCCTCGATATCCCTGATAACTATGAGATCCTGTTCATGCAGGCCGGAGGCAGTGGCGGGTTCAGTGCTGTCGTGCAGAACCTAGTCCCCGTCTGGGTTGAGCGCCGCCGCCGCAGGGCCGAGGCCGATGTGAAGAAGGCACAGCCCGATGCGGAACAGGCTCAGGTTGACGAATTGGTCTTTCAGAGACTTCAGAAGGAGGTCGAGGAGGAGCTGAAGCTGGATTACCTCGTGACTGGATCTTGGTCGCTCAAGGCTGCCCAGGAAGCGAGCAGAATGATCGGCTCGAAATACGTGAATGTTGCCCTTGATGCTCGCAAGGCCAACAATGGGAAGTTTGGAAAAATCCCTGCTGAGGATTCCTGGTCGTTGACTCCTACCAAGAAGGAGGGCGGCAAGGGTTCGGCGTTTGTCTACTTCTGCGACAACGAGACCGTCGATGGTGTCGAGTTCCCGCAGTTCCCCAAGTCATTGGAGGCTCAGGGTCAGGATGCCGAAGACGAGCGTCTGGTCGTCGCCGATTTGAGCTCCAACTTTATCAGCCGCAAGGTTGATGTCAGTAAATACGCTGTCCTCTTCGTACGTTGGCTTCAATTTTCCCCCCTCGTTATGGGACTAGTAAACTAACAATCTATACAGGGTGGTGCACAGAAGAACATCGGTGTTGCCGGTATCGCTATTGCCATCGTTCGCAAGGATCTCCTCCCTCCCCAGACCGCGACTCCTTCCCCTGCTCTCCTCCAACGGTTGAATATTGGCGGTCTCCCCGGCTCAATCGTTCTCGACTACGCAACCCTCGCAAAGAACAACTCCCTCTACAACACCCTCCCCATCTTCAACCTTTGGATTGCTGGTCAGGTCATGGCCGACCTGGTGGCCCAGTTTGGCGCCCAAAAGGTCAGCGGGCAAGAGGAAATCGCCAACAAGAAGGCGCAGTTTATCTACGGTGCTCTGGACAAGTTCCCGCAAGTGTACCAGGTTGTCCCTGATGTTACCGTCCGCAGCCGCATGAACATCTGCTTCCGTGTCAACGGTGGCGATGATGCAAAGGAAAAGGAGTTTATCGCTGGCGCTGAGAAGCGTCTTCTCCAGGGCCTCAAAGGTCACCGCAGTGTAGGCGGTATGCGTGCCAGCAACTACAATGCGGTTCCATTGGAGAACGTGCAGAAGCTGGTGAAGTACCTCGAGGACTTTGCTACAGAACAGTAGATTGTGTTTGGATATAACATCGGTGTTTGAGCGAATTCAACCTGGGGCTTTGGGCCAGGAATGTGTGATGGGTAACGAAATAGGACGCTAGAATGTGTCCAGGACAGTTGCGACTGTTTATTCAACATAACTCCCAGTATATCCATGCTATATATATGCTTTAATGACAAAAGAAAGGATTCCGATATTGGTACAAAATGGTTCAAACGCCCAGGACAAAGTAGTTCAAAGCTTCCACACACCCCAGTCTTTGAGATCAAGTTCCTTGATGACTCCTTTTAGGGGGCCTTGGAGCTCTTGGCCTTGCGCCCACAGCTTGGGCCCAGCCATGTAGCTGATGAACCCCTCGGGACCGGAGATCAAAATCAGCTTGCTCTTGCTCTTGCGAGAGTTATTCGTTGAAGCTGGTGCAATAGCACCTCGGATATCTTCCTTTCTAATGAACGTGTTTTCCTCATCCAAATAGTAATCCACAGTGACCTGTCCGGGATACTGGGACTTGAGCGCCTCTAGCTCTCGCACAATAATAGAACTGTCTTCTTTTCGGACAATATCCGCAATATTTTCCGACGTAGTATCCTGGCTCTTCGACGAGCCAAACCACCCAGAGAACCAGCCCCGGCGTGGCTGCGGCTTCAGCGAGTCACTGTGGCCACCAGCGCAGTCATCCTTCAACCGATTCGCCCACAAGATGTGGATCTTCGGTCGACGTTCGGTGTGCTTGCGATTCAAAAGAGAATATGCAGCCTGCAAAGCCGGCGCAATCCCCGTCCCACCAGCAATAAAGAGAATATCCTCCGTTTCTTTCGGTATCGCGCATTCGATCTTGGGTCCACGCATCTCGACGTCAGCGCCTACATCGATGTTATGCAGGTAGCGCGAGACCTCTCCAAAGGGATCCTTCCGAATAAAGAACCGTAGGCAGCCCTCATTCTCGTCGTCGACGCTTAGCGATGTCGCCGCCGTCGTGGGTAGTGGCGTGTAATCTCGTCCGATTTGTAATTGTGGTTGTTTGAACATCACACTCCAGACTCCTGTCTGCCATGCTTCTTCGTAAACATCGTAGTTGCTGTCGCTGGGTTTGCGTGGTCGCAGCGTGAAGAGGCTGCTGGTTGCTGACACGGGCTCGCGTGATACAAGGCTGTATTTGGTAAATGTTTCAGGGTTCAAAGTTGCGGAGGATGTGTTTCGAGATCGGATATAGGCGCCTGCACCTGCTGCTGTTGCGCCCACGAAGACGATGCTTAGCCAGCGGCGTGAGTTGGACCGGGAGGACTTTGGTGACGTTGAGGTTGCCGAGGTTGAAGCATAGCGAACAGGCCGAGCTACAGCTCCGAGACCTTGGCTGCTCCTACAGCATAAAGAGGATAAGTTGTTCATGTGGAAGTGGAATTGAAGAGAAAAAGAAATCGCGGGGGGCGCGGAAACCCGAAGGTCGAGGCCAAGAGCCGATTGGGCGATCGACAAGAAAATGCACCCCTTTAGAGGTTTCTTCTTCTTCACTTCAACTCACTTTGGAGATTTCTCCTCTCTACAGATTTGACATTCTCGACATTCTCGATATTCTCTTCGGGCAATGGAGACTCCCCTTGGCCACTCCTGACGACATACCTTTCCGCCATCCTCCCTTCTCTCTCCTTGACGACCTATAGACGCTAGACACGCTAGACACACAAAGAGAATATGTCGAATACATATCAAGGCAACAAGAATGGCAGCCTTGCCGCGCCTCGAGACTCACTAGAACTCGCCTCCCTCGCATCCTCATCCCCTGGCTCTGTGGGCGGGTCATCACGCTCCTCTTCCCCCGACGGCATCTCCTCATCCCGCAAGCTCTCCCTCGAAGACGACGACCCTCTCGCAGAATCGCATACAGATGCGGAGCTAGGAACAGGTCGCCACAGAGCTCAAAGTTCATATTCCATATCCTCGGCTTTCGATTTCGGAGGCACTCTATTCCCGCTGTCGCAAACACAGGGTGGCTACGCGCCCCTAGGTACTCCGTCCGCGGACAGACCAGGATTCACAGATGGATCGTTGGAGCGGAACAAGACATTGACATACCTGAATGGACTGTCACTCATTGTCGGGCTGATTATTGGATCTGGTATCTTCTCGTCGCCGAGTCAGGTCAACGCCAACGCGGGGTCGCCGGGCGCCTCGCTCATCGTTTGGGCCGTGGCTGGTCTATTGGCTTGGACGGGGGCTGCGAGCTATGCAGAGCTGGGAGGGGCGATTCCATTGAATGGAGGCTCGCAGATCTATCTGTCCAAGATCTTTGGAGAGCTGACGGGATTCCTTTTTGCATGGTGCGCCGTGTTAGTACTGAAACCTGGCTCTGCGGCGATTATCTCTCTCATTTTTGGCGAGTATGTCGTTCGCGCATTTGTGGGCGCTGATGTGGGCGATGTTAATCCTTGGATCAATAAGGGTGTTGCATTTGGAGGACTTGTGGCAGTGACTCTGCTCAACTGCATCTCCACCAAGTTCGCCACACGCATTGGTGATTTCTTCATGTTCTTCAAGTTCGTTGCTCTGCTGGGTGTCACCGTCATCGGCATTATAGTCGCTGTGACTGGGTTCTCGGCTGGGGGAAACGCAAATGAAGAATGGAAGACCACAGGATGGTTCGAGGGAACCAACACCGAGATCTCCGACTTTGCAGTGGCCCTGTATGCAGGTCTCTGGGCATTTGACGGCTGGGACAATGTAAGTTCAGACTAAACTATTTCTAAAATGCTCCTACTCACACATTGCAGACCAACTACGTGACAGGCGAATTCAAGAACCCAAACCGCGATCTACCACGAGTTATCCACACGGCGATGCCACTGGTCATCCTATCATATCTTCTCGCCAATGTCTCATATTTCCTCGTTCTCCCTCACTCAACCATCGAGGCAAGCAACACCGTCGCCGTACAATTCGGCGCAAAAGTGTTCGGCGCTGCCGGAGCCCTGATTCTAGCTCTCGTCGTCTCAGCCAGCTGCTTCGGAGCCCTCAACGCGACCACCTTCACAAGCGGCCGATTGGTTTACGCAGCCGGAAAGGAAGGCTATCTCCCCTCGATATTCGGCCGTATCGGTCTCCACGCCTCCCCCTCGCAAGGTCCTCCATCAAGCAGCCGACTACGTCGCCGCTCCTGGGCCCGCAAGTCCCTCTCCCGTCTCTTCGGCGATGACTCCAGACTCGGCTTCACGCCGATCTACGCCATGGCCTTTAACAGTGCCCTGACTGCCGTCTACATCGTCGTCGGCGAATTCGGCACCCTTGTTACTTTCTACGGTGTAGCCGGATACACCTTCTACTTCCTCACCGTTCTCGGCCTGATCGTCCTCCGTATCCGCGAACCCCAACTGGAACGCCCCTACCGCACTTGGATCACCACACCCATCATCTTCTGTTGCGTGAGCCTGTTTCTCCTCAGTCGGGCTGTCATCTCCGAGCCCCTGCAAACCCTCATTGTCGTCGCGTTCATCATCACCGGCGTACCTGTCTACTACTGGCGTATCTACCAGCGAGATGGTCGAATCGATCTTCCCAACTGGAAATTCTGGAAGCGAGGTTCTCGATAGGTTCGGGGGAAGTCTCCGCCCGCTCCGTTCTTGTTTGCTCTTATGATTGTGATACCCATGCATATGTAGCTGGGGCGTATGGTACGAAGTGAAAGTTGTGCTTGGTGTTTGTGTGTGTATTGGCGCTTGCAATGGAAGCCTTTTTGGCGACGATGTGATGACCTAGCTCTAGACGGGTGCATTTTTGATTGCTTCATCTTCTTGCTGGTTTCAAGATGCCCCATGCCGCATCTGCTTCTACCCTGTTTTATTACTAAGATCTACTGCGCTGCATACTAGATGTCGTGCATATTAACTATATATAATGTTCATAATATTTGCATATTGCAATTCTTCATACACCGAGTCCATCCCAAATAGAAGCTCGCTCGAGAACCGCAGCTGGCTGTTCATCATTCGCCCCAGCATCAGACTCTGCGAAGAACAGTGGTCCCAAGCAATGATCTGCCGGGTGGTAGATTCGTGTAGAGATGACCGTTCGGTCATTGACAAACACTTCCAACACACTGGCGTCAAAGTAGGCGTGTACTCTAAGTGTCTCCTCAGCCTCTTCACCATGCTCATTCAGAAAAGTAAATAGCGTGTGCGGAGCAGTTTCATAGCCGTGGTTTACTTCGGTGTTGTCAATCAGTGGTCGATGGATTTCGAAGGTCTCACTTCGTGGATCCCAGGAAAGGGTAGTACAATCTTGACCATCTAGAAGAACAATATCAGTATATATACAACAGACCCAGGGGACCGGAATCAATGTCTTACCAGAAGTGTGTGGAATCTTGATACCCACACGGGCACAAGATTTACTAACGGAAAATTCAGCGTCGATTTCCCATTTAGATGTTCCTAGCAGCATAGCACTTTGTGAAGGTGATGTGGACAGGGCTATCCCAGCGAGATGGCTCTCCCGGGCACTTTGTCTCAGCCGCGTGAGTCGGTTATCTGGGCTGATCTTCATGGTATGGATCGTGAAGGTACCATGTGCATCGGGGACGGCGTCGAGTGAGGTAATCGAACTCAACTGGGAGATTCGTGGCCGCTTGACATTTTTCAATGTCATCAATCCCACCACACGAGGAAGAGAGACCAAGCCGCTGAATCCTTGGCGATGGCGCAGAGAGTCGGACAGATCCTCTTCCGTGATCCAGCCATAGACGATATGTTGTGAGGTTTGAGGGTCGTAGAACGAGTTAGCCGCATAGTAGCAGCCGTGATCGAAGATACCAGAGAATGCATATGAGGCCAGAGGACTGTCTGTGGAGGTAGATTTCTTTTCCCCGTTGGATTTGATAGACATCCAGAGCTGGGCTCGCGCTACCCGTTTCTGGCGTGCGTCTTGGACCCCATCTTGGTTCGAACTATCCAACGGTACACAGCCTTCGGTTCCCATGATGATGAAGTCCCGAGAAGTGCCAGTGTCATTGCTCAGGGTCATCAGATTAACAACTTCCCAGTTCACGCCGTAGTCGCCAGACCAGCGAGATGGTCGTAGATTGAGGCCGACATCCATCAATGGGCCAATGAAATCCCACTTGGTAAGATCTGTTGCTTGGACAGTGTACACAAAAGCCGTGGGGGTTTTATTGGCGATTCCTCCTGATATAAAGCCATATAGGGTTGACGGTGTGTGTTTAGAGAGAGGTCCATCAGCCCAGGTGGTGAGGTAGGGATCTCTCCAGCCCGTCACGTTAAGATGTGAAGGTGGGCCAGTGAGAACCGGGTTGCAGTCCTGGCGTTCCCAGGTTTCGCCCCCGTCTTGCGAAACAGCTAAACTAAGAGTCTCACTTCCGCGTGTATATGGCAACGTATAATGAATTGGGAGATGTCTCACGGAGGTGTATATGATTGTGAGAGCTCCTGGCTGTCGAGAGATATCGGTTGGCTGTAGACATCCCGTGAAGACGCCCAAGCGATCGTATTCAGCAGAGGGTGTCAAGATGGGATCAGTGGATGTCTTCCATGACACCAAGTCTGGGGATGTAGCATGGCCCCAGGACATATTACCCCAATCATTCCCGTGCGGGTTCCATTGAAAGCTCAAATGGTATAACCCTGTTTCTGGATCATATCCCAATCCAGAAGGGTCATTCATCCATCCTGCTGGCGCTGTGACATGAAATGATGGTTTCCATTGTGAAGGATTCTGAGGTAATTTCTTCTCTTCGTGAGTTTTGCAAGGAGATTGCCCAGTGTTTTGCTGATGTTGGAGGACAAGCATGTCCGACTCTGTAATGACCGGAGCAGACATGTTCAATATTGGATTCTGATGCAAAAATAATATGAAAAAAATGGAGATGTCGTCGTTGGACCAAGTGGAGATATACTCCCAAGATCTATTGCAGTTCGGACTTGCCTACTTCAGCCACCACGCACATGCAATATTACCTGAGAGGTATACTCTGAGATTTCAAAATTATAGCCTGAGGTTGTAACTCCCAGAAAATAAAGACCAGATCATGAAAAGACCTGATCTTCAACGACGATTTCCCGATTCGGGGGTTAATCGGAAATAATTTCGGCATTTGCAGGGGGATTGTCGGCGAAATTCCGATGAAAACAGTTAAACTGGCAAATGAGTCGAGGAGATGATCGGAAGATGATCCGATGGGGTAATGGAGTATATCTAGCTCATGAACTATCTCAGTCCATCGCCTTACAGCTGAAATTGACCGAAATGGGAAATCTCGGAGAAACTCACCAAACAAAAAATCCGGGGGCTTAGGTTTTGGAAAGAAAATCCGGGGGATCCGGGGGAACTTCCCCTTTCCCCTATTCCTCCAAACAATCAACACATCCAACCATGAATCGATATAGAGCCAATTAAATACATCTATGGAAGTGTGTCTTCGAGGGTGTGGCCTTATACGCATCATGTCTTTCAAATGTGCTTCGGCGGAAACACAACATGTCGACTACTCGGACAGGGAGTCACGTCGAAAATCAGCCATCAATGTCCAGTTAATCTTCGCCTGTACAGTATTTGGTGCCGCCTCATTCTTGTTTGGATTCGACGACAAGATCATATCACCGGTTGCTGCATTACCGGGTTTTGTGGGTGCTGCTGCATCATAGCAAAAGATCCAAGCTGATTCCAAACGCAGGTGGGGAAATTCCAAGGACCTAACCCAGTCACTGGGAAATACGTTCTTACAGCTCGCAATCAAAATCTGGTCTTCTCCCTTCCATTGGTGGGATCTGTGGTTGGAGGCCTGCTTGCTTCGCCATTGAATTTCCACCTTGGTCGTAAATGGCCGTTGATTCTTGCATATTTCGTCTCTGTGGGTGGTGGATTACTGCAGGTCTTTGCCCCAAATTTGGGGGCCTTTGTGGGAGGTCGTTCTATCAATTCGGTTGCCTTGGGCATTATAAATGCAACTGCCCCTTTGTATATCTCCGAGGTATTGATCGTTTACGCCGTGTTCTATGTTGACCCTCGCTCATTCTTACTCTTAGGTGGTTCCCGCTTCTATACGCGGAAGATGTGTCAGTTCAATGAACATCTTGAATCTAACGGCTGGCGTGGTAGGTACCGCGGTGGTCTTTAGAACGGAAAAGATCCCTGGGAACCTATCGTACCAGATCCCGCTGGCTATACAGTGTGCTCTACCTGTGCTTCTTCTGTTCCTAACAGTGTCCCTTCCAGAAAGCCCACAATGGCTGGCCGGGAAGGGGAAGATAGAAGACGCTCGACACAGCCTACGGAAACTGCGTGGGTCCAGCGATGACGAGGTTGAAGATGAACTCCGTCTTATAAGGCTCTCTGAAGAAAGCCAACGCCAGCTGCACGCCGAGACCAAGTTCTGGCATATATTCCAGCGACAGCACCTCAAGCGTACCCTGACTGCGGGCTCGTTCTTCTCTCTTAATCAAATATCAGGCATCATTCTTTCAACGACATATACAACTGTCTTCCTGACAGTGCTAGGTGTTGCAGATGCCTTCTCTTTGACAATCATCGCGTCTTGTTGTACATTAGCAGGGACCATTGCCGCACCCTTCGTCATCGACCGTGCCGGTCGACGTCCCACAGCATTCGTCGGAATGGGGATTCTATTCATAATCGATGCCGTGGCTGGTGGTCTAGCCTTCGACAGAGGCAACAAAAAAGCCACAATGGCCATCGCCGCTTTGTCCTTTGTGTTTAATTTCTTTTGGGCATCTTCCTTCTTCTCACTGTCGAACCTCATGCCCTCGGAAATGGCAACTCCCAAACTCCGCCACCACACTATGGCCTACACAATTGCCTGTGCGCAAACAACCGCCGTCATCACCACTCTTGTCGTTCCACGGCTAACTTCGGCGGATGCGGCGAACCTTGGCGCGAAGACTTATCTCATCTTCGCTGGTTGTATGGCTGCCATAATTGCGTTTTTCTACTTTTTCATGCCGGAGACACGTGGCCGGACTTTTGCCGAGATCGATGAGATGTATGCAGCTAAGATCCCTATGTGGAAGTGGAGGTCTTATGAGACTTCATATGAGCTGAGGTCCCGTGCGCCAAAGGATTGACATGATCCAACTATTCATATCTCTAATTGAAGGCTGTAATATACTTGCAGGGTAAATACTCTATGCTCTTCGCATTATACCATGGACATATATATATATATATAAACTTGGGTATAGTTAAACTCGCTATATTGGTACACTGTAGAATCCAGTGGAAAATGGGGTTTTCATGTACAGCATGAGTCAATGA
Organism: Penicillium sp. CMV-2018d; assembly: GCA_028827225.1. NCBI lineage: Eukaryota > Fungi > Ascomycota > Eurotiomycetes > Eurotiales > Aspergillaceae > Penicillium > Penicillium hesseltinei. Next base: position 567,987 of record JAPZBW010000003.1, read on the forward strand.
GTTCTAAAAAAAAAATCACATAACCCGAAGACCCATTCCATACAATTGGAAAGATCATCGGGGAAAAAAAATCAAAAAGCCCCCTGTAACAGCCTCCGTCATCGTTGCGGCCACTCCGGAGCTTTGGATTCCATAACCTGGAGCGAGCGTAGATGAGCTCTATACTTCTCCAGATAGGGATGGTTTCCGCCGCGGAAGCTGGTCATAAGTAACAAGAAGTCTTCTGCGAGACTTTGGGGCGTAGAAGTCGTGGTCGATGGTATTCTTTCAGTGAAATTGACGGGCATGTTCATGCCAACCCCGTAAGACGGGCTTGTATTGCATAGGATGTTTGTTGCGCAGATTGCGATATCGTACAGTTTTTCGGTCTAGATATTGAATTGTTAGTAAGGAGCCAAGTTCACAAGCCGAACCCATCTACAAGTTATAGATGAGAACAAATTACATACCAGACCGATGCCATGGGCTTCCATGGAGCTCAACCGTAATGACTGACACAGCTGAAGAGTGGTCTCAGCAACGGATACGGCATATCCAAAGGTTAGCTCGGGATGTTCCGAATGGGCACTCAGAAGCCCGTGAGTTGAGGAAAGGAGCCAGACACGGTTCTGGAGCCATTTCTGAGTGACAAAAACGTCGGCTGCTTGAGTCTCTCGTAGGCCCATGGCAAATGTGGCAGTGCTATTTTCGCCACGGCCTCCCTTGGCTCGCTCGAACCAGTCATAGCCGCGATATCGTTCAGCCTGGTTGACTCGATTGAGATTTTGGTGAATGGAGAGTGCCTTCACCTTGGTGAGCCGCGGGCAGTAGCCGTTGGTACTATCGCATCGGCGGTTCCAGCAGTCGATGACATCTTCGTCGATGGCATCGAATAGTTCCATCATTCGTGCGAGACCCATCATCCCCTCGGCATCTTTCTCGTTGTGGACCATAATGCCGGAGACGACGCTATGCGTGGCGCTGTGGATGAAGTCATGCACTGACCGCATAGTGAATCCCGGCTTCCCCCAGAAGGTGATTGGGTGTCGCCGTTGCAAAGCATAGGCTCTGGAGTTTATAGTCAGCGAGTCGATCTTAAAATAGTTAGTCGTTTACTTGCCTTTCGGTAATAGAGAGGACGAGGTACGTCCGTAGTCGCTGGCCTTTCTCTTCCCCAGACAGATCCTGATAGGATTCGGGATCATTCAACCCCAGCGTGGCCGCCAGATCTAGTGCCTCCCGTATCCGGAGCCACGCTGCGTTGTGCTGGTTACTTCCAAACAAGCAGCCAAAGAGGAAAAAGCTGGTTAGGACAGCTTCGATGGTTGGGTTCTCGCCAAAATCTGAACAACTTCGCATTTTGGTCGCTTCGTTCATCATGGCTCGTGCCTGCAGAGCTCGAGATGAGGTCGTCGGCCGCTCGTTGATCTCAATTGGTTGTGTGAGCGAGAATGCACATAGAGACAAGAGCATGGCGCCGAATTGAGAGTTCTTGCGATGTTCCTGTGTGATCATTGAAGTGTACAGGGATGATCGGTTGAGAACGGGTATGGTCGGATGTAGTCGATCAAAGTAGACGTCAATCCAGGGGATCATATTTGCTTCGTTGATTGTGGATGGCCACACTGCATCAGTCTGGGTATCTGAGCGCATGGACCCCACGGTTGGTGAGAATGGCATATTTGGAGCTTCTTGCGGAGGCATTCCCATGGCCCCAGCATCGGGCACTGGTTGAATGATAGATGGGAGCGATGGCCTGAGATATACATTACTTCCCGGATATTCGAAAACAGGGACCTGAGAATCCAGATTATCTGGAAGCCAGTACTCGACGTCATTTCGATCGTTCCAGCTCATGGCGCTGGCGCTGTTGCTGTGAGAATCTATAGATGGGGTTTCCTCACCCCAGGGTGCCATTGGAGGTGGTATACCTGGAGGTGGCAGTCCTCCGGCCCCTTCTAGGGGCATCGTGGTTGGACCATGAGTGGGGGTCCAAGCTGCCCCGGGCAAAGCACCGGCTTGTCCGGACTCCACCGATGAAGTTGGAGTTTGGAATTGGAAGCCATTCTTAGATTCTTCTTGGGGAGTTATAACAGTTTGCTGCTGTCGAATTTGCGACACGCGACTTTATCCCAGTCAGTGATATTATTTATAGTCACGGGCGATTACTCACTGCCCGGTTGGTCCGCGCTTCTTCTGTGGTTGAAGGAATGTACACTCGAAGCCCATGGACTCACAAGCCTTACAAGGCTGTGACAAGCTACACTGGAAGCAAGTTAGTACGCTCATTATAATCATTGGGATGTGATTTTGATACATAAAAAGGGGGGAGGGGATGTCTTACCTTGATCTTGCGAAATTTGCATTGGTCGCACGCTCTCTTAGCGATCGCCGATTTATGTGATCGGATAGCACCGGTGGCAGTGGGCGTGGTGCCCGTAGGAGATCTCCTTTCCATATTTGAAGCTTGAACTCGAGGTTCGAGCTATTCAGGCAGAGAGAGAGATTGAAACATAAAATCTAGTGAGGTCGAAGAAGGTTTGACCCACATCAAATTGGCCGCCTTCCCCGCCTCCTCTCTTCCTCTTCCTCTTCTTCATCTTTCTCTTCAAATATTGTCAATTCAAAAGATATCATAGATATCATATCCAAAAATGACCAATTATTGGGGGGAAATGGAAAATACGGCAAATCCCGGTTAGGCAAAGAGACCAAAAATTACTCCAACCATGCTCTGCACTGGTATTTGACGAGAGTGAGCCACGTTCCCCACTTGATAAGGGTCTCGGACAGCAGTAGCCGACTAGCCGACTATATTAAGCTAGTCTTGACCCCCCAGGACTGCAATCCAATTCAGAAAATGGCCCCCTTACAGACTTGGGAAGAGATTGTCTCTCAGAAACGCCTCATCAGAGACCAACTCCTCGCACCCTACTTAGTCGATGTAGCTCAACGTATGCCGCAAGTAAAGAATCCAGAGGAGCGGACTCGACTAGAAGATCCCTCGATTCAAAAGATCACAGATATTGACAGTGTCGCCACTCTGCTGGAATGTCTGGAGAAAGGAGAGTTCCAAGCAGAACAAGTGATCAAGGCATATATCCAACGGTATGTCTGTCGTCGAGGGTTGGCACAGCCCATATACTAATATCATCGATAGCGCTGTGGTAGCACATCAATTGGTATGTGCCTCGCATGTTCGGTTCCATTTCTACCCCGACCAACTCACTGATAAAACCTGGCATGGATAGACAAACAGTCTGACCGAGATTCTGTTCGAAGATGCTATAGAACAGGCAAAGCAGCTAGACGCCGACTTTGCAGAGACTGGAAAGCTCAAAGGGCCCCTGCATGGGATTCCAATCACGCTGAAAGACCAATTCAACGTCAAGGGCGTTGACACGACCCTGGGATACGTGGGCAGGTCCTTTGCCCCGGCCCAGGAAGACGCGGTGATCGTGCAGATCTTGAAGAAAATGGGTGCCATCATCATTGCGAAGACAAATATTCCACAGAGTATCATGGTTCGTCTGAGATGATCACTGGCAGTATCTGATTCGGAGATTGACTCTATCTCCAGTGGGCCGAAACCGAGAATCCTCTCTGGGGACTCACGACCAATCCTCGCAATCCGATTTTCTCACCCGGTGGCTCAACTGGTGGGGAAGGTGCTTTGTTAGCATTGCATGGATCACTATTCGGATTCGGAACTGATATCGGCGGAAGCATAAGAATCCCACAGTCTACAGTGGGTTTATATGGCTTTAAACCAAGCGTAGGTTACCGACCGCGATGGACAAGCTGCCTTCCTCCCCCTTTTCACTGAGTACTTATGATCCCAAAAACAGAGCGCTCGACTCCCCTACCAGGGCGCACCCGTCTCCACCGAAGGCCAAGAACATGTCCCATCTGCCATCGGTCCGATGGCCCGAGATCTCTCGTCTATCTGCTACATGAGCCGTCTGATAGCGAACAGTCAGCCCTGGGATCTCGATCCGCGATGCCCTCCTCTTCCCTGGAATGACACTGCATTCCAAGAACTCCAAGACCGACCTATGGTCATCGGTTTGATCCTGGATGACGGCGTGGTCAAAGTCCACCCACCTATTGCGCGCGCCCTGCTGGAACTCTCAGAAGTGCTTAAAGCACAGGGCCACGAGGTTGTGGTCTGGGATACATCTGACCATGCCGGGTGCATTGAGATTATGGATCTCTTCTACACGGTCGACGGGGGTGAGGATATTCGTCGAGATGTAGCCGCTGCCGGCGAACCGTTTATTCCTCACGTTGAAGGATTGGTTAACCGCGGCAAGGCTATCTCGGTTTACGAGTATTGGCAGTTGAACAAGCGGAAAGCTGCCGTGCAGAAGAAATATCTGGATAAATGGAATGCGGTGCGGTCTCCGTCGGGTCGGGCTGTCGATGTTCTGTTGAGTCCTACTTTGCCGCATACGACTGTACCTCATCGGAAATTCCGTTGGGTTGGCTATACTAAGATTTGGAATTTCCTGGATTATCCGGCTTTGACTTTCCCAGTGGATAAGGTGAGAGCTGAGCTGGATGGGTTGCCTTCGGAGCCCTACGTTCCCAGAAACAGTCACGATGAGTGGAATTGGGATCTTTACGATGCGAAACAGGTAGATGGATATCCGGTGAATCTGCAGATCATCGGGCAGAAACTCCACGAAGAGAAGGTACTAGGGGCAGCTACAGTTATTGAGAAGCTCTGGAAATGTCATGCCAAATCCAGTTGAGTTATCTAGGATGTATTGGCCGAATATGAAGTTAGCATTTCTCGTCTCATTTGTACAGAAAGGGAGGTCTAGCTGCCCTTTAAATGTCCTACAGTTATCCTCACTTGATTCTCACTTGTTCCTCACTTGTTGCTTGCCTATTCTTAGGTCGTACTTTAAAAGTAAATGTAAGATAATAACTAAGTGAAGTTGTATGTACGTTCTATACTCTCGCAATGTGGTAAATTTGGACACGTGAAATCTCGAGTCTGAGGAAAGACCTCGCACCTTCCCACTCTCCAGAACTGAATCCTCCTTTCACAACACACCCTTCGACACCCGACACCCGACACCGTATTCGCACATCAACAATGTCTATCTATCAAGGTCCCAAAGACAAGATCCCTCGGGATTTCGATGGAGTCTACGGGCGAAAGAGCTTTGGGTGTTACACGCTCACTTAAGCGATCCTTCGACAGTTAACTCAGCGTCGACGATTACAGAGTTCATATCGATGAGGGCGCTTTGACCTAAACATCTTCCCATTTCAAAAATTTTCCCTAACACCAAGCTTCCCAATCGAGGCAGAGTTGGAAGACAAAGCCAAAAGGTTTCTTAGCAAGTTTACTGCGTTTCAGAGATTCTTGAAGCATCTCCGTGACGAAAGTTACGACATGACCGACCAGAAGCTAGGCGCTTTTGCCCTTGTTCTGGATTCGCAGGGAGACAATCAATCGCCGGTGAGTTGAGGCCTGTTAATTACAATACCGAAGGATTTATTCTGACTATTGCGTAGACGTCTGATAATTTCGCAGGACCACCATGAGATATGGTTGACACTCGCCAGGCTTGACCCGGGCTATATGGACTGGCTGAAAGGAAACAACAGGAACGTGTTTCTGCCCGTGCCAGATCCCAAAACGACGACAATGCGTCAAGAAATGAACTTTGCTGGCCTGTCCCTACAGGATTACGGTCCATTTCTCATTACTCAGTGCAGCCACATGGAAAAATTGGCGGAGATTATTGTTTGCTTGGCTATGCAGGCCACTAGCGACATCAAGGATGCCAAGTAAAACATTCTACCGAGACCCTGAGAGCCGGTGCACTCTATTGTGCTTCAAAATCTTCTCGATATTACCGAGTGAAGTTCGCCTTCATTGGCGCTCCTTGACCCTTGACGACAAGTGCAGTTCGCCGTTGTTAGCGCTCCTTGACCCTTGACAACAAGTGCAGTTCGCCTTCATTGGCGCTCCTTGACCCTTGACAACAAGTGCAGTTCGCCGTTGTTGGCGCTCCTTGGCCCTTGACCACAAGTGCAGTTCGCCGTTGTTGGCGCTCCTTGACCCTTGACAACAAGTGCAGTTCGCCGTTGTTGGCGCTCCTTGCTTCTTCTTGCTTTTTGGGGGGCATCGTTTCTGGTTGCAAAATACCAGCTAACGTGCTCTCCAGCAGTTACGAGCTTGGGCCTCTTCGTGGCACTGCTGACTAGTAACCCCTCCAGGCCTTGGGTGAAGCCAGCACAAGCTTAAGCCAGAACTACCTATTTTCATAGGTCCTCAAGGTATTTATCATGGAATTCACACGCATTTAGCGAGGAAGAAAGATAGTGGTATAGGTTTCCTTCCCATGTCTGTCCATCTTTACCCCAACAGCCTAAGAAGCCATCAAAGTAACCAGGTTTCCCGCTTCAGATACGTACAGGCCTTCGAGCTACACAATCCCGTCCTTTTTCATATCTCCCGACTTGTCCCCAACTAGCCCTAGACATCTTTTAAAGGATATATGCCAACTTGCAAGTCATGATAGTGAACATGACTACCACTACTAAGCGTAGCTCTTGTGTGCAGGATGACCTGTTTTCGAGATTGGGGCGGGTCCCCGAGTCTGACTGAAGCTCGGAAGCACCTTGGAAGTCTTCAGAGAAAATCCCAAATAGACAATGAACCAGGACAGGAGCCCACCCAGGACTCCTCTGTAGACCGTGCTAGTGGTGACATAGGGGATGAAGAAATGGGTGGATGGATGTAAAGTGATATCGTAAAATCCATGGTTATACACTTGTTCCAATTCGAAGACATCGAATGTTCTATATCTCTCTATACCTCTCTCTCCGTATATAATATGGCCTTGAGAACCAGTCCTATTCTGGTCAGATGACGTTTGGATGAGTGTGTCACCGCCGATATCTTCTCTTCCCACCACTTCTCACCACTTCCACTTCTATCACTTGACCTTTCATCGCTTATCATCTACCTTCTAATTTGATCATCATGCGTACTAAATCCCAAGCTAAACGTCATGTCCTCAATTCCCTCTATCTAATACTCAAGGACTATCAGTCAATATTTCTCACTATTGAGGAGCTCAACCTTCTCGGCGTCAAAGCCTCCCAAGTGGATGTATCCGATGAGAGACTGCAATTCGACCCTTGCTTCTTTGAGCCATACCCAGAGAAGAAGATTCTTCACAAATATCGAATGGTGACTCCAAGGACCATTGAGAAGCTTGATGATCCACCAACATTGGATGACTTTCTAGAGGAAGCGAAAAAGTCCTCTGCGGACGAAAAAGAACAACTTGCCATCGCAAAGTCTAGACATAAAGCATACTATGCGGAGTCCACTCGTGATGGGTGTTATGACAATGCCCTGGAAGTTCATCGACATCTTGACTTGCACCTTGATCCTATGCGAACGACGAATGCAGACGCTAACTATACGGAGGACCGGTTCTATCTCTTTCAGCTCACCGATCTTGAGATCTTTGAGTATGTGGATAGCGAAAATGCTTCATAGTAACAGTGCTGACCTTTCCTAGCGAGACAAAAGGGTGGAAGAAAGGTGACCCTATGACGTGCCAGGTCTATCCGCCCGGTTTTCATTGGCAAGTGCCTTGCGCTTACCGACCTCGGGACAATGGCAACCGCGCGAAGCCACATTTCATTATCGAAGTCGTCTCGGATGCATATGCGAGTGCGGAAGATCAAAGTCTGACTCTAAATGAGCTGAGGGCTATTGTGAATCTAATGCTCCCCCGAGTGGTTCGTGGTCGATATTGCAAAGCTGATATTCATCCCGTAAGTCTGTCTCTGGAGTATAATGGCTTCAGGATATGCTAATATATGACTAGCTTTTGCTCATTTCATACACTGGGTTTAAGCACGGCCGAATCATCCAGGCCTCTTATGATGGGAAGCAACTCACATTACAATTCTCACAGCTGTGGAGCTTTGAGCGACAGGAGACTGCACCGGTGGAGTTATTCTGTCGTTACCTGTTGTGTGAAACGGTTGGTCTAGAGACCTCTACGCTTTGTGTTCGCTGATATTTTAGCTTGATCTCGGGATGCCATTGCCGTTCTATTTGGGCACGTCGACTTGATTTTCATCTGATCAAAGTGAGAGAATCCGGTGTCTATATGTTTCAAAATTTTTGTTTTATATGGGAAGTGAATGGGAAACAAGTGTTTTCCATTACCCTAAGATACGATCCGTCCCGCATTACTGATTACCGTCTCCTCATTCTTTGTGGGGGCCCTGGGCGGTTTTACTCTGGCCTGGTTTGTCCTGAATTGCGAGCTTCTCTACGAGACCCTCGCAACCAGTACCTTCGTTCCTGGTACGATCCAGGAACTGAAGCATAAGCATTGCTTCAGACCGAGAGACCTGTCCGAATATGGAAAGCAGGTCAGAATCCACACCAGGGTTACCCTGAGGAGCAACGCTGAAGTTCGCTATAATTCACAAGTTAACATAAATCCTTGAAATGATGTTTAGAGTAAGCTGTATAGACGTTGGGATAAATGCACAGGACGGACCATAAAAGACGATGCTTGGAGATATATAGAAAGGGGCCAGGTTTCATAGATTGGAAAGTTTAACATACCAGAGACGGAGGAGGTGGATGCGGCGGAGCCAGAGCCCTCCGCAGAGGTGGTAGGGGGGATAGCGAGCAGGCTGGCATCATGGTGGGCGGCGGCGGGCTTCTTGTCTAAGTACACATTGTTAGTACATGTCTCGATGGTACTTGATACCATCCACTGATCAAAGTGTTGAGAGAATGCCATGCCCTAGGACAAAGCACTCATTCTCCGCATATGAAGAGTGGAGATGGCGGGAGGAACGACTCACCAGCATTGGCCGTGCTCTTAGAGCCGGCGGCGGCGGGGTTCTTCTTCTTGTCTAAGCATACAACGTTAGTACATTTCTTAGTCGCTATACATCACAGCATGCACTGCCTGGGATAGGGTTGGATGTATAAATATTCAAGCTGGGAGACATACCTTGGGCCTTCTGGCTGCCACGGTCGTGGCGACGGGCCTTCTTGGACCCGTTGGCCTTCTGCTTTTGTCAAAAGTCCATGAGTAAAGTGACACCCAGAATACTCGATAGGGTCCTTACTGGGGGGGGGGGGGGGGGGGGGGCTTGTATGCCGCCGTCATAGCGGCAATGTTAGCCAGACCAATGTCTCTAACACAGGCAGCCCAAACGCGGCACTCGTCCCGGGTGTGACCACCCATGTCGCAGAATGTACACCATTCCTATTTTCAATTGGTCAGTCTATATCGACATTGTCTCCTTTACATCCTTCCTTTGATGGTGTGGATGATGACGTGAAAGCGTATGGGATGGGTCGGTTGTGATGGGTTCACGAGACACACGATTTAACGAGATAAGAACCTTATAACTCGATCTCACTTACCGCTGCTCGCTTTTTGCCCTTATCGGACATTGTTGCTCGTCCTCAGAATCATAAAAGACAAAATGTAAGGAATCTGGCCTCGAGGGGGTCCAGAGTTGTTCTTGTCCTGAGTGGTGTGTGCGTGCAAGGGAGAGAGGAGAGAGGAAAGAGAGAGAGGAAAGAAAGAGAGGAAAGAGAGAGTATGCGATTGTTTATTCTAGGAACCAAGACTGCCTAATTCTTACGGGTCTTCCTAAACATCAAATGAGGGAAATGCAATTAGTTCTTAATTCCTCGAGTTTGCTTTCACTATGTGAATAGCTAGATAAAATTTTCATAGACATAAACTCATTATGCAGCTGGGATACCTGTGGGATACCTGCCTCCAGAGTCACTTAAATGACGAACGCCGTGGGAATATGCAACAAGACAAGCACTCCGGAGTCTCAAGCCTTGGGAGGCTCGAACAGATCGGGTTTCATGTTGATCTTGCAAAGCTTCGCCACACAGCCGCTCAGTTGAAGCAGTGACTGCACACCATCTAGGATACGCATATGCGTGAATCCAATCTCCCGAATGAACTCCAACTTGGAATGTTCAGACAATGTGGGGATGGTCTTGGTGACTCGGAACATGGTACTAATGATATCGTGAGAAGAGTAACCCAGGGTCCTATAGATATAAAATGGTTAGAAACCACCAGCACCTTGAAGCAAACACATTAATAACATACCATAGCTCGTTCAACCCTTCCAGTGCCACATCCACCTTGCCCTCCCAGCAAGCCTTGATCATGGCCTGGACTTTGACCGGGTGCGGGCTGTCAACTACTCGGAAAACATTGTCTCCGCTGACGAAACCGAAACCGGACCAAGTACTCTGCAGGTTGTTGATGGCCTGACGCATGTCACCCTCTGCACTGAAAACAAGGGCAGCAATGCCATCCTCGGAATGCTGAACCTTCTCCGCCTCGCAAATTTGCATCAACCGTTTCACAACCTGAGCATCCGTCAACCGGGCATAACGGAGAATGGCACAACGGGATTGAATGGGTTCAATGATCTTGTTCGACTGGTTGCAGGCAAAGGCAAATCGTGTGGTGGAGGAATAGATTTCCATAGTCCGTCGCAAGGCTTGTTGAGCACCGGCGGTCATACTGCAGAGATATGTGAGTCTAATGGCCAAAATGAAACTCGGACGAGAACAAACCTATCGGCTTCATCGAGAATGACCAATTTATGGCGTCCTTGAGGCAGGGTAACCTTCTTTTGGGCAAAGCCTTTGATCCGATTCCGCACTACATCAATACCTAGACCACAGCATCAGTATCGATCAAGTCATGAAAGTAATTTTATGCCAAAACTAACCTCTCTCATCACTTGCATTCAACTCCAGAACTGCCTCCTTGTATGCATCTCCCAGCATTTGCCGCGCTAGGCATAATACTGAAGTGGTCTTTCCAATACCCGGCATGCCGGAGATGATAACGTGTGGCATATTACCATCTTTGGCAATGATCTTTAACCGCTCCACTGTTTCAGTATTGCCGACAATATCATCGAGGAAGGTTGGGCGATATTTCTCGACCCTATAAGACAAAGGTTAGCTCTGTCTGATATTCTGGACAGGGAAAAACCTACCAGGGAAGCTCATAGTCCACAGGGGCACCAGCAGTATTTGGCTTGGCACCATTGCGAGAAGCAGTTGAAGATTCAGCTTGAACCATTGTGAGTAATTTGATTCCAAAGTGAAGAGCCTTTGGAAGTGCAGTGAAGGGGAGACGCGAAAGAAGCACGCGTGGGAAACGCGATAACGGGCTTATCGGCTGGCCTGTGCACTTTCACAGTGTTGGGCATTGAGGCATTGAAGCTGTTAAAGCTGTGATTTTATTCTTTTATTCTTTTATATGGTATAATCTCTATGAGATCCTTAGTAGTCAATTGATCCTACTACGCTACCTGCTGCACACTCAGTTTCGTTCAACGGCGTTGTCATCTACTTCATTCCGCACTATTCCTCCTCTCTTCCAACAATTATTCTTAATACCTAGAAGTTGGGAAATAACTACGTTCCCTCCAATTTACATACTCTGACACACACAGCTGGAATCAATCCGCTCCTCAAAACGTCCACGCTTCCTCTTCCTCTTCCTCTCCGCGACGCGCACGGCTCCCCGCATACTCAGAACCTCCAAACACAACAAAACACAACCCGCGGTGTGTACAGTCATGCAACCAACTGGAATTATGAACCAAAGCTCTGTCCGTCGCAACCTATTCCATGGGAACCTCAGCCGCCGACCTGCCTCCGCAGGACCACCCAATGGCACAGTTCCTCAAACCCACGGCCTTTCCAATCGCCCTTCGCACCGGCTGAAGCCTACATCCTCGGACTCGGGGCCACATACTCGACCATTCAAAACTGTGGAGAACAAAGATATTGTGGTTCGGGATAAGAATGGCAGCTACAAGCTTGAGATTCCGACATTGCCGCAGGCTCTGGTGGGAGAGGATGGAGAGGAGCTGGCTGAACTTGCGCCGGAGGATGGAGGATTCCTTTCTTCAGATCTCACTGGGTGTGACAAAGAGAGTATGTTTTTTTTTTTAACACGATGATATTTTCCGCTATGAATTATAGTCTGCTAATACTTGACTCAAGAGTTCGAGGCAGCTCTTGTGGAGATGATGGTTCGGCACCGGACCAGACAATCGAACGGTGAACCTGATGGTAAGCTATAGCGGTCTGGTTTGCGTCTGATGGGTTGTTTCTGTGATCATATACTGATTCAAAACAGAGATTCTAAATATCGTTCACGAGAGCCTACGCAAAAAGGCAGCATCATTGGATGACGATAATTGGATGTTTGAGCCTGAGAAGGACTCGATTTCTAACTAGACAGGACTGCGCTTGCTGCATGCATCTTGATCTCATTACACTATCAGTTGGATATGTTTCCCGCAAAGGCCTGCTTCAACAGACCCACGCCATCTGGTCTCTTAATCGAGCTCCATGCTCGACGGCGGTGCCTCAACCTTCTTCGCAGTTCTGGATGCTCCTGCCTTGTTCTGACCTCCTCCAAACAACATACCGCTCATCATATCCATCAAGGGGTTTCCTTGCCGGGGGATCTTGATGGCGAAGTACTGCTCGCCAATCTGAGCCAGAGCATCATCCCAGATACCAACTTCTCGAATTTGTGTCGCATAGTGTGCAGTGAGCTGTCGGAAGAGATCGGCACTTCCGCGTTGGATGGCCAACAGCAACATGCTGATGAAGTTCACCAAAGGAAGGGCAGGGAACACCCGGGCATCGGAGCTGGCACTGCTGACATCTTGCACCCCGAGCTGAGGATTGGCTGCTGCAAGCCGTGAAGTGAAAATAAGCAGGGCTTTATTCGCGCTGCGGATATTTCCGGTGAGGAGGTATGGGAAGACTGCGCGTGACGCATAGATCGCGGCGGTGTGCGGCTCGTCGCTGGTGTACCACTCATACTCGAGCTTTGCAAGGGTCTCGGCTGATTCGGAGGTTCCTAGGATGAGATGTTTCTCGGCATCGTATGGCTCGTTATCTGAGGGACTAGATTAGAATGTATCAAACATTGCGCTCCGGCATCACTCACCTTCGGCGTATACTGAGCCAACCGCATGATGTAAATCCGCATCTCCTCGTTCAAGTGGTCCAAACTTCGCACTCCATCCAATTATTTCTTGGATGAATCTCTTTCGTGTAGGTTCGTCCGACGGGAATTCGCGCAGTAGCTCGATCAGGCGCTCTGCAGAACAAAAGTATATAGGTTAGCAATGCTAGGTCTGTGGCAGCTACTGGCTAGTAGCAAAAAAAAAAAAATATTTGATAGACTCACTCTTCCGAGCCCGACCCTCTGCATCATCATTACCGCCTGCGATCTCCCATTCGGCTTTGTTGTATACCTCAAGCACCAACATGATGGCCAAGTCTCCACCACTGGCCGATGCGCCCTGCTGAGAACCAGCTTTCAATAGCTCCTTCGCGCCACCAGCTAGGATCTCCGCCGCAGCATCGTAGTTGGACTGCTTAATATACCGGGCAGCAATAACACGTAGTTGCTGGTGAGCTTCGTAGTAGGCGCCATCGGCAATCCTATAGACAGTAACACACAGTCAGAATGGGATCTTTTGAGGTCCAAGGTGGTCCGAGGTGGTTACAGGACAGGTGGGATTCTCACTTTTCTCGCTGGCGGGCGATGACCTTATCAATCCGGGATGACATTGTCGACTAAAAGGAAGCGCTGATCAAATAAATCAAAGAAAAAGTCGAATCGAGGACGCTATCAAGCAGAGTGCGCAGTGCAAGAATGTTCGCGGGGAGTTGGTTGAGACTTGGTGGGGACGCGGCAATTCCACTGGAGAAAGAACATGGTATCTCCGTCATCTCCTCTGAGTTACCTGTTTTATATATAGCTGGAACTACCAGCTTGGTTTTGACTCGAAATCTGCTATTTCTGTTGTTTGGAAATCTGTTCGTCTTGTTGACCCCCTGTTTCCGGTGATATTACGATAATCCGCCATTACGGACTTTCCCTGACGACTATACAAGCTACCTCACTAGGTCGCGACAATCTATATCAAGGACCAAGCAATCGCTCTTCTTCATTCAACCATGTCCATCACTCAATAGTGACACAAATTCATCATGAACCGATCTACTTTTAATATCCAGCCCCTGCACCGCTTCGGCGGCGCAAATACCTCTATCCGAAGACCCAGGGTAAGCCAAAGACCTGGCGCTATGTCAAACAAACGAAACCGAATAGCTCACCTGGTGCTAGGAAATTGCTTGCTTCTCTTATGATGACCAGCGTCGGTTTTCGCTGGGCGATACGTCCATGGCCTACTACTACACGCCGGCTCTCCCTGCAGACCTGAACAAGGGCTATGAGACATTCCAGAAGCTCAATGATGTTCCCGATGAGCACTTGGATGCTTTGCTTGATACCCTTGTTGCTCATGAGAAAGAAACAGAAAAGAAATGTGATGTAGACATCGTCACATGGAGAGGAATGATGACCAAGGTATGTAGAAGTCTTGATACGGACTATCATCTAATTCAAACCAAATTCTGACTCCTATATACAGATTCTAACAGCTCCCTTTGATAATATGAATGGGTTCGTAGCCCTGGTCTATTACCAACATATCGTGCTGTTTCTCTAACCCCAGGCTATCTCTAGCTTCGAGATGAATGCAACTTGTTTCCAGGTACGATATCAGTCTCAGCAAGACTATCTAATTTCCACGATCTAATATCTATTATAGGGCACCATGTATGTATATTTAGCCACCCAGGTCGCTATATAAGGTGCTGACTTTTGTTCTAGTTTTATCGAAGAAAACAACGAGTATAAGAACCAACAGAAAGAGATCCAACGCAAGCGAGGATCGCCACCTGGAATGGCACCACAGGAACTCATGATGTATTGGGGTATATAAGACAACCCATACAAATATATGCCTAGACTAACGAGAAATCCTAGGCTACAAATTCGAAAAGTTGGCTGTGCTTTCGAAGACGTGGGATGAATCAACCCGTGAAGAGATCGAAGGCCGTGAGAACGAAATCGTCAACAATGCAGCACAGTATTGTTCCGTTGTCCGCACTGGTATCGGTAACGTGCGTATGATTCTCGGTGGAGAGGTTGATGCTAGTATGTTTACCTTGGTTCTCGTCGCTATACCCAATGCTAACTATTTTTTCCAGTCTGGGACAGCAAGCCATCGCGAAAAGAAAGCCCCATTAACTGGGTTGAGCTGAAAACATCAGCTCAGATCCGTAATGAACGCGATATGATAAAGTATGAGCGGAAATTGCTCAAGTTTTGGGCACAGTCATTCCTGCTGGGTGTGCCTAAGATCATCGTGGGATTCCGTGATGAAAATGGGATCTGCCATAGCTTAGAGGAGCTGGACACAGCCAGTATTCCCGGGAAAGTGCTGAGTGTCGGCCGGCGTTCTTGGGATGGAAACGTCTGTATCAATTTCACTGGTGCATTCTTGGAGTGTGAGTGTTCTTTGTGATGAGGTTATAGCAGCACTGACACACTTTCTAGGGCTTAAGCAGACTATCAACCAGGAGGGGACGTGGAGAATTCGGAAGAAGGAGAAGTCTCCGGTTATCGAGGTCTATCAAGTTGAGGAGCAAGGACATGACGATATTCTCTCGCCTGCCTTCAAGGCCTGGCGATCGACCACTTCTGCAAGTTCGTGAATTGGAAGGTCTAGTGTATTCTAGGTAGAGCTAATGTACTTTTATCGCTTGGGGGTTATCGAATGTTATAGAAATAAGTTTCTTATATTCAGTATTCCTTTTTTTACCTTCGTATATACCTAAAAGGACATCTAAAAAGATATCACGAGGCCGCATAAGCTACCGACTATTCTTGCAATAAATGAAATCTTTCAGCGGCCTCTTATTTCAAATCTTCTACAAACCCCCCAATTGCGGTCCGAGGGACCTCCCAAACGTCCTAGCAACTACCTACACTTCAGTTTTACATGAAAGATCGTGTGTGATTAAATAACAGAAGAATTGTGGGTATTTCTATAATCCTTAGTCTATTTTGGACTATACAATGCAAATAACTCATGACTCAGGTTCGGTTTCAGTGGGCTGGATCCCCTGCGCTTCCAATTCCTTCTTTCGGAAATATTCATCTCGTTGTGCTCTCCTACTCGCAGACTTGAGTCCCCTTTTATGCTGATGACTATTCAGATGAATATGCCACTGGTCCTCCGATGCCATAGTCTTCTGGCAGACATCACAAGTATAGCACTTCCCGATTGGATCTGTTTGTACACGCTTTTGGGCCTGAGCTTCCTTCGCACCGAACTCCGTCGTGGCCAATTGAGAAAGCGATTTCGGTTCCGGAGTCGGCTTGTTTT
The DNA here is from genome assembly GCA_028827225.1 of Penicillium sp. CMV-2018d. Classification (NCBI taxonomy): domain Eukaryota; kingdom Fungi; phylum Ascomycota; class Eurotiomycetes; order Eurotiales; family Aspergillaceae; genus Penicillium; species Penicillium hesseltinei. The sequence continues at coordinate 584,298 of JAPZBW010000003.1, forward strand.
GCTGCATCAGTTGCACAATCTTCTCCGATGGCTCAGTGATGCACTTGCTCCAGTCGCTGACATTGGAACTGTCCAGGAGATAAAGCCGACGCGTCTCTCCAGCTTCTGTGAGTGCTTGCCAGAGTTTATTGCGGATCCATTTGACCTGCGATGTTCCGTACTGTCGTGTAGCGATCCGGATTAATTCAAGAGAGTTCCGTTTGAGATCTTCGATCTCTTTCTCGCTTGCTTCCCCGTCCCGGATAGCCTTGAAGTATGGCGCCAATTCCTTGAACCCAATGGATACCCAGACTCCCCGTGTTTGGTCAACTTCGATCCCCTGCGAGGCTTTCTCCTGCAAGTAGTCTGACATCTTCTCCGCCTCGGTCATCAAGCCCTGCTTGACCATGTCATCGACACGCGCATCCAGACGCGCATTGAGGACCTCCTTTTCGGCATGTACCCAAAATACCAATGTATTCTCGAATCGTAGCAGTCCTTCCTCCTGGTCTATCGCTTTTCTCTTTTGGGAAAACTGCTCTTTATAAATCTCCGAGGCTTTGCGCCCTGTCTGGAAATAAATTTCCAATGACCGCCGGATTTTCCGTGCATCTTTCGGATGCCATCGTGCAGCCATGACAGGATCCACCTCGCGCAGCTTCTCCAAGAGAATTTCAGGTGATGAATCCAGAATCGGCCATTTCTTCGAGGTTGAGCTAAACTCCGTGAGCTGTTCCCGCTCGCCTTCGTCGTCCACCCCTTCGCCCACGAGCTGTTCTTTGAATAGCACCGCTTGGGTATAATAGTGTGTGCCACCAACAAGAATGGGGACTTTGCCACGGGCGCGGATCTCTTCAATGACTCGCAGGGCTTCCCGCTTGAATAGCCCTATGCGCCATGCTTCCGCATCTAGGTCGATGCAACTGAGGAGGTGGTGAGGGATGCCGTTCCGTTCTTCTGTCGGGATCTGATTCGTTATGATCGGTAAACCGCGATACATCTGCATAGCGTCGCCATTGATGATTTCACCATTGAATCGAGAGGCCAAGTCCACTGCAAGCTGTCTACAGCTATCAGTCATTGTGTTAGGAAGTGCGGGACTTGGAGTCATTTACCTTTGACTTGCCTGTGCCTGTGGCACCGACAACGGCTATGAGGGGATTCATTCTTCTTTGACCGTGCCAAATAGATCGAAAAGCTGAGAGCATACCGCGATGCTCATTGCGACGTGGGGGAGAAAAAAAGGTGGTTATCGGTTATCAGGCGGGTTACCTCATCCATGGCGCGACCCTCCGCCGAGATCATCTCATGTTGCAGCGCTAGCTTCAAATCAGTCTAGAGGAATTCCTAATTAACCATCTTCCCTGACTCATTTCGTCTTCTTCGTCTTCTTCCTTTTACTTTCCAATTTCGTGGTTCTCTCAGTGCTTTCCTTCTCCCACATTCGTCATGGCGGATATCAATTCCACTCCAAACATTGAGGTACGAGACCTCTCGTACAAGTTCCAAGATGGCTCTAGTGGCCTGGAGAACGTAAGCATGGGCCTACCAGCTGGAAGCCGCACCCTATTGATCGGCGGTGAGTCAAACCCCGTCCCCATTCGAGACTAATCTCGAAGACTAACTCAAACATACAGCAAATGGAGCGGGGAAGACCACCCTCCTCCGCCTCCTATCAGGGAAGCGCCTTGCACCCAATAACACCATCGCCATTGGCGGCAAGGACCCCTTCAAGGACAGCCTAGACGGTGTGACCTACCTGGGAGTCGAGTGGGTGTTGAACAGCATCGTCCGCACAGACATTGACGTGCCGACACTGCTCGCCTCCGTCGGCGGAGATGCTTACCCGGAGCGCCGGGACGAGCTGATCGATATCCTCGATGTCGATCTGCGCTGGCGCATGCATGCCGTCTCTGACGGAGAACGTCGCCGCGTGCAGCTGGCCATGGGCCTGTTGCGGCCCTGGCAGGTCCTGCTGCTCGACGAGATCACTGTCGATCTGGACCTTTTGTCCAGGAGCAATTTCCTGGCTTTCCTAAAGCGGGAAACTGAAACCCGTGCCTGCACTATTGTTTATGCTACTCATATCTTGGATAACCTCGCCCAGTGGCCTACCCATTTGGCCCACATGCACTTGGGTAAGGTCAAGGCGCTGGGTAGTGTTGAGTCGTTCCATGAACAAGTCCCCGAGTGGACTTCGGAGAATAGCCGCCTTGGAGAGCTAGTTCTCAAGTGGCTCAAGGAGGATATGCAGGCCAGAGGTCCCCGGAATGGTCGTGGTAATCAGGCCAAGACCTACCAATCCCTCGAGGGTATTGGAGGTTACGGACTGGAAAAACACGACTGAGAAAATAATCTGGAACAAGATCTGACGCTTTTTGTTTTTTCCTTTTTTCTCTTTTTTCTCTATTTCTGCTTTTGCATGCGAGCACTGATGTCAGGAGTCATTTAACGTGCCATTCAACAACAATTGGGTTCAACCACAAGGCATAGACGGGGTTTATGGATTGGCATCTGCATCTACAGGGAGGATTTATTCAACATTTGGGGAGTTTTCAACCATGACTCATAAGGGGGGCTAAGACTATTTTGTTTTCTTTTTGTACAAATTCATGAGAGCACGTTAGAGATAGTATACATGCCTGTGGACGTGTCCTCGCCTACACCAATTCAAACTGATTCCTAATATCCTCCTCTGTAGCCGGCACTGGTATAATAGTTAGCTTTTTGACGAGGCTAGACACGGCCTAAGTGCAGATAAAATAGACGAACATGGATGCAACGACGGGGATGTGACGATATAAAAGATATCTTTCAAGATGTCTCTTTAGAAAACCAGCCGTAAACTAATGCACAATCCTTACGAAACAAGTGTTGGGAAGTGAATGGGAATCATACAAGTTGGTTCCATTACCCTAAGATAAAAAAATAAAAGCATCACGATCCGTCCCGCATTATTTCGTCACCGTCTCCTCGTTCTTTGCGGGGGCCCTGGGTGGTTTCACTCTGGCCTGGTTCATAGAGACAGACGGAATAGAACTAGGACGTACGAAGGCTTGGGAGATTCATCGCCACTCCCATGTTCCATTGGGACCTCATCCATGAGTAGAGATAAACCGTCACTTCCTTCCCTTTCAGCTGCCCAAGGACCGTATGCTCCCTAAAGAAGCTTACGTGTTTGGTGGGGCAGCTAGGAGCTGGGACCCGATTCGTAGATGTCGGTTGACCACGCCGGGGGAATACTCCACATGCCATTGTCCGTTTGCCAGCTGCGTCTGTCGGAGGAAGATTGTCTCTTTATAATTGCTTAGAAAGCCATACGCAGATCCGAGATGCCTCATACATAGGGGAGGCTGTCCGAGGAGGTGCCTCAGACCTTCCGGTGTATGATACGCGTCACTTATGGAATCGGCTAGGACCCACGGAACTTTGAATTCCGATCCCAGAGCACTTGAAGTCCCCAGAAGATAGGTTTATTCCCTGGGCCTTTAAGGCCGCTCCAAGTACTTGCCCTATGGCTTGCTGAAAGTGGGATTGGTTTGCGCGTTCCGATGCCGTCGGCTTGGGGATGGTAGGTTGTAGTATAGAAGAGGTCAACTTGGAGTAGCATAAATATGCCCTTCCACAGCCCCTGGGTGAATTTTGGCTCTCTGTCGGAGATGATCACGGCTGGGAATCCCCAGTCTGCGGTCCACCAGAAGGTGACGACTGACTTTGACCAGTCTGCTCCCTCCATGTTGTTTTCCCTGGTACGAAGCCGTTTTGCTTGGAGGGTATCGCCAGAAGGGCGTCAAACCCCTCGGGCGTTGTTGGCAAGGCGATTGGAGGCCATGCTCATCACCAACAGAAACAATATCTGGCAGGACCTGTAGTACTGCGGCTGAAGGCCTCGTCCTCAATTGCGAGCTTCTCTACGAGGTCCTCGTAGGCATTATCTCGGTTCCTGGTATGATCCAGGAACTGAAGCATGCGCATTTCTTCAGACCGAGAAACCTACCCCGAATCTCGAAAGCAGGTCAGAGCCCACGCCGGGATTACCCTGAGGAGCAGCAACGGGGTTCGCTATAATTACTCACAAGTTAGCATATATCCTTTCAACGCTGTTGAGAGCAAGCCCTATGGATCGAAAAGGTTCACGTACCAGACAGGGTGGAGGAGGAGGAGGACGAGGAGAGGGATGAAGCGCTGGGGCGCTTGTATGCCGCCATCATAGCGGTATTGACAGCCCGGCCTGTGCCCAAACGCGGCACTCGTCCCGGGTGTGACCACCCATGTCGCAGAATGTGCACCATCCCTATTTTCAATTGGTCAGTCTATATCGACATTGTCTCCTTTATATCCTTTGATAGTGTGGATGATAACGTGAAAGCGTATGGGATGGGTAGGTGTTGGGTTTACATGAAACACTTCAACACGATTCAACGAGACAAGAACCTCATAATTCGACCTCACTTACCGCTGCTCGCTTTTTGCCCTTATCGGGCATTGTTGGTCGTCTAATAAAAGACAAAAATGCAAGGAATCTGGCCTTGTGAGTGTCCGGGGTTGTTCAGGTCTTGAGTGGTGTGTGTGTCTGAGAGAAAGAGAGAGAGAGAGAGAGAGAGAGAGAGAGAGAGAATGTTCTTATGAGCCCCAGGACTACATTAGGTAGTACCTTCCTAAAGTAGGACCTCCAGGGCTCTTTCCAACATCCCAGTCTCTTTACAGGAAAGGATTTAAGGGGAGATTTCAAAAGGCATTGAAAAAGACATTGAAAAAGGCATCTCAACCATCATGACTCGTAAGGGGGCTAAGACTATTTTGTTTTCTTTTTATACAAATCATGAGAGCATGTTCGAGATAGCATATATCCGTGTGGACGTGTCCTCGCTTGCCACCGCCAATTCGAACTGATCCCTACTATCCACCTCGGCGGCCGGCACTGGTCGCCATGATAATTGAGTAATTGTCTTTGAGGGGGAGGCCACTTTATCAATGGTCACGACGTGCTGTGATTCAAGAGTGTCAGCAGCAATTCGGTGGATAGAGATGACCCCGTTATCTTCGCCAACAGCAATAACATATGTGCCTTTGTATGTTGTGGGCAAGAAAGCAATTGCTGAGACTGCCGATGTCAGGCCCACCGTCGTCTTGCAGACGAAAGTGTCTTCGGACTTTTGCCAGATCTTCACGGATTTGTCACGTCCTGCCGTGGCAAAGACATGGTCCGTTGTAGCTGGAGCCCAGGCTGCACCCAGAATCATTCGAGAGTGACCCTTGGGGTTTACGCTGAGGTTTGTAAACGTAGTGGGGTCTGCATCGCTCCGCTGGAAGACTGCCCATTGGCGATCTCGTCCAACACTAAGAAGATAGCGATCGTCACTCGAGAATGAAAGGTCCGTGATGGTCAATGAGTGCGCAGTGAGAGAAGGTTTGATCTCGTGCCAGTCAGACGTATCGTAGAGGCGAATTACCGCATGGTCAATCGAGCTGGCTTTGCAGGCAGTGGCAATGAGCCTGCGGTCATGGCTCACTGCCACTGCTGAAATCTCATAGCCATGGCCATAGAGCTTCTCATGCTCCGGCCACAATGTGTAACGAGACAACTGATCCTCCAGTGGCGGGTGGTTGGCAGCCAGCGAGGCAGAAGCGATTAGCGCCTCAGTTGGGGCTTTTTGCTCGTCCTCTTCCACTGGCGCCTCATCTCCAAGTGCCTTATTCGAGAGACCCAGCACTGGGATTTCAGCAGTGTCTGGGAGGTCCTCATCATTCGATTGTTTGAACCCAGTGAGTCTCTCGAGCAACTGAGCAATTGGTTTCGGCTCATTGAACACACGTAGGAGCTTCTCCTCTGCACCAGTCACAAACTGTGAGGGGCCCAGTGTGTCGACACAATTCAAATCGTATCCGTGAATCTGAGGGCGTGAAAATTCGTGCCATGAACCTGTATTTTCACGCACCCACTTTGCATGAAGCCGGGTGGTTTGGTCTGAACTAGTTGAAAGCAGGTAGCCTCCAGTGGGCTCCCATTGTACACCGTTCGCGGAGCGCACATGGCCCGAAATACCGAATCTCTGTATCCAAAGATCCGAGTCGGGATCATGTCGCCAGACTCTCCAACTACCTGTGCGGCCAAGACTCACCACCTGCTTCCCGTCCGGTGACCAGAGCCCAATCCAAAAGCCACCTGCACTACCAGTCGCGGTGGTAGATCCTTTTTGGACACTGATCTCTCCCATTCTCTCTGCGGACATCCAAACGCCTGATGCTTGGTCTTGTTCCCAAATTGTGATTGTATTATCAGCCGATGCCGAGAGAAGTTGCTGCCGCTTCGAATCAGGATTCCATGCAATAGTATAGATCCAGTCTTCATGTCCAAAGAGAAGAGCTTCGAAAGTAATGGAGTATTTCGATCCAGCAGCCTCGAACTCATGGGCTTTGTTTGATAGCGTAGGTTCCATTCCTCCAAGCAGAGGATCTGTATCATCTATCGGAGCAGGGGCACTTGCTTCACCCCGACGCAGTCGCCAAAGACGGATGTATCTGTCTTGACTTGCAGACGCTAGCAGGATATCACCGTTGCTTTGCTTGTCCTGGGTGAACGAAAGAGCCTTGATCCAGGCTTCGTGTCCCGCAAGCACAGCCCGGCGCTTGAACTCTGTCTTGCCGATGGAGCTTTCCGAGACGTAGATCTGAACCTTGGTCGTTGTACCTGCAACGGCCAACACCAATGGCATATCTGAGTCGCCTTCAAGCCCCTGCAAAGACAAGGATAGCGGGAAGAACCGTGGTGTCATTGTGATCGTTTCAAGTAGCTCGCACTTCAATTCGTCCTGTGCATTTATTCTCCAGATCCGAACCGTCCCATCAGCCGCTCCAGATGTGATGATGTCCGTTCCATCGGCGACGGCAATCGCATTCACTGAGCCCGTGTGACCCTCAAGGGTAGATGCAAGGACATATTTGTGAGGATTGACATTGTCTTGTTGCCATACCCGTATTGTGCGGTCGACGGAGCCGGTGACGATAAATCTCGTTCCTGAGGCGGGGCATGTATAAAATCGAACGACACTGACTTTGTCGGTATGACCAACAAGCAGGGCATAGATACCACGCTCGGTCTTGTCCTTGACTAAGTGTCAGCTCTTCCTTGTTATCAATGCGCAGCTGTTCTCAATGGACCTACTAGAGGATCCCATAAGGCGACATTGTTGTCCGCACCGAAGGCGAGCACGCCTGTCTGCACATCCCAATCCGCAGCACCAGGGTGCCGGTTTCCCCCCACGCTAATGTAGTCTGTTTCGACGGCGACCATGGAGTATTCTGAGGGCCTGTGAACCCTTTTGTCTGTCTGTGCTGCTGTACTAGGAATTGGAGAAAAGCCGCAAAGAAATTGCGGGAGGCTTGGGGCTTATCGATAAGAGGTTCGGTCTCCGCCTGGCCCCTCCATCTTCAACAGACTCAACTTGGGATCTCTTTCATTTTCAACAAGAGAGATAATTTCTATATGCTCTGTATTTACCCTCATCTGCAACGCCATGGCTGATACTTCAAATGCGGGCCAAGGGGAATTCCCCATCCCTATTACCGTTGAGTTTACGTACGTCAGATCTTTCCTTCGATTAACCAACCTCCGCTAAGAATTGATCTCGATAGCGGCGGCTTAGAATTGCTATTCGGGAATGATCGCAAGCATAAGGTCGTTTTGCCCGCTCGTTTAGAGGACGGCAGCAGGCCAAACATCTCATACCTGCTTAAATACCTCGTCGACAACCTCATGAAAGATCAGAGGATAGACATGTTCATCATGGAAGACAATGTGTATGTCAATGTAACTTTGCGGGTTTATTCAAACAGTATTAATGATGTCGACAGACGACCAGGTATTCTCGTCCTTATCAACGATGCGGATTGGGAACTCGAAGGCGAAGAGACGTATGAACTTCAACAAGGAGACAACATTGTTTTTGTCTCGACTTTACATGGCGGTTAAACACGATGGATTGTATTGATGCTAGCAATGACGACTAAGACAAAAAAAAGAAACTGAATTCGAAGTGTGCCTGGGGGAATTCAAGAGCAACATATGGGTGGTATTGCCGGGCGAAGCGAATTAGTGTGGACTTTTACCTAGACCACATCTTCAACATGCTGTTGTGAGATCCGTTCGCGCTCACGTGGTGTTCGGATTCCACTGGGTGTTCGATGACCACTCTGCGGGGTTGCTTGACCTTCTGGAGTACCAAGCCCTTGCGTCGGTGATACCACCCCGCTTGGGGGCACTGGGATCTTCAAGTCCTCTGGAGAGGCCGGGATAATCTCTTCGGGGAGGTCAGGGATATGGATCCGCTGCGCCTCGTTCTGATAGCTCTCGGGGACGATCTGGAATAGTGTTAATTAACCATAGATAATATCCAACCTAAAGTCCAATTTACCTCAATGATTTCATCGCGAGGGAACTCAAGGAACGGAATGTCCGCAGCATTGCAGGCCATGAGATAGCCATACAAAACCCTCAGAACACTTTCGTGTGCAATGATGAGTAGATCGCTTTGCTCCCTCTCTAATTCAAGGATAATTGGCTCGAGGCGAACAGCCAAGTCATGGTATGACTAGCGGAAAAGGTCAGCAGCTACACACTTTTGGAGGAATTGGGCAAGGTTTACCTCTGCCCGGGGATAACGGTGGTGGTAAGGATCAAGCTCGTGCTTAGCAACCTCGTCCCCAAACTCTTCTCGGATGCGATTCTCAGACATCTTCTCACAGACACCAGGGTTCAGTTGGCTCAATTGGGATCTCTGCCGGATTTTATACCCGTTTTCATGGAGGTATTTCGCGGTTTCAACTGTCCTGCGCCGTGTAGAGGTCCAGACTTTCAAGGGTCTCGACTCATAGCCAGTCTCTCCTCGCTCAATCATTGCTTGCTTTTCTTCTTCTCGGTGAGCTAGTAGACGTGCCGTCATTTTCTTGGCGTAGTCTTCTCCCTGTTCTGATAACGAGGCATCGGCTTTGTATGAATCTGCGTCTAGCGAAACGCCAGCCTAGATAGAACGTTAGTTTTTGCATTATAGCGATATGGACAGTAGATTACCTACCCGGGCAAAGTACGTGCGTCTCGATTTGATGTGGAGATTCAGAAGATAGAACACTATGCGGTTGGAAAGATAACCAAAGCTTCGATTGTTGACAATCAGTCTCTCGCCGGCGTTGATCATCTATATTTGGTGAGTAATGGCAGTTCGACAAAATCAATTGCGCGTACCTTGATATAGTTCAAGTCCTTTTCTTCCATGGTCTGGAATTGAGGGATGCGAGAAGAGATACGGTTCAAGTAATGCTTCACGGCATCTTCTGATTTCCATGAGACGTACTAGCCATGATTATTAGATTTTCGGTTCAATCCCAAGATATACATGAGACTCACATCAGGGGAGGATATCTTGACTCTGCGAACATTCTCTTCAATGATGTGTTCGTCGTCACACCAAGACTCAATGAACAGGGTCTGGTAAAAAAACATCACTAATTAGTATATTGTCAAGTATTCAAACGATTAATTCTGACTTACCTCAATATCATGCTTTGCAAACTCCTTGGCAAGCGAGCGCCGCCCTGAGGCTAGCGGGTTGACGGCATCGTATATCGCTATTTGACCATTTTCATGGTTCAAAAAGTGATAGATGTCTTCTCGACATTTCCTCACAATCTTTTGGCGTAGAAGAACAGATTTGGCAGTTGCTAAACAAAGATGTTAATATGGTTGTTCAGGTAAACCAGGATACCATGCCTACCATTGACATAGAAATAATCATCTGGCATGTCCTCGCCAAATGGAATTGTGGCACGACGATAGTCGCCCAGGTGGAAGATCCTGGTTTTGACACCAAGCCTATCAATTGCGTCAGGATACCTCTCGAGATGGGCAAGTCACAGGAGTAAAGCATACCATCGCAGGTATCGTGCCAAAGCTACTGATATATGTCTGTCATGGATTTCAAATTAGTCCACTGAGCAACACTAATATCAATGGTAGAAAGTATCATACGTTTTGCCTCTGGCAGGCAAGCCGACGGTGATGATAACAATGCGGCCCGAATGAAAAAGCCGACCAGATTCGGTGCTGTACAGCTGGGCCGGAGCCAGATCGGCCTTTTCCGGCAAGTCATGAATTGCATCGACAAAGATTGACGACTTGCGGCGGAATCGTGGAGAGTTGGCCACGATCTCAGCAGTGCTATATGATGTCAGTTCAATCCCACTATCAGGCTTCACTCTTCAACTTCTAAGACTAGACAGGGGACATGGCTCCTTTTTTTCTTCTTTTTGCTAGTGCTGTCAAGCAGAAATCACACACAAGACAACTTTCATAGGAGAAAACATGAAATTGTGAAGCGGGAAAGGTAGGCTTACAGTAAGGTGTCCATGGTGGGATGGCGAGGTGACGCAACCTTGATCTATCAAGATATCACAAGATTCAGTATTGAGCCTGTTGGGATTATCGAGAGTTAGTCCCAAGATAGATCAGAAATATTTCGAGTCACGCCAAGCAGATGGCAAGACAGTGGTGAAGCAAGGAAACAAGGAAGGGTACCTGAGAGGCGGTATAGGTAATCGATCAACGCCCAGATATCAGGTGCAGATCATCGGGATTTGTTGCCTTGTTTCTCAGGCTACAATATGCAAAGCAGTCCAAACGAAAACCAATTCAGGCACAATTCAATACCAAGTAGAATTGAAAAGAAAGAAGTCCTCCAAATATCAAGTAATATCAGTTTAGGCCCCTAAACCATCCTCAATCATCCCCAATCATCCGCAATCATCCCCAATTCCTCCCCAATACCTCACCCCTAGTCTTGCCCTGGACCGGGAAAGCCCGAAATGGCTTATGTAACATCCCGGCGAACGACAGCAACCAAAGACGCCGAGGCAGGTGACTAGCATTTTTCACAGCTTGGAAAGTCTTGAATTGCTTCCCCTACACTCCTGAGCGCATCAGATCCAGCCCTTTTTACACTATTTTATCAAGGTCATCTGAGACGTTTGTTCGTCCCAGATCCTCGGGCTGGTCTCAATCCCTTTTATTCTCAATTCTTTGTGTTTTCCCCCGAGTCTCAACTGAGACCGACTAACACGCGTGACGACACCTAATATATTCGTCAATTATCAGATTTCCAACCAAAATGGCCGATTACCTATCATCCCTCTCCTTTCTCACAGAGAACCCTGCCGCCGCGGCCATCAACGATGCATACTCCTCGTTCTCCGACCGAAGGGCTTTGCTTAACCTGCCCAACCCCGGCACTGTCGATAACCTCGCCAGGGAAGTGCAGAAGGATGTTCTCTTGACCAACTTCATGTTCTCCGGTCTCCGGGCAGACCTGACCAAGGTCTTCGGCATGTCCCCTCTGTTCCGTGTGTCGCATGCGTTCTCTATGGGCTCAACCGGCAACCTGCCCCCATATGCTTTCTCCGCCATGTACGGAAGCCCCAGGGTAAGGACAACTATTCCATGCGATCCGTGTGTCGATCCCTGCGATTCTCAGTATCTAACATATCATTCTCCGATAGGTGTTTATGCAAGGTAACTACGGAAGTGACGGTGCGCTCGCCGCCGTTGCCAACTACCGCTGGAACCAGGCCCTTGTCACCAAGACCAATGCTCAGATCATGAACGGTGGTACTCAGGGCTTGGTCCAGATCGATAACGACTACACTGGCCGTGACTTCTCCGCGTCCCTCAAGGCCTTCAACCCCTCTTGCCTCGAGGGTGGTCTCACCGGTATCTTCGTCGGCAGCTACCTGCAGTCCATCACCCCCAGTCTCGCTCTTGGTTTCGAGGCTATCTGGCAACGCCAGGGCATCACCGCTCGCCCCGAGACTGCTCTGTCCTACTCCGCCAAGTATAAGGGTGAGGACTGGATTGGTACCGCTCAGCTGCAGGCCCAGGGCACTTTCAACGCCACTTACTGGCGCAAGCTGTCCGAGCGTGTTGAGGCTGGTATTGACATGAACCTCCAACTCCAGCCCTCTCCCGCTACTCTTATGATGGGTGGCCCTGCTCGTGACGGTACCACTGCCATTGGTGCCAAGTACGACTTCCGTGCCTCTTCGTTCCGCGCCCAGGTTGACAGCACCGGCAAGGTTAGCTGCCTTCTCGAGAAGCGCATTGCCATGCCCATCTCTCTCTCCTTCGCTGGTGAGATCGACCAGGCCAAGGTAAGCGACGTCCCTCTTTCTAATCCCAACCTCAATACTTCATACTAATTTCTTTTTTTTTCTCTCTCTCTCTAGCAAACGGCTAAGCTCGGTCTTGCCGTCTCCCTTGAGCTTGCTGGTGAGGATGTCATGGAGCAGCAGGACAAGGTTGACCCTGCCAGCATGATTCCTCCTCCCTTCTAAATCTCTCCTCTCGCCTCGCCTGAGATAATAACCCTTTCGCCTCCCATGTTTTAGTAGTTCTTCACTCTCCATGTCTGAAATGACATATGTTGTCTCTCTTCCTCGGTATATCCTCTTGAATTTGGGTTACTGGTGCAGGTGGCCAGTTTGTTTGGCGCCATGGAGATTCCAACCTTTCTTTTTGTATAGATTCACACTCCGGTTCTTTGATTTCCTTTTCCATTACCACCTGATGCTGCATCTCTGTTTGGCTTGTGGTCTGATATCTTGTGTCTCCTCGCTGTCTTTCCAGTTCATTTCCTTGCATGGCCATGTTTTGGGTCTATGGGATTGCCAGGTCTGGGATGCATGGCTGCGCCTGCAGATGGCTCTGGTTATGTTTTTCGCATCATAGACGGGCCAATGTAAAACAAGTTTTTGATTTAGTTGAATCGGTTGCAAATTGTTTCATTGTAATCTTTCTGATTATTTTCTACCCAAGTAAGTAAAAAGATGCGCCACTTTGTGCTATGGATATCAATGTATAGGTGGCTGAGACTGCCACAACAGTCAGACCATTAGATATATAGGTCTCAGTTCTTTGAATCATAAATCCTTTGCACTAAGATATCTAAAGACAGAGCTTTTTTTTTTTTTTTTTTTTTTTTTTAATATACCTCCCAGACAAAGATATCAAACAAGCCCCTACAACATAAGACACACACAAATAAAAGCGGAGAGGAAAATAATCCCGGATAATGCCTGTATATACCCAAAGCGGTGACCGGGACAAACGACGGCATATCCTCCCAGACCACAACCAATCCGACGACTCAACCATACAACATTGCTCCACTATATGCTGTGGGCACTGGGACAACTTCTTCAATTGGTTGATGACTCCGGAGTGCCGCAGTGGCCTCATGCATCTCCTCGAATGGAACCGTTTCTGCTTCGTTTCTCCACTCAATTGGACTAAGTTTCTCGGTAAAGTGGATTGATATGTTGGGTCTTCCATGCTTTGCTCTCGAAAATGATACGGGTTATTGTGGAGTGTGTTTTCAGCAGAAAATGAAGCAGTCCATTGCATGTTATGGAGTGCATAAAAATAGATTGGTTTAGGCATAGAGAGAGAGAGGTGCTATGGTACTTTCTCGCCCAATATGGCATGTGGGATCCTCAGCCACTTACTCCATACCCCAAGTTTAAAGACCTAAACGGAAAAGGTCAGTGGTGAGGTCTTTATGGGCCATAGTCAACCCCGTTCCCTGCTTCGAGTGTGGCTGGGTCTGATTGCGGCCTTGCGATTGGAAGTCCCGTTGATAGTCGGGTGTTCGGACGCTGATTATCGGACTCCAGTGACATCATATTCCCCGTTCAACCCTCTTTTTAGGGCTTTGCTTTTCGTAAATCTCTTACCGGGTTTGCTATATCAGAAAAACTGGCCAGTTATCTTCGCCTGGGATGCACCTAGGGATGTATGTCCCGGATAAATGGCTGACCCGGGATGATGTTCTAAACGAATCAAACACGACAATGAAAACGAAAATGAGAAAGAGAATTATAGTTTCGAGGCCCGAGTGTCTCGGCCCAATTGACAGGCTCTTTAGTTTTTTGGTAATATACCTCCAACGTACGGAGTACATTGCTGTTGAATAATATGTATACTAATTTCCTTTGGAAATGAATGTGGGGAGTGTGTCCACAAGGCAAATTCGTTCCCTTGAAAGGATTCATTAGTAGATTTGGGCAATTTCTACCTGTTCCATGGAGGTCTTGCCCAAGGTTCATGGTGTACCTATTCGGGATGGATTATAGGTTGGCATAAGAATCACACAATATAATCTAGTCACCCCTAAGCAGTGTGGATATCTGTTAGATTCTCCAGGGTATTATGGAATGAATGTGAATAGATGCAGTCTGTGCTTTTTGTACAGCTTAGATTTGGATCGTCATGAACATGGCAGATCTATGTTGTGGCCATAGTGTGGGCAGATTGGACCCAATTTCGAGATTGAACCAATAGCCTCCAACATGATTCGCATATTTTACTTATGTCTATCTTTCTCTTTTGCTGAGAGATAACCCACGTGTCTGACAGAGAAACGAAGGGAATGTCGTTCCTTGCTTCCATGCTTTACGATCCGTACATGCCGATGGTGCACTATTGGGGGCATTCCGCCGGTTTCCTCCCGTGCATATGCATCGACATTTTAAACCTCATGCCAGTGCCAGGAAGTGTTGCTTTTTGCCAGGAACACACCCGGCTCCTCATCCCGGGTCCGTGAAACAATAGTGCTACTGCTAATGTGCATTGTGCGATTTTATACATACTCGAATGTATATGATATGACCATCCAAGGGAGGTGTGGTTCCAAGGCTGGAATTGCATCCACTCTGATCCTCCCATGAACAAGCTTGATTATTAATAGTGAGTTGTAGTCAGCACATAGCTGGAGATATATTGTTTGCCGAGACCCGATGGACGAGGGACACTTCGGAATCCCGAGTTGTAGATATGTAGTCATGGTTGTACCGGTGCATGGTTCTGAATATGACATGGATTCCTCCTTTTTTTTTTTTTTTTTTTCTTTCAAGTTGACGGCATCAGACCCCTGCTGAGGGGGCGTCATTTTTTTTTTTTTCTCCTCGTGTCAAGATTCACAGTCGCATGACTTTGAACCAAACTGTGGCGATTCCCCCAAGCCATGGTCACCTGCTCTAGGTCTGGTGACGTCGATGAGGGGAAAGTCATGTAGTGCCGATGTTTGATATAGATTTCTAGAGATTTCTAGAGTTCTCAAGAGTTCTCAATCTTTGGTAAAGGTTCAGATTGGGATATAGATCAAATCGATCTACCGTTTTATTTCGTGTGATATGCTAAGTAAAATGATTAAATGGGAAATGTGAAATGTGAAATGCTCTGAAATACCAGGTAAATACCAATACCAATACCAAAGAAACCACTAGTACACGGTAAATCGACCGTGCAAGTAGCCCTGGTAGCTCCTCAACGTTAACCTTTTGAGCCAGGTGCATCCCTACAGCGCAGGGGCCAAGTTCAAGGGAAACGTCCTTTTTTTAGTACCTGAGCTGCCAGGAACATTCCTACACCCCTTCATTAAGAACGGGTTCTTTTTCCACTTTATCTTTTGATTGGGGATTTGTTTCTTTTTGATCATTCTATTGGCCTCCCTTTTCTGATACATCACGATGTCTGTGGATGCCGAGTCGGGGTTCATCTGCCGAACCAGGTTGGTACAAGAGGCTGCATGGACGGGACTACGGCTGGAATCCCAATGATTGTCCCGAATTGGGCGTCGGCTGAGATAGCTTCGACTCACATGCCAAGGGATCCCTGCACAGTACAGAGCACACCTCGAGAGATCCTCGAAAGAATGGAAGTGGAACGGGAGGCCCCTTTCAATTCCGATGGATTTTCCGGGCCGAATAGCTTTTTGGTTTGAATATGTATGTTGTATATGGCTTTTTCAACCGCTCGGTCTAGTTCCCAATTACCGGTGTGTTATTTTTCTTTTTTCTTCTTTTTTTTCTCCTTTTTTTCTTTTCTTTTTTTTTTTTTCGGAATGCCCCTGGAACTAAGTAGAGAAGATAGAAAAGCTAAATGATAGTTAGTCGTTAGTCGGGTATAGTCCTATAGTCCACATATATTATTAGTACAGAGTAGGTATACGTTGAACCTGGAACGGGTCCAGCTCCAATTGCAGCTTGGACCACTCGGACCATTTTTCGGCCCAAGCTTCTTTTTTTTTTCGAGGTCAGCTGGTCTCGTGATAGAAAAAAAGATTACCGTACAGGTAAATTCAACCAATGAAAGTGGTTCCAGGGAAAATCATCGTTGGGTCACCCGACACCCTGTTTCTATGACCTGCCTATTTTTGGGGGATATAAAGGGTGTAATAGCTATAGACCGAGATAGGTATACTAGTACTATGTATAGCTTGAAGGTATATTCCCACTACCCCGGAGACTCCGCTTTCTCCAAAAAGTCTTTTTTTTTCTTTTCGATGTTTCCCGGGTTTTGTGTACAATTCGTACACCGGCGTGTATTGGTAAATACACCCATGACACCCGTACCTATGATATCATCTCCCGAACTTGGGTAAATGACAGTAAGTTACCATACTTATACTGTAAATAGAATATCGAATTATATTAATTCCCTCTGAGAGATATATACACATACCTTGATATAAAATAGATGTAGCTTATAAGAAATTAAAAGAATTAAAAAAAAAGAATTTAGAAAAAGAAGAAGAAACACCCATAAACATCCCATAAACAGCAATTACCTGAGAAAGTTGGATTTGAACTTGAACTTGTAGCTCTCCCGCCCCTCTCTTTTTCCTCTTTCCCCCCTCCCCTTCCCGAATTGCTCACCCCCGTAAGACATTGGCTTTGATTCTTGAGATCTATTTCTCCTCTTATTTGTTTCTTTGAAAAGAATCAGATTTTTAAAAAAACACACACATATATCCCCCAAAAAAGAGAAGAAAGAAAAAGAAACAAAAGAGAGAAAAAAAGGAAATCCATTCCATCAACGTCACCTTTTCTTTCGCCCTGAACGCCCCAATTTTACCTAACCTTTCCCTAGTCTAACCCGTCTTATTTCACTCGATTCGACTTTATTGGTTGAACATTCTCTACGCAAAGTTCCCAAAGTTGCCCACCTTCTCCTCTCTCATTCTTCTTCCTCTTCCCTACTTTTAACTTGACATTCTTGGCTTTTGGCCATTTTGCTTCCTTTCCCATCGGTCCTTCCGCCCCTCCCTACTCCACCCCGGTTTAACCACCCAAAACGGTCTTCTCAACTTCACATATCTCTTTCCACCATGTCACAGAATCGACCCGGGTTGTTCCCGACTTTGCGCATGGGTGGTAAGTTATTCTCCTCTGTCAATCGCCTGCAAGACTGACCTTTCCCTCCAGAGGTCATCCGCGAGAAGGTCCAAGATGGACTGACCGGCGAATCCAAGGAGATCTCCTACACTCAGTGCAAGATTGTGGGCAATGGCTCCTTCGGTGTTGTGTTTCAGACCAAGATGGCTCCGAGCGGGGAAGATGCTGCCATCAAGAGAGTCCTCCAGGATAAGCGGTTCAAGGTAAATGGGTTCTCGACCTGGTGTGTGTGCGTGTGTGTCGGATCACTAACCCAGTCTCTCTTCTTCCTCTAGAACCGTGAGCTGCAAATCATGCGGATTGTGCGCCATCCTAACATTGTCGAGCTCAAGGCCTTTTATTACTCCAACGGCGACAGGGTATGTGTCTCCTGGGTGTCCCGCCCGATCGTCTTTCCGTCCCCCCGTTCCTGTGGGCTGACCGTGCCCCGGAATTTCCCCTCAATAGAAAGATGAAGTCTACCTCAACCTCGTCCTCGAGTATGTCCCCGAGACGGTGTACCGCGCATCCCGTTACTTCAACAAACTCAAGACTACGATGCCTATGCTAGAAGTCAAGCTTTACATCTACCAACTCTTCCGGTCGCTGGCCTACATTCACTCCCAGGGTATCTGCCACCGTGATATCAAACCCCAGAACCTTCTTTTGGATCCCGCGACTGGTATCCTGAAGCTCTGCGATTTCGGATCCGCTAAGATTCTGATCGAAAATGAACCTAATGTGTCATACATCTGCTCTCGCTACTACCGGGCGCCTGAACTAATCTTCGGTGCCACCAACTACACAACAAAGATTGGTACATATCCCTTTCTTTCTTTGCACATCCATATTCAATTTCTGACATATTTTTTTTCTCGCTAGATGTTTGGTCGACAGGTTGTGTGATGGCAGAATTGATGCTTGGACAACCCCTCTTCCCCGGCGAATCGGGCATTGACCAGCTGGTAGAAATCATCAAGGTTTTGGGCACTCCAACTCGGGAACAAATCCGCACCATGAACCCCAACTATATGGAGCACAAGTTCCCTCAAATCAAACCCCATCCCTTCAACAAGGTATTTACTCCACCCTACCTCCGGTTCTGTAATGGTGCTGACTCCGAACTAGGTTTTCCGTAAGGCACCACCGGAGGCTATTGACCTCATCTCCGCCCTTCTGGAATACACCCCGACACAACGGTTGTCTGCGGTTGAAGCGATGTGCCACCCCTTCTTCGATGAGCTCCGCGACCCGAACACCCGGCTACCGGACTCCCGTCACCACAACAACCCCTCCAAGGATCTCCCCGCCCTTTTCGATTTCTCACAACATGGTAAAATATCCCGCCCGCGCGAGAGATGAACCCCCTTACTAATCCCACTTTTAGAACTTTCGATTGCCCCTGATCTCAACGCCCAAATGATTCCCCCTCACGCTCGTCCAGCCCTCGAAGCCCGTGGCCTCGGCCTCGATACCTTCAAACCTCTTTCCAAGGAGGAGATGCTTGCACACCTCGACTGAGTTGACCAGTGTGTGTGTCCTCCGCCCTCCGCGAGGGATACGTCTGTTCATTGTGCCGACATCTGCACTTTGCATGAGATTCGACCTGCCAACCAAGTTCCATCATGATCTCGAGTCAACTCTGAATTGAGACTGCATTGCCTTGTCTTTTTTCTTCCTTCTTTTTTCTTTGGGGACTCGGTATGCCTCAACCCCGGACATGGTGGAACCTTGGGAACTGGTGAATGAGCAGGGAATGGTATGAAGTGGGAAAAGTGCATCCTTTTAATGGCTGGGGGAGCGGAAACCATGTTTCTTCGGGGTGGTAAGGGTTGATGGTTTTCACGCAATGGGAGGTCATGGCCTGGAGTTTTTTTGAGGTGTCTGAGACAGCTCTTAGGAGGAAAAAGTGATACCCTTTCTGTGCACGTCTGCCTTTGGGGGTCGGAGACTGCATAGTTTCATCGGTCGAGGGGAAGAACCCCCAGACGCAGCAAGTCGATCTCGACCCCGGATATGGAGGGTCTCAATCTTCCCACAAATGCATCGGAGATCTTGAAGATTTCTTTGGATACACGTTAAGGGAGGACCCTTCTATGATGGTCAATCTCTCGTCTTGCAGCGCTAGAATCCCCATTCGTTCTTCTCTTTGCGTCCTTGCTTTTTTTTTTTTTTTTTTTTGTTCGCAATATCCTTGTATCAGATTCATCGGGCTCGGCTGGTTCCCCGGTCCTCCGACTTGCCGGCCATGAGCTATATGTCATTCCAGTTCTCAAGCAGACGATCTTCTTTTCTTATTTTCTTATTTTCTTTTTTCTGGTAGTGATACGTAAAGAATAAATAGCGTTTGAACAGTGTAATTGTGTAATTATATACTAAGTGAGTGGATTCCAATCTCCTAGTAGAGATACTTCCACTGCGCAGGGGCACCGGGTCCGGAACTTCAATTTCCCCTTCCGAGCTCCCCATTCACCTCAAGCTAGCTGTCACCCTCACTTTCCATTTTCCCAGGATCACTGTCTCTGCGATTGAAACCTGGTATTGCAGGCTCATTGAATTGATTCCAGAACATAATGGCCGAAAACGACCGTCGAAACCAGGGCTACAGGGGTGGGCGCAAACGCCGTTACAGAGGTAAGAGACATGGATCTGACAAGCTTACCGGACAGCACGCTAACATGACTTGCGATTCTCACAGATGATGATGACTTTGATCGTCGCCCCCAAAGGCGCAGATATGAGGAGCCATTGTTCGTCCAGGTCCGACGACAGTTGTTGACCATCGCGGAATCGGTACGGGCCTGGTTTTTTTTTTCCGCCGCGCGCATTGCGCTCTACAAATGGTTGGTATGAACTAACGCTTATGTCTCATTGATAGGCTGCTCGTAGAGCAGAAGATGATGTCCAGGGTATTGCGAAAACAGTCGCGGATAACTACGACGAGGAGATCCGCCGCGACTTTGTCAACATCTCCCTTGATCTGTACGTGTCGGTGTACTCAATTCACCGTGGAATATTACTAACTTGGATGTGTGCAGCGTTCTCGAACAACCCATGAAAATTCCTTTTATCGCCGGCACGGTCCTGGTCGCACATAGTCTCAAGCCTGAGCTTGGATCGGAGGTTTTGAGCAAGGCAGCCGAGGCCTTGCAGAAGTATATTGATATTGGCGCATGGCGTGAAGTCAAGCTTCTTATTCGCTTCCTCGGTATTCTCCAGCCGGTCTATGAGGGTGATGGCATCTTCCCTCTCCTGGAAGAGCTGTTCGCTCGTGCAGTCGATCTCCAAACTGCCTCTTCGGAAGATGTAAGTTGGATTGGTTGACTTGTGATGATGAACCTTGCCTAACAGCTTTTCTCAGCTTCTTGGCCTTGAATTGGTGAAGATTATTCAGTTCACCATTCCTTATGTCATGCTTTCCCCCGCCACTGGCTTTGAGGCCCAGGCTTCCGCGCTTCTGGAGAAGACGGATATCATCGCATCTACGCCCCACGCTCTCGTCGATTTGGTGAACACATTCAGCCCCGAGGAGAACCAGGAGGCAGCTGGTCAAAGCGTTATCAGTTTGATGCAGACTCAACTTCAAGCAGAGGCTAACCAGGGCTGGGAGCTTAAGTGCCTCCCTCGTCCTTGGAAAGACGTCCATGACGCCGAGACGGATGAGCCCAAGTCTTTCGAGTCGGTAACCAAGGTTCCTTTCCCCACAGTCACTGTGCCTAATCCTGTACCAAACGGCGCGCGTCCTCTCTTCCCGGAGGTCTACCTTTCGGTGTATGCCAACCAAGAAGTAGACACCGTTCCTGCCATCACAGACATCTCCTCTTCGCTTATTCGGGATGCACTGGTTGATACCATTAACCTCCTTGACTTCAACCGTGTTGCTACAGCCAAGTTCCTGATCGATATCGACTGCTATTTTACCTCTACCACATTCGTGAAGCGTGCCACGCCTTTCGACCGAATGCGCGAACTCATTGGGGAGGTTCAACCGTGGAAGCCCGAGGATGTGGCAGTGGATGCAGTGTTCTCGCAGCTATTCCAATTGCCAGCATCGGAGCACAAACTCGTCTACTATCACTCTGTTCTCACCGAGTGCTGCAAGATTGCCCCAGCGGCAATTGCGCCGAGTTTGGGCCGTGCAATCCGATTTTTGTACAACAGCCTGGAGACAATGGATTTGGAGCTCAGCAACCGTTTCCTGGACTGGTTCGCTCACCACTTGAGCAACTTCGGATTTACATGGAAATGGAGCGAGTGGTATGTCGAAAGGGTCACCTTCCACCCGTTGTAATCAGCAATCTAACAATTTCACAGGACCGACGATCTTGATCTGCCCGCCATTGATCCAAGAATGGCGTTCATTCACGGTGCTTTGGACAAGGAAATTCGGTTGAGCTTTGCCCAGCGCATTAAGGGAACTCTGCCCGATCCCTACCCCAAGTTGATCACAGCAGGCAAAGAGAAGGATACTCCCGAGTTCAAATATTCCTCTGAAAGTAAGTTTATGTTGTGCTCAAATGGCAGAGAACAATTGCTAACTCGAGTTTCCAGTGGCACCATACTCCAAAGAAGGACAAGAACTCATGCAGCTTATTCGGAAGAAGGCTAGCGACGAAGAAATTCAGCCCGTCATCACAGCCATCGAAGACCAGGCCAAGAGCCAGGGCGTTGATGACCCCAAGATCCCCTCGACAGATGCATTTGTCACCTCACTCTGCTTCGTCGGATCCAAATCGCTCTCTCACGTCCTGTCATGCATCGAACGGAGCAAAGATCGCCTCCTGGCCATCGGCGCGGAATCTCAACACGCCCGCTGCCAAATCATCACCTCCGTCATGGACTACTGGGTTGACCAGCCCGGTATTGCCATCAACATCATCGACAAGCTGCTTAACTACACCATCCTCAGCCCGCTCTCCGTCCTGGAATGGGCCCTCTCCGAGTCGATCGCGGCAGGAACCATCCTCTCCAAGCCCCACGTCTTCGAGATGATCTCCGCCACCGTCGGCAAGGTCACTAACCGCATGCGCCAGATTGTCGCCGCCCGCGCCCAGCCCGGCCTCTACGAGCCCCAGCTTACCGTCATCGACGAGACCCTCGCTCGCGAGCGTACCGACATGCAAGCCCTCTTCAAGTACATCGAGGACTCCATCGTCTCCATCGCTGCTGGAAGCAACGACGAACAGATGGAGCGCGGTGATGGTAGCGGCACTCTGCCCGAGGACGCCATCATCCGCCAATGGGGCCGTCGTTGGCTCCGCGTGTTCCGGAGAAAGGCTGCCGTCGAGGAATCATTCATATCTGATGCCCTGACTAATGCTACTCCCCTCGGCACTCAGGCCCCGCCTTTTTCTGAGCGGGAGGATGCTGCGGATGGGGATTTGGATATTGCCGATGCCGATGCGCAATAGATGTCACATATCTGAATGCCATCTCGATCAGATATCAGCTTATGCATGCTGCGTTCTCGCATTTGATCTCTTTGAACTGTTTCATTAAATGATTTATGTCCCGGAGAGCCTTTTCTTTTCTGCCTTTTTTTTTCTCTCTATCTTTCCTCTGTCCTGTACACTTTAACTCCGGGTCTTCAAACAAGGCCGACAGAAATATGAAAGTTTCTCTCCGATTATTCCGAGTCAATCTCGATTCATTTCGAGCCATAATTAATCTGCGCCTTGCCGACCTACGTAGTTAAGTTGTATAGAACTCAAAAAATCAAAAAAATCAAAGAAACACGCCCGAAGACCGTATTGATTCAACCGTACCACCCTAGCACGGGAATATCCCTCCAAAATACATATCAAAAATCGTGAATCGTGTACATCTTGGTAAACCCTAAAGGAAAAGAGTCGGAAAAATAGAAGAAAAGGAAGAAAAAAACATATCCAACTAGAAGTCGGATTCCCTTCCTGTATATAGCACAATTCTCAGGACGCCCAGAATAAAAATGAGACAAACCAAAAGTGAAGAGTAATTAACAATGGAAATCAGCAAGTAATAAGACCAGGGATATCAAAAGGGGGCTGTGTAGACGAATACAAAGCAATATAGAAAGGGAAAAAGAAGAAGAAAAAGTCCCGAGACGAAGCCCAATCAAGGCCCATGATGAATGTGACCATGAACATGATTATCATGAACATGAGCATTACCATGACCATGTCCGTGGACATGAGCCCTGCGGTCAATATAATAAGGCTCCCCATCATCACCATCACTGCTAGAAGCATTATAAACGGAGAAGCCATCCTCAAAGCTCCCGCGGCGCATCTGCATCTGCATCTGCATCTTCGACGCGCCCTCTTCAGACTCGACAGACTGTGTTCGATCCATGGAGTCACAACTACTCTGTGCATCGGACGGTTTCGTCGTCGAGATCCGTCGGTCCTTGCCACGGCCCTTGATGCCCTTGTTACTGTTTTTGTATAGCCCGGCAAAATATATCCATAGCTCGCGATCTGCCGCGTTCATGTTCATCGCTCCATTCTCGCCCATTTGCGAGAAGCGGACGGTTAGATTGTGGAGTGTGGCTGCGTGGAATTTGTTTTGGTGAGACTGTTTTTGAGTAAAGCGTTGGTTAGATTGGGTTTGAACGATGGTGCATGGGGGAAAAAATGATGATGCTGACATAGTAAAAGGATAAGAAGGGGAAGACAAGAGACTTACCTTGAGGTTGCCTAACTGGGTAAACTGCTTGCCACATTCATCTAGACGGCAGTCAAACCGTTTAGATTGATCATGGGTGAGCTTATGAGCGCGGACGTTGCCTCGCTGAGCAAATCGCTTATGGCAGATTTCACATTGGAAGGGCTTTTCGCCCGTGTGTCGCCGCTGATGGGTCTATGTTTTTTCAAGAAGAAACCCCATGTTAGTGTCTGCCTCGTGCGTCGTAATCGCATGGCGTGGCAGCTGATGTGCTTACCTTGAGGTTGCCTTGCTGCGAGAAGCGTTGCCCGCAGGAGGGCTCCTTGCATATCTGCCACATCCCAAAAACGATTAGTTGCTGATCCTAACCCCCAAATTCGATTTAGAACTATGCGTGTACTCACAAATGGCTTATCGCCTGTGTGTGCCCTGATGTGGATGTCCAGGTGTGTTTTCTGCGCAAAGCTTTTGCCGCAGCCTGGGAGGTTGCAGTTGTACTTGCGCTTCTTGCCTGAGCGCGAGAGCTGGCCTTCATTGGGATGGTAGCAGCGCGGTGGTGTGGGTGAGGCAGTTGGGTAAGATACGGGATAGGCCTGTGGTACGGGTGCTGCTAGATGTTGGAGTGGTGGCAGCGATTGTTGGGTTGGTGACGAAGCATGCTTGGCCTGGATTGCCTTCATCAGGACATCCACATTGGTTGAGAAGGCGATGTCGGCGGGGGTTTGCTTCGTCTCGTTTGGCCCGACTGGTGAATTGTGGCCTCCGGTGGAAAGCTGCAGCCGTGGGCCATGGTCGGGAGTAGACTTTACTGTCTGGGTGATGGCATTCTTCGCCGGGCGAATCTCTGGAAGAGACTGCGACGGTTCCGTGGTGAGGCGCAGTGGTTGCGGCTGTATCGGGTGCTGACTAGGGACAAAGTATTGCTGATAGGGATTCGAGTGTGCATGTGTGTGACCCCCGGAGTGACCGAAGCTGTAAGGCAAGCTACTTGGGGTCTGGTAGGGCAGCGAATACGGTGCTGTTTGAGGCGAATAGAAGGGGAAATTTTGGCTCAGGGTCGAGTCCATCGGGCGTCTGTGGGCAAACGCACCCACGGCATGGCCGGGAAACTCGTAAGAGACGGGCTCTGCAGTCTCCATCTTTGTGTGTTTCGAGGATCTTCTCAATATCTTTCAGAAAAGCAAGGATACCTTCTCCTTTCCAGATCTCTCCTAGATACCAAGGTATCTCAATGTATACTTGTCCTCGGGATGGTTTTTCTCCCTGTGTAGTCTTTGAATATGTTCTGAAACCCAACCCCCGGTGATATTTGGGTTCTGGCTGAGTTCTCAAGAAGAAGCAAGGATAGGGAAAATAGACAAACCGGCCGGCCAAAGCGCAATCCGTATAGATCTGGATCTATATATATGGGATGAGAGGAAAGGAAATAGCAAATATATGCAGGTCATGCCGTGAAGAGGGAATATAATGATTGACAACTAGCGATGATCTTCCGCATCGACCGTGGCGCCTCCCCGATCTAGATATAGGGCCCCAATGCAATGGCGGGGGCGACAGGGGGGAAGTCAGCCGGTGAGAAGATAGTTGAAAAGCCCCATTTTGTCTGTATGACGTTTAGAAATTGATAAATAATAATAATAAAAGAGTAAAAAAATAAAAAGGGGGGAAAAGGAAGAGCAGTTCGGAGATACATGCAAATGTACTGTGTATACAACATACCAAGTGTGTTTGATTCGACGATCTCCGAGGGGATCCTGGATTGATGGAGACGACCTGACTCCACCGGGGGAAATAATAGAAATCAAATTAAATCGAGTTCCTAGGGTTTCCCTAGAGCCCTGGGGGGCCCTGGGGCCCTGGTCCTGAAGCCCTGAAGGAGCATACAGGTGCATTGCATCCATGAGACGCATTTGCTTTGGACGCATCCAATTCCTGTCCCACGAGGAAAATATTAATTCTCATTAGTGGTAATGTATTTCGACTTCGGTGTGAAATGTGTGTCAGTCACACAGGGGAAAAGATATATACTCGCAGCCGCGACTAGCGACGAAAGCCTTGATGTTCTCTTTTTCTTCCCTATACTTCTTCGTTTTCCCCGTACTCTGTACACTTCTATAACTGATATCGATGAAGAGACTGACATCTGTCAGACTCGAAATCTCACCAAAAAAGAAAGGAAAAACACGCAAACCCATCGTGCTGTGCATCGCTCCCCTCGAGGAGAGACGGGCCGGGCCTTCAAATCGCGGAATTCCCAAGTGGGCCGTGATCGACCTGCAGTCGACATGTAGATTATTCAGTCGATCTCGGAGTCAGCAATCGCTGAATGGCCAGCTGGGCCGTAATTACGAGTATCAGGATGCGCCATCCCGATAGTCGCCAATAGTGTCCGATCTCAGCCCATCGAATATCCCAGCTAGCCGCCCAAGGCTCTGGGAAATTCAGTCGGGTGATCTGATTCTCTTGGAAAAGCCAATCAAGTTGTGCCTCTTCCAGTGCGATCTGGTTCTCTTTCTCTCTCTCTCTCTCTCTTTGTTTTTGTTTTTGTTTTTGTTTTTTAGAGGGGGGAAAGAGAATTGATTTTGGCCCATCGGAGGAGTGTTAGCACGGGGCTTTGGTCTGATCTCGATGTAGTTTGGATTTTCCCCTTAATCAGGCAAATGGCTTGGCTCATGGGCTATGTCGATCATGGCCACTCGTGGGCTTAGTTCCATATTGACGATCCGAGAAGTGACAGCCATGTCCCCATCTGACACGAGAACCCTGCACGTCCTGCGTCGAGATGAGGTGTCGGGACTTGTAATGGTTCCTGCAGGGATGCGACTAGTCTTCATGAACTACTTCCTGAATGGGCGAAGGTACTTAGCCTGTGCATATGCGTTAAGCCTAGTTCGGGTGAGATTTTGGATCAGGGGAGTTGATGTGTATATTACCTACTCCATAGGTATCCACCGAGTAATCCGATTCAGAATTATTTCCTAGTCCTAGTATTTCGGGAGGCTCTGTAGTGATTCAGACGGACAAGGATGGTGTTGTTGGGAAGTTCAGCTCGTTCCAGAATGTCCGTGTGACCTCTTACATAACATCTACACATCTACTCCGTACACATCTACACATCTATAACAACATCGTAGAGAATGGCAATTTTTTGGAATAAAACAAGTTCACGTATACACTAAAGTGTATATAAGAGATAAATAGAATAACAAATTCAACAGCCCATAACCAAAGCCAAAAACAATATCATAATGCGCCCAAAGGATCAACCCTTTCATCGTCCAGTGTACGCCGAGTATCTAGAAAAGTCAACGTCAGCTTATGATCTGAAACACAGGGGAGAAAAAAAAAAAAAAAAAAAAAAAACAAAAACACTCACCTCCAGATTCGTGCACGCATGTCTCCACTGCCGGTCGCGAATAGGTTGCCAGTAGGACTGGGTGCAACCGAGATAACTATTCGGAGTTCAGAATTAGAGAGATGAACCACATACGAAGATGGAATCAATTGAATCAAACTCACCAGAGTTCTTGTGGCCTTGAAGCATCATCTGGGCATTTCCAGTCACCGGATCCCAGAATTGAACACCACGGTCCTTGGAACCACTCATCACCCAGGCACCGTCGGGTGTCAGGCACACACTGAGAACAAAGTCCTAGAGTAAAATCAAAAAAAGTTAGCTTCTGCCGGTCTCTCCCAAGTTGGAATCTCAGATCTAACCTTGTGGCCCTCGAATGTACGAATACACTTGCCACCCTTGATGGCACTGTGAGGGTGCATGCCCCGGGGAACGGTAAGCTCCCAGAGCTTGATAGTCTTGTCCAGACTGCCACTGACAAGGTCACGGCCATTGGGCGCGAATGCGACCGAGTAAACACTGTCCTTGTGGCCATCGGGGTTCTCCAGGCGCTCCACCAGGTATCCAGTTGTAGTATCCCAGACGCGCACGCTCTTGTCCAACGAACCTGCCGCCACGTAACGGCCATCCGGAGACATGGCCACAGTAGTGACACCATCCTCAATGCTAAGGGTGTAGACAAGCTTGCCATCGAGAATATCCCAAAGGCGCACGGTCTTGTCTCCACTGCCAGAGGCGATGAATCGACCGTTGCCAGCAAAGTCCAAAGAGTAGATGTCCTGCTCGTGTCCACTGAAGATATGCTTGATGGTGCGCTGGTTGATATCCCAAACCTAAAGCCAATCACAGTCAGTCAGCGATCTTCTCACATGCTGCGGGTTCCATATAAACCCAAAACTTACGCGAATCTGCTTATCCTCGGCACCAGTTGCAAGATATTTGCCATCCGGACTGAAGCAAACGCTGCGAATGTACAGGTCGCCGTCCTTGTCGACATTCTCATCCTGAAGAGTGGCCACATTCTGACCGGTGGTCACGTCGAAGATTTGAGCCGAGCGGTTGCAGCCCGTCGCCAAGTACTTGCCATCCCGGCTGAAGCGCACACAGCAAACGACGCTATCGTGATTCAAATGATGCACCAGCTCCACATCGAGGACACGCTGGACCTCGGGGTTGAATACGGCGTACCAATCGGAACCCTCACGCTTCTGCGACGGAGGCAAATCATCGGGATTCCAATTTGCCAGCATGTTTCCCGGACGTTCGGCAGTGCGGCCGAGAGGGGGGTTCGGAGGAGTCGGGCGAGGGATCTGAGGGGATGCACGGGGATCCGGGTAGGCGATGTGCGTTTGCTGGGGGGTACCGGGGCCTGGGGGAACACGGCCACGGCCCTGGGTTTTACCGGGGCCTGGAGATGCAGTGGGAGGTGGAGGCGGTCCATAGCCTGGGAGATTTAAACGATCCAACGGGTCAGCGGACTGGGCGACGAGTTTCATAAACACAGCGACATACCGTTCACAGCAGCGCCAGCCGGATATCCTCCAAAGGAGCTCTGCTGGGGTTGCGGTGCGCCAGGCTGAGCGACCGAAGCAGGCGGTTGAAGGGGATGCTGGGGAGGCTGCTGATCCTGGGGAAGGGAAGGTGCAAGACCGGGGCCACTACCTGATGGGTTGGTCATGATACCACCAAACAGATTGCTGGGGCCGTGGCCCAAGGCGGGTGGGGGAGCCTGGGAAGGAGCTGTATGAGCCGCAGCGGGTCCGCCGATGTGGGAAGGGATGGTTTGCACGCCACGCGCCTCAAGTTCATGTCGCAGCATTCGAATCTCAGATTCGTAGCTAGAAAAAGAAAAGATGTCATGTCAGAGAGGATTATTGGAGCTTTCAAGAAGGTAAAGGGAACGTACTCTTGCTTGATCTTGATCTGCGCCTGTTCCAGTTGATAGACCTTTTGACGGATCATCTCCATCTCTTGGAGTTGACCAGTCACTGCATGATCTGTCAGTTAGAGAACATTTCAGCGAATGTCAGAACCCATGGAGCTGCAGTCATTTGGGGGTTGGAGCAGGGGGAGGGGATGAGGTGGCAGCCGTTTGTATAAAAAGGATTGGACAGAGGGAGCTCCAAGCGCAAATGGCCTGGGTATAAAGAGAGGGGTAACAATGTGTCAGAGGGGACAGGTAACATACACTGATGCTCAAATTCACCGGTGTTTCGCGACTGGCTCTCAAACTCCTGGCGCAGTTGATCCAGCAACTCCGTCAGACGGGAGTTGGGAGCGGGCACCATGCCGCGATGAGCGTTATACATGGTGAGATATAATTTTTTCCTCTTCTTGTTTTTCTGAAGTCACAGAGAGGGACAAAAGCGATGCTCGGATAGCAGCTCTGGGTCAGCAAATGAGATCGCAACCAAGGTTTTGACCTGGACTCAATGATCTTGATCACTGAGGCTTCAATGCTTGGTGGATAGCACCACGCAGCTAGCCACAGCGATAGTGGGCGATACAATATAAACTAGGAGATGAGAATGGGGGGTGTAGTGGTAAGAGGGGTGGAAGAGGCTGGCAGATGACACTTTAAAGCGGGAAGGTTTGAGTTTGGGGGAAGGCGGCAGTGGTTGACGCGAGAAGCGAGGTGATAGGCGAGAAGCGCAGCGGGTCTTACCGTAGACTACTTTTTGAACCTAGTTAGGTTATACCTACAAATATATTATGTACAAGTAGAAAATTACATATGTAAATGAATGACATTTCACATTATATGATTAATAAAAACAGTCTAGGATTTTTTTGGCTTAAAGTACTTTGTTCAAATAGTCAAGTAGTTAACTACATATGTAGTTACGTACATTTGCACATTGCCTAGGTGTACATCCATGATGGGTCCAGATCGTGAGGTTCGCATAAAACCGGTATTATTCCAATGAAGATACCCGGGAATACCAGGGAATACTTGGATCTACACCGGCAAGTGTGGGCAGTGGAGGTACCTCTGAGTACGGGAAGCAGAAGTGGAACTGGCCCGTGCAGTACCAATGTAGTATTGCCGTTACAGGACTTTGGTCATTGCCTGATCCATCAGGCCACAGATAGCCACAGATAACTAACTAGCCACAGTATGGTACTCCAGGCATCAAGGCATCAACTGTGGCAAACCAGGGGTTCTTTAAGTTTTTTCCTCTTTTTTTAGTACAACAGCCCGAGAGGACTTGGTAGAAGGTATGGTATGTATACAAAGTGATAGAAAAGTGAAGATATACAAAAAATGATACTATCTTAAGTCCTTTTATATACCTATGTCCACTCAGAAGATAACTATATAATATAATCCCGCATCAGACCATTCCCCCTGGATCAATTGGCTTATTAAGAAAAGGTGGTATCGCAACGGCTGTGGCGGTTCCGCGCTGGTGTGACTATTTTGTTATTCGCCGCGAATCTCCTTTTTTTGTTCCTTCAAGTACCCCTTCAATTCTTCCCTCCTTCCCCACCCTATCTGTGCCCTCAATCATGGATATCATTCTCGAATTATGGGACACCTTCATTGGTGATCGCCTCTATTCGACACTCCTGCCCGCCTCGCTCTCTTCGTCCGTCTCGCTGCCGGCCTTTGTCAATGCGGCCGCCAACACTTCAATGGCCCTTTTTGGTCCGGAACCTTATGTCTATGAACAGGCTACACAGATGATCTACCTGGAACCTTCGAAATACGCATACCTAAGTGCTTGGCCTAGGAACAATGTCTACCGCCAATTCACGAGCTTTTTCTTGATTACTTGGTAATGCGCCAATCCTCCCACTTTTCTTTCCCCCGCGTCAACACAAGAACTAACAATCAATTAACTAGGCTGTTTGGTCTGCTCGTCTACTTCTTGGTTGCAACGCTTTCATACATCTTTATCTGGGACAAGACAACCTACAATCACCCCAAATTCCTCAAGAACCAGATTGGTCTGGAGATCAGACAGGCCATGGCCGCAATGCCCCCAATGTCACTGTTGACAGCTCCTTTCTTCGTTCTGGAGGTCCGCGGATATGCCAAACTTTACGACACCACCGCCGAAGAGCCTTTCCCGTACTACAGCCTCATCCAGATCCCCTTTTTCATCTGCTTTACCGATTTCTTCATCTACTGGATCCACCGCGGTCTGCACCACCCCCGCGTCTACAAGACCCTGCACAAGCCTCACCACAAATGGATCATGCCGAGCCCTTATGCCTCGCACGCCTTCCACCCGCTCGATGGCTGGTCCCAGAGTGTCCCGTACCACGTCTTCCCCTTCATCTTCCCCTTGCAGAAGTTCGCCTACGTCTTCCTGTTCGGATTTATCAACCTATGGACCGTCTTCATTCATGATGGTGAGTACGTCGCCAACAGCCCCATCGTGAACGGTGCGGCCTGCCACACCATGCACCACTTGTACTTCAACTACAACTACGGACAGTTTACCACTCTCTGGGACCGTCTGGGTGGCAGCTACCGCAAGCCCAACGAGGAGCTTTTCCGCAGAGAGACAAAGATGGGCGACAAGGAGTGGAAGCGCCAGGCCAAGGAGATGGAGTCGATCCTCAAGGATGTCGAGGGCGAAGACGATCGCAGCTACTCCGCCGACAAGAAGAAGAATCTTTGAAACGGCATCACCTTCTTCACGACTTCACAATGATTGGTTCTAGACTACAGGGACCATTCGAAGCCTATCGCAGACTCCCCGATAGACGGGGCTGTATGTTTTGGCTTTCTTCGCCTGAGTTTTGGATTTGGACTTTTGCATCTCCCTGTCGTTTCCCATGCCATTTTTTACGCTAATTCCAGTACATTAATTCGCCTTGCACATCTCTTACCTGTTTTAATACTCCCAAAACTGACCGGCGGCACTTTGGCCTACTGGTGATCTTACCCCATTCTGTACATAATGTTCTTTTTTCCTTCTTTTTTCTGTGGGCAGTCGAAATGCACTTGGTTAGGTCTTTTCTGTACATTTTTTTCTTCTGTGTTGCAAGTTCATGGGGGTCGTCTTAAAAGCCAAAAATTGACGCAGATGTATGATACTTTCAAATGTTATGAAACAAGAAACAAGAAATACCAAACTAGTTCAAAGTTATTCATAAGATTGAAATTAATATTGAGAATCATGATCCATATCCAATTTTTGTTTCCGTCAAGTACTCTAAGCCCCGAATATTCAGACACTCCTTGGGAGAATGGCCGAAATCCAACAGACCAGACCAACTGGTCTTCGCGAGGCAAAGACTGCGATCACTGCCGCCTATGGAAACAAGCCTTTTGGTGATGATCCGACACAGGGGAAAAGGCTCCTCTGATGGAACGAGAATGATGGGCACCTTGCGCTCACTACCGGAGAGCCCGTATGATAACACCTCGCGATCCATCAGTCGCATGAAACCCATTCTCGGCCAAATCCTGTTCTTGACTCGGCCAGACCTCCGCACTAAACTGTCTGGATTCAGCAGAAGCAAGTCGCTTGTGAAGAGCAACCACTCGATTGGCCTGGTGAGAATCGCCACACTCCAGCACCGTAAGCTTGGCCTTCAACTTGAATGCCAGAGTGAGAATGCGGTGGTAGAAGATATCCTCAGGCATGCAGTCTTCCATCCCGGAGCCCGAGTGTGGAGGTACAAGTGCCAGCTTTGGCTCGAAGCGCCGGACACTGCGCGCAGTGGTGCCGTTGCGGAACTCCGTTTGGGATATGTAGGGCGGGTTGGAGATTAACAGATCACACTCACTTTCTTGGTCGGGTGATGAGATGCCCAATCCTCCAAACTTGGGGGATTGGGTTCGGAGTATTGACTCAATAGACGGTACCGAATTGTCACTGCCACGTCCGAGGACATCGGCGCGATAGAAGTGGACGTCTGTGCTTGCGGTGGGTGCCAATTGGCCCAATTTCAGGTTATGCTCGAGGTTCTTCTGGGCTATTATTAAGGCTGTAGGACTGATGTCCACCCCCGTTATCTCCAGTCGGAAATGAGGGGCAAGTAATGCGTGCAGAAGAAGTGGGATGCAGCCTGTGCCAGTGCAAAGGTCAATGACACGGAAGGGTCTCGTCGGATTGGGAGACTCGGACTTGTCATTACGGTCCAGGGCCATTTGACGGATTAATTTGGCCGCTTGGTATGTATATGATTCAGTTTCTGGTCTACAGAACGTTGTCAGCAAGAGATATGGCTTTTTTTCTGATAGGCAGACCTTGGGATCAGAACGCCTCTTCGGCAAAGAATTTCCAAGTCGCCAAACGGTTGATCTCCAAGGATATATTGGAGAGGATATCCTCTAGATCGCATCTGACACATAGATCTCAACAGGCTTCTCCATCCCTTTCTTGAAAGAGACTGGCTATCACGAACTGCCCGCTCGCGTAGCCAGCGAAGTTCGTTGCGAGCAGAATCGATTGTGCGGCATTCTTTGAGGAGTACCGGCAGAAGATAATTTTCCCGTTGTGCTTTTCTAATGACAGAAAAGGGGATTCGGGGCATTATGGGGAAGACCAGTGATCAGTCTAGGAACGTTGGTGCCAAGAGATTCGATGCCAAGATACATATATCTTCTCGGTTTTGTATAGAAATCCAAAAAGCATGTACAACCAGAGATTCCCCGATATCACTTTGCATCTATCCATTTATTCATCCTCAATTGATCTTCGAATATTGCTGAAGGGTTTTTAAATCACTGAATGTCCATTTCATAACACATAAAAACTAGATAATTGAGAGAGTATGGCGGAAAAGAATTCTAGGTATAGCCTGCCCAGACTCCAAATACACCATAGTATGCAAGACATATACAGAAGAGGAAAAATATGTAAATCAAAGGCCTTAAAGAGCCAAAAGAGCTCCCACACCGGCAAGGCCGACAGCCAGGTGTTTCGGCATAGCGGTTGCCTTAGGGATGGCCATATTTCCAGTGGCAGAGGCCGAGCCGAAGAGGCCGGATCCTCCTTCAATCCCTCCAATGCGAGCAGCGGTGCCACCAACTGGCGCAGTTGTCACTGGGTTCGAGACTGCAGTGGCACCGGGGACGGAATCGGTGCCAGTCCCGATCTCCAAGATATCATTCTCGGTGGCGTTGAAGTTGGTGCTGGCGAGGGAGATCTCATTATTGGCGAGATCGTATACCACATACGCACTGCGCAGGAACGTATCTCCCAGGACTGCTGTGCTGCTGCCCGCGGGAACAATACCGAAAACGCAGGCCCGCTTGCCGTTTCGGAAGTAAATATCGCCAACATCGATGACCATCTCTTTGATGCCCACGTTAATCGTCGGGGATGAGAACGTGTACCTGAGGGTAACGTCGTCATCTGCCATGCTGCATTCAACGTAGCCAATGCCACTCTCCGATTCGTAAGAGACCCCGAGGTCATCGTAGATATCCTGAACAAGGGCGTCTGGAAGGTACGTAAGGGAGCTTCCCGAGTCCAGTAACACGCCCACCGGAATGGAACTGGAAGAATAGGTATGTTCATGGGAAGCATTGGTGAGGGACACTTTAGTGAGCGCAATAATGAACTCCGAGTATAGTCCGCGGACCTTCTGGACGGGGACTGTTTGTAGGGCGCCGTGATATTTTTTAGTGTTGACTCCACCAAACAAAATCGAACCGGTGTTCGCATCTAGGTCGTTCAGCCAGAGACTGTAGGCATTTGATTGGATTATTCCTTTGTCGACCATCGCCTTGGGCAAGTTGGCATAAGCCGAGTCTCCATTTCTGCCGACCTGAACTTCATTCACGGTGTATCCTATACCCAGCACACCCTCTGTACACCAACCTCTCATGTCAGCTCTATGGTAACGTTATATCTGACACGAAAAAACCACTCACCTGGAGAGCCAGATGAAAACCCGATGCCAAATTGGAAGTCTTTAATAGTTGTGCCTCCGATGGTCAGAGTGTCGGTCACATAGTCTCCGGCGGCACCGGAACCATCGGCATAGCTGATATTGAAGTCGGAGTTCACAAAGGAATATGAGGAGGAAGAGGTCGAGTCGTAAGTACCGGATTCAGCGCAGACGTTTTTGGTGGATGCACAGAGAGTAGAATTTGGCGTATTGCACCACAAATCACTACTTCCAGTGTCGAGAACCAGACGGACAGTCTGCTCGGGGGTACCTAGAGTGACATTACAGAAGTATAAAGTTTCCTAGGCAGAAACATTAGTATATTCCAGCAGATTATATATATCTCTCTAAATATAGATATGTGTACCTCATTGTCCAATGCCTGACTGACTGTCGAACGTTTCCTCCTTGCTTGATCTCTAGCGACGGGGTTGGAGATGTCGTTTCGTTGAATATCCATTTGTACCACCGCAGGATTGTCTCGTCGATGAAGGGTTATGCCCCAGACTGGCATCACCAGGCCAGTGACCAATAGGATCCAACTATTTTTCATGGTGCCGATCGTCCTCCCCGAATTCGGCCCGAAAGTGAGAGATCAGCTATTTGTTTTTTTTTTTTTTTTCGAACGGGGGGTTTAAGAGACGATATTCCTAAGTGGGGGATGAGTATGGGGTGAATAGCAAGAGTAAGGAAGAAGTTGAGAAAAAAGAAAAGAAATTGAAAGGAAAAGCAAAAGAAGAGTCAAGAAGAAATGGCCATTGGAGTTAGTCGGCTCCAACCGGATTATACAGTGGACCATATGTTACTAGTATTACTAGTAGTACTGGTACTATTACATACTAATCTTACTATATCTATAATAGTATATAGTGTATTATATAGTATTATATAGTATTATATAGTATTAGATAGTATTATATAGTAATAAATAGTAATAAATAGTATGATATAGTAATAAATAGTATGATATATACTGTTGCCTGAACGGGTAACCCGGCAGTCTCCCAAGTGCTGTCGTCACCATCTCAGTACCTTTTATATGTAAGTATATAATACGTCTTGACTTGACATTATTCACCTAAAATCTGATAAGTTCCTATTCTTATTAGGGTAATCCTCCGTATAACATATACGTACGCGACATACGTGGGGGCGATGACGCGGTTGACTCCACTTCCATCGGACTCTTACAATATACGAGTAGAGTATATACTCATAGTATCATAGTAACAACAATAACATAGATACTATTTGTACATTCTTACTATAACCACTCGATTATATATACACTACCTACAGACCCATCGCTTCCCGAATTTGCTGCATGGTCACCCGACTGTTGGCCCGCGCTGCTTCGGCGCCCTCTTCAGCCACTGACTCCAAATAACCAGTCTGATCCTCCATGATCGTAATATACCGATCTCGGATTTCTTGCAAATGATATGCGATCCGGTCTGCAACATGTTCCTTGAGTGACCGGAGACTGGCACTGTGGAAGTCAGTCGCAATCTCCTCACATGATACACCTTCCAGGTGGCTTAGGATCTCAATGAGATTAGACACCCCAGGCCGACGCGTCGGGTCGTAGGTGATGCTTCCTTCCGAGTCGGTCAGGGCTACCTTGACTTTCTGGCGGATTTCAGCCGGCGAGTCGGTAAGGATAATCCGGGATTTCTCATCGGCGTGCGATTTGGACATCTTGGAAGTGGGTTCCTTAAGGGACATCACTCGCTTAGCAGGAGCTAGTTAAGTTAGTGTCTGGTCTGTTCCTTCTGTCTCTTCTGACATGGGCAACTGTTATCTTACATATCAAGGCCTCTGGGATGGGGAAAATCGGCCCGTAGAGGTGGTTGAAGCTATTCGCGGTATATCGGGAAAACTCCAGGTGCTGTCTTTGGTCTTCCCCAACCGGGACATGGGTAGCTCTTGGTGATCGTTAGTAAAGAAAGCGCCAATGTAGACGAGAAACGTACCTGTGCACAAGGATATCAGCAGCTTGTAGTACTGGATAGGAGAAAAGACCAAGTCGCAGCTGTGCCCGTGCCGTCGAATCATCCAGCGTGGCATCGTCGGGCAGTTGTAGCTTGCTCTGGACGGGTGTCAATAGAATGCTCTTATGTTTTTTTTAAAAAAAAAAAATTGATAGGCCCGCTCACCTTCCACTGTGTCATACGCGACAGATACCCCATGGAAGCTACCGTACTAAGAATCCACATCAACTCAGTATGTGCCGGTACCTGATGAAATGTCAATATAAAGTCTCTATTGTGCTTGGCAGCCGATAGATAGAAGAACCTACACCGGACTGGTAGAATATTGTCGAGCGCTTAGGATCCAGGCCCACAGCAAGCAATGTTGCAAATGCCTCTTTCCTCCATCTCTTCAATTGGACTGGATCTTGCGGTACTGTCAATGCATGTAGATCAACAATAGAGAAAAATAACTTGGTTCCTTCGGCTGCATCCTGCTGGAGCTTTACCCATTGATGTAAAGCTCCTAGATAATTTCCCAAATGAGGCACTCCAGTGGGCTGAATCCCAGAAAATATAATGGGCTCTTGTGCTGGCGTGCTGTTTGAGCTGTTCCATCGATGGCATCTCCTTGTGAGAAGAGAGAGCCCGCTTGGGCGGATATGGAGGTGTTTCGCACGCAATGACCCCAGCGAGGCAAATTCATGACGCATCGCGTGGGCAGACATTTCTAACAAACGCTCAATCGGTGTGAGAATGGGAAATTTAAAATGCCATCACTTCGTACTGTCGTAGACCCTAATGACCCCCGAAAAACGCGAAACGCGAAATAGGTCACGTGATCGACCTCGTCCAATGTGTCCTGGGCATCACCTGGACATTGTCTACATCTATAATAGCCAAATTTCACGTATTCCACATAATATCATATCGAAGTGGTAGTACGTATATCAGGGACCCGGTCGGGGCGAGCAATCTCCTTTCAGTATATATATAAGTTTCCTTTCATCCGGGCTGAAATGAGAATAGTAAAACAGTAAAATACATATGGCCTAGATCAAGAAGGCTTTTGAATATAATGAAAACAGCGCCTGTAGCAAAGACACCAAGTCCGGATGTTCACGGGTATACAAGTTCAACGGTAGATTACCATTCCATCTATAGACGCTTGCGCTCGGCGAATCGCTCACTGTTCAAAGTA
Source organism: Penicillium sp. CMV-2018d (assembly GCA_028827225.1). NCBI lineage: Eukaryota > Fungi > Ascomycota > Eurotiomycetes > Eurotiales > Aspergillaceae > Penicillium > Penicillium hesseltinei. The sequence goes on from JAPZBW010000003.1 coordinate 622,558, forward strand.
TCGAATATCGTGCCTGGGGCCGAGTTGTCCTTCCGCTGACCGAATTGCGCGAGCTCGGGGCGAAGAGCTTCTTCCACCTCGGCAACAGAGGCATCCATGGCCTTACCAGCATCTAGTATAGAAAAGATGGTTAGTACACTGATCATTGAAGACGCTATCCAGGCGGGGGAAAAAAGGGTGGCCCATACCAAGACTGTCGTGTTCCCAGACATTTGCCTTCATGCCGACTCCATAAAATGCGTGCTTCCGGAGGAATGCAAGCCATGCCTGCACCGCTTGTGGGTTTCCATCTTTGATCTGAATCAGTCGACGGAGGGTGATTCGTTCAAAGTTCTCTTGACTCTTCTTGTGCACGAAGTTGCTTCGGGGTACGGTCCAGCGTTCAACGATGCGGGGGAGAGGCACAGGCCCGGACACGGGGAGGTTGAGGTAGTAAGCGGCACGAATGGCAAAATCCGTGAAGAACTCCACGTTACGGACGCTGTATGATCGCAATTGAAGGTCGCACACTGGAAGGCCATATTCCACCTTCCTCCGCAAAGGCCGTAGGTATATGGCTTGTACGCTTCGGGGAAGTCGGCTGTCCTCGCCGAATGCTCCTAACCGTTCAGACCTAACCGAACTGTGAGCAGTGATCTTTGATATATTTTTGACATTGAGCCAATTGAGCCAATTGCCTTGGATACTAACCATTCTTTCACACTAGATTTGGTGATTTGTTCGGCTTCGGTCGGTCTGGATTACCTCAATTAGCGACAAAGCCAAATACTAGATTTGAAGGGTTTCTTACGCTACTGGCGCAGTGGATGCAGGGGCGGTAGCGGCGGGGGTAGCGGCAGGAGTCGCGATGGGCGTAGCAGGAGTAGGGGAAACAGGGGCAGCTTCTACAGTAGCAACTGGTGTAGAGGTCGGTGTTGGGTCTTGCGCGGGTGTCTTCTCTTGCTCCGGCGGAGTTGGTTGGGTTGGGGATGATAGAGAGCGGAATGGCACAGGGGCCTTTCAAGGAGGTGTTAGCACAGCAATTGTGAATCCTACAGAGTAAGAACATACCCGGAGGCGCTTGCCCACTCCGATTAAGGAGCGCGATGTGTATGAGAACATTGTTAATCGTGATTTTGAGGAAGATCCGTTGTTGTTGGCGGATGGGTTTTTTCGGGGAGCGAATCCAGGGCGGTGAGTGAGGAACATGGATATAGAGAAACTGAAACTACAACGGTGATATATCTATATTAGACTATTAGATTATTGGACTATGCGTTAAACTATTGATATAATAATAATAATAATAAAGACAAATAGACCATGATCTATAGAGTAGAGATTGATGACTGATCCAAGTTTGTACAACCCTATGTTACCGTCGATATATCTGTTCCCCTTATAGATGATCGACTCTCTTACTCCAGACTTTTGGATAGAATATTCTATTCAATGAGTTCGTAGATGTGGTTATCCTCTGGCTTATCTCAAATGTCTCTTCTATGAATCGGATCATTGACCCCCCGCCAAACTAGCGACCTGGGCAATGGAACCATGTGACTCCGCACTTGGAAACATCGCTTTTTTTTTTCACTCCTACTTTCCCACTCGATAGATAGAGAGAGATATATATCCTACTTCTTCTTGCATACGACACTAACGTCTGCAAAAATGACAAAAATAGACCTGTCCTCATTCGAGCGGGCCAACGAAGCGGTTTCTTATCTCAGAACCAAGTTGCCAGAGACCCTGCAAAAGCCTCAGGTTGCAATTGTATGTGGTTCAGGGCTAGGAGGGCTTGCAGATACTATTCAACCCGAGTCACGGATCGAATTTGACTATGCATCCATCCCCCACTTCCCTCGCTCAACAGGTTGGTCATCTTCTTCGGGCTCAGAGAGGAGGTTCTAACATTCCACAGTCGTTGGCCATGCTGGAAAGCTGGTTTTTGGTCTTCTCGGCCAGAAAATCCCTGCGGTGTTGATGGTTGGCCGGGCTCAGTCAGCTTAAGCCCTCATTCAGCTTGTAATATCACAGCTGACCTTGATCTAGTTACTACGAGGGGCACTCGATTGATCAGGTGGCATTCCCAATTCGAGTGTTCAAGCAGTTGCAAGTGAATACGGTTGTCTGTATGTTCTACATGATCCTTAACAATCCGAAGATTGACGTTACAGAACGAGGATTAATGATGTTTGGTAGTGACCAATGCGGCCGGAGGTTTGAATTCTGAGTATGCCGTGGGAGATATCGTTCTATTGAATGATGTAAGAGAAATAATCCCCATCAACAGTATCCAGTGGAGTTATTCTAACACCGGGTTACAGCATCTCTTCCTCGCAGGTCTGGCAGGAACTCATCCATTGAGAGGAGCCAATGAAGATGAATTTGGAGTGCGATTCCCGCCCCTGTCTGACGCCTATGACCTTGAGCTCCGTCGCCATGTGCACCAGTCATGGAAGAAAGTCATATCACCGGAAAGCAAAAGAAAGTTGCACGAGGGTGTATATGCATTTTGCGGAGGCCCCACGTAAGTCACCTCCACACAATCCCTTTGAATCCGATTCTGATAGCATCAAGCTACGAGACAAGAGCCGAGAGCCGGATGCTTCGAATGCTTGGTGCCGATGTGGTTGGTATGTCCACAGTACCGGAGATTGTTACCGCCAGACATTGTGGCCTACGAGTGCTTGCATTCAGTTTGGTCACTAACAAGGCCGTGTTGTCTCCTGTGCCTCGCGGAGATGACGATTTGCTCCAGAATAAAGCAGCAGGCGAATTGAGTGCGCTTCTAGAAGAGGGCATGGCAGGACACGAAGAGGTTCTTGAAGCTGGCCGCGCGGCGGCCATTGACATGCAGGTAAGATCGTTGCATCAATCCTTGGAAGACAATGAAATTGACATTGATCCAGAAACTGGTTGTCGAAACCCTTGTGGATGTCTTTGATAGCGTTTGAGACTGGGGTTGACACAGAATGCATATGATGATCTCAGATCGTGACGATCTAGGTCTAGCTTGTTAGGATCCTAGCAGAGGCCATTTTTGTTGAGATGTCGGCCATGGCTAGCATGGGGTTGTTGCCATCCCTGGCATATCTTGACGAAAGTAGAGACCGAAATTTCACTTGTTCTTCCGGCTTCTCTTTGCCTGCAAGTTCTTGTAGAAGGACTTCTTTCCGCTTGTTTTGTTGGCTTGAATGTCCCTGTATTTGGCCTGGAAGCGCTTGGTGCCACGTTCGAGTGCCAATGTTTCCTCGACAAAGTTCTTCTTGCGGTCCTTCTTGGTGATACGGTTGCTGAAGAACTCGGTAGGACCCTCGATGATGGTTCCAACCTGAGAATATTCTGGCGGTTTGGCCTTGCCATTCTCTTTCTTGTAGTGACGCTTGGGATCAAGCACAGAACGCATCCGGATGAGCTGCAGATCTCTCTTAAGCTCTGGGGTCATTTCTGTCTTCGGGAGATTGAACCACTCAGGTCCAGCAGTAGGCTTGTCCTATCAAAGGTGAGGATTGTTAGCAATTGCCCACAGATATCGCACACCGAGAGAAGATAGTAATTATGATGAATGCTCAGAGTAACTATGAATAAAAAGGCTCTCACTGGTGCAGCACAGCCCAAGACGGACTGGTTACGCCGCATCAAGCGCTTCGCGTTGGGATATTTTCCTCATAGCAAAAAAAAAAAGGGAAGGAAAGACATAAGGAAGTAATTGGGTGACTCACGGTATTCACTTTCTTGATCTCAACCGCGCGAAGAGAGTTGGCCAACTCCTTCTGCTTTTGATCGGTGATCTTTGCAGCGTCGACAGTAGCAACATCATCTCCCTGGCGAATGTATGATTCCAGGGAGGACCCCGGTGACAACTTCGGGATTCTAGAGGAAGGTTAGCCTAGATCGTAGCTTATTGATGTTAAAAAGGTTCCCATACCTAAGAGATGCCAGATCATCAGTCTGGGTGGTTAGGGCATTGGAACCCTTCAGTCGAGTCTCTGCCTCAAGAAGCAACTGCTGGATCTGATCATCAGTCAGGTCTTCCTGAACATCACATGTTGAGTCAGCCATCCCTGTTGGATAGGGTAGCAAAACAAGAGTGATTAAGATGAGTGGAGAGAATTTATATTTTTTCTTAGCTTTGCTTGCTGCTTCCCGGAGCCGGACAAACGTTTATGAGAAATTTCTGCTTAGTGCGAGAGTGGAGTGGGGTCATGTGATTAAAAGTACTTCACTTGGTGGTACCTGGTACAAGTTATTAGGGTTATTTAATGCGTGGACAGGAAGTATTTGCTACTTATTTCAGAAGTACTGACTAAATGGTACTCATGTGTTGAAAGTCGAAGCAAGGGAATTCACCTATCAGAGGTATTCATCTACCTGGGTATAGGTGATTATATATAGATATATATATATATATAGCAATCGAGTAATACAATGCGTTATAACGCTTCTACCATCTTAGATATAACCCCCCATATATCACATCTATACATCGTATAGTTACCTAAGTAGGTATTAGATACATCGAGCTCGGAGGGGTGTGGCCCCGGGGAACGTCAGACAGCTCAACACCTTTAGCTTGGCAACGCGCCTCGACGAACACAACAAGCTTCACATAGTTTCTGGCTGTGATACTCATCCGATAATCGTTTTTATATCAAGTCCATTCGTTCTTTGTTCTTATATTCGCCAACCCCGCCTTACCATACCTCACACCCGGTCGCGTCGCATCCTCTCGGTCCATCCAGTGCACCATCCGCCCGACACCCCCCAGAGGCCCGTATAGCTCAAACCCGAAGCAAGCATGGAGCAATCCCCTCAAGGCTCTGCACAGCAAGGCAGACAGCAGCCACAGCCGATTTATGATGTTAGAAATGGGGGTCATTATGGTAAGTTCCAAGGTTATCATTGCGCCAAAAACTACGCGCCAAAACTACGCATCAGGGTCCATTACAGGGCTAAGCTGCTGGTTTTGTTACCTCCTTTTCGGCTACGCAATTGATTGAAATGGAGACTAACAACAGCCATGTATCTATAGGTGCTAGCGCAGCGGTATGTCCATCGCGGTGAGCCGCGCGGGCCTTATCTTCATTCTATGACGATCGCGCGAAATGTTTGGAGTATCAACTAATCAAAGTTGGGTACAAATAGCTCTCAGCGCAAGGTTATGCGCCAGTTGCCGAGTTGTATACTGGTACCTGGGCCAACGTAAGCTCCTGAGGTGACCAAACACATATCGAGCTCCGATACTCACCAGATCTAGGTAAACCAAGGCCTTCAAGGAACCGCGCGTGATATCCTGACGACCTACTGGCAGCATGTCATCAACCACCTGGAATCAGACAACCACGACTACAAGATCCACCAGTTACCATTGGCCCGTATCAAGAAGGTGATGAAGGCGGACCCGGAGGTGAAGATGATATCTGCGGAGGCACCCATCTTGTTTGCTAAGGGCTGTGATATTTTCATTACCGAGCTGACTATGCGTGCCTGGATTCACGCCGAGGACAACAAACGTCGTACCCTCCAGCGATCCGACATTGCCGCCGCTCTGTCCAAATCGGACATGTTTGACTTCCTCATTGATATAGTTCCCCGCGAGGAGGCAACTTCTCATGCAAAGCGGTCGAGTCAAGCTGCCGGCACCGCCCCGGGACCATCTGCTGCTCCGGGTCAGCTGCCCCCTGCCCCGCATGGAGTTCAACCGCACCAGCACATGGGCCCTGCCGACTACGCTTCCCTTGGCCAGCACGGTATGCCTCAGGACCAGGAATACCGCCCGCAACCTGCCATGTACCCCGGTGCCGTTCAATCAGACCCGACTGCAGCATATGGTCAACCCCAATCCCAAATGTTCGAGGGGATGTATGCCTACCCGCATCTCCCTCCCCAGCAGGTACGTAGTTGTCATATGCCTCGTCTTCAGCAGACAAGCTAATTTTGATCGTCAAGTGAATGTGTCATCAACACATGGTCCAGTCCGTCATTTAATTTTAGTTCATGCGCGTTTCAAGGCGAATTTTGGTCCGTTTCCTTTTTGTTTCTTACTTTTCTTATTTGATTCTTTTCTTATTTTTCCCACGCAAGGCAAGGTCAATGCTGTAGAAGTGGTGATTGAGCGACTCCTGATCTTTCCAATCTTTCCAGGAATCTTTTATATTAGTACAGGTTTTGATCCTAGCTAGAAAAGAGGAAACCACATGTGACATTATGAAGATTGTTGTGTGATTGACCTAGTTGATTGCAGTATCATGTATGTTCCTATATCCCGTACAGGTCTTGGAGTAAGCCGAGGTTACAATCCAAGATACATGAGACATCCTCAGGCGGTCCGAAGTTGTTTTCATATATGGCCTTTTTTGGATATGGCAAGGTACGCTTCTAGCTGTATTTCTGTACTTACGCTCTCAATAGGTCCCAAAGGGGTACTTCATTGTTGTAGTTGAACATTGCATTACACATAACACACTCATAGATTTATCCAGTCTTCTTGAAGCGCGATGAAAGAGTCGCAAACTTATCCACCTTGGTGGGAGCTTGAATACTGCGTGTGAGTCTATTCATAACTAGTTAGCAGGTAGTTCACGGCAACGCGGTGTAGATTCTGAACTGTACTTTTCGAGCAAAATGGGCCCTTGCATGGCATCAACGCGTCCATACTTCTTGTTCCTCGTGGAAATGTCGTAAAACTCGTCTGCGCTGTCCGCTTGCATCAACTGCACGGTTTGCTGTAACTCGTCGAGGTTCTCGCGAAGAATTGGGACATTTAAGCTGTCCACGAATTCGGCGAGATATTCAACATCTTTTGCTAATGCTGCCACTCCGTTGGGATTAATTTTCTTCACATCTGGGGACAATGGTTGCGCCTTGTATGGTCAGTTACAAGTCTCTGTTTCAACGGATTGGGGTTCATAGAAGCCTCACCAGAATCATGTTAGCAGCATGACTAAGGGCATCAAAATAGATGAGCTCCTTGATTTCCGTTGGCAGACCCAACAATGTGGAGTTCATGATGTTGGACAAGAATCGAGTCAAGGTTTGCATGTAATTGCTTGGCTCTGTGGGAGGTGTAGGGGACATCCACTCGTACTCTGCGGTCTCGATAAGGTCGTCGATTTTGGAATTGACGACCTCGAAGATACGCTTCTCGGCTGCCTTCTTGTTGCTTTTGAATTTCTCGGTAGCCTTCAGCGCGATTGAGGTGCCGGTGGAGTTCTGTGATCGGGCTGCTGCCAATAAGAGTTCCAGCTCGCGGCAAGCTAACTCGAAGTGTTCCAAGTTAATAAGAATCTGAACGATTTGGCCTAGATATTGCGAGGAAAGACGCTCCACTAAAGTATCACAGACTTTTTGCGAAAGGAGGTCATCCAGATCCTGCTAGGTTAGTTGTCAAGTCATGGGTCTTGGGTGTGTTGGTTCAAACTCACATTCTTCAGTGTCTCATCAATCACATTTGTATTTGCGAACCCATCATTTGCGAAGAAATAGAACTGGTTCAGGAAATTCCGGATATCAATGCAACACAACGGATACATTCGGGAAAATGGTAATATGCATGGGAACCTACGCCAAATGATCAGTTAGGTCTAAATAAGGACCAACCGGCTCAGGCTGATTCATAACTTACACTTGTTCCTCGCGAGGTTGTTCCGGGCTGTACCAGCTAACGTTGAGGACCTTGTCATGCTCCTCTTCGGTCTGTATGGGCATGGGCATATAATCATCCGTTGATACAATCTGGCAGTGTCAGCAGTTAAAATAGATTGATAGGGAGAAAACAGCCCTACCTCCTGGAAATCATCACTGAATCTCTTCTTCAAAAGTTCGGCATACTTGCCAAAGAGTGTCAACAAGAAGTCATCAAAGACCCGCACGGGGAAGTTCCACGTCTGTTGTATGGATATCAGCTATTTGAGGTCAAGATAATAGAGTTGGGACTACCCACATTCATCGTCTGCATGAATAGAGCAATCAGATTCTTGATGTTGAGAATGCTTTCAGCGTTGTCAACTTCATGAAGTGCTTTCGATATCAACACTACAGCCGCTTGGCACATCGAATCCCACAGCTCGTCGATCTATTCAAAGGCATGGGTCAGATAATTCCTAGAGGGGGCATGGTTACTTACATCGACAGATGACCTGAGATCAGGGGCTCTTTTCATGGTGGCCCGTTCAACAATGGCAAACCCGGCCATCTCTTCCAAGAGATTGTGCAGACTAGAACCATCTTCATCAACAAGAGTGATAGAAGTTGGAAGCAAGAGCTCCTTTTGTCTTCGGCGGGTGGTCGCGTATTCAATTCGGAATTTGTCCATATGTCCCAAAGATTGATGGATATGCAAGCACTCGAACAGCGGTGTGAAGTCAACTTGAAGATCTTCATTCTGGAGCAGGTCATACTCTTCGTCTTCATCAGACACTAATTCGATCGCCGAGTTTAGATTGAAATGCTCTAGATAAGGGATTTTCTCTGCTCTTTGTTTTTGTCTTGTTTTCCGCTGGTCTGTGTGAAAGAGCGCAATTTCCCCGAGGTATTGAGACATTTCTCGGATGCGGTAAAGCCAGGTGTTGAGATCTGACATCACTGCTTCCGCGATTGCTCGCTGTGTCGCTGGAACTGAGCGTTGTATCATGACTGCAATCTTGTATTGCGTCACCCCCTTCAGATGGACATTTTGTAATTCCTCCAGTGCGCGCAACGCGGCGTAGTGGTTCTTCTTTGCCAAGAGGTCATGAACCTGGTTGGCTAGACGCAGCACCTCCAAGCAATCCTGAATGGCGCGACTGGTCTCATCGATGTTCTGCCGGTGGCCACGCGACTCCACCAGTGCTTTCTTCTGCTCGGCTAAGCGTTGGGTACTGGTTTGAATAGATTGGTTCAAGTCCAGAATCTCTGCTGTCAAGCTCACTGTCCCCTCTCGAATCCGAAGCAGTGAATTGACAGATGAGACAAACTCCTGGTGATTTGTGTTGCATATGCTTTCGATTTCGGACTCCTTGTCGCCCGCGAACCGGGACAGTGATTGCAGCAGTTGTGGAGTGCGATTTCCAACACTGTAATCTCTGATTGAGGGAATGAGCTGATCCAGATAGTCTGTGTCAGAGGGTGAGATGATAATCTACAGACAAGAAGTCAGTTTTGTTTAGGTAGACTCTCCAATGTGTATAGGCTGGCTCACTTGGTTCAAGACATGTGGCTCATTGAGCATTGGAGCCATGGGTGGCATAATGGCTCAGCTTCATAGCCAAATGGAAGCCTAACAGTCTCAATACTTCACACTTGTTAGGCTTGCAACCTTATCCAGGGTAGATGATATAGGTACTACCGTGACGTCCACAGGCGGTCAGATATTCCATCTGCCACCAATGTCCATGACCGCTTTCGAGAGGCTAATCCTACTTGGCACTAGCGTTGTCACTAGCGTAAACCTTGGGCAATATCAAATGTATACCGCGAGACATTGTTTCTATCACCGTTTCCATTTTTCTGTTTTCACACACCACGCCCTAATTTATTTGTTCTTTGATATATTTCCATCGCAACTTCATCAATTTTTGTACCAAGAACAACAACGTCTGATAGCCACTGTTAGTTATACAGTAGGACAGAGAGCAGTGATCACCCTGCTCACTAGCGACATTGAAACTTCTCCTTGTGAAATGTATGGATGCAGTGGGTGTTATCTTCTCTATTACAGACCATGAACAATTCCCTTACCCCTTTACTATGTATGATAATATCGCTGACATAGGATCACAGCGAGTTATTGTATAAGGCTCAGTATGAGAGCATATTGGAGACAAGCAGATAAAGAACTCTACACCTAGTATGCCTGGCGACTAGATATATGCTACAACGCGCGCTCAACTGGCTAAGTGCTCAACAGGTTCATCGCCTTGTTGCGGTTGGGTTGGTCTGTTGGGCCCTCGGGCTAGATATAGCTCAACGTTGCATGCTCAATGGCGCGCGCGCCCTTTGCCTCGATTAGGCCCGTTCGACGAAGATGTTCGACAAAGATGCGCAGTTCACCGTTTGCAATCGTATTCGACCCATTGGCCTGCTTAACGCGCGCCGCTACAAGTGGGAGAGTCGGCGAGGTATAAAGGACTGCTTTTCCCCCGCCGACGAGTTCCTTTTTTTTCCCACTCGCAACTCTTTCTCTTACCTGTCGCTACATCGCGCCTCCTACTGAATAGGTCAAACAACTTCCTACATTGTATGTGGACTTGTCTTTTTAATACGATTGTCCCTTCTCCGCTCACCTTCTCATTACTTTAGGATTGAACATGGAGAAGTCTTCTCCAACTCGAGGATCGCCATCGAAGCAGCTTGCTGCATTCAATCCGATGGGGTATGAAACTTTTTCTCACCGAGGGAACCCTGTTTCGTTCGCTGGAATGGAAACAATCCGTCCAACTGCGTAAGACACTTGTTGTTGTTTTATACATTGAAGACCAAAGCCCTAATACGTTCAACGCGCGTTACAGTGATCCGTTTGCCGGTTGGTCCAATGAGACAGGGTCTGCGCCTAGCGTTCCTTCATCTCAAACTACCACTGCAGGCTCTGCTTCTGGCTATGCCTATCCCGCGCGGGCTCCCCTTGACCAGGCAAACACTCAGTACCAGTACTCGTCTGTGTCGCCTCGGTTGGCTCGCACGATTAACCCAACTCACACTGTCATCGGACAGTCCCAGGTCCCGTCTGTTCCAGCTCACGCGTCTCCCGCAAACGCGTCTCCCGCAAATCCTAGTCTTGGTGGAATGCGATACTCGCCTTCCAATGCCCAGGCATCTCGGTCGCTGGATTACATGGCATACTCGCCTCGTTCTTCTTCGACTCGTCTGAGTGCATCTCAGTATCTGCTCTCTCCTGTTCAGACAAGTATTGCCAACACTCGGTACTCACCATCGCGTGAAGAGATCATTTATGGATACAACCCGACCCCGGATTTCGTATCTGGCTTGTTCGCAACCACCCAGGAATCCACAATCAGAGATGTCGTCGCTGCCTCTGCCAACGCATCGACCCATGTTTCCCGCGGTAACCAAGCTGATCGCGCCACTGGTACAACCAACCTGTCTTCACAGCCGCTCTCCGGTGGAACTCATGATGTTACTGAAAAGCATCGAAGCTTTATCGTGCACAATGTCCCTGTCGACACCCCCCACCGCTCGATTGTTATGATGCTTCCCGTAAGTCGCAATACCAACCTGCTCATAGACTAAAGCTGACTCTATTAAGATTGACGAATATCCCTCCCTTGAGGATGCTTGCCTCAAGCATGTTGAGACTAAGGGCACATTCTCGTTTTCGTTTGGTGACCTTCGAGAGGCCATCCGCGCCATGAACAAAATTCGCCAAACTCGTCCTGCATGGCGCGTCGTGGCTGCCAATTGCAAAGAAATTGCCGATTTTAAGGGAACCAAAGCTAATTCCTCTCTCTCTGTTCATCAGGATGGTACATTCCTGCTTTCTGTGTACACCATCCCAAACCAGTGGCCCATGGAACCTAAGGACGATGTTGTTCGACAGCTCGTCACTTCCCTTGGGACCCCGGATTCTTGCAAGCTTATTGAGAAAGGAACCAACATGAGTCGATACCAAGTTGAATATTTCAACAAGTCTCATGCGGCTTATGCTTTTTCATGCCTGGGAGGTTTCAAGCTCGAGGTATCTTTTTTCTTTCTTTCTTTTTTTCCCCCTTCATTTTTGCTTTTCTGTCCTTTGAAAGTGGAATGCTAACATCGGGTTTGTGCAGAGTCTTCGTTTCAATGTCTCTAGTAATGCACAGGAAGACATTCCTGTTTTGTCTTCTCATCTTCGAACTACCAGCTTTGGCTCCCCCCAGAGCCCCGTTACGCCGTATCGCCTCGTGTCCAAGGAGAACGAGATCGATGAGAAGCTCGACATTTCTCCGGCCTTTGAGGAGGGTCAGACCAGCGCAGAACATGCTATTAATCTCGACCGAATCAGGGAAGGACTAGATGTTCGCAGCACTGTAAGTTTTCACCCATCTGCCGCCAGACCGATTTCTCACATATTGTCTCGTTACAGGTCATGATCCGCAACATTCCCAACAAGATAACATCGGTATGATTATCTCCATCTTATGAAAATCTTCATTGTGAATTCAATCTGATCATTCCATAGGAGCAGTTGAAGAGCATCCTTGATGAGTCCTGCTTTGGGAAGTATGACTTCCTCTACCTGCGCATGGGTAAGTGCTTCTCCGTGATTTATTCTCTTGTTCAGGCTAATTCGATCCGCAGATTTTACCCATCATTGCAAGTAAGTTCTGATTGCTCATTGTTGGCTTTCAATGTTTACTTACCCTTTGTCTTTCTAGCGTTGGTTATGCGTTCATGAACTTCGGTGATGTGAGTGTTTGCGCTGGCCCTACTTTCATCGCATGTCCCTTTCGTCTGATATTTTTGCTAACATTATTACTATACAGGCAATTGACATTGTGAATGTGAGTTATATCATCGGGTCAGTGTGTGATATGTACTTACCAATTTCCATTAGCTCGTACACTCTCGACAGGGCAAGACTTGGTATGTTCCTCCCCATCTTCCCCCCCCCCCGGAAAATTGCACGTTCGCTGACTCGAGACAATTACAGGCCCGACTGCATCTCCGAGAAGAGAGCAGAAATTTCTTACGCCAGTTTGTGTCCCATCCATGGCTAATTGGAATGATGTCTAACCAGTTTCAATAGCACTTCAAGGGAAGGAGGCTCTCGTGAACAAGTTCCGAAACAGTAACGTTATGACCCGTCCTCACGAAGAGCGACCTCGAGTAAGTTGAATTTCTTTTTTGTCCCATTCCGGTACCGATATTGACTGAATATAGCTCTTTCATATCGACGGCCCCCGCGCGGGCCTCGAAGCAGCTTTCCCGGGCCCCAACGATGCCAGTAAGCTCCGTCGTTCAGTTGCTAGCACTACTCAGCAAGGTAAGAGTAAGATGTGATGTCGTGCCCTCTGGCTTGTAGACATGTTCTGACCCTTTCACAGGCCTCTATGCACCTCGAAACCCCACTACGCCTCGCACCAACCGTACGCGGCCCCAATCGCAGTCCTTTAGCCAGACTCCACGAGGTCGAGGATCAATTCGCACTCCCCGGCATTCCGGTGGACGATCGGTGCATGGCCCTAGCCCATTTTCTCCCGAGCGTTCTTCTGGTGGACGATCGATGCAGCATGGCCCTAGCGAATTTTCTCCCCGGCATTCTGGACGATCGGTGCATGGCCCTAGCCCATTTTCTCCCGAGCGTTCTTCTGGTGGACGATCGATGCAGCATCGCCCTAGCGAATTTTCTCCCCAGAATTCTGGACGATCGGTGCATGGCTCCAGCCCATTCTCTTCGCGGGACCGTCAATTCATCTCGCCCAGAAATTAAGCCTGATGGGTTGACCTGCAATAAGATCGGTTCCTCTGATCTTGCCAATGTCACTTTCCATATTGAATCGCGAATCATTTTCGAAAATTTCCATCGAGCCTTCGACAGATGAAACAAAACCAAAAAAAAAAAAAAAAAAAAAACAAATATTCCTCTACGACACGGAGGGAATCAGAGGCATCTACAGTTTCTCGGCTGGCACAATCCTTGCTCTACTAGCATGTTTCGAGGTGAAATTCAACTTTTTCATTTCGGAATTGTGCCATTAATTGCTTGCGGTTGGCGATTCCTGCGATTCCTGCCCTTTTTTTTTTGTTTCTTTTGCTTTTTCTACGCGCGTCTGCTTTTGCTATTGCTTTTTTCCTGCGTTTCCTGCGTTTCCTGCGTTTCCTGCGATGTCTGCGATTTCTGCGATTTCTGCGATTTCTGCGATTTCTGCGATTTCTGCGATTTCTGCGATTTCTGCGTCTTCAGCGTCTTCTGCGATTTCTGCCTCTTTTTTTTTTTGTCTTTTTGCTTTTTCTACGCGCGTGCTATTGATTTTTTTTTCTTTTAAAACCCCGGAAAATCTCAAAAAAAAAAAGTTGGGGATGGAGTTAGTCAAATGAAATATTTTCACTATATCTATTGTAGTTGACTTAAAGAGGTAATGCGGGTACTGGAACACTTCTCTCATCTTTTCCATCTACACACATACACAACATGGAGGAAATCCTGGCAGTCCATTCAACGTTGCATCTAATCTTTCATCGCAACAAAAATCAGCATCGTCGAGCCAAATGGTGGAAATGGCTATCCATCTTGAAACGCGCCACCTTGGATTTCGCCCGAGGGGTAAAATCCCACCTGGCCACCGTAATCCCCAGATGTTACATGTATGAAAAAAAAAGCACACATCAAGTTATCAAGTTGAAGCAAACTAACGGTTTCCTTAGCGCTTTTTCAACGGTCGTTGCCGATAACCAATTCTCTACCCTGGGAATCGTGCTGCTAGCTGCATTGGCCCGACTGTCCAAAATCACCGGGATCAGTCATCAGCTGAAGATGCAACCTGTGAGCAAGGCCAGGATGATTCCAGTCGCAAAGGAAGATCTTGGGGAACGCATTCGTCGTATTGACACTGTGCCCCTTGCCCCAGCCAAGGCCTCCAAGGTCTCCATGGGTTCCAAGGTCGCCACAGAAAAGCCCACGGAAAAACTTAAAGACGGGTCAAAACCTACGAAAAAGAAGAAGAAGAAGAACGCCATCGACGATTTGTTCAGCGGTTTATTTTGAATCTTATACCCTTCTATGTACAATGTTCTTTTTGTGTGTGTGTGTGTGTTTCACGGATTGTAAGGGATGCCCAGACATGTATTCCTAAGCTAAAAGATGGTTTTTTTTTATGAACGAGATCGAGAGAAAATAACCTCGCCCAATAAATTGACAGCAACATGATTGGCAGTCGCCCACGCCATACTGTAGAGATATTTGGGGGAGAAAACAGTCCAGATGAAAAGATGCGTCCGGAGGGCTGTACAGGCGGCCATGACGGAAACCAAGGACATGGCAACATAAAAGGTCAATAGTGCCGACGGGTTTTGTTCTGGATTCTTCGGCCGGAGACGATGGCTCTGGGAAGCCCACCAAATAGGTCCTGCCCAGTTGCTCGCAAAGGTGAGAACCCCTACTAGCACCACGCTGTAGCTGTCAATACCGTTATATCCACTAGCAAGGTCCACCGAGGAGATGGCATTGGAGCCGCCAAACGCAAAGAATGTCATATATTGGAAGATCAAGGTTGTGATGGTCACTTCGATCCCTGTGAGGTTCATGGAAGAGAGAATGCCAGCCTGAATTCGGAACAGCAGGAACAAGGGGACGTTAGTGGCACGGGACTGCGTCATTAAGAAGATGTGCAGAGCTTCATGGATTGTATCATGTGCTTGAAAAAAGAAAGAAAAAAGAAAATGTTAGTAACGACTCCAACCTCAAGAGGCAATCTAAAGCATGTGTAGGCTTACCTCGGGGAACTGTTGATCGTTTTCCAACGAGCGCTAGCAGGACAACGACAGCAAGTCCATAGAACACAAGCCTGGCATGTAAAACCAATGATAGACTGTACGGCCATTCCTTCATGATTTGCGAAATGAACGTCCCATCGAGGAGTTCGGGGGATTCCGAAGTCACAAAGTGCAATTTGAACGTAAAGGCCAACACGGCAGGGGCCAAGGCACCGAACTTCAATATTCCAGTGATCGGTATACTCCTGAGAAGATAACGACCGGCATCCACGTACGTGAAGATAAAAAGACCCCAGAAGATTTCTGGATGGCGTGTAAAGAAGGAGCGAGCAATATCAGGCTCAGCCGCGAATTTCTGTCCCGTTTGGTTCCATCGTCGCAAGAGCCGCTGGGTGATTGCGAACACAAGAATGATGCATTTGTCAGACCAATATATTAATGGTCCAAAGCGGTTGCATAAGATCGGTTTTGCAGATGATTGCGACTGCGATTGCGATTTGATATGCAGGTAGACAATCCATCCCGAGCAGATCCAATACCAGAACTGTTGCTCTTCTTCCACATAGCTACTCGCAAACATCATCATCCCACAGGTGATGATCATGAGCATCAAAAACATCCCGGAAGATCCGTGGCGTGTGCATTCCTTGTATGTGGCCGGAAGTACAAACAGGCCTGCAACCCCCGTGATCAATAGGCCGAGAGTGAGTCTAGAGACATCGTAGTTACTGGCAGTACGGCTCATGACCTCCTGGGCAATCCTTAAGAACTGCAACAAAGCGGGACCAGCCGTAGCGAAAGGATCATCTGATTCATCCCTGGTGGAGAGAAGTTGTTGAACTCGAGTCCAAGCACATTGAGCTCCCTCAATACCCGATAGAACTCCTGAAGGACAGGATGTGGTGCCATCGGAGTCAAACTTAGATCCAGGGAATGTAGTTGTCAGCGTGTTCAGCAGCTGCTCGGCATTTTGATATAAGATTTGAAGTCTATGGGAACCTGTTTCCGTGTCAGTTCCTGATCGTTTTTTTTTTCTTCTCGCTTGGTCGGTTAGGAACAGAGCACATACCATGATCCCACATCTCTAAAAGCTCTGGAA
The DNA here is from genome assembly GCA_028827225.1 of Penicillium sp. CMV-2018d. Classification (NCBI taxonomy): domain Eukaryota; kingdom Fungi; phylum Ascomycota; class Eurotiomycetes; order Eurotiales; family Aspergillaceae; genus Penicillium; species Penicillium hesseltinei. The sequence goes on from JAPZBW010000003.1 coordinate 639,044, forward strand.
TGAATACACCAAGACTGTTTAAAGGAATTGGGATACCCAGAAGCCCTGCCAAGGTTGGAGCAATGTCCGCTTGTTCAACCGTCCGGTAGTACTGCATATCGTCTGACGGTTCCACGGGGCTTTCTCTTCGGCCACCCAAGGCTTCAAACTTGGGTGACATGAAAAGCAACGCGGGGGATGTTTCCCCAGCGGAGGACCCGCCGTGGTTTCCAGCCTCATTCATGCCATGATCACCGCACAACACGAACAGTGTGGATTGAAGATGGTCTTGTTGCTGCATTGCAGTGTAGATTTCAGTCACTACAGAGTCCATCTCATGCTGTTTCGGTATCATGAAAGGACTAGGAGTTGAAGATTAGAGATCAGCTAAATAATAAGATAGAGAGCTGTATTTACCTTTTCGGGCCAGCCTTATGTCCTATGTGATCCAGACCCAGGTAATGCATGATCAAAGCAGACCAGTCATCCTGGGCAAGCTCGTTAGGAACGTGTCGAGTCACATTATGATCTACTTCCGTGAAGTCCTGCGAGAGAAGAATCTCAGTTTCAATACTAATACTGCGGATACACAAACACCTAAAGTACAACTGACCGACACGAAGAAGCTTGTAGTTCCATCGGCGCGGTCAAACATCCCCGGGAAGAGCTTGAGCCAGGTGTCGTCCCCATACATCACAAGCCGTCCTCCTGTGGCCTTCAATTGCGCCAACCAGGTGTCTTGGTATGCCAGTGTTGATGTGGTATCTGACTCTGCGATGTTGAGAATAACATCCAGGAAAGACGGGACTGAACCAGTTGTAATGGCTTTTAATCGAGGCATTGTAACAGTCGGGGCGCTCGCATAGGCTGTGAATGGCAGTGCAGCACCGGACCGGATCAAGCTAGTATCAAATCAGTTCCTGATTTCGAACAATTAAATGTTGGATTTTAAAAGTGGCACTCACCTCTGTGTAAACAAAAAACCCGAGTCGTTCGAATATACAAAGTCGCTATATGTGAACACCCTTGTTAGTTACTGGGATATCTCGGAGGTGCATTGGTTCAAAGCATACCTCCTTAGCGCATCGACCACCATGAAGATAACTTTATCAAAGACCGCAGGTGCTGTGGTATTCTCGCCTGTTTCATCAAAAGTCGCTAATCCAGGGATCAATGGTTTATAAGGGAAGAATCCTGAAGAGAAGGTGAGTATGCCGACGGGTACCAGCAAATTGGCAATGACTGTCGCCCAGCTGCTAAAGGCCATTTTGCAAGATTGACTTGGCGTTATAGCTCCGGACAACTTTTATGTCAAGAACCTCAAATCAACTGCACATGTCGAACTGTCGAACTGTCCGGGGGAATCCCAAGGCAGAATCGTGTTTACCACGCGCATCACCACACCGCCTTCTCGAGTACCTTGGATGATTTGTAACTACTTCACGATTTAACCCCCTCGATTCATATGAACTAGAAGTTGACAATACTGGATGAAGGCATAAATTAGCTAATTAATCTGGACTAGGGTTGCTTTGTCGGTGATTTGAAATTAGAGCAACCTATATCGACTCCCCCGGGTCACAATAGGGTTCTTTTTCCCCCTCACTGATCAAAATCCAAAGTAATATCTCAAGCCTTTAATGAAAGGTATGGTATATCAGGTGCAGACTATGAAACATATGTACGTGAATCGCAGGTGATTGTGGACTCCCAAACGCCTTTTTTTTCTTCTTCTCCGCCACACCATCTCGTCAAATAATCCAATTCATTGCCCCTCACTCAGCACGCGCTTCATTTCCTCTTAGGACCCTTCTTGGCTGTAGATAGACGCTTTTGGAAAACAATCGAGTTGCGAGGCTTCTGGTTGCGCTTCTGCACACGTGCCTGCTTCTTCTTGGAGCTCTTAATTGTGTCGATATCCATCTCTGTATTAGGAGGAAGAAGGTAAGTATTCTGTAGTTCAAGGCAAAAAGAAAGAAGGTGCGATTCAAAAGTGGAATTGCCATAGACTAACCTTCGTTGTCACCAGTCTGGGCCTTGGCTGCTTCGACTAAAACAGAATGTGGGGTGAGTCGGTATCCTTGAAAAATGATGGGTAGTATACATACCAGCCTCATCCTCGGCTAGGTCCATCTTTGATTTCACAGGGGCTTCAGGTCGTGGCTGTGATGCAAGCTCCTGTAGTTTGGCAGCGAGTCTTTCGGTTCTGGCATCGACCAGTGGGCCAAAGACCTTCTTGCGCAGATTGGCTCTGTTGCGCTTGGAAACGCTGGCTCGGACACTTTTCGCCATTTTATTATAGGTGAAATAAACAAGATAAACAGAGGTGAATCAGGTGAATCAGGGTAATAAGAGTATCAAGACTGGAGGATATAGGGTGGGAAATAAAATGGTCACTGATAACACAATCAACTTTTTTTTCCTTCCGATAGGCTCGTCTTATGTCATCCGGAGACCGCACCTGGGCACTTCCAAGGTTCACCTCCGAGGTCTCGACTTGACCTCACCCTTTTGTGACTGGGGTTTGTGGCCTTTCCCTCACATTTCACTCCAGTCAAGAGATGTATCGATGCAGAGCCCTTACAATTGGCCTGGCTGAATCGGACCCTTGTCTATCGAGGAACCCTGAACCAAGTCCACCTTGATTGCTTTCGCACTTCTCTTATCTGTGAAGCAGTCATGTCGACCATGTCGTCAGAGGTTGCAACACTGACAGCCTTCATCAAACCCCTCACAAATCCACAACTAAAAGACTTGTTGAGGTATGAGGGCCTCCAGGTATCTGGGTTGAAGGCAACCCTACAGTTCCGCATTATTCAAAGTTCGTCAATTCTCCCAGACTCTTGTTATGACTTGTTCATTCTATCCTCTGCACCTCTGCATGTTTTTTCCAATCTTTTCTTCAAGCCTTTGTGTCACATCCCATTCTTACAGAAATCCGTACATTGACCAACGAAATAGGAATCGAATCCCTCGCGGAATCTGACCCTGTCAGTTTCGATGCTCTGGCCAGGCGCATCCGCGCTACTGCTTTCCCAAACACTGTGCCGTATCAATCACCCACTAGGCCACAATACCAGCCATCGCCTGTCTCTCAATCTCCTGCGCAGGCTCGATCTGCACCGCTTGGGGTTTCCATGTCACCTCACCCATACTCCTCTGGTGGGAGTGCTCCTCTCATGAAACCTCCTGCGGCCGCTCATAAGTCTCCAGGTCCTTTAATTTTCAAAGAGAGTCCATTTTACACAATCATCGAGCCTTTGACTGCAGTCGTGGAATGTAAAGGTATGTTACTATGTTCTTTTGAAGCTGGTTGAACATCTATCTCTAATTTTATCCAGTTCGCGAACAAACACGGGATAGTGTTGAACTGAAGGTCATGCTATCTCAGCAAGTTGCCTATCGGCTGCAAACGGACTCAAATCTTCGAGTGATGGTTTATTGCGCCGGTGATTCAGGCCTCACACAATACACCAAGTCGGACATCGCATTTCCACATCAGGTGGAGCTCAAAGTAAACCTCGATGAAGTCAAAGCCAATCTCAGAGGTCTGAAAAATAGGCCAGGGACTACACAACCTGCAGATGTCACCAACTGGATCCGCAAAAAACCCAACTATCCAAATAATATTGTCATGACTTACGCATTGACGCAAAAGGTTGATCCCATTCCGTTTCGACTCGGTGGAGTAGATGTTAGACCGATTGACTAACCCCTTCTTGCACAGAAATTCTTTGCGCTTGCCAATCTCGTGAAACAGCATCCGACTGATGATCTTGTCTCGCAGTTGAAGACACGGAAACTCATCTCGAAGGAGCAAGTATTACGTGAAAGTAAGAACCCCTTCTGTTTCTCCTTCTTGGGTTACACTCTGCTAATCTAGATCTACAGTGCAAAATCGCGCGAATGACTCGGACATTGTCGCGACATCAAGTGTCATGTCACTTAAATGCCCTCTATCTACCCTGCGCATACAGGTGCCTTGCCGCTCTATTGTTTGTACACACAACCAATGCTTCGATGCATCTTCATTCCTTGAATTGCAAAAACAAGCTCCAACTTGGACGTGCCCTGTGTGTTCCAAATCAACCAGCTTTGAGTCCCTGCAAGTTGACCAGTACGTCCTCATCCCCTTGACATATCTGTTTATTTTCCTGACTGATTGCATAGGTACGTTGATGACATTCTTCAGTCAACGTCACCAGACATCGATCAAGTCACCGTTGAACCCGACGGTGTATGGTCAAGCCCCACCGACTCGGACGCGACAAAATTGGGAGGGATGACTCCCGCGTCAGATGACGATGACGACTTGATCGAGATCAGCGAGCCAGGAATGCCCGTTGTAAAGCAGGAACCGGGACCCCTCAACGTCGCCCTGGAGCGAACACCTGCACAGTCGCAGTCACAGTCACGAGAGGCATCAACCCCGTCCTCCGCAATGCGCATGTCCAGCAAAAAGCGACCTATTGCTCAGGTCATTGACCTGACTGAAAGCGGTGATGAAGATGAAGAGTCTCCTGCTCCACCTCCTAAAAGATTAGCTTCAAGTCTACCATCCCGAGCTTTTTCTCGTCAGGAGTACTACATGCCGCCTGCCAGCAGCCCTCTGAATGGCGGGTCGTACCCACCGTGAATTCATTTTTTTTTTTTATTCTATTCGAGCTTTTGCCAAGCTGGGGATCAAAAACCTCGGTCGTTTCTCTTTCTGGTGCATATTTCCATGGAGTTTCTGGCTGGGGAGGAGTCTTCAAGATATCACAAGTGGCTATGTATCTAGGAGGGATTGTATCATTCTGGTTTTAACCAGGGAATTAGCCTGGGAATATATTGACTATTACTCTTTATTTTAAAATAACACACAATACATATAGCATTTATATTTTGCTTATATAGATCAAAGAGGCCAATATCTGGTGGATTCCGGCCTGCGGAGTTAGCTTTAGCTTAAGACTCCCCAACTCCCCCCAACTCCCCAACTCCGCCCATTTTCAAGTCCAGACCATCCAACACGCCCTCATTTCGTACATCCTCCCGACCCCTTGGTCATTCAACCCTTGAATTTGGTCACATTTAACTCTTCATAATGTCATTCGATTCAACTTCCCCGTTAAATACCGATCCAAATGCCCGCGTCTTCAGCTCCTCATGCTTCGACTTCCTACTCATAGAATTGGTACCAATGGCCGAACGTATGGCAAAGGAACTTGCGACCGAGGGAAAGGAAACCGAAGACGAAGAGGTTAGAGAGACGACATTCTTTCGTCTAGAGTCTCTGGGTTATCGTGTTGGGCAAGGCCTCGCAGAGCGGTAAGCACAAACATCTCCTTTTGCAGCCCCTTGGCTTTTCTCTTGCTGTCCTACGGCGCGCTAACCCTGTATCGATCTCTATAGCTTCGCCCGAGACCGTCCTCGATTTACCGATAATCTCGATGTGATCAAGTTTCTCTGCAAGGATCTGTGGATGGTCCTATTCAAGAAACAGGTGGATAATTTGAAAACGAACCATCGGGTATGTGCAATACAGAGAGCATTGTGGTCGGGGGCGATGCGACATGACTACACTTGCACAGAGATGTCCCATGAAACTAATGTCGACACTCAATAGGGTGTCTATGTCTTGACCGACAGCGCGTTCCGGCCATTTGGTAGGATGAGCATGGCGGTACGGAGTGAAGCAATCTCCATGGCGCAGGCAGTAAGCATTATCCCCTTTGCCTCAAATCAAGGCGGATATCTTGGCTTATAGATCGACCTAGTACCTCTGGTTTCCTTGTGGTATCATCCGGGGTGCGTTGGCCAATTTGGGTATCAACACCACCGTGCAGGCCGAGACCTCGGATCTACCAGGTGCAACTTTCCAGATCAAAACTCTCCAGCCTCGGCCTTGAACATGAACATGGTTGCACCTAGGGCTGGGCTGGCCTGTTGCTCAACCAATTTACGCCGAATCTATGACTTATGACAGTTCCATCTTGCAAAGACCTTGTGGTTCCTTCAATTTACTGCAAGGATCTTGGATCATTCCAAAGTCTCTTGGCTACATGACACAGGATACTGCAAACACGCAAATATGAACGGTGAAACCTGTACTTCTTTCCATTCGCAGGTTGGTTAACTATATTTGTGTGTCCAACCTAACCCATCTGATTTCGGACCGTACACTACTCGTGTCTGCTCATTGTTCATAAACTCGTGGTCTCACATTTAAAGCCTATCTTTCCGGGAGAAGATTGATTAGCAACGCTCCGCCATTTTCCGGTGTCATCGCAGTCGTGGAGAAACCAGCGAGAAGTCTACCGACACAAAGAGACCCACCCGATATACGCGGTGGACAACAGACCAGGGGAGGGGAGGGAGCCTTACTTTGGTGCAGAGTTCTTGGCGAACTCAACGCCCTTCTCGATGTTGCCCTGGAGTCCCTTGATGCAGGCCTCAAGGAGCTTCTTCTCCTGCTCGGTCACACCGTCAAGAATGTTGATGGCCTTCTCAGCACCGTTGGGCTAGATCGAGTATGTCAGTTAGTTGTCTTAACACACTGGAAATTGAAGACTTACACCAAGTTCCACGGGAGTGGAGAAGAACTCAAGACCGGTGGCCTTGGCAATCTCATCACCGCCAGCAACACCGGGCAGGTAGACGAAAGTAGGCTCAACAATGCCCTTCTCGCCCTTGGCAGCCTTGAGGACAGCCTCGGCGAATCTAGTATTCGTCAGTGACCGTGGTAGCCCGGGGTTAGCGGGATGAAACATACCTGAAACCGGCAAAGGCCATAGACAGAGTAGCGGAACCAGCACCGTCCTTGGCCTTGACGACCTCGTCACCTCCGAATTGGACACCTGTGCAATATCAGCAAATGCCTCCCACAGAAAGGAATGTTCACATACGGTTGACAAGAGCGTCGTAACGGTCAGCAGGGATCTGGAAACTGGGGGAAACCTTGCTGAACAGAGGAACAATGGTCTCGCCAGAGTGGCCACCAATAACGGGAACGGTGGCATCAGCGGCGTTCTTCACGCCGGAGAACTCCTGGGTGAAGGTCTCGGCACGAACCACGTCCAGTGTGGTCACACCGAACAGACGCTTGGGATCGAAGACACCGGCAGCCTTGAGGACCTCGGCGGCGATAGGGACGGTAGAGTTCACAGGGTTGGAGATAACGAGGATGAAAGCCTTGGGGGCAAACTCGGCGATGCTCTCGACGAGACCCTTCACAATTCCGGCATTGACCTTGAAAAGGTCGTCACGGGTCATACCGGGCTTGCCTAGATGTCACCCCTGGACGTTAGCAAAACACCAAACACCACATCCCGAACTGTGGATCTACTAACGGGGAATGCCGGCGGGGATGACAACAACGTCAGCACCAGTCAGAGCGAGCTTCAATCCATCATCCTTGGGGAGGTAACCAGTGATTTTCTAGTCCATTTGTTAGTAGGCTTATTCGCGATGCTGCGGAGTATACGTACGGCGACCGAGGAGATGTGAGAGAGATCTGCAGCCACACCGGGGGTGTTGACAACATCATAGAGGGCAAGGTCATCAACAAGAGGAGACGCCTTCAGCAAAAGGGAGAGAGGCTAGATGATGGATTAGTTGAGGCTCATAAGAGACCTGATGAGTTGTGTGGGGGGCATACCTGGCCAATGCCACCAGCAGCTCCGAGAACAACTAATAACAAATCAGTAAATGATGGAACCAAACAGGCGAATATAACATACCAGCTTTGACCATGATGAATTATGTGTGTATGCGTGTAAGGAGAGGGAGAAGAAGATAGGGGAATATGGGGGGGGGAGGAAAGAAGCTTGAAGAGGGGAGTTGATTTATAAGAGGGGCAAGTGCTGGAGAGGGGCAACCCCGGAATACTCCTGGAGAGAGGTGTTTTGATGCATGTGAAGTGATAGTTCTTGATTTTAGTTGATTTTGTTATATTTGGTTTATATTTGGCTTATATTTTGGCCCTATCTTTACTATATCCTATGATATCTTAACAGAATCTTTTAATCCCCCATACTCTCTCATCTCCTCTATAATACTTGAATCGGAACCCCCGGTAAAAAGCTACCTTTCTCCAGATTCTCCAACTTAACATGAATTCCACACTTCCCCGAGCTACCGGGTTGTCATATCGGGAAAAGGCGGACTATAATATTCTCGACATTGTAGCTCGAGCCGACCAGTTGTGAAATCAAATTTTACTATACCCTGGGCTGATTTCTTTTTCCGATGAACAGGAGAACAGGAATTGTTCTCTGTTTTCTTTGGAAATTTGTTTTCTCTTTCTTTAGAAGGTCTCAGAGAGGACACTGGTTGTTTTTTTTTCTGGTCCTTGGAGCAAGACTGCTAGATTACATGGGTTCCAAGTCCAGCATGGCGTTTTAAATACGCCCATCAAGTCTCCTCCCCCAAAATCCCCGATCCTTCAATCGTCCACAATTCAGCCTCATCTCGAGACAAATTTACTCAGACTCCTCAGCCTTGCGGGCCTTGGCGCCACGGGGCTTCTGGGCAGGAGTATCCTTCTTGGGGAGCTGGGAGCGACGGACGGCGCTGACACGGGCAACGGCCTCCTCGCGGAGATCAGCACGGTAGTTGTTCTTAGCAGTCTTGTCGGCAACACCCTTGTAGATCCTGAAGAGCAGATGATGATTAGCACTGGGTTGTGACAGCAGCATACACCATACCATGTCTTGGGGGAGGGAAAGGAATTCCACTTACTTGCGGGTGGAGGTGCTGGGACCGTAGGTCACAGTGACCACGTTCTGAGCGGGCTGCTGGGGGTTGCTGGGCTTCTTGGTGGTCACGGCAACACCGTTCTCAGTAGCCTGGACACCGACAGCCTGAAGGTATAATAGTTAGCGCCACATATCCTTTTCCTTTGTTTTGTTTTTGTTTTTTTAAAAAAAGGAAAACACCAGCAGTGTAGAGCATTATTACCTTGTTGTTGGCATAACCGGCATACTATAATGCGCCAAAAAAAAAGACCGTCGTTAGCCATGCATTCCCGGAGAGCATCATCCATTCCGTCTAATTCCCGAGGCCCGTACCTTGTAGGAGTGCTTGTTCAGCAGGTTCAGGGGGTCCCGGGAGAACTGGAAGCCACCGCCGGAGTTGCGGTTAACCAGGAAGGAGTTCTGGTTGCCTATTCCACAGATTGATGAGCTAGAGTTCGGTTTCCAAAAGCTATGACATAAAAATTCGAAAAGGAAAAATTCGGAGAATCGGACGTACGGGTGATCTGCCAGACCAGATCGTTGGAGATGTTTGAGGCCATTGTGATGAGAGGGGATGTTGAGTTGGAGAATTGAAAGATCGAAATCGCTATCAAAACCGTCTTCACGTCGATCAAATTGTGTGTGTCTCGAATGCCAAGACCTCAGATTCGACGGGGTCTCGCTAAGGCGGCTACTTTAGGAATAGTCTTGATGCCTTGGTGCCTTTATGCCTGAATACCTGAATACCTGAATCATGTCATCCCTTGTTGCCTGTTTGGTAAGGCAGAACTGACAGCTTCCGGCGACCTCCAGGCTGCCAATAATAGGAACGCGATGCTGACGTTGCCCCCTCCAAACCATCCTTTCTAGAACCACTCTAATCTTCCTATGCCTTCTTCATCAACGGCTTATTGCCTGATGGGACCAGTCATCTCTTAGCTCTTTGGCGAAATACCTCCCCTTACCTCGCAATATCGCAAAGCTCTATACTACCGTTAGTTACTACACGCCGGAATCTTCACCGGTATCACTCATCGTCATGACCTACATTCTCTTTTATTTCCTACTCTTTTCAGTTATCGTCGGCGGGACAGGTAGGTCAAATGTCTTTCCAACTCCACAGGAAACAAAGCAATCATTCATACCAAATGTGGTTCTAATTGTACTATAGCGTTATACCTGACTCGGTCACGATGGATGCCATTAGTCCAAGTGCCTGATTATCTTTATCACCGCCTCCCGTCAAGTTTTACCGCCGATCTCGAGGCCGGCCTGAGCTCGTCACAATTCGACATTACTGCCAATCTTGCAGACGGGGATTCGAGGGCTGGCTTGGATCAACGAGCAAAGACCGAAGTGAGCAAAATTATGAAGAGTCGAAAGGTCAATTTTGATGAAGCACGGCGGATATACACGGAACAACGATTTGCAAAGAATAATATCGGGCCTGACGGCCGGCCAAGAGACCCCAAATTCGTCTCTTTTTCTTGATTAGCCTACAACCATGTCGCCAATCCTAACATGTTTCCTTGGCCATTGTCGGGGCGGACACCTTGCTAGCAGAATCCGTACAGATAGGTCACGGCTTTGGCCCAGTAATATCTCATCTGTGCTATCGGAGCACCTGGGTTACTACGGTTTACCACTTCGGCCGGTGGATTTCTTGTCTCTTTAAATGATCCATGGCAATTGAAACCTATTAAGTTGACGTGCTATCAAAATACAACAAGTCTGTCTGTTTTTGTCCGTGTCCAATAGACACGTAATATTACATATGCCCATCCAGCGCTGCCAACAGCCAGTCGGCGTCAATGATCCAACCCTCCCCACCCCCCTAAACATGTTCAAGGGTAGCCACACAAGAGGAGAAGATCAAGCACACGGACCACCGGTTTAGTCCTCGAGTCATCAAATCATGTCAAAAAAAAAAGAAAGAATTCCACCTCCCGTAGTGACGAGAATAGTGACAGGGGCATAGCTTTTGTGGGGGAGATGGATTTTCAAGACCGAAAGCCACTGGGAATCACCGAGTGCTTCCGTATCCGGGCTGTTGGAATCCCGGTGGCAATGAGGGGGCCCCAGCTGGAGGTCCAAATCCAGGGGGCGCAAACCCAGGGGGAGTTGCAGCCTGTGGGACGAAGGGCGGCTGACCTGCACCATTGAATCCAGGTGGCAAAAAGGATTGTGGGCCACCGTAGCCAGCTTGAGAAGGCGGGGGTCGGGCTGGGAGCCCGGGGGGTGGGGTATTGAGTGAAGGGACGGGAGGTGGAACATGTCGGTTTGGAGGGGGAGCGGTCTGGTAGGGCATTGGAGGGGGTGCACTCTGGTATGGCATAGATGGTGGCATAGCTGGCGGCATACCCCGATTCATGCCTAGATCGGGCGTTTGTGGCGGGGCTGTGCTCAAGGGTCGAGAGCTGTCGCCGTTCGACATAACAGGCGTTGCTGATACACCAGGGGCAGCGCCAGGGAACTGCGGAGGTTGCTGAGTCGGTGGCTGTACATTATGTTTGCGAGCCTGAGCTGCCAACATTCGCTCCGCTTCATCACCATGTCTCTCGCCTTTCCCATCCTTCTTGTACGCATACTGCACCGAAACCTGTTTGTTCATCAGGTACTGGCCATTCATGTTGGAGATGGCCGCGTCCGAGGATTCAAAATCGGCAAAAGACACAAATCCGTATCCCTTCGACAGATTGTTGTCATCACGAGCAATCTATAATAATAATAAAAGACTCTGTTAACGGTGTCCACCTTATTAGTAGTGGGGAATGAACTCACTTTAGGAGGATTGACAAGATTGCCAAAGCGGCTGAATGTATCAACGAGAACCTGCTCGGTAACCATGGGATCAAGATTACCCACAAACAGCTCTGCGCCAATTTCCACAGTCTTTTGTTTATCGGCTGATGCCTTGTTAACACGAATAGGCTTACCATGGAGGCGGATTCCATTCATGATCTTTGATGCATATTCGGCATCCTCCTCGCTGATGAACTCGACAAATCCATACCCCTGATGTAACTGCGTGACCCGGTCTTTGGGTAGATGGACATTGACGATGCGCCCAGCCTGCAGCATCAATTCCCATACTAGGCTGTCTGAGACCCGTTCATCAAGGTTTCCGATGTACACGGTTGCCTCTTTATCTTGCTCCCTGGATTTAATTAGCATCAGGATCCTATAGTGAGGAAAGAGGGTCTTACCAATGCCTTGTGTTGGACATGGCGGCGGTGAATTAATTGGAGAGAGAGAGAGAGGGGGAAAAAGCTCCCCCTAAAGGATCAAGACTCAAAGATCTTAAAATTAATAGGCTGTGAAATTCCCGGTAAAACTTTGGACCAACAAAGTAGATTAATTTGAGTGGAAGTGGAGAGGTAATGAGGTGTGAAAGTGTTGAAGGAAAGCCGGAGAGCTAAGGGAAGATCAGTGACCTTTCCCGAAAACTTTTGATTCCGCAAATCCTCCCTGTTTCCACTTCATCTATCAACCACATCTCCCACTTGTTCCTTTGGATCGACTTTGAACCAACCTCAATTTATTCTCCTTAATATCCTTGAGATCCTCCTTAACTTCACTCTCATAAATTCACAATGGTTCAATTCTCGGAGGAGACCAAGGTTCGTCGCAACCCCATCCTCCTGGAGACCGGGTTTCTAACTCTCTCTTTTAATCTGTTTAGGAGCGCGTCTCGAAGGTCATTGATATTTCTCGGGTTGCGATCCACTAGTGAGCCTCATATCACCTTCATGCCATCCTCCGAGCTGACCGGCGATAACCATCTAGCGGATACTTGCCTCTGATCGTCTATCTGGGTATGTATATACTTGGCATTCTCGACACAATAAGTTAACAGGGAAAAAAAATTTAGGTTACACCTATAGCGAGCCCAAGCCGACATTGTTCAGGTATGTTTCGACTCCTTTGATTCCAGCTGCTATAACTAACTTGACACCTAGATTGTTCTCGCCTCTTGCGTAAGCTACGTGTTGACTGGAGAAATGATACGGGATATGTGGATGGGATGGATATGGCCCAGTATATTTTTGATCAACCTTTCGATTATTCCCTCTGTGGGCCTCTGTGAGGAATTATGGGTTTGAATATCTGGATACCACTGTTTGAAGCTTGTGAAAGCTAGGATGAATTTGTATTTTTAAGTCTTTGGCCGAATATTTGTCTGCTTTGGTACAGAATTGCTGTAACTTTGTGACATCTCAGAGTAAACACTAAGCTTTGTGTAGATGCAAAAGAATATCAGGAGGGTAGTGTGTTGCGGTGCACATATTGTTACTATAACTCCAGGACTACAGAGTTACTCAGCGGTCACATGTTCTGACGTCCTCGGAATATTCATCCTCTCTCTTTATCTTCCTCCGCTCTGACATCATTCTCCATACACTCTCCCTCCATCTATCTCTGGGTGTTCGAATTTCATACCTTTGTCTAAGGCAGGTTCATGACTAGTCAAGATGGCTTCTCGTCATCCTTTGTGGAGACCGTAGCAGGATTCACAGCGGGAATTGTGTCAACTCTGTCTCTACATCCTCTTGACATGATCAAAACAAGGCTACAAGGCAAGCTTCAATATTATCTTGGTTCCCCTTGGGTTATAGAGTGACTAACCCTGTTTTTGTATATGTAGTCGATCGATCATCTTCCCGATTTGGGGGTTCACTGCGAATCATTCGCAATATCTTCTCTCATGAGGGTGGGTGTGTCGCCTTTTACCGAGGACTCACCCCCAATCTTATCGGAAATTCCACAAGTTGGGGGTTGTACTTTTTATGCTACAGCAGCTTGAAGGATACTATTCGAACCTATCGCGAGGAGAGGAAGCAGATTCTCACATCGTCTGATTATCTTCTCGCATCTGGCAGTGCAGGTATACCACATCTCATGTCCAATTCAGCATCGTTTCTCCGTTCCTCGGTTAACCTGTGAATTTCCATAGGCGTCATTACGTCGGTCCTCACCAATCCAATCTGGGTGATCAAAACTCGTATGTTGTCAACAGGTTCGCATGCTCCAGGGGCGTATTCTTCATTTGCATCCGGGGCCAGACAGATATACCAGGTGGAAGGATTACCCGGCTTCTACCGAGGTCTCATACCAGCCCTATTTGGCGTCAGCCATGGTGCCCTTCAGTTTATGGCATATGAGCAGTTGAAACTCTTCAGATCCCGGTCGATGAATACCATGGGCTCAATTGAGAGCAGCCATTTGGGCCCCGAACGGGCACTGGGTAATGTTGATTTTTTGGTCATCTCCGGTCTATCAAAAGTCTTCGCTGGCAGTGTGACATATCCTTACCAAGTAATTAGGTCCCGGTTGCAAACTTATGAGGCCCACCTGATATACCGTGGGGCCATTGATGTCTTTTCCCAGGTATGGGCACAAGAAGGGATTGCGGGTTTCTATAAGGGTCTTGGTCCAAATCTGTTACGAGTCCTTCCAAGCACGTGGGTGACCTTCCTGGTATACGAGAATACCAAGGTCTACCTATTCCGGCTGGCGCAAAATCCATGGAATACTTCCTACTGATTCCTGCCTATCCTTATTGTATCAATTTGATCTTGCCAGAGACCACCTGCCTTTGATCGAGCTTACAGCAATGTCCTACTTTATATATAACGTATTTCACATACGAGCCGGCCACACAAACGAGCCGGCCACCCCACCCAAAACGTGTCAATTAATTAAACCCCTTCTTGTTCAACCACCTACCATGCCACTAATACGCTCCCAATCGTCTAAAAATTTAGTCGAACAAGAGGGTCGAATCTTACTAGCTATCAAGGCTTTTAAAAATCAAGAAATCTCTTCAATTCGTGAAGCAGCGCGCCGTTTTAATATACCACGTTTAACCCTTTAAGACTGTCTATATAGCCACTAATAACACGCGATTTCTCGCGCTAATTTGTCTAAATTAACTGAAATAGAGGAGGAATCGTTTGAAAAATAGATTCTCTCTATAGATACTCGTAGAGTAGCCCTCCGGCCCTCTATAGTACGAGAAAAGGCGGATCTTCTTCTCTAAAAGTATAGAATTACCCTAATCCCTTTAGTCGGTTAAAACTAGGTTATAAACTATATTAAAAGACGTCCTCTTCTCTACTTTTAATTCTCGAAATGATATAATTATAAATATATAAAGTATAAAAATCCTAAGATTATTATAGAGTGGTTTAATTTAGTTTAAAAGGCAATCCTTTAATTTAGAATCAATTCTAATAATATTTATAATTTTAATAAGACTAGCTTTATAATAGGATTGACTATAACTATAAAGGTTATTATATAAAGCGAATATTATAGTTAGTAATCACTTTTATAATCTAGAAATTATAAATAAATAATAGTAATTAAATATATAAATACTTCTAGATAGTGTGATCCCACAATGTGTGACACCTACATATATATACCACTGCAGCAAGTCAGTTCCCATGAACTGACTTTGTTATGACCTTTTGGTCTAATGGGTAACTGTCAGAGCAGTGGCTGCAGGATCTCAATAGTCTATATATATTAATATTAATAGGGTTATTTATATCTATATAGATCTTATATATTATATTCTATTTTAGTAGTAGGGTAGTTAGTAGTTCTATATAAAAGAGGTCTTTGTATTTTGTTAGGATTTATTAGATTTTAGAGTTATTATATATAGATAGACTAGAAATAGTCTTTTCGGACCTATTATCTATTAGATAGATTATAAATAAGAATGCTTTATATTTATTTATTTATAGAATCTAGTATATCTACTATATTAAGATTAAATTAATATATATACTACCCTTTATAATTATCTATAAATTACTAGTTAGATAGATAATATATATATAATAGTTAGTATCTATAAGGATTATAGCTAAAGTTTACTAATTAATATATAGATTCTTCCTATAGAGGAAGTCTTATCTAAGAATAATATTATACTCTATTTAGAGTATTTAGGCTTTGATTTATCCTATCTATTTACTAATCTTAATAGAAAGGAGTATAAATCTACTTATTTCTAGCTATTTACTATTTATAATAGTAACTAATAGACTTATTTAAGATTTTTAGATCTAAAAGTACCTAATTAGTATTATAAGAATATATAGTAAGATAAATATATTACTTACTCTACTATGACGATCCGGACGGACTGTATTTCTACCATTCCTGACCGCCCTGACTTTCTGCCACTATTCATCGTATACAGAAGAGTTTTCTACCGGACATTTCCGTCTTATAGGATTTTGTACTATTTACTTAGTAAGATAGGATCTTATAAAGGTTCTTATCTTAATATTTCTTTTCTCTCTTTTCTTTTATTCTCTATACTTAGTATTTTTATTAAATAGCACTCTTTTCTTTAAAGATCTAGCTTATAATATAATACTAAGTACTATTCTTAATTCTATAAAATAGTAAGATTATATAGACTATTATTATAATTAGTTCTAGTCTTACTTTATCCTACTTTCTATTCCTTAGTACTATATAAGCTAAGACTTAACTTAAACTAAACTAAATTTAGTCTAACTAATTAAAATAGTTAAGACTTAATAAAACCTAATAAATTATAATAAGTAGCTAGTTATTACTATATCTAATAATAAAGATATCCTAGAATATAAGATAGATATTTAGGAACTAAAGATCCTAATAAGATTAGTTAAGACTAATAAATATAAATATAATAAAGATAAAGATAATACTAGAGAAGGATTATTCTTTTTATATAAATAACTAATAAAAACTTCTTTAAAAAAGAGATTCTAAGAACTTACTTATTAGTATAAGTAACTAGAATAGAAGTATTAAGAGCTTAAGGATAAAATTATAGTCCTTTTAGCTAAAAGAGTTAACTTTAATAATATAATTAAGAGTCTCGAGATTAAATATAATAAAGCTATTATTTATTATAATCTAATTGTTACGAGCCAGGTCTTTGAAGAAAAGAGTGCTATTCAATGAAAATACTAAGTACAGAGAAGGGGAGGAAGAAAAAAGAGAGGAAGCGAGTCTGGCAGAGCTTTTGTGGGGCTCTGTATAAACAATAATAAATAAACTGTACAAATATCTGTTAAGCTTAGAACCTTAACCGAAGTCGGAACTTAATAGCAGAATCCTCTAAATAGTCTCAATCGTTATATAACCCCCGGCTAAAACTATATTTAGTCCCTAAATATAGGCTTATTGTTATTAATATAATTAGTAAGGATTTAATCTTCTCTATCTATATATAACTATTCCTATAAATATATTAAGAGACTAGGCTTTATAGGATACTAGTTATAGAAATCCTAAATCTTCTATAGAGTATACTTGAAATTCCTTATAGGATATTATTATAGGTCAAGATTATAACCGAGTTACTAGATATAATATTATAGCTTTTAGTAATATATTCTTATATCTAGGATTTTTTCAATCTCTTATTTATCCTTTTTAGAAATTTTAATTAGTAATAGTAAGTTAGTATATTATCTTTAGAGAGGTTTTAATATTATTGCTTTTTAGAGCTTACTTAGATTAAATATTAGATATATCTAGATTAAATTAGGTAGATTAATCTAATATATATTTCTAATATTCTTAAGAATTTTATATAAACTACTAGTAAGATATAAGAGTTTCTAACTAGGTTAATTTAATATCTAATCCTTTATTGTTATAAAAATATAATCTCTAATATTAAAATCTTCTTTTTATTATTATTTATTTATCTACTAAATTATCTTTTATTAGAAATTAGTAATCTATTATTTTATCTTATTCTAGATATTATAAAGATAGGTTAATATATTAACTACTTTTTATTTATTTTATATTATAGTCTCCTAATCTCTTTAGTTAAATAATATAGAAGGTTTATATCCTCTTTTAATAAAGAAAGGTAACTTTTTTGTTATATTATGTGACGATTGAGGCTATTTGGAGGATTCTGCTATCAAGTTCCGACTTCGGTTAAGGTTCTGAGCTTGATAGATATTTATATAGTTTGTTTGTTATTGTTTGTGTAGAGCCCTATAAAAGCTCTACTAGACTCGCTTCCTCTCTTTTTCTTTCCTTCTCTTCTCTATACTTAGTATTTTTGTTAAATAGCACTCTTTTCTTTAAAGACCTAGCTTATAATATAATACTAAGTACTATTCTCAATTCTATAAAGTAGTAAGATTATATAGACTATTATTATGATTAGTCCTAGTCCTACTTTACCTTACTTCCTATTCTTTAGTACTATATAAGCTAAGATTTAACTCGAACTGAACTAAATTTAGTCTAACTAATCAAAATAGTTAAGACTTAATAAAACCTAATAAACTATAATAAATAGCTAGTTATTGCTATATCTAATAATAAAGATACCCTAGAATATAAGATAGATATTTAGGAACTAAAGATCCTAATAAGATTAGTTAAGACTAATAAATATAAATATAATAAAGATAAAGATAATACTAGAGAAGGATTATTCTTTCTATATAAATAACTAATAAAGACTCCTTTAAAAAAGAGATTCTAGGAGCTTACTTATTAATATAAGTAACTAGAATAGAGATATTAAAAGCTTAAGAACAAAGTTATAGTCCTTCTAGCTAAGAGAATTAATTTTAATAATATAATTAAGAGTCTTAAGATTAAATATAATAAAGCTATTACTTATTATAATCTAATAATTAAGAATTATAATAATCTTATATTCTAGCTTTTAAACTAAAATAATAACTCTAGTATACTAATTATAGAGACTATTACTAACTAAAAGACTATAAAGATACTAGATATCCTAATACTTAATAATAATAAAAAGATCTAATTTAAGACCTAGGAAATAGTTATATACTAGAAACTAGAGGCTAATACTAATTATTACCTACTATCTATATATTATAAGCTCTATATATAAAGTTATTATAAGAGAAAGACTTAGTTATATATTATACTATAAATAAGTTCTAACTTTAGTAATCTATATATAAATACTAAAGATATAATTACTTACTTAAAGACTATTTTTACTAATCTAAATTAATATATTAAAATATATACTATATACTATAAGTTAATAATAAAGTCTAAAGATAGCTTTACTAATTTCCTTACTAAGTTTATATAGTTTATAGAAGAGGCTATTATAATTAAAGAAAACTATAAGTATAATTTATACTCGAAACTCTTATATCTATTATAGAGCTAGATAATATAAGCTATTAACTAAGATATTATAACTTTTAAATCTTTTACTAAGACCTACTAGAGTATATCCTATAAGATTAATCTATAGTAAGAAATAAAGACTATTTTTTATATATAGTCTATTATTACTATTAGTAATAATATAGATATAGGAATAACTTTAAAACTAATATTAATATTAGTATATACTTCTTATATAAAATATAAAGAAAGTACTAATCCTAGAAGACTTTTAAATATTAAATAAGATATCTTAATAAAGAAAGATTAATATTTTAATTATAAGAAATAGAGATATATAATCTATAACTATCTAAAGAAGAAGTTAGCTAGTACTATTACTATTACTATAGCTTATCTCTCTTTTTATATTATTAAGCTTAATAATAATAAAGATAATAATTAGGAAAAAGCTAATATCTAGATTAAGTCTTCTATCTAGATAGATAAAAAGTGTTATTATACTTACTAGATTTATATAAATTAATTAGTAATCTTAAGAATAATTTAGTTTTTAGTACTAGACTAATATATAATAGATACTCTTTCTCTATTTTAGTATTAAGTAATACTAGAGTAAATAGATATATATTCTTAAATTAAGAATTAAATATACTTTTTAGTAAATAATTTAGATTAAAAGTAAAGAGTATAGGATAGAAATATCCTATTTAAAGATTTAATAGAAAGCTTAGTAAACTAATTATATATATTAATTTTCTTATAATATATATAGATAATAAAGTATAGTAATAGATTCTAATATTAATTACTAATCTTAGAAAGTATAATATAATTCTTAGAAGGAAATAGTTTATAGATTATAATATCTTACTAGATTATTACTAGTATTAGATAATCTAGCTAAATAAGAAGATACTCTTTAATAATATAATAAGTAAGATAATAATATTAATATTTATTATTATCCTTTAGAAACTAAAACTAAATCCTAATTACTAAGTAGATACTAATTAATAAGACTATCTTTTTAGTTAAAAGAAGTTAAAGATAAAAGATAGTTATAAGTATATATATAAATATTAATATAAATACTAGTAGATTAAAGAATAAAGAAAGATAAACTAGAATCTTAATAATAAAAGTAAGATAATAATTTTAAAGATTTAATAGTTAAAGAAGATATTATTAATAATTAATATTAGTATTATTAATAATATAGGATTTAACTAACTATATAAATATAGAAAGGCTAATAAAAAGACTAAAATCTTCTCTATCTCTTTATATAAGATTAACTATATTATTAATATTAAGAGTTTTTAGATCTAGAATATAGAGATTAAAGAGATTAAGAAGATATTACTAAGAGAGTATTATAAGCTTATAAAAGTCTTTTTAAAAAAGAGATTAAATAAATTACTATTTTATAGATCTAGAGTTAACTATAATATTATACTTAAAGCTAAAGTATAATCTAGATATTATCTTTTTTATAAGTTATTATTAGAGAAGTTAAAAGCTACTAAAAAGTATATTTTTAAGAATTTATAGAAAGATTTTATTATTCTAAGCTTCTTTTTATATATATTACTAATCTTAATAGCTAAAAAGCTAAGTAGAGGATTATATTTCTATATTAATTTTAGAAGATTAAATATAATTATAAAAAAAGATTACTATCTACTATTATTAATTAATAAAATAATCTAGTAAATAAGTAAGATAAAAATCTATATAAAGTTAGATATCTAGTAAAGATTCTATTAGATTTAATTAATACTAGAAGCTAAAAATCTTATTATACTTTATATATAATATAGATCCTTTAAGTATAAAGTAATACTATTTAGCTTAATAAATAGTCCTATAATATTCTAGAGATTTATAAATAATATATTTAGAGAGTACTTAAATAAATATATAGTTACTTTTATAGATAATATCTTAATCTATAGTAAGAATATTAAAGATTATAAATAATAAGTTAAAAAAATACTCTATTATCTATAAGAGATAGGGCTATAGATTATCTTACTAAAATCTAAGTTCTTAATTATAAAAACTAAGTTCTTAGACTTTATTATAAGTACTAATAGTATTATAGTAGATCTAGTAAAGATTAAAATAGTTTAGTTATAGTTAATATTAATTACTATAAAGAGGATATAATTATTCCTTAGATTCTATAATTTTTACTAATAATTTATTAAAACTTATAATATAATCTTAAAATCTTTATATTAATTAATAAGATAAGATATTTCTTTTAAATAGTTAATATAATATAAAAAAACTTTCTAATATTTAAAGTAGAATTTAGTTAGTATACTAGTTCTTTATTATTATAATCTAGCTTACTAGACTAGAGTTAAAATAGATATATTAGATAGAGTTTTTAGAGTAGTATTTATTTAATATTATAAATAAGATAATTTCTAGTATTTAGTAGTATTCTACTTAAAGTTAATATAGCTAGTAGAATTAAATTATAAGATTTAAGATAAAGAACTTCTAGTAATTATTTATATATTATAAGAATAAAGATCTAAGCTTAAAGGATTATTATAAAAGGATTATTTTAAGATTCTTACTAATTACTAATTACTAAAATACTTTATAACTACTTAATAAATAAATTAATAGTAAATAAGATAAAATAAGTTTCTTTTATAGTTCTATTTCTTAATTAAATATTAATCTAGTAAAAAGAATACTATTATAGATATTCTATTAAAGAAAGAAATTCTATATATTAATAATAGTTAATAGATTATACTTTTATCTATAGAATATCTAGAAAAGAGTATATAATCTAAGATTAAGATTAGTCCTATTAATCTAGAGGATACTTAATATTAAGAGATTATAAAAAGAATTAAATATATTAATAAATAGAGTATAGATCTAGTAGAATTCTACTAGATTACTAAAGATAGAGATAATAATTATTAGATATTATAAGATAGACTTTTTCTTTTTAAAGAATAACTTAAAGTTCCTAATAAAGATAATCTATAAACTAGACTATTTAATAATATATATTACTAACTAATAATAACCTATTTTAGTATTAAGAAGCTAAAAAAGATAACTATTATATAATATTATTAGTCTAAATTAGTAAAAGATATAAAAAGATATATCTATAATTATTTAATATATAAATAAATTAAATCTTAGTATAATTAAATCCTAGGACTTTTATATCTACTTTTAATCCCTAAAAGACTTTAGTAATATATTATAATAAACTTCTATTTCTTTCTTAGAGATTATTATAGTTATAATATAATTTATATAGTAGTAGATTATTTTAGTAAAAGACTAATCTTAGTCTTATATTATAAAGAGATAATAGTAAAGTAGATAATAAGACTTTTTATTAATTATATACTCTAGAGTATAGGTATATCTAATAGTATTATCTTAGATTAAGATAATTAGTTTATTTCTAAATTCTAGATAGAGTTTTACTAAATCTTAAGAATTTAAAGGAAGCTTTTTATAGCTTATTATCTATAAACTAATAGTTAAAGTAAGATTATAAATCAGTATATAATATAAAGACTAAGATTATATATAGAATTTAACTAGAATAACTAATTAGAGTATTTACTAATAGTAGATTTTATAGTATTAATTCTTTTATATAATATAATAAAGAAGTTATCTTTCTTTATTAAAAAAGGATATAAATCTTTTATATTATTTAATTAGAGAGATTAGAAGACTATAATATAAAATAAATAAAAAGTAATTAATATATTAATCTATCTTTATAATATCTAGAATAAGATAAAATAATAGATTACTAATTCCTAATAGAAGATAATTTAGTAGATAAATAAGTAATAGTAAAAAGAAGATTTTAATATTAGAGATTATATTTTTATAATAATAAAGGATTAGATATTAGATTAATCTAGTTAGAAACTCTTATATTTTACTAGTAGTCTATATAAAATTCTTAAAAAGATTAGAAATATATATTAGATTAATCTATCTAATTTAATCCGGATATATCTAGTATTTAATCCGAGTAAGCTCTAAAAAGTAATAATATTAGAATCTCTCTAAGAATAATATATTAATCTACTACTACTAATTAAAATTTCTAAAAAAAATAAATAGAAGATTAAAAAAATCCTAAATATAAAAATATATTACTAAAAGCTATAGTATTATATCTAGTAGCTTAGTTATAATCTTAATCTATAATAGTATCTTATAGAAAATTTTAAGTATACTCTATAGAAGATTTAGGATTTCTATAACTAGTATCCTATAAAGCCTAGTCCTCTAATATATTTATAGGAATAATTATATATAGATAGAGAAGATTAAATCCTTACTAATTATATTAATAATAATAAGCCTATATTTAGGGACTAAATATAGTTTTAGCTAGGAGTTATATAACAATTGAGGCTATTTAGAGGATTCTACTATTAAGTTCCGACTTCGGTTAAGGTTCTAAGCTTAATAGATATTTGTATAGTTTGTTTGTTGTTATTTATATAGAGCCCTATAAAAGCTCTACCAGACTCGCTTCCTCTCTTTTTCTTTCCTTCCCTTCTCTATACTTAGTATTTTTGTTAAATAGCACTCTTTTCTTCAAAGACCTGGCTTATAATATATTATATAGGAGAATTAATACTATAAAATCTACTATTAGTAAATACTCTAACTAGTTATCCTAGTTAAATTCTATATATAATCTTAGTCTTTATACTATATATTAATTTACAATCTTACTTTAACTATTAGTCTATAGATAATAAGCTATAGAAAGCTTCTTTTTAATTCCTAGGATTCAGTAAAACTCTATCTAGAACTTAGAAATAAATTAACTATCTTAATCTAAGATAATACTATTAGATATATCTATACTTTAAAGTATATAATTAATAAAAAGTCTTATTATCTACTTTACTATTATCTTTTTATAATATAAAACTAAGATTAGTCTCTTATTAAAATAATCTATTACTATATAAATTATATTATAATTATAGTGATTTTTAGGGAAAGAATAGAAGTCTATTATAATATACTACTAAGATCTTTTAGAGATTAGGAGTAAATATAGAAGTCCTAGGATTTAATTATATTAAGATTTAGTTTATTTATATATTAGATAATTATAGATATATCTTTCTATATCCTTTACTAGTTTAGGCTAATAGTATTATATAATAATTATTTTCTTTAGCTTCTTAATACTAGGATAGGCTATTATTAGTTAGTAATATATATTATTAAATAGTCTAGCTTATAGATTATCTTTATTAAGAACTTTAAGTTATCTTTTAAAAAAAAGGAGTCTATCTTATAATATCTAGTGATTATTATCTCTATCTTTAGTAATCTAATAGAATTCTATTAGATTTATACTCTATTTATTAGTATACTTAATCTTTTCTATAATCTTCTAATATTAAGTATCCTTTAGATTAATAAGACTAATCTTAATCTTAGATTATATACTCTTTTCTAGATATTCTATAGATAAAAGTATAATCTATTAACTATTATTAATATATAGAGTTTCTTTCTTTAATAGAGTATTTATAATAGTATTCTTTTTACTAGATTAATACTTAATTAAGAAATAGAACTATAAAAGAAACTTACTTTATCTTATTTACTATTAATTTATTTACTAAATAGTTATAAAATATTCTAGTAACTAGTAATTAGTAAGAATCTTAAAATAATTCTTTTATAATAATCCTTTAAACTTAGATCTTTATTTTTATAATATATAAATAATTACTAGAAATTTTTTATCTTAAATCTTATAATTTAATTCTACTAGCTATATTAACTTTAAATAGAATATTACTAGATATTAGAAATTATTTTACTTATAGTACTAAATAAGTACTACTCTAAGAACTCTATCTAATATATCTATTTTAACTCTAATCTAGTAAGCTAGATTATAATAATAGAGAACTAGTATACTAACTAAATTCTATTTTAAGTATTAGAAAGCTTTTTTATATTATATTAATTACTTAAAAGGAATATCTTATTTTATTAGTTAATATAAAGATTTTAAAATTATACTATAAGCTCTAATAAATTATTAGTAAAAATTATAGAATCCTAGGAATAATTATATCTTCTTTATAGTAGTTAGTACTAATTATAACTAAACTACTTTAATTTTTACTAGATCTACTATAATACTATTAATACTTATAATAAAGCCTAAGAACTTAGTTTTTATAACTAAGAACTTAGATTTTAGTAAGATAACTTATAGTCCTATCTTTTATAGATAATAAAATATTTCTTTAACTTATTATTTATAATTCTTAATATTCTTACTATAGATTAAGATATTATCTATAAAAGTAACTATATATTTATCTAAATACTCTCTAAGTATATTATTTATAAATCTCTAGAATATTATAGGACTATTTATTAAGCTAAATAGTATTACTTTATACTTAAAGAATCTATATTATATATAGAATATAATAAGATCTTTAGCTTCTAGTATTAATTAAATCTAATAGAATCCTTACTAGATATTTAACTTTATATAGATTTTTATCTTACTTATTTACTAGATTATTTTATTAATTAGTAATAGTAAATAGTAATCTTTTTTTATAATTATATTTAATCTTCTAAAATTAATATAGAAATATAGTCCTTTACCTAGTTTTTTAGCTATTAGGATTAGTAATATATATAAAAAGAAGCTTAGGATAATAAAACCTTTCTATAAATTCTTAAGAATATATTTCTTAGTAGCTTTTAACTTTTTTAATAATAACTTATAAAGAGGATAGTATCTAGATTATACTTTAGCTTTAAATATAATATTATAATTAACTTTAGGTTTATAAGATAATAATTTATCTAATCTTTTTTTTAAGAAGACTTTTATAAGCTTATAATACTCTTTTAATAGTATCTTTTTAATCTCTTTAATCTCTATATCTTAGATCTAAGAATTTTTAATATTAATAATATAATTAATCTTATATAAAGAGATAGAGAAGATTTTAGTCTCTTTATTAGCCTTTCTATATTTATATAGTTAGTTAAATCCTATATTACTAATAGTACTAATATTAATTATTAATAATATCTTCTTTAACTATTAAATCTTTAAAATTATTATCTTACTTTTATTATTAAGATTCTAGCTTATTTTTTTTTATTTCTTAATCTATTAGTATCTATACTAATATTTATATATATACTTATAACTATTCTTTATTTTTAACTTTTTTTAACTAAAAAGATAGTCTTATTAATTAGTATCTATCTAATAATTAGGATTTAGTTTTAGTTTCTAGAGGATAGTAGTAAATATTAGTACTATTATCTTATTTACTATATTATTAAAAAGTATCTTTTTATCTAGCTAGATTATCTAATATTAGTAATAATCTAGTAAGATATTATAGTCTATAAACTATTTTCTTTTAAGAATTATATTATACTTTCTAAGATTAGTAATTAGTATTAGAATCTATTACTATACTTTATTATTTATATATATTATAAGAAAATTAATATATATAATCAACTTACTAAGCTTTCTATTAAATCTTTAAATAGGATACTCCTATCTTATACTCTTTACTTTTAATCTAAATTATTTACTAAAAAGTATATTTAATCCTTAATTTAAGAATATATATCTATTTACTTTAGTATTATCTAGTACTAAAATAGAGAAAAAATATCTATTATATATTAGTCTAGTACTAAAAACTAAACTATCTTTAGAACTACTAATTAATTTATATAAATCTAGTAAATATAATAATACTTTTTATTTATCTAGATAAAAAACTTAATCTAGATATTAACTTTTCCTTAATTATTATCTTTATTATTATTAAGCTTAATAATATAAAGAGAGAGATAAGCTATAATAATAGTAATAGTACTAGTTAGCTTTTTTTTTAGATAGTTATAGATTATATATTTTTATTCCTTATAATTAAAATATTAATCTTTCTTTATTAAGATATCTTATTTAGTATTTAAAAGTCTTCTAGGATTAGTACTTTCTTTATATTTTATATAAAAAGTATATACTAATATTAATATTAATTTTAGAATTATTCTTATATCTATATTACTACTAATAGTAATAGTAGACTATATATAGAAAGTAGTCTTTACTTTTTACTATAGATTAATCTTATAAGATATATTCTAATAAATCTTAGTAAAAGATTTAAAAGTTATAATATCTTAGTTAATAATCTATATTATCTAGCTTTATAATAGATATAAGAGTTTTAAGTATAAATTATATTTATAGTTTTTCTTAATTATAATAATCTCTTTTATAAGTTATATAAACTTAGTAAAGAAATTAGTAAAGCTATTCTTAAACTTTATTATTAACTTATAATATATAGTATATACTTTAGTATATTAATTTAGATTAGTAAAAATAGTCTTTAGATAAGTAATTATATCTTTAGTATTTATATATAGATTACTAGAATTAGAACTTATTTATAATATAATATATAACTAAGTCTTTCTTTTATAATAACTTTATATATAGAGCTTATAATATATAAATAGTAGATAATAATTAGTATTAGCTTCTAGTTTCTAATATATAATTATTTCTTAGATCTTAAATTAGACCTTCTTACTATTACTAAGTATTAGGATATTTAATATCTTTATAATCTTTTAATTAGTAATAGTCTTTATAATTAGTATACTAGAGCTATTATTTTAGTTTAGAAACTAGAATATAAGATTATTATAATCCTTAATTACTAGATTATAATAAATAATAGCTTTATTATATTTAATCTTAAGACTCTTAATTATATTATTAAAGTTAACTCTTTTAGCTAGAAAGACTATAACTTTATCTTTAAGCTCTTAATACTTCTATTCTAGTTACTTATATTAATAAGTAAGTTCTTAGAATCTCTTCTTTAAAGAAGTTTTTATTAGTTATTTATATAGAAAGAACAATCCTTTTCTAGTATTATCTTTATCTTTATTATATTTATATTTATTAGTCTTAACTAATCTTATTATAATCTTTAGTTCCTAAATATCTATTTTATATTCTAGAATATCTTTATTATTAGATATAGTAATAACTAGCTACTTACTATAGTTTATTAGATTTTATTAAGTCTTAACTATTTTAATTAGTTAAACTAAATTCAGTTCGGTTTAAATTAAGTCTTAGCTTATATAGTACTAAAGAATAAAAAATAGAGTAAAGTAGGACTAGGACTAATTATAATAATAATCTATATAATCTTACTACTTTATAGAATTAAGAATAATACTTAGTATTATATTATAAGCTAGGTCTTTAAGGAAAAGAGTACTATTTAATAAAAATACTAAGTATAGAGAATAAAAGAAAAGAGAGAAAAGAAATATTAAGATAAGAACCTTTGTAAAGTCCTATCTTACTAAGCAAACAGTACAAAATCCTATAAGATAGAAACATCCGGTAGAAAACTCTTCTATATACAGTAAATAGTAGCAGAAAGTCAGAGCGGTTAGGAACAGCAGAAATATAGTCTATCCGGATTATTATACTAACTATAACTAGACTACTTTAATCTTTACTAAATTAATAATAATACTATTAGTACTTATAATAAATCTTAAGAACTTAGTTTTCTTAACTAAGAATTTAGACTTTAGTAAAATAACCTATAGTCCTATCTTCTATAGTTAATAGAGTACTTCTTTAATATATTATTTATAATCTTTAATATTTTTACTATAAATCAAGATATTATTTATAAAGATAACTATATATTTATCTAAGTACTTTCTAAATATATTATTTATAAATCTTTAGAATATAGCTAGACTATTTATTAAACTAAATAATATTATCTTATACTTAAAAGATCTATATTATATATAGAATATAATAAGATCTTTAGCTTCTAGTATTAATTAAATCTAATAGAATCCTTACTAGATATCTAGCTTTATATAGATCTTTACTTTATTTATCTACTAGATTACTTTATTAATTAGTAATAATAGATAGTAATCTTTCTTTATAATTATATTTAATCTTCTAAAATTAATATAGAAATATAGTCCTCTATCTAGCTTCTTAGCTATTAGGATTAGTAAGATATATAAAGAAAAACTTAGAATAATAAAGCCTTTCTATAAATTCTCTAAGATATACTTCTTAGTAGCTTTTAGTTCTTCTAATAATAACTTATAGAGAGAATAGTATCTAAATATTATTTTAGTCTTAAGTATAATATTATAATTAACTCTAGGTCTATAAGATAATAGTTTATCTAACTTCTTTTTTAAGAAGACTTCTACTAGCTTATAATACTCTTTTAGTAATATCTTCTAGATCTCCTTAATCTCTATATCCTATATCTAAAAACTCTTAATATTAATAATATAATTAATTTTATATAATAAGATAGAGAAGGTTTTAATCTCTTTATTAGTCTTTTTATACTTATATAACTAGTTAAATCCTATATCTCTAATAATACTAATATTAATTATTAATAATACTTTCTCTAATTATTAAGTCTTTAAAGTTATTATCTTATTTTTATTATTTAGATTCTAGCCTATCTTTCTTTATTCTTTAATCTACTAATATCTATACTAATACTTATAGATATATTTATAACTATCCTTTATCTTTAACTTCTTTTAACTAAAAAGATAGTCTTATTAATTAATATCTATCTAATAATTAGGATTTAATTTTAGTTTCTAGAGAATAGTAGTAAGTATTAGTATTATTATCTTATTTACTATATTATTAAAGAGTATCTTCTTATCTAGCTAGATTATCTAATACTAGTAATAATCTAGTAAGATATTATAGTCTATAAAGTATTTCCTTTTAAGAATTATATTATACTTTCTAAGATTAATAATTAGTATTAAAATCTATTATTATACTTTACTATTTATATATATTATAAGAAAATTAATATATATAATTAACTTACTAAGCTTTCTATTAAATTCTTAAATAAGATACTTCTATCCTATACTCTTTATTTTTAATCTAAATTATTTACTAAAAAGTATATTTAATCCTTAATTTAGGAATATATATCTATCTACTTTAATATTATCTAGTACTAAAATAGAGAAAGAGTATCTATTATATATTAGTCTAATACTAAAAACTAAACTATCTTTAGAACTATTAATTAACTTATATAAATCTAGTAAGTATAATAATACTTTTTATCTATCTAAGTAAGAGACTTAACTTAAATATTAGCTTTTCTCTAACTATTATTTTTATTATTATTAAGTTTAATAATATAAGAAAAGAGATAAGTTATAGTAATAATAATAATACTAGCTAGCTTCTTTTTAGATAGTTATAGATTATATATCCTTATTTCTTATAGTTAAAGTATTAATCTTCTTTTATTAAGATATCTTATTTAGTATTTAAGAGTCTTTTAGGATTAGTACTTTCTTTATATTTTATATAAGAAGTATATATTAATATTAATATTAGTTTTAGAGTTATTCTTATATCTATATTACTACTAGTAATAATAGTAGATTATATATAAAAAGTAGTCTTTACTTCTTATTATAGATTAATCTTATAAAATATACTCTAATAGGTCTTAATAAAAGATTTAAAAGTTATAATATTTTAATTAATAGCTTATATTATCTAGCTCTATAATAGATATAAGAGTTTTAAATATAAATTATACTTATAGTTTTTCTTAATTATAATAGTCTCTTCTATAAGCTATATAAACTTAGTAAGGAAATTAATAAAGCTATCCTTAGACTTTATTATTAACTTATAATATATAATATATACTTTAATATATTAGTTTAGATTAGTAAAAATAGTCTTTAAATAAGTAATTATATCTTTAGTATTTATATATAGATTATTAGAATTAGAACTTATTTATAATATAATATATAACTAAGCTTTTTCCTTATAATAACTTTATATATAGAGTTTATAATATATAGATAGTAGATAATAATTAGTATTAGCTTCTAGTTTCTAATATATAACTATTTCCTAGGTCTTAAATTAGATCTTTTTACTATTACTAAGTACTAGGATATCTAGTATCTTTATAATCTTTTAGTTAATAATAGTCTTTATAATTAGTATACTAGAGCTATTATTTTAGTTTAGGAGCTAGAATATAAGATTACTATAATCCTTAATTGCTAGGTTATAATAAGTAATAGCTTTATTATATTTAATCTTAAGACTCTTAATTATATTATTAAAGTTAACTCTCTTAGCTAAAAGGACTATAACTTCGTCTTTAAGCTTTTAATACTTTTATTCTAGTTACTTATACTAATAAGTAAGTTCCTAGAATCTCTTCTTTAAAGAAGTCTTTATTAGTTATTTATATAAAAAGAATAATCCTTCTTTAGTATTATCTTTATCTTTATTATATTTATATTTATTAGTTTTAACTAATCTTATTAGAGTCTTTAGTTTCTAAATATCTATCTTATATTCTAGGATATCTTTATTATTAGGTATAATAATAACTAGTTACTTATTATAGTTTATTAGGTTTTATTAAGTCTTAACTATTTTAATTAGTTAGACTAAATTCGGTTTAGTTTAAGTTAAGTCTTAGCTTATATAGTACTAAGGAATAGAAAATAGGATAAAGTAGGGCTAGAACTAATTATAATAATAGTCTATATAACCTTACTACTTTATAGAATTAAGAATAGTACTTAGTATTATATTATAAGCTAGGTCTTTAAAGAAAAGAGTACTATTTAACAAAAATACTAAGTATAGAGAAGGGGAGGAAAGAAAAAGAGAGGAAGCGAGTCTAGTAGAGCTTTTATAAGACTCTATACAAATAACAATAAACAAACTATATAAATATCTATCAAGCTCAGAACCTTAACCGAAGTCGGAACTTAATAGTAGAATCCTCTAAACAGCCTCAATTGTCATAAATATTAGTATAAATACTAGTAGATTAAAGAATAAAGAAAGATAAACTAGAATCTTAATAATAAAAGTAAGATAATAATTTTAAAGATTTAATAGTTAAAGAAGATATTATTAATAATTAATATTAGTATTATTAGTAATATAAGATTTAACTAGCTATATAAATATAAAAAGACTAATAAAGAGACTAAAACCTTCTCTATCTTTTTATATAAGATTAATTATATTATTAATATTAAGAGTTCTTAGATCTAGGATATAGAGATTAAAGAGATTAAGAAGATACTATTAAGAGAGTATTATAAACTTATAAAAGTCTTCTTAAAAAAGAGATTAGATAAATTGCTATCTTATAGATCTAAAGTTAATTATAATATTATACTTAAAGCTAAAATATAATCTAGATACTATCCTCTTTATAAGTTATTATTAGAGAAGCTAAGCTACTAAGAAATATATTCTTAAGAATTTATAGAAAGATTTTATTATCCTAAGCTTCTCTTTATATATATTACTAATCCTAATAGCTAAGAAGCTAGATAAAGAACTATATTTCTATATTAATTTTAAAAGATTAAATATAATTATAAAAAAAGATTATTATTTACTATTATTAATTAATAAAATAATCTAATAAATAAGTAAGATAAAAATCTATATAAAGTTAGATATCTAGTAAGGATTCTATTAGATTTAATTAATACTAGAAGCTAAAGATCTTATTATATTCTATATATAATATAGATCCTTTAAATATAAAATAATACTATTTAGCTTAATAAATAGTTCTATAATATTCTAGAGATTTATAAATAATATATTTAGAGAGTATTTAGATAAATATATAATTACTTTTATAGATAATATCTTAATCTATAATAAGAATATTAAGGATTATAAATAATAAGTTAAAGAAGTACTTTATTATCTATAAGAGATAGAACTATAGATTATTTTATTAAAATCTAAGTTCTTAATTATAAAGACTAAGTTCTTAGGCTTTATTATAAATATTAATAGTATTATAATAGATCTAGTAAAGATTAAAATAGTTTAGTTATAGTTAGTATTAATTATTATAAAAAGAGTATAATTATTCTTTAGATTCTATAATTTCTACTAATAATTTATTAGAGTTTATAGTATAATCTTAAAATCTTTATATTAATTAATAAGATAAGATATTCCTTTTAAGTAATTAATATAGTATAAAGAAGCTTTCTAATATTTAAAGTAGAATTTAGTTAGTATACTAGTTCTTTATTATTATAATCTAACTTACTAAACTAGAGTTAAAATAGATATATTAGATAAAGTTCTTAGAGTAATATTTACTTAGTATTATAAGTAAAAGGATTTCTAAAATCTAATAGTATTCTACTTAAAATTAATATAACTAATAGAATTAAATTATAAGATTTAAGATAAAGAACTTCTAATAATTATTTATATATTATAAGAATAGAGATCTAAGCTTAAAAGACTATTATAAAAGAATTATTTTAAGATTCTTATTAATTACTACTTACTAGAATATTTTATAATTATTTAATAAATAAATTAATAATAAATAAAATAAAATAAGTTTCTTTTATAATTTTATTTTTTAATTAAATATTAACTTAGTAAAAAGAATATTATTATAGATACTCTATTAAGAAAAGAAACTTTATATATTAATAATAATTAGTAGATTATACTTTTATTTATAGAATATCTAAAAAAGAGTATATAATCTAAGATTAAGATTAGTCCTATTAATCTAGAAGATACTTAATATTAGGAGATTATAAAAAGGATTAAATATACTAATAAATAAAGTATAAAGCTAGTAGAATTCTACTAGATTACTAAAAATAGAGATAATAATTACTAGATATTATAAAATAGACTTTTTCTTTTTAAAGAATAACTTAAAATTCCTAATAAAGATAATCTATAAACTAGACTACTTAATAATATATATTACTAACTAATAATAGCCTATTCTAGTATTAAAAAGCTAAAGAAGATAATTATTATATAATATTATTAATCTAAATTAGTAAAGAATATAAAAAGATATATCTATAATTATCTAATATATAAATAAATTAAACTTTAGTATAATTAAATCCTAGGACTTTTATATCTATTTCTAATCTCTAAAAGATCTTAGTAATATATTATAATAGACTTCTATTTCTTTTCTAAAGATTATTATAATTATAATATAGTTTATATAATAATAGATTATTTTAGTAAAAGATTAATCTTAATCTTATATTATAAGAAGATAATAGTAAAGTAGATAATAAGACTTTTTATTAATTATATACTTTAGAGTATAGATATATCTAATAGTATTATTTTAGATTAAGATAGTTAGTTTATTTTTAAGTTCTAGATAGAGTTCTACTAAATCTTAAGAATTAAAAGGAAGCTTTTTATAGCTTATTATCTATAGACTAATAGTTAGAGTAAGATTATAAATTAGTATATAATATAAAGACTAAGACTATATATAGAATTTAACTAGAATAACTAGTTAGAGTATTTACTAATAGTTAATTTTATAATATTAATTCTCTTATAAGATATAATAAAAAAATTATCTTTCTTTATTAAATAAAGATATAAATCTTTTATATTATTTAACTAGAGAGATTAAGAGATTATAATATAAAATAAATAAAAAGTAATTAATATATTAATTTATCTTTATAATATCTAGAATAAGATAAAGTAATAGATTACTAATTCCTAATAAAAGATAATTTAGTAGATAAATAAGTAATAATAAAAAGAAGATTTTAATATTAGAGATTATATTTTTATAATAATAAAGGATTAGATATTAGATTAACTTAGTTAAAAACTTTTATATCTTACTAATAATCTATATAAAATTCTTAAGAAGATTAAAAATATATATTAGATTAATCTATCTAATTTAATCTAGATATATCTAGTATTTAATCTAAGTAAGCTCTAAAAAGTAATAATATTAGAATCTCTCTAAGAATAATATATTAATCTACTATTATTAATTAAAATTTCTAAAAAGAATAAATAGAAGATTAAAAAAAATCCTAAATATAAGAATATATTACTAAAAGCTATAGTATTATATTTAATAACTTAGTTATAATCTTAACCTATAATAGTATCCTATAGAGAATTTTAAATATACTCTATAAAAGATTTAAGATTTCTATAACTAGTATCCTATAAAGTCTAGTCTCCTAATATATTTATAGGAATAGTTATATATAGATAGAGAAGATTGAATCCTTAATAATTATATTAATAATAATAAGCCTATATTTAGAGACTAAATATAGTTTTAGCTAGAGGTTATATAATAATTGAGGCTATCTAGAGGATTCTGCTATTAAGTTCCAACTTCGGTTAAGGTTCTAAGCTTAATAGATATTTATATAGTTTATTTGTTATTGTTTATATAGAGCCCTACAAAAGCTCTGCTAGACTCGCTTCCTCTCTTTTTCTTTCCTTCCCTTCTCTATACTTAGTATTTTCGTTAAATAGTACTCTTTTCTTTAAAGACCTAGCTTATAATATCCTTCTCTCTTTATTATATTGTTACTATTATTATTCTCTACTTATTTCTATACTCTTATAATAGCTTAATATATATCTTAATTATATTTATTATATTTAATAATAAGATATTTTTATAATAGATTATAATACTACTTAGAAGGAATACTAATATTAGCTCTTCTTAAATATTATAATAAGAGAATAGCTAGTATAGCTACTTCTTATATAATAAGATTAGATAATAATTTAATAGAGATAACTTTATAGACTAGTATTATCTTAGATTATATAGTAATAGATATATTCTCTTAACTTAGTAAAATACTAGCTTATAAAGGAATATCTAGCTATACTAGAGATAAAAAAGGATATTAATACTTAACTTTTTACTATATAAAAGAAGATAATATAATCTCTAATATTACTATAATAGCTCTCTTAATCCTATTAGCTTTATTCTAAATATTATTTATTATTAATAATATATAAGATATATTAGATATTAAGACTTCTAGTCTTTTACTAAGATTATCTCTCTTCTATCTAATAGATAAAGATTATAGAATATTCTTATATAGAGATTCCTCTATAATCTTAGTAATCCTTACTCTTATTATTATTAGTTCTTTTTATATAGTAAAGAGAAATATATAGAATAGTTTCTATTAAGCTAATAGTAAAGCAATTATTCTCTATTATAAAGACTTATATAAAGTTAAAGATATTATAAATATACTTCTATAAATTATTAGAAGATAGATTATAGATAGTATAATAGATTATTAAATAGTTATCTATATTAGTAGGATATTAATAATTTATTATTATATCTTATCTAGCTTAGAGATATTATCTTTACTTATTAATAAAATAAGAATAAATTCGACTATATTATTATTATTATTAAGATCCTTAGGATTAATAGGATTATTAATAATCTTAATTAGTCTTAGGTTATTATTATTACTAGTAGATTATAAGAATATAATATTATAAAATATTATTATCTTCTTAGTAGCTAGATTCTATATCTTATAGATATACCTACTATTCCTTTTATAACTAATAAGGATTCCCTTCTATATATATAAAGCTAACTTCTTAGTCTATACTCTCTTATTCTTAAAAATATATATAAATATAGCTATTCTTTATAGTTTAAGATATTTAAGAGAAGGCTTTAAGTTAGGAATATTAAGCTCTTAATACTAGTAAGTAAGTAGTAAGATCTTATATTTTAGATTAATAAGTTAGTTATAGATATAAATTATTATCTTAGTTATATATAGCTATATATCCTTTATTATCTTAGTATTAATAATTATTATTCTTTAGATCTTATTAATATAATTATTAAAATACTTTATTATACTATTAGACTTTATAGTATATAAAGATAAGGCCTTAAATATTATACTTTGCTTTTTATCCTATTTAATAAACTTCTTAAATTTTATATTACTATCTAGATATTATATATTAAAGTAGTTACTAGTAAGAAGCTTAATTTTCTTATAGAAGATAGTAAGTTTATAATAGATATTATTCTTATTCTTTAATATAATTCCTTCTATATACTAAGTAGTATTATTAATGATTAGTAACTAGTAATTCTCTTTATTTAGACTAGAAGGCTTTATAGTCTATATATTAATATAAATTTTCTATTCTATATCCTATACTCTTACTTATAGCTAATAAGAGATCTTAAGCTTTAACTTACTAAAAAGATAGATATTATAATTAAATTATTTAGTCCTATATTACTTTTTATTACTAAGTTATTCTATATACTAGAGTATTAAGATAATCTATATCTTTCTAGTATAGTTAAGATATTAATAAATATTATATATAGTTACTTTATTAATAGAATTAATATTATTATTATTAGATTCTATTATACTATTAAGATTAAAGTAGTTAGGGTCTAGTAAATCCTTATTAGGATTACTAATAATCTTATTAGGATTATATCTAATATTATTAGGATTATAGTTATTAAGATCTAGATTTATTTTATTAGGATTATTAAACTATACTTAATTGATATAACTAGTATTATTATTATTTAAATCTAGTTTTATATTATTAGTATTATTATTCTTATTATCTTTTAGACTAATAAGATATAGAATACTAGATAATATATCTATAAATCTAAATATATCTTCTTTACTATTTATAAGATATTTTGTATATATATTATATAAGATATCTTACTTTTTAAGAAGCTTCTATATACTAAAGAGCTTACTATATCTTCTAGGAGTATAGTAACTAATAGTTATAAATATATATTATTCTTTATTAGACAAAATAGTCTTTACTATTACTTCTCTATAGTCTAGTATAATAACTCTATTCCTAAAGTAATCTTTATATATATAAATATCTTTAGGACTATTAACTTAGTATATATAGAAGTTATTAATATTATATATTAATATTTTATTAGATCTAGTATTAAGAAGCTAGTTATTATATCTATTAATAGCTTTAATAGTAGTAACAATTATATTACTTTATCCTTTTAATTAATATTTCCCTTACTAAACTACTTTCGAGTATATCTATAGATTACTAGATAGCTCTTATATAGCTAATAGATTACTACTAAGATATATATATTATTTAGCTAGATAGGGACTAAAATTATAGAAAATATATATTATATTACTTTTATTCTTTTATATACTATTATATATCTTTTATATATATTTATAAATATTCTTACTATTAGAAGGCTACTTATATAATCCTTTTCTCTTCTTTTTAATAGTAAAGATATTATTATTAGTATTATTATTAGTAGTATCTTTATCCTTATCTTTAGATTTAGCTTTATTATTATAGCTACTCTAGTCTTTTTAGTTTTTATTATAGCTATCTTATCTACTTTCTTAGTCTTAACTAGTATTAGTAATAATATTAGAAGTATCTTTAATAATAGAAGTTATTTAGATTACTCTCTAGTACTTCTTAATTTTAGTAATATTAAGCTTCTTAGATTAAAGATTAGTATATTCCTCTCTAATAAATTGAATCTTTTTAACTTCTAACTTTAGGTTTTATAGAGATAGAGATAAGATATAAGATAAGTATAATATAGCTTTAAAATAAGTAAGTATATAATACTAATAATAGAAGATATTAATATAGTTACTTATTAAGCTATAATCTAATTGCTTTATAAAGTTATATTTCTTTATCTTAATCTCTACTAATTATATCTAATCTTCTTCTTATATTAATTTTATAAGGATATTATATATCTAGTTAGTAAATCCTAGGACTTTAGGTAGGATATATAGCTTATCTTATAGAGTTTAGTTAATTTATAAATATATCTAGCTTAATATAAGATAAGTCTAGTAGAACTATTTTTTAGCTAATTTATTCTTCTTATCTAGCTATAAAATATTACTATTAATAAGCTATTCTAGCCGGTATAAGATTAATTAGAAAATAACTAACTCTTTCTATCTTAAAGAATCTATTATATTATATTTAAGGATTATAATCTTCTAGATCTTAACTAATAAGATATTAGGTAATTGTTATCCTTAGTAAGAAGGCTTCTTATCCTATCCTCTAATATTTATAGTATATTTAGATAGGATAGTTTTAATACTAATATTATCTAGATTAATTAGATTAGTTAATATACTAGTAATATAAGATATAATAGATAGGTAGAGTAGGATACTATTATCCCTCTTACTCTTAGGATTAATAATATTAGCTATAATTAGCTAAGAATAAAGCTTTTATAGAGCTAAAACTAGCAGGTAAGAATAGAAGGATTCCTAGATATAATTAGCTAGATCAGTATAATATCCTATATACTATAGTAGGTCTATACTATAAAGCGAGATTATCAATTTCTAGATAAAAAGCTTTAAAATAAAGAGATACTAGTAGTCTAACTAGTAGAAAAGAGGCTTATAACCTAACACAATATATATAAATAATATATATAGGTAAAACAGTAATAAATTGGACGGACTAAGAGAGAGAGAAGGGAAGAGAGGAGAGGAGACTATCTACCTAGTCTATCCTATAGGTTAATACCTAAGACATCCATATAATCAGTGCCTAAGGTATCTAACAGATATAATATATCTAGAACTATATATATTATCTATACTAGTAGAAAACTAGTAAAAATAGTATTATAGTACCTTAAAAACTTTAAGTAGGTTTATAAAAACTAATATTCTAGTATATTTATTATATAGGATAACTTTAAAAGCTAGATTAAGAGAGAATTCTTAGAATACCTAAGCTAGAAGAAACTCTAAGAGAAGTTTAATAGTCTAAGATAGAGCTAAATATCTATTAGTATTTATACTAGGAATCTATACTAAGCTATAATAAACCTTAATATTAGAATTTTAGAGTAGCTATTAATCTATTACTTTATTATAGATATAAAAACTAAATACTAAGCTAAATAAGTAGTAGAATAAGAATAATCTATTATATTATTAAAGATTATTATACTCTTTATTAGCTATAAATAAAGCTTAATAATTATATACTACTACTAGAATAAGCTATATACCTTAACTAGCCTTAATAAAATAGACCTATTAGTTATTTTTAACTGATTACTATTTTTATAAGTAATAAAAAAGACTTATTTATATTATAACTATAGTAAACCGGGCTATTTTGCTTATATATATTATATCCTATGTGACGATTGAGGCTGTTTGGAGGATTCTGCCATCAAGTTCCGACTTCGGTTAAGGTTCTGAGCTTAACGGATGTTTGTACAGTTTGTTTGTTATTATTTGTGTAGAGCCCCACAAAAGTTCTGCTAGACTTACTTCCTCTCTTTTTCTTTCCTCCTCTTCTCTATACTTAGTATTTTCGTTAAATAGCACTCTTTTCTTTAAAGACCTAGCTTATAATATAATACTAAGTACTATTCTCAATTCTATAAAGCAGTAAGGTTATATAAACTATTATTACAATTAGTCCTAGTCCTGCTTTATCCTACTTCCTATTCCTTAGTATTATATAAGCTAAGACTCGACTTAAACCGAACTAAATTTAGTCTAACTAATCAAAATAGTTAAGACTTAATAAAACCTAATAAACTATAATAAGTAACTAGTTATTACTATATCTAATAATAAAGATATCTTAGAATATAAGATAGATATTTAGGAACCGAAGACTCTAATAAGATTAGTTAAGACTAATAAATATAAATATAATAAAGATAAAGATAATACTAGAGAAGGATCGTTCTCTCTATATAAATAACTAATAAAGACTCCTTTAAAGAAGAGATTCTAGGAACTTACTTATTAATATAAGTAACTAGAATAGAGATATTAAAAGCTTAAAGATAAAGTTATAATCCTTCTAGCTAAGAGAGTTAACTTTAATAATATAATTAAGAGTCTCGAGATTAAATATAATAAAGTTATTACTTACTATAACCTAATAATTAAGGATTATAGTAATCTTATATTCTAGCTTCTAAACTAAAATAATAGCTCTAGTATACTGATTATAGAGATTATTACTAACTAAAAGACTATAAAGATACTAGATATCCTAATACTTAATAATAGTAAGAAGATCTAATTTAAGATCTAGGAAATAGTTATATACTAGAAACTAGAGGCTAATACTAATTATTACTTATTATCTATATATTATAAGCTTTATATATAGAGTTATTATAAGAAAAAGACTTAGTTATATATTATATTATAAATAAGTTCTAACTCTAGTAATCTATATATAGATACTAAAGATATAATTACTTATTTAAAGACTATTTTTATTAATCTAAATTAATATACTAAAATATATATTATATACTATAAGTTAATAATAAAACCTAAAAATAGTTTTACTGATTTTCTTACTAAGTTTATATAGCTTATAGAAGAGGCTATTATAATTAAGAAAAACTATAAATATAACTTATACTTAAAACTCTTATATCTATTATAAAGCTAGATAATATAGACTATTAATTAAGATATTATAATTTTTAAATCTTTTACTAAAACCTACTAGAGTATATCTTATAAGATTAATCTATAGTAAGAAGCAAAGACTATTTTCTATATATAGTCTATTATTACTATTAGTAGTAATATAGATATAGGAATAATTCTAAAACTAATATTAATATTAGTATATACTTCTTATATAAAATATAAAGAAAGTACTAATCTTAAAAGACTCTTAAATATTAAATAAGATATCTTAATAAAGAAAGATTAATACTTTAACTATAAGGAATAGAGATATATAATCTATAACTACTTAAGAAAGAAGCTAGCTAGTACTATTATTATTATTATAGCTTATCTCTTTTCTTATATTATTAAACTTAATAATAATAAAGATAATAGTTAGAGAAAAGCTAATACTTAGATTAAGTCTTTTATCTAGATAAATAAAAAGTATTACTATACTTACTAGATTTATATAAGTTAATTAGTAATCCTAGAGATAATTTAGTTTTTAGTACTAGACTAATATATAATAAATACTCTTTCTTTATTTTAGTATTAGATAATACTAGAGTAAATAGATATATATTCCTAAATTAAGGATTAAGTATATTTCTTAGTAAATAATTTAGATTAAAAGTAGAGAGTATAAGATAGAAATATCTTATTTAAGGATTTAATAGAAAGCTTAATAAGCTAATTATATATATTAATTTTCTTATAATATATATAGATAGTAGAGTATAGTAATAGGTTCTAATACTAATTACTAATCTTAGAAAATATAATATAATTCTTAGAAAGAAATAATTTATAGATTATAATATCCTACTAGATTATTACTAGTATTAGATAATCTAGCTAGATAAGAAGATACTCTTTAATAATATAATAAATAAGATAATAGTACTAATATCTACTATTATTCTCTAGAAACTAAAATTAAATCCTAATTACTAGATAGATATTAATTAATAAGACTATCTTTTTAGTTAAAAAGAGTTAAAGATAAAGAATAGTTATAAGTATATATATAAATATTAGTAT
Organism: Penicillium sp. CMV-2018d; assembly: GCA_028827225.1. Classification (NCBI taxonomy): domain Eukaryota; kingdom Fungi; phylum Ascomycota; class Eurotiomycetes; order Eurotiales; family Aspergillaceae; genus Penicillium; species Penicillium hesseltinei. Next base: position 681,436 of record JAPZBW010000003.1, read on the forward strand.
AGATATTAGTAAGTTAAGGAATAAAGAAAGATAAGCTAGAATCTTAATAATAAAAGTAAGATAATAATTTTAAAGATTTAATAATTAAAGAAAGTACTATTAATAATTAATATTAGTATTATTAGTAATATAGGATTTAATTAACTATATAAATATAAAAAGGCTAATAAAGAGACTAAAACCTTCTTTACTTTTTTATATAAGATTAATTATATTATTAATATTAAGAGTTCTTAGATCTAGGATATAGAGATTAAAGAGATTAAGAAGATACTATTAAGAGAGTATTATAAGCTTATAGAAGTCTTTTTAAAAAAGAGATTAAATAAATTGTTATCTTATAGACCTAGAGTTAATTATAATATTATATTTAAAGCTAAAGTATAATCTAGATACTATCCTTTTTATAAGTTATTATTAGAGAAGCTAAAAGCTACTAAGAAGTATATTCTTAAGAATTTATAGAAAGATTTTATTATTCTAAGCTTCTCTTTATATATATTACTAATCCTAATAGCTAAAAAGCTAGATAAAGGACTATATTTCTATATTGATTTTAGAAGATTAAATATAATTATAAAAAAAGATTATTATCTTTTACTACTAATTAATAAAATAATCTAGTAAATAAGTAAGACAAAAATCTATATAAAGTTAGATATCTAGTAAGGATTCTATTAGATTTAATTAATACTAGAAGCTAAAGATCTTACTATATTTTATATATAATATAGATCCTTTAAGTATAAAGTAATACTATTTAGCTTAATAAATAGTCTTATAATATTCTAAAGATTTATAAATAATATACTTAAAGAGTATTTAGATAAATATATAGTTACTTTTATAGATAATATCTTAATCTATAATAAGAATATTAAGGATTATAAATAATAAGTTAAAGAAATACTTTATTATCTATAGAAAGTAGGGCTATAGGTTACTTTACTAAAATCTAAGTTCTTAATTATAAAAACTAAGTTCTTAGGCTTTATTATAAGTATTAATAGTATTATAATAGATCTAGTAAAGATTAAAGTAGTTTAGTTATAGTTAGTATTAACTATTATAAAGAGGATATAATTATTCTTTAGATTCTATAATTTCTACTAATAATTTATTAGAGCTTATAGTATAATCTTAAAATCTTTATATTAACTAATAAGATAAGATATTTCTTTTAAGTAGTTAATATAGTATAAAGAAGCTTTCTAATACTTAAAGTAGAATTTAGTTAGTATACTAGTTCTTTATTATTATAATCTAGCTTACTAGACTAAAGTTAAAATAGATATATTAGATAGAGTTCTTAGAGTAGTATTTATTTAATACTATAAATAAGATAATTTCTAGTATTTAGTAATATTCTATTTAAAGTTAATATAGCTAATAGAATTGAATTATAAGATTTAAGATAAAGAACTTCTAGTAATTATTTATATATTATAGGAATAAAGACCTAAGCTTAAAAGACTATTATAAAAGGATTATTTTAAGATTCTTACTAATTATTAGTTATTAGAATACTTTATAACTATTTAGTAAATAAATTAATAGTAGATAAAATAAAGTAAGTTTCTTTTATAGTTCTATTTCTTAATTAAGTATTAATCTAATAAAAAGAATATTATTATAGATACTTTATTAAGAAAAGAAACTTTATATATTAATAATAATTAATAGATTATACTTTTATTTATAGAATATCTAGAAAAGGATATATAACCTAAGATTAAGATTAGTCTTATTAATCTAGAGGATATTTAATATTAAGAGATTATAGAAAGGATTAAGTATATTAATAAATAGAGTATAGATCTAGTAGAATTCTATTAGATTGCTAAAAATAGAGATAATAATTACTAGATATTATAAGATAAACTCTTTCTTTTTAAAGAATAATTTAAAGTTCCTAATAAAGATAATTTATAAGCTAGACTACTTAATAATATATATTACTAATTAATAATAGCCTATTCTAGTATTAAAAAGCTAAAAAAGATAACTATTATATAATACTATTAGTTTAAACTAGTAAAGAATATAGAAAGATATATCTATAATTATTTAATATATAAATAAACTAAATCTTAGTATAATTAAATCCTAAGACTTCTATATTTACTCCTAATCTCTAAAAGATCTTAATAGTATATTATAATAGACTTCTATTCTTTTTTTAGAGATTATTATAGTTATAATATAGTTTATATAGTAATAGATTATTTTAATAAAAGACTAATCTTAGTCTTATATTATAAGAAGATAATAGTAAAGTAAATAGTAAGACTTTTTATTAATTATATATTCTAGAATATAGATATATCTAATAGTATTATCTTAGATTAAGATAGTTAGTTTATTTCTAAGTTCTAAATAGAGTTTTACTAAATCCTAGGAATTAAGAGAAAGCTTTCTATAGCTTATTATCTATAGACTAATAGTTAAAGTAAGATTATAAATTAGTATATAATATAAAGACTAAGATTATATATAGAATTTAACTAAGATAACTAGTTAAAGTATTTACTAATAGTAGATTTTATAATATTGATTCTCTTATATAATATAATAAAGAAGTTATCTTTCTTTATTAAAAGAGGATATAAATCTTCTATATTATTTAACTAGAGAGATTAGAAGACTATAATATAAAATAAATAAAAAGTAATTAATATATTAATCTATCTTTATAATATCTAGAATAAGATAAAGTAATAGATTACTAATTCCTAATAGAAGATAATTTAGTAGATAAATAAGTAATAATAGAAAGAAGATTTTAATATTAGAGATTATATTTTTATAATAATAAAGAATTAGATATTAGATTAATCTAGTTAGAAACTCTTATATCTTACTAGTAGTCTATATAAAATTCTTAAGAAGGTTAGAAATATATATTAGATTAATCTATCTAATTCAATCTAGATATATCTAGTATTTAATCTAAGTAAGCTCTAAAAAGTAATAATATTAAAACTTCTCTAAAGATAATATATTAATCTACTATTATTAATCAAAATTTCTAAAGAGAATAAATAGAAGATTGAAAAAATCCTAGATATAAGAATATATTACTAAAAGCTATAGTATTATATCTAGTAGCTTAGTTATAATCTTAATCTATAATAATATCCTATAGGGAATTTTAAGTATACTTTATAAAAGATTTAGGATTTCTATAATTAGTATCCTATAAAGCCTAGTCTCCTAATATATTTATAAGAATAGTTATATATAGATAGAGAAGATTGAATCCTTACTAATTATATTAATAATAATAAGCCTATATTTAGAGACTAAATATAGTTTTAGTTAGGAGTTATATAACAATTAAGGCTATTTAGAGGATTCTACTATCAAGTTCCGACTTCGGTTAAGGTTCTAAGCTTAATAGATATTTATACAGTTTATTTATTATTGTTTGTGCAGAGCCCTATAAAAGTTCTGCCAGACTCGCTTCCTCTCTTTTTCTTTCCTTCCCTTCTCTATACTTAGTATTTTCGTTGAATAGCACTCTTTTCTTCAAAGACCTGGCTCGTAACATCCTAAAGATAGAAAAGATAAAGTAATAATAGAAAGCTATATCTTATTATAGAATAAAGCTAGTAGAAAACTAGTATAGCTATATAATATAAAAGCCTTTATTAACTTGTCATAGATGATTATGTCACAGATGATTATATGCGCTACTATATATATTGGTCCTAGGCATATCAGAGCGAGAGCTCTGATATAATAGTCTTTTAGCCGAGCGGAAGAATATACGCCTAGGCATATCCTTTACAATATATCAGAGCTCTTACAGTCGGAGTCCTAGGTTCGAAACCGGATAGCGGCGTCTATTTAATTTCGGACTTGCCGGCTAACAAGATATATTGATTATTCAGTATTACCCTTAGGGGCTAACAATATATTAGATATTTATATCCTTGTTTATTAAGATATTATTCCCTACAATTGCTTACCTTACTATATACCTATCAAGGTTTAGATATAAAGTGTAAAAATAGCCTATCTAAGACTATTATTAGTAAGACACACGCCAATTAGAAGGAAGTTGATATATATAGGGCACTGGAAACGCTCTGAATAGGCATAGGGACATGCCTCCTAGAAGGGAGGGGATAATTGTCATAGATGATTATGTCACAGATGATTATATGCGCTACTATATATATTGGTCCTGGGCATGTCAGAGCGAGAGCTCTGACATAATGGTCTTTTGGCCGAGCGGAAGAATGTGCGCCCAGGCATATCCTTTACATAACTATCTTTAGTAGACTCCTAAATAATTATAATTTAATATAAAGGATCTTCTTAATCTTTATTACTCTAAATCTATACTCTTATAGACTTAGCTAGAAATCTAATTCTAATATAAGAAGTTATAATAATATAAATTGTTATAAATAGACTAATACTAATAAAAGAAACTATTATATTTATCTATATCCTTTAATATTATAAGTAATTTATTAATATTCTATTAGGAAAGGATTTATATAGACCTAACATAATCTTTATAGATCTAAATACTTCTTAATAGTAGGGTAAGTAATATCTTTATCTTATTTTATATTTAATAAAGGATCAGTAGAATTATATAACTATAGAAACTAAGGATTCTCTTATTAGTAATAATTACTAATAAAGAATATCTTAAAATAACTAGCTTTATAATATTCTTTATAAAACTAGGAAAGTAAATAGACTATATTAAAATATAAGTACTAGAAATAGAGTATAATATTATTTTAGAGTAAGACTTTCTTTACTCTAAAAACCTATAAATTAATTAGCAAATCTTTATTATAATACTTATAAACTATAGATATAAAACTTATAATATATACTTTATAAATAGATTATATATAATTATAAAAGATAATATATATACTAATCTAATATCTACTAGGTATATTATAAGAGCTCTATAAAAAAGGAATATAGAGATATAGCTTTTTATAATATAGATAAAATCTAATAATACTATTATATTCTAATCTAAGCTACTAAAATATAAAAACCTCTAAATATAAGTAATCTTAAAGAAATATAAAAATCTTTTCTATTTAGAGCTTCTAATAGTCCTATTTCCCGAGCGAAATATTATATATAAGATTAAGACTAATATAATATAATCTATAAATATTAATATCTATATATTATCTATTAAAAAACTTGATAAATAAGTAAAATAGATTAAAGAACTTATCTAGAAGGGCCTAATCTACTATTCTAATAGTATATAAGAGTTTCTAGTTATTTTTATTAAGAAATCTAATATAAAGTAATATATATATATATTAACTATTATATACTTAACTAGATTATAGAGAAAAATAGGTATCTATTACTATAAATCTAAGAGCTACTTAATATAGTAGGTAATATCTAGTTCCTATTAAAAGTCAATCTTATAGCTAGATACTAGTAGATCTAAATAGAGAAGGATATAATTAAAAAAATAGTCTTTAATATAATATAAGATAAATATAAATAGCTTACTATACTATTTAGACTCTATAATACTCTTATTATATTCTAATTAGTAATTAATAATATATTATAGCTAATATTAGACTAAAGTATAGTTATCTATCTAGATAATATCCTAATCTTCTCTATATTAATAGAAAAGTACTATAAATACCTAGAATAGATCTTTATATTACTAGTAGAATAGGAATTTGTCACAGATGATTATGTGCGCTACTATATATATTGGTCCTAGGCATGTCAGAGCGAGAGCTCTGATATAATGGTCTTTTAGCCGAGCGGAAGAATGTGCGCCTAGGCATATCCTTTACAATATGTCAGAGCTCTTACGGTCGGAGTCCCGGGTTTGAAACCGGATAGCGGTGTCTATTTAATTTCAGACTTGCCGGCTGATAAGACATATTGATTATTCAGTATTATCCTTAGGGGCTAACAATATATTAGATATTTATATCCTTATTTATTAAGACGTTATTCCCTACAATTGCTTATCTTACTATATACCTATCGAGGTTTAGATACGGAGTGCAAAAATAGCCTACCTAAGACTATTATTAGTAAGACATACGCTAATTAGAAGGAAGTTGATATATATAGGGCACTGGAAACGCTCTGAATAGGCATAGGGACATGCCTCCTAGAAGGGAGGGGATAATTGTCACAGATGATTATGTGCGCTACTATATATATTGGTCCTGGGCATGTCAGAGCGAGAGCTCTGACATAATGGTCTTTTGGCCGAGCGGAAGAATGTGCGCCCAGGCATATCCTTTACAGAATTATATATCTTATTAATAAAATATTAATTTATTACTAATTAATTAGAATTTTATAATTATATTATTAAGAATAGGACTATTTAGTCTTTAATAGCTAAAACTAAAACACTAAATAACTAGTTATAACCTAAGAATATATATAATATATAATAGTTTGTTAGACTTACTATATATTATTATAGATTTATTAAAGACTTTATAAAAATCTATATACTATTTTATAAACTACTAAAAGAAAGTAATAGTATCTTATATAAGAAGTATTTCTGTCTTATTATATAGATAGAGGCTTATAAAAGTATATTTTATATAATTAAAGAGCTACTTATTTCTATATCTATCTTTAAGTAACTTAATTAGAATAAGCTATATATAATTAAGATAAATATCTTTAAATAGATACTTAGTATAGTCCTTATATAAGAGGATAATAAAGAAGTATTTTATCTTATTATATATAATAGATAGAAGCTCTATAGGATAGAACTAAACTATCTTATATATAAAAAGGAGCTCCTAGCTATTAAAGAAGCAATCTATATATAAGATTAATATATTAATAATAATTATTTCGAAACTATAATTATTACTAATAATATAAGTCTATAGTATCTTAATACTATAAAGAAGTATAGTAAGTATCTTATATATTAGATTACTAAATTCTAGGAATACTATCTAGTAATTTATTACTAAAAAGACTCTAAAAATATTATAATAGATATAATTAGCTAATAACTAGATCTAGTTAAAAGTATATCTACTAATATTAGCTAGGAATAAACTATTTAGGATACTTATTTTACTATTATAAGTATAGTATATAATATCTCTAAGAAAGAGTAGCTAGTAATAATAATTTAGTTCTTAGAAAATAATATAAAACTAGATAATTATATAACTACTTAGGCTATAAAGAAGTATATTATAAACCTAAGTTTCTAGGATATATCTATTAATAAGAATATATTAGTAGAGATTAACTAATAACTAGTTTATATCTATAATAATAGAGAGATATCCTTATATCTTAAAATATCCTTTTATACTAACTTAGTATTTAACTCTTACTAAGAATTCGGCTATCTAGGCTTTCTAGGACTATATAGAATTATATAGTCTTATAGATAGTGATTATCTATAAGGATAGATATTAAAGAAGCTATAAGAATCTATCCGAATTCCTAAGTTATATAAGATTCTAGAAAAAGCCTAGAATATAAAGAAGTATAATATATAGTTATAAAAGAAGAGTATCTCTTCTAGTACTAGGATATTAATCTTATTAGTTACCTATCTATTACTTCTAATAGTAATAGATAGATTATTATAATAATTAACTATATTACTAGATAGCTAGTATTATAAGCTATTTTAGATATAATAAAAGAGATCTTTATAGAATTTTTATATTAAGATATCTATATATACTATAATATATTTTTAGAATTAATCTTAGATAATAGCCTAAACCTTCTCTCTAGAGTAGTATATTACTTTATAGTATTAATCTAAGTATAATACTATACAATTATATCCTATTATTCTTATATTAATAGTAAGATAGAGAATTTTAATAGATTAGTTAGATAGATATTAATAAAATACCTAATAGAGAAATCTATAAGACTATAAGATAAATATCTTATATAGATAGTATTTACTATCTATATATAAAAGTATATAGTATTAAAAAGAAGCCTATACTACTTAGTATATAGAGTATATTTATATATTTTATCTAATAAAAGCTATCTTTTAAATACTTTTATCTAAAAGGACTAAGAAGAATAGATCTAGTATCTTTTAGATACTTACTCTAAAGTAAATAAACTATTACTTATCTATATAATTAAGAAATAATAGATCTAAGATATAATAATTATAAAAACAAACTTTTAGCTAGAAGACTAGGTCCTAGTATAAAATAAAGTAAAGAAAAAGTATAAGAATATATAATTTAGGCTATATAAGATACTTAAGAGTTACCTACTAGGAATATATATCTTAACTAAACTATAAGGATATATATTAAGGAATCTTATTAATAGAGTAAGATTATTAGATATAAATATAAATAATAATCTCTAGCTATAGGTATTACTTATAGAACAATCTATATTATAAAGAGCCGGTATAAAAATTAACTATCCTAAAGAGCTCTATAAGATTCTTAATAGACTGTGACATCGCCCGTCCATAGGCACCTAGGAGGCGCCCATCGCCCGTCCACAGTAGGCGGTAGGCTATTTGGATTTTCGAGTGCCCGTCTATAACACCTACGGCCCGTAGGCGTACCTATTGCGGGTATACCACTATACCCACTATTGCATAAATTCTCCTAAAATAGACGTATAACTTACTAACTTTATACAATAAATAACTGTTATTTATACCTATTTTGCTAACTCTATATAAAATCGCAGCTTTAATCTATAATATCTATGAATTTTATTAAAATATCTAAGTAAATAAAAAACTATAATATATATAATATGATTTAGAATATATTCCTTATCAAAATATACTATATTATATAGTATTTTTATTAACTTACTAAATCATACTATAATAGTTTAAAGATATATATTTAAGTTAGTAATATATATCTACTATTTTCTATAAGTAAAATACTACTTCTATCTTCTACTCTATTACTTATCTAAGTCTAATTCTTTCTAGTAGATTAAAAGAGTATTAGTATAATTATTATTCTATAAGCTTATATTATTAAATTCTATCTATTCTAGTATTAAAAGACTTATATTATTATTCTAAGAGTTTTAAATCCTTTAATTCTAACTCGAGATAGGTATTTAGATATAGTCCTATAGGTATATCTATAAGTATATCTATAGATAAAGACTCTTATAGCTAATTAGCTTATAAAGAATAGTAGATTTATATTTAATTTATAATATATTAGATCTATATAAAACCCTCTTTTTACTAGTAATATCTATTTTATATAGTTATAAGTTATCTATTATAAGTTAAGACTATATACTCTTCTTTAGTTATTTACCTTATCTCTTATATTATATTAACTATATCTTAATCTAGTACTTATACTATAAGACCTTCTTTACTTTCTCCGAGCTCCTAACTAGATCTCTTTTATATTACTAATATCTTTGATTTTATCTTTAATCTAAATATTAATCCTAGTCTCTTTAATAGCTAATAGATCTCTATATTACTAATAAAGTCTAAGTTTATTTAACTAGTCCTTCTTAATTGCTTATTTAAATATATTAATCCTAATCAGAGAAAGTAGTTTATCCTTTATAATATAATAAATAATATATCTAAAGCAAAGTTTATTAAGTAATAATATATAATAGTATATAATAGTAATACTAAGATATAAAGGCTATAATAGGATATAAAATATATATTAGATATCTAGAAGAACTTTGACTAGATAGTATATTATATTATAGATAAATCTTTAGTTATATATTAGATATATAAGACTATATTATCTTATCTAAGAGTAAAGCAAAGTAGTACTAATATATTAAAGTAATATATAATCTTAGATAAATACTAAAAGAGTAGTAAAAACAAGTCTATATAATAATTAATTAAAGAGACTATATAATATATACTAGTAAGTCTTATATAATTATATTCTTTAAGATAACTAATAAGTTATATATTAGATACTAGTATTATCTTATATATTAAAATTTTTAAATAATAAATAGGAAAGAGAGTAGATTAAATATCTTACTAATCTAAATCTATCTTTCTAGATACTTAAGAGGAAGTAGTTTACTTTCTTAATTCGAATAATATAAAAGACTCTAGCTAAACCTACCTTACTCTATCCTTATACTACTTAATACTAGCTAAAGAAATTAGTTAATAATAAGTAATATATAATTCTTACTATCTTATTATAAGATATAAAGCTCTTAATTATCCTTAATTACTAGATATTATCTTTCTAGTAAGTATTTATAGTAATTATAAGATACTTTATTAACTAAGACTAGAATTACTATAAGCTTCTATTTAGATTTAAATCACTTAATAAAGTATATTCTAGTATAAATCTAAGTAAAGTATTTATAGATATATTTAAGAAGTTTAATATTACTAATTATATATTAGTAATTATATTAGATAATATATCTAATAATATAACTCTAGTATAGGTAGTTTAAGACTCTATTAACTCTTTTAAATTACTAAATAGCCTAGTAATTATTTAAATCCTTTATTTTATATATATTATCTAACTAAGCCTTTATAAGCTACTAGGATTAGTAAAGACTAATCCCTAGAATAATATAATAGATTAGAATATTTCTAATATCTAAACTTATATCTAAACTTAATTACTCTATACTTCCTAGAATAAATAAGTTATTATATAAACCCTTATTAAGGTAAGTATATTACTTTATTTATTATTTAATATATTTAATAAATATATAGATTTAAGGGCTTATTATATTTATTAATATAAGTCTCTAATATTATAATGATTTCTTCTATCTTTAGTCTAATAGAGTAAAACTTATATCTATTTAAGATATCTATATATACTAGAATTTAATCTTCTTAATACTTTATTATATAAAATACTTTAGTAAGGCTTATAATAAATACTATAATAATATTAAGACTTAAAAATATAAACTTAGTAAGATAGAATAGTAATAGATTAACTATCTTCTATATATTATAGAGCTATTCTACTATTTTACTATAGTACTTTTAAAGACTAAAGAGATAATAGTATATTATATTTTTAGTATTTATAATACCCTCTTTAAGTACTTTAAGGAATCTATTATATAACTTATCCTAAAAACTATACTTTAGAAGAAAATAATACTATAAGCCCTTAATACTAGGATAGTAAAGCTTATATCTTACTATATAAAGATAAAAGAGATCTATAATAGTCTCTATATAATTAGAATAATTCTTATATCCTAGTATAAGCTTTACTTCTTCTTAAGTAAAATATAAGATATATTAGAGAATAATATAAACTAGAGTAATTAGTATAAAAAAACACTTTACTAGTTTATAACTTCTTATATCTAAAGATATATCTAGATATAGTCTATATAAGAAGAGTAAACTTTAAAATATTACTTAGCTAGTATAAGTAATCTAGATACTCTTCTTAATATTTAGTCTTATATTTACTCTAATCTATTAATATTAAAATATAAACTTACTAGATATCTTAAAAAGTATATATTATATTTACTATTATTATAATTAGGAATACTAATATCTATTATAGTAAAGAGAAAGATTAATCCTTTAGAATTCTAGAAGGAATATAAGAATAAATTCCTAATTCTTTTAAGTATTACTTATAATATTCTCTTTATTCCTATAATAGATACTAGAGTTAAATATCTATTCAATTTAGTATAGGATATCTACTACTACTAATATAGATAGCTAGATATAAAGATAGTCTAGGATATTATAATATTCTAGTATAAAATCTAGTTCGATATTAAAATAGAAGAACTACTTAATAAGGATATATTCTTAGATTCTATCTAAAAAGTAGATAAGTAGAGAGAGACTAAGCTTATTACTAATATATCTAAACTAATTAGCAATAGTAAGAATTCTAAAGATAATAATCCTATTAGACTAATTAAATATAAGTTTATAATAGAGAGTTAGCTTCCTTATCTTTCTATAGTACTAAGTATATAGAAGTAATAGAGAAATAAGCTAATTAATAATAAAGATAAGAGTAGTTCTTATCTCCCTTCTTATAGAGATAATAGTAGTACTTAAAGATAGCCTAGGTTAAGAGAAGTAAGAAAGTATAGTAAACCTAGTAATAATCAATTTGTATTATATTAGTATAAATATATAAATATAATAAATGCCTTAAGTTATTATATAAAGGCTTCTAAACCTTTTATATACCAATCTATAGATACTATTATAATATATATATAATCAAATTACTTAAAAATATAGAGAAAAAATGTATAAATAATATAAGTCACGAGATCAAGAAATTCTGCTTACTAAAAAGGCCTATAGGCGCCTACGACACCTATAGCCCGTAGGCCCTAAGGGTAGGGCCTATCTATAGGCCTATCTATAGGGCCCATTTCCCGCTTATATAAGGCCCATAGGCTATGCCCACCCACCCGTCCATGGGCGATGTCGCAGTCTAATTCTTAATAAGATTAAATCTTTATTACTAATATATATAGACCTATTAATCTTTATAAGGACTAAATAGTAGGAATTTAAGTATATAGGGATATACTAAGAATTTATAGAGAAGGATATTATTACTAAGTATCTAATTGCTAAAATATAGATATAAGACTAGAAAAGAAATTAGTAGAAGGATAATAAGAATATATCTATACTAGACTTACCGGATATAAATAAATAGAATTTAGAAGCTAATAATTATAAATCTAAAGATAATATTAACTTAGTAATATCCTTAGGATAAGAATTAATAGAGGATACTTATTAAGACTCTATACTAAATAGTTTAGATTAATCTATATATCTCTTTATAGTTATTATTCTATTATTATTATTAAAAGCTATAAAGAGAAATTAATATAATAGAGTTTATTATATCTAAAATAGAGTAAGAAAAGAGTAGCTAGATATATTACTCTATAAAAAGTTAAGTATATTATAAATAAAAATAAAAGAATCCTAGTAAAAAAAAGAAATACTTTACTTAGTTATACTAGACTATATACTAGTAAGAAAATTATTCTAAGATAGTAAAGATATCCTTAGATAAATCTAAGCCTTTCTTCTCTTTATATTCTAAACTATTATTCTTTTTATTAGAATCTTTAAGATAACTAGTATATACTAGAACTTACTTTATTATATATAAATTAAACTCTAAATACTTATATATCTTCTTAAGATCTATATATATTTAGATACTACTAGATATATTACTTATATATATAATACTAGGCTTATCTAATAGAGAATAGTATTATATACTATTATAGGTAGGGCTAGGAGTAGAAGCTTTCTTCTTATAAATAGGGATATCTAGATACTTCTTTTCTATAGTAGTTATAGTAATCTTAGTCTTCTTATAGCTAGTTATAGTAATAAGATCTCTATTAGTAGTCCTATCTTTAGTTTTAATAGTACTAGTAAGAGTAAATAGACTAGTAATAATCTTATTATTATTACTAAATAGATCTTTCTTATTAGTATAGTCCTTATCTTTATTCTTTTTTATCTTAGTAGATATAATAGGGATCTTAGATATTATAGTAGGAATTATAGTAATAGTCTAAGTAATAAGAGTAAGTATATTTAGATACTTTAGGAAGAGGTTTAATAGATTATAAGCCTATACTAGATTAATTAACTATATAAAAGATATTCTAGTAGCTAGATAGAATAAATACTTATTTCTACTAGAAGAATAATTATAGTTAGTATATACCTAATCCTATTAGATAGGTAATTAAGAGATATCTAGAAGTAAAATTATATAATAGTATATAAAGAAACTATTTTCTTTTAAATAGTTATTATATTTATTACTAGTAAGAGCTTAGTAGTTATATAACTATCTAATAACTATATAAAGAGATATATCTATTTAGATAGAATAGTTAGTAGTAAGATAGTTAGAATACTAGTCTATAATAGTATAGACTAAGAGTATCTAGCCGAATTAATTATCTATACTAGACTTATTTAGACTTAATAGAAGTAGTAAGCTATTTATATCTATATTTATATAGTTAGCTATATATAAATTAATATAAATTATATAATAATACAAAAAATTATCTATAATTAGTAACTTATAATAATCTATCTAGTACTAGGTCTATATAATTATATATAACTAGACTAGGATTACTAGTAAAGCTAATAAGAGATATAGAAGATATAGAAAGAGGACTAGGAAAAGTAAGAAGAAGACTAGAAGGAGTAGGAGGTATAGAAGAAGATAGAATAAGTATAAAAATAACTATAGTAAGATCTATAGTAGACTTCGGCAGAACCCATTTTGGGTCGAAGACTCCGACCCAAAACCCAACCCATTGGGTTTTGGGTTCCGCCTTCCATAACCCAACCCAACCCAAAACCCAATGGGTTAAACCCAATAACCCAATAATAACCCATTTAAACCCATTTTTGCATAAAAGTTCATAAAATTCATAAAATCTAAGTCTTGGCATTTTTAAACATACTTTTTTAGTAGTATAAAATGCTTTTTATATAAATTTGTTTTTGTTTTATAATTGAGTTATTATACTAGATATATATATATTCAAATATTTGAATTTTAACCATATAAAATTTTTGTTTGTTTTGTTTGTATTATATTGGGGCCCCAATGGGTTACCCAATGGGTTTTGGGTTATTAGGTATAACCCAAAACCCATTGTTGGGTCGAAGCAATGGACCCAAAACCCATTTTGGGTTGGGTTGGGTTGGGTTGGGTTCGGGTTATAGTGGGTCGTGCCGAAGTCTAATCTATAGGAAGTATAGAATTAGAAATAGTACTAGCTATAAGTATAGAACTAGGTCTAGTAGGTCTTATAGTATTAATACTACTATTATTACTACTAGTATCTAGACTGCGACAACGCCCACCAAAGTGGAGACACTTTTAGCGTCGCCAAGACATATGCGGGCACTCTTGGCAAAGTGGATACTGCCAAGATTTAGTTATGTACATAAAATAGCCTAATAGGGTAATTTTTGCATTAATTTTGCATAACGGTGGGCGATGGGCGTCAAATTTCAAAAGGCCCACGGGCCATGCACACTTTCTAGTGCCCATGGACGGGCGATGTCGCAGTCTACTAGTATCTCTATTATTACTACTAGTATCTCTATTATTACTACTAGTATCTCTATTATTACTACCAAGAGTACTAAGAGATTCTGAACTAGAACTAAGAAAATAGTCTAAAAGATACTTCTTAGGTATTATAGATAGAGAAGAAGATAATATAATAAGATTACTAGTAAAAGAGGAAATATAAGAGAGATACTAATTAGATATAATTATATAAGTCCTATAAAAACAGAAAAATATATTAATAAAACCTATAAAAACTAAAAATATTACTATATATAGAAGAAAAGAGACTATATAATAAGAAATACTTATAATAAGTATAAATAGTTAAGATCTCCTTAAGTATAGAAAGGGAATATAATAATATATAGACTTATTACTATAAGATACTAGGAAAAGTTAGTATATTATCTTATATAGACTAAGAAAATATTATATAAATATAGAAATCTTAGTAAAAAATATTATATAGCTCTAAGAAGTATTAAAAGTAATAAAAAATAATATAGAAGAGCCTATCTAAAAGAGATATAAAGAAGAGAGAAGATAGGAAGTAAAAGTAAGAAAGTAAATTAAAAGTTAGGAATATATTTGCTTCTTATATAAATATAACTAAAAGCCTAGATAAGAACTTCCTAGATATAAATAAAGGATTTACTATAGGAAAATAGTCTTTCTTTATCTAAACTATCCTTATATTATCTCTTTAGTATATAAGAGAAGAATCACTCTTATTAAATTTTGTTAACTTCTTTAATAGTATACTTTTTACTATATTTTCTTTATAAAGAAGCTCTTTATATTACTTTATATATCTTTATTGCTTATAGTAGTATATAGCTTTAATATAGACTATTTTTAGACCTTATTACTACTATATAATAATATTTTTTCTTTATCCTACTAACTTAGAGGAAAAATTGTAGTATAGAGAATAGATTTAGACTAAATAGACCGAATATAGCCGAAAAATCAAGTTTATACTTAGATATATAGAAACTTAGGACTAGTTTTAGATCAGTAAGAGAGAATAAGATCCGCAGAGCTTATTCTAGCCATAGAATCTATATCTCTAGTAGCCCTAAGATACTATATAAAGCTTTCAGCTCTGTATAATACTACTTTAGCATAGGTAGTATACTATATTGACCTATATATAGTACTATAATATATCCTATCTAATACAAACTATACAATCCTTTCTAAATTATAATAGTAGTTATCTTTTTTAGCTTCTTAATATTAGGATAGGCTATTATTAGTTAATAATATATATTATTAAGTAGTCTAGCTTATAGATTATCTTTATTAAGAACTTTTAGTTATTCTTTAAAAAAAAGAAATCTATCTTATAATATCTAATAATTATTATCTCTATCTTTAGTAATCTAATAGAATTCTACTAGTTTTATACTCTATCTATTAATATATTTAATCCTTTCTATAATCTCCTAATATTAAGTATCTCCTAGATTAATAGGACTAACCTTAATCTTAGATTATATATCCTTTTCTAGGTATTTTATAAGTAAGAGTATAATTTACTAACTATTATTAATATATAGAGTTTCTTTTCTTAATAGAGTATTTATAATAGTATTCTTCTTACTAGATTAATACTTAATTAAAAAATAGAACTATAAAAGAAACTTACTTTATTTTATCTATTATTAATTTATTTATTAAATAGTTATAAAGTATTCTAATAACTAGTAATTAGTAAGAATCTCGAAATAATCCTTTTATAATAGTCCTTTAAGCTTAGATCTCTATTCTTATAATATATAAATAATTACTAAGAGTTCTTTATCTCGAATCTTATAATTCAATTCTACTAGCTATATTAACTTTAAATAGAATACTACTAGATACTAGAAATTATCTTACTTATAATACTAAATAAGTACTACTCTAAGAACTCTATCTAATATATTAGTCTTAACTCTAGTCTTTTAAGCTAAATTATAATAATAAAGAATTAGTATATTAACTAGATTTTACTTTAGATATAGAAAAGCTTCTTTATATTATATTAATTATTTAAAAAGAATATCTTATCTTATTAGCTAATATAGTAGCTTTAAGATTATATTATATATCCTAATAAATTATTAATAAAAATTATAGAATCTAAGGAATAACTATACTCTCTTTATTATAATTAGTACTAATTATAACTAGACTATCTTAATCTTTATTAGATTAATAGTAATATTATTAGTATTTATAATAAAGTCTAAGAACTTAGTTTTTATAACTAAGAACTTAGATTTTAGTAAGATAATCTATAGTCTTACTTTTTATAGATAATAAAGTACTTCTTTAACTTATTATTTATAATCCTTAATATTCTTACTATAAATTAAGATATTATCTATAAAAGTAACTATATATTTATCTAAATACTCTTTAAATATATTATTTATAAATCTCTAGAATATTATAAGACTATTTATTAAACTAAAAGAGATTATTTTATATTATAAAGATTTATATTATATATAAAATATAGTAAGATCTTTAGCTTTAGATATTAGTTAAATCTAATAGAATCTCTATTAGATATTAAGCTTTATATAAATCTTTATTTTACTTATTTACTAGATTATTTTATTAATTAGTAATAATAAATAATAGTCTTTTTTTATAATTATATTTAATCTTTTAAAATTGATATAGAAATATAGTCCTCTATCTAGCTTTTTTATTATTAGTATTAGTAAGATATATAAAAAGAAACTTAGAATAATAAAGTCTTTATATTATAGATCTAAGAACTCTTAATATTAATAATATAATTAATTTTATATAATAAGATAAAGAAGATTTTAGTCTCTTTATTAGTTTTCCTATACTTATATAACTAGTTAAATCCTATATTACTAATAATACTAATATTAATTATTAATAATATCTTCTCTAACTATTAAATCTTTAAAGTTATTATCTTACTTTTATTATTTAGATTCTAATTTATCTTTCTTTATTCCTTAATTTACTAGTATCTATACTAATACTTATAAATATATTTATAACTATCCTTTATCTTTAACTTCTTTTAACTAAAAAGATAGTCTTATTAATTAATATCTATTTAATAATTAGGATTTAGTTTTAGTTTCTAGAGGATAGTAGTAGATATTAGTATTATTATCTTATTTATTATATTATTAAAGAGTATCTTCTTATCTAGCTAGATTATCTAATACTAGTAATAATCTAGTAAGATATTATAGTCTATAAACTATTTCTTTCTAAGAATTATATTATACTTTCTAAGATTAGTAATTAATATTAGAACTTATTATTATACTCTACTATTTATATATATTATAAGAAAATTAATATATATAATTAGCTTACTAAGCTTTCTATTAAATCTTTAAATAGGATACTTCTATCTTATACTCTCTACTTTTAATCTAAATTATTTATTAAAAAGTATATTTAATCCTTAATTTAGGAATATATATCTATTTACTTTAGTATTATCTAGTACTAAAATAGAGAAAGAGTATCTATTATATATTAGTCTAGTACTAAAAACTAAACTATCTTTAGAACTACTAATTAATTTATATAAATCTAGTAAATATAATAATACTTTTTATTTATCTAGATAAGAGACTTAATCTAGATATTAGCTTTTCCTTAACTATTATCTTTATTATTATTAAGCTTAATAATATAAAGAGAGAGATAAGCTATAATAATAGTAATAGTACTAGTTAGCTTTTTTCTTAGATAGTTATAGATTATATATTTTTATTCCTTATAGTTAAAGTATTAATCTTTCTTTATTAAGATATCTTATTTAGTATTTAAAAGTCTTCTAGGATTAGTACTTTCTTTATATTTTATATAAAGAGTATATACTAATATTAATATTAGTTTTAGAGTTATTCCTATATCTATATTACTACTAGTAGTAATAATAGACTATATATAGAAAGTAGTCTTTATTTCTTATTAGAGATTAATCTTATAAAATATATTCTAGTAGATCTTAATAAAAGATTTAAAGATTATAGTATCTTAGTTAATAGTCTATATTATCTAGCTTTATAATAGATATAAGAGCTTTAAGTATAAGTTATATTTATAGTTTTCTTTAATTATAATAGCTTTTTCTATAAGTTATATAAACTTAGTAAGGAAATTAGTAAAGCTATTCTTAGACTTTATTATTAATTTATAGTATATAATATATACTTTAGTATCTTAATTTAGATTAGTAAAAATAGTCTTTAGATAAATAATTATATCTTTAATATCTATATATAAATTACTAGAATTAGAACTTATTTATAGTATAATATATAACTATTTCTTAGGTCTTAAATTAGATCTTCTTATTATTATTAAGTATTAAAATATCTAGTATCTTTATAGTCTTTTAGTTAGTAATAGTCTCTATAATTAGTATACTAGAATTATTACTTTAGTTTAGAAGCTTAAATATAAAATTACTATAATCCTTAATTATTAGATTATAATAAATAATTACTTTATTATACTTAATCTTAAGACTCTTAATTATATTATTAAAGTTAACTCTCTTAACTAGAAGGACTATAACTTTATTCTTAAGCTTTTAATACTTCTATTCTAATCACTTATATTAATAAGTAAGTTTATAGAATCTTTTCTTAGAAAGAGTATTTAGTAGTTATTTATATAAAAAGAATAATCTTTTTTTAATATTATCTTTATCTTTATTATTGTCAGACTAATGGCCAGTAATCTACTGTAGAATACAGTGTACTGGAAAATAGTCGTATTGCGCTAAGGAGAGAAGAAAGGAACTATCTACTGTGGAGAGACTAAAGCACTAGGAGACCTAGTCACGTGACGTGACTTCCGACACCCCCCACAACTAGTACGATAGTCGCAACATAGTTCAAACAAACTCAACTCCCCCATAAAAAACCAGTTTTAAAACCTTCATTTACCCCCCATTTTTTGTATATAGATCAAAATTCATACAGTTTTATAGACCGTAAGGCCTACTTGTTATACAAATTGTCGAAATATGATCTTCCCGAGGGGTTTTGTAAGTCTATTAGCTGTCATTTTAGTAGTTAGAATCTTGACAAATCTCACTATATCCTTTCGCACTTCCTCTCGAAGACGATAGTAACGAATTATAATATATTTCGTATATACGTAGAATTTAGGATTAGATACTAGAGCAATCACGCTATTATTATTAGTATAAATGTTAATAGGCTTCTTTAAGAAGCTGTTAATACCAATTTCTGTCAGAAGTTGCGTTAGCCAGATAGCTTCTTGTATAGCTAATACTTTAGTAATATACTCTAACTCGGTAGTCGAGAGTATGATATAGGACTGTTTCTTTAAAGTCTAGAAAATAGGACCTCCGGCTATTATAAAGATAAAGCTAGATATTGATAGTCCTTTTTTACTATAAGAGCTAGCCTAATTAGTGTTACAATAGCCTATTAAATGTTATTTTCCTATCGAATAAGAGGAATTACTTAGACGAAATACAATTGCTAGGTGCTTTATTCCTATAAAGTAATAGAAAACTTGCTTTAATGTCTAGAAATATATTAAAGCAGGGTTTTTAGTATACTTAGCTAGCTTAATAATAATAAATGAAATATCTAGATATATAGAGACTATTAGCTATATAAGTATACCGATTTTAGTTTGGTATTCTTTAACTTCTATCTTCGAAGTAGTATTATTAGATATAGATCTAGGAATAAGTAGTTGTTTTTTATCTATTAGAGTGACTACTAGCTTATAGTTTTTAAGACCGAAGCAAGATAGGATTTTGTTAATATAGTTATATTGAGATAGAAAGATTGTTCTTTTGTTAGCTATTTTGCTATAAGAAATATTGATAGATAAGTAATATTTAAGAATACTTTTATCTAAAGTATTAAAGTGCTTTATAATTACTGTTTTGAAACTATTAATTTCTTATTTAGATAGAGATAGTATAAGCAAGTTGTTAATATAAATTAGTATAAAGATATTGTTCTTTATAAAGATCAAGTGGTCGGATTAAGTATAGGTAAAATCTATAGAAACTATTATATTATATAACAATATATATCACTCTCTTAGGCTTTGTTTTAGCCTATAAATTGTCTTTATTAGTAGTCTAATATTATTAGGATATTAATCCTTAAGCCCTTTAGGAAGCTTAATTTTAATTAGCTTCTTTAGTTTTATATAAAAGAATATAGTTATAATATTAATATAATGAATTGACTAGTCCTTTGTAGCTATAATTGTTATAAAAATCTTAAATAATATTAGCTTTGTGATAATAGTATATACTTTATAGAAGTTAAGGTCTTTTACCTAACGAAATCCTCGAGTGACTAACTATATCTTATATATTCTATTATATTTGATTTTAAATATCTATCTAAGGGTAAGAGGATAATGGCTTTTTATAGCCTTAGAATATAGAATTCGGTATTATATACTATTCTTGATTTGCCTAGCAAGCTTCTTATAAGCTATAGTTAACTACTTATCTTTCTCTATATAGGATATTGCTTATTACTATCTATTTAGCTTAAAGCTAATATTATTAGTAGTTAATGTTAATAATATATAATATTCCTTAGCTTTCAAAGTAGTAGCTATAAATAAGCTAATAAGTATATTAGGAGATTTAGTAAGAAAATATAAGATATTGCTATTAAAAAAGGATTTATTTATAAGGCTTTTAATATAAGCCTAACTAGGCTTTTTAATCCTAGTCAATTATTATAATATAGTTAGATTAGAAGTATTATAATCTAATAGATAGTAAGATAATAGAATATAATCAGGATCTAGAGTATTATTAGGGATAGGATCTAGGTAAATAAAGTTAATTAGAGTATTAAGCTGCTTACTATATTATAAATCTAAAATAGCCTACCAGAAAGCTAACTATTAGTCTATAAGACTAGATACCCTACCTACTTCTAAGTAAGGACTAATATCCTTCCGGTATATCTCCCTATATCTACTAAAGCTACCTACTATTATATTGTCTTTAGTATTATTAAGGTTAAATAAAGTAGGATTAGGAAGCGGATCAGATATATTATTTACTAGAAGAATTAAGGAAGGATTTATTAGAGTATTTACCGGAGTAGTATACTTAATAATCAATAGATAGAAGTAATAGAGAGAAGGATTCGGTAGATAGAAGAATTCTTTATTATTATTATCTTTAACTATAGGCTATAGAGATATACTAAATAAAAAGGGTATAGATAATAAAGGACGAATATATTTACTGTCTTTAAAGTGTTAAATCAGCTCTTTATTATTATTAAGAAAGTTAATTAGTATATACTAATCTAGGAAGGGTAATTAAGATTATCCCTCCTAAGATAAGAGATTAAGATTATAGTTAGAGCTAGGCAATACTATTAAAGAGAGGTTTTTATTAAAGATAATATTCCTAGAATACTTGATCTTCTTAGTATATATATTATATAATATATAGTTGTCTTTCTTATTATAAGCAATTAGCCTTACTTTCTCTATATAAGTATTAAGCTTAGTAGATTGTTTTTCCTTAGGAATCAGGAACTAGTACTAATAACCAAGTGCTTAAAGGTTTAATAAATTAGGCTTCTTACTATAAAGTGCTTTGTATAGCGACTTATTAATTCGAGAAGTATAGAGATAGTTTATTATATAGTTAATACTACTAAGTAAATAACCCTAAAGATATTTTAGAAGCTAGTACTCTGTTATAATAGTAACTAGTAGCTTAACTAGATAATAGTTTTTAATCTTAGTAATACTATTTAACTCCTTTATATATAGTAGAGTTAGATCCTAAATGATTCCTTTAGCTATTAAGTAAGTATTAAGGGGTTTATATTTAGGAGTATTATTATTATATACTTGCTTAACCAAGTAACTAAACTAAGTATATAGATGATTCCTAAGTTATATAAATATCTTAGTAACTTAAGAATAAGATTTAATAAGAAAAAGCTAGGTAAAGTATATTATATTATTAGTGAATATAATAAAATAACACTCTCTACTGTAAGAGGTAATAGAGATTAGTCTCTAGATATTAAGATAGATAAATTCTCCTAGTTTTAAACGAATTAACCTCTACTTACTAAAGGATAAGATATATCCTTTACCCTTAATATAAGAAGTATAAAGAAATATTATACTAGCTCCCTTCTTTAATTTAATACTATTAGTATAAGTTTCTATCTTCTTAATATAGTTTTTACTAGTATAACAAGCTTAATAGTATACTAAATTAATTAAAATAGGTATTAAAGAACTCTTCTTTATAGCGAAGGTAGAGTTTAGAGATCTAGAGAGCAATATATAGAGCTACTTATTATTATATATTATATCAAACTTATTAATACTAAAGTAATTTAGCTAGTAATACTCTCTCTTATAAGAAGTAAAGCTAATAGTTATCTTTTAAAGTTTGAATATTATAATACTATTTTTAACCTATATTCTAATATCTTTTTTATTAAGGGCTAATATTAAAATCAAGCTAGCTTTAAGATTAGGAGTAAGCTATACTTTATATAGTATTAATAAGCTAATATAGTTATTAGATAAATCCTAGCTTATTATTCGAAGAATGATATTACTATAACCTTTAGTATAGAAAACGTCTCCTATAGTAGTAGATATAGATAGGATATATAGCTAGAAGTTAATAAAGATAGATCTATATAGAGTTATATAGATACTAGTACTAGAGTCAATTATCTACCTAGAAATATTATTATTAGAAGTAAGTAATACTTCTTTTAACAATATAAGTGTTTTCTTTAGTATAGAGAGTACTTCTTCTAATATAATATAATACTCCTAGAATAGAGTATTTATAAATAGATTATTATACTTAGCAATAGGATTGCTAGATAGTAGTCCTTACTAAGAAGTAGAAGAGTAGGATATAGGAGCAAATACTGTATTTGCAATATATTATTACTATTACTAGATTGGAATAATCTGTCCTTAAGTGTCTACTTAACTAATGATCTAGCTAGATTACAGTATATTTACCTATTAAAAACCTTATTATTAAAGCTAGGGAGGCTACTAGAAAGTCATATTTAATAACAATATAGTGTTCTTTAGTAAGTAGCTTTTAGAGAAGTGATTTCCTAGAGAGTTATAGTACTTATAAAATATAATATTCTCTTTATAATTAGAAGACTTCTTTTATTACTTCTTTTTATTATCCTTATTATCCTTCTACTTCTTATTATCCTTAGGCTTCTTATTGTCTTTCTTCTTATTAGAGAAAGAAGAATTATCTTTATTAGATAATATTAAGATTATATTTATAGAAGGATTATAAGATAAAGTAGGCTTTAATATACTCTTAGTTATAGAGAATTTATTATAGACTATATTTATAAGATTAGGATCTTTAAGATCTAGTTCTAACCTATAAATAAAGTCTTAATAGTTAGGATTATTATTAATATAATAAATAAAGAGAAGAAGGATAATATAAGAACTGATCTAAGTATTATTAGTATTAAGATTGTAAACCATATCCTTAAATTTCTAAGTAAATTCCTATAGCTTATTATCTTTATAGTATAAGTTTATAAATATATCAAATTTCTTAAAGGTATTCTACTATAAGGATATACTATATTTAGTATAGAGTATTCTATATACTTCTCTAGCTAATCTTAACTTATTAATAAGTAAGATAGGAATTATATTAAGAGTACTATAGAGTAGATTAAAAGCGCGGATATTACAGCTTTCCTATTTATCACTCTCCTTCTTATACTTAGTATAAAGCTAACAATTCCTATTATAGTATTCGCTATAGACTTCCTATATAATAACCTAAGTAATAAGCTAAGTATTGCTATCTATCTTTATTAGAGTCACTTAATAAATAGTATTAGTATCTAAGTTATTATAATAAGGTTTAGTAGGTTTAGTATTATCTTCCTTAATTATCTTAATATAGGCTATATTGCATTTACTTAATATTATATAAAGATAAGCTTTCTATATAGTCTAATTAGACTCTCCCTTTAGTTTTAGTATAATATTAGAGATATCCTTCTTATAATAATAGTCAAATTTATATTAGAAAGTAGATCCGACTAGAAGGACTAGAGAAGTTATTATTTAGGCGGAAGAAGGAGCCGGGGTAGTAGGAGCTAGAGCATCCTCCTCTATAGTAACTAGAGCTAGAGTAAGCTCCTATATAGAAGAGCCTAGAGATAAATCCGATATTTTTAGGTACTTACTATATAGATAGCAAGGATAAATATCAAAGTAATTGGATAAATATATACTTACTTACATACTATTCAGATAGTAGGCTAAAGTAGGGATAGTAAGTAGGAATAACAATCAATCGGTTAGACGAATCGGAAGTCGAGATAAATAGATAACCGGAGTTAAGAAGTAGGGTACTAACGATCAATAAAGGAGATCAACCAGTAAGATAACATAACAAAGGTATCTCTATAGATAGATTTTCCGTAGATAACAGTCAATCACGGAGATTAGATAGCCAATAAGATTATCGAACAGTCAATTTAACAGTTAACAGAGCGTACAACATACTAGGATACGGAGTACTAGGGGTAACCGATAGATTTTCGGCCAGTGAAAAACTCTGCTCGAGTCTCTACTGTGGGGCGGTGCCGCGCAACGAAGCACCAAAGTCGAGGACACTCAGGTGCGAAGCTTACGGTGAAGTAAAGGCTTCGCAGCTAAGAGCTCATAACCTGTCAGACTAATGGCCAGTAATCTACTATAGAATACAGTGTACTGGAAAATAGTCGTATTGCGCTAAGGAGAGAAGAAAGGAACTATCTACTGTGGAGAGACTAAAGCACTGGGAGACCTAGTCACGTGACGTGACTTCCGACAATTATATTTATATTTATTAGTCTTAACTAATCTTATTAGGATCTTTAGTTCCTAAATATCTATTTTATATTCTAGGATATCTTTATTATTAGATATAGTAATAACTAGTTATTTACTATAGTTTATTAGATTTTATTAAGTCTTAACTATTTTAATTAGTTAGACTAAAATTAGTTTAGTTCGGATCGAGTCTTAGTTTATATAATACTAAAAAATAGAAAGTAAGATAAAGTAAGACTAGGACTAATTATAATAATAGTCTATATAATCTTACTACTTTATAGAATTAAGAATAGTACTTAGTATTATATTATAAGCTAGGTCTTTAAAGAAAAGAGTATTATTTAACTAAAATACTAAGTATAGAGAGTAAAGAAGAAGAGAGGAAAGAAACCTTAAGATAAGAGTCTTTATATAATCTTATCTTATTAGATAAATAGTATAAAATTCTATAAAGCGGAAATATCTAGTAGAAAACTCTTCTATATATAGAGAATAATAGTAGAAAATCAGAGTAGCTAGTTCTAGCAGAAATATAGTCTAGCTCTAGTTATTATATAGCTTTTACTACCTTAGCTCTAATAATAATAATTCCTCTAGTCTTTCTAGTAGGATCTACTTTCTAATATAACTTTGATTATTATTATAAGAAGGATATTTCTAATATTATACTAAAACTAAAAAAAGAGTCTAATTAGACTATATAGAAAGCTTATCTTTATATAATATTAAAAGACTATAATATAGCCTATATTAAGATACTTAAGAAAGATAATACTAAATCCTCTTACTCTTATTATAATAACTTAGATACTAATATTATTTATTAAGTAACCTTAATAAGGATAGATAGTAATACTTAGCTTATTACTAAAGTTATTATATAGGAAGTATATAGTAAATACTTTAATAAGAATTACTAGCTTTATACTAAATATAAGAAAGAGAGTAAGAAGTAGGAAAGCTATAATATCTATACTTTTAATCTACTCTATAATACTCTTAATATAATTCCTATCTTACTTATTAATAAGTTAAGATTAGCTAAAGAAGTATATAAAACTCTCTATATTAAATATAGCTTATCTTTATAGTAAAATACCTTTAAGAAATTTGATATACTTATAAACTTATATTATAAAGAGAATAAGCTATAAGAGTTTGCTCGGAAATTTAAGGATATAGTTTTTAATCTTAATACTTATAATACTTAGATTAGTCCCTATACTACCCTTCTTCTTTTTATTTATTATATTAATAATAACCCTAATTATTAAGACTTTATTTATAGACTAGAACTAGATCTTAAGGATCCTAATCTTATAAATATAGTTTATAATAAGTTCTCTATAACTAAGAGTATATTAAAGCCTACTTCGACTTATAATCTATCTTTTATAAATATAATCTCTATATTATCTAATAAGAATAATTCTTCTTTTTTTAATAAGAAGAAAGATAATAAGAAGCCTAAAGATAATAAAAAGTAGAAAGACAATAAGGATAAAAAATAATAAAAGAAGTTTTCTAATTATAAAAAGAGTATTATATTCTATAAGTACTATAACTCTTTAGGAAATCACTTTTCTAAAAGTTACTTACTAAAGAATACTATATTATTATTAAATACTACTTTTTAGTAGCCTATCTAGTAATAGGCCTTCTAATAAGTAAATATACTATAATCTAGCTAAATTATTAGCTAAGTAGATACTTAAGGACAAATAATTCTAATCTAGTAATAATAATAATATACTATAAATATAATATTTACTTCTATATCCTATCTATCTACTTCTTAATAAAGACTACTATCTAGTAATCTTATTACTAAGTATAACAATCTATTTATAAATACTCTATTCTAGAAGTACTATATTATATCAGAGAGAGCTTTTACTATATTAAAAGAAGTATTGCTTATTTCTAATAATAATATTTCTAGGTAGATAGTTAATTCTAGTATAAGTATCTATATAACTCTATATAGATCTATCTTTATTAACTTCTATCTATATATACTTCCTATATCTATAGTTATAAGAGATATATTTTATATAGAAGATTATAATAATATTATTCTTTAAATAATAAGCTAGGATTCTAGCAATTATATTAGCTTATTAATACTATATAAGATATAGCTTACTTTTAATCTTAAAGCTAGCTTGATTTTAATATTAGCTCTTAATAAAGAAGATATTAGAATATAGATAAAGAATAGTATTATAATATTTAAGCTTTATAATTAATAATTGCTTTAAGAGATAACTATTAGCTTTACTTCTTATAAAGAGGAGTATTACTAGCTAAATTACTTTAGTATTAATAAGTTTAATATAATATATAATAATAAGTAGCTTTATATATTACTTTCTAGATCTCTAAACTATATATTAGCTAATAATTCTCTAAGCTCTATCTTTACTACTAAAAAAGCCTTTATAATATTTATTTTAATTGATTTAGTATATTATTAAGCTTAGTATACTAGTAAAAATTATATTAAAAAGATAGAGATATATACTAATAGTATTAAATTAAAGAAAGATATAGGAGTTATATTTCCTTATATTCTTTATATTAAGGATAAAGGATATACTTTATCTTTTAGTAAATAGAGATTAATTTATTCAAAGCTAAGAGAGTTTATCTATCTTAATATCTAGAGGCTAATTTTAATTATTTCTTATAATAGAGAATAGACCTAGCAGTAATCCTCCGGATAATCCATAATCTTAGACCCTCTACCCGCCCCTCCGAGGGTCAGGGTCCCTTATAAGAGACCCTAACCCGACCCTAATCCTCCGAGAGTCGCTTATAGGTAACTCTCTATAACCTACAGTAACCCTCAGATATATAAATTTATAATACTAAGCCTACTTTAGGTAGATAAATCTACTTATCTATCCTAATAAAATACTATTATTTATATACGTCTTATTTACTAGACTATAAATATTAACTTATAACTATTAAAGTTATTAAATATTATAAAATTATTTAATAATATTATATTTTGATTATAGTTCTCTTTATTCTATATATATTTTATACTATATAATTGTAAAAAAGAGATACTAAGTAATATTAAACTATTTAGTATATATTATAATAAAGATATATATTAATAATATATATATTTAGTATCTATTACTAAATAATAAAATAACTTAATATATTATTACCTTTTTGATATATATTAGAAAAGTAAGATTTAGAAGACTTTATATAATAATTACTATAACTTAAATATACTACTATTTTTCTAATAAATATTAGGAAATCGAGGTCTTAAGGACTTAATACTTTAGAAATACTATTACTTTTCTAATATCTATAAGATTTAGCTAAGAAGATATAATAGATCTTAAAATAGTTAAAAGAGAAGATTTACTATAGGTTAATATAGATTACTAAGATTTATTAAGGATCTAAATAAGGGTTACTAAGATTTATTAAAATTTATTAAGGATTATTAAAAGTCTAAATAAGAGTTACTAAGGATTACTAAAGATAACCCTTATAAACTAACTAATAGTATTTATTACAATAAGTTAAGAGATTAACTTTATAAATTATAAATATTAGTCCTTTATATCTTAATTATAGAAAGTAATTTACTATAAGTCCTTTACTTTTTATTATATTTATATTTATATATCTATATTAAATATATCCTAATTTTCTAATATTTATACTTTCTTAATCTATAAAAAGATAATATTAGATACTCTTTAATATATTCTTCCTACTAATATATTATTTATAACCTTTTATATATTAGAAAGTTAATAAATCTTAATATTAGTATATAATAATTATCTATTTACTTTAAGCTCTCTATAATATCTATCTCTATCTTCTTATTTTATAATATTTAATCCTAATTATATTAATTTCTTTATTTTATACTATAATATAATAAATAAGGAATTTATTAAATAGTAACTTTAGATAGAATTTAGGAAGTCTAAGTATATTAACTAGAATATATACTATTAAGTAGTATATTAGAATAGTTTTAACTAAGTAGTAAATATTAAGAATAGGAAACTAGATATAATATATAAGCAATATTAGAAAGTTCTTAATTATCTAATAGCTACTTATACTAGTATCTTATCTATAAATAAATATAAAAAGAAGATTAATTATACTAGATCTATATTAAGAAGACTAAATATTAGGAATTTACTAAAGAAAGTTATATATTATATTTTTATATATTATCTTCTTTACTAACTTATCTATAGATAGTAAATATACTAGCTTAGCCTCCTATCTTCTTATAGGATATTTAGAAGTAGAAGCTACTAAATCTTATTATTATATTATATCTTCTATTTTTATTCCTTAAATACTAGGAGTTTACTAATATAATTAAATATATATATCTTACTTTAACTATATTAATTATTCTCTTATAATAAACTATCTATAAGTAGTTAAAGATATTTATTAATAAATATTAAGAAAGACTTCTCTAGAGTCTATTACTAAATAGAAAGCTTTCTTTTATACTAGACTATTAGATATTACTATTTTAGTAGGTATTTATAGTAGTAATAAGCTACTTTCTTAATAAAGATTAGGAGTACTAAGAGGTTCTTCTTAGCTTTAAACTACTCTTTAATATATATTCTAGATTAAATCTTAGTAAAGTTATTATCTATATATTATAAAAGTATAATATTCTTAATTAAGTATTTATAATTACTACTAATAATATCTTAAATAATATAATACTAGTTTAGGCTATAAATAACTTAGTAAAGACTATCTAATTAAGTACTAATTCTATAATTATCTATATATCTTATATTATTTATATTATTTAAATTAGTCTTATAGATTTACTTAGAAAGATAAAGACTTCTCTAAGTAATAATATTACTAAGTTATACTAGTCTAATAATTATATAAAGATATTATATATATATTAAAGAAAGTATAAGATTATAAATATACTTAATAAAATAGGTTATATTCTAAATATTACTTCTATATATTAATATCTCTTCTAGATTTAGAATCTTACTATTTATATTAATATAAGCTTATAGTAATAGGATATATTTTATACTCTCTAGAATAAAGAGTCTAAACTTATTTTAATTTAAGATATTAAGATATAGTAGAATTTAATCTTTCTAATACTTTAGTAAATAAAGAGACTATAACTAATATTTAATATCTTTTACTTA
The DNA here is from genome assembly GCA_028827225.1 of Penicillium sp. CMV-2018d. Lineage (NCBI taxonomy): Eukaryota > Fungi > Ascomycota > Eurotiomycetes > Eurotiales > Aspergillaceae > Penicillium > Penicillium hesseltinei. The sequence continues at coordinate 712,635 of JAPZBW010000003.1, forward strand.
TAATATAAGTAGTCTTACTTTATATTAAGTCTAGAAGAATAAAGATAGATTAAATATCTATTCTTTATTCTTAAATTATTCTATAAGTTTATAAGTCTTATATCTAAAACTAAAGACTTAAGTATTTATCTTATCTTTAGTATATATAATTATCTTTTTAACTATCTTAAAAAGACTATTATTATATTTAAATAAAAGAAGATTCCTTAGAAATAGCTTATATAATCTATTCTTAAAGCTATATTAAAGAAGTTTTTAAAATACTATAAAGATATAAATAATATTAAAGAATATCTTTATACTATTAGTATAATTTTATCTCTATCTTAAAAGCTTTAGTTCTTCTTATTAAAGGAATAGGAATCTAAGAATCCTAATAAAGCTAGTTAGAAGGATATTTACTAAGATAGTCTTAAGACTTAAGTTAAGTATTATAAGAAATAGCTTAATATTAAAGAAAGTTAGTTATTACTAAATAGTCTTTTATCTAGAGTTAGGATATCTAAGCTTAAATCTATATTAGAGATAAATAACTCCTAGTAGTCTATTACTCTATAAAAAGATAAGCTAATTTAATATCTTTATTCTAGTAAGTCTAACTATCTATCTTAAAGCTTTATATTAAACTAATATATATCTAGTTTTATAGTATTTATTATCTTATACTTTCTAGAAAGAAAACTAATATAAATAGCCTATTCTTTTAAGTATTATCTATAATATTATATCTATTCTAGCTATTAATATAGATATAGAATAACTATTTAATTCTATATATAATATTTATTATTACTAGTAAGATTTATTTAAGCTAAAGATAATCTAAAATATTATAATATTTATATATATAATAAGATTTAATCTATAAAAGAATTAGTAGCTAATTCTCTAGGAGTATCTATCTTCCTAGAAGATTATAACTTTAATAGAGATAAGTAATATAAAGACTATATTATTTAAATTAATTAGTAATACTAAGGAAAATATAGTTAAATAGACTTAATCCTAACTAACTTTATAATTATTATCTAATACTATACTTAGAAAAAGATAAAGAAGTAGCTTATTAAGTAAAGATAATAATATATAATCTAATCCTAAAAAGAGTATAGATAAAAATAATAAAATTCCTCTCTCTTACTTATCTAGAAGAGTTTAAAAGGTATTAAAAAGACTTAATAGATATATAGTAGATAGAAACTAGATTTAAGAATATATATTAGAAGTTATTATAACAATATATCACTAAATCAATTCCTTAAGAAGCTCGGATATATAATTAGGATATTTAAAATTATAGAGGAAATCTATATAAATTATATATATTATAAGATTTGTCTATTTATACTATTTGATAATCCTTAGGATTACCTATAGATAACCCTTAGAGGATCTAATCTTAGGGTAACGACCTTTAGGGTCAGAAGGTTGGACCCTCGGACTATCCTAGTAGTAGGGTGGGTAGAGGGTCGTAAGGGTTACCTATAGATTACTACTAGGTCTAGTAGAGAATATTATTTTATTATATTTACTAATAATACTATATACTTTATATAGCTCTTTCTAATTAAATCTTGCTTTTAAGTTACTAAGATATTTATATAACTTAGGAATTATTTATAGACTTAATTTAATTACTTAGTTAAGTAAGTATATAGTAATAATATACCTAACTATAAGTCTCTTAATATCTATCTTATAGTAAAAGGGATTATTTAGGATCTAACTCTATTATATATAAAGAAGTTAAATAGTATTACTAAGATTAAAAACTATTATCTAGTTAAACTATTAGTTACTATTATAATAGAGTACTAATTTCTAAAATATCTTTAGGATTATCTATTTAGTAGTATTAACTATATAATAAATTATCTTTATACTTTCTAAATTAATAAATTGCTATATAAAGTACTCTATAATAAGAAGCCTAACTTATTAAATCTTTAAGTACTTAGTTACTAATATTAGTTCCTAATTCCTAAGAAAAAATAGCTTACTAAGCTAGATACTTATATAAAGAAAGCAAGGCTAATTGCTTATAATAAAAGAGATAACTATATATTATATAATATATATACTAAGAAGATTAAGTATTCTAGGAATATTATCTTTAATAAAAGCCCTTCTCTAATAGTACTATCTAGTATTATAAGCTAGGTCTTTAAAGAAAAGAGTGCTATTTAACGAAAATACTAAGTATAGAGAAGGGAAGGAAAGAAAAAGAAAGGAAATAAGTCTAGCAGAGCTTTTATAGGGCTCTATATAAATAATAACAAATAAACTATATAAATATCTATTAGACTTAGAACCTTAACCGAAGTCGGAACTTAATAATAGAATTCTCTATCTTAGATAATCTCAATTGTTATATAACCCCTAGCTAAAACTATATTTAGTCTCTAAATATAGGCTTATTATTATTAATATAATTATTAAGGATTTAATCCTCTCTGTTAGTATATAACTATTCCTATAAATATATTAGGAGACTAGGCTTTATAGGATACTAGTTATAGAAATCCTAAATCTTTTATAGAATATATTTAAAATTCTTTATAAGATATTATTATAAGTTAAGATTATAACTAAGTTACTAGATATTATATTATAGTTTTTAATAATATATTCTTAAATCTAGGATTTTTTTAATCTTCTATTTATCTTCTTTAGAAATTTTAATTAGTAATAGTAGATTAATATATTATTCTTAAAGAGATTCTAGTATTATTACTTTTTAAAGCTTATCTAGATTAAATACTAAATATATCTAGATTAAATTAGATAGATTAATCTAATATATATTCCTAATCTTCTTAAGAATCTTATATAGACTACTAGTAAAATATAAGAGTTTCTAACTATAATAATCCGGATAGACTATATTTCTGCTATTCTTAACTACCCTAACTTTCTGCTACTATTTACTATATATAGAAGAGTTTTCTACCGGATATTTCTGTCTTATAGGATTTTGTACTATTTACTTAGCGAGATAGGATCTTATAAAGATTCTTATCTTAATATTTCTTTCCTCTCTTTCCTTTTATTCTTTATATTTAGTATTTTTATTAAATAGTACTCTTTTCCTTAAAGACCTAGCTTATAATATAATACTAAATACTATTCTTAATTCTATAAAGTAATAAGATTATATAGACTATTATTGTAATTAGTCCTAGCCCTACTTTATCTTACTTCCTATTTTTTAGTATTATATAAGCTAAGACTTAATTTAAACTAAACTAAATTTAGTCTAACTAATCAAAATAGTTAAGACTTAATAAAATCTAATAAATTGTAATAAGTAGCTAGTTATTACTATATCTAATAATAAAGATATCTTAGAATATAAGATAGATATTTAGGAATTAAAGATCCTAATAAGATTAGTTAAGACTAATAAATATAAATATAATAAAGATAAAGATAATACTAGAGAAGGATTATTCTCTTTATATAAATAACTAATAAAAACTTCTTTAAAGAAGAGATTCTAGGAATTTACTTATTAGTATAAGTAACTAGAATAGAAGTATTAAGAGCTTAAAGATAAAGTTATAGTCCTTCTAGCTAAGAGAGTTAACTTTAATAATATAATTAAAAGTCTTAAGATTAAATATAATAAAGCTATTACTTATTATAATCTAGTAATTAAGGATTATAGTAATCTTATATTCTAGCTCCTAAACTAAAATAATAGCTTTAGTATACTAATTATAAAGACTATTACTAACTAAAAGACTATAAAGATACTAGATATCCTAATACTTAGTGATAGTAAGAAGATCTAATTTAAGACCTAAGAAATAGTTATATACTAGAAACTAGAAGCTAATACTAATTATTATTTATTATCTATATATTATAAGCTTTATATATAAAGTTATTATAAGAGAAAGACTTAGTTATATATTATATTATAAATAAGTTCTAACTCTAGTAATCTATATATAGATATTAAAGATATAATTATTTACTTAAAGACTATTTTTACTAATCTAAACTAATATACTAAAGTATATACTATATATTATAAGTTGATAATAAAGCCTAAGGATAGCTTTACTGATTTTTTTACTAAGTTTATATAACTTATAAAAAAGGCTATTATAATTAAAGAAAACTATAAGTATAACTTATACTTAAAACTCTTATATCTATTATAAAGCTAGATAATATAGGCTATTAACTAAGATATTATAACTTTTAAATCTTTTACTAAGACCTACTAGAGTATATCTTATAAGATTAATCTATAGTAAGAAGTAAAGACTACTTTCTATATATAGTCTACTATTACTATTAGTAGTAATATAGATATAAGAATAACTTTAAAACTAATATTGATATTAGTATATACTCTTTATATAAAATATAAAGAAAGTGCTAATTCTAGAAGACTCTTAAATACTAAATAAGATATCTTAATAAAGGAAGGTTAATACTTTAACTATAAGGAATAGAGATATATAATCTATAACTATCTAAGAAAAAAGCTAGCTAGTACTATTATTATTATTATAGCTTATCTTTCTCTTTATATTATTAAGCTTAATAATAATAAAGATAATAATTAGAAAAAAGCTAATATCTAGGTTAAGTCTTCTACTTAAATAGATAAAAAGTATTACTATATTTACTAGATTTATATAAGTTGATTAGTAATCTTAGAGATAGTTTAGTTTTTAATACTAGACTAATATATAATAGATACTCTTTCTTTATTTTAGTACTAGATAATACTAGAGTAGATAGATATATATTCCTAAATTAAAGATTAAGTATACTTTTTAGTAAATAATTTAGATTAAAAGTAGAGAGTATAGAATAGAAGTATCTTATTTAAAGATTTAATAGAAAGCTTAGTAAGCTAATTATATATATCAATTTTCTTATAATATATATAGATAATAAAGTATAGTAATAGGTTCTAATATTAATTACTAATCTTAGAAAGTATAATATAATTCTTAGAAAGAAATAGTTTATAGATTATAATATCTTACTAGATTATTACTAGTATTAGATAATCTAGCTAGATAAGAAGATACTCTTTAATAATATAGTAAATAAGATAGTAGTACTAATATCTATTACTATTCTCTAGAAACTAAAACTAAACCCTAATTACTAGATAGATACTGATTAATAAGACTATCTTTTTAGTTAAAAGAAGTTAAAGATAAAGAATAGTTATAAGTATATATATAAATATTAGTATAGATACTAATAGATTAAGAAATAAAGAAAGATAAGCTAGAATCTTAATAATAAAAGTAAGATAATAATTTTAAAGATTTAATAGTTAGAGAAGATACTATTAATAATTGATATTAGTACTATTAGTAATATAGGATTTAACTAACTATATAAATATAAAAAGACTAATAAAGAGACTAAAATCTTCTTTATCTCTTTATATAAGATTAATTATATTATTAATATTAAAAGTTCTTAGATCTAGAATATAGAGATTAAAGAGATTAAAAAGATACTACTAAGAGAGTATTATAAGCTTATAGAAGTCTTCTTAAAAAAGAGATTAGATAAATTACTATCTTATAGATCTAGAGTTAATTATAATATTATACTTAAAGCTAAAATATAATCTAGATACTATCCTTTCTATAAATTATTATTAAAAGAGCTAAAAGCTATTAAAAAGTATATTCTTAAGAATTTATAGAAAGGTTTTATTATCCTAAGCTTCTCTTTATATATATTACTAATCCTAATAGCTAAAAAGCTAAATAAAGGATTATATTTCTATATTAATTTTAAAAGATTAAATATAATTATAAAAAAAGATTATTATTTACTATTACTAATTAATAAAGTAATCTAATAAATAAGTAAGATAAAAATCTATATAAAGTTAGATATCTAGTAAAGATTCTATTAGATTCAATTAATACTAGAAGCTAAAGATCTTATTATATTCTATATATAATATAGATCCTTTAAGTATAAAGTAATACTATTTAGCTTAATAAATAGTCTTATAATATTCTAGAGATTTATAAATAATATACTTAGAAAGTACTTAGATAAATATATAGTTACTTTTATAAATAATATCTTAATCTATAATAAGAATATTAAGGATTATAAATAATAAGTTAAAAAAATACTCTATTATTTATAAAAGATAAGATTATAGATTACTTTACTAAAATCTAAGTTCTTAGTTATAAAAACTAAGTTCTTAAGCTTTATTATAAGTACTAATAGTATTATAATAGATCTAGTAAAGATTAAAGTAGTTTAGTTATAGTTAGTACTAATTATTATAAAGAAGATATAATTATTCCTAGGATTCTATAATTTCTATTAATAATTTATTAGAGCTTATAATATAATCTTAAAATCTTTATATTAACTAATAAGATAAAATATTCCTTTTAAGTAATTAATATAATATAAAAAAGCTTTCTAATACTTAAAATAGAATTTAGTTAGTATACTAGTTCTCTATTATTATAATCTAGCTTACTAGACTAGAGTTAAAATAGATATATTAAATAAAGTTCTTAGAGTAATACTTACTTAGTACTATAAGTAAGATAATTTCTAGTATCTAGTAATATTCTATTTAAAGTTAATATAGCTAGTAGAATTAAATTATAAAGTTTAAAATAAAGAACTTTTAGTAATTATTTATATATTATAGGAATAGAAATCTAAGCTTAAAGGACTATTATAAAAAGATTATTTTAAGATTCTTACTAATTACTAGTTACTAGAATACTTTATAACTACTTAGTAAATAAATTAATAGTAAATAAGATAAAATAAGTTTCTTTTATAGTTCTATTTCTTAATTAAATATTAATCTAGTAAAAAGAATACTATTATAGATACTCTATTAAGAAAAGAAACTCTATATATTAATAATAGTTAATAGATTATACTTTTATCTATAGAATATCTAGAAAAGGATATATAATCTAAGATTAAGATTAGTCCTATTAATCTAAAGAATATTTAATATTAAAAGATTATAAAAAAGATTAAATATACTAATAAATAGAGTATAGATCTAGTAGAATTCTACTAGATTACTAAAAATAGAGATAATAATTATTAGATATTATAAGATAAACTTCTTCTTTTCGAAAGATAACTTAAAGTTTCTAATAAAGATAATCTATAAGCTAGACTACTTAATAATATATATTATTAACTAATAATAGCCTACTTTAGTATTAAAAAGCTAAAGAAAATAACTATTATATAATATTATTAGTCTAAACTAATAAAAGATATAAAAAGATATATCTATAATTATCTAATATATAAATAAACTAAATCTTAGTATAATTAAATCCTAAGACTTTTATATCTACTTTTAATCTCTAAAAGACCTTAATAGTATATTATAATAGACTTCTATTCTTTTCCTAGAGATTATTATAATTATAATATAATTTATATAATAATAGATTATTTTAGTAAGAGACTAATCTTAGTCTTATATTATAAGAAGATAATAGTAAAGTAGATAGTAAGACTTTTTATTAATTATATACTTTAGAGTATAGATATATCTAATAATATTATCTTAGATTAAGATAGTTAGTTTATTTCTAAGTTCTAGATAGAGTTTTATTAAATCCTAGAAATTAAAAGAAAGCTTTTTATAGCTTATTATCTATAGACTAATAGTTAAAGTAAGATTACAAATTAGTATATAATATAAAGACTAAGGCTATATATAGAATTTAACTAGAATAACTAGTTAGAGTATTTACTAATAATAGATTTTATAATATTAATTCTCTTATATAATATAATAAAAAAGTTATCTTTCTTTATTAAAAGAGAATATAAACCTTCTATATTATTTAACTAGAGAGATTAGGAAACTATAATATAAAATAAATAAAAAGCAATTAATATATTAATCTATCTTTATAATATCTAGAATAAAATAAAATAGTAGATTACTAATTCTTAATAAAAGATAATTTAGTAGGTAAATAAGTAATAATAAAAAGAAGATTTTAATATTAGAGATTATATTTTTATAATAATAAAGGATTAGATATTATATTAATCTAGTTAGAAACTCTTATATCTTACTAGTAGTCTATATAAAATTCTTAAGAAGATCGGAAATATATATTAGATTAATCTACCTAATTCGATCTAGATATATCTAGTATTTAATCTAAGTAAGCTCTAAAAAGTAATAATATTAGAACCTCTCTAAGAATAATATATTAATCTATTACTACTAATTAAAATTTCTAAAGAGAATAAATAGAAGATTAAAAAAATCCTAGATATAAGAATATATTATTAAAAGCTATAGTATTATATCTAGTAACTTAGTTATAATCTTAACTTATAATAATATCTTATAGGGAATTTTAAATATACTCTGCAGAAGATTTAGGATTTCTATAACTAATATCCTATAAAGCCTAGTCTCCTAATATATTTATAGGAATAGTTATATATAGATAGAGAAGATTAAATCCTTACTAATTATATTAATAATAATAAGCCTATATTTAGAGACTAAATATAGTTTTAGCTAGAGGTTATATAATAATTAAGATTATTTAGAGGATTCTACTATTAAGTTCTAATTTTAGTTAAGATTCTAAGCTTAATAGATATTTATATAGTTTATTTATTATTATTTATATAAAGCTCTATAAAAGCTCTACTAGACTTACTTTCTCTCTTTTTCTTTCCTTTCCTTCTCTATACTTAGTATTTTCGTTAAATAGTACTCTTTTCTTTAAAGACCTAGCTTATAATAAGGAATATATATTAGATTAATCTATCTAATTTAATCTAAATATATCTAGTATTTAATCTAGATAAGCTTTAAAAAGTAATAATACTAGAACCTCTCTAAAGATAATATATTAATCTACTATTACTAATTAAAATTTCTAAAGAAGATAAATAAAAGATTAAAAAAATCCTAGATTTAAGAATATATTACTAAAAACTATAATACTATATCTAATAACTTAGTTATAATCTTAACTTATAATAGTATCCTATAAGGAATTTTAAGTATATTCTATAAAAGATTTAAGATTTCTATAACTAGTATCCTATAAAGCCTAATTCTCTAATATATTTATAGAAATAGTTATATATTAATAGAAAGGATTAAATCCTTAATAATTATATTAATAATAATAAGCCTATATTTAAAGACTAAATATAGTTTTAGCTAGGGATTATATAATAATTAAGATTATCTATAGACTATAATATTATCTATCTATAAATACCTAGAAGGTATCTATCACTTATTTATAATAGATAGTAAGCTATTTAGATTTTTAAGTGTCTATTTATAATACCTATAGCTTATAAATATACCTATTATAGATATACCTACTATACCTATTATTGTATAAATTCTCCTAAAATAGATATATAACTTACTAACTTTATATAATAAATAACTATTATTTATACCTATTTTACTAACTCTATATAAAATCATAGCTTTAATCTATAATATCTATAAATTTTATTAAAATATCTAAATAAATAAAAAACTATAATATATATAATATAATTTAGAATATATTCCTTATCAAAATATACTATATTATATAATATTTTTATTAATTTACTAAATCATATTATAATAGTTTAAAGATATATATTTAAGTTAGTGATATATATCTACTATTTTCTATAAGTAAAATACTACTTCTATCTTTTACTTTATTACTTATCTAGATCTAATTCTTTCTAATAGATTAAAAGAGTATTAGTATAATTATTATTCTATAAGCTTATATTATTAAATTCTATCTATTCTAGTACTAAAAGACTTATATTATTATTCTAAGAGTTTTAAATCCTTTAATTCTAACTTAAGATAGGTATTTAGATATAGTCCTATAGGTATACCTATAGATATACCTATAGATAAAGATCCTTATAGCTAATTAGTTTATAAAGGATAGTAGGTCTATATTTAATTTATAATATATTAGATCTATATAAAGCCCCTCTTTTACTAGTAATACCTATTTTATATAGTTATAAGTTATCTATTATAAGTTAAGACTATATACTTTCTCTTAATTATTTATCCTATCTCTTATATTATATTAATTATATCTTAATCTAGTATCTATACTATAAAGCCTTCTTTACTTTCTCTAAGCTTCTAACTAGATCTCTTTTATATTACTAATATCTTTGATTCTATCCTTAATCTAAATATTAATCCTAGTCTCTTTAATAGCTAATAGATCTTTATATTACTAATAAAGTCTAAGTTTATTTAACTAGCTCTTCTTAATTACTTACTTAAATATATTAGTCCTAATCAGAGAAAGTAGTTTATTCTCTATAATATAATAAATAATATATCTAAAGTAAAGTTTATTAAGTAGTGATATATAATAGTATATAATAGTAATACTAAGATATAAAGGCTATAATAGGATATAAAATATATATTAGATATCTAGAAGAATTTTAACTAGATAGTATATTATATTATAAGCAAATCTTTAGTTATATATTAGATATATAAGACTATATTACCTTATCCGAAAGCAAAGTAAAGCGGTACTAATATACTAAAGTAGTATATAGCCTTAGGTAAATACTAAAAAAGTAATAAAAGCAAGTCTATATAATAATTAATTAAAAAGACTATATAGTATATATTAGTAAGTCTTATATAATTATATCCTTTAAGATAACTAATAAATTATATATTAGATACTAGTATTATCTTATATATTAAAATTCTCGAATAATAAATAGGAAAGAGAGTAGATTAAATATCTTACTAGTCTAAATCTATCTTTTTAGATACTTAAAAGGAAATAGTTTACTTTGTTAATTTAAATAATATAAAAGACTCTAGCTAAACCTATCCTACTCTATCCTTATACTATTTAGTACTAGCTAAAGAAATTAGTTAATAATAAGTAGTATATAATTCTTACTATCTTATTATAAGATATAAAGCTCTTAATTATCCTTAACTATTAGATATTATCTTTCTAATAAGTATTTATAGCAATTATAGGATACTTTATTAACCGAGACTAGAATTACTATAAGCTCCTACTTAGATTTAAACTACTTAATAGAGTATATTCTAGTATAAATCTAAGTAAAGTACTTATAAATATATTTAAGAAGCTTAATATTATTAATTATATATTAGTAATTATATTAGATAATATATCTAATAATATAACTCTAGTATAGATAGTTTAAGACTCTATTAACTCTTTTAAACTACCGAATAGCCTAGTAATTATTTAAATCTTTTGTCTTATATATATTATCTAACTAAGTCTTTATAAGCTACTAGGATTAGTAAAGACTAATCTCTAGAATAATATAATAGATTAGAATATTTCTAATATCTAAGCCTATATCTAAGCTTAATCACTTTATACTTCCTAAAGTAAATAAGTTATTATATAAACCTTTATTAAGATAAGTATATTACTTTATTTATTATTTAATATACTTAATAAATATATAAATTTAAGGGCTTACTATATTTATTAATATAAGTCTCTAATATTATAATAATTTCTTCTATCTCTAGTCTAATAAAGTAAAACTTATATCTATCTAAAATATCTATATATACTAGAATTCAATCTTTTTAATACTTTATTATATAAAATACCTTAGTAAGACTTATAATAAATATTATAATAATATTAGAACTTAAAAATATAAACTTAGTAAGATAGAATAATAGTAGATTAACTATCTTCTATATATTATAAAGCTATTTTACTATTTTATTATAATATTTTTAAAGACTAAAAAGATAATAGTATATTATATTTTTAGTATTTATAATACTCTCTTTAAGTATTTTAAAGAATCTATTATATAACTTACTCTAAAAACTATACTCTAGAAAAAAGCAATATTATAAGTCCTTAATACTAAGATAATAAAGCTTATATCTTACTATATAAAGATAAAAGAGATCTATAATAGTCTCTATATAATTAGAACAATTCTTATATCCTAGTATAAGCTTTACTTCTTCTTAAGTAAGATATAAGATATATTAGAGAATAATATAAACTAAAATAATTAATATAAAAAAACACTTTACTAGTTTATAACTTTTTATATCTAAAGATATATCTAGATATAGTCTATATAAAAAGAGTAAACTCCGAAGTATTATTTAGCTAGTATAAATAACCTAGATACTCTTCTTAATATTTAGTCTTATATTCACTCTAATCTATTAATATTAGAGTATAAACTTACTAGATATCTTAAAAAGTATATATTATATTTACTATTATTATAATTAGGAATATTAATACCTATTATAATAAGAAGAAAGATCAATCTTTTAGAATTCTAGAAAAAATATAAGAATAAATTCCTAATTCTTTTAAATATTACTTATAATATTCTCTCTATTCCTATAATAGATACTAAAGTTAAATATCTATTTAATTTAGTATAGGATATCTACTATTACTAATATAGATAGCTAGATATAAAGATAGTCTAGGATATTATAATATTCTAGTATAAAACCTAGTTTAATATTAAAATAGAAGAACTATCTAATAAAGATATATCCTTAGATTCTATCTAAAAAGTAAATAAATAGAGAGAGACTAAGCTTACTACTAATATACCTAAATTAATTAGTAATAATAAAGATTCTAAGAATAATAATCCTATTAGACTAATTAAGTATAAGTTTATAATAAAAAGTTAGCTTTTTTATTCTTCTATAGTACTAAATATATAGAAGTAATAGAGAAGTAAGCTATTTAATAGTAAAGATAAAAGTAGTCCTTATCTCCCTTCTTATAAAGATAATAGTAGTACTTAAAGATAGCCTAGGTTAAGAGAAATAAGAAAATATAATAAATCTAATAATAATCAATTTATATTATATTAGTATAAATATATAAATATAATAAATACCTAAGTTATTATATAAAGGCTTCTAAATCTTTTATATACTAATCTATAAATACTATTATAATATATATATAATTAAATTACTTAAAAATATAGAGAAAAAATATATAAATAATATAAATTATAAAGTTAAGAAATTCTACTTACTAAAAAGACCTATAAGTACTTATAATACCTATAGCCTATAAGCCCTAAAAGTAGGGCCTATCTATAAGCCTATCTATAAGACCTATTTCCTATTTATATAAGACTTATAAGCTATATCTATCTATCTATCTATAGGCAATATTATAGTCTAGTTATCTAAGATAAAGAATTCTATTATTAAGTTCTAACTTTAGTTAAGATTCTAAGTCTAATAGATATTTATATAGTTTATTTATTATTATTTATATAGAGTCCTATAAAAGCTCTACTAGACTTATTTCCTCTCTTTTTCTTTCTTTCCCTTCTCTATACTTAGTATTTTTATTAAATAGTACTCTTTTCTTTAAAGATCTAGCTTATAATACTATATATATTTATATACTTTTTAATAGTAGATATTATAAGCTAGATCTTTAAAGAAAAGAGTACTATTTAATAAAAATATTAAGTATAGAGAATAAAAGGAAAGAGAGAAAAGAAATATTAAGATAAGAATCTTTATAAGATCTTATCTTATTAAGTAAATAGTATAAAATCCTATAAGATAGAAATATCTAGTAGAAAACTCTTCTATATATAGTAAATAGTAGTAAAAAGTTAGGATAGTTAGAAATAGTAAAAATATAGTCTATCCGGATTATTATATAATCTCTAGCTAAAACTATATTTAGTCTCTAAATATAGACTTATTATTATTAATATAATTATTAAAGATTCGATCTCCTTTACTAGTATATAACTATTCTTATAAATATATTAGAGAACTAGGCTTTATAAGATACTAGTTATAGAAATCCTAAATCTTTTATAGAGTATACTTAAAATTCCTTATAGGATATTATTATAAGTTAAGATTATAACTAAGCTATTAGATATAATATTATAGTTTTTAGTAATATATTCTTAAATCTAGGATTTTTTTAATCTTTTATTTATTTTCTTTAGAAATTTTAATTAGTAATAATAGATTAATATATTATCTTTAAAGAGATTCTAGTATTATTACTTTTTAAAGCTTATCTAGATTAAATACTAGATATATCTAGATTAAATACTAGATATATCTAGATTAAATTAGATAGATTAATCTAATATATATTCCTAATCTTCTCGAGAATCCTATATAGATTATTAGTAAGATATAAGAGTTTTTAATTAGATTAATCTAATATCTAATCTTTTATAATTATAAAAATATAATCTCTAATATTAAAATCCTCTTCTTATTACTACTTATTTATCTATTAAACTATCTTCTATTAGGAATTAGTAATCTACTATTTAGTCTTATTCTAGATATTATAAAGATAGATTAATATATTAACTACTTTTTACTTATTCTATATTATAATTTTATAATCTCTCTAATTAAATAATATAAAAGATTTATATCCTTATTTAATAAAGAAAGATAACTTCTTTATTATATTCTATAAAAGAATTAATATTATAAAATTAATTATTAATAAATACTTTAACTAGTTATTCTAGTTAAATTCTATATATAGTCTAAGTCTTTATATTATATATTAGTTTATAATCTTACTTTAATTATTAGTCTATAGATAATAAGCTATAGAAAGCTTTCTCTTAATTTCTAGGATTTAATAAAACTCTATCTAGAATTCTAAAATAAACTAACTATTTTAATCTAAGATAATACTATTAGATATATCTATACTCTAGAGTATATAATTAATAAAAAGTCTTACTATTTACTTTATTATTATCTTCTTATAATATAGAACTAAGATTAGTCTTTTACTAAAATAATCTATTACTATATAAATTATATTATAATTATAATAATCTCTAGAAAAAAAATAGAAGTCTATTATAATATATTATTATAGTCTTTTAGAGATTAAAAGTAGATATAGAAGTCCTAGGATTTAATTATATTATAGTTTAGTTTATTTATATATTAGATAATTATAAATATATCTTTCTATATTCTTTATTAATTTAGACTAATAATATTATATAATAATTATCTTTTTTATTTTTTTAATACTAGAGTAAACTATTATTAATTAGTAATATATATTATTAAGTAATCTAGTCTATAGATTATCTTTATTAGGAACTTTAAGTTATCTATTAAAAAGAAAGAGTCTATCTTATAATATCTAGTAATTATTATTTCTATTTTTAGTAATCTAGTAAAATTCTACTAGATCTATATTCTATCTATTAGTATATTTAATCTTTTCTATAATCTCCTAATATTAAGTATCTCTTAGATTAATAGGATTAATCTTAATCTTAAGTTATATATCTTTCTTTAGATATTCTATAGATAAAAGTATAATCTATTAGCTATTATTAATATATAAAGTTTCTTTCTATAATAGGATATCTATAATAGTATTCTTCTTACTAGATTAATACTTAATTAAGAAATAGAACTATAAAAGGAACTTACTTTATCTTATCTATTATTAATTTATTTATTAAATAATTATAAAGTATTCTAATAACTAGTAATTAGTAAGAATCTTAAAATAATCCTTTTATAATAGTCTTTTAAGCTTAGATCTCTACTATTATAATATATAAATAATTACTAGAAGCTTTTTATTTTAAATCTTATAATTTAATTCTACTAGCTATATTAACTTTAAGTAGAATATTACTAGATACTAGAAATTATCTTATTTATAGTACTAAATAAGTACTACTCTAAGAACTCTATCTAATATATTAGTCTTAACTCTAGTCTTTTAAGCTAGATTATAATAGTAAAGAATTAATATATTAACTAGATTCTATTTTAGATATAAGAAAGTCTTTTTATATTATATTAACTATTTAAAAGAAATATCTTATTTTATTAGCTAATATAATAGTTTTAAGATTATATTATATATCTTAATAAATTATTAGTAAAAGTTATAAAATCTAAGAAATAACTATACTCTCTTTACTATAATTAATACTAACTATAACTAGACTATTTTAATCTTTACTAGATTAATAGTAATACTATTAGTATTTATAATAAACCCTAAGAACTTAGTTTTCTTAACTAAGAATTTAGATTTTAATAAAGTAATCTATAATCCTATCTCTTATAGTTAATAGAGTACTTCTTTAATATATTATTTATAATCTTTAATATTTTTACTATAGATTAAGATATTATCTATAAAGATAACTATATATTTATCTAAGTACTTTTTAAGTATATTATTTATAAATCTTTAGAATATAGCTAGACTATTTATTAAACTAAATAGTATTATCTTATATTTAATCTTCTAAAATTAATATAGAAATATAGTCTTTTATCTAGTTTTTTAGCTATTAGGATTAATAAAGTATATAAAGAAAAGCTTAGAATAATAAAGCCTTTTTATAGATTCTTTAGAATATACTTTTTAATAGCTTTTAGTTCTTCTAATAATAACTTATAAAGAGAATAATATCTAGATATTACTTTAGTCTTAAGTATAATATTATAATTAACTCTAGATTTATAAGATAATAATTTATCTAACTTCTTTTTCGAGAAGACTTCTATTAGCTTATAATACTCTTTTAATAATATCTTCTAGATCTCCTTAATCTCTATATCTTATATCTAAGAACTCTTAATATTAATAATATAATTAATTTTATATAATAAAATAGAAAAGATTTTAGTCTCTTTATTAGTCTTTTTATATTTATATAACTAATTAAATCTTATATCTTTAATAATACTAATATTAATTATTAATAGTACTTTCTTTAATTATTAAGTCTTTAAAGTTATTATCTTATTTTTATTATTTAGGTTCTAGCCTATCTTTTTTTATTTTTTAATCTACTAATATCTATACTAATATTTATAGATATACTAGTAACTATCTTTTATCTTTAACTTCTTTTAACTAAAAAGATAATCTTATTAATTAATATCTATCTAATAATTAGGATTTAGTTTTAGTTTCTAGAGGATAATAGTAAATATTAATATTATTATCTTACTTATTATATTATTAAAGAGTATCTTTTTATCTAGCTAGATTATCTAATATTAGTAATAATCTAGTAGGATATTATAGTCTATAAACTATTTTTTTTTAAGAATTATATTATACTTTCTAAAGTTAGTAATTAATATTAGAATCTATTACTATACTCTATTATCTATATATATTATAAGAAAATTGATATATATAATTAGCTTATTAAGCTTTCTATTAAATCCTTAAATAAGATACTCTTATTTTATACTCTCTACTTTTAATCTAAATTATTTATTAAGAAGTATACTTAATCCTTAATTTAAGAATATATATCTATCTATTCTAGTATTATCTAATATTAAAATAGAGAAAGAGTATCTATTATATATTAATCTAATATTAAAAACTAAACTATTCCTAGGATTACTAATTAATTTATATAAATCTAGTAAATATAATAATACTTTTTATCTATCTAGATAAAAGACTTAATCTAGATATTAGCTTTTCTTTAATTATTATCTTTATTATTATTAAGTTTAATAATATAAAAAGAGAGATAAACTATAATAATAGTAATAATACTAGCTAACTTCTTTTTTAGATAGTTATAAGTTATATATCTCTATTTTTTATAGTTAAAGTATTAATCTTTCTTTATTAAGATATCTTATTTAGTATTTAAGAGTCTTTTAGAATTAGTATTTTTTTTATATTTTATATAAGAAGTATATACTAATATTAATATTAGTTTTAGAGTTATTTTTATATCTATATTACTACTAGTAATAATAGTAGACTATATATAGAAAGTAGTCTTTATTTCTTACTATAGATTAATCTTATAAGATATACTCTAGTAGATCTTAATAAAAGATTTAAAAGTTATAATATCTTAATTAATAGCTTATATTATCTAGCTTTATAATAGATATAAGAATTTTAAGTATAAGTTATACTTATAGTTTTTCTTAATTATAATAGTCTCTTCTATAAACTATATAAACTTAGTAAGGAAATTAGTAAAGCTATCTTTAGGCTTTATTATTAACTTATAGTATATAATATATATTTTAGTATATTAGTTTAGATTAGTAAAAATAGTCTTTAGATAAATAATTATATCTTTAGTATTTATATATAGATTACTAGAATTAGAACTTATTTATAGTATAATATATAATTAAGCCTTTCTCTTATAATAACTCTATATATAAAGCTTATAATATATAAGTAGTAGATAATAATTAATATTAGCTTCTAGTTTCTAATATATAACTATTTCCTAGATCTTAAATTAGATCTTCTTATTATTACTAAGTATTAAGATATCTAGTATCTTTATAGTCTTTTAATTAGTAATAGTCTTTATAATTAGTATATTAAAGCTATTATTTTAGTTTAAAAGTTAAAATATAAGATTATTATAATCTTTAATTATTAGTATAATAATTAAGGCTATTTAGAGGATTCTACTATTAAGTTCTAACTTTGGTTAAGGTTCTAAGCTTAATAGATATTTATATAGTTTGTTTGTTATTGTTTGTATAGAGTCTTATAAAAGCTCTGCTAGACTCGCTTCCTCTCTTTTTCTTTCCTCTCCTTCTCTATACTTAGTATTTTTATTAAATAGTACTCTTTTCTTTAAAGACCTAGCTTATAATATAATATTAAGTACTATTCTCAATTCTATAAAGCAGTAAGGTTATATAGACTATTATTATAATTAGTCCTAGTCTTACTTTACTCTACTTTCTATTCCTTAGTACTATATAAGCTAAGACTCGACTTAAACCGAACTAAATTTAGTCTAACTAATCAAAATAGTTAAGACTTAATAAAACCTAATAAACTATAATAAGCAACTAGTTATTGTTATATCTAATAATAAAGATATCCTAGAATATAAGATAGATATTTAGAAACTAAAGATCCTAATAAGATTAGTTAAGACTAATAAATATAAATATAATAAAGATAAAGATAATATTAGAGAAGGATTATTCTCTCTATATAAATAACTAATAAAGACTCCTTTAAAGAAGAGATTCTAGGAACTTACTTATTAGTATAAATAACTAGAATAGAAGTATTAAGAGTTTAAGAATAAAGTTATAGTCCTTCTAGCTAAGAGAGTTAACTTTAATAATATAATTAAGAGTCTTAAGATTAAATATAATAAAGCTATTACTTACTATAACCTAGTAATTAAGGATTATAGTAATCTTATATTCTAGCTTTTAAACCGAAATAATAGCTCTAATATACTAATTATAAAGACTATTACTAATTAAAAGACTATAAAGATACTAGATATCTTAATACTTAGTAATAGTAAGGAGGTCTGATTTAAGATCTAGGAAATAGTTATATACTAGAAACTAGAGACTAATACTAATTATTATCTATTATCTATATATTATAAGCTTTATATATAGAGTTATTATAAAAGAAAAGCTTAGTTATATATTATATTATAAATAAATTCTAACTCTAGTAATCTATATATAGATATTAAAGATATAATTATTTACCTAAAGACTATTTTTACTAATCTAAACTAATATACTAAAGTATATATTATATATTATAAGTTAATAATAAAGCTTAAGGATAGCTTTACTAATTTCTTTACTAAGTTTATATAGCTTATAAAAAAGACTATTATAATTAAAGAAAACTATAAGTATAACTTATACTTAAAACTCTTATATCTATTATAAAGCTAGATAATATAAACTATTAACTAAGATATTATAACTTTTAAATCTTTTACTAAGACCTATTAGAGTATATCTTATAAGATTAATCTATAATAAAAAATAAAGACTACTTTCTATATATAATCTACTATTACTACTAGTAATAATATAGATATAGAAATAACTTTAAAACTAATATTAATATTAGTATATACTTTTTATATAAAATATAAAGAAAGTGCTAATCCTAAAAGACTCTTAAATACTAAATAAGATATCTTAATAAAGGAAGGTTAATACTTTAACTATAAGGAATAGGGATATATAATCTATAACTATCTAAAGAAAAAGCTAGCTAGTATTATTACTATTATTATAGCTTATCTCTCTCTCTATATTATTAAGCTTAATAATAATAAAGATAATAGTTAGAGAAAAGCTAATATCTAGATTAAGTCTCCTATCTAGATAGATAAAAAGTATTATTATACTTACTAGATTTATATAAGTTAATTAGTAGTCCTAGAAATAGTTTAGTTTTTAGTACTAGACTAATATATAATAGATACTCTTTCTCTATTTTAGTACTAGATAATACTAGAATAGATAGATATATATTCCTAAATTAAGGATTAAATATACTTCTTAGTAAATAATTTAGATTAAAAGTAAAGAGTATAAGATAGGAGTATCCTATTTAAGGATTTAATAGAAAGCTTAGTAAGTTGATTATATATATTAATTTTCTTATAATATATATAAATAATAAAGTATAGTAATAGATTCTAATATTAATTACTAATCTTAGAAAGTATAATATAATTCTTAAAAGAAAATAGTTTATAGACTATAATATCTTACTAGATTATTACTAATATTAGATAATCTAGCTAGACAAAAAGATACTCTTTAATAATATAGTAAATAAGATAATAGTACTAATATCTACTACTATCCTCTAGAAACTAAAACTAAATCCTAATTATTAGATAGATACTAATTAATAAGACTATCTTTTTAGTTAAAAGAAGTTAAAAATAAAGAATAGTTATAAGTATATATATAAATATTAGTATAGATACTAGTAGATTAAGAAACAAAAAAAGATAAGCTAGAATCTTAATAATAAAAGTAAGATAATAATTTTAAAGATTTAATAGTTAAAGAAGATATTATTAATAATTAATATTAGTACTATTAGTAATATAGGATTTAACTAACTATATAAATATAGAAAGGCTAATAAAGAGACTAAAACCTTCTCTATCTCTTTATATAAGATTAATTATATTATTAATATTAAGAGTTCTTAGATCTAGGATATAGAGATTAAAGAGATTAAAAAGATACTACTAAAAGAGTATTATAAGCTTATAGAAGTCTTCTTAAAAAAAAGATTAGATAAATTATTATCTTATAAACCTAAAGTTAATTATAATATTATATTTAAAGCTAAAGTATAATCTAGATACTATCCTCTTTATAAGTTATTATTAAAGAAGTTAAAAGCTACTAAGAAGTATATTCTTAAGAATTTATAGAAAGGTTTTATTATCCTAAGCTTCTCTTTATATATATTACTAATCCTAATAGCTAAGAAACTAGGTAAAGGACTATATTTCTATATTAATTTTAGAAGATTAAATATAATTATAAAGAAAGATTACTATTTATTACTATTAATTAATAAAGTAATCTAATAAATAAATAAAGTAAAGATCTATATAAAGCTAGATATCTAGTAAAGATTCTATTAGATTTAATTAATACTAAAAGCTAAAGATCTTATTATATTCTATATATAATATAGATCTTTTAAATATAAGATAATACTATTTAGCTTAATAAATAATCTTATAATATTTTAAAGATTTATAAATAATATACTTAAAGAGTACTTAGATATATATATAATTACTTTTATAGATAATATCTTAATCTATAATAAAAATATTAAAGATTATAAATAATAGATTAAAACAATACTCTATTAACTATAAGAGATAAGACTATAGATTACTTTACTAAAGTCTAAATTCTTAGTTATAAAAACTAAGTTCTTAGGCTTTATTATAAGTACTAATAATATTATTATAGATCTAGTAAAGATTAAAGTAATTTAATTATAGTTAGTATTAATTACTATAAAAAGAGTATAATTATTCCTTAGATTCTATAATTTTTACTAATAATTTATTAGAGTCTATAATATAATCTTAAAATCTTTATATTAATTAATAAGATAAGATATTCTTTTTAATTAGTTAATATAATATAAAGAAGCTTTCTAATATTTAAAGCAAAATTTAGTTAATATACTAGTTCTCTATTATTATAATCTAGCTTATAAAACTAGAGTTAAAATAGATATATTAGATAGAGTTCTTAAGATAGTATTTATTTAGTACTATAAGTAAGATAATTTCTAGTATCTAGTAATATTCTATTTAAAGTTAATATAGCTAGTAGAATTAAATTATAAGATTTAAGATAAAGAATTTCTAGTAATTATTTATATATTATAGGAATAAAGACCTAAGCTTAAAAGACTATTATAAAAGAATTATTTTAAGATTCTTATTAATTATTAGTTACTAGAATACTTTATAACTATTTAGTAAATAAATTAATAATAGATAAAATAAAATAAATTTTTTTTATAATTCTATTTTTTAATTAAGTATTAATCTAATAAAAAGAATACTATTATAGATACTTTATTAAGAAAAAAAACTTTATATATTAATAATAGCTAATAGATTATACTTTTATCTATAGAATACTTAGAAAAGGATATATAATCTAAGATTAAGATTAGCTTTATTAATCTAAAAAATATTTAATATTAAGAGATTATAAAAAGGATTAAATATATTAATAGATAAAGTATAGAACTAGTAGAATTCTATTAGATTATTAAAGATAGAGATAATAATTACTAGATATTATAAAATAAGCTCCTTCTTTTTAAAGAATAACTAGAAGTTCCTAATAAAGATAATCTATAAGCTAGATTACTTAATAATATATACTATTAACTAATAATAATCTATTTTAATATTAAAAAGATAAAGAAGATAATTATTATATAATATTACTAGTTTAAATTAATAAAAGATATAGAAAGATATATCTATAATTATCTAATATATAAGTAAATTAAACTATAATATAATTAAATCCTAGAACTTTTATATTTATTTCTAATCTCTAAAAGATTATAGTAATATATTATAATAGACTTTTATTCTTTTTTTAGGAATTATTATAGTTATAATATAGTCTATATAATAATAGATTATTTTAGTAAAAGACTAGTCTTAGTTTTATATTATAAGAAGATAATAGTAAAATAAATAACTAGACTTTTTATTAATTATATACTCTAGAATATAGATATATCTAAAAGTATTATCTTAGATTAAGATAGTTTATTTCTAAATTCTAGATAGAGTTCTATTAAATCCTTAGGATTAGAAGGAAGCTTTTTATAGTTTATTATCTATAAACTAATAGTTAAAATAAGATTATAAATTAGTATATAATATAAAGATTAAAACTATATATAGAATTTAATTAGAATAACTAATTAGAGTATTTATTAATAATTAATTTTATAGTATTAATTCTTTTATAAGATATAATAAAGAAGTTATCTTTTTTTATTAAATAAAGATATAAATCTTTTATATTATTTAATTAGAGAGATTAGAAGATTATAATATAAAATAAATAAGAAGTAGTTAATATATTAATCTATCTTTATAATATCTAGAATAAGACTAAGTAGTAGATTACTAATTTCTAATAAAAGATAATTTAATAAATAAATAAGTAGTAATAAAAAAAGGATTTTAATATTAAAGATTATATTTTTATAATAATAAAGTATTAGATATTAGATTAATCTAGTTAGAAACTCTTATATTTTACTAGTAATCTATATAAGATTCTTAAGAAGATTAGGAATATATATTAGATCAATCTATCTAATTTAATCTAGATATATCTAGTATTTAATCTAGATAAGTTTTAAAAAGTAATAATACTAGAATCTCTCTAAGAATAATATATTAATCTACTACTACTAATCAAAATTTCTAAAGAAGATAAATAGAAGGTTAAAAAAATCCTAGATTCGAGAATATATTACTAAAAACTATAATATTATATCTAATAACTTAGTTATAATCTTAACTTATAATAATATCCTATAGGAAATTTTAAGTATATTTCGTAAAAGATTTAGGATTTCTATAACTAGTATCTTATAAAGCCTAGTTCTCTAATATATTTATAGGAATAGTTATATACTAATAAAGAGGATCGAATCCTTAACAATTATATTAATAATAATAAGCCTATATTTAAGGACTGAATATAGTTTTAGCTAGAGGTTATATAATAATTAAGATTATCTAAGACAGAGAATTCTGCTATTAAGTTCCGACTTCGGTTAAGGTTCTAAGTCTAACAGATATTTGTATAGTTTGTTTGTTATTATTTATATAGAGCCCCACAAAAGCTCTGCCAGACTCGTTTCCTTTCTTTTTCTTTCCTTCCCTTCTCTATACTTAGTATTTTCGTTGAATAGCACTCTTTTCTTCAAAAGACCTGGCTTGTAACAATAGGAATTAGAAATAGGTATATTACTTAGTATCTTATAAAAACTTATATATTAAGTATAGAATAGAGAATATAAAAGATATCTCTAGTTAGATATTATAGCTAATAAAAGTATTAAACCTAATAAGAATAGTATATAGTAGTTCCGAGTATATATCTTTAGTACCGGAAGGCTATACTATATCCTTAAGTATATTAAAAGACCTATTAATAAGTCTATATTTAATTTATAGATTTTCTAGTAGTATTATATAGCTATTAATAGATAATTAGACTAATTAGTAGAGATTACTAGTATCTTTAGTAGATATAGACTTAATATTTTAGTTTATATAATTAGTTATAAGTTTAAGAATAGCCTACTAGAGATTATATAAGCAATTATAGTTATACTACTTAATCTAGATATATCTTAGAAGAATATAAAGGATATTAGTAAAGATAATAATCTTATCTAGATTATTAGCTATAATATAAGAGATAAGAAGTTTAAAGTTAGTCTAGATAAGCTTTTTTTTATAGAGCTAGTCTAAGATCTTATAGAATTAGATACTTATATTATTTTATCTTTACTAGTATATAATTATATCTAGCTTAAAGATCCAGTCGAATATCTAGTAGAATATAATAGTCTACTCCTAATAGGAATTATAGACTAGAATAGTTAAGAATAATAGCTACTAAAAGATAGGAAGAAGTTAGAAAAAGTTACTAATAATAATTATACTAAGATTACTAAAGTATTAGTCTTAAGACTATAGAAAGATCTTATAATATTACTACTTAATCTAGAATAGTATATTAAGACTAACTATTAATTTTTTATTAACTAGTGTGATTCGGAAGGGATCGCATGGTTTCTATTGGGTTAGGGTTCCAACATACTAAATACTGCCCCCTACAGGGACCTAGTGTATCCATAAGTGCATAGAGGGGTCCGCACGGCCCGGTACGGCCCCGCATAGAAACCAAAGGTACTAATTACATAGGAAAAGGGCTTCTGGGATCTCACTAGGAGATAGTAAATATTATAAAATATTATCTAGAATATCTTAAATATATTAGGTAGAAGGATAATATATTTACTAGTTAACTTTAATAGAAAGTAGAATAGTAAATATAATATATAGTCCTAAATATTAAATATAACTACTCTAGTAGATATAGTATATATAATAGGATTAAAGATATTTATATCTTATATAAATAAATATAGTAGAGATAAGTAAAATTATATATAATTTACTAGTATCTATCTAACTATTAAGATTAATCTAGAGAGGGATATTATATCTAGTAAAAGTATATTAGAAATACTAGACTATAATATTAAAGAATAGGTATTACTTCTTTTAAAGAGAGTCTAAGAAGATATTAGATTATACTACTAAAGGAATAGGATCTATTATCTTAGCTTACTTCTAATAATTAGAAGAGATATAAAGATTAGTATTATACTCTATATATAAAGTCTAGTTATACTTCTAGTTAAGAGAATATTACTTAAGGTCTTTAAGATCCTTTAGTTATATCTCTAGCTAATAGTTTAGATTATATTATATTAACTACTACTAGGAACTTAGTAACTTATCCTTCTTCTTATCTTCTAAGTCTTTAAATAAATCCTTAAAATTATCTTCGAGTAGATAGCTATACTAGTTATCTAGATATTTATAATACTTCTAGTAATATATAAACATATTAGTCTATAACTCAAATTAGATATTATTAAGTTTAAGAAGCTAGTTTTTATTCTAAAAGAGGTAATAAAATATAATCTTTATCCTAGTATAATCTATAATTTTAGTCTAATATTATAGCTAATAGGAGTATATAATTAGAAGTTATAGGATCTTAAGGCCTTTTTCTAATATAATTAAAGCTACTTAAAAACTTAAAATAAGTAGTATCTTTATACTACTCCGAATACTTTTAATATTTAGTAAGTAGAGATTTATATATCTAAATTCTATTACTAGATTTAATATAATATATTATAGTCTATTCTTTCTAGAAATAGTATTAAACTAAAATTATAGTATAGGTTTTATAATATAATAGGATATCTAAGAGAATCTAAAGTATCTTCTAAGTAGACTAGTTATACTAGAAGAGTAAAGTATTTAAAAGCTTCTAGATAATAGAGAGTAGTAGGATTTTAGTATTAATATAAAGAAAGATATCTCTTATAAGATTAAGATAAGTCTATATAAGATACTTAGACTTATTAATATACTTTAAGAGATAATTAAGAAGGACTTTAGCCTTAATATATAGGATAATATTAATATTAGTAAGTTATATTATATTTACTACTAGATTATATAGGTTTAAATAGATATTATTATATTTTAGCTAGAGATAATAGTATATAAAACTAAAGAGCTTCTCTAGGATAGACTTAGGATAAATAGAGTAAGAAAAACTTATATAATAGTTAGTTAAGCTAGTAATATAATTCTTCTAGAGATAGTATTATATATTATAATAGTACTATTAAACCTAATTAATTATATAACTAAGATACTTATAGGTATTATACTAATCCTAAGACTATAGCTAAAGATTAGAAAGAGCTTATTTATAGATAGAATACTTAATAACTAAAGAAGTAGGATTTATAGTAGAGATATATATATTCTAATAATAGATAAAGATTATATAAAGCTTAGATATATCTAGAAGATTAGGGTTAGGATATCCCTAAATCTAATATAATATATAGTTATATA
Source organism: Penicillium sp. CMV-2018d (assembly GCA_028827225.1). Classification (NCBI taxonomy): domain Eukaryota; kingdom Fungi; phylum Ascomycota; class Eurotiomycetes; order Eurotiales; family Aspergillaceae; genus Penicillium; species Penicillium hesseltinei. The sequence continues at coordinate 739,725 of JAPZBW010000003.1, forward strand.
TAGATCCCTAATCCTACTACTTATATTATAACTAGGAATTACTTACTATAAATATATATTTTAGGACTATATTTTAGAATAGCTAAAACTAGATATTAAACTACTAAGTAATAATATATAGGTTATTCTAGAGATTATTATAGGTAATATACTATTAGATAGCTATATCTCTTATAAGCTACTTAGGATAGTTAGAAAGATAATATATAAGATTATCTTAGTATAAATTAGCTATAAAGAGAGTAAGAAAAAGATAGACTAGACCGAGACTCTATATATATATAGTTAAATTATAATACTAGGTAGTCTAGAATAGCTAAATATCTTATAGATATATAGTAGTATAAATAATCTTATAAATAAGTCTCTAGATATCTAGAGAGTTATTTTTAAAGACTATATAAAAATTGTTAGTAGAGATCTAATAGTCTATATAGTTTTTAATAAAGAAATTGATCTAGTTTATAGTAGAATATTATATATATATATTAAAGACTATAAAGTAAAACTATAGATAATAAGTAAAGTAGCTAGATTTATATTATATTAGATATTAGATCTAATCTTTAAACTTAACTATATATATATATATAAAAGATTTTAAACTTAGCTTTTCTATAAGAAAAAAAAGAATAAGAAAGATAAAAGAAAGAATTAACTAACTATAACTAAACTTAAAGAGAGAAGTAGGTTATATAAAAGATAAAATAAGATAGTAATAAGACTATAAAACTATATATAGTAGATATAAGAGGATCTTAGATAGAGAATAGATAGTAAAGATAAGATTCTATAATATAGACGTTTTATTAAGCTTAGATTTAAGATTAGATATAGTAGTATACTTAAGACTAAGATTAGTTTAAATAGGAAGATTAGATAGATTTAATAGAAAAGGCTTATTAGACTTAATTATATATATATAGGAAGGGATCTAGTTAGAAATATTTTAGTTTATTAGTAGCTAGAAGAGCTAGATAAGATTAATAAGAAGATATTAGTAGCTAGAGTAATTCTATTTAAGAAAATTAAATTACTAGGTAACTATATAATAGTAAATAGTAAACTTATAATAGAACTAGTACTAAAGACTAGATTAACTATCTATATTTACTAGCTATAGAATAATAATATCTAGCTTAGTAAATAGAAGTAGGAGATAATAATAAATCTTAGATATATTAGTTATAAAGTATACTATATATCTATAGTAGAAATATTACTACTCTTAGACTTACTATATCTTAATAATTATATATATAAAGAAGATTAGTATCTGATTTATATTATTCTGTAGTCTATAAAAGTATATACAATCTATAGGATTTAGTTTCTAGTCTTTAGCTCTATCCTTTATATAGTATTAGATATAGATACTAGTATTACTATCTTAGACTAATAGCTTTATATAGAACTAATATTTATTATAGTAAATATAAAGCTCTATTATCTTAGTATATAGTATAGTCTAGAAATTATTAACTAAGACCTATTATTACTAGATTAAGAGGCTAGAGAGAGGATTATTATCTAGATTATAATATAATAGTATATAAAAGCTAGGAGATAAGATAGGTAGAGTAAAAAGAGGGTAGAGAAGTGGCCTAGATTATAGGGACTATTAATATAGAAAGAAAAAGAGATGGAATTTAGAGCTAGAGTATAGTAGAGAGCTTAAGTAGGGATTAGAATATAAAGATAGATATAATAAGACCGGATTAGGGAATAAAAAGAAGGCTAGTAAAGAGAGAGGTAGTATCTATAAGACCTTCTTATTAGTATAGTAGTATATATAGTAATCCTATTACTTTATATTATATATTCTAATTAAAGTAATAAAATATAGAAGTATAAAAGGACTAATTATTAATTTTAGAACTATAGGCTAGGGAAAAAAAAGAGTATATTAGTTAGAAAAAGATATATAGGAATATAACTAATATAAGTAGTAGTTTAGTTATAATAGTTAAGATATACTGTAGTTAGAAGACTAGACTAATATTAGTTAGAAAACTAGTCTAGGGGCTTAGTAATCTTATACTTAGTATATATATAGTAATTAGATTATAGGATATGTTACGAGCCAGGTCTTTGAAGAAAAGAGTGCTATTCAACGAAAATACTAAGTATAGAGAAGGGAAGGAAAGAAAAAGAGAGGAAGCAAGTCTAGCAGAGCTTTTGTAGGGCTCTACACAAACAATAACAAATAAACTATACAAATATCTATTAGGCTTAGAACCTTAACTAAAGTCAGAACTTAATAGCAGAATCCTCTAGATAGCCTTAATCGTTATATAATCCCTAGTTAAAACTATATTTAATCTCTAAATATAGGCTTATTATTATTAATATAATTATTAAGGATTTAATCTTCTCTATCTATATATAACTATTCCTATAAATATATTAGAAGACTAGGCTTTATAGGATACTAGTTATAGAAATCCTAAATCTTTTATAGAGTATACTTAAAATTCTCTATAAGATACTATTATAAGTTAAGATTATAATTAAGTTACTAGATATAATATTATAGCTTTTAGTAATATATTCTTATATCTAGGATTTTTTTAATCTTCTATTTATTCTCTTTAAAAATTTTAATTAGTAGTAATAGATTAATATATTATTCTTAAAGAGATTTTAATATTATTACTTTTTAAAGCTTATTTAGATTAAATACTAGATATATCTAGATTAAATTAGATAGATTAATCTAATATATATTTCTAATCTTTTTAAGAATTTTATATAGACTACTAATAAGATATAAAAGTTTTTAACTAGATTAATCTAATATCTAATCTTTTATTATTCTAAAAATATAATACTTAATATTAAAATCTTTTTCTTATTATTACTTATTTATTTACTAAATTATCTTCTATTAGAAATTAGTAATCTACTACTTTATCTTATTCTAGATATTATAAAGATAGATTAATATATTAACTATTTTTTATTTATTTTATATTATAATCTTCTAATCTCTTTAGTTAAATAATATAAAAGATTTATATCCTTATTTAATAAAGAAAGATAACTTTTTTATTATATCTTATAAAAGAATTAATATTATAAAATTAACTATTAGTAAATACTCTAACTAGTTATTTTAGTTAAATTCTATATATAATTTTAATTTTAATCTTTATATTATATATTAATTTATAATCTTACTTTAACTATTAGTCTATAGATAATAAGCTATAAAAAACTTTCTTTTAATTCCTAGGATTTAATAGAACTCTATCTAGAATTTAGAAATAAACTAATTATTTTAATCTAAAATAATACTATTAGATATATCTATACTCTAGAGTATATAATTAATAAAAAGTCTTATTATCTACTTTATTATTATTTTTTTATAATATAAGACTAAGATTAGTCTCTTACTAAAATAATCTATTATTATATAAATTATATTATAATTATAATAATCTTTAAAGAAAGAATAAAAGTCTATTATAATATATTATTAAAGTCTTTTAAAGATTAAAAGTAGATATAAAAGTCCTAGAATTTAATTATACTAAGATTTAGTTTATTTATATATTAGATAATTATAGATATATCTTTTTATATTCTTTATTAATTTAGACTAATAATATTATATAATAATTATCTTTTTTAGCTTCTTAATATTAGAATAGACTATTATTAGTTAGTAATATATATTATTAAGTAATCTAGCTTATAAATTATTTTTATTAAGAACTTTAAGTTATTCTTTAAAAAGAAGAAGCCTATCTTATAATATCTAGTAATTATTATCTTTATCTTTAGTAATCTAGTAGAATTCTACTAGTTTTATACTCTATTTATTAGTATACTTAATCCTTTCTATAATCTTCTAATATTAAATATCTTCTAGATTAATAAGACTAATCTTAATCTTAGATTATATATCCTTTTTTAGATATTTTATAGATAAGAGTATAATCTATTAATTATTATTAATATATAGAGTTTCTCTTTTTAATAGAATATCTATAATAATATTCTTTTTACTAGATTAATACTTAATTAAAAAATAAAACTATAAAAGAAACTTATTTTATCTTATTTATTATTAATTTATTTATTAAGTAGTTATAAAATATTCTAATAACTAGTAATTAGTAAGAATCTTAAAATAATTCTTTTATAATAGTTCTTTAAACTTAGATCTTTATTCTTATAATATATAAATAATTACTAGAAGTTCTTTATCTTAAATCTTATAATTTAATTCTACTAGTTATATTAACTTTAAGTAGAATACTACTAGATACTAAAAATTATTTTACTTATAATACTAAGTAAGTATTATCCTAAAAACTCTATCTAATATATCTATTTTAACTCTAGTTTTATAAGCTAGATTATAATAATAAAGAACTAGTATACTAACTAAATTTTACTTTAAGTATTAGAAAGCTTCTTTATATTATATTAACTAATTAAAGAGAATATCTTATCTTATTAATTAATATAAAGATTTTAAGATTATACTATAAGCTCTAATAAATTATTAATAGAAATTATAGAATCTAAGAAATAATTATACTTTCTTTATAGTAATTAGTACTAATTATAACTAAACTACTTTAATCTTTACTAGATCTATAGTAATATTATTAGTATTTATAATAAAGCCTAAGAACTTAGTTTTTATAACTAAGAACTTAGACTTTAATAAAGTAACTTATAATCTTATCTTTTATAGTTAATAAAGTACTTTTTTAATCTATTATTTATAATCTTTAATATTTTTACTATAGATTAAGATATTATCTATAAAAGTAACTATATATTTATCTAAATACTCTTTAAGTATATTATTTATAAATCTTTAAAATATTATAGAATTATTTATTAAGCTAAATAGTATTATCTTATACTTAAAAGATCTATATTATATATAGAATATAATAAAATCTTTAACTTCTAGTATTAATTAAATCTAATAGAATCCTTACTAGATATCTAGCTTTATATAGATCTTTATTTTACTTATTTACTAGATTATTTTATTAATTAATAATAATAGATAATAATCTTTTTTTATAATTATATTTAACTTTCTAAAATTAATATAGAAATATAATTCTCTATCTAGCTTTTTAGTTATTAAGATTAGTAAAGTATATAAAAAAGAGCTTAGAATAATAAAGTCTTTTTATAGATTCTCTAAGATATACTTTTTAATAACTTTTAGTTTTTCTAATAATAACTTATAAAGAGAATAGTATCTAGATATTACTTTAGTCTTAAATATAATATTATAATTAACTCTTAGTCTATAAAATAATAATTTATCTAATTTCTTTTTTAAAAAGACTTCTATAGGCTTATAATACTTCTTTAATAATATCTTTTAGATCTTCTTAATCTCTATATCCTATATCTAAGAACTTTTAATATTAATAATATAATTAATTTTATATAATAAGATAAAGAAGATTTTAGTCTCTTTATTAGTCTTTTTATACTTATATAACTAGTTAAATCTTATATCTCTAATAATATTAATATTAATTATTAATAGTATTTTCTCTAATTATTAAGACTTTAAAGTTATTATCTTATTTTTATTATTTAGACTCTAGTCTATCTTTCTTTATTTCTTAATCTATTAATATCTATACTAATACTTATAAATATATTTATAACTATTCTTTATCTTTAAGTCTTTTTAACTAAAAAGATAGTCTTATTAATTAGTATTTATTTAATAATTAGGATTTAGTTTTAGTTTCTAAAGAATAGTAGTAAATATTAGTATTACTATCTTACTTACTATATTATTAAAGAGTATCTTTTTATCTAACTAGATTATCTAATATTAGTAATAATCTAGTAAGATATTATAGTCTATAAATTATTTCTTTTTAAGAATTATATTATACTTTCTAAGATCAGTAATTAGTATTAGAATCTATTATTATATTTTATTATTTATATATATTATAAAAAAATTAATATATATAATTAGCTTATTAAACTTTCTATTAAATCTTTAAATAGGATACTTTTATCCTATATTCTCTACTTTTAATCTAAATTATTTATTAAAAAGTATACTTAATCCTTAATTTAAGAATATATATCTATTTATTCTAGTATTATCTAATACTAAAATAAAGAAAGAGTATTTATTATATATTAGTCTAATACTAAAAACTAAACTATCTCTAGGACTACTAATTAACTTATATAAATCTAATAAGTATAATAATATTTTTTATCTATCTAGATAGAAGACTTAATCTAGATATTAGCTTTTCTCTAATTATTATCTTTATTATTATTAAGCTTAATAATATAAGAAAAGAGATAAGTTATAATAATAATAATAATATTAGCTAGCTTCTTCTTTAGATAGTTATAAGTTATATATCTCTATTCCTTATAGTTAAAGTATTAATCTTTCTTTATTAAGATATCTTATTTAGTATTTAAAAGTCTTCTAAGATTAGTATTTTTTTTATATTTTATATAAAAAGTATATACTAATATTAATATTAGTTTTAGAGTTATTCTTTTATCTATATTATTACTAGTAATAATAGTAGATTATATATAGAAAGTAGTCTTTACTTTTTACTATAAATTAATCTTATAAAATATATTTTAATAAATCTTAGTAAAAGATTTAAAAGTTATAATATTTTAGTTAATAGCTTATATTATCTAATTTTATAATAGATATAGAAGTTTTAAGTATAAATTATACTTTTAGTTTTTCTTAATTATAATAGCTTCTTTTATAAGCTATATAAATTCAGTAAGAAAGTCAGTAAAGCTATCCTTAGACTTTATTATTAACTTATAATATATAGTATATACTTCTATATATTAATTTAGATTAGTAAAAATAGTCTTTAGATAGATAATTATATCTTTAGTATCTATATATAGATTACTAGAATTAGAACTTATCTATAGTATAATATATAACTAGATCTTATTCTTATAGTAACTCTATATATAAAGCTTATAGTATATAAGTAATAGATAATAGTCTATATTAGTCTCTAGCTTAGACTTCGGCACGACCCACTATAACCCGGACCCAACCCAACCCAACCCAACCCAAAATAGGTTTTAGGTCTATTGCCTCGACCTAATAATGGGTTTTGGGTTATACCTAATAACCCAAAACCTATTAGATAACCTATTAGGGTCCTAATATAGAGCAAACTAGCTAAACAGCCTTCTAGAGTAGAGCTATATAATTAATATACTTTTTACTTATAATATTAAGTATTTTATTTATAGATAGGTCTTCTAGAATAAATAAGGATAAATTAGATAGTTATATTAGGATATATTTCTCTAATATTGCTTAAAATTATTATCTACTCTACTCTTATATTTTCTTCCTAAGGCCTATATCTAAGTTATAGACTCTAATAACTATAGCTTTATTATCTCTATATCTATATCTATTAGATAAGAAGATATCTCTTATAGTCTATTATCTACTCTCTCTTTCTCCTCCTTCTTTTCTTTTTTCTTATTATTACTAATTAAATTAAGCTTAGTATTCTTTATATAATTATTAATTTCTTTCTTTAATAACTCGAACTTAGCTAATAAAAAGAACTACTAGAGCTACTTTATCTTAGCTTTTTTAAGATTAAATCTTATTATATATAGAAATAATATAAGCTCTTTAATTATTTTAGATCTTAAATAATTATAATAATAATAATAAATATCTTAAATAGTATTAAAGAGCTATTTAATACTAGTACTAGCTACTAGGATAAAAAGAATATTATAAGTAAGTAATATAATTATAGAAAAATAGGATTAGTTCTCCTACTAGAATTAAAGAGATTTAATCTTAATTAGATCTAATAGTATAAATAATTAGTATTATTCTCTATAAAGAAAAAATAGATTATTAATATACTACTATTAAGATATTATATTATTTTATTATTAACTAGCTTTATAGATATCTTATTACTCTTTAGTATCTTATTTAGCCTAGAACTAGAAGCTATTATTAGAGTATTAGTTAATCTATAACTTATTATAAGATACTTTTAATATAGAATTAATAACTCCTAGAATAATTTCTAGTAGATATTATACTAATAAGACTCCTAATTATTAGATAAGAAGAATTGAAATCTATTATTAAATATTAGTATTATCCTAATTATATAGATATATCTTTTAAGATTATTAGTTTAAAAGTAATACTTATTAAGCTTTAAGTAACTAGCTATAAATACTCTAAATATATCTAATTTCTATAAAATATATTTATATTTAAGTAATATCTCTACTTTAAAAAAGTGATTAAAAAGGGTATTATATAGCTTAAAGATAAGATATATTATAACTTCCTTTATCTTTAAGAGTTCTATTATATAGTTAAAGAATAACTAAATAATTTATAGAAGATAGTTAATCTAATACTATTCTTAATTATTAAGTAATATCTTTTTATAGTTATACTCTTTATAAAAAGACTAGAAAAAACTATATAATCTTTTTATATAATAAAATATTAGGAATATAGAATTCTACTAAGTTCTTATATCTTAGATTAGAATAAGCTAGGATCTCTTTTCTTAAAATTAGAGAAAGACTATCTAGTATTAAGGACTTATATAGATATATATAATAAAATAGTAGATCTTATTTAAGATATATAAGATTCTCTATATCTAATATTAAGTATTTATCTTTACTATAGATAACTTCTAGTTAGTCTACTTTATTTCTATATTCTTATTTAGAAGAATAGTCTTTAGATAATTAAAAAGCTAGTTTAAATATAGCTAGATAATATAAATAAGATAGGATATTTAGATTACTATTATATTACTAGAGAGTATCTACTATATAGTATTAACTATTATCTTATTATTAGTAATATTATTAGTTATAACTCTAAATATCTAATCCTAGATATAATACTTAACTAGAGTTTTAAAGACTATACTACTTAGATTTAAACTAATATAAGAGTTATAAAGTAGTTTAAATCTAAATAGAATCTCTTAGTATATCTAATTACTATTAATAAAATAGCTAGTAATAGCTATAAATACTTAATTATATAGAAAAGTCTAATAATCTAATATAATTAAGATTTTTATATTATTAAATAGTATTTAGAGAATAGACTTCTATTATTCTATAATAATATTATAGAGATAATAGTATATTATAGTAGTAGAGAGTATTAAAGAGATAGATAATATAGAATAGACTAATTAGAATAATTTATAAAATACTAGATATTTAATAAGATAGAATAGAAGTTAATTAAGAATAAGAAATTAAAGAAGATACTCTTCTTAAACTAACTATAAAAAAGAAGCTTTTAATTAGCTATTATCCTATATATCTAAGAGTATTAGTAAAATCTAATAACTAAATAAAATATAAGAGTTTACTATCTTTTAAAGAAACTTAGTAATTTCTTCTTTCTCTCTTTATTAAGCTTTATAATAGTCTACTATCTTTAAATACTTTAATATTATTAATATATTATAATAGTCTTTACTACTAAATAATAAAGAATAAGAATACTCTAGGATCTTTAAATAGTACTTATATATTATCTTTAGTATATTATCTTTAGTATAGGTAACTTAGTTAAAGTTATTCTATATATTTAAATTATAATTTAAGTCTTAAAAAAGCTTATTTTTCTATTTATAGTTAGTTTATAGCTACTAGTTAATCTATTCTTTATATATTATATTATTATAAAGTATATATATCTTTCTCTAATTAGGACTAATATAGATAAGAGAAGATAGGATTAGTAGAAGATTAGAGGATTAAAAGAAGTTAGTATTAATAATATTAAAAGGTTTAATTATAAGTTAGCTACTAGATAGGATTAAAGCCTAAAAAGAAGGAATAAAATAGCTAAGATTATCTATATCTCTATTAAAAAAAGTAGATAGGAAGTTAGAATACTAGCTTTAAGATATAATTATTATAAAGATAAATACTATAAGGAATATAAGAGGAATAATTAGAGAGAGTATATACTTATAAAAAGAGAGTTTTAGATAATAAATATATAAATAGATTAAGTAAAGTAGATATATTAAATAATATAAGATATAAGATTAATTAATTAACTATATAAGCTATATTTAAATAGATCCGATCTAATAGAACCTAATAGAATCTATTTATAACCTATTATAATCTATTATAATCTATTATAACCTATTATAATCTATTAGAACCTAAGAGAACCTATTTATAATCTATTTCCTCTAAAGATTACTAAGAAATATTTTATCTAGAGTATATATAAGAGTATAAAGATTATTTATAAACTACTCTAGTTCCTATAGTATATTAATTACTAGATATATTAATTAAGAATATAAGAAAAGAGATATTTAACTTTAAAATAATATTAATTATATAGAAAATAAACTAAGATTAAAAAATTTCTATTTCTATTTATATTTATATTTAAATATATATAGACTTATCTCTATTATAAATATATATTTCTAATAGTCTATATTTAAGAAATATATAAATTGATAGAATATTACTATACTATAATTAATCTTAATTTTTATTAGTAATTAATATAATATAAAGTAAATTAGCTTTAAATTTAAAGTAATTATATAAAATTTCTAACTTATTACTATGATAATATAGCAATATTCGATAGATAAACCGGAATAGTTATAAAAAATAGTAATTTTGTTTAATAACTTAGTATTGTTATAAATGCTAAGACCTATATTTTATGCTAAAATAGGTTTAAATAGGTTATTATTAGGTTATTAGGTTTAACCCATTAGGTTTTAGGTTAGGTTAAGTTATAGAAGGCGGAACCCAAAACCCAATGGGTTAGGTTTTGGGTCAGAGTCTTTGACCCAAAATGGGTTCTGCTGAAGTCTAATATCTTATTCTAGCTATACTAACTATTCTTTTATAATAAACTATCTATAAGTAGTTAAAGATATTTATTAATAAATACTAAAAAAGACTTCTCTAGAGTCTACTACTAAATAGAAAGCTTTCTCTTATACTAGACTATTAGATATTACTATTTTAGTAGATATTTATAATAGTAATAGGCTACTTTCTTAATAAAGATTAGAAGTACTAAGAGATTCTTCTTAGCTTTAAGCTACTCTCTAGTATATATTCTAGATTGAATCTTAGTAAGATTATTATCTATATATTATAAAAGTATAATATTCTTAATTAAGTACTTATAATTATTACTAATAATACCTTAAACAATATAATACTAGTTTAGACTATAAATAACTTAGTAAAGACTAGACCTGGCAGTGACCCTCCGGGTGGTCCATGATCTTGGACCCTCCACCCGCCCCTCCGAGGGTCAGGGTCCCTTATGAGCGAACCTGACCCGACCCTGACCCTCCACGACCTGCAGCGACCCTCCGATGCATAAATCCATAGCACTAAACCTAATTAGGACGTATAAACCTGCTTATATAATTAAAAATGTATAATTATTTATATAAAATTTATTTTTATCACAAAATTTACTTGTTTGTATTGTTTGACGACCCTCAGGGTCACCCGCGGGTGACCCTCGGAGGGTCTAACCTCAGGGTGACGACCCTGAGGGTCGGAGGATTGGACCCTCGGACCACCCTAGTGGCGGGGCGGGTAGAGGGTCGTGAGGGTCACCCGCAGGTCACTGCCAGGTCTAGTAAAGACTATCTAATTAAGCACTAATTTTATAATTATCTATATATCTTATATTACTTATATTATTTAAATTAGTCTTATAGATTTATTTAGGAAGATAAAGGCTTCTCTAAGTAATAATACTACTAAGTTATACTAGTCTAATAATTATATAAGGATATTATATATATATTAAAGAAAGTATAAGATTATAGATATACTTAATAAGATAGACTATATTCTAAATATTACTTCTATATACTAATATCTCTTCTAAGTTTAGAATCTTATTATTTATATTAATATAAGTCTATAATAGTAGGATATATTTTATACTCTTTAGGATAAAGAGTCTAAACTTATTTTAATTTAAGATATTAAGATATAATAGAATTTAATCTTTCTAATATTTTAATAAGTAAAGAGACTATAACTAGTATTTAATATCTTTTATTTATAATATAAATAATCTTACTTTATATTAAGTCTAAGAGAATAGAGATAGATTAAATATCTACTTTTTATCCTTAAATTATTCTATAAGTTTATAAATCTTATATCTAAGACTAAAGACTTAAGTATTTATCTTATCTTTAGTATATATAATTATCTTTTTAACTATCTTAAAAAGACTATTACTATATTTAGATAAAAGAAAGTTCTTTAGAAATAGCTTATATAATCTATTTTTAAAGCTATATTAGAGAAGCTTTTAAAATACTATAAAGATATAGATAGTATTAAGAGATATCTTTATACTATTAATATAATTTTATCTTTATCTTAAAAGCTTTAGTTCTTCTTATTAAAGGAATAAGAATCTAAGAATCCTAATAAAGCTAGTTAGAAGGATATTTACTAAGATAGTCTTAAGATTTAAATTAAATATTATAAGAAATAGCTTAATATTAGAAAAAGTTAGTTATTACTAAATAATCTTTTATCTAGGATTAGGATATCTAAACTTAAATCTATATTAAAGATAAATAACTTCTAGTAATCTATTACTTTATAAAAGAATAAATTAACTTAATATCTTTATTCTAGTAAGTCTAACTATCTATTTTAAAGCTTTATATTAAACTAATATATATCTAGCTTTATAGTATTTATTATCTTATACTTTTTAGAAAGAAAACTAATATAAATAGCTTATTCTTTTAAGTATTATTTATAATATTATATCTATTTTAGCTACTAGTATAAATATAAAGTAATTATTTAATTTTATATATAATATTTATTATTACTAATAAGATTTATTTAAGCTAAAGATAATCTAGGATATTATAATATTTATATATATAATAAGATTTAATCTATAAAAGAATTAGTAATTAATTCTCTAGAAGTATCTATCTTTCTAAAAGATTATAACTTTAATAAAGATAAGTAATATAAAGATTATATTATTTAAATTAATTAATAATACTAAAAAAGATATAATTAAATAGACTTAGTCTTAACTAACTTTATAACTATTATCTAATACTATACTTAGAAAAAGATAAAGAAATAACTTACTAAATAAAGATAATAATATATAATCTAATCTTAAAAAAAGTATAGATAAAGATAGTAAAATTCCTCTTTTTTACTTATCTAAAAGAGTTTAGAAGATATTAAAAAGATTTAATAGATATATAGTAGATAGAAACTAGGTTTAAGAATATATATTAGAAGTTATTATAATAATATATTACTAAATTAATTCCTTAAGAAGCTTAGATATATAATTAGGATACTTAAAATTATAGAAGAAATCTATATAAATTATATATATTATAAGATTTACTTATTTATACTATTTAATAACCCTTAGGATCACTTATAGGTAATCCTTAGAGGGTCTAACCTTAGGGTAACAACCCTTAGGATCAGAAGGTTAGACCCTCGGACTACCCTAGTGATAGGGCGGGTAGAGGGTCATAAGGGTTACCTATAGGTCACTGCCAGGTCTAATAAATAGACTCTTATTACTTATTTATTTATTATTAAGTCTAATAGATTAGTTATAGTTGTGATGATTGAGGCTGTCTAGAGGATTCTGCCATCAAGTTCCGACTTCAGTTAAGGTTCTAAGCTTGATAGATGTTTATATAGTTTGTTTGTTATTGTTTGTATAGAGTCCTATAAAAGCTCTACTAGACTCGCTTCCTCTCTTTTTCTTTCCTTTCCTTCTCTATGTTACGTGCTAGATCGATCAAGAAAGAAAGAGTGCATTCCAACGAGAATAACAAAGCTAGAGAAGGAAGAGAGAGAGAGAAGGAAAGAGAGAGCTGGCAGAGCATGGGGTTTAAATAGTAGAGTGCTCCCCCATGCTAGCAAATAATCAAACAATGCAAAATCCTTCCTCCTTCCTAATTAGGCTTAGTAGCACTTTATAAACAAAGGAAAGAAAGCAAATAAATATAAAGCATATAAAGTATGCAAACTAAGCAAGTATATGACAAAGGAGAGAATAAGCGAGTATAATATATATATAATATATAAGCAATATAATGAATATAATATATATAGAGTATGTAGATATTATAATGATATAGATCGTGATATAATCCCTATAAAAAAATCTATCTAGTTCCTAGATAATAATACTAAAAATGTTAAATAGCTAGTATTAAAATCATGATTATAGGGAGAAGCTAAGAGAGAGAGGTATTAATAGAGATCTAGTTAGTTATTATTAAAACAATTCTAATAAAGTCTGGATATATAATAAGAAAGAGTTAAAGTTAATAGAAGAAAGTATTTAAACTTAATAATATAAGCAGTAAGGTATTTATTAGTAATCTACTTAATTGAAAGGAGACGATCTTCAGCTTCTTAAGTCTTATATAGATTATTATAAATTTAATAGAGTTAAATTAAGAATTATATTAATAAAGGAGATAGTAGAGAGAAGCTTATTAAATAGCTTTTTAATAAGTTAAAGCTTGTTAAAGAGCTTTAATTAACTAAGACTAAGCTTAAATTTTATTATAAAGGTTATTAATAGTAGAAGTAAATTTAGTATAGAGCTCTACTTAAAGTTAATAAATTTGTTAATCTATTTTAATAAAGATTAAGATAAGATAATAAGATTAATAAAATTATACTTAAATCTTTGCCTAGAGAAGTTGTAAAAGAAGAAAAAATATATTGTAATAAGATAGTAGAAGGATATAAATAGTCTTTAAGTCTATAGCTTACTAAGTATCCTAGAGTAGTCTAATCTCTAGTTTATATACTTAGATATATTATATTACTAAGCTATCCTTCTAAAAGAAGAGTTATTTTAAGCTAAGAGTATACTTATAGTAAGACCTTTATATAGCTATATAAAAGTGAATGCTAATACTATCTATAGGCCTTTATAGAGGGAGCTTTATTATTATATTATATACTAGATTGATCAAGAAAGAAAGAGTATATTTTAACGAGAATAATAAAGCTAGAGAAGGAAGAGAGAGAGAGAAGGAAAGAGAGAGCTAGCAGAGTATAGGGTTTAAATAGTAGAGTGCTCTCTTATACTAGTAAATAATCAAATAATACAAAATCCTCCCTCCTTCCTAATTAGGCTTAGTAGTACTTTATAAATAAAGGAAAGAAAGCAAATAAATATAAAGTATATAAAGTATATAAACCAAGTAAGCATATAATAAAGAAGAGAATAAGCAAGTATAATATATATATAATATATAAGCAATATAATAAATATAATATATATAGAGTATATAGATATTATAATGATATAGATTGTGATATAACCCCTACGAAAAAATCCATCTAGTCCCTAGATAATAATACCAAAAATGTTAAATAACTAGTATTAAAATTATGATTATAGGGAGAAGCTAAGAGAGAGAGGTATTGATAGAGATCTAGTCAGTTATTATTAAAACAATTCTAATAAAGTCTGGATATATAATAAGAAAGAGTTAAAGTTAATAGAAGAAAGTATTTAAACTTAATAATATAAGTAGTAAGGTATTTATTAGTAATCTATTTAATCGAAAGGAGATAATCTTTAGCTTTTTAAGTCTTATATAGATTATTATAAATTTAATAGAGTTAAATTAAGAATTGTATTAATAAAGGAGATAATAGAGAGAAGCTTATTAAATAGCTTTTTAATAAGCTAAAACTTATTAAAGAGCTTTAATTAACTAAGACTAAGCTTAAATTTTATTATAAAGATTATCAATAGTAGAAGCAAATTTAGTATAGAGCTCTACTTAAAGTTAATAAATTTGTTAATCTATTTTAATAAAGATCGAGATAAGATAGTAAGATTAATAAAATTGTATTTAAATCTTTACTTAAAGAAATCGTAAAAGAAGAAAAAATATATTATAATAAGATAGTAGAAGGGTATAAATAGTCTTTAAGTCTATAGCTTACTAAGTATCCCGGAGTAGCCTAATCTCTAGTTTATATACTTAGGTATATTATATTACTAAGCTGTCCTTCTAAGAGAAGAGTTACTTCGAGCTAAGAGTATACTTGTAGTAAGACCTCTATATAGCTATACAAAAGCGAATACTAATACTATCTATAGGCCTTTATAGAGGGAGCTTTATTATTATATTATATACTAGATCGATCAAGAAAGAAAGAGTGCATTCCAATAAGAATAATAAAGCTAGAGAAGGAAGAGAGAGAGAGAAGGAAAGAGAGAGCTAGCAGAGTATAGGGTTTAAATAGTAGAGCGCTCCCCTATACTAGCAAACAATCAAACAATGCAAAATCCTCCCTCCTTCCTAATTAGGCTTAGTAGCACTTTGTAAACAAAGGAAAGAAAGCAAACGAATGTAAAGCATGCAAAGCATGCAAACCAAGCAAGCATGTGACAAAGGAGAGAATAAGCGAGTGTAATATGCATATAATGCATAAGCAATGTAATGAATGTAATGCATATAGAGTATGCAGATGTCATGACGACGTAGATCGTGACACTCTATACTTAGTATTTTTGTTAAATAGCACTCTTTTCTTTAAAGATCTAGCTTATAATATAATATTAAGTACTATTTTTAATTCTATAAAGAGATAAGGTTATATAGACTATTATTATAATTAGTCCTAGTCCTACTTTATCCTACTTCCTATTCTTTAGTACTATATAAGCTAAGACTTAACTTAAACTGAACTAAATTTAGTCTAACTAATTAAAATAGTTAAGACTTAATAAAACCTAATAAACTATAATAAGTAGCTAGTTATTATTATATCTAATAATAAAGATATCCTAGAATATAAGATAGATATTTAAGAACTAAAGACTCTAATAAGATTAGTTAAGACTAATAAATATAAATATAATAAAGATAAAGATAATACTAGAGAAGGATTGTTTTTTTTATATAAATAACTACTAAATACTCTTTCTAAGAAGAGATTCTATAAACTTACTTATTAATATAAATAATTAGAGTAGAAGTATTAAGAGCTTAAGAATAAAGTTATAGTTCTTTTAGTTAAGAGGGTTAATTTTAATAATATAATTAAGAATCTAAAGATTAAATATAATAAAGCTATTATTTATTATAATCTAGTAATTAAGGATTATAATAATGTTATATTTAAGCTTCTAAACTAAAGTAATAGCTTTAATATACTAATTATAAAGACTATTACTAACTAAAAGACTATAAAAATACTAGATACTCTAATATTTAATAATAGTAAAAAGATCTAATTTAAGACCTAGAAAATAGTTATATACTAGAAACTAGAAGCTAATACTAATTATTACTTATTGTCTATATATTATAAGCTCTATATATAGAGTTACTATAAGAGAAAGACTTAGTTATATATTATATTATAAATAAGTTCTAATTCTAGTAATCTATATATAGATATTAAAGATATAATTACTTATTTAAAGACTATTTTTACTAATCTAAATTAATATACTAAAATATATATTATATATTATAAGTTAATAATAAAGTCTAAGAATAGCTTTATTAATTTTCTTATTAAGTTTATATAACTTATAGAAAAAGCTATTATAATTAAGAAAAGCTATAAGTATAATTTATACTTAAAGCTTTTATATCTATTATAAAACTAGATAATATAGACTATTAACTATTACAAGCCAGGTCTTTGAGGAAAAGAGTACTATTCAACGAAAATACTAAGTATAGAGAATAAAAGGAAAGAGAGGAAAGAAACATCAAGACAAGAACCTTTGTAGGGTCCTATCTTACTAAGCAAACAGTGTAAAATCCTATAAGATAGAAATATCTAGTAGAAAACTCTTCTATATACAGTAAATAGTAATAGAAAGTTAGGGTAGTTAGGAATAGTAGAAATATAGTCTATCCGGATTATTATATAATCTCTAGCTAAAACTATATTTAGCCCCTAAATATAGGCTTATTATTATTAATATAATTATTAAAGATTCGATCTTCTTTACTAGTATATAACTATTCCTATAAATATATTAGGGAACTAGCCTTTATAGGATACTAATTATAGAAATCCTAAATCTTTTATAGAGTATACTTAAAATTCCCTATAGGATATTATTATAAGTTAAGATTATAACTAAGCTACTAGATATAATATTATAGTTTTTAGTAATATATTCTTAAATCTAGGATTTTTTTAATCTTTTATTTATCTTCTTTAGAAATTTTAATTAGTAGTAGTAGATTAATATATTATTCTTAAAGAGATTCTAGTATTATTACTTTTTAAAGCTTATCTAGATTAAATACTAGATATATCTAGATTAAATTAAATAGATTAATCTAATATATATTCCTAATCTTCTTAAGAATCTTATATAGACTACTAGTAAGATATAAGAGTTTTTAATTAGGTTAATCTAATATCTAATCCTTTATAGTTATAAAAATATAATCTTTAATATTAAAATCCTCTTCTTATTACTACTTATTTATCTATTAAACTATCTTCTATTAGAAATTAGTAATCTACTATTTAATCTTATTCTAGATATTATAAAGATAGATTAATATATTAACTACTTCTTACTTATTCTATATTATAGTTTTATAGTCTCTCTAATTAAATAATATAGAAGGTTTATATCTCTATTTAATAAAGAAAGATAACTTCTTTATTATATCTTATAAAAAAATTAATATTATAAAATTAACTATTAGTAAATACTCTAATTAGTTATTCTAGTTAAATTCTATATATAGTCTAAGTCTTTATATTATATACTAGTTTATAATCTTATTCTAACTATTAGTCTATAGATAATAAGCTATAAAAAGCTTTCTCTTAATTCCTAGGATTTAATAGAACTCTATCTAGAATTCCGAAATAAACTAACTATCTTAATCTAAGATAATACTATTAAATATATCTATACTCTAAAGTATATAATTAATAAAGAGTTTTATTATTTACTTTACTATTATCTTCTTATAATATAGAATTAAGATTAGTCTTTTACTAAAATAATCTATTATTATATAAACTATATTATAACTATAATAATCTCTAGAGAAGGAATAGGAGTCTATTATAATATATTATTATAGTCTTTTAGAGATTAGAAGTAGATATAGAAGTCCTAGGATTTAATTATACTATAGTTTAATTTACTTATATATTAGATAATTATAGATATATCTTTTTATATCCTTTACTAATTTAGACTAATAATATTATATAATAGTTATCTTCTTTATCTTTTTAATACTAAGATAAGCTATTATTAGTTAATAATATATATTATTAAGTAATCTAGTCTATAGGTTATCTTTATTAGGAACTTTAAGTTATTTATTAAAAAGAAGAAGTTTATCTTATAATATCTAGTAATTATTATTTCTATCTTTAGTAATTTAGCGGAATTCTACTAGATCTATATTCTATCTATTAGTATATTTAATCTTTTTTATAATCTCTTAATATTAAGTATCTTCTAGATTAATAAGACTAATCTTAATCCTAGATTATATATCTTCTTTTAGATATTCTATAGATAGAAGTATAATCTATTAGCTATTATTAATATATAGAGTTTCTTTTTATAATAGTATGACGATCTGGACGGACTATATTTCTGCTATTCCTGACCGCCCTTACTTTCTGCCACTATTTACTGCATACAGAAGAGTTTTCTACTAGATATTTCCGTCTTATAGGATTTTGCACTGTTTGCTTAGTAAGATAGGATCCTATAAAGATTCTTATCTTGATATTTCTTTCCTCTCTTTCCTTTTATTCTTTATACTTAGTATTTTTATTAAATAGTACTCTTTTCCTTAAAGACCTAGCTTATAATATAATATTAAGTATTATTCTTAATTCTATAAAGTAGTAAGATTATATAGATTATTATTACAATTAATCCTAGTCCTATTTTATTCTACTTCCTATTCCTTAGTATTATATAAGCTAAGACTTAACTTAAACTAAACTAAATTTAGTCTAACTAATTAAAATAGTTAAGACTTAATAAAACCTAATAAACTATAATAAATAGCTAGTTATTATTATATCTAATAATAAAGATATCCTAGAATATAAGATAGATATTTAGGAACTAAAGATCCTAATAAGATTAGTTAAGATTAATAAATATAAATATAATAAAAATAAAGATAATACTAGAGAAAGATTATTCTCTTTATATAAATAACTAATAAAAACTTCTTTAAAGAAAAGATTCTAGGAACTTATTTATTAGTATAAGTAACTAGAATAAAAGTATTAAGAGCTTAAGGATAAAGTTATAGTCTTTCTAGCTAAGAGAATTAACTTTAATAATATAATTAAGAGTCTTAAGATTAAATATAATAAAGCTATTACTTATTATAATCTAGTAATTAAGGATTATAGTAATCTTATATCCTAGCTTTTAAATTAAAATAATAGCTTTAGTATATTAATTATAAAGACTATTACTAATTAAAAGACTATAAAGATATTAAATATCTTAATATTTAGTAATAATAAAGAGATCTAATTTAAGATCTAAGAAATAGTTATATACTAGAAACTAGAAGCTAATACTAATTATTATCTACTATCTATATATTATAAGCTTTATATATAAAGTTATTATAAGAGAAAGACTTAGTTATATATTATATTATAAATAAGTTCTAATTCTAGTAATCTATATATAGATATTAAAGATATAATTACTTATCTAAAGACTATTTTTACTAATCTAAATTAATATACTAAAGTATATATTATATATTATAAGTTAATAATAAAGCCTAAGGATAGCTTTACTAATTTCTTTATTAAGTTTATATAGCTTATAAAAGAGACTATTATAATTAAGAAAAATTATAAATATAACTTATATTTAAAACTCTTATATCTATTATAAAGCTAGATAATATAGATTATTAACTAAGATATTATAACTTTTAAATCTTTTATTAAGATCTACTAGAGTATATCTTATAAGATTAATCTATAGTAAAAAGTAAAGACTACTTTCTATATATAATCTACTATTATTACTAGTAATAATATAGATATAAGAATAACTTTAAAACTAATATTAATATTAGTATATACTTTTTATATAAAATATAAAGAAAGTACTAATCCTAGAAGACTCTTAAATACTAAATAAAATATCTTAATAAAAGAAGATTAATATTTTAACTATAAAGAATAGAGATATATAACCTATAACTATCTAAAAAAGAAGCTAGCTAATACTATTACTATTATTATAGCTTATCTCTTTTTCTATATTATTAAACTTAATAATAATAAAGATAATAGTTAAAAAAAAGCTAATATCTAGATTAAGTCTTTTATCTAAATAGATAAAAAGTATTATTATACTTATTAGATTTATATAAGTTAATTAGTAGTTCTAAAGATAGTTTAGTTTTTAGTACTAGACTAATATATAATAAATATTCCTTTTTTATTTTAGTACTAAATAATACTAAAGTAGATAGATATATATTCCTAAATTAAAGATTAAATATACTCTTTAGTAAATAATTTAGATTAAAAGTAGAGAGTATAGAATAGGAGTATTCTATTTAAAGATTTAATAGAAAGCTTAGTAAGCTAATTATATATATTAATTTTCTTATAATATATATAAATAGTAAAGTATAGTAATAAGTTCTAATATTAATTGTTAATCTTAGAAAATATAATATAATTCTTAGAAGGAAATAGTTTATAGACTATAATATCCTACTAGATTATTACTAGTATTAGATAATCTAGCTAGATAAGAAGATACTCTTTAATAATATAATAAGTAAGATAGTAGTACTAATATCTATTATTATCTTCTAGAAACTAAAACTAAATCCTAATTATTAGATAGATATTAATTAATAAAACTATCTTTTTAGTTAAAAGAAATTAAAGATAAAGAATAGTTATAAGTATATATATAAATATTAGTATAGATACTAATAGATTAAGAAATAAAGAAAGATAAGCTAGAATCTTAATAATAAAAGTAAGATAATAATTTTAAAGATTTAATAGTTAGAGAAGATACTATTAATAATTGATATTAGTACTATTAGTAATATAGGATTTAACTAACTATATAAATATAAAAAGACTAATAAAGAGACTAAAATCTTCTTTATCTCTTTATATAAGATTAATTATATTATTAATATTAAAAGTTCTTAGATCTAGAATATAGAGATTAAAGAGATTAAAAAGATACTACTAAGAGAGTATTATAAGCTTATAGAAGTCTTCTTAAAAAAGAGATTAGATAAATTACTATCTTATAGATCTAGAGTTAATTATAATATTATACTTAAAGCTAAAATATAATCTAGATACTATCCTTTTTATAAGTTATTATTAAAAAAGCTAAAAGCTATTAAGAAGTATATTCTTAAGAATTTATATAAAGATTTTATTATCCTAAGCTTCTCTTTATATATATTACTAATCCTAATAGTTAAGAAGCTAGATAAAGGATTATATTTTTATATTAATTTTAAAAGATTAAATATAATTATAAAAAAAGATTATTATCTACTATTACTAATTAATAAAATAATCTAGTAAATAAGTAAGATAAAAATCTATATAAAGTTAGATATCTAGTAAGGATTCTATTAGATTTAATTAATACTAGAAGCTAAAGATCTTACTATATTCTATATATAATATAGATTCTTTAAGTATAAAGTAATATTATTTAGCTTAATAAATAGTTCTATAATATTCTAGAGATTTATAAATAATATACTTAGAGAGTATTTAGATAAATATATAGTTACTTTTATAGATAATATCTTAATCTATAATAAGAATATTAAAGATTATAAATAATAAGTTAAAAAAGTACTTTATTATCTATAGAAGATAAGACTATAGATTATCTTACTAAAATCTAAATTCTTAATTATAAAAACTAAGTTCTTAGGCTTTATTATAAGTATTAATAGTATTATAATAGATCTAGTAAAGATTAAAGTAGTTTAGTTATAGTTAATACTAATTATTATAAAAGAGATATAATTATTCTTTAGATTCTATAATTTCTATTATTAATTTATTAGAGCTTATAGTATAATCTTAAAATCTTTATATTAACTAATAAGATAAAATATTCTTTTTAAATAGTTAATATAGTATAAAGAAGCTTTCTAATACTTAAAGTAGAATTTAGTTAGTATACTAGTTCTCTATTATTATAATCTAGCTTACTAGACTAGAGTTAAAATAGATATATTAGATAAAGTTTTTAGAGTAGTATTTACTTAGTATTATAAATAAGATAATTTCTAGTATCTAATAATATTCTACTTAAAGTTAATATAACTAGTAGAATTAAATTATAAGATTTAAAATAAAGAACTCTTAGTAATTATTTATATATTATAAGAATAAAGACTTAAGTTTAAAGGACTATTATAAAAGAATTATTTTAAGATTCTTACTAATTATTAGTTACTAGAATACTTTATAATTACTTAGTAAATAAATTAATAATAGATAAGATAGAGTAAGTTTCTTTTATAGTTTTATTTCTTAATTAAGTATTAATCTAGTAAAAAGAATATTATTATAGATATTTTATTAAAAAAAGAAACTTTATATATTAATAATAGTTAATAGATTATACTTTTACTTATAAAATATCTAGAAAAAGATATATAATCTAAGATTAAGATTAGTCCTATTAATCTAAAGGATATTTAATATTAGAAGATTATAGAAAGAGTTAAGTATACTAATAAATAGAGTATAGATCTAGTAGAATTCTACTAGATTACTAAAGATAGAGATAATAATTACTAGATATTATAAAATAGACTTCTTTTTTTTAAAAAATAACTTAAAGTTCTTAATAAAGATAATCTATAAGCTAGACTATTTAATAATATATATTACTAATTAATAATAGCTTATTCTAGTATTAAGAAATTAAAGAAAATAATTATTATATAATATTATTAGTCTAAATTAATAAAGAATATAAAAAGATATATCTATAATTATCTAATATATAAATAAACTAAATTATAATATAATTAAATCCTAAGACTTTTATATCTACTTCTAATCTCTAAAAAATCTTAATAATATATTATAATAGACTTCTATTCTTTCTCTAGAGATTATTATAATTATAATATAGTTTATATAGTAATAGATTATTTTAGTAAAAGACTAATCTTAGTCTTATATTATAAAAAGATAATAGTAAAGTAGATAATAAGACTTTTTATTAATTATATACTCTAGAGTATAGATATATTTAATAGTATTATCTTAGATTAAGATAGTTAGTTTATTTTTAAGTTTTAGATAGAGTTCTACTAAATCCTAAGAATTAAGAAGAAGCTTTTTATAGCTTATTATCTATAGACTAATAGTTAAAGTAAGATTATAAATTAGTATATAATATAAAGACTAAGATTATATATAGAATTTAACTAGAATAACTAGTTAGAGTATTTACTAATAATAGATTTTATAATATTAATTCTCTTATATAATATAATAAAAAAGTTATCTTTCTTTATTAAATAAGAATATAAACCTTCTATATTATTTAACTAAAAAGACTATAAAATTATAATATAGAATAAATAAAAAGTAATTAATATATTAATCTATCTTTATAATATCTAGAATAAGATTAAATAATAGATTATTAATTTCTAATAAAAGATAGTTTAATAGATAAATAAGTAGTAATAAGAAAAGGATTTTAATATTAAAGATTATATTTTTATAATTATAAAGGATTAGATATTAGATTAATCTAATTAAAAACTCTTATATCTTACTAGTAATTTATATAAGATTCTTAAGAAGATTAGAAATATATATTAGATTAATCTATTTAATTTAATCTAAATATATCTAGTATTTAATCTAGATAAGCTTTAAAAAGCAATAATACTAGAATCTCTCTAAGAATAATATATTAATCTACTACTATTAATTAAAATTTCTAAAAAAAATAAATAAAAGATTAAAAAAATCCTAGATTTAAGAATATATTACTAAAAACTATAATATTATATCTAGTAGCTTAATTATAATCTTAACTTATAATAGTATCCTATAAGGAATTTTAAGTATACTCTATAAAAGATTTAGGATTTCTATAACTAGTATCCTATAAAGTCTAGTTCTTTAATATATTTATAGAAATAGTTATATATTAGTAAAGAAGATTAAATCCTTAATAATTATATTAATAATAATAAGCCTATATTTAAGGACTAAATATAGTTTTAACTAGAGATTATATAATAATCTAGATAGATTATATTTCTACTATTTCTAACTATCCTAACTTTCTACTATTATTTATTATATATAAAAGAGTTTTCTACCGGATATTTCTATCTTATAGGATTTTATACTATTTGCTTAGTAAGATAGAACCCTATAAAGATTCTCGTCTTGATGTTTCTTTCCTCTCTTTCTTTTTATTCTCTATACTTAGTATTTTCGTTGAATAGCACTCTTTTCCTTAAAGACCTGGCTTATAACAATCCGTACTAGTAAAATCTCGCTAAAATTACTATATCTAGTAATTTTTTTATATATCTCTATGAATTTTAGTCATATGATTGCCTAAATAGGTAATTTCTTAGCATTTCTTGGCATATTTGCTCTGTTTGATATCTATTGGATATCTATAGAAATCCAATGGATATTAGGTCTATATCCAAATCCTTAAGACTACAGATCTTGGATATCAAAAAATATCTATATCCGCAGTTTGCGGATATAGATTGTGGATATCTACAGACATTACAGATCATACTACAGTCTACCTATAGGTAACCCTTACAACCCTCTACCCGCCCCGCCACTAGGGTAATCCGAGGGTCTAACCTTCCGACCCTAAGAGTCATTATCCTAAGATTAGACCCTCTAAGGATTATCTATAGATAATCTTAAGGGTTATTAAATAGTATAAATAGACAAATCTTATAATATATATAATTTATATAGATTTTCTCTATAATTTTAAATATCCTAATTATATATCTAAGCTTCTTAAGGAATTAATTTAATAATATATTATTATAATAACTTCTAATATATATTCTTAAACCTAGTTTCTATCTACTATATATCTATTAAGTCTTTTTAATATCTTTTAAACTCTTCTAGATAAATAAAAGAGAGGAATTTTACTATCTTTATCTATACTCTCTTTAGGATTAGATTATATATTATTACTTTTACTTAGTAAGCTACTTCTTTATCTCTTTCTAAGTATAGTATTAGATAATAATTATAAAGTTAGTTAAGACTAAGTCTATTTAACTATATCTTTCTTAGTATTATTAATTAGTTTAAATAATATAGTCTTTATATTACTTATCTTTATTAAAGCTATAATCTCTTAAAAAGATAGATACTTTTAGAAAATTAATTACTAATTCTCTTATAGATTAAATCTTATTATATATATAAATATTATAATATCCTAGATTATCTTTAATTTAAATAAATCTTATTAGTAATAATAAATATTATATATAAAATTAAATAATTACTTTATATCTATACTAATAGCTAGAATAGATATAATATTATAGATAATACTTAAAAGAATAGACTATTTATATTAGTTTTCTTTTTAGAAAGTATAAGATAATAAATATTATAAAGCTAGATATATATTAGTTTAATATAAAGCTTTAAAATAAATAATTAGACTTATTAGAATAAAAATATTAAATTAGCTTATCTTTCTATAAAGTAATAGACTACTAGAAGTTATTTATTTCTAATATAGATTTAAGCTTAGATATCCTAACTCTAGATAAAAGACTACTTAATAATAACTAACTTTCTCTAATATTAAACTATTTCTTATAGTACTTAATTTAAGTCTTAAGACTATCTTAGTAAATATCCTTCTAACTAGCTTTATTAAGATTCTTAGATTCTTATTCCTTTAATAAAAAGAACTAAAGCTTTTAAGATAAAGATAAAATTATATTAATAATATAAAGATATCTCTTAATACTATTTATATCTTTATAATATTTTAAAAGCTTCTCTAATATAGTTTTAAAGATAGATTATATAAGCTATTTCTAAAAAACCTTCTTTTATCTAAGTATAGTAATAGCTTTCTTAAGATAGTTAAAAAGATAATTATATATACTAAAGATAAGATAAATACTTAAGTCTTTAGTCTTAGATATAAGACTTAGAAACTTATAGAATAATTTAAAGATAAAAAGTAGATATTTAATCTATCTCTATTCTCTTAGACTTAATATAAAGTAAAACTACTTATATTATAAATAGAAGATATTAAATACTAGTTATAGTCTTTTTATTTACTAAAGTATTAGAAAGATTAAATTTTATTATATCTTAATATCTTAAATTAGAATAAGTTTAGACTCTTTATCCTAGAAAGTATAAAATATATAAATAATAAGATTCTAAATCTAGAAGAGATATTAATATATAGAAGTAATATTTAGAATATAGTCTATCTTATTAAATATATCTATAATTTTATACTTTCTTTAATATATATATAATATCTTTATATAATTATTAGACTAGTATAATTTAGTAGTATTATTACTTAGAGAAGCCTTTATCTTCCTAAGTAAATCTATAAGACTAATTTAAATAATATAAATAATATAAGATATATAAATAATTATAGAATTAGTACTTAATTAGATAGTCCTTATTAAATTATTTATAGTCTAAACTAGTATTATATTATTTAAGATATTATTAGTAATAATTATAAGTATTTAATTAAGAATATTATACTTTTATAATATATAGATAATAATCTTACTAAGATTTAATCTAAAATATATACTAGAGAGTAGCTTAAAGCTAAAGAGAATCTCTTAATACTTCTAATCTTTATTAAAAAAGTAGCTTATTACTATTATAAATATCTACTAAAATAGTAATATCTAATAGTCTAGTATAAAAGAAAGCTTTCTATTTAGTAGTAGACTCTAGAGGAGTCTTTCTTAGTATTTATTAATAAATATCTTTAATTACTTATAGATAGTTTATTATAAGAGAATAGTTAGTATAGCTAGAGTAAGATATATATATTTAATTATATTAGTAAACTCCTAGTATTTAAGAAATA
The DNA here is from genome assembly GCA_028827225.1 of Penicillium sp. CMV-2018d. NCBI lineage: Eukaryota > Fungi > Ascomycota > Eurotiomycetes > Eurotiales > Aspergillaceae > Penicillium > Penicillium hesseltinei. The sequence continues at coordinate 767,944 of JAPZBW010000003.1, forward strand.
AAAATACAAGATATAATATAATAATAAGATTTAGTAGCTTCTATTCCTAAATATCTTATAAGAAGATAGAAGACTAAGCTAATATATTTACTATTTATAGATAAGTTAGTAAAGAAGATAATATATAAAAATATAATATATAGCTTTCTCTAGTAAATTCCTAATATTTAGTCTTCTTAATATAGATCTAGTATAATTAATCCTCTTTCTATACTTATTTATAGATAAGATACTAGTATAAGTGTTATAAGCCAGGTCTTTAAAGAAAAGAGTGCTATTCAATGAAAATACTAAGTATAGAGAATAAAAGGAAAGAGAGAAAAGAAATATCAAGATAAGAACCTTTATAAGGTCCTATCTCGCTAAGTAAATAGTATAAAATCCTATAAGACAAAAATATCTAGCAGAAAACTCTTCTATATATAGTAAATAGTAGTAGAAAGTCAGGATAGTTAGGAATAGCAAAAATATAGTCTATCTAGATTATTATATAACTTCTAGCTAAAACTATATTTAGCTCCTAAATATAGGCTTATTATTATTAATATAATTGTTAAAGATTCGATCTCCTTTACTAGTATATAATTATTCTTATAAATATATTAAAGAACTAGGCTTTATAAGATACTAGTTATAAAAATCCTAAATCTTTTATAGAGTATACTTAAAATTCTTTATAGGATATTATTATAAGTTAAGATTATAACTAAGTTACTAAATATAATATTATAGTTTTTAATAATATATTCTTAAATCTAGGATTTTTTTAATCTTCTATTTATCTTCTTTAGAAATTTTAATTAGTAATAATAGATTAATATATTATTCTTAAAGAGATTCTAGTATTATTACTTTTTAAAGTTTATCTAGATTAAATACTAGATATATCTAGATTAAATTAAATAGATTAATCTAATATATATTCCTAATCTTCTTAAGAATCTTATATAGACTATTAATAAGATATAAGAGTTTTTAATTAGATTAATCTAATATCTAATCCTTTATAGTTATAAAAATATAATCTTTAATATTAAAATCCTTTTTTTATTATTATTTATTTATCTATTAAACTATCTTCTATTAGAAATTAGTAATCTACTATTTAGTCTTATTCTAGATATTATAAAGATAAATTAATATATTAACTATTTCTTATTTATTCTATATTATAATTTTATAATCTCTTTAGTTAAATAATATAGAAGATTTATATTTAATAAAGAAAGATAACTTCTTTATTATATCTTATAAAAGAATTAATATTATAAAATTAATTATTAGTAAATACTCTAACTAGTTATTTTAATTAAATTCTATATATAATCTAAGTCTTTATATTATATATTAGTTTATAATCTTACTCTAACTATTAATTTATAGATAATAAGTTATAGAAAGCTTTCTCTTAATTCCTAGGATTTAATAGAACTCTATCTAGAATTCTAAAATAAATTAATTATCTTAATCTAAGATAATATTATTAGATATATCTATACTCTAGAATATATAATTAATAAAAAGTCTTATTATTTACTTTACTATTATCTTTTTATAATATAAAACTAAGATTAGTCTTTTATTAAAATAATCTATTACTATATAAACTATATTATAATTATAATAATCTCTAGGAAAAGAATAGAAGTCTATTATAATATATTATTATAATCTTTTAAAGATTAGAAGTAGATATAAAAATCCTAAGATTTAATTATATTATAGTTTAATTTACTTATATATTAGATAATTATAAATATATTTTTTTATATTCTTTACTAATTTAGACTAATAATATTATATAATAATTATTTTCTTTATCTTTTTAATACTAAAATAAATTATTATTAATTAGTAATATATATTATTAAATAATCTAGTCTATAGGTTATCTTTATTAGGAACTTTAAGTTATCTATTAAAAAGAAAAAGTCTATTTTATAATATCTAGTAATTATTATTTCTATCTTTAATAATCTAGTAGAATTCTACTAGATCTATACTCTATTTATTAATATATTTAATCTTTTCTATAATCTTTTAATATTAAGTATCTTCTAGATTAATAAGACTAATCTTAATCCTAGATTATATATCTTTCTTTAGATATTCTATAGATAGAAATATAATCTATTAACTATTATTAATATATAAAGTTTCTTTTTATAATAAGATATCTATAATAGTATTCTTCTTACTAGATTAATACTTAATTAAGAAATAAAACTATAAGAGAAACTTACTTTATTTTATCTATTATTAATTTATTTATTAAATAGTTATAAAGTATTCTAATAACTAGTAATTAGTAAGAATCTTAAAATAATCCTTTTATAATAGTCCTTTAAACTTAGATCTCTACTTTTATAATATATAAATAATTACTAGAAGCTTTTTATCTTAAATCTTATAATTTAATTCTACTAGCTATATTAACTTTAAGTAGAATACTACTAGATACTAGAAATTATCTTACTTATAATACTAAGTAAGTATTACTTTAAGAACTTTATCTAATATATTAGTCTTAACTCTAGTCTTTTAAGCTAGATTATAATAATAAAGAATTAATATATTAACTAGATTCTACTTTAGATATAAGAAAGTCTTTTTATATTATATTAATTATTTAAAAGAAATATCTTATCTTATTAATTAATATAATAATTTTAAGATTATATTATATATCTTAATAAATTATTAATAAAAGTTATAAAATCTAAAGAATAACTATATTTTCTTTATTATAATTAGTACTAACTATAACTAGACTACTTTAATCTTTACTAGATTAATAGTAATATTATTAGTATTTATAATAAAACCTAAAAACTTAGTTTTTTTAACTAAGAATTTAGACTTTAGTAAAGTAATCTATAGTCCTATCTTTTATAGTTAATAGAGTATTTCTTTAATATATTATTTATAATCTTTAATATTTTTATTATAGATTAAGATATTATTTATAAAGATAACTATATATTTGTCTAAATACTCTCTAAATATATTATTTATAAATCTTTAGAATATAGCTAGACTATTTATTAAACTAAATAGTATTATCTTATATTTAAAAGATCTATATTATATATAGAATATAATAAAATCTTTAACTTCTAATATTAATTAAATCTAATAGAATCTTTACTAGATATCTAGTTTTATATAGATCTTTATTTTTATTTATCTATTAGATTATTTTATTAATTAGTAATAGTAAATAGTAAATATAGTCCTTTATCTAGCTTCTTAGCTATTAGGATTAGTAAGATATATAGAAAAAAGCTTAGAATAATAAAGTCTTTTTATAGGTTCTCTAGAATATACTTTTTAGTAGCTTTTAGTTCTTCTAATAATAATTTATAAAAAGAATAGTATCTAGATATTACTTTAGTCTTAAATATAATATTATAATTAACTCTAGATCTATAAGATAATAGTTTATCTAACTTCTTTTTTAAGAAGACTTTTACTAGTTTATAATACTTCTTTAGTAGTATCTTCTAGATCTCTTTAATCTTTATATCTTATATCTAAGAATTCTTAATATTAATAATATAATTAATTTTATATAATAAGATAGAAAAGATTTTAGTCTCTTTATTAGTCTTTCTATATTTATATAACTAGTTAAATCTTATATCTCTAATAGTACTAATATTAATTATTAATAATATATTCTCTAATTATTAAGTCTTTAAAGTTATTATCTTACTTTTATTATTTAGATTCTAGTTTATCTTTTTTTATTTCTTAATTTACTAATATCTATATTAATATTTATAGATATACTTATAACTATCCTTTATCTTTAACTTCTTTTAATTAAAAAGATAGTCTTATTAATTAATATCTATCTAATAATTAAGATTTAGTTTTAGTTTCTAGAGAATAGTAGTAGATATTAATACTACTATCTTATTTATTATATTATTAAAAAGTATCTTTTTATCTAGCTAGATTATCTAATATTAATAATAATCTAGTAAGATATTATAGTTTATAAATTATTTCTTTCTAAGAATTATATTATACTTTCTAAGATTAATAATTAATATTAGAATCTATTATTATACTTTACTATCTATATATATTATAAGAAAATTAATATATATAATTAGTTTACTAAGCTTTCTATTAAATCTTTAAATAGAATACTTTTATCTTATACTTTTTACTTTTAATCTAAATTATTTACTAAGAAGTATACTTAATCTTTAATTTAAGAATATATATCTATCTACTCTAATATTATCTAGTACTAAAATAAAGAAAGAGTATCTATTATATATTAGTCTAGTATTAAAAACTAAACTATCTCTAGGACTATTAATTAACTTATATAAATCTAGTAAATATAGTAATACTTTTTATTTATCTAGATAAAAGACTTAATCTAGATATTAGCTTTTCTCTAACTATTATCTTTATTATTATTAAGTTTAATAATATAAAAAGAAGAATAAGTTATAATAATAGTAATAATACTAGCTAGCTTTTTTTTTAGATAGTTATAGATTATATATCTTTATTCCTTATAATTAAAGTATTAATCTTTCTTTATTAAGATATCTTATTTAGTATTTAAAAATCTTCTAAGATTAGTACTTTCTTTATATTTTATATAAAAAGTATATACTAATATTAATATTAGTTTTAGAGTTATTCTTATATCTATATTATTACTAATAGTAATAATAGACTATATATAAAAAGTAGTCTTTACTTCTTACTATAAATTAATCTTATAAGATATACTCTAGTAGATCTTAGTAAAAGATTTAAAAGTTATAATATCTTAGTTAATAGTCTATATTATCTAGCTTTATAATAGATATAAGAGTTTTAAGTATAAGTTATATTTATAGTTTTTCTTAATTATAATAGTCTTTTCTATAAGCTATATAAACTTAGTAAGAAAATTAGTAAAACTATCCTTAGACTTTATTATTAACTTATAATATATAGTATATACTTTAGTATATTAATTTAGATTAGTAAAAATAGTCTTTAGATAGATAATTATATCTTTAGTATCTATATATAGATTACTAGAATTAGAGTTTATTTATAATATAATATATAACTAAGTCTTATTCTTATAATAACTCTATATATAAAGCTTATAATATATAGATAATAGATAATAATTAGTATTAGCTTCTAGTTTCTAATATATAACTATTTCCTAGATCTTAAATTAGATCTTTTTACTATTATTAAGTATTAGGATATCTAATATCTTTATAGTCTTTTAGTTAGTAATAGTCTTTATAATTAGTATACTAGAGCTATTATTTTAATTTAGGAGCTAAAATATAAGATTATTATAATCCTTAATTACTAGATTATAGTAAGTAATAGCTTTATTATATTTAATCTTAAGACTTTTAATTATATTATTAAAGTTAACTCTCTTAACTAGAAGGACTATAACTTTATTCTTAAGCTCTTAATACTTCTATTTTAATTACTTATATTAATAAGTAAGTTTATAAAATCTTTTTTTAGAAGAAATATTTAGTAGTTATTTATATAAAAAGAATAATCCTTCTTTAGTATTATCTTTATCTTTATTATATTTATATTTATTAGTTTTAACTAATCTTATTAGGATCTTTAGTTCTAAAATATTTATCTTATATTCTAGGATATCTTTATTATTAGATATAGTAATAACTAGCTACTTACTATAATTTATTAAGTTTTATTAAGTCTTAATTATTTTAATTAGTTAGACTAAATTTAGTTTAGTTCGAGTAAAGTCTTAGTTTATATAGTACTAAGAAATAGGAAATAGGATAAAGTAAGACTAGGACTAATCGCAATAATAGTCTATATAATCTTACTATTTTATAAAATTAAGAATAATACTTAGTATTATATTATAAGCTAGGTCTTTAAAGAAAAGAGTACTATTTAACAAAAATACTAAATATAGAGAATAAAAAGAAAGAGAGAAAAGAAATATTAAGATAAGAACCTTTATAGGATCTTATCTTACTAAGCAAATAGTATAAAATCCTATAAGATAGAAATATCTAGTAGAAAACTCTTCTATATACAGTGAATAGTGGTAGAAAGTCAGGGCGGTCAGGAATAGTAGAAATATAGTCTGTCCGGATCATCACAATAAGTAGCTATTAGATAATTAAGAATCTTCTAATATTACTTATATATTATATCTAGTTTCTTATCTTTAGTATTTATTACTTAGTTAAAACTATTCTAATATATTACTTAATAATATATATCCTAGTTAATATATTTAGACTTCTTAAATTCTATCTAAAGCTACTATTTAATAAATTCCTTACTTATTATATTATAATATAAAATAAAGAAATTAATATAATTAGGATTAAGTATTATAAGATAAGAAGATAAAGATAGATATTATAAAAAGCTTAAAGTAAATAGATAACTATTATATACTAATATTAAGATTTATTAACTTTCTAATATATAAGAGATTATAAATAATATATTAGTAAGAAGAATATATTAAAAAGTATCTAATATTACCTTCTTATAGATTAAAGAAGTATAAGTATTAGAAAATTAGGATATATTTAATATAGATATATAAATATAAATATAGTAAAAAGTAAAAGACTTATAGTAAATTACTTTCTATAATTAAGATATAAAGGACTAATATTTATAATTTATAAAATTAATCTCTTAACTTATTATAATAAATACTATTAGTTAGTTTATAAGGATTACTCTTAACAATCCTTAGTAACCTTTATTTAGACCCTTAATAACTCTTAATAAATCTTAATAAATCTTAGTAATCCTTATTTAGATCTTTAATAAATCTTAGTAATCTATATTTATTATAAGCTAGGTCTTTGAGGAAAAGAGTGCTATTTAACGAAAATACTAAGTATAGAGAATAAAAGGAAAGAGAGGAAAGAAATATCAAGATAAGAACCTTTATAAGATCCTATCTTGCTAAGTAAATAGTATAAAATCCTATAAGATAGAAATATCTAGTAGAAAACTCTTCTATATATAGTAAATAATGATAGAAAGTTAGGATAATTAAGAATAGTAGAAATATAGTCTATCTAGATTATTATATAACCTCTAGCTAAAACTATATTTAGTCCCTAAATATAGGCTTATTATTATTAATATAATTATTAAGGATTTAATCTTCTTTACTAGTATATAATTATTCTTATAAATATATTAAAAGACTAGGCTTTATAGGATATTAGTTATAGAAATCCTAAATCTTTTATAGAGTATACTTAAAATTCCTTATAGGATACTATTATAAGTTAAGATTATAACTAAGTTATTAGATATAATATTATAGTTTTTAATAATATATTCTTAAATCTAGGATTTTTTTAATCTCCTATTTATCTTTTTTAGAAATTTTAATTAGTAGTAATAGGTTAATATATTATTCTTAAAGAGATTCTAGTATTATTACTTTTTAAAGCTTATCTAGATTAAATACTAGATATATCTAGATTAAATTAGATAGATTAATCTAATATATATTCCTAATCTTCTTAAGAATCTTATATAGATTATTAGTAAGATATAAGAGTTTTTAACTAGATTAATCTAATATCTAATCTTTTATAATTATAAAAATATAATCTCTAATATTAAAATCCTTTTCTTATTACTACTTATTTATTTATTAAACTATCTTCTATTAAGAATTAATAATCTACTATTTAGTCTTATTCTAGATATTATAAAGATAGATTAATATATTAATTACTTCTTACTTATTCTATATTATAGTTTTATAGTCTTTCTAGTTAAATAATATAGAAGGTTTATATTCCTATTTAATAAAGAAAGATAATTTCTTTATTATATTCTATAAAAGAATTAATATTATAAAATTAACTATTAATAAATACTTTAACTAGTTATTCTAGTTAAATTTTATATATAATCTAAGTCTTTATATTATATACTAGTTTATAATCTTACTCTAATTATTAGTCTATAGATAATAAGCTATAAAAAGCTTTCTTTTAATTCCTAGGATTTAATAGAACTTTATCTAGAATTCTAAAATAAACTAACTATTTTAATCTAAGATAATATTATTAGATATATCTATACTCTAGAATATATAATTAATAAAAAGTCTTACTATTTATTTTATTATTATCTTTTTATAATATAGAATTAAGATTAGTCTTTTACTAAAATAATCTATTACTATATAAATTATATTATAATTATAATAATCTCTAGAGAAGAAATAGAAGTCTATTATAATATATTATTATAGTCTTTTAGAGTTTAGAAGTAGATATAAAAGTCCTAGGATTTAATTATATTATAGTTTAATTTACTTATATATTAAATAATTATAGATATATCTTTTTATATCTTTTATTAATTTAGACTAATAATATTATATAATAATTATCTTCTTTATCTTCTTAATACTAGGATAAGCTATTATTAATTAGTAATATATATTATTAAATAATCTAGCTTATAGATTATCTTTATTAAGAATTTTAAATTATCTATTAAAAAAAAGAAGTCTATTTTATAATATCTAGTAATTATTATTTCTATCTTTAGTAACTTAGTAGAATTCTATTAGATCTATACTTTATCTATTAATATATTTAATCCTTTTTATAATCTTCTAATATTAAATATCTTCTAGATTAATAGGACTAATCTTAATCCTAGATTATATATCTTTCTTTAGATATTTTATAAATAAAAATATAATCTATTAATTATTATTAATATATAAAGTTTCTTTTTATAATAAGATATCTATAATAATATTCTTCTTACTAGATTAATACTTAATTAAGAAATAAAATTATAAAAGGAACTTATTTTATTTTATTTATTATTAATTTATTTATTAAGTAATTATAAAGTATTCTAGTAATTAATAATTAATAAGAATCTTAAAATAATCTTTTTATAATAATCTTTTAAGCTTAGATCTCTACTCTTATAATATATAAATAATTATTAGAAGCTCTTTATCTTAAATCTTATAATTTAATTCTATTAGTTATATTAACTTTAAGTAGAATACTATTAGATACTAAAAATTATCTTACTTATAATACTAAGTAAGTACTATTCTAAGAACTCTATCTAATATACTAGTCTTAATTCTAGTCTTTTAAGTTAGATTATAATAATAAAGAATTAGTATATTAACTAGATTCTATTTTAGATAAGAAAGTCTCTTTATATTATATTAACTATTTAAAAGAAATATCCTATTTTATTAGCTAATATAATAGTTTTAAGATTATATTATATATCTTAATAAATTATTAGTAAAAATTATAAAATCTAAGAAATAATTATACTTTCTTTACTATAATTAATACTAATTATAACTAGACTATTTTAATCTTTATTAGATTAACAGTAATACTATTAATACTTATAATAAAACCTAAAAACTTAGTTTTTTTAACTAAGAATTTAGACTTTAGTAAAGTAATCTATAGTCTTATCTTTTATAGTTAATAGAGTATTTCTTTAATATATTATTTATAATCTTTAATATTTTTATTATAGATTAAGATATTATTTATAAAGATAACTATATATTTATTTAAGTACTTTCTAAGTATATTATTTATAAATCTTTAGAATATAACTAGACTATTTATTAAACTAAATAGTATTATCTTATACTTAAAAGATCTATATTATATATAGAATATAATAAGATCTTTAGTTTTTAATATTAATTAAATCTAATAGAATCTTTACTAGATATCTAGTTTTATATAGATCTTTATTTTATTTATTTACTAGATTATTTTATTAATTAATAATAATAAATAGTAATCTTTCTTTATAATTATATTTAATCTTCTAAAATTAATATAGAAATATAATCCTTTATCTAGCTTCTTAACTATTAAGATTAGTAAAATATATAAAGAAAAGCTTAGAATAATAAAATCTTTTTATAGATTCTCTAGAATATACTTCTTAATAGCTTTTAGTTCTTCTAATAATAACTTATAAAAAAGATAATATCTAGATATTATTTTAGTTTTAAATATAATATTATAATTAATTTTAGATCTATAAGATAATAGTTTATCTAACTTCTTTTTTAAAAAGACTTCTACTAGCTTATAATATTTCTTTAATAGTATCTTTTAGATCTTTTTAATCTCTATATTTTATATCTAAGAACTCTTAATATTAATAATATAATTAATTTTATATAATAAAATAGAGAAGGTTTTAATCTCTTTATTAATCTTTCTATATTTATATAACTAGTTAAATCCTATATTTCTAATAATATTAATATTAATTATTAATAATACTTTCTCTAATTATTAAGTCTTTAAAATTATTATCTTATTTTTATTATTTAGATTCTAGTCTATCTTTCTTTATTTCTTAACTTATTAATATCTATACTAATACTTATAAATATATTTATAATTATTCTTTATCTTTAACTTCTTTTAATTAAAAAGATAGTCTTATTAATTAATATTTATCTAATAATTAGGATTTAGTTTTAGTTTTTAAAGGATAATAATAAGTATTAATATTATTATCTTACTTATTATATTATTAAAAAGTATCTTTTTATCTAGCTAGATTATCTAATATTAGTAATAATCTAATAGGATATTATAATCTATAAATTATTTCCTTCTAAGAATTATATTATACTTTCTAAGATTAATAATTAGTATTAGAACTTATTACTATATTTTACTATTTATATATATTATAAGAAAATTAATATATATAATTAGCTTATTAAGCTTTCTATTAAATTCTTAAATAAGATACTCCTATCTTATACTCTTTACTTTTAATCTAAATTATTTACTAAGAAGTATATTTAATCCTTAATTTAGAAATATATATCTATCTACTTTAATATTATCTAATACTAAAATAGAGAAAGAGTATCTATTATATATTAGTCTAGTACTAAAATCTAAACTATCTCTAGAACTACTAATTAACTTATATAAATTTAATAAGTATAATAATACTTTTTATCTATTTAGATAAAAGACTTAATCTAGATATTAGCTTTTCTTTAACTATTATCTTTATTATTATTAAGTTTAATAATATAAAAAGAGAAATAAACTATAATAATAATAATAATAATACTAGCTAGCTTCTTTCTTAGATAGTTATAGATTATATATTCCTATTTCTTATAATTAAAGTATTAATCTTTCTTTATTAAAATATCTTATTTAATATTTAAAAGTCTTCTAGGATTAATACTTTCTTTATATTTTATATAAAAAATATATATTAATATTAATATTAGTTTTAAAGTTATTCTTATATCTATATTACTACTAGTAATAATAGTAAATTATATATAGAAAGTAGTCTTTACTTCTTATTATAAATTAATCTTATAAAATATATTTTAATAAATCTTAGTAAAAGATTTAAAAGTTATAATATTTTAGTTAATAGCTTATATTATCTAATTTTATAATAGATATAAGAGTTTTAAATATAAGTTATATTTATAGTTTTTTTTAATTATAATAGTCTTTTCTATAAGCTATATAAATTTAATAAAGAAATTAGTAAAGCTATCTTTAGACTTTATTATTAATTTATAATATATAATATATACTTTAATATATTAATTTAGATTAATAAAAATAGTCTTTAGATAAGTAATTATATCTTTAATATTTATATATAGATTATTAGAATTAGAACTTATTTATAATATAATATATAACTAAGTCTTTCTTTTATAATAATTCTATATATAAAGCTTATAATATATAAGTAGTAAATAATAATTAATATTAGCTTTTAGTTTCTAGTATATAATTATTTCTTAGATTTTAAATTAAATCTTTTTATTATTACTAAGTATTAGGATATCTAGTATCTTTATAGTCTTTTAGTTAGTAATAGTCTTTATAATTAATATACTAAAACTATTATTTTAGTTTAAGAGCTAGAATATAAGATTATTATAATCCTTAATTACTAGATTATAGTAAATAATAGTTTTATTATATTTAATCTTAAGACTTTTAATTATATTATTAAAATTAACTCTTTTAGTTAAAAGGACTATAACTTTATCTTTAAACTTTTAATACTTTTATTCTAGTTATTTATATTAATAAATAAGTTCCTAGAATCTCTTTTTTAAAGAAGTCTTTATTAGTTATTTATATAAAGAGAATAATCCTTCTTTAGTATTATCTTTATCTTTATTATATTTATATTTATTAGTCTTAACTAATCTTATTAAAATCTTTAGTTTCTAAATATCTATCTTATATTCTAGGATATCTTTATTATTAGATATAGTAATAACTAGCTACTTACTATAGTTTATTAGATTTTATTAAGTCTTAACTATTTTAATTAATTAGACTAAATTTAGTTTAGTTTAAGTTAAGTCTTAGCTTATATAGTACTAAGGAATAGGAAGTAGGATAAAATAAGACTAGGACTAATTATAATAATAGTTTATATAATCTTATTACTTTATAGAATTAAGAATAGTACTTAATATTATATTATAAGCTAGGTCTTTAAAGAAAAGAGTACTATTTAACAAAAATATTAAATATAGAGAATAAAAGGAAAGAGAGGAAAGAAATATCAAGATAAGAACCTTTATAGAGTCCTATCTCACTAAGCAAATAGTGCAAAATCCTATAAGATAGAAATATCCGGTAGAAAACTCTTCTGTATACGGTAAATAGTAGTAGAAAGTCAGGGCGGTCAGGAACGGCAGAAATATAGTCCGTCCGGATCGTCACAATATTAACTTATAGTAAACCTCCTCTTTTAACTATTTTAGGATTTATTATATCTCCTTAGCTAAATCTTATAAATATTAGAAAAGTAGTAGTATTTCTAAAGTATTAAGTCTTTAAAATCTCAATTTCCTAATACTTATTAGAAAAATAGTAGTATATTTAAGTTATAGTAATTATTATATAAAGTCTTCTAAATCTTACTTTTCTAATATATATTAAAAAGATAGTAATATATTAAGTTATTTTATTATTTAGTAATAGATATCAAATATATATATTATTAATATATATCTCTACTATAATATATACTAAATAGTTTAATATTACTTAGTATCTCTTTTCTACAATTATATAGTATAAAATATATATAGAATAAAGAGAACTATAATCAAAATATAATATTATTAAATAATTTTATAATATTTGATAACTTTAATAGTCATAAGTTAGTATTTATAGTCTAGTAGACAAGACATATATAAATAATAGTATTTTATTAGGATAGGTAAGTAGATTTATCTACCTAAAGTAGGCTTAGTGCTATGAATTTATGCATCCGAGGGTCACTACAGGTCGTGGAGGGTCACCCGCGAGCGACCCTCGGAGGGGCGGGTGGAGGGTCCAAGATCATAGACCACCCGGAGGGTCACTGCCAGGTCTAGACATATCATCACCCCTTTCAATGAACAAACACTATTTATTTGACATGATTATTAACGTAACAGATTAAAGAATAGAGTGACACGTTCATAATCAACATCTGACCCAGGGGGGCCGGATTTCGGGACTCCTCTGGCTGGCCCAGCAATAGCTTCCAAGTCAACCTTTGTCATGCCAGGGTGCAGATGGATATCATATGAAAGTGTAGCTGCATCTCCAGATGAATGAAGGCGCTGTATACCCATGAGTGCAACGATCTTTACCTGTCGCTGGGAAGTACTAGCCGCTAAACGAGGCCTGACTGTCAGTACACTATGCGACGGAGGAAGATGGACTGCGATATTCTGCTGTGAAACAAGCGACGAAGGGGGGATATCTAGGCAGAAGTCCGGTTGCAACGACAAAGAGGCATGTGTTAGAATCCGAACATTACTAATCAAAGCCATCCTTGGGTCTGGCTTGTAGTTAGCTGAAAGTCCCGCAAATCTCAGTGGGGGTCACACCTTGGCCTGATCGCCTTAGAAGCGAATCCATGGGCGAGTAGCCGAAATGCGGCTGGTAACGGGCTGGCAAGGGGTTAGCAAGTGCTGGGAGCTGGGTAACACTTTTGCTAGGCGACAAATGTCTACTAAGCGCAACATACCTGAACCCGAAGATGAATGTCGAGGGACATCCAAAGAGACATCAAAAGGCGCATTGGGGGGATTTTGCGAAGTGGATATTGTCAGGGTGGCTGTGTTTGATATTGAGTCCAGTAAGCCCTGCGCACCCATGGAACTGTTCTGTTGCTGCTCTGAACCAGATGGTGTGGTTATGGTGCTTGACTTGGGACTGTCGAATTGCCCCCCCAAAGAGAATTCTCGGGGAGACCTATTGGTTTCTTGACCTGCTGGTAATCCAGCTCCGGCAATATCTTGCGTATTGCCTTGGGATTCGTTCTTGAACGTGATATCTGAGGGGTGTCCATCGTGTTTGGATAGTGTATCGGAGCTCTGCCCAGGCATTTTCAAGGTTAACCTCTGCGCCACTGGAGGCATAGTAGTGCCCACTTTCAATTTGACGCGAGACATCTCAAGGGTTCGATGTACCTCAAGGGGATTCGGAACAATCCTTTTAGCTTCCGCAACCCGTCGCTGGAAGTGATCCTAGGTCTTCAATGTCAGCATGCCGAACGGGATAGATGGCAAGAGCGTTGCAGTATAGGCTTACCTCCAAAACTCCAGCGAGAATAGAGATATCACTGTCGTCTTCGTTATACTCCCTCGCATTTCGCCATACATAGCTGACCTCCTCTTCGAAGGACTGCCATGTAGGATATGCGGTGGTTTTGGATGAATTCTTCCTGCTGTCTGTACCACGAACTCTCTTTTGGATGCTCCGTAAGGACACAGGATGTTGAATGATCTCATAATAATCGCGGTACAGGTTCCGGTCTGGTTTCCCAATGAACGGGTAAGAAACGTCCTCGCCACTAGTCCGGGTCATCAGCCTTACGCAAAAGATCAGGATCAGTGTTACCTACTCCGAATCTTTGAGCCGGGTCAACTCGGACATAATCTTGTCCTGTGCAGCCTGAAGACTGTCACCTTCAAAATCTGCCTCAGACTCGGCCTGCGACTCCGGGGTTCGATCTGCTTCCTCTGGTGGTTCTGAGTCCAGATGCGACGGCACACGATTGGACTCCTCGGGAACCATGAGATCATCGTCCTATAACACGCACGATAGCTTGAATTAGCGATTGGAACATGCGATCCGGTCTATATACGCAAAGCAATGATTTAGGGTAGTAAATAAGACATTTGAATAGCGTAGGTCGAATGCGACTGCCCTCCATTCAAGTGTCAAGGGCCAATCAATATGCATTGATGCAACAAACTGATACTTACGGAAACCTTTTGGCGTTTCGTTCTACGAAACTTCATATCTGGGGAAGCTGCGGCAGCCCGTCGTTTTGAGGTCATCTCGGATTACTTCTGATCACGTCCCGAGTCGCGAGTCGAGTCACACATTGAAGATAGTAATCTGTGACTGAAGGACCATAGGTGAACTGGAAATACAAATTTAATGAATCGAGGGTTGAATTGATTGAAAGAATTACAAGTAGTGATAAGAGTATGGCAAAGGGAGATATTCGCATAGACATTCCTCATCTCGGGACGTGTTGTAGACGCGTCCACGGGGGGGTCATCCCGGCTTAGGTAAGACTGGGTGGATCCAGGGGGTTCGTACATATGCCGTACAATACAGTTAGTTACATACATACATACATACATACATATGTAGGTCCGATACCAGAATTACAGGTATCAACAATTAAATGTTTCAATTTGTACTTGTATGTTGTCCTCCGTGTACCACGGAGTAGTATATAAGTACATACCGTCTTTTTTCACAGTGATAACTTTGGTATCAATTACATATTGTGCATGCATAACTGGGACGCTAATCACGTGATTTAAACAACGATTGGATTGACACCTGAGGCACACACATGGTTGTTTCCCTCCCCCCACTATTTTCCCTAGTCCCGCAAAACAAGTCCGGTGATTGTTGTTTCTACAACCTACACCTACTCTTTTCTCTATCGCGTCACACACTCTTATTCTCACCTGATCATTCATTCTCAGTACTTTGATTCCTCAATATCAAGTCATCTTACACAACCCTAGGGCCCTACAGGAGTCCTGTGAGCGTACGTTTCAGTTGTCGCTACATGCGATAATCATTCAGCCACACTGTGAGCCACATCCTCAGTCTACTTATCGATTTGGCCTTGTTACTTGAACACATGGAAGAGACTGATATTGACAATCTGTATAGCTGAGAGGCCTTCTCAATCCACTATCCCAATGGACATCGACCCAGCTAGGCGCAACAAGAAGCCCCGTCTCCTCTTGGAGACGGAGCGCGAGAAGCTGGATGAATTTGTGGACTCTATTCACTACTCGGCAAGGTGAGGACCCCATGCCATTGCGATAGACTCTCCATTGACTCCATATAGATACAACGATGACAAATTCGAATATCGCCATGTGCAGCTCCCAAAGAATATGCTCAAAAAAATCCCCACAGACTACTTTGACAGCTCCAAGGGGACTCTGAAACTGCTTTGGGAGGAGGAATGGCGAGCTCTGGGTATTACACAAGTATGTTGAACATAATTTGAGGATGTGCACGGGTTCTAGTTCTAACAACGCGCGCAGAGCTTGGGATGGGAGCATTACGAGGTGCACGAACCCGAACCTCATATCTTATTGTTCAAGTCGGTTATTTGCGAACTCCTCCCTTGGCTGTGTCACTAACCCGTCTTATAGGCGCCCTCTTAACTACCAACCCCCTCTGCAACAATAGGTTAGTCATTGATTGGCGGCGTTGTGCTTGGAAATATGAGCAGTTGAGAAAGACATCGCTTTATGTTCCTTTATGTTCGTTCATGGCGGGCACACGCGCGTTCGCAATATTCCTCATTAGCGTCCACAAAGGCTTCATGATTGAAGTTCTGGAATGAGACCAAGTTTCATTTTCTCCTTGTCCGCCATTTCATTGACACGCTAGACCAGGCTCTCTCTCTCTCTCTCTCTCTCTCTTGTTACGGACGCCTGGACTATGCTAGCGTGATCATCAAATCCCGTTTTTGGCCAGTCATTCTCCCTACTGGACCGCGGTGAGGCTGCTACTGCTGCGCTTCTCCACCCCCTGAACTTGATGTGAGCATCTTGAAATACTATCCCTAGTCAGGTTACCTTTGGAGAATACTATGGACGAGACATGGACCTTCTCTGCTCGGTTGCTCTAGCCGATGTCGGAAGGGAAAAGAAACCAAGTGTTTGCAAAAGGGGGCAGACAGATAGATGCATACCTGAACCATCTACTCGATGTCCTTGGCCATTCGAGTTTCAGCTTTAGTTGCCTCGGATATTTCCGCTAATAGTTAGCAAATCAAGTAAATTCCTTTCAATTCCCACGATATCAACACCCAGGCAATTCACGGGCACAGAGTATTAATAATCCTCATATCCGGCTGCTTATACATAAATCCAGGAGTGGTTTCGAAGTTATGTCGGTTCCTTGAATGACAGTGGAAAGTATGTATGTATATAGTATAGCATTCATACAAAGGGCAAGATGGAAAGTCTTAAAACTCAACACACATTCCATGGAGCTGAAAGGAGACCGATATGCTTTGGGTCCTAAGATGAAAACTCTTCAAAATCCTGGGTATATGTGATCAACTTCCTAATGCCTTCTGTCTCCTCATGTTTAGATCCTTGAGCGTCATTTCCACCGTTCGCCATTCACGTTTGGCTGGATCATACTCGCCTCTCACCTCAAATCGACAAAACCCATTAGGCCCCTTCAACCCAACTGGACCCGTGATAAAAAAAGCTCCTCGGCGAGCAGACCCTGGTGTTTGGGCCCGTTCATGGTTCAATCGTAATTTGAATGCCTGTGACGCCAAGTGTAGATCTGAACCCGGGCCGAGGTCTGGTAATGGCAACCGCTGTAACAAAGATATAAGGGAGGATGGATGGTAGTTGGAATTCTCGGTATTAGGCGGCATGTTTTCCTTGAGCCCATCGGTCAGGGGTGGTTGTAGTTTAGGTTGATCTTTTCGGCCAATCCAGTTCCCTCCATCGTCACTGGGCGCGACAGAAGAATCATTCAAGAAATCAAAGGTATCCAGTGGCTCCCCTGCAGGTTTCCTGAAACGATCCAGTTGCCTTAGTAATAGTACCAGATACGCATCTCTGATTGCTAGAGCAACATGAACTGGTTTCATGAAGGTCTGTAACCTATCACCTATCTCGGGGTCCATCGGTTTTGCGACCCATGATATACTGTCGTTCTTAACCTCCACCCTGTCTACTGTCAGTATAAGAGCCGAGCTTTTAGAGATTAGGAGCACATACCCCGATCGCACATATCCAGGAGGGGCACGGTTTGGAAACTGATGAACAAGCCAGAATCCGGTGAGGGAGAGAGGCTCCCCCAGTATCTGGGACATCTGCCTCCCCGCATTATCTAGAACGATTGTGGCAAGTTCATCTAGACTCGTAAGCGAATGATCATGAGCGGGAATTGAATTGATTTCTCACCCCTAAGCTTCTGAAGCTTTTTCCGATCCTTGGATAACTTCACAAATTCTTGCCACTCTGGATCCGACGTAGCGTATAGCTCACCTTGTTGCAACTGAGACCAGGCAAGCGGTATGAACAGCACACCCTCGTTTTCGACCTCTTTCCCGGTGGTTTCGCCGGTTCGTAAGGAGGTTTCACGCGGGGCTATCTCCTCAGAGTTGGCCATAGGGGGTATATCGGCATCGTCGGCATCGTCGTCAAATCGTACTAGCACGAATGTGCTCCAGAGGTGGAATGCGGTGCCGTACAGAAGACATTTTGATATGAACGACCTGGGGGATTCTGCGTCAGTCTAACCAAAGAGACCCTGGTTAACTTCAAACAGGGCTCCTTACCTAATCCAAGGCCGCCTAAACCTCACATGTCGCACATTTTCTGGGGTTGACAAGTGGGAACGAGCGTGTGTAGGACTGAAGAGAGACGAGCGTGCGTGAGGACTTCGAAGCAGATACCTGAGCCGGAGCATTGGGAAAAGCCAATCCCTACAATGATTCTCACTAGAGTATCATCTCAATTTAGAAAAAAAGGAATGGACAGAATCCTTGAAGCCTGATATGCACGAGGATTTGTGTTGCGAGTTTGTCAATGGCAACGGGCTCGGTGGTTTGGTAGATTATGTAACATGCGGCGGTACCTAAGGTACAGCCCTGGAGTAACTAACTATGTAATACGTAGTTAAGTAACTAGTTACACTATACATACATGTAAATATCCATGAGAACTACCTGGGTACCTTTGATCTCGAAATCAATAGTATTACTACCAGAACAAACTCTTGGGCCAGAAAATTCATGATATGGATATTCCATGGACAGGTAAATAACTGCCCAGGTGAGCGCAGTCGACGTACAAAACTAGACCACGTGATAGCTTAGGTGATATCTTATCGGATGCCCCCAAGTCGTCCGTAACCAAATGGTATTCTGTCCTTGACTCCTCGCCGTTGTACCCAACAAATCTCCAGATACCCCCAGAGGAGAATCTTGATGTGGGCATCGCCACGTCTGCCAAAATAGTCTTGCCCTTACCTCCGGCCCTCCCGATTCTAGCAATATGCGCTGGGTGTCTACATTCCTTGCCCTGGCATTAACAGGTGCATTGCAAGCAAATGCACTGGATGCTACAATCTTCACCTTTCCTTCCAAGACTGCAACCTCCTTATCTGGTAGTCCCCAACAACAAACAATATCAGAAGATGAGGCCCGGCTTGTTTTGGAGCTTCGTATGAAGTCCTCTGTAGCATCGGTCCTCGGAATGGTGGATGCAGACACTGTGCACCACTTGAATCAGTTCGCTCAAGATGATCTCACTCTCTTTGGGGGAGCTACTGGGGGGATTACCCCTAAGAAAAGCATCTTAATTCTGGAAGGGATCGACCAGGAAGTTGGTAAGTGGAAGCAGACTCACGCTTAACCGGAATCTCGCTAATGTCATGCAGCTCTAGTCATGCAAAAAGCCCAACCAAACCATCTTTATATTCCTCAAATTTCCTCGCCCTTTATCGGATTTGATCTCTTGGAATCATTTGTTGAAAGCAGCCCTACTGTGAAAGGGGACCGTGGACAGACCTGTACATACTTCAACGATGCTAACAGGGCTGCATCATCGACATCGCAGGTAGCAAAGCCAACTTTAATGACTTCACATTCCCTCGCTAATTTTTCAATTATACCAGACTCCCAAGGAATGCCTATCTAGGGACCCCATGTTTGCCGATGGGTCTGATTTGCTTTCCCGTGACTCGCTGCCACTAATTGATTCAGTGGAGTCCTGGATTAGCAAGGATCACAAGGATTCGGCTTTGAAGTTGGCCTTCAAGGTATCAAGTTGCCCCCACCTAACTAGAGAATGATTTCTAATTCCACACCACCACTTGCAGAATGCGTCTGGTGATTCTCTTAGAACCAAGCTCCTAGAGAGATTGCTTCTTCACCTAGCTAAAATAGCATCAACCAACAACCGGGAAATCACGACTGTTGTTCTACCCCCTGGTGTCAAACCAGAAGGACTCAGCCGCCGAGGTGTGAAACCATCATCGGCACCGGTCACCCAACAAAATGCCTTCGAGAGGTCGGCGCAGAAGTCTGCGCTGCGGTCGACTCTAGCGCCCGTCTGTCATGCTTCAAACTCATCGTGCGCCGAATCTACCAATAATTGCTCTGGACACGGTTCCTGCTATCTGAAATACGGTTCGGGCGTCGAGGGAACGACAGGAAATTGTTATGCATGCCAATGCAAACAAAGTGTTGTTCAGAATAGCGATGGCACCACCAAGACAGTTCAGTGGGGTGGATCGGCTTGCCAGAAAAAAGACATCAGTTCACCTTTCTTCCTTGTTGCGGGTGTTAGTCTGCTTGCCATCATACTGGTTGGTAGTGCGATTGGAATGCTTTTCAGTATGGGCTCACAGGAGCTACCCAGTGTTATCAGTGCTGGTGTAGGAGGTCCCAAGTCTCAGATGTGAGTGAGTATATGGAAAGCCGTGTAGGTGTTAGGGTGCGGTTTTGTTTTTGTTTTTTTTCCCCTGTCCTTTTGGGGGCCAGGGCTTCATGTTCTTTTCCTCATTCATCCCTTAGCCTTTAGGCCAGTTTTACTTTGCTTTGTTTCTGATTACCCCTTCCCTACACTACATCAACGGGGAACTTCCAGATCTATACAGCAGTACATATATGTAAGGTGGTGCAAACTATTTTAGAGGGCATGAGGCTATACCAAAGGAATGTATTGTATAGCATGTACAAAATAATACTTTGTATGTATGTACTCCGGTGTTCCGCACCAAGAGATAAATAGATATTCAGCCAATGCACAAACCATTCAGCCTGCTAAATGGACCAAGAATTGGGAGGAAACAGTGACTGTCCGAAGCACCATAGGACAAGGTTCCTCCTTATAGCATGAAATAGGGCGAGGGGGGCAAGACAATTCGTAAATCTCCAGCCGAAAGAAGAAAAAAGAACAAGGTCCCTATGATCCATATGCGCCCTAGTCCAAGTTGCGCCAAAAAAAAAAAAAAAGATAAATTACACAAATCAACTCATAAACAAGTAAAATAAAACTCCAGCCAACATTCCAGATGTGGTTCCGGCAGAAAAATAAATTTGCAGATTAGTCAAATCGTGAAGGGTATGAAAAGGATAGCAGTCAAAGATCTATCATGTGGTACCAGCTTCGACTTGACCAGGTGTGCGCCCTTCTGAAGGCAGTGGACCCACAGGCGAAGTCCTAACTGCAGGTGGTTGTCTTCCCGAAGAGGGAAAATGGATGGGAAACTGGCGGAGCCGAGTGGGAATCAATCGAGACCAGGCAGATTGACTCGAAGAATCCAAGGCATGAACTGAGTCCGAAGGTTGATCTCGCCCACTCCGCACACGCTGTTCTCGGGTTGGAGATGTGTCTCTTTCCTCTGGCGATGTCGATTGAAATATTCGGCTAGGCAAGCCCATCTGGATCTGAAATCCATTTGCCCTGCCACCATTCCAAGCGACTCGAGGAGGTCTGAGAATTGCATCCGGGTGGGTGGAGGTTGTACGACGACCCTGGCGATCTGTGACAGACTGTGATTCGGCCTGTGCACGGG
Organism: Penicillium sp. CMV-2018d; assembly: GCA_028827225.1. Lineage (NCBI taxonomy): Eukaryota > Fungi > Ascomycota > Eurotiomycetes > Eurotiales > Aspergillaceae > Penicillium > Penicillium hesseltinei. Next base: position 790,101 of record JAPZBW010000003.1, read on the forward strand.
GTTTGGGGACATAGTAATCGGCCTTGCACAGAGGGCAACATGCCCTTCTACTAGTCAGCCAGGGGTCGACGCATGAGGCATGGAAAGCATGTCCACATGCAAGTCCCCGGATATCATCATCGTCCTCAATGATATCTAGGCAAATCGCGCAAGAATCGCCGGGGTTGGGCAGAAGATCAGCAGGAACAGCATTACGAATGTAGATATCACCATCATGGTCCTCAAGATCAATGTTCATGTTTTCGTTGGTCAAAGAATGCTGCCATTTCTCTTTCTGGATACCTGCACCACTGGATTGTTGGGTAGAAGGCATCCCAGATACTGCAGGGCCCTTCTCCTCCAAAGCCTGCACCGGAGGGCCATCTTGCAGCTCTTGAATGGGGGTTTGTGATGTATCATTGGAATCCACTCGTCTGTGGTCCTTGGCGGATGGTGATATTGCTGCTGTATGGACCCCAACCGCTGTTGTCACGACATCACTTTCATCTTTTAGGCTCTGGGGTCTACTATTCGGAGCTGTGATACCTCCTTCTGTTGGAAGACCCTGGTTGGCGCGAGTTGATCTCCACACTTTATACTTGACCAGTGGAAACCGCCCGTTGACTTCATCCATCGTCATTAGCCTTTTCTCCCTTCTCCTGCGATGAGGTCGTGGCATAGTGACCAAGTCTATGGGCTCTCCTGCTTCCTCACTGCGGAGCTGACGGTTTCGTTGGCTATATCGAAAGCAGTACTTGACTCCAACGATGATCCTGCGATAACCGTTAGATGCCATCCCTAACACACTAGAAGGCTAGCTCGCTAGCCTAGACAGTGGGAGTATGAAGCGACATACCATAGATTTGTGAACACGACACCAAATCCAAGAGCGACGAAGAATAATAAAGGTGAGCTTGTAGGATTATTTGAACCCGAACCCTCTCCGCCGCTACTAGCAGTGGTGGTGGCAGCACTGCTAGAGGCTGATGTTGGTGTTGAAGACATTCCGACTAAAATTGAATATGGAAATGACCCGATCCCACTCGGAGCGCGGCCACTTGATTATTGTTGGAGTCTCAGTTGCCCCAGTGTCGATCCTTCATGCCTCGGGTTGTGTGTACAGGGCAACCCTGTAGGTAAATTTCGGGCTAAACTCCGGCAGATTGAGTCCAAGACGACGAGAAAGTGGATGTGAACGATCCAAGGGTATGTATCCCATGCGACTGAATATTTGAAGATTAAACTTGATGGCCTGATCGAGCGTAAGCAGAACACACCGAACCTGCGAAGAGAAGGTGAATGCCGGCAGTCGATCTCATATCATTATCAGTAGAAAGAGTAGAAGACACCTAGGCGAGGTGAAGAGAGACAGAAGGACAAGGGGAAGAGACCGAGAGACGGGAATGGAGAGATAAGAGAGATAGAAAGTGGATCAAGGCAGGATGGAGGCCACTGATTTAAGGATGCATGCGGCAGAGACTTGACGCCTGAGGCTAGGAATCACGGGACTTTATACTTTTTCGAGGTCTCAGATACACAACTTCACAGTTCAGAAGTAAATGAGACGTGTAAGGTACTTCTGAATACATTTAGGGGAGACTAAGGCCACCCCCTTGTTTTTGTTCTTATTTTCGAATAAATGGTTGTATTGCATATTATTGCAGATTAAGGTAACTAACTAGTTAACTTGTCACATCCATGTACATAGTATACATCATACACATAATAATGAACTGGTGTAAAACCCCACAATTTGTAAACAATAGTCTCAAGTGAATAGAATTCACTATTCCTGAAGATGCTTCTAATTCGTATAGATTCGGACTGAATTCTATATTATATTGTAGGCAAGAGAGGTTATAGTATGTAATTTCCCCTCCTTTTTTTTTAAAAAAAAAGAATATAATAAAAAAAAAACTATCTTACTTCTTATCCAAAGTGAAAGAAGAAGACTGTTCTGCAATGTAATACATCTATAGAGAACGAGAATATAGACTTGTAGTATATATAAGAAAAGGTGAAATAAAAGTCTCATATGGCCGCTACACCGCTCCGTACCTCCCCGAAACCCCTTCACAACAGAGATCTATCCAAATGCAAACTTCCCTCTTCATCACATCTGCATCCAGTCTCACGATGGCTAAAGCTAATCCAGTGGTTTTCTTTGATATTGCCCTTGGAGGTAAGTGGGCTTTGGCATGCTTTGGTCCAGGCATCTGAGTAGTCATCTCGAACTCTGCTAAGTAATATAATCCCAGGCGAGTCCTTAGGTCGAGTGAAGATGGAGTTGTTTGCCAATGTCACCCCACGAACTGCAGAGAATTTCCGCCAATTCTGCACCGGTGAGAGCAAGAACTCCAAGGGACAGCCCCAGGGCTACAAGGGATGCAAATTTCATCGAGTGGTATGTGGTCTACCTAGCTCTAGATATCGAATACAGAACTAATGCTCGCTGCAGATCAAAGATTTCATGATCCAGGGTGGAGATTTCATCAATGGCGATGGGACTGGGTCATGTACCATCTACGGCACCTCGAAATTTGCCGATGAAAATTTCACTCTCACACATGACCGTGCTGGTTTATTAAGTATGGCGGTAAGTCTGAACACCTCACTGGGAGGACTACCTAGGACTTGACTCAGGACTTCGCACTAACAACAACAGAATTCGGGCCCAAATACCAATGGTTGCCAATTCTTTATAACAACCACGGCCACACCATTCTTGAACAACAAGCATGTGGTCTTCGGCCAGGTGATTGATGGGATAGACATTGTTAAGATGTTGGAACACACCCGTACTACTAAAGACAAGCCCAACCAAGATGTAACTATTGTGCAATGTGGAGAGATGTAATACAAATGATGCAAATGAGGTGATATCTGGGAAACAGCGCACAAATCCATAGCTCCTAGGATGACAAGAAAAGAGTTTGAATCATGGAAATATATCAATTTCTTATGGCTTTAGTAACCAGGGCTCTTTGGGATATTTCATAGTGATCGGCACAGACGTGATATCTCCGAACCAAAAAAAAAAAAAAGGAAAAGGAAAAGAAGAGAAAAAGACTGCACAGAACCCTGTCCTCAAATCTAGAGCTTGAACTTATTCAGATAATCCGCAGCCAGTGAAATGGCCTCCTCGACCTTGTCAGCATTGGTACCGTTACCAATGGACGTAGGCCCCTTTCCTCCTGCTTTTCCTCCCACGGCGCCAGAGACGACGGCTGCCCAGTCGCTTGCCGAAGCACCTTGGTCACTCAGTCCCTGTATCCAACATCAGTATAAGAATCCATAAGTGATGTATTAGTTGCTTCCCCCCCCCTCGGAATCCATGAAGGGTAAGACTGATGTATCCTGTTACTCACCTGAGAGATGTAACATCCGTGTGAAACCCGACCTTGTTCAGAGTCGGCCGCCAAGAGATAGACACTCTTGCCCTGCATCTTTGATTTGACATGGTTGAGAGATTCACTGACAGCCTTGGCATTGGCAGAAATCGGAAGCTGGACCACAAGCCACGACTTGTCTTGATTTTCCGGGGCTTCGAAATAGGAGGTGATAGCGTCGACTGCTTTCTTCGATTCCAGTTTTTGTTGGGCCTTTTGGCCATCGAGGACCTGCTTATTGATCTTGGCAAAGCGTTCGCGGAACTTGGCCTTTTGGACGGCGGAGATTGTAAGCTGGTTGAGATCCACCTGGACTTGCTTAGCCTCCTGCTCCTTTTCGGAGCCCAAAGGCAACGCATTCAGCCGATCAAGGCGTTGTCCGAATTCCTCGGCAACTCTCTGCACCTCATGTGCATCCTCTCCAGTGACGGCAATAATTCGGCGAATTCCCTTGGCAATGCCATTCTCCTCCAGAATGATCAAATCCTTGATGTCGCCTGTCTTCTGCACATGAGTTCCACCGCAGAACTCAATGCTGACTTCCTGCCAACGAGGATCCTTGACATTCTGCAGGATTTCCTCCAATTCCACACCGACAGAGACGACACGAACAGGATCAGGGTAAGTCTCGCCGAATACGGCCCTAACGCCGGAAATTTGCTGGGCAGTGGCGAGTGGAAGTTCTTGGGAGTAAACAGCACAGTTCTGTCGAATATAATCAGTCGCCTTGGCTTCGATCTTCTCGAGCTCGGCGTCAGAGATTGTGCACTTGTGCGAGAAGTCAAATCGGAGCTTCTCGGCGGCCACCAGGGAACCCTTCTGATCAATACCATCGCCCAGGATCTCCTTCAGGGCGAAATTCAGGATATGGGTTCCGGTATGGTTATTCCGGATGGGCCAGCGTCGGAGCTCGTCATACTCGCAAATGACAGAATCCCCGACAGCAAATGACCCGTATTTCATGAAGCCAGTGTGTAGAACGTATCCGGCATAAGATTGCACATCGCCAACTTCAAGCTCCGCTTGTCCGTCAATGATGATTTTGCCGGTATCGTTTTCCTGACCACCCTGTTCGGCATAGAAGTTCGTACAGTCGAGAATGACGCCAAGCTGTGCCCCCTCGGGAACATCGTCAGTGCTATTGTGGAAAGTTTTCCCATGGTAGATAGCCTTGACGTGAGAAGTGATGTTACCTCGGCCAAATTTAGGCGAATCATCCGTTTTTTGTACGTCGTTCATTTTCTCCAGCTTGCCTAGATCATGAACATCAAGCTTAACTGTGTTCTCAGCGGCCTTCTTTTGACCCTTGCTGGCTTCCTTCGCCTTCAAGCGAGCCTCTTCAAACTCGACATCATCGATGCGGAGGCCACGCTCCTCGGCCATAATCCGAGTCAGGTCAACAGGGAAGCCAAAGGTGTCGTACAGTCTCCAAACATCGGCGCCATGCAGCATATCAGTGCCCTTAACTTTGGCCTGTTGAGCGTATTGCTCAAATTGCCGTTCACCTCTATCCAAGGTCTTGGCAAATGACAACTCTTCCTCGTCCAAGATTTCGATAACATCTTGCTGCTTGCGCTTGAGTTCAGGGAACATTTCACCCAATTGATCCACAACAGTCGGCACTAGCTTAGCGAAGAAATTCCCAATATCGACCTGGAAATACTTTCGGGCATAGCGAGCCCCTCGGCGTAGGACACGGCGAATCACATAGCCACGGCCCTCATTGTTGGGAATGACACCATCTGAGATAGCGAACATCAAAGTCCGCACGTGGTCTGCAACAACACGGTAGGCCGTGTCAATTCCATCGGCATCCTCGGCGCCAAAGTGGCCGCGGTATTCCCGAGCCCCAGTGGTATTCTGAATAGCCTGGAAGATCGGAGTGAAGACATCGGTATCGTAGTTAGAAGGTTTGTCCTGGAGAATTGACACCAGTCTTTCGAAGCCCATTCCGGTATCGACGTGTTTGTTGGGAAGGGATCTCAAGGAGCTATCTGGCTCGCGGTTATACTGGATGAAGACGTTGTTCCAGATTTCCAACACATTTGGGTCGTCTTCATTGACGAGGTGAGCAGCGTTGCGCCCACCGATCCGATCATAGTGCACTTCACTGCAGGGTCCACATGGGCCTTGGTCACCCATTTCCCAGAAGTTGTCTTTCATGTCGCCAGGAAGAATGTGGGATTCAGGAACGCCCACCGATTTCCATAGTTCTTTGGCTTCCAGATCCGGTTCCAATCCACCGGCTTCATTGCCCTCGAAGTAAGTAACGTAGAGACGATCGGGGTCTAGCCCGTAGACTTCCGTCAACAGGGTCCACGAATAAGTGATGGCTTCTTTCTTGAAGTAGTCGCCAAAACTCCAGTTGCCGAGCATCTCAAAGAAGGTCTAGAGACTCCGTCAGCACTTCTTCTGTTGAATGATAAAAATGGAGGTTCAATACTGACATGGTGATAGCTATCCTTGCCAACGTCATCCAGATCCTGTGTCAGGTCAGTTAGTGGACCAAAGCCCCTCCAAGACCCCCTCTTCAAGGTTTATCAAGGCACACCCACGTTATGTTTTCCACCGGCACGGAGACACTATCCAACTGTATCAGCAACAGTTCCAAGGCGGATATAATTTTTTTTTTGTGGGAAATATCCAATACCTTTTGCGAGTTCGTTGCGCGCTTCATCTTTCCAAATTCCGACGAGGCGTCAACGGTGCCCAGGAAGATGGACTTGAACTGGTTCATTCCCGCATTGGTGAAAAGAAGAGTCGGATCCGATAGAGGAGCGACGGGGGAAGAAGGTACTGTATACAAGCATAGCCTCAGGTCAGTCCATGTCGTTGGTGGGGGTGGAGGGGTAGGGTAAAAAAAAAGAGAGAATGGGCTCAACCCACCGAATGTATGGCCATTTTGCTTAAAATAATCTAAAAAGGTGTCTCGGACTCGCTGAGCAGTCCACTCTGAACCGAGAGAAGTCATCCTGTCGAATGTGGGAGGGTTGGTTGACAGAGAGTGAACAAAGCAAGGAGAGAATGTTCTGGGTTGATTTCTGCGAAAGAGATGAGTCAAAGCCCGTTCCCCGTTCGTCACCACCCCAGAAACCCGCATCGAGCAACGAACTTGACCCCCCCGGATCTATGCACTTAGAAGTTCAACCACCTTTGATCTCTTCTTCTTCTTCTTCTTTTTATCACTTGCAAAATACCCAGGAGAGACGGAGAGACGGAGAGAGAGGGAGGCAAAGTGGATGGCGGGTGAGGAAGGTCACGGGAAGAAGCGCCCGGCCGAAGCTGACCCCGATGGCGCGCAACCGTTAACGAAGAGATTTGGATACCTGCGAATAGGTAGGCAATTGAAATTTGAAATTGAAGGTTGTGGAAGTTTGTCAAGTTAACATATTTGTAGATAATAGCGTGCCAATCTCCGCTCGGACCAAACCCAAGGGGCATATCCAACATATCCAGCATAACCACCCTGACCACATTGACCATCACCAACATAATCAGCATAACCAAGAGCTCTCTCCCCCACTTGATGCAATGATCTTGGATGATACCAAGCATACGACTTATATTCACAACCTGGATCAAGAATTAATGGAAGCCGACTCTCCTGGTTTGGTGTTTTCACCATTCGTGCAGAAAGTGCTCTCAGTCCCTCAATCCGTTCTATCCGATTCGAAACCCTCAGGTAAAGAACTTGTTCTTTATACGGAACCATCTTCCCTCACGGTTCCCAAGGAAAAAGATAATGTTCGAAGAGCAATTCTTGAATCTCGAGCACGGGCTAGAGAGAACAAGGTTCCGGAAGATTTATACGATGATCCCATGGATATTGATAGTTGAAGTTATGTGTACCTCGGGAAGTACAATATGGGTAATTAGGATAGCGAATTGTATAATTTTTGTATATCTTTTTAGGCATGCAACTAGTTATATCAAAGGTACAAGTTCACTAGTTAACTAGACTAGTTATGCTGGACCTCCGTAGTTATGTATGAAGTATGTAATATACTCGGTATTACTAAGAATAACCGGAACCACGTGACTCACCGCTCCCGAAAAATTTTCTGGTTTTTTTTTGTGGCTCCGACTAAAATATGCACTCGGCTTGATAAAAAAAAATTTCCTCTCTCCCCCACCATCCCTCTTCCCATCCCTCCCTCAAAATCACATCTACAATTTCATAATGGCCGATTCTGAGGTTTACGACGGTGCCGTCGGCATCGATCTTGGTGCGTTTTTGCTCTACTAAATTCGATCGCACAGCTGCTAATTGCCTTTTTTCTCTTTTCTTTAGGTACTACCTACTCTTGTGTTGCCAACTACGAGGGCACCAATGTCGAGATCAGTACGCTTTCCTCAAAATTCGATTTTTTCTCTGAGATACTGACCATTTGATCAGTTGCCAACGACCAGGGTAGCTACACTACCCCCTCCTTCGTCTCTTTCACCGACAAGGAGCGTCTGATTGGTGATGCCGCCAAGAACCAGGCCGCCATGAACCCTGCCAACACCGTCTTCGATATCAAGTGAGTTATTAGAAAAAGAAAAATCCCTTGCGCAGTCTATCAATTTGAGATATGCGCATTCCCCACAATTCCAAATTCGTTCTAACTCGAATGGAACAGGCGTCTGATCGGTCGCCGCTTCGAGGACCCCATCGTCAAGAAGGATGTTGAGTCCTGGCCCTTCAAGGTCATCGACCAGGGTGGCAACCCCGTTGTCCAGGTTGAGTACCTTAACGAGACCAAGGTCTTCTCTCCCCAGGAGATCTCCTCCATGGTCCTCATGAAGGTATGGCGATATATACATTCCCCATTTGTGGGATTTGTTTGCTGACTAGTTGGGACAGATGAAAGAGGTCGCTGAGATCAAGCTCGGCAAGAAGGTTGAGAAGGCTGTCATCACCGTGCCCGCCTACTTCAACGACAACCAGCGTCAGGCCACCAAGGATGCCGGTGCCATCGCTGGCCTGAACGTTCTCCGTATTATCAACGAGCCTACTGCTGCCGCTATCGCCTATGGTCTCGGCGCTGGCAAGTCTGAGAAGGAGCGCAACGTCCTCATCTACGATCTCGGTGGTGGTACCTTCGATGTGTCCCTGCTGAACATCCAGGGTGGTGTCTTCACTGTCAAGGCCACCGCTGGTGACACTCACCTTGGTGGTCAGGATTTCGACACTAACCTCCTTGAGCACTTCAAGAAGGAGTTCCAGCGCAAGACTGGCAAGGACCTCTCCGGTGACGCTCGTGCTCTCCGTCGTCTCCGCACTGCTTGCGAGCGTGCTAAGCGTACCCTGTCCAACGCTACCCAGACCACCGTCGAGATTGACTCTCTCTTCGACGGTGAGGACCTCAACTCCTCCATCACCCGTGCCCGTTTCGAGGACCTTAACGCCAAGGCTTTCTCTGGCACCCTCGACCCCGTCCAGCAGGTCCTCAAGGACTCTGGCATTCCTAAGAACAAGGTTGACGAGATCGTCCTTGTTGGTGGTTCCACCCGTATTCCTCGCATCCAGAAGCTCCTGAGCGACTTCTTCGATGGCAAGAAGCTCGAGAAGGTAAGACAAGACCGCACTACTTGATCTAACGTCAAACTCCAGTTACTTACCTTTTTTTTTTCCTATAGAGCATCAACCCCGATGAGGCTGTTGCCTACGGTGCTGCCGTTCAGGCCGGTATCCTCTCCGGCAAGGCCACCTCTGCTGAGACCGCCGATCTGCTCCTTCTTGACGTTGTTCCTCTTTCCCTTGGTGTTGCCATGGAGGGCAACATCTTCGCCCCCGTTGTCAACCGTGGTCAGACTGTCCCCACCATCAAGAAGCGCACCTTCACCACTGTTGTCGACAACCAGAGCACTGTCCAGTTCCCCGTCTACCAGGGTGAGCGTACCAACTGTGCTGACAACACCTCCCTGGGCGAGTTCACTCTTGCTCCCCTTCCTCCCATGCGCGCCGGTGAGGCCGCCCTCGAGTGTGTCTTCGAGGTTGACGTCAACGGTATCCTGAAGGTTACCGCCACTGAGAAGACCTCTGGCCGCACTGCCAACATCACTATCTCCAACGCTGTTGGCAAGCTTTCCAGCTCCGAGATCGACCAGATGGTTGACGGTATGTTTCTCCTGCAAACTGTAATCTTACGACCACATGCTGACTTTGACAATTTTTAGATGCTGCTAAGTTCAAGACCAGCGATGAGGCTTTCACCAAGCGTTTCGAGTCTCGCCAGCAGCTCGAGTCTTACATCTCCCGTGTTGAGGAGATTGTTTCCGACCCTGGCATGTCCATGAAGCTCAAGCGCGGCAACAAGGAGCGCATTGAGTCTGCTCTCAGCGATGCTATGGCTCAGCTTGAGGTTGAGGACTCCACCCCCGAGGACCTCAAGAAGAAGGAGCTTGCTCTCAAGCGTCTGATTACCAAGGCTATGGCCACACGGTAAATGCATACATGGGAAGACATGAACATAGACTTATGGCCAACGAATTTTCCTCTTTCCCGGGACTCTGCTTCTCAGGGAATCTGCGCCATGTAGACCTTGGGCAGAGTTGGTCTCTGTCACGCTTTGTTTATGAAGCCGGGCAACTTGGGCGCAGTTTTCTTTTCTTGAAAAGTATGATTTGTTTTGTTTTTTGTAGACGAAGTTCGCCATCTGCAATTTAATGACATTGTGATGATCTCCTGTCGTTGTAATACTTGGGAATACTTGGTAGTTCTACATCGTTGATATACGTAGTAACCTTTTTTGGCCGCGAGGCGGAAGGGCGGGTAACGTGAGAGAGATACTTGTTGAAATGTGCGTCTCCGCTCTTTAACTTTTAACAACAATCGCTTCCACCATGCAACGCATTATAACCCAGTTAATTCGCTCGTTTTGCCCTCGTCTTGTTACACGTCGTCAAGGGACTCCGGCCTTTCGACCATTATGTCTCCTACCCCGAACCCAGCGCGCCATTCCTCTCAATCGGCGTGAGTTTGCCAATTCGCCTGCCCTATACAAGAAAAAGGACAAGGCCAAGAAAGCTTCTGGTTCTGCCTCTGAGCCGGAGGAGAGCTCTAGTGCTCCTTCTGAAGATCCCTTCGATCTTTCCCAATTACACAATGGCATTTCCACAGCTATTGCTCGGCTAAAAGATGATCTGTCCAAGCTTCGCGCAGGAGGACGGTTCAACACTACAGTCCTGGAAAGTTTGAGAGTCCAGCTGAGCAAAGACAGCAAAGATTCGGCCAAATTGGGAGATCTGGCGCAGGTTGTGCCCAAGGGAGGACGCATGGTCACTCTTTTGGCGGCCGAAGAGGATGTAAGTTCATGATGCTCGACCGCTCCGGTTTTCTTCTTTTGAGTTTCTTTCTTGCTGTGGCGTGAGCCTGGCATTGCTGTCCCAATGAACCAACTCTAACACAGTTTGAGCAGCACTTGAAACCTCTTACTTCAGCTATCGTCTCCTCAAACCTCTCCTTGACCCCTCAGCCCGATCCTCACAACGCCCTTCAGCTTAACATTCCTATCCCACCGCCCACAAAAGAATCCCGGGACAAGAACGTCCAAGCTGCCAAGCAAGCATTCGAAAAGGCTGCCGGTGTAGTACGTGACTCTAGGGGTGCCATGCATAAACGTCTTCAGGATATGCAGAAGAAGAAACTCGCTCGACCAGATGACGTGCGCAAGGCTCACGATCAGATGGAGAAGGTTACAGACCAGGGCCAAAAGGAGGTGAAGGATGCATTTGAAGCGGCCAAGAAGACATTGGAACAGGCATAAGAAGCCCAATTCGCCAGTCAAGGGAAATGATGGGGAAACAAATTTATAGCCTATGGCAATGGGCGTTTTGTAAAATACGACTTGGTAAATCTAGGTACAGACATAAGATGGGGAAAATGAAGCCGATCAACGAAACAAATATAATACAAATCAATTCTTGGCACTTGTTCGGATATCCTTAGGCGCTCTTGGTCTTGCGGCCAGCAGAGACCAGAGATTCAATCTTGGCCATGAACTGTGAGGTCTTCCCGGTTGTCTGGTACGTCCCGTTATTCCGGAGGTTCTTCAACACCTCTCCCAATACAGCATGTCCATCTTTCCCGACTTCACACGTGGGGTAGTTACCCTGGACGAACGTTGCCATGAGAGACTTGGTGATTTTTGCGTCGATGGGACTAAACTCGACATTTTGAGGCTCCACTAGGTCACCCTTGCGCTGTGAAATTCGATCGGCACGAAGCTGAGCCAGTCGCTTGATCTCTTCCAAAGCCTCAGCCTTCTCATTCTCGTCGTTGAACAGAACGCTCTGGCCCTTCCATAGGCGTCTTCCAAGCTCATGGGGCGGGATATAGCCATCGGCAACGCGGCCGCCCAGGCCGGAAAGCTTTTCATAGACGGCAGCCGAACGTGAGTTCATGTCTGTAGGAATTGAAGGCCAGGTCTTTTTCAAAGTAGAGTAGTTAACCTCCTGGGGCTCATAGCGAATAGGGGTTGGCCGGGATTTGATGATTTGCTCCTGCAGAACTTGGTCGATAGCCGCCGCTTCGGCATCTTCGCCCTCGTCATTTTCGGAAGATTTTGCGTTCCTGCGTGCGCCATTTCGCTTACCCTTGGCGGCTTTGGCGGCTTTGGCGGAGGGTTTGGGTTTGCGATTTGGGGGTTGATTGCCGCCTCGAACGTTGCGTGATCTCGGGCTGCGGATAATCTTAGGTTGCTCTCCACCGCTAGCTCGTGCCGCCGCAAAGGATCTAGCATCAATCACTCGAGGAGGACGAGTTTGATACTGGTTGGTGCGAGCTGGGGGGCCATTGGGATTGCGAGGCCGGTGGGAAGGTGTGGCCGATGAAGGGCGGGTATTGGGTTTATGGTTGTCTAATGGGCGTGTGTTAGAATTCAACCTCCCAAATCAAATCCCACGGCATAATTGCACAACCGCATTTATCTTGCTCAATGCCCTCTTGGATGTACCTACCGGATGGCTGGGTTCGATCTTCGGCGGCCACTGTACGAGTACAGGAGAACTGGCGAGCAGGTGTAGAAAGACCGAACTTTGCCCGCTCACAGTGCAGCGAGATCTGCCTCAGCTGTGGGCGAAACATGTTGTCTTCTGACTAAATCAGGTCGACCACGGGTGTCCCTAGAACGTTTTTGGTAAAGAGACTCGATACTGTTCGACGCGGAAAGATTGAATGAAGAATTACAGTCACGTGATGCACCGCCTTCCTCTGGGCTCCGCTCCAAGTAAACACAGCCATCGTCAAGTTTTCCTTGTGATCCATTGCAATCCCTTCTAACTGCCAAAATGCTTCGCCGAAAGCCAACAGCTATTGCTATCACTTCTGAGGACATCGCTGCCTTTGAAGAAGCCAGACTTCGCAAACTGTCTGAAGAAAACAAACACCCAGAAGCGCACGCAAATGGGTCCTCCAATGTCAACCTTGACCCTAGCGATGAGCTGAAACCACTCCCGGGTGACAAGGCTAGGATTGTTCGGACCCGTGAAGAAAGGATAGGAATTAGTCGGCGTGGTTGACTGTCTACACCGTGATCTCAAGCCTCTAGATCACCGTTGCATGTTGGAATGACTTATTCCATACCATAACACTTGGATATGAGGTACATGACCCAGTCGTGATATGCTTGCATGTGTTTATTGGCCCTTGAACCCTTCCCTTTGGGTCATTTTATTCATCATTAACAAGCGACGAATAATGCAGGATCTTTGGCGATGACAACACAACACCAGTCCCATACATCAATACATCACACACCATCTTCCTCGTATTACCGCGAGTGGTCAAATAATCATAGAGTGTGGTGTTTCTCAAGCATCAGATGATCATGATCATGATATGGGTTTCCCTTCTGCCAATATCTACCGATATGCCAGTGTATCTCACCATTTCGCCTATGGTGATCCATTGGCTAGGACGTTGATTCAATACCAGGAGCAGCGAAATGGCACATTGGAATATCTTCTCGACACAACAGAAAACAATGCATACTCCTTTGTTCATCTAGATCACGCCTTTTCACCGCATTCCAGAGAGGTTGGTTCATACATAATAGGAATGGCCTTCTCAATTGTATGGACATGATCACTAGAATGTCATCTTCTTCAGAGCCGTCTGCGAGCAGGCCGGGCAGGCCTTGCATGTCTCGATAGCGATCTCAAATCATCAAGCGCCTCATCTCGAAACCGAACTTGCTGGACATATTCTTGTGCTCTTCGGCGCTCGTCGATGTCGGACTCTTCGGGTGAGAACCTTTGCTCCTCCAGAGCGGGGCGAAATGCAGCCTCGTACCTAGGCCCCGAGGAATGGCCTCGTACGTTACACAAGAACGCTGCTGTTTCAACATGTGCAGTTGGGGCTATGACAACACGTTGCCGAGATTGAGCAACCGTGGGAGTGTCTCGAAGGGGACGATCCTGCGCCCTATTCGCATGAACGGTTCTATGCCAGTCGCGCTGTGGCACCGGGTGGAAAGTATAGGCACCAACATTTCAGAAGGAACATCTTGTTGAATAACCATGTCATTGGAATTACCACGCGCACATAAATCTGCGTAGTCTTCAAGGTGAAATAAGCCGCACTGTCAACCCGGTGTGGATGAAGGTCCCCCGGAAAGCCAGTGGTAATACTACCTGACTCTCTTCGAATGTAATCCGTAGCCCCTCTCTGGATCAGAGCCTCGATAGCCCGTACGACAACTATTCTCATAATGTATATTGAGGTAACCTTCGTATCAAAAAGGGTAGAAACCCATAATACCCGTGGACCTCGTGCCATAAATACCATAAATACCACGTGCCAACTCCCCCATATGTCTGATTCTACACTTTGACCGTGGTTTTCCACTATTCTTATTGGTTCCTTTCTAATATGGCTGATGCCGAGGATGCGAACGCGAGGATCAAGGAAACCCCCATCCACTTTGAATGGACTCCTGAACTTGTTAAGATTGGAACCTCTCGGGGGGACATCCATCCATCGATTGGTCCCCACAAATTCCAGAAGGGCTACCGGGACTACACATACCGGCCTGGTATGACCCTACCAGACCCTGCGGATACTCGAGAGTGTCTGAGATGGGTCGGACTATCCGACAAGAAAATCATTGAGGTTGAACGGAAGTTCAATGAACTGTATCCAGATTTTCAAGCACCTAGCTGTGGATATGACAATAAAGTTTCTACCAAGGGTTTCAGCGACATTACCTTCCCTTTGATTGAAGGAATGGTGGATTTGTTCCTACGAGGAGTCCAGGATGACAAGGAAGATGACTATGATTACACCACTCATAGTAAGTATTGGCATCTAATACAGTAAGGAATTTTCAACTAATTGCATAAACCTAGAGGGTTATATCGAGAAGGGTATACAGCTCGGACTCCGGCCGGAATTTGCGATATTCTGTGGACTACATGAGACCGATCCCCGAGCTATTGATGAACCCTATCTATTCGAGGAACTATGGTTTACTATCAAGAGCCCACATAGCGCCATCGACGAGACCATCATCCCATTTTGGATGCAGCTCAAGGAATTCATGGGGTCGAAATTGTTATACGAGGGAAAGGCATGGTCGAATTATGGAAGATGGGTGGTCCGTGAAGGAGAAACCCTAGATCAAGCAAAAGCGAGAGTGGATGACCCAGAGCGTCAGAGGCTGAAAGAGGAGGCGATAAAGGAATATGAAGCAAAGTTGGAACGTGCGCGACAAGTGAGGGACAGAGAGGAAGCGGAAGATATAGCAAGATGGGCGGAGGAAGACAGACTGGAGGCGGAGATGCTTAAACAACAAACTGTTGAGCGGAAGGACGAGGAATGAATGGAGACGGACTATGTTAGTAGCGCTCAATACAATATCAGCAATCCTTTGAAATGATAATTGGCCATATATGCTTGCAGTCATGTATAAACACGCTGAATGAAACAAGTGCTCCCTTACCACTGCTCTACTGACATGTCCAGCAATACAACCGTCAATTCTTTTCTAATTTCAGGTCTACCAAGGAGACCAATTAAAGCAAGCTTGTGATGTACAACGCGATTCATGCATCAAGTATCATCCCGGCTAGTCAGAGATTTCATGGTGTTGGGACATCTCTGCCCTCAACCCTTTTCTTTTCCTCATTGAGCCATGCATATGTCCACTGGCGCTTGTAATGTAAAAGAAGAACAGAGAAAGGCTTTACCAAAAGAAAAAAGAAAATAGGTAATATAGAGTGACAATAGCAATGGTTGCCTGGGATAGTTGGACAAAAGCTAGCAGGCCAAAAAGAGGAAAAATCGGGCGACTGAATGGGAGAGAGACAACCCTGGAAGGTGGTAGACGATGGGTGTATTTGCGCGTCTCATCCTCGTTGGCGTTTGGATGTATTGTCGGGGTTAACATCAACTGGGTAATTCCATCGCCGTTTCAGCCCTTGTGGATCATACACACTAGCAACACTTTGCTGCCAGTCTCGTGCTGAAAACACAACTGGGGGGGCCTGGAACTGGGGAGGCGAGAGAGACTGGGTAGACGTGACAGAGGGCACTTTGTTGGGTGTCTCGTACTGGACAGGGTATTGGGAGTTCATAACATTTGGTACACCCGGGACTGAATTGTTTATAGGCATTGGCGGGGAGTTGGCGCTGACGGTCGAGGGATTCACAGAGAAAGCCATGTCCCATTGACTAGAGCGAGAGATTAGTAAGAGACCAGGCGATAGTCGAGTTGTCGAGAAATCCAGTACGTACGTGATGATTCGGGTTGGGTCCCAATGGGCTTCATCTACCGAGGGGGCATCTAGAGGATGAGTTGTTGGAGGCTGATGGGCAACCATTCCAAGGGATTGTATCTGAGAAGATGCATCGGACTTCGAGTCTTCAGCACCAGTCGAAATCGGAGGGGTTACCGGAAGCGGATTGTAACGCACTCTGGATTGGAGTTGATTCAAGTGCGGATGGTAGTGCGCATCCATAGGTGGACTGGGATGGTAGGGTTCCGAAGGACTCCCATATGGGAAACTGGGCTTCAACTCGAAAGGACGATGCATGTCGGCGGAGAAAGCCAGTCTTAATGAATCGATCTGAGCTTGAATCTCGGCCATGGGCCAGGCAGTGGAGCACGTTTCGAGAATTCTCATATGACGGGTGAAAAATTCACGGGCATCTGAATTGAACTCAGGGTCGGGGGAGGTAATTGCAACCTGCTCGAGTTAGAATGGTTTTGTTACGGGGGCAAAAAAAAAAGAAATGAAAAGAAAATCCCATATATTGTTGAATGCTTACCAGGTGCAGCATCGTACAAGTCAGGATACAATAAATGGCAAAATTGATGCCTCTTTGCATGTAAAGTAGGCCAGATAGCCCAAACCTTTGCAAGATGGCTTCTTGTAGTCGACAAAGGCTTTTTGCCGAGGAGTAACACAGTGACATATGGATCTTCCATTCACCACCGGCTGCAAAAGATTGAGAAGCGAAAAGTTGAGGGCGATGTAACATAATAATGGCGAGGTGGCAATGAGAATGCATATTGCCCACAAAATGAGATGGAAGCCACGGCGGAGAACCATCGGCAGGATAATTGACCTGTAAGTCTGGAGGAAGGTTGCGAAGCCAGTCTGCGAAAAGCGGGTTGTTTTGTACAAATCGGGCATCTGCGCCCCAGTCCTTTTGCTTCTTAACTTTGTGATAGATATCTGTAATGATGCGGATGTGATGTGCGTTGCGAACGAAATAGGCGTACTGTCTTGAGCGGTCAAGCTCGTAATGATCGAGACCTCTGATATCTAGTGTCGGACGCATGTCCACAGTTTCAGGATCGACCCCGTAATCCGAACGGCCTACTTTGATCAGAAGCTACTTTTTTTTTGGATGTTTTTGATAGATGATGGGACAGAATAGACTTACCTTGGGGCCCACCGATCATTACCTCAACCACCAAGAGAGCCTGCCACACTCTGGTGTGCACCAAGCATTCAATTGGACCGAGTCCACACGGCTTGCCTTCGGCGTGATTGCTGTAATGTTCGTGGATGTCCAAATCTTTCGCCATTGAGACAATAGTCTTGACAGTTTGCCAGGACCGATAATAGTACCCTTTCTTTGGCAAAGATTCCCTTGCTTTTAGTAGCAGAAGTAATGCTTGGATAGTACTCAAACGTGGTACATCCATAAAGCTAGTCTCGTGCCCTAAGAAACGTCAGCTTTGGAAGATGGGTGGACGAACTTCCAGCATGGACTCACTATTGGCCAAAGAAAGCCACTGGGCGCCTTCTGTGGGCTCATCAGACAAACGGCCCGCACAGGCAAAAAGGGCCTCGAGAAGAAGGGGAGAGATGGAATGGCGATCATGCTGCCATTGATAGTACAGATGGGCACGAGATACGACAGGAACATAGGGGTGTATCTCATCAAAGTAGATCTTGAAATAAGTCATAACGTCGTCTTCGGCAGGCATGAGCTCAGGGGGAATTCGAATCGTCACGCCCGAACCGGTTCTGAGAGGTGGAAATTGCTCTTCAACCTCGTCCTGGACAGGGGCATCGGGCTCAATTCGATCGGTGCGTTGCCTTCTAATGTATGGGGCTATCGAAGGAGGTGGGGTGTTAGCCATTAGTCGTGGGAAAATCCGTAGAAAAACAATGTGCCATACCAATCCCACTCTCGTCGATCTTTAACTCCCCTAGTACATCACTGAGGTTTTCTGCAGTTGACTGATCGTTATCACCATACACATTCCGATCTGATCCCATTGACGGAGTTTGCGGCCCGGAAAACATTTGAGGCTGTTGAAAATTTTGGTGCGACATTGCCATTGGGGGTGATTGAAGATCATTGTAGATGCTGGGTTGAGCCTGAGGGACGAATTGGGAGTACATGCTCATTTGATCATAGTGGGGGATAGTGTTCATGGTTGATTGACTGTTGTCCTTGAAAACCGGGACCGCTGGAAATGTATGAGAGCCCTCGGCTGCATTGGAGGGTCCTCCGGTCTCTAAAGTAGACTCGCCCTGGCCATCGGGGAGAAAGTCTCCGTCTTGTCCGATGGTCGGAGGGACACAGACCAGCTTTAGACGAGTGCACGCAGAACAAGGCCATGTATTTGTGGTGGCTGCGTCACACTTGATTTTCCTTTTCCGGCAACCGTTACAGGCTCGCATCACTAAACGACTTGTCAGTATTTGTTGGCTTGTGATGGACGCTTTTCATACCCTTCAGCCTCTTATGGCGGTTATGCTCATCAACGAATACATAGTCTAACACCGATGAATGGTTAGTCCAACATGCAAGAAATAGATGGTGAGGGACAATACTTTTCTGGCCTTCTCTTGGGGGGCCCGACGGGGGCGCAAATGAATAACCTTGCATGCTTGCTGGTTCGATAAAAAGTGTCGGGGTTGGAAAACAGCGTAAAGTGTGACAGTAGAGGTAACTCAGCGACTATCAGGGTATCAAGAAAGGGGAGGGGAAAGAAAGAAAGAAAAAAAGAGGACTGTTCTGGAAGTTCTATCCACAAGGACCTGCCTCGGGAAATTGAAGGACGTTTGCCGGTGTGCGAAAGAGAAGGCCGAGGTCAAACCTTGCGCCGCGAGACGGGGATTTGTCGCGAGTGATCCAACTGTGCCGAGGGACGATAAGGATAAATGAAGAGCAAAGGCAGGATCGTCGGATCGTGGGATGCCGCAGTAGTCTCGAGGCCCAGGCGGATTAATCGGGGGGCAGATAATGGTTATGGTCGCATCAAGCGCTGAAGACACTGTTCAATGACAGACTCCAAGTTGTCCAAAGGCTGCAATCAACTTGCCAAGGCTCTGGGGAAAATTGATCGGCAGAAGTTGCAAAGGCCCCAAACGTGCAAGTGTGCTGTAAGGCTGCTGTGGATTGGAAGATTTGCGCTCCCGGCAAACCCGAATGCAATGTATATCAACGGCGCGAGGCTAGACACAGAACGACAATCAGGTTGTCTTGGAGCTCGAATGGATGTGGTGAATAAATAGTTGATTGCTGTAATAAGCACCAGGCAAATTAGCGCTGTTTCTCACACATATAATCCAGATCAAACAAGATCGCATAGAATATCAAGAGTGCGCCAAAGATAACTGCTTACAATTCGGGTAAATAAAAGGGTTTCGGGTGCATATCCATCGATATCAATGTTGCAAAGTACTCCACATTCGAATCAACGAGCCTGGCGCATTGCATCTCAATTGGGAGGGAAGATGTGAAAGAAGCGCGAAGCATTAGGAAGAGCAACCCATCATAAGTGGAGACATGGAGACATTGGCGAATAGGCTGTATTTTAGGAATCTCTGGGACAGGGGGGACAAAAAAAAAAAAGAAAAGGGGAAAAATTAGAGCTTGTGTGAGAGAGGAAGAGAAAGAGAGAGAGAAGATCAGAAGCTGAGGGGTGGGAGGTACTGCCAAGTGTGGAAGAGGATCCAATAGCGCCCGCGGTTGTGGATTTGCCGGTGGAGGGGCGATCCGGGTATATTGGTGATTTTCGAATATTTTTATTTTATTTTTATATTAGATTGAGATCTAATAGATTTATTCTAGAACCATCAAATTATTCCAGATTTTTGTGTAAAACGTTACAACGTATGTGTATATATAAGGATTATATTAAGTAGTTGGTGAATAAGGGATGAAAATGTCTCCACTTAATAGTGATACTGTTACCTTAGTGAATCAGTAGTACATACCTAGGTACCTAGATACCCTGTGAGTTTCATGCCATGATTATTATTTATTATGTATAACTATAGGTACTTATATAGAGGGAAGTACGGCGTATACGGAGTACAGGGAGTACAGGGAGTACAAGGAAGTACAAGGGACCTCGGCAGTACATACTATATATTATGTATATCTATATTTCTTAGAATCATATCAAAAGGATATATAAAAAAAAAAATTCCATTCAGTAGTTTGAAACTCAATTACTATTCGGAAAAGACACGTTCTACTAAACCTTGAAGAATAGGCCGGGGAGACTTCGGACCAAAAAGCGATTTTAAACTCGGCTTGTCGATCATCCCGAGCCGCTGGGATTGTCAGGTTACATACGGAGAACGTACGGAGTTAAGCTGAGTT
The DNA here is from genome assembly GCA_028827225.1 of Penicillium sp. CMV-2018d. Lineage (NCBI taxonomy): Eukaryota > Fungi > Ascomycota > Eurotiomycetes > Eurotiales > Aspergillaceae > Penicillium > Penicillium hesseltinei. The sequence goes on from JAPZBW010000003.1 coordinate 810,528, forward strand.
CGATTATTAGATATTTAGGTATAGAACTAATTAATAATATCCCTCCCATTTATAGGGGATGACTGCATTTATATCTCTATCATTATATGCAATAATATATATAACTAGTATACTAGTATATATATAAATACATATGTACACATATATATATGTACTACTTCGGCACTCCGTACGAGAGTCTTTACCGAGGGCCTTGCACGTGAACCTGATAACGTTATCGCAATTTTCCTTCTCCCCTCATCTTGGCCACACTTGACCACATACCCTGTGACTATACCCTGGTCCTTGTACCCCCCTATTTCACCATGGCGGAAATCCAAAATTCAAACCCCACGATCCTCAATGCTGCTGATCTCCCCACACGCTTACGACCCACCGCTACTCGCAAGTCCGAATATGCTGGTATCTTCACATCCGCCCTACCCCTCGCCCCAGTAGACTTCGAGAGTGCCCCGTCATCTGACTCAGAGGATGACAACCTGCTGGAGGAGCCCATTGATGAACAGGAAATATATGGTAAGACTCTCTCATACATCTCTAAAGAAAATATATATATATATATATATCCCGGAGATGATTGCCTAGCTCAGTACACTAAAATGATCAGATCTCATCTCGTCGATTTCCGACCCGGAACACCCCATCTCCCTCGGTGAATTAGCCGTGGTATCTCTCCCAGATATTGCGATCAAGCCAACCCTTCCCGATGTCCCTGATTCACCTCTGCAAACTGTCACCGTGCTTATCACGCCTACAATCACTCACTGCAGTCTGGCAACCGTCATCGGTCTTGGTGTCCGCGTTCGTTTGGAACAGTCTCTCCCCTCAAGATTCCGAATGGATGTGCGTATCAAGGAAGGTACGCACAGTACCGGAGATGAAGTCAACAAGCAGCTCGCCGATAAGGAGCGGGTTGCCGCGGCTTTGGAGAATGGTGCGTTGATGGGGGTCATTGCCAAAATGATGGAGACTTGCCACTGAAATTTTCAACCCTCACTTTGTACTATAAGCAGGGTCTGATTGCATTGGTGAATGCAAAATACCTAGGTACCTATCACCAGCAAATAGACCAGGCCCTCTCGTGTGTGACGACCGCCTACGACCAACAGCTCTATAGAGTTTGAATGACTTACATTGGAAATGAGTATTAAAAGTACATATGACCTTTCCTACCACTTAAGATTGTTGACACCGGGACCAAAGGACTCCCCCTCGCCTGTAGCCAACCCCGATTTTTGCGTACATATGGAGTGAAAATTTTGAGATCATGAGTCCAGCACACCACTTTCCTTCAAACCCTTCCAAAGTTCCGGCTCCAAGAATTTACTCACAGTAACATCTTCGGCCAGACCCTTGCGTCTCCGTGTTTTCAAGACAAAGTCCCGGGCCGTGGCCATGGCAGGGGCCATCTCCAAGGGCTTAAGCTTGACATCACGGTCCAGTGGATCACCGGGAACCACGCTCCACTTATCAAACGCAAGATTTACCATAGCTTGACCTTGTGTGTGAATGCGGAGATCGGTCTCAAATCCAAACGAGTCAATCACTGGGATCAAACCACGTACGGAGTAAAGCGGCGTTCCTGCAATGGGACCATCTGACAGGACGTGACCTCTTCGGCGGGACAAGACCGTGTACACGGAAGCCACGGAGTCTGCAGGTCCTGTCATTGTCACAGAATAGATCGGCTCCATGAGACGCGGAGATGCCATGAGGAACGACGAGTATACAGCACGGCGGGCTGTAGGGATGATCTGGCCTCCACCACGGTAGATAGCCTGATCGGCCAGGGACACATCCGTGAGTCTGAACTTTGTGTTTCGAATAGCTGAACTTCAATTAGCGTCACATTCATCATCTGCGCCCAGACTGCGAGATCAAAAAAAAAAAAAAAACTTACGCTCTTCGCAAAGAGGGCCTTCCCGGGTACCCCAGCTGAAGCCTTGGGTGATAGAGTCCCTAACAGTACCGAGAAGCTTCTTATCCACTTGAGAGGGTAAAGTGTCATCTTGGAGAATATTGGGACCCATTTCATCCGGTCCAAATGCCCAGATGCTTCGCGCTGCAAGCTTATCCCAATCATAATTGTCCTCAAAGTATCGAGCAACCTTCCGAATAGGGTCCTTGATACTGACTTTACCACTTTCAATATCCTCTGCAATCCCATCATCTAAAGGCTCCGCAATCATGGTGATTTTATTCTTCTTATTCGGAGTGATTGAGTAACACATGATGGCAGAGGTTTCCACCACGGTCTCACAGAAGCGTGTAACGGGGTCGGAGACCTTGATCTCCATCTCCGAGTATAGTTTTCGGAGGTCATGGAGCACACAGTCCATGTAAAGCTCGCCGGTACCTAGAACCACATGCTCGCCAGACTCCTCAACCTTGGTGGAGATGAGAGGGTAGCTCTTGTTGATTTTCCGCAATCCATCCAACATCTTGGGGAGTTCTGATGGATTGACCGGCTCAACGGCAACTTTAAACACTGATTCAGTCATGTGCCGAATCGGGCGGAAAATGTACGCCTCCTCGTCATCTTCGAGCTTCAGAGGCATCAACGTCGCAGTCTTGACAATGGAGTTGTCGACGCCACCCAAAAGAACCCAGTTTCCGGCGGGGACACCGTTGGTCGGGATGTTGTAACGCGTTTCCGCAATCCACGTGTCGGAGATGGTTGCTACCACCATGTCTTCCTCATCTTCTGGCGTGTAGCCCTCGCCGAGAACACGGACCTGCTGACCAGGCCGCGCTGTGCCACTCATAATTCTTCCAAAGGAGTAGAAGCTTCCGGCGTCGGTACTGCTGAAAAGTTTGGTGACATGGATAACCAGAGGTCCGTCTTGATCACAAGCGACCATTGAGGCCCCAACCTTGGTATCCACAGGCCCAGTGTAGTATCGCTCCAATATTCTCTGGGCACCTTCCACCGGGGAAGGAACGTGCCGAACAACCATGTCCACAAAGCCAGTGGCTGGTCCAAAGAATTTCTCACAGACTAGACTGAGCAACTCCTTAGCATCGGTCTTGAGCTGAGATGGCTTCAAATCGACGCCGACGCTAGCCAGAGTCTGTTTCAAATCCTCGGGACTTTCGCTTAGAGTGTGAGAGTAGAGCTTGTAGATCGGCTCCAAGACAAACTTGACGAATGACCGCTTGGCGTTCTCCTCCACTCCCTTGCGAGTGAACTTTCGGCTCTGCGGGTTGTAGAAGATGTCACCCCAAAGTCGCGTGGCGAATTCTGTCGAGTCCAAGCTCGGGTAGTTGTCTGCGTACATTCGGGCAAATGACTGCAATGTGAAGCACCAGTTCATTGAGCTTGAGGCGAATCCAACATTGCCCTTCTCGGGACTCAGTCGTCGTCGTTCGCCTTGCCCGGGCAAAATGTTCTCGATAATCGTATTGACCTCCTCGATCACATGCTTCAACTTAAAGTAGGCATCATTAGGAGGAAGTTTGAGCTCGAGAATGAGGCGGTCCATCTTGTTGACGACCAAGGTCAAGGGGAGATCTTCCAATACTGCATGCTTGATAATTTGCTCAGTGTTGGCCTGAACACCTTCAACAACATCCACAACCAGGACCACACCATCAGCTAGGCGGATAGAGGCAGCCACCTCATCGACAAAATTCACATGCCCGGGGGTATCAAGGAGGTTGAGCAGGTGAGATTTGCCTTTGGTGCTTGGGAGAACGAGACTCATCGGTGCCGACTTGATTGAGAGACCGCGCTCTCTCTCTAGGAAATGAACATCAGTGTATCGCAATTGTTCTTCTCTCTTCCGGCCCGTGCGCTTCTCCAGTCGCTCTGTTAGGTCGTGCGTCTGTTTGACCAACATATCCATGAAAGCAGTCTTTCCATGGTGCAGGTGACCAACGATTGCAATGTTCCTTATCTGTGATGGGAAGTTCAGCAGATCGGACATGAACTCCCGAGAGAAGTGTACGGGTGGGAGTTCGGTCTCTGAAATCGCAAATTTCTTCTGCTGGACGGGGGCAATGATGGGCTCTGATAATGGCTGGGCATCTTCCTCCTGGACCATGGTTTCAACATCCTCGCCATAGATTTGTTGTGCGCTAGGGTAGTATTGCTTGTCTTCGTGCAATATGACCGCATTCGAAGGACCCTCTGCGGAAGAAGACACGAGATTAGCCAGATTATAGACTGTGAATAAGACATGTCGACATACCATCGACTTCCATCAATTGTTGATCATTAACTTCCTCTTCTTCTTCATCATCGAAAGCCTCATCGAACTTGAAGGCTTGAGGTTGGACATCTTCATGATGCTCCTCGTCGGATTCCGCATCGCCAATGTAGTTACCAAACCTAGGCACAATTAGCAAGGTCATGGATTTAGAGAGATTTAGAAGAGGGAAAAAAAGAGACATACTCATCATAGAGGTCATCCATAATGAATTACAGAATAACGTGAACGTGTGGTAAAAAAAAAGAGGGACCGTAGCTCCAAACGCGTGATGCCGGAGAAGTTGAGGATCTCAACTTTCACTTGGTCCGAGCGTCTCGGAGTACTCGTGCCTACACCGTACAGCTCCTCACTCCCCACCTACAATTTACTCTTATAGAATGCCCCTCCCTCTTTGATTCTCTTGGATCTTTCTTTACCTTCACTATATCTCTCGATATTCTTTGTATCTCATCTACTTCCACCCTTTTTTAAAACCATGTCTTCTCTTCCTCCCGTCTACATTGTTTCTACTGCCCGTACTCCCGTGGGGTCTTTTCTGGGGTGAGCATTCCCTGTATTCTTCTTTTTTTCCCCCTGAAGGCTAATCTGACATTGTTTACTATAGCTCCCTCTCCAGCTTGACTGCTCCCCAGCTTGGTGCACATGCCATCAAGGGTACGAAATATCACTCAAACTATATCACACCCATCTTCAATGCTAATAATAATTTGTAGCTGCTGTCGAGCGGGCTGAGGGCATCAATGCCTCTGATGTCGAAGAGGTCTTCTTCGGTAATGTCTTGTCTGCTGGGTAAGTTGTCTTTGCTACATCTTATACCGCAATTGAGACTGATCTTTTCGTTTATAGTGTTGGACAGAACCCCGCCAGACAGTGCGCCATCGGTGCTGGTCTTAGCGAATCTACCATCTGCACCACTGTCAACAAGGTCTGCGCTTCTGGCCTGAAGGCCATCATTCTTGGTGCCCAGACTATCATGACCGGAAATGCCGATATTGTTGTCGCTGGTGGAGCTGAATCCATGTCGAACACCCCTCACTACCTGCAAACCTCTCGCAGCGGTACCAAGTTTGGCAGCCAGACCCTGGTTGATGGTATCCAGAAGGATGGTTTGACTGATGCCTATGGCAAGCAGGATCTTATGGGTGTTGCGGCCGAGGAGTGCGCCGAGGATCACGGCTTCAACCGTGCCCAGCAGGATGACTATGCTATCCGCAGTTATGAGAAGGCCCAGGCTGCCCAGAAGGCCGGTGCTTTCGACTACGAGATTGCCCCTATTGAGATCCCCGGCTTCCGTGGCAAGCCTGGTGTGACTGTTTCCCAAGATGATGAGCCCAAGAACGTGAGTACCGCTTATTTTCTGTATTAGGTTATTGTGACTTTGACTGACCATTCCTCGCTTATAGCTCAACCCCGAGAAGCTCCGCGCCATGAAGCCCGCCTTCATCCCCGGCACTGGAACCGTGACCGCCCCCAACTCTTCGCCCCTGAACGACGGTTCCGCCGCCGTTGTCTTGGTTTCCGAGGCTAAAGTGAAGGAGCTCGGCCTCAAGCCTATTGCCAAGATCCTGGGTTGGGGTGATGCTGCACAGAAGCCCAGCAAGTTCACCACTGCTCCTGCTTTGGCTATCCCCAAGGCCCTCAAGCACGCCGGTGTGACCCAGGACTCCATCGATGCCTTTGAGATCAACGAGGCCTTCAGTGTTGTCGCTCTTGCCAATCTGAAGCTCCTCGGTCTCTCCGAGGACAAGGTCAACATCCACGGTGGTGCAGTCGCCATTGGACACCCTCTCGGTGCCAGTGGTGCGCGTATTGTGTCTACCCTCCTCGGTGTCTTAAGCGCTAAGGGTGGTAAGCTTGGCTGCGTCGGCATCTGTAACGGTGGTGGCGGTGCCAGTGCCCTGGTGCTTGAGTCCCTTTAAAGAGTAAACTCTGTTAACGAAAAAAAAAACGGAGATGTGAAACGACCTTCGATCTTTGCATGTGAAATACCAGGTTCATTTTTGACGGGGAAGATACTCGGTGGTTTTCTGCAGACATACCCCATCCTGCAGCGACGAACATTCGCAGTATCAGTACCATTTTCTCGGTATCTAGAATAGTTAATGAGATATCCTTGTGTGTTTATATTCTGCTTTCCACTTGCTTCGTGTTAGTCTCAGATGAAGACCGATTCGGCTTTGAGGGCCGATCTTCCAGCATTTCAACGCTAGGGCACTCTCTCGTATTCTATTGCCATCCCAACTAATCTCTTAGCGAGAAGAATACTTCAAGAAATCTTTGGTTGTGTCGGGCAAAGAGGATACATTGAACCTTCGCTACTTTGGATTACGGTTGCAATATCAGTACTCCTTATAGGTAACGGATTCTACGTCGACTTTTACTGAGTCGAACTTTCTGTAAAGAAAAGAACCAAATCTAACCAAAGTCCCCTCAAGTGTGTTTCATGTGTTTCATGAGAACCCCCTGGGGATCTAGTATATATCCACATATCCACATATAATTCCTGAAATGAAGAGTATTATTAATTTGATACACATTTAGAGAAAGGAAAGATCGCTCGCTTCGTTAAATCTATCAGACATTATAATTGATAATTCCCAATAATTGATGCTTTCAAGCAAAGGCTCCGACGAATGCCATGAGGAGAGCACCGCAGGCAACCGACACACAAGCCTCAACACGTCGTCTGCCCTTGAGGGTTTCATAACTTGATTCACTCAAGAAGTCCTCGGCAAGGAGTTCCACCAGACCTGCGAAGAGCAAAAGACCACTGCTAATGGCATTGGTGATGCCAACCATCAGCAGACCTGTTGCGCTGGCAGGATCGTAGAAATTGTGTAGAACCAAACCGATAGCTTGACCAAAGGGGGTGGTCGTTCCGTATGCCAGTGACATAAGCCATGGTTTCATGGAATTTGGTGCAAAGAGATCTGGGATGAGCGACGCGATCCGAGACCCCAGGGCGAAACCTTCGAAGGTCTGATGAAAACTGATTGCAATTAACAGGACGACAAAGGAGGTGCCAGTCGCAACACTAAGCGCCATGCCGATGAAGATGCTGTGAAACAAAATTCCAGCTTCTAAGAGGAGGCATTGCAGAAGCTGACGTTGTGGATTCTGAATTGGCCCTTCTGTGTCGGTCTGCTGTCGGTGGCTTTCGCTCACACGGGGTCGATGCCGGTGGACAGACTGTGACTGCCCAGAATGGGCTGCCTGTCCACTGATGAGTCCGTCGTCATCCATGTAGTCATCCAGCCCATCAAGGTCATCCCTATCGTCCTCTTTATCCGGTGATGAGTCCGCCAGGCGAAGACGGTCCGATTCATGGGACGAACCGGAAGCTCTTGTCGTTCGCAACTTGGAGTTGTGCCCCATAGTATCTAGATTGATATTATCTGAAACCTGCCGGGCCTCTAGCCTCGAGTAATCGAGATCTGGGTTTCCCCCATCACTGCTTGAGTCATGCCCAACCTCGCCAATGAGATTATCATATTCGCTTCCGTGCACATGCTTTGCGCCTTTCATCGCGAAGAACATTTCCACAATAACCACTGCAAAGACCGAGATCATTGCAACAAACCCTGGCATAGCACGATATGTTTGACTCCAAAACCGAGGGAGACATGGATCAGTCAGAGAGACGAAGGCTGTGGGGAGCAGATGGACGAATGCCGTCGCAATCAATACACCCGTTCCAAAATGCCTCGATATAAAGAGGAACCGACGGGGAATCGGAAGACGAGGGAAACGGCGCGCTAGAACGGGAAAAGAACAAGCTATTGTAATTTCAACATTAGCAATGGCCAACTTGAGAGATCTGAGAGAAGCCAGTGCATACCGAATGTACTCAGCCCAAGGATGAGGAACAGTGCCATAACATGCAATGGAGTGTTATAAGCCCCCCGCTGTTTGGATCCGCATGCCGGCGTGTCATCTGAGGCTCCATCGCGCCGAAGAAGTTCTGCTCGCAAGAGAGCATCGGGGATTTCTGAAATTGCGGAGAGGGCACGCTTCAAGTCTGCTCGCAAGATCATTAGAAACAGCTCACACGATCAATTCGTAGAGATTGCTAACCTGAGGGTAAATCAATTGCAGTCTGCCAGTCTTGGGCATTCTGCATTTTTGTTATCGTCTCAAACCTGTTGAGCTGCAACTACATCCCCAGTTGAAGAGGGGAATGAATGTTTGTATGCCGGGGGAATGGGGGAACGGAGAGTCACGCAATTGAGTTAAGACAAAGATGAGATTGCACAAAAGTGATATATATCAGCTAGGAAGCTAATATCACAAGTATAAGTATTCTCTTAAGAAACAAAACCACTAGACCAGGGTGGTTTGTTCGGACACGCGATAAAGTGAGTCTTGACTCCGGCCCTGGGGCCTTCCCCTTCGCTTAGTCATACCGAAGACCTTCCAACGGGCTCCCACGTGGGCAATACGAGTCTTGTGATTTATTGAAGTGACCTCGGGGGAGATATGATAGACGGAATAAATATTACACTGATCCATGTCCTCTACCTGCTACCTTAGTCCATCCTTTGGTACCTTTGGGTCGCGGGGAAGAGGCATCCTCAGGTGGAGTCCTCCCAGAACGTGTTTTTGAAGTTCTGCTGTCTGTTTCCACCGATCCAGATTGAGAGCCCGAGACAACGACCTTGGGGCTTTGCGAAACAGATGGCTGAGGGGACTCCATGGCCGCATCATCCCATTCTTTTTCTTCTAGCAATTCCCATTCCGCACTGGCCATTTCCCCTAGAAGATTGGACTTCAATCTATCCACAATCTTGGTTGGGGTAGGGAGTTTCCACATTCGCATGAATTCAACTCCTTCCGATGCTCCCAGGAAAGAATGCGCCGTGCCATGAGAATAGTGACCTAACATGGGAAACGAGGTTGTCCGCTGAATCGTGGTTCTGGGAGAGTCTTTGGCAGATTTCATTTGTGTTTGCGTGTCTCGGCCGGCAAAGGCTCGCATCAGAGTTGAAGGGTGGGCTGGCGGAGCAACTAGCAATTGCCACAAGCTCTTCCCGATATCGCAGACTTCATCCCAAGAGTCTGATGAGAGGTTTATCCCTTGAGTTCGACATAACCATGCAACATCCCATGCTAGGAGGGTGGCTCCTTCGAGAAAGAAGGCATATGTTGCGGGGTCCTCCTTCGCTAACCGGGGTAGTGGCTTATCAATGAAGAGAGGCCGTGGGTGTGGTGTGTGGGCACGCGGGTCCACCGTCCTTGATGCAGCTGGACTCGATGACGCCTGGCAATCAGCTCCATCGTGACCGCCGCGCGAGCGATATGATGCTGAGGGGGTGTAGATCGTAGGCACAGGATAGTTTTTGTGAGGCAACGTAATTTCGGCGGGAAGTCTCAAGGAAAGATAGTGCGAGACAATGATCAAAAGATGAGCGATGTTAGAAAAGGACGTGGATATCTGCTCATGTGGAATACCTGTATCCGCCCTGTTAGTATGCCACGAGATGAATAATGCTTGGAAGTGATAGGGTAAACTTGCCATTCATATCCCTCAAGTCAACGATAAAACCACATCCAAGCACATATGTCTCCCGACCTTGGCCCTTCTTCGTAGCCTTCCGCAGGCCATATAGATTGGCGACTTCTCGACAAAGATAAATACGTGACTCCGCCGTTTTGCTATGGAGGGAATGCCAAACGTGTTCCACCCGTTTGCTAGTATTTTGAACGCCCGCCAGGATTCCAGTTTCCCGCTCTTCTAGTTGAAATTTGGCAGATTCAGCATCTGACCGTCTGCGTGCTAGGGCCTCCTTTCGCTTGGAAATCTCGGTCTTTTTAGCTTCGACCTCTAACTTCAAAGCCTCGAGCTGACGGGAAACCAATTCTCTCTTTGCCAAAGACACCGCATGTCGAGTGCTTATCGTTTGGAGCACCCAGCGGGGAGAGCAAGCTTTGTCCGTATCGAGCGGCTCTTGTCCATGCGGGGAAGGCTTATCCCAGGAGTTGCCACAAGTAACAGCGGTCTCGATTTGCTTCCCAAGGACTTCTTTCTCCAGAAGAACTTGCGTGCTGTCGATTCGTAGTTGATATAGCTGATTGCGGGCACATGTCGGACAGTGGAAAGAAAGGCGGGTATGAGGGGCACGTGAGCATATAGAACAGCTCATCGCAGACAATTCGATTTAATTTTCAGCTGTTCTTTGGGAGCGTAAGGGGCATTTCCATGTTGCGTTCCAGGATAATTATGGGAGCTACTTGAGTCGCCGAGAACCATATAGAGGAGTGAGAAGGGGTCATCAAAGAGATGCAAATCCCACATGACTCAAATAATATGTTGATATAAAGGATATGACCGGCCTCAAGACATCACCTTTAGCCAATCTTTCTTCGGAGGAAGGAAGAGAAGAGAAGACGGGATGATGAGCACATGCACTTGTCAACGTCACCTGACACTCCGTTATCGCAATCTTATCGCTCACTTTGGATAACATCCACGAACCAAAACCATCATTGGTTTTGATATGGCCTTGTTCTGACACATGATCATACCAACTCAGCCAATCCAATATGCAGTCAACACCAAACAAGACCAGCAAAATCCCTCGACCGGGGGCAATGTCACCCCGTGTCAGTCAAGGAAGCAAAAGCCCTCCAGGCAGTGGGAGCTTCCAAGAGAACAAAAGCCCTCAAGCACCAGTCGAAGCTCTTACATCTACACCTATTAATGATGAGATTCCACTTGTCTCTAGGTTGACACAAGGACTTGAAGACTGCAACTGGGAACAGCTGCAGGGCAAATATGCCGATGCGATGGAGGAACACGGCCGAGTCGAAGAGAATCTTCGTGTTGAAACAGCCAAGCTTCTTGAAGTAAGTTTTAGAACCACATCTTACTTACAATTTAATGTCTGAGCAACCGGTAGGTTTTCATGGCATGGTCGCAAACTACCGTTTCGCAAGATGAGAACAGGGCTTTGAAAAGGTTCGATCCATCCAGCTTTGGTCTAAGATGTGGATGAACGAATAATCAACCCTCTACAGGTTCAAGACCCAAATGCAGCACGTTCAAAATTCCGAAGTCGGTGTGGAAAACAAAAAGAAGCATTGTAAGTCCCTTTTTGTCCCCTGGACTTGAAAACAAGGTCTGATCGCTCATCTATCTGAAGATGCGGAAGTAGTGAAGGCTTTCCAAAATGCTCTCGCCTTGCTGAATGATCAAATGAAGGTTTAAGCACATGATCAACACGACATTTATGAATTATGAGTTTATGTTACCCAGTCCCTTCTATATGAGAATCGATATTCCAAGACGGGAATTGAATCAACATGCAGGAAGCCATCCATCATGTATTTCCTCCCTTATATGATGGCTTTAAGAAAAATTATTAACCCCCCCCCCAAACTGTACTACAAGTAAAGAAAAGCACGGTTGCAACACTTGGGAGTCATTCAAATGAAACTACTAGGAACATAACCAACCATGATTGCAGGCAACGGAATTACAAGTCGATTTCTTTGCTAGTCTCGGTGACTATGAGGCTCTGGGCTCTACCTAGGTAGCCATCATCATTTGGAAGACCTCAATGATTAGCCCCGAGAGCGTTCACTCCGGGTAGCTCTGCCTGTGATGTCTTGCCAGCTGGCATTGAAGCGTCTACCCGTATTGGCCAATAAGCCTTCCTCTTCGGCTTCCTCTGCATCTTCATCGAGTTGCGCTTCGTCCAACTGAGGTGAACGGAGAAGGGAGGTAACAAAGACAATCAGATATAAGCCTGTGGTGTTGGTGTTAGATTAATATGAAAATGGAATTCGGTAGGAACGCAGTGAGATTTAGACTTACCTAGGAAGAAGAACTGAGCCCAAAAGAACACCACTCCAAAGAATGGGTAGTTCAGGGTGACCCGGTTCAAGAATGTGCTCACAACACTGGGTGTACAAACTTGCTGCGCTGCAGGATTCTCCGCCAGCTCTGAGCATGGCTTGATAAGTTCTTTGCTGTTTGAACAATCTGGTTTTCCGATGAAGCTTCCCGGATTGCGATCACAGAATGTCTGTGGGCCGAAAGTGGCATACTGGGGGGCGACTACCATCGAAATGGAATAATTCAAGGCTAAAATGATCAGCATCAACATGGCGGTGGCTAAGAGTAGAGCCTGGGGAGATGTGTGGCCGTTTCTGATTTGGAAAATCCTAATCCATAGGAAGCGGATTCCAACCACAGCGATTCCAACCACAGAGCTGCAGAAGAATAGCAATACAAGTGCGGTAAATATAGCGTAATCAATGGGGAAGAACCTGGCAGATTTAACAAGTGCCCAGTTAACGGGGTTAAAGATGTTGACATATGCGAGGATATATCCACAACGATGCTTGCAGATCGAGTTCTTTGCTTTGTCAATTGCCGTCAAGAGCATGGATACCCATGTGAGGAAAGCGATGAATAGCAGCAAGATGCCTCCCAGGAGCTTGAAGGGCCGGAACACTGCCCCGATTTTGTACCATGCCCTTATCAACCAGCTGCGGCCTCCGCCTTGGGATTCTTCCGCTAGACGTTGGCGCCGAATCAGGGTCCTCTCTTCCCGCACCAGTGTATCAAGTTCTCGGCGGTCCTTGGAGGACAGAAGCTCGGGATCTCCGGCACATCGTCCCTCGAGTTGCCGTTGCCGCTCTTGGTTCATGTCAAGTTGTTGCGTAGTGCTCGCTCGCAGGGTAGCACTAGATATTGATGGTGCAGTCTTGATCAGGCTGATTGGCAGAAGGGCCAGTCCCACGGATGTGTATAAGACATAAAGACAAAGCCCAATCGTCATCAACAGACCAAGAGCAAAAGTGAGAGCACGTTCGCCATCTTTTCATAATTACATTAGCTTCACGGTTCTGTTCCACACCAGAATACTCGAATACTCACGGTTTTCAGTCAGTAAGCGCCTGAAGTAATCCAGATCCATGTCATTCTTTTCCTGTGACACTGGAACGAAGAAACCAACTAGGAACAAGATCACGATGACTGCCACGAATGAAAGTGTGTATTTCAGGGCACCTCGAATCCGCTGGCCCAAAGTCTGGACCCCTTCCTCGGTCGCAACTTCATCATATTCCTCATACCAGAAATATGTAAAGGGGATAACGAGAAGACAGAGCAGGGCATCCAAGGAGTAGAGAAGATAATAGATAATGGTCAAGGAATAAGTGATTCTGTCCACCACATCCTGTGTTGCCCAGTCCTTTCGCTGGCCTAACTTGGACGACGTAGTGGATGATACCAAAGCGACATCGACAGGCAGCAAGAGCACCGTTGCAAGAAGACTAGTAATTGAGATGATGCAAGTCAGAGTGACTGAAGGAGAGCGGTCGCGAGGAGTTTGGTAGACATAGATAAACACCGACGCCACTGCCAGTAGAATAGCTACCACCACCCCATACACAGCCCAGATGAGGGAAGTCTGAAGGAGTGCCATGTTGAAGAATAGCAGTTCACACTGTGCACATTGGTTGTGGGGACTGCATCAATACTCCTAGCAAAATACCGAAGGAATGATGCCAGGAATGAGACTTACAATAACATCAAATCAAGAAAAATGATCTCCCCAAGCTGGCAATCGCCAATGTCGTCATTGATTGTTTGACGCTAAACCATTTTGAGGCATATGCAGCAAAGGGCGGTAAGATTTATCAGGCAGAATATATTGGCCGCCCGATTCTGCCAGACCAGTCAGCTGACCCGCTCACATCTCCGCTTTTATTCCGCTTCAAAGGAGCTACAAACTTGACTGCACAAGGCAGAGATCAATCTTGATTTTGATCTTGATCGCTTCTCCTGTCTATTTTGAAACCTTTCTTTGTGCCATCTTTCTTGGTACTTGGAAGGCTTCATATTCTCAGTCTTCTGCCCCTAGGTTTACAATTGCAATGTGCATCTCAGGCCATATCAAAAACACAATTTAGCTCATTGGCGGTTTCCTAGCAGTATCAAGCCTTTCGTGAGCTTTGACAGTGGGCAAAGTCTCCAAATGCAGTGCTACACAGAGCTATTACCCCCCACGGGGGTTACCCATGCTTTGGCAGTTCCTTTCACCTCAGCCACCGCCAGGAATTTGATTGTTATCAGAACCTCTCTATTGCAAGTTTTCTCTCTCGTTAAGGTGGTCTCCTCTCAGCCGCAGAAGGAAAGCTCAGAGCCCCATTCTTTGCAGTTTTCTCAACCACAAACGAAATTAGTACTGGAAAAAGAATACCCGCTATCCGGAACCGTGACTGATTTAAGCCGAGTCAAAATCTTGAACACCAAGAGTGGTGGAGAAGCCATCTTGATTGCAGTCCGCAATGCCAAGCTCAGCTTGATTGAGTGGGACCCTGAGCGTCATGGAATCTCAACAATTTCCATCCATTACTACGAGCGGGATGACCTGACCCGCAGCCCCTGGGTGCCTGACCTGAGCCGGTGTGGGAGTATTCTGAGCGTTGACCCAAGCAGTAGATGCGCGGTGTACAATTTTGGGATTCGCAACCTTGCGATATTACCCTTTCATCAGGCAGGTGATGACTTGGTGATGGATGACTACGATTCGGAGCTTGACGGAGAACGCCCAAATCAGAACTCTGGTGGAGGAGGAGCACAGATTGAGAATAGCAAAGAAGGACCAATACACCAAACACCCTACTCCTCGTCTTTCGTCCTGCCATTGACTGCCTTGGATCCTTCATTGCTACACCCCATAAGTCTTGCGTTCTTATACGAATACAGGGAGCCGACGTTTGGAATTTTATATTCTCAAGTCGCAACCTCTACTGCCCTTCTCCATGAAAGAATGGACGTGGTATTCTACGCCGTGTTTACACTGGACCTTGAGCAGCGAGCTTCTACCACCCTTCTTTCGGTATCTCGTCTTCCTAGTGATCTGTTCAAAGTCGTGGCACTCCCACTTCCAGTAGGAGGTGCCTTGCTTCTTGGCTCCAATGAAATCGTTCATGTGGACCAAGCCGGTAAAACCAATGCGGTGGGAGTTAATGAATTTTCAAGGCAGGTTTCTTCATTTTCAATGACCGACCAATCGGACTTGGCGTTCCGTCTCGAAGGCTGTGTGGTTGAGCGACTTGGTGGTGATAGCGGCGACCTACTCCTAGCACTTGCATCCGGCGATATGGCATTGATCAAATTCAAACTTGATGGTCGGTCTGTCTCCGGCATCACTGTTCACTCCCTTCCGGCGCATGCAGGTGGGGATATTTTGAAGTCGGCCGCCTCCTGCTCCACTTGTCTCGGGGATGGAAACGTCTTCATCGGCAGCGAAGATGCCGACTCGGTGCTCCTAGAATGGTCGCATTCATCCGCCTCTAATAAAAAAGCTCGGCTTGAGTCGAAACAAACAGCGGATGGTCTGGATGATCTGTCGGATGATGATGACCAGATGGAGGATGATGACCTTTATTCCTCGGCGCCTGGGCCGACACAAGTCGATAATCGCATGGGAACCGACAACTCAACCCCCGAATTTTATAACTTTCGACTGAACGATCAACTTCCTAGCATTGGTCCATTGAGGGACATCACGTTGGGCAAAGCTTTCTCAAATACGAATCGCAAAAGCCAAGCTACAAGTGAAACCGTTGCGGCTGAACTGGAGTTGGTGGCATCTCAGGGCTCAGACAGGGGCGGTGGCTTGGTAGTCATCAAGCGCGAAATTGATCCTTTGACTACCATGTCTCTGAAAGTCGATGACGCTGATGGTGTTTGGTCAGCCAGCGTCAAAAAAAGGAGAGGGGCTTCCAGCACAGACAACCCCTCTCGTCAATATGTGGTTATCTCTCGGTCTACGGATTCGGAGCAGGAGGTGAACGAAGTCTGCGTCGTGGAAGAACAAAGCTTCACCCCTTTCAAAGCACCAGAGTTCAACCCGAACGAAGATTGCACGGTTGATATTGGATCTTTGGCAGGCGAGACTCGTCTAGTTCAGGTCCTGCGGAATGAAGTCAGAAGTTACGACATAGGTACATTCTACTCCAGCCTGCTGGCAAGCATTGGATAAGCTAATGGTGAGACTCTACAGACCTGGGATTGTCACAGATTTACCCCGTTTGGGATGAAGACACCAGTGATGAGCGCGTGGCTGCGAGCGCCAGCTTTGTTGATCCTTATCTTGTGATTATTCGGGATGATTCATCAGTATTGCTTCTGCAGGCGGATGAAAGTGGTGACCTCGATGAAGTTCCGCTTTCAGATGAGATTAGCTCGTCACAATGGCGCTCCGGGTGCCTTTATCACGATAATTCAGAGTCATTCAGCGTTGCAGGCTCATCGTCGAAGGACTCTTCAGAAGGCGAGGTGCTTCTATTCCTATTGAATTTGGAGTATAAGCTATCGGTAGGTGGTCGCAAAAAAGAAGATTTAGGCATTGGTTCTGACTCAGATTACAGATCTTCCGACTTTCTGACATGAAGTTGATCGCGATCATTGAAGGCGTCGACTGCCTACCACCCGTATTGTCGACCGAGCCGCCCAAACGATCTAATAACCGGGAGACACTGACAGAATTTGTTGTTGCCAATCTTGGTGATAGTTCTAGCCTTTCTCCTTATCTGATTGTAAGAAACCTTCTATTAAAGGCTTTTCTGATCTCTAACTCAAGCATTCTAGGTTCGAACCGAAAATGACGATCTAGTGTTCTACAAACCAAGCCTGGTCCCGGCAAATGCTGGTCATGGATCGTCTCGTCGCTTGCAATTATTCCGAGAGTCAAATCACGTTCTACCGAAAAGCCCTTCGGGGGAGGTATCCTCTCAAATACAGAAACAACAGCGATTGAGACCCTTGAGGGTTCTTCCTAACGTCTCAGGGTTGAGCACCGTCTTTATGCCGGGAGCCTCATCAAGCTTTGTATTTAAGACCGCAAAAAGCTCACCGCACATCATTCGTCTTAGAGGGGGCTTTACACGTTGGCTAAGTTCCTTTGATTCGGCCGACACTGGCTGCGAAAATGGGTTCATTTACGTTGATTCTCAGGTGAGACTTTTCGTTCATCGTTGTGATGCTATCTCCATTTACTAATTCTGTCTTGGTAGAGCTGTATCCGGGCTTGTCAACTACCTTCTCAAACTCAATTCGACTATTCGTGGACATTGCGCAAAGTTCCAATTGAAGAGCAAGTCGATTTCTTGGCCTACTCGACGTCTTCTGAGACGTATGTTCTCGGGACAAGCCACCAAGGTGACTTCAAGTTGCCGGAGGGTGATGATCTGCACCCTGAGTGGCGGAATGAAGGTTCGTGATTGCTTCAAGCGATTTCCCCTCATGCTGTGCTAATTTAATCCCAAGAGCTATCCTTTTGTCCGAAAATCCCCGAAAGTAGCATCAAGGTCGTCAGTCCAAAGACATGGACTATTATTGACAGGTAAACCCCCTCCCCAACCTCCCCAACAAACTCAAGAAGCGACAATTCCAAATACTAATATTTACAGTTACCCTCTGGATCCTGATGAGCAGGTGACAGCCGTGAAGAACGTGAACATTGAGGTTTCGGAGAATACACATGAGCGGAGGGATCTAATCGTGGTCGGAACCGCCATTGCTAAAGGGGAAGATATGCCAGCTCGCGGGACGATCTATGTCTTTGATGTGATCCAAGTGGCCCCAGATCCCGAAAAGCCGGAGACAGGCCGCAAACTCAAGCTGATTGGCAAGGAGTCAGTGAAGGGTGCAGTGACCGCGCTGTCTGGCATCGGTGGCCAAGGGTTCATAATCGTAGCGCAGGGACAGAAGTGCATGGTCCGAGGTCTCAAGGAAGATGGGAGCCTTCTTCCCGTTGCCTTTATGGACATGCAATGCTACGTCAATGTCGCCAAAGAGCTCAAGGGCACCGGCATGGTTATCCTAGGAGATGCGGTGAAGGGACTCTGGTTCGCCGGCTACTCAGAGGAGCCATATAGAATGACACTCTTCGGCAAAGACCCCGAGTACCTGGAGGTGGTGGCAGCCGACTTCCTCCCGGACGGGAACAAGCTGTACATGCTAGTCGCTGACAGCGACTGCAACCTGCACGTCCTGCAATACGACCCGGAAGACCCCAAATCCTCCAACGGCGATCGACTCCTCAGCCGAAGCAAATTCTACACCGGCAACTTCGCATCATCAGTCACTCTTCTGCCTCGCACAGCAGTTTCATCGGAGCTCACCGAGTCATCCGAAGAAGCAATGGACGTGGATGAGACCTTCGCCAAACACCAGGTTCTCATTGCTTCGCAAAATGGGTCTTTGGCGCTTGTGACATCGGTTGCCGAGGAGTCATACCGTCGACTATCAGCACTCCAGTCTCAATTGATCAACACCGTCGACCATCCTGCCGGTCTGAACGCGCGTGCATTCCGGGCTATAGAAAGCGACGGCGCTGCTGGCCGTGGTATGGTTGATGGCAATCTATTGCGTCTATGGCTGAATATGGGCAAGCAGCGGCAGGCTGAGATTGCGGGCCGGGTTGGCGCGACGGAGTGGGAGATCAAGGCTGATCTGGAGACTATTGGCGGTGACGGACTCGGATATCTATGATGCCGGAAACGCCTTTTTCGGTGCATTAGTTTTAAGGAACTGACAAAAATTGATTCTATTATGTCTCCGGAAGATAAAAGAGAAGTGGGCAGCCCAAGATGGAATTTCAATATATATGGCATGGCCACGAGAACATAGCTGAAGGGTCCTCGCTGCACCGAAGAAGCCCCATCACGATCAAGTAAATAGCGTGATATCATAACACAATGGGATATAACTAAACCACTAAACCACATCCAAACAGACAAAAACAGAAGAAAAACAGAGCCCAGTGCCAATCCCAATCCCAGTGCCAACGTGGGTAATCCAAAGTACATCCCAACCCCATGTCCATCCAATTCCGACGTGTAAAATCCAACCAAAAACAACCGAGTAAATCAAGTCAAAACGCCCAAGCACGCCACATTCGCCATTTTCGCCTTGCGCGATTCGAATTCAAAGAATTAAATCAGATCCTTGAAACTATCCATGACCCCCCCCCCCCCCCCCCGACTGAGCATCAATATCAGTAACATATTCGACATGTCAAGTTTGGAATCAGCCATGTTTCGTACTGTGTTTTATGGACAAACACAAACAAAGCCAAATCTAAAAAAAAGCAGTGACAACCCCCAAAAAATCCAAGAAACACCTCATCCCAGTGTGACAATGCAGATGCGAGAAGGAAGAGACAGACCGCAACCAGCGCCATTAACCCAACATTCCCAGTACTGGGGAATTTAGAACACATCTTCTGCGGCAAAGTACCGTTTGCTCCGGCCTCTAGAGGCCACAAATTTCATCTCTGGCATGTTGGTGTGGTGCACTACATGTGGTCGGTAGACAGCATCGACAGGGGCTTGCCAGTCATCCATCCCGAGGGGGAAGTATTCGTAGAGAAGATCAGTGCTTTCGTTCGGAAAGGGGAGCGATGACGCGAATGACTGGGGCAGGTTGGCAGTCTCTAGCAACGGCATGGATGAAGCAACGCTCCGCGAGGGGGTTTGAGAGACAGCATGAGAGAGCTTGCGCATCTTAGAAGGCGGCGCAGATTGGTCGAGACTCAGCGATCGCTGATGTGATAACTCGGTAGCGAAAGGGGACACCATCTTTTGGTCAAGAGGGAGATTAGGGTCACTGCCTTCTTCCTCGTCTAGTAACGATAAATTGATCGGTGCAGCGGCCGCTGTTGTGGAACTGACGCGGCGATGTGAGTCGGTCTGAGAGAGCTGCTCCGGGCTGGAATGACGGAACATGGACTTGGGAGCATGAGACATGACATTGTTTGATGCGGACTGCGGGATGGGGGTCCAATCCGGGGTTGCTTTAGTCTGCTGCATAATGCTCGGCGGGGGAACGGACGTTGTTTCAGGAGAGCTGCTCTGGGCGGCTGGCTTCGTCTTGGCCGGAGTCACGCTGGCACGACGCGGGACGGAGTCGCTTGTTGGTGTACGGTTCATAGCGGAATTCGAGGAGTTGGCCTGGGCATTTTTGCGCGAAGCGGCAGCACTCCCACTAAGGGGTAGATCTTTGCGTGACTGGAAGTTGCGTGGGCTGCGACCACGAACGATGACAGGACCTGATTGCACCTCCGAGATGGGGATCTTCGCACCAGTGGATAAAGTCGCGACCACCTTAAGACGAACGACGAAGTGTTGCTGTAGCTCCTTTCGGCGACCGTTGTTGGCGGTCGCGACACGGAATTGTAGACGCTTCCAGGCGATAGGGAAGGTTGCGTAGTCTGAATCCAAATCCTGACCCGCCATGATGTCCAAGGGAATTGGGGGAGGCTCCTTCTCGATCTTAGCGCCAGTGCTAGGGTTGTTCTCCTCGGGGGCCGTGCCAGAATTAGCGGCCGCGGCCGAGGGGGTCTTCCATGGCACCGAGATAATCTTCACCGGGTTTCCTTCCACGGATTCTGTGGCTGATACGGTGAGTTCCTGTGCGAGGATGGGAATTCGGTCGCCTTGGTCGGTCATGATATAGCGCATCCCGCGGGGCAACGTTACCGAACCGGTAATTTGGAACAGATTGCGACGATAACACGTCAACTCGGCACCTTGTTGTGGCGGGGCATTTTCCGATGGGGATGTTGTATAGGGGGACTCGGCGAGAAAGAACATCCCGTGCAACTGGGCGGCCACCGATAAGGAGGTTCGGCGCATGGAATAGTCGAGGAGTGTGAAGTGATATACCGGTAGCGAAAAGCTTAACAGCTTGTTGTTGTGGTCGATCGACGAGTCCTGGGGTTGTTCCTGGGGCGCTGGGTCGAAGGGCGCGACCATCTCGCTGAAAGGGTCATCGTATGCAGAAGAGAAACGTCTCAGTTGATGTGACAAATTAGGAGGCGCGAAGTTAGCGAGATCCTCACTATTGTATCTCAAATTAGCCAAACGATTTCAACCGTCGAGCGGGAGTGGATGATCCACCCCTCTCGTCCCACTTGGAGATCTAATCACCTAACAAAGGTCTCGGAATCGAAGTTGGACCGATGATCCGGTAGATCCAGGCCAGACATGGCATTGAGATAGTCGGTACTCTGCAAATTCCCCAGTGACAAGGGACTAGCCAAATATGGCGGCATCGCCATAGTATCGAAGCCCTCCATGGTAAGAGCTTATGCGATACGGAGGCACACCCGTAGAGGATGCGGGGGGGAGGAATAAGTTATAGAATTGCCTCTTATATAAAGACAATGAGGGAAAGAGGAGAAGAACGAAATAAAGTAAAAGAGGAGAGGGAAAAAAGGGCAAGAGAAAGAGGTCAGACGAAGAGAAGCCCGAGGATGAGTAGACAAGACCTGGGGAATGCTGCAAGCAACGGAGCGGAAAGATAGGCTAAGGCGGGAGTGAAGGCGGAGAGGACATTTGAGACGGAAATGGAAATGTCAGGATTATGGATATAAATGGTCGAGGTAATTAAAGTGTAAAGAGAAAGAGAAGAAACAAATCACCGGAGAGAGTGTGAGAGTGTAAGAGAGAGAGGAATCTCGACCTGCACCCAAACGATCAACGGATTCGGGGAATAGTGGAGCCGCGGTTTTTGCGGAGAACGAACGCAGCGCTGAGTCAGCTTTGATTTTATTCTATAATTGTCTATATAATTTATTTTATAAAATGAATTTTATCTTTTATCTTTTTATATTGTATGAATATTGAATATTGAATATTTTTCATGAGTAGGACGGAGTCAGATCCAATAACAATTAAACATGCAAATCCCTCAGCACCGATGGGGTAAGACTTGATCGCCGGCTCTCGGCAATCATCTCTCTCGCTGGGCCCTGAAGATCAACGGATATTCGATATACAATTCCATTACTTTGACAATTCGGATACAAGTATCTGCATAATCTGGAAATATTTAATTCCCTTTAGTACCCACCTGCCTATTAAGGTACTGCTGCTTCGGGTCGACCCCTCCTGAGAACGCCACATATTAATAATATAATTCATAATCTTGGAATACAAGTTCTTTACTTTCTTAGACTTGTAGAAGGTTTGAAGGAATATAGAATGATCTAAGCTTGCTTTCTACAATCTATCTACTAATTCCCCTTTTTTCCATCTCAAATGTGATCACATTTCAAGGATGATCCTCATCGGCCGTCTGACCTGCAGCTGGAGGGGCCACCCGGCATCCAATCAGAATATGCGGCGCATTGAATCAGAAACCGGGTGCCCCCCCGTCCTGCTGCTGGACCCTGTCCTT
Source organism: Penicillium sp. CMV-2018d (assembly GCA_028827225.1). Lineage (NCBI taxonomy): Eukaryota > Fungi > Ascomycota > Eurotiomycetes > Eurotiales > Aspergillaceae > Penicillium > Penicillium hesseltinei. The sequence goes on from JAPZBW010000003.1 coordinate 832,941, forward strand.
TGGCTTATTAGCGCCCCACCGAAAACGGTAATACTAATCTGCACTCTGCACTGTTATCATGCATGTAATATGAGTGGGAGAAGTGCCTCGGTAGCCCTAAACACTTGGAGCTGTTTGGTCTCTCCGGTGATCTCCGTGGGATCTACTCCGTACAAAGTTAGGTTTCAAATTTCATTCATATACAGAGTGTACTATGTATAGTTCCTTATCCACGGTACATGTGCATTTCACACCTGTAATAACCTGGGGAAATTCTCTCGATTTCTAGATTTCCAAATCCATTATGGAAGGAGATACAGGATGGTCCATGTCAGACGAGTGGGAGATTGAGTGGCGAGAGAAGCTCGTTTTCGCATGTGAACCAATGAAGAGTCTGTGCATTTACCCGATTTGATTATTACCGAAATGATCTCTTTTTTTTTCCTTTTCTTTTCCTTTTTTTCCTTTTTCATTCTTCCGGCGCGTTTCCCGATGCAGACAAAATGTATACCAAGGTTCTGACCACGGGAGCCATCCACGGTTGACGGGCTCGTTCCAAGGTTGGAAGCTCTTTCAAGTATCCTTGGGTCTGGGCTCCCGCAAAGCTTCATACATGTACGGAGTAGTATGAACCACTTATATTCAGAATATCTCGGTAACATTCCTGAAATCGTAGAATGTCGAGACCTCAAGACCAGTTCAGCTTCAGCAAAAAAAAAAAAAAAAGGAAATAAAAAGAAGCTCCGCTTGTACAACTGAGGGATTTTTAACGCAAACAGAAAACTAAATTGGTTCAAACTCTGAACGCAGAAAACTCATTGGCCCGGGTCGAAGTTAGGCCCCGAAGCCCCGAGAAACCTGTTTGGTTTAATTGGATTGTATAGGGAGAAAGAGAGAAGAATTACTTCTTTATATACTAATTCCCTTCTACTGTCACATCTATCAAAGAAAAGGAAAAAGAAAAGAAAAAAAAAGACCAAAATACTACACTCAGAACGCAGACCTTTTTCCTTTTTCTCTTTTGACCCCCAAAAAAGTGGATGTGCTTTTTTGCCCGGCACCAAAGCGGAGTTCCGTGCTAGTCCACCATGCCCACCCTGCCCACCATGTCCACCATGTCCACCATGTCCACCATGTCCACAATTCCCCCATAAAACCCTGAAGTTAGAGGTATGAAGTACTACATCTAGACGGTCGAGCTCCAACGGACTTCCGGTCCAGTAAGATCTCGTCTTTAATCGTGATGCCTGCTGAAAAAAAAAAAGGTAATTCGAATTAATATTTCCCGTTAATCTAAGTCTTGCATCACAAGTTTGGAACTTGTAGCCGAACGAGTCTAGGTAAAGAAGTACCAAAGTACATACATATATTGTAATTCATTCAACCCGAATCCCTAGCCATAGAATATTCCACATTTACTCCGTACATTCTTCTATAATGCAGATATATATCTCTCCTGATAGAAGTATTTATTGGATTGGACCAAATGACGCCAGGACAAACTTTCCTCAGACCAAGTGCCCCCAAACTATGTATGAAAGGAAACTCGGAAGAAACCGTTACCGGATCGTGTGAAACAAAGAAAATGGACCAGATCCAATTGAAAAAAAAAAGAAAAGAAAGCAAATAGGAATAAAATAAATGCCAAACCCAATGCGATATGGATATCATAGACGTGAGGAAAACAGAACCATAAAGAGTTAAAGAGTAGAAAGAGAAAATGAAAAGGGGAATCGAATCAAGTCGGATCTCTTCGACTATGCATGCATCATCGTCCACGTAGCTGCGTCACAGTTCACTTCCTCAAAGCTGTGGAGCATAGTGAACCCCATCGTGGAGAGATTGTCAAAGTTACTGTCACCGTCGACCTATCTTTTGTTAGAGGATAAATGGAGAAAGAAAAAGCAAAAAGGAAGAACGTACACAGTCCATAACCACGGCATTGGCACTCAACTTCCGGATCTGCTTGATAGCCAGCAGGATCAGGCCCTGCATCACCGTGGAGTAATCTTCACCACAAGGAGAAATGACCGGAGATGAAATGCCCCCGACAGAAGCCTGGGTGGCGCGCAACATGGGCATGTGTTCCGCCAAAGCAGATCGCTCATTGTAGATCACGATACTCCCGAGTATGACCCCGTCGGAGGGCCGCTTGGCCCGAATGATCCCGCAGTTAGGCGCGCCACCCAGAGCCATGCGGTAGATATCGGCCACACCTTGTCGCGCATACGTTTTAATGTGATCGAGGATCGCGGGCGCAAAGTCCCAGCCATACACGAGGTCGTATGTGACCTCGGCACTCTGCAGGGTCGCAGTAAGTCCTTCGGGCGGCACCCAGGTCGACAGGTTGCGGAGGATCACACTGCACACTGGTCGCGCAAGTCCGGTGTTCCACCCCATATTCGCGAACCACTGCCGTAGCCGCTTGCGCTCAACAGTGTTGACGGTCGGAATGCCAAGGTAGATCCCTGGTAATCGGGATCCTAGCTGGAAGCGTTTCATCCCGCTCCGTTGAAGTAAAGTCCGAATCGCGCGGCTGTGAAGAGAATGTCCGATGGATAGTTTCCTTCGGGAGGGGTCCACGATGAGACATGCAAGCACACCGGTGCCTGTTGATCGGAAGAAGTAGGTCGCGCAGAACCCATAGAGGGCCTGCGTGCTACTGTTCCGGACAACGAAATGGGCTTCGTCGACATCCTCCTTTCGTAGCAAGAAGCTGCTAGCGGTAGCTCCAAGAAGTTCCGATGGCTGGCCTAGTGCAGAATCGGCACGGATAGTCTCGAGCAGAGCATCTAACGCGAAAGAGTCGCGATCCTCGTTCCAAGTTTCGACGAGCCAGTGTTGTCGAGCCTGATGAATCTTCTGCGTTCGACCGATGGAGCCAGGCAGGGCCGCGGAGGGTGTCAAGTCGCCATACAAGACCTTGACCAATGCCTGGAGGGCTGTTTCCGTGAAGTCATACGTGCATATATAAGTACCAATGGAAGAATCCATGGCAAAATCATATGGCGAGCTAACGGCCACCACAATCAATGGCCTCTCGCGACGTTCACCGGATGAGGTATACTGCGATTGGCAGACCATGGAGACGTGTTTTGAGAACCCTTGCTGATATAGATTGCGATTTGCATCTGCCGTGACAACGACTACAGCACTCGCTCTTTGGATCAGGTCTTCGTGGATGGGACGCACGCCGTTGGAAGTATAGGAGGTGTGCAACACGCGCCCATTCCTCTGCCGCGAGAGTGACCGTCCAAGTTCTTTGAAGACTCCCTCGCCACTCAGAATCGAGGAGGTTCGTTCTGATGATAATGGATCCAGGGACCTATGCGCAGACTCTGCAACCGAGAGAGAAACCGCCGACGTTGGGAGTGGCTTGACCAGCGGAGTCAGAAGCAAAAGTTCCTCGTCTGCCTCGATGACATTGGACAACGGAAGTAAATTATTCTTATCTCTCATAACTGTGATGGAAGAGTTGTAGGCTCGGGTGGAAAGGTTGGTATGTGAGGGTTGCATCTGTGTAAGCGAAGAAAGCCCCGGAGGGTTCAGTGCCTGTTCCCACGAAGTACACCGCGCCTTCAAATCTAAAACGCGACGCAACGATTGTTCAATTCGCTGACGGCCGATGATACCGTTCTCCACGCCAAGTTTCAACCCATTGATTGCTTCTTGCTGGACAGGGAATGACCGACATAAAAGGATGATATCGCAGCCGGCATTCTTGGCCATCACTGTGCCACCTCCTACTCCAATGTTATGGGTGAGCGCCTCCATTTCCAAGCATTCGGAAACGACCACCCCTTGAAACTGGAGATCTTTTCTCAAGAGCTCATCGACCACCTGGTCACTCAGGCAGGCGTGCATCACGTTCATCCCAGCAGATGACAACGAAACACCTCCGACCATCATGGCGTCCAAGCCCTGAGTTATAGCATTGCGAAAGGGCACAAGCGCGCTGAGACTGAGTTGCTCCAGAGATTCCCTAATAATTGGGACATCGGTCTGGGAGCCAAGAAATTCCAAATTGCCATAGGATGGAAAGTGTTTTCCACAGGTTACTAAACCTGCTTCTTGATAACCCCTCATGAACTGGACACCATATTGAGATGCCTCTTGGGGGTCGTCGCCGGCGGTACGAACACCTAATGGTTGATTTCGCACATTGGTCAAAACATCCAAAACAGGTCCTAAGATCCAATTGACCCCGACGGCCTTGAGTTCCTGTGCTGTCGCGACAGCCACCTCGTGGGCCAAAGATTTGGACCCTGTGGCTGCAATGCCCATGGTACTAGGGAATTGGCGAATATATATCTCATCATATAAACTGTTGACACCACCATTCTCCTGGTCCAAGGCAATTAGTAATGGAACGGGATGGCCTGCATCACGCGCAATGGTCTGTAATTCCAGAACCAATCTGGTTGTCTCCTCGGCCGCTGTAAATGCGTCAGTGACTGTCCAAATTTACTGGCGATGAAGGGTCCTGTTTAAAAAGATACATTTCAGATTTTTGGCAGATAGCAGCACGGCACCCAAGTGATAATTCTCAATGAGTGATCGAATCTGTGGATTGACTGAAGTTCCATCAAAGCCCATCATAAAGAGCTGACCCATCTGCCTGTGCCATGTCAGCGCGCCCGAGGTCTCATATTTCCTAAAGTGGAAATAATCTAAAATACCCTCCCCAGATTGACCACTAGGTTCCACGGTGAAGGGAGATACCCCAATAGGCAGATTTGGGAGGGGAAGAAGGAGGGGGAGGATTAACGCCGATGGGGGATGAGCCGAAAAAGGAGATCGACATACCTATCTAGGTCCTCCCAACCTGGGGGCAGCATGTCCTCTTTCCGGGCCATGGCCCGAGGAGGAATGCCTGCAGCGGCCCAGAAAGGTAGGATGCAAAGGGTGCAATGTCGGGAGATTCGAGGTGTGGCCGCAAACGTCTGACAGATAAGAATATGAAGCTAGTGCACGCGTCAGGTGACAAGGGGTAAAAGGGTTGCAGGAGTCAAAATTTGGACCTCGGGAGCTTTGTTTTTTTTTTCCCCAGAGCCGCAAATGTCGGGGAAAGGAACTGGGACTAGAGAGATAAGGGAGATAGGAGCTTAGTTTCCCCGCTGAGGTCACGGGATATATATATCTTGGCATATTCTACAATGTATTAGTTATGTAAAAGGTTATAATATTCAGATAGGACCTTAAGAAGTAGACCATCTTAGACGGTAGAATATATTAATATATTAATACATATAAACATATGATATTGTATATATATATATATATATATACGTACACTTGAGCATTGTGTAGTGAGTGACCTTGGAACTAGCTAGGTAGGTATTATATCCACAGGATGTAATCATGTGACCTGTATGTAACTGTAATCCGGGATCCAATGTCCAGTCATGTGATATCCCCAATACCAATACCATACGGCTACAACGCTACCACGATCGTAGGGTTGCACTGGGCACTCTATATGTCAATCGGTTCAGCTTTCTTTTCCCGACATCACCGGATGCAACTCCTACACTTATCAAATGGAACCTTCAGACCACCATGTGCAATATGGAACTCCATACTCCAATCAGAATGCCTATTTCCTTTTATTTCCCCCGGTGTCACACTTTTTGGCTTGATTGTTGGACCACATGGAATACACCCGGACCTTGATAGAAACCGTGGAATCGGAATGAAGTCAATGGGCTAATCTGAGCTCTTCCTTTGTCCGGTAACCTTGGAACCCGACGTCAGTTCCTAATCTGGTCAGAGATTGCACGTGGCTCTCTCTATACGACGTTCTCTTCTGTCACTGTCGTACACTCCACACTGTAACCCATTCCCAGTTCCAGATGTCCCTTAATGTTCTCTTTTTCTTTCCCTTAGATAGCCTTGTCCTTTCCTTTCTTCTTCTCCCATACTTCTTAGCCCTACGCCTAATCCAAAAAAAAAAACACTGACGTAATTATGTTCGTGACATCTTCTATATATCGCATTCTGCCATCGATACTAACCTGCTGGCTTCTCGATATAGGCGTGTCATTATCAGAGAAGATCCTCGTGAGGTGTCTGTTTATATTGCAGACTACATTATCAGTAAGCCGAAATCCCGACCCTCGCCCTGATGCGCGTAACCCATACTGAAACTAACTCTTCCATCTTAGGCCGTATCAAGGCGTTCAATCCGACGCCCGAGCAGCCGTTCGTGCTTGGTGTGCCGACTGGTAGTAGCCCTGAGCTCATCTACAAGATCCTCGTGCAGCGTCATCGCGCCGGCGAGATCTCCTTCAAGAATGTCGTGACTTTCAACATGGTATGCGCAACAAAGATCACGGGAAGAAACTCAACCCCCCTAACCCCCAATACAGGATGAATATGTCGGTCTGCCTCGCGATCACCCCGAGTCCTACCACAGCTTCATGTACAAGCACTTCTTTTCCCACGTGGACATCCCACCGCAGAACATTAACATCCTGGACGGCACCGCAACCGATCTTGTAGCCGAGTGTGCATCGTTCGAGGCACGGATTGCCCGCTATGGTGGCATCGAGCTCTTCCTGGGTGGAGTTGGACCAGACGGCCATATCGCCTTCAACGAGCCAGGCTCCTCGCTGAGCAGCCGCACGCGCGTCAAGACGCTGGCCTACGATACTATCCTGGCAAATTCCCGCTTTTTCGGCGGCGATACGGACAAGGTGCCCCGCATGGCTATGACTGTTGGTATTCAGACTATCATGGATTCCCGGGAAGTGGTGATTGTGGCCACCGGAGCGCACAAGGCTTTTGCCGTGCAGAAGGGCCTCGAGGATGGCGTGAACCATATGTGGACCCTCTCCGCTCTGCAGCTGCACCAGCATCCACTCGTCGTCTGCGATCGCGACGCCACTCTCGAACTCAAGGTCAAGACCGTGCGGTACTTCGAATCGATCGAGCAGGCCGGCACCGATGCCCGCACGCAGGGACCGGCTCTCGTTTACCGTCCTCGGACTTATGTCCCGGCCCCACTACCAACAAAGACGCCCAAGTCCCAGCAGCCTACTCCTGATGGCACCCCCGAGAGGGTGCCTAAGGATCTTCGTATCAACACTGAGCTGCAACGCCGCGCACTGGATGAAGATGAGCTCACCCCGGATAGCATGTCCTCGCGCCTGGTCGACTCAGCCATTGGCGGTATTGACGGTGCACTGAAGAGCGACCTTATCTTTGACCGTATGGGCACAAGAATTACCACACTCTGATGGTGAACACCTCTCAAACTCGTGGCATTTTTATTCGGGGTTTTTGCTTTTCGATTTAAATTCCTTTTTCTTTTTTTAACGGGGGAACGGAAATATGGGTTCTGTCTTTGCAAATCATATCTGCATGGTCTCTTTTACTTTGGCTTACGGGTTTCGCTGGTCATTTCGATTATTCTTGATAGATGCGGTGCGTTTTTTCAGGAGTCAGGTGATCTTATCAAAAGATTTTAGCTATGGATAATTTAAGCTGTGTACGATTTAATTGTGGGTTTCAAAATATATACGTGCTTGTGTAGCGTGATGTTATTTAGCATATATATAATGAGCGTGAAGAGTGCCGGGATCTTGTCGGTGCGTTGAGTATGGGAATATATATATGTAGATGCCCGAGTGACAGAATGAAGATATAAAAAGAGCTAAAATACTTGCTTAAATTGGCGCTCAACTTGTTCTATATTCTGTACATTTTTTATGCTCCTTTTGAGTACATTGCATGATACATTAACATTATAGCTTGGCGAAGACACTGACCACGGCACCGCTCATATCAACCAGAGTGCTCTTGTTCTGCAGCCAAGCCTCAATACCGCGACGACCATTCTCCACGCCCAGACCGCTCTTCTTCCAACCACCGACGGCCATCTCGGCAGGGCTCTCGCCCCACGTGTTCACCCAGGTAATACCAGCCTGCAGCTGGTCAATGACGCGGTGAGCCTGGTTCAAATCCTTAGTGAAGACACCAGCAGCGAGACCGAGCTCAGTGGTGTTAGCGCGTCGCACGGCCTCCTCGACGGTGTCATAGTACAGGATGGACATAACGGGACCGAAGATCTCCTCCTTCACGATTCTCATGGAGTCAGTGCAGTCGCTGAAGACGGTCGGCTTGACCCAGAAACCGGCCTGCAGGTCCTTGGGAACCGAGGGCTTCTCGACACCACCACAGAGCAGGGTGGCGCGATCAGACTCAATACCATGGCGAATGTATTCAACAACCTTGTCGTAGTGGGCCTTGGAGCTAAGGGGCCCGAAATTGGTCTGCTCGTCAAAGAGCGGGCCAGCCCGCACAAATTGGATCTTCTCGAGCAGGCTCTTCTCAAAAGCAGCTTTCATGGTGCGCGGGACGAAGACCCGGGTGCCGTTGGTGCAGACCTGACCTGTGCTGTAGAAGTTGGCCATCATGGCACCATCAACGGCGCTCTCCAGATCAGCGTCCGGGCAGACAATCAAGGGGCTCTTGCCACCCAGCTCCATTGTGACGTATTTCATGCTGCTCGAAGCGGCGCCTGCGACCTTCATACCGGTTGCCACTTGGCCGGTGAAGGAGACCTTGGCGATGAGTGGATGGCCAGTCAGGTAGGCACCGACATCACCGGCACCGTTAATCACGTTGAAGACACCGTCGGGGAGGCCGGCCTCGGTGTAGATTTCTGCGAGGGTCTGACCGTGAAGCGGGGTGTATTCACTGGGTTTATAGATCATTGTGTTACCGGCGGCCAAACAGGCGGCAGATTTCCAGAGGGCACTAAGTATCTAGGTCAATTTTCTTTTCTTTTCTTTTTTGTTTATTTTGTTTCTCGGGTGAAAAACGTAGGAAGAGCTTACATCTGGATGGGGTAGTTCCAAGCACCAATGCCGGCACACACACCCAGAGGAGATTTCTTAGTGTATACCCAGGCATCCTCGCGGAGTTGAGTAGTCTCACCGTTCAGACCACCACCACCAATGAAGTTGGCATAGTACTCCAAAACATCGGCACCAGTTGTGACGTCGACGGTGCTAGTCTCCGTAAAGGCCTTGCCGGAATCCAAAGTCTCGATACGTGCAATCTCATCGTTCCGTTCCCGTAGCAGAGCAGCGGCCTTGTGTAGAATTCGGGCGCGAATAATTAGCGGGGTCTGCGCCCATGAGGGGAATGCACGATCGGCAGCGGTAATGGCGGCATCGACGTCCGCATTGGAGGCAATTTGAATGTCGGCCAACGGAGTTGCAGTGGCGGGATTGATAGTTTGGAATGACTTGCCGGAGGTCGCAGCTTGGGCCTTACCGTTGTAATAAAGCTGACGAGGTGGGAAAGAGAGAGACATGATTGAAATTGTGTATGAATTCCAAGCTTAGCTATACCTAAGGTAGGTAGAAGATTATAATCGAAAAGATAAGAGAAGTGATACGGGTAATCCACACCGCCTTATAGTTTCTCCGAAGTAAAACCCGAGTTCCGGGGGATTAGTGTGGTACTTGGTACTTCGCTGCCACGCATAATTTATACGTAACAGCCAAGTACCAAGGACGCCATCCGGTCAGCGGCTGGTGGCTGAAAAAATGGCTGAACAAAGTTCCGGGGTTACTTTTTCCCCCGGGAATTTCATACTAAGAAAGGCATATCTAAGCTCAAAAAGTTACGTACACTCTATCTTATATATATATATTCTCGAAACTAGTAACGGACGGGAATTCCTATCCTGGCCAGACCTCCTCTTTTCTCTCTATCTAGATTAAAATTGGAATTATAGGTATACACTTCCAAGGCCGTTTAGAGTGGACAGTGGACAGTGGACACCTTATTATCCTGGCCAATTGTCTGACTTCTCTCTCCACTTTCAGTGATCGCCACCACTCAGAGTCCTTCAAAGGTTCAGTCTAACAGAAAAAAAAAAAAAAAAAAAAAAGAGAAGAATTGAAGGAAGCTGGGCAATCGCCAGAGATTGGATCAAAAAGGCCTTTTTCCCGATCAGACCACCCCCTCGGAGCTACTTGGAAAATTCTCTTTTAGAAAAAGGCAGTCCCTTCTTCTCCAATCCTCTCCAATTTTCTCCTCACTTCGGATTTTATCCATTCCCCGGTATTCAACATGGCCACCACTAACGAGCTCCCCGCCCTCGATGTGAACAGCTACGACTACATTGTCGTTGGCGGCGGTACCGCCGGCTGTGTGATTGCGGCACGCCTGGCCGAGTACCTCCCTAACAAGCGGACTCTGGTTATTGAGGGAGGTCCCAGTGATTTCATGGACGACCGTGTTTTGAACCTGAAGGAATGGCTCAGCTTGCTCGGAGGAGAGCTGGACTACGACTATGGTACCACCGAGCAGCCCATGGGTAAGGAAACTATTTTCCTAAAATTCTAAATAAGCTTGTGCTAACTATCCCTAGGTAACAGTAATATCCGTCACTCCCGCGCAAAGGTCCTAGGTGGTTGCTCTAGCCACAACACTCTCATCTCTTTCCGTCCATTCGAGTATGATTGCCGTCAATGGGTTTCCAAGGGTTGCAAGGGCTGGGACTTTGAGACCTTCACCCGCATCATTGATAACCTGCGCAACACTATCCAGCCAGTGCATGCCCGCCACCGTAACCAACTATGCAAGGACTGGATCCAGGCCTGCTCTAGCGCCATGAAAATCCCTGTCATCGAGAACTTCAACGATGACATCCGCAAGACCGGTGAGCTGACGGAGGGTGTCGGCTTCTTCAACATCTCCTACAACCCCGATGACGGCCGCCGCAGCAGTGCCAGTGTCGCCTACATCCACCCCATTCTCCGTGGTGACGAGAAGCGTCCTAACTTGACCATTCTCACCAACGCTTGGGTTAACAAGGTCAACATTGAGGGTGATACCGTGACCGGTGTTGATGTTACTCTGCAGTCTGGTGTTAAGCACACTCTACGTGCCAAGAAGGAGACCGTTCTGTGTGCCGGAGCTGTCGACACCCCTCGTCTGATGATGCTCTCTGGTCTTGGTCCCCGTGAGCAGCTGTCCGCACTCGGCATTCCCGTTGTGAAGGATCTTCCCGGTGTTGGTGAGAACCTGCTGGACCACCCCGAGAGCATCATCATGTGGGAGCTCAACAGCCCCGTGGATCATAACATGACCACCATGGACTCTGACGCCGGTATCTTCTTGCGCCGCGAGCTGCCCGACGCCGCTGGATTTGACGGCAAGATCGCCGACGTGATGATGCACTGCTACCAGATTCCGTTCACCCTTAACACCACTCGTCTCGGCTACGACGAGCCCTTGAACGCCTTCTGCATGACCCCCAACATCCCCCGCCCCCGCTCCCGCGGTCGTCTCTTCTTGACCTCCGCCGACCCCACCGTGAAGCCCTCGCTGGACTTCCGCTACTTCACCGACCCCGAGGGCTACGACGCCGCCACCATCGTGGCAGGTCTCAAGGCTGCTCGTGAGATTGCCAAGCAGTCTCCCTTCAAGGAGTGGATCAAGCGCGAGGTTGCCCCCGGCCCGAAGGTGCAGACTGACGAGGAGCTGTCCGAGTACGGCCGCCGTGTCGCCCACACCGTGTACCACCCCGCTGGTACCACCAAGATGGGTAACGTTGCCACCGACCCCATGGCGGTTGTGGACCCCACCCTGAAGGTCCGCGGCCTGAAGGGTCTCCGTATTGCCGATGCCGGTGTCTTCCCTGATATGCCTAGCATCAACCCTATGCTGACGGTCCTGACCATTGGTGAGCGTGCTGCCGAGCTGATCGCTGGCGAGGCCGGTTGGTCTCGCAACCAGCCCCGCCTGTAAAGCAGGGGCTTCTTACGCGTCAAAGATCTGATATGCATGTAAAAGTTACGTCTTCATTTTGGTCTTATTTTTGGTTTTATTATAGCATATGAGCGAGCGGCGCATAGCTCCGCCAGAGTCGCGGAGGATCGCCTTGGGATCTTTCCGAGTTCTGGTTCTCCCCAGCGTCTGCGAGACAGACCTGGATCTTTTATTTATCTTGACACATATACAATTGATTTTGGATAGACCTGATATCCAAGGATAAGTTTTTTTTTTTTGAAAAAAAGAATATATTGGAATATTGAAATCGAAAATCTAAAACAATTATTCGAACTGAAGATGGAGCTGGCGCTGTGACCATGCGCTTGCATTCTATGCTTAATGCAAAACCATAACCTCAAAACGCCTGTAACCAAGATGGAAGAGCTATTGAACATATGGCCGGGAAAAAAACGACAACCGAAGAACCCCCTGAAAAGAAACAGATCGCATCCAAGATCGAAAAAAACGACCTCATACCCCCACAGCGGCCGCCTTGTCAGTATCGTGGATCTTAGCACCCAGCTTCCACACTTGATCAACCGTCAAGGTCGGCCCAGTGAAGGGATCCTCACTCTCACTCAACACGATGAGATCGGCATCGGCACCACTTTGCAACGACCCCTTGACACCCTCCAAGCCAAGCAGACGCGCCGGCGTAGCGGTGACGGCATTGATAGCCGCAGCCGTCGACGCACCCGACCAACGACGGAAGTTGTTAACACACTCGATAAGGGTAGCTGAAGACCCAGCAATCTTGTCAGAGCCCTCAAGCGTCAACCGTGCACCAGACTTGACAATCCGCTCCCCATTTGTCCACTCATAGACACCGTCAGGCAGACCACACAGACGCATAGCATCGGTAACCAAGATCAACCCATCCGGGTGCGCATTGTACGCGATCTTGATGGAAGTGGGATGCAAATGGATGCCGTCGGCGATGACACCGTAACACGGCCTGCGGCGCTCACTCTGACCCATCAGACCGAAGATACCCGGGCTGCGGTGGTAGAAGGGCCGCATGGCATTGAATAGGTGAGTGATCATGCGTGCGCCCTTGTGCGTGGCTTCAACAGCCTGCTCGTATGTTGAGTCGGAGTGGCCGATTGAGTAGATGATGTTCCGCTTGGCGATTTCGGGAATGTGGGCCATCATGTTGCCGACTTCGGGGGCGGCTGTAATCATCTTGATTGGGCTGGCGCTGCCCATATTGTCGGCACCGTAGCAATAGACGAGGTCGTCGAAGGTTTCCGCGGCGCGCAGTACTTCGGGCTTGTGGATACCGTTGCGGCCGGGGCTGATGAAGGGGCCTTCGGTGTGTGCACCTAGTGACTCGGCGCCGTCTTGGGGGGTATGGGTTCCTGCTGTTGGGCCGAGGGAGGGGAGGACCTGAAAGAATAAAGATTAGTATTTCTTTTCCCCCCTCGTTTGGAGGTGGGGGACGGGGGAGTTCAAGTTGCTTAGAGCACTTTGCGCTATGTTTACCTTCCAGTATACCTCGGGGGTTGAGCTCACGAGCGTCGGCAGGTAGGAAGTGACACCGGTTCTGGCCAATCCACGGTTCACCATGCGCAAACCCTCATCGTACTTCTCTTTTGTTTCACAGGGTACGGAGAAATCAAAGCCATGGGCACCATTCAACTGGACATCGATCATACCTGGGGCAATGATACGGCCGCCGAGGTCGATGATATTGTCGGGAGACAGGTGCAATCCATAGAAAGCCTCTTGATCCTTTAGGATCTTTCCGGTTAGAGAGTCAATCCAGAGATCTTGCTCGACCAAGTTCAAGCCGCACACCAGGCGGCAGTTGGTGAACTTGGTAATGCGCGGGGTAGAAGTCTTGCCCGGCATTATGAATATTGTTAGATCAGATCAGATGAAAGAAAATAGACCGAAGGAGAAGGGGGAAAATCCAAGTACATAAAGATCCCGCAATGATGTAACAGTAGACTGTGTGACATTCGGTATGCCGATGTGGTATAGTATATAGCATATAGCATATAGCATCTAGTGCAAGTATACCATATAGTACCCTTGTACTATATGGTATTATAAAATTGTATCACTCCGTACAGAGAAATACATCGGCCTGTAAATTACAGAACCCGCGGACAATACTGTTGACAATACCGTTCGTATCTTACATATCCCCGCATGCGACGTACCGACGTACCCGCATGCGGGCTCAATGCAACATCTCTTTCTCCGTCGCATTGTGGTTCCCTATGTTGTATATCCTCTTTTTCTGATTCTCCAAATGAATGACATCGTTTCTTATCCCTAAAATCCACTGAGATCAGTCATGTATGTCGCATTGAACCAAAAAAAAAAATGGATCCCAAGATAAGCCCCAATTGTGAGACTCGGTTATATTAGTTAGTTTGGTCTACTCCGTACCGAAACAACCTTAGCTTCCTGAAAAAAAAAATCCCCCCCCTTTTCCTATTTCGGAATTTACCCTGGCAAAGAGATCAATCTACATTCTTCACCATTCTTCAGCCTGTTTTCTTTCACGTGGAGAACATTCTTCGAGCCCCTTGGCTCGCTTGTTGACTGCTATTACTGCTATTATTTTCCTTTTTTCCCCGCCCCCTGTAGATCTTGTTTCCTACAACCATGACTGAGCCAGAGAAGGAAGAAAAAGAGAAGCAGACCGAGAGGCCAACAGAACAATATGCGTCGATGTCTGCCTCAATGTCTGCTCCGGACCCCGAGTCAGGTGTGGACCAAGCGGTAATAGGCCCCGCATGGATGTACAAGCCGCTTTTCAAGATGGGCAAATGGGAGGCTCCTTACTTTGCCTCACCGGAGATGCAACTATATCTGGTATCATTTGTCTGCTTTTTATGTCCCGGCATGTTCAACGCCGTCAGCGGTCTCGGGGGTGGCGGTCAGGTTAACACCCACGATGTGAACAACGCCAACACTGCACTATACAGTACCTTCGCAGTAGTCGGGTTCTTCGCCGGTTCCATTGCCAATCGCATTGGTCTGCGACTCACCCTCTCCTTGGGTGGCTTCGGGTACTTCCTCTACGTGGCCGCGCTTCTCTCGTACAATATCAATCAAAACGCGGGCTTCCTCATTTTCGCCGGAGCCCTTCTAGGTGTCTGTGCTGGTCTGCTGTGGTGTGCCCAGGGTGCGGTCATGTTGAGTTATCCACATGAGCATGAGAAAGGAAAGTACATTGCTATCTTCTGGGTGATTTTCAACCTGGGTGGTGTCATTGGTAGCTTGGTATGTTGATTTGCACACCTTGAAACTCCCCCCAAATCACATATTGATATATCAACAGGTCCCTCTCGGCCAAAACATGCACTCGACCGCCGGCAACGTCAACAATGGCACCTACATTGCCTTCCTTGTTCTAATGGCCATTGGCTTCGTTCTCTGCTGGTGTCTCGTAGATTGCAAGCACGTTCAGCGCAAGGACGGCTCGCGCGTGATTGTGATCAAGAACCCGACCTGGAAGTCTGAGTTCTTGGGTCTTTGGGAGACACTGATCCACGATTCGTATATTGTCATGATGTTCCCCATGTTTCTGGCCAGCAACTGGTTCTACGCATATCATTTCAACGCCGTCAATCTCGCCTATTTCAATGTCCGCACTCGAGCCCTGAACAGTCTTTTGTACTGGCTGATGCAGATGGTCGGTGCGTTCGTCTTCGGCAAGTTGTTGGATTTGAAGGGTCTCTCGCGTCCGTGGCGCGCCAAGCTCAACTTTGGTATTCTGCTCGTGGTCACCATGGGCATCTGGGGTGGAGGATATGCATTCCAAAAGCGCTATACTAGGGAAACCAAGGGTCTCGGCACGGATTTCACCGACAGCGGCTATATTGGACCCATGTTCCTGTACATGTTCTACGGCTTCTATGACGCCGCTTTCCAGACCTGCACTTATTGGTACATGGGTTCTCTCTCCAACAACAGCCGCAAGTTGGCCAATTTTGCTGGTTTCTACAAGGGCATCCAGTCTGCTGGCGCTGCTGGAATGTGGAGGTAAGCAACCCCTGCTCTTTTTCTTCCCGCTTCCCTTTCTGTAACTAACAAGCGCTTAGCCTGGATGCACAGGAGACCGCATACATGACCGAATTCGCCTCTTGCTGGGGTATACTTGTCGGTAGTATGCTTTTTGCCTCACCTGTGATATTCTTCAAGGTCAAGGACAGCACTGCTGTCGAAGACGATTTGCGATTCTCCGACGAAACCGCCGCCGATGTCCTGGGCCATACCAATGAAATGTCTGAGATGGATAAGCCTCATACCGAAACCCACACTCCTACCGAGACTCTCCGGGACTCTCACGAGGAGACCACCACCCATTAATGAATTGTCGAGGGACTCAATCCCCGCCAATGATATGTATCACCACGCGATTCATATTTGATTTAATCACCTTCTTTATTCCCACTACATTGTGACGAAATACCTGCATTTACGAGGCGTGCCTTTCTCTTTCTTTTTTTTTCGTACGGGCGAAAATCCCGGTCCCCAACTGCGCCACGGGTCGTGAGGACCATACTCAACGAATACTTAATGTCGGTCAATTCCGTTTTCTTTAATGATCTTGTACATTATCCGGGGTGGCTCTACTTTCTAAGTCCCAGTGGCTCTCATTCGGGAGGGTATGCTTTAGGTCTGCTATGTTCATGGTAAATGCGTACGTACATAATATAATGTAAATCTCAAAATCGTAATGCTTTTGAATATTGATAATATTCAATCAGGTGCACCCATGGACCTCACTCAATGCAACTCACCAAACCTAGAAGCCTTGGTCGCTGTAGGCAATGGCACCGAAGACTGGGTATGAGTCGCCGACTTGGGCCCAGTTGAGCCAGAATCCTGCTTCAACTTCTTTTCTCCCTTGGGCAATTCCCACCCATTTAGCGTACGGTTAAACAACTGCAACGAAGCCTCTGGCTGATAGTACGGCACCTCATGACCAGCCTCATAGACACGGGTGAAAGAGAAATTACCATATTCTCTCGTCTCGCCATACTCGACACCATCGACGAGGAAGGGCGCATAGCCCGCCTTCTGGAACTGCTTGCTGTGCTTGTATTTTGCCGCGAGGGAGATGGCCTCGCCGCCGAACCAGTTGCAGATGTAATCTGCATCGCCGTAGATGAGGGCGACGCGGACGGGGCGGGAGAGGATGTCTTCCAGGTCTTCGAGGAAGTTGGGCCAGACAAAGTCGCCGGTCTGCTGGAAGGCAAAGTAGACTTCGTTGTTGGATTGAGTGTAGTTTACATCGACGCCTAGGGCGTTCATTACCGAGTCTTTGGCGAGGTAGTTTTGGTAGTAGCTTTCTGGGGTTGGGTCATCGCTCGGATGGCGGATGTCGTAGGTGCCTCGGCCACTAAACACGTAGTATGGACCCTCTGGGGTTGGGGAATTCTTGTTAGTTATTTTGTGTAGATGTTATATGTAGGGGTATATGGGCACGGTCTACATACCGACGTTGTCTCGGCACATGTTGGCTGCCTCGGCGCAAAGTGCGAGGTCGGATACCGAAGTGCGGTTTGTGAGCTTGCAGGTTGCAATTTGGTCCTGGCAGCCGTTTGGCATTTCATTGGCAAATGTCATATAGTTGTAAACTGTCTCGTTGATCTATATATTCTTTTGTTAGTGTGAAACTATACCATAGGTACTTTTTGAAGACTTACAGCCTTGATGCCATAGCTGTTGTTCACGGCAAATTCCGGGTAGTACTTGGCTTGAATTCCTTCATCGATGATACCATTGATGACCCCCAAGGTGTTGAAGTCGAGTTGAATGCCATCCTGGGTGCCGTTGGCAATCTTAAGGTTCTCTTCATAGAAGTGATCGAAGAACTTGCCAGTGTTAGAAAACTTCAGTGGATCTAATAGGAGTTAGACAGGCGGTTGACTTACGGCAGGGCCATAATGTCTAAAAGAAGTCAGTAATCAGATACGATCAACGGATATTTCCAAAACAGAGCGAACTCACCCTCCATAGCTTTCGGTCCATAGATTGAAGCTCTTCGACTTGATCTTCGAGTCCAGCTTGGGGAGACCTCCTAGGAATCCCTGCAGGACTTCCCAGGTAGCTTTGGCGGCAAGTACAGTTGTATCAACTGCGGTAGCGTTGATGACTGGATAGCGACCGTCGATACCTGCAAATGATGGGTCTTCATATGAACCGGTGATAGGGTTAAGGGTGCCGGCCGCTTTCTCGGCGTAGGAGAAACCTGTGATTATATTAGTTTGATGGTTGGAAAGAGAGTAGGGGGGAAAAAAGATAATCATACCAACACCCAGTGGTTGAGAGAGGAATAGCATATTGGAGACCTCATTCCACGAGTTCTTGTTGATATAAGATTCATTCTTCTTGTTGACACCACAAGGACCCAATTCCTCGAACAATCCAATCAAAGAGTCACTACCTGGTCCCCCATTTAACCACAACGTAATGGGCGCATTTTCCGGGTCATGGCGAGCCTCGAAGAACCAGAAGAAAGTATGCTCTGTGGGTGAGAGGTCCACATAACCCGCATAGGAGTTGACACCCGGGGTAGTTTCACAGACACCCTCTTTGCCAGGCTCTTTATAGCGAATGGTAACATTATTCGCCGTCTTTATAGTCTTGACATCTGTTGGGTGTTCGGGCAGCTGGCGACGGAAGAAGGCTTCTAAGCTATCATCCGATGGCACCGCCAATGCCGCTACAGCCGGCAGTAATGGAATCCAGGAGATACGCATAATGGGCGATTCAGGGACCGTTACAAGTACGGATTACAGGGGGGGGGGGGGCTTGCGGGGGTACTTATAGCCAGAAGCGGGGAAATCAACTAGAAATTAGTATATGATAAGCAGTTCATGCAATGATGTTAGGGAAAAGGTCGGTGAAATGTAAATGGGGCATTCGATCTATCTCCGTTGGAGCTCCGGGGGGAAGGTAACATCGCTTTTAGGGGAAAAAGAGTAAAATCTCCACCTAAAGTTGTTGGAGGCTCATTTATTCGGGAGTTGGGGTGTTGAGGGGAAAGATCGACGCTAGATTGTACTTTGGAGACGTGTATCTCTCGCAGAACAGGGATCTCAATTGGTGCCAAGAGCTATAGGCTCCAACGAGACATTTGGCAAAGAAAACTATTACGTGCTGTGTTTGTGTGTGGACTTTTGGAAAAATATATCTGAAATGATCATTAAATAGGGCTCATCTCGAGTAGCATAGTAGGAGGAAAGAGCCGATGTACTTGATATGAATAGAGTACCAGAGTATAGATTGTAGTCCCAATAAGTGATGTTGATATAAGCATAGTCAGACTATATATATACTCTATATAATTATATATATATATATATATATATATATATCTATCTATATATGAGGCCTCGGTTCGGCACCACATGTGTGGAAGCCTGAGGCACTGGAAGTTGCCCATCTCATACTGAAATTAGGGTTTCTGCATATCATTTCCTCTTTCCTCTTTTCTTTTTTCTTTTTTCTTTAGAACGAAACATACTAAGAGGTGATCGGTTATTACGAACTTCCCGTCATCTCTGCCATATCACATATGTACCCAAGTCTATTATCTTTGCATATATAGGATATCCCTAACTTGGTATATTGTTAGCCCTACAGGGAGAATAGAGAATCTAGAATATAGGGAGAAACTCAAACCGGAAAAACAAATTGATCCGAAATTAGGTGTGGTCTCCGACTCGATCGTCCCAGCCCTAATTGATTGGATTCATTTTCACGATGCCTGGATCGATCATCATTGGTTGAATGGGTATGTCAAGTGGGAATAAGTGGAATATACCGAACAAAAAGACGGCCCCCTGGCTACACGTAATAACAGCCCCATAATAAACCAAAAAATAAAATTATAGTCATTTCCTCTCACGCGATACACACGTTCTTTGTTGAAAGGGGCCTCCCTGTTTACATGTAAACTGTCGGGTTTCACTGGTGAAACTTCAGACATCAGAGTATTCAGAGTAAGTCAGATCCACTTTGATTCTCTATCTCTTCTGATCCGATATCAAAAGTAATACCCTTGCATGATCCCGACACCAGCCATCTCCAGTCCAGCCCATCTTCACCATGACCAAAGCCACTTTGGGCTGGTAAATGGATAAGGGGCAACTATATCAAAGCCCTCAAAAAAACATTATTGTCTGATTTGCAACCTTAGAAGTTCTTATATCGATAGTGTGCAACTCTCGACTTTGCAGTCTAACATATATACTCGGGAACGTCGACCGTGCACGTGGTGATAGATCATGGATTCTACGGAGACTCCGCTTCACACGCCCGATGTTGAGAACGAGCAACCAGTCCAGAGAACATCTCCTTATCCATCCCATCCCATTACTCAACTCCAGGGCGCATTTGAAGAATCAATCGTGGAAACGACCGATGGTTCATTAACTAAATGGGTTGTCGACATTGACGCACAGACACGGCGGCGCGATCTATTAGAGAATGATGAATACGAGCGGCTGTGTGGGCGCAAATGGCGCCAAAGGGCCTCTGAAAAGTGAGAAACCTCATACTCCGTCGAGTATGAGACAACCGAACTAACCTAACTATCTAGCTATCATCCGTTTTGGAAATTGGTTTCCCAAATGGTCTTCGGAGTGCACCTCCTATCCAAGAGCCTGGCAAAATCCGAAGTTTCGGTCATGAAGATTCTACAGAAACATGTGAATGAGTTGGATGGCGTTTTGGAAAGGACTACCGAAGACTTTTTGATCGTCCGACTAGACGTGCGCACGCGAATGCAGTATCTCAATCTACCGCTGAGAAATCTCGATGTCTTCGACGCAATGTTGGAAGACCGGAATTTCCGGCTATCGGTTGTCGCCTATAACGATCAGATCGAACATTCCATTGACCGATTCACTCTTGCCATCACAGACTCACTCAAGGATCTACAAAAGGCCAAGGAGGCCTTGGGTGCACTGTGGTTCTACTTCCGCAAACTTACAGACGAGGGTTGCTTCAAGTCCGAGAGCCTCCAAGCTTTTCAGCAGGCCATGGTGGATAATATGGAGGGCTGGATTGTCGCCCTCTCAAAACTTCGTCGACGGGGCACTGCTCTTCAAAAGGCCCTGGCCCAACTTGGCTTGGCGACTACAGAAATGCAGCGACGGGTGGGGATAGCGAGTAGAAAGGATGTGGTGAGGTCACCAGCCTTGATCTGGGAGGGTTTAATTCCAGCTAACTATCACACAGCGATCGTTTATTAAACAGACCAGCAAGTCTGCAAATCGACACAAGTCAGTCAAACAAAGACTCTTTGATAGAGAACGGCCGACATCAGAAAAACCTCTTCCTCGCGATCCATTGTCGAAGCCAAAGAGGACATCAACAGCTTCCAAGCAGTTTAAGAGCCCCCCTGCTGCAGCTAAAGATGGAACCGACACCCCGGCCGACCAACCCATCCCGGGCGATGGCCTTCGGCGCAGGATTATGAGTCGGGCCAAATCATGCAGTGCTCTTATAGCAGAAGCCAGCGCAGGCGCCAGCAACGAACCACAACCTCCCCTTCCATCGACATCCGGAAGGCTCAAGCGCAAGCTCTCCAGGCCCTTCCTACCGAAACGATCTGCCAGCGAGAAAATCGGCTTGGACCAAGGTCGACCGAAAACAGCACCTTCCCAACCCTCACGACTCTCACGCAACATCTCCATAGAACAACTCCGGGCATTCTGCACCACCCCACGCCTTCGAACCGGACAATCCACAGTCCAATCACCCACACAAGCGCCACAGGAAGCCCAGAACCCACTCACGAATGGCCGAGAAACCATGAAAGAACAGATATCCCAGTTCCTCAAGACGGATCGCGTGGTCGAGGCCTGGGATAGCGTATCCAATAACGCGTGCTGTACTCTCCCGATCGCCAAGACGAAAGAGTGGCCCAGCAGCATCTTCCGAACCAAGTCGTCTACTATAGAAAATAAGGGCAACGGCAGCGTCTCCGGGCCGGACCTGGACAGGCAGATGTCCTGGGTACAGGAGACCTTCGACGTATTACCTACATATTCGTTCAAAACGAAACCTGACATGTCACCCCGGATCCATGTTCTATCGGTGCATATGACCCATGAGGACGCTAACGGGGTAGGTGTGAGAGAGGCGAGTTTGGATTTGAAAAGTGAACTCGGGTCGAGTATCACCGCGTTGCCGGCTGTGCCGTCATCCATTCCACCGGTTAGTTGATACATTGATACATAATAATTGCTATTCATAATTGCTGATTTTAGTATACAGATTGCATTGGAACATCGATCTAGATTGATCGACTGTGCATAAGCTTGAGCAGTACCTCACCACTTGGGATTCAATGATAATAGATATAAGAAAGAGAAAACAAACATGCACAGCCATGTGCGTATTCGTCTAATATTTATTGTAGAAGAATAGAGGAATAGAGGAATAGAGGAATAGAGGAATAGAGGAATATAAGCATACTAATAGTCTGCCGAGGTCCTCGTCAGCCCTGCGCCCCAACTGCGCCACCCCAGTCTCCCCATTTCTTTTGGATTAAATTCTTTCACTTTGCTTCTTTTTCTTTTTCATTTAACAGAATATTCCTCTTCTACTCTTATTTCCCTTTCTTCTACCGAGTACTCCGTACAATTTTCTTGATTTATAAGTATCAAGTACCAGTACCAATATCACCATACAAATAAGGCGGGCAGACAAGTCACAGTACCTTCCTCCGAAACTGCAGCCTAAAGTGCCAAGGACCCACCGCTTTCACACCAGCCCCCATTGACGTCGAACATCTCACATATCCTTCGTTACATTCTTCTCTCTCCGGATTCTTCACTTTGATCTCTTCTCATAATTAGCCATGCCAGTCATATACCCTCGATACTGGTAAGTACTATGAATAACCTGTCCAGAGACATTTCACTGATCCCCTCACAGTGGTTACTATGGAAGTGATGACTGCTATTCTACCTGGGACTCTTGGGGTCGCTGGGTAGCGTTCGCCGTCATCGTCGGTGTAGCCTTCCTACTTTTCTTCAGTTTCGCGTGAGTCCTACCTTCTCTACCATCTCTTACGATATCTCTCGATCCTAACCCTTGTTCTAGATGCTTCAACGCACGCCGCCGCCGAACTCATGGCCAACGCCCTCTCACAGGAACCGGGTGGATGGCTCCTCCCCCGGGTCCTCCTCCGCCAAACCAACCCATCTACCAGCAACCTCCCTATGGTGATCCTTACTACCAACAAAATGCGCCTCCACAATACAGCCCGAACCCTCAGCATCATGGCTACTTTGGTGCGCAAAGCGCACCACCACCACAGCAGCAAGGCATCGAGTTGCAGCAGCCTCCGAATGCGTACGGTGCCCACGGATATGCGCCGCCTCCTGGCCCGCCGCCCAATGGCAACAAGGACTAAACTTTCCGCATCTTTTCCAAAGTTTAATGACCATGGCTTTGAAGGTCTTCCGATATTGCATGTCTCTCGATAAATATGCCGGAAGTTAAATGGTTTACGGCGTTGTCAACTGCGAAACATGGATTTTTTTTTTTTTGATTTTGATCGCATACCCGCATGGGTGGTTGTTTTATTTTATTCTCTTTTACTACTTAATGCTTCCTCATGTTCCCCATGTCCCATTTAACTGAAATTCAGCTAAAGTTCGAGCATTTGGTCTGCAGCCTGAGATCCCTGAAAGAATGGAAACTGGGGTTTCCCGCACATTGTTTCTCTCTTAATGATATATCTTGAACGGCCGAATGGATTTGAATAAAATGATCCCAAGTAAAATCACACCATCTTTCAAACTTGATTAGCTCTAATTGATTCATATTGGGATATCGTGTAGTTTGGTCGCCCGGTTTCAGAACAGAAGGCCGAATTGGGAAATGTTTTGAGATTGGATCAGTTGGACTCGCCCATTTAACAACCCAATTCTCAAATTTTAAACCAGCCTCGCAGATTCGCGAACATTCACGGGTGTATTCAGATTGATATTGTTGATAGAGCGGATGAGTGCCCCAGGCACCCCATCTCCGCCCTATATCCCGCTCCGCCCTGCATTTTCCTCAATGCGACAACCTCCAAATGGATATCGATGACATTCTCGCGTCAGTGGACCGCGGTCCAGGCGTCAGTCCGGAGTCTGCAGCGCTGGACCACCAGCTACTCACGCGCTTTTGGGTAGCCGAACGTGCTGTGTCGGAGGTACTACCATGGCCGGCGCCACTGATGGAGCGCATAATGGACCGCGTGCGGATACAGGTACACAGCAGCTACACAGCAATGCTCCCTAAAAAAAAAAACAGATTGCTAATGCGATCCGACATCTACAGATCGAAACAATCGAAGATCTCGCCGCGTCGTCAGACACAACCCTCCCAACAACCGCAAACACGCACAACCCCAACCTCAACCTCCGCCTCTCCATCCTCCAAACCGACCTTGCCCGTAGCCAATACATAGTGCGCAGTCTTTTACGAGCCCGACTAGCCAAAATAACCAAATACAGCATGCACTACCTAGTCCTGCTCGCCTCGCGCAACAAAAACCCCGCCTCGCAAACCCAATCAACCGCCTCCTCGCAGAACCCAAACCAGCAGCCCGAGGACTCGGTACCGGATATATCTGAGTTGACAGATCTGGCCCCGCTGTCGGAGCCGGAATCATCCTTCCTGCATGCACATCAGACGCTCCTAGCGGGCCACTACGCGGGGTCGTTTATGGGGGCGTTCCCGCGGCAGCTGAGACGGTTAGATGATAATGCCGGTGGAACGAGTATGATCCAGGGGCCGGAGTTGCGGGAGGTTGTTTTTGTTCGGTGTCTTGGGGCGGAGGTTCCTGTTGTTGTTGGTGGGGAGGAGGAGCAATATGAGACGGGGGTTACGATGCGAATGGGGGACGTTTGGGTTGTGAGATGGGAAGGGGTTAAGGGGGCTTGGGGGAGAGGGGAAGTGGAATTATTGTGATTTCTTTGAATCTTTTTTTTCGACTTCATCATAGCGGAGTGGGCGTTAATTGGGGGTGTTTCTTTTATGATATATTGTCTTATTTTTATAGTCTATGTTGTAGACAGTTGGTTGAGAAGATGAGAGATACTATGCAGGTCCTGCCAAAGGTAGTTTCCATCAAATCATCAAAGCAGATGGTTTTTTCTATGAATTTCATTTCAATCCCTTAAAAGACGCCAATCGCTAAGCTCAAAGAAACACACCGAATCAAAAAAAAAGAAACACCAACACTGAGATGCGAGGACATCCCAGATCATAAAATCATAAGAAACCAGAGCAAAGGAGTAGATCAGATAGAAGGCAGCTTGCCATCACTGAGATGATCTGACTTTATGCGACATACCCGTAGGTGGGCGGCTCTTCAGAGACTCGCTCCAGGTATTCGCGGTCAATCAGACTCTCGATACGACGCTTGATCATGTTCACATCTGGAACAAAGCGAGCGGAAAGTTGCGAAAGGGTTTCAGTCATTAGTTGAGAATGAGTAAGCGTTTTGCGTTGTCTGGCAGAGGTTAGTTTGTCAGATCATACACGAGGGATATTATGGAGAAGGAGACAAAAGAGACATACTTCATAATGCGGACAACGGCAGCTTCGATAGTACCATTGCGCTCGTCATTCATCTTCTTTTCAGTGACCTTGCGTTGATCTTGATTCTCGACCTTGTTCGCACCGCCGCTGACAACTCCGATACGCACTTTCACAAAGGGGCTGTGGAAATCATGGTTGAAAAGGAAGCGGTCGGTGGGTTTTACCTCCTTGCTCATAGGATCCTTCTTCAGAACCCGAGTCTTTGGGGCAACGGCGAGCGATTGCAAGTTGCGGATTAAGTCGTGGTCTTGGATCCGGGTGCGAGTTTTAATTTCGTCATATGTGAGAGCTTCGCCGTCTGCGATGTCGTTGAATAATAGCAGGATGACCATGGCATACGTTGACACGTTGAGTTCATAGCGCTGGACTTTTCCACTGGAGCGTACGAAAGTGACCCGAAGATCGCCAGTGCCCATGCTGGCTTGCCACGACAGTTTGCGGCCGCTGTGCTTGTCGAGATAAAACCTTTCAAAGCTTTGCTTCAGTGTATCAATCTCCCGTGGGAAAATGCAAGGTAATTGGACCGTTCCCTCTTTGCTTGACATTATTTCCATCGGCCACATGGTACTGGTGAGAACGTTGATTTCTAGGTCCACGGGTTTCTGGTCGGGATCACCATTGCGCGCAATGTGCTCCTTGTAATTGGTGGTAAGATCTTCGGAGATGGTCATGTCCTTGAACATGGACTCAATGCGTTGAGTGAACTGATTGCCGACCTCCAACTTCATTTTGGAAATCATTTGTCTCTCTGCATCCATACTGACAGAGCGTTTCATCAAAAGACGGCGTGACAGATGCTTCTTATAATAGGTCTCAAATAGATCCTTGTCCTTGATGTAGCGCAGCAGTGTGATCCCGTTGTCCAGAAGAACATCTACCTCGCTTTCGGTCTTTCCCTTAATGCCCTTCTTCAAGTTTTCATCAAAAAAGAGAGACAGATATTCCGAGTTTCGCGAGTTCATGTTGATGAAGTTGGCGAAGCTAGCCCCAATTGAGCTCTGCATGCCCTGGTCGGAGGCGAAGGCATTCTCCCAAATGTCATCGAATTTCCGCTTCAAACCGAGAATGTCATCGACCCAGCGGATTGCTGACACTGTTTGCTGATTCTGAGGCCTTTCTTTGTCCTTTCCCTTCTCGGGCCTTTTCTCTTTTTCGCCATCTTTCTCGGCCGATGGGGCTGGGGCTTGTGGTAAGAGTATAGACGAAGTATTGATCTCTTTGCCCATTTCCACAATCCGCTTGTTGACCATGTTTGTCAAAGCTTGCTTCTTCTTGTCGACTCTCTTATTGAGCATGTAAACATCCCGTAGCCCATCCAACTGATCGTGGTCTAGCATGCGCCGGACACCGGTGCCTTCGAGATTGACGACTTCTTCAATATTGTTCCGGATTAGCTGCTCGTCAAGCAACTCAAGGACCTTCGGCTCTGTCGTGACCGACAACATATAACGGCATCGCTCCTCCTCTTCGGTGATCCGCTGGGTTGCGAGTCGGCAAAACGTGGCAGCATCCCCCATTTCCAACAGCCGTTGCCCTTCTGCCTGGTAGAACTCCTTACTCGTTTTGAGAAAGGCTGGTTCAAACTCAGTCAGATAAAGCTTTGAGCTCTCCTCCTCGGTGGCAGTTTCGTAGAGGCCCTCCAACATTTGGATGCAGTGCCGAATGAGCGGCCGTTCAATAATGTGCCCAGAACGTTCCAGTTGGACCATAAATAGTACCGTGGATTCGAGCACATCCATAACAGTCAAAGCAGAGCCGGCACGGACGGGAGCTCGTAGGATATGGTCACGGAATAGAGCCATGCAGGCAACGTAGATGGGTGGGTGGGTACGGCTTGCGACCATACGGTCCTGGGTAAGAAAGTTAGAGCATTGTGGCAATACCTTGGAGCGTAACAAACTCACCATATACATCAGAACATCGGTAACCATGCCCATGCCCAGTTGATGATCTTCCCAAGCATCCTTCAATACTGTGAGAAACTTCTCCCCCGCCTCCCTCCTCTCACTCGACTGGTCCTGCGCATCGGTGGATTTTTGCGCACGCACTAGGCTCGAAGAAATTGAATCGACAATCAGGGTTCGGACATTGGTTTTCAGCCAGTCTTGCTCCAGTTGTTTGACTTGCTCGTAAAGATCGGGAGCTCGCATCATCAACACGATCTTGTAGGCATGGCGGTAGATCTCTTCGAATGCCAGAGTTGAGGCATTTTTAGTATTAATTTCAGTCAAGGACGATGAGAGGACTGTCCATATAGAATCGAAATCCTCAGTATTGGCATGGGAGACTCCCTAGAAGTATAGTTAGTGGATAGCTTCATAGTTTTGACCCCGCGGTGTCAACGAACCCTTCGGGGAGCTCGAATCTTGTGACGAGCCCTCATTGCTGCCATCTTGAAGGCAACAGTAAGACCAAGAGAAAGTGAGTAAATAGAGATCTCAAGAAAAAAAAAAGGTGAAGGAGAACTGCGCTCTTCTCTCCGCGGAGGCCAACCCCGGAAATTCTAAATTTCCGCCCTATCGCTGACCGAGCATCGTCATTTCACCCGTCCACTGTTTCTTTCTTTTTTTTCCCTTCCCCAAGTTTCTATTCTAAGTTGCAATAACTCTACTATCTTTGATCTTCTTTCTCTGTCAGCTTCTAAATACCTTCACATACCATCATCATGCGCTCTTTCACCTCGGGCTTCCGCCCATTGAACGCCCTTGTGTTGCAAGCGCAGTCATACACTACTGTTGCGCGTACACGATCCTCACGCTTCCTCTCAACACAACCCCTCTCTCTACACTCAGCTCGCCCATCATCTCTTCTCTCTCGCCCGCAGCGAATCTTCGCCCAGACCCAACTCCGATACAACTCCCGTGCTCCTCGCCCTCTCACCGAATCACCCATGAGCCAGGCCGAGCAAGAGGCTGAATGGGAAGCACAGAACCAGGAGCGTCGCAAGGATGAGGAAGCCTACCGCATTACATTCACCTGCAAGCCGTGTGGTCATCGCTCAGCGCACCGCATGTCCAAGCAAGGCTACCACCGTGGAACTGTCCTTATTCAATGTCCCTCATGCAGCTCGCGCCATGTCATGAGTGATCACCTTGGTGTATTCTTTGAAAAGAAAACAACCCTGGAAGATCTCCTGAAAGAGAAGGGTCAGACATTGACCCACGGCCACACCGAGGGTAACCTGGAATTCTGGGAGGACGGGTCTGTGAAGAGTTACGACTTGGAGGGTAAGGAGATCCTAGGAGCACACGATGATGATAAGTCGACTTGAGTCCATTTGAAGTGAGGTTTCTGCATGGATTCTTGGTAGATTTGGTGTACACGAGGTGTTCTGTTTGTCTCGTTGGGCGTGTATATTATGAAAGACTCTCCACTCTCAGCATGGCGGGATCCAAGCATCGACGAGAAAAAGGATATATTGGGGAACTTTGTATATTAGAAATCACTTTGACTGAATGCTCAGTCAACTCCCTTAATTTCATGGAAAACTTGGTATTTAAAAAAAGACCAAAAAGAGAAGACGAGATCTGTACAGAAGACATCAAATTGTTCTGAAAAGGTATATACAATGCAAGTATAATATAGTCATCCATTCCACCAAAACGCCCAATTTTTTGTATGCCAATAACACCATTTCATGAGAAATGCAAATAGATGCCAAATCCTCTACCAACCGCGTCTCTTTCCACGGTGCTCCAAGCCCTTCTCACGGCGCTTATCTCTCTTCCGCTCGTTCTTCTTCATCTTATCACGTCCGTGCTTCTCGGGGTCAGCAACAGCGTCGATGCGACGCTTGGCCCGTCTTCCTTCACGACGTTCCTTAATAGCCGCCTGGACCCTAGAGATCTGCTCCACATACTCGGTGGTGCCGAGTTTCTTCTGGAGAAGGTCCAAGACCTCGTGGCAGTTGGAGACGAGCGACTTGTATGTGTTTTGGAAGGTCTCATCCGAGGAGCGTGGCGCCGGGATCGAGGGATCCGTCAGATGCTGCAGGGGAATGAGAATGACGCGCAGAGAAGGACGGATCTGCTCAACCTCGATGTGGCGGATGAGCGCGGCAAGGAGTGTGATAGAGGCTGTCTTAGGGATGAGGGCGTTTGCTCGGCCGGAGATAGTTTCCCGCCGCAAAAGGGAGGAGACCTGCTTGAAGATGTAGTGGATGGCAGATCTGTTGTATTCCACCTTGGTGTCCTCCTTTGCCTCTCCTTCAGCTTCACTGCCAGCATCCTCATCTTCATCTTCATCTTCGGATTCAACATCCTCGCTTCCCAGCTTTGGAAGTTCGAGCCCGTTTTGGGAACAGCAACGTCCGAGGAAGACAGTGTTGCGTACGCTTTGCATGGCCAGTTCCTCGGCAATGCCCGGGGTACGCAAACTGCGGAGACTGGCACGAAGAAGCTGCAGCATAGCCGGCTTGTCCATGGCGAGACCGGAACTTCCAGTCAAGGGAAGGGAAGCGTAACCAGTAGCGGCATTTGTCTTGGCCAGATCGGCCATCCACAAGCCTACGAGGTTTGCAGCACAAGTCTTGACCCATGCGTGAGGGAAGAACAAGCACTCTTGGACGGAAGTCCAGATAGAAGCGCATTCCGGGCTCAGAGCAAGTGTGGAAGCCGTCTTGCAAAGCTTTGTGAAAAGTTGCAGGGCATAGTAAAGAGCCTCCCAATTGCCATTCTCATGGTCATCAAGAACGGGCTGCATCAAGCCGGGGAGGATGTCGATGACGAAACGAGCCTGTTTATCCTTCTCGGTCTGCTCGGCCTCGAAGTAGATCCGCATGGCTTGCAATCCAATACTGCATAGAGCCATGTTGTTGGTCTGCTCCAACCACGACCGAAGAGGAGCAAGGATAGTCTTCATCTGCTCCCGATCCGCACGGTTGAAGAACTCTCCTAGCAATGTACCCGCCAACTCGCGGCATTCCGGCGACTCGTCGTTCGCCATAGCAAGGACGATAGGTAGGAAGAAGGTGCTGATGATATCCTGTGCTAATTCTGGGCCAGTCTTCGAAAGAAGCGCGTGCATCGCCTCCATGACTGATTGCCGTCCGGACTGATGCTTGTAGTCGAGGTTCTTTGCGAAGAAAGCGAGCTGTTTGGTCCAGCGACTCTTTGCCTGCGGGTACTCAATCAGGAAATGGACGTAGGTACCACGGGCAAGATCCCGGGCAGACCGAGTCTGGTTCGTCACCATCATGGTCGCGATGTTGTCCATAAGCTCATACATCTCGGGAACGACGAGCTTCCGGGACATGACGGCGCGGATGAAGTTGAAAGTAACACCTTGGCGATCCGGCTCCTCAATGTCGGAGGCCAGACGCTTGAGCAAGTATGCAAGATGTCCGTCACGGAGCTTGGTGTCCTTTCGTTCACGCAGCATGGAGGAAATCAACTTTAGGGAGGCCTGTGCGGCTTCGGAGTTGGTGCTAGGAGACTCCTTAACAAGTTTGACTGCTTCGGTGAAATAGACGTGTGAGTTCTCGTCAATCTCTGGCAGCGGAAGCTTGATGATCGTGGAGAGCAAACGGAGAGCAGAAACCTTCACTTCCTCTTGGGACTGAACAAGCGCGTCACCGATGATAGGAATGAAGCCCGACAAGTTAGAAGCTGTCAAGACCGAATTGAACTTGCTGAGGATAGCACGAAGCACATCCAGCGAGAATCGGGTCAACTTGTAGACATGAGAAGATGTCGTACCCCTGTGTTCGCCCCGCTTGGCTCCTTGCAATCGGATCAAGAACCGTTCCTCGTACCTGGTCTTGGGCGGAGCTGGACCCGCATCTGGGGCATTATCCCGATAGGCCTCTTTGATGACCTCGTAACAGAAGATCAACATGTCGCGACTTTCGGCGTCAGGGTTTCTCAGAAGACCGATGCTAATTCTTCGCATGAGCTCATCGAGCTTGTTGACGAGCTTCGAGTTGAGCTTTTCGCGTAGGAGTGCCTGCAGAGGCCTAACCAGGTTTGACAATTGGCTGATAGTGGAGACCTTAGCAAGAAGTTCCATAGAGTCGTAGCTCTTGCTGCTCTTGACCTCCTGCATTTTGCTGGTGTATCCTTCAGCGTCCTTTTCTTGGCCGACTGTGCCAAAGGTATCGTCCATCACAACCGCAACCAGTTCTTTTAAACAGTAATCCAAATCTCCTTGCTTGAAGTGATCAGTGGTTGTCACAAGCATGGAATGAACGGTGAATGAGAGAACGTGAAGCTGGTAGCCTCGTGCGAGAACGTTGCGAAGTTCCTTGAGGATGTAGCCGAAATAGACAGGACCCAGAAGGAGAGCGAGCTCATTGAGTGTTTTACGTGCAGTGTCACGGGAATCCTGTGCTTTACTCTTGAGGGTTGTGCAGACATCCAGCAGGACCGGAGGAAGACGAATGGCCAGTTCTTCTTCGGGGAGAATCTTGAGAAGCTTGACAGTGGTAATCGAAGCTGGCAGACGCATACTCATCTCCTTCTCCTGCTTGTGGTGGATGTACTTGGTCAGGAAAGGAATGAAGTTGGTGGTCAATTCCGTTGAGACCTTTGCGAGAGAAGGAACAGTCTTGGCAAGCGTGCACATGGGCTGCTCGACAACATCCATCTTGTCAACTTCATCACTGGTCTGGTTTTCTGTCCCCTTCTTTCGGTTCATAGCACTAGACAGCGCATCGGACATGCGGCCGAGCAGTCTGAGGATGTTCTTCTCCTTTTCAGGCTTGCTTGTCATGTAGCTGCGGTATCTCCGGAAGTTTGCTCGGAACTGACCCCATTCCAGCCATTCGGAAAGAACACCAAGGGTTGCAACACCCTCGGCAATCAGGTTGTGGGCATTTTCATCAGCAGCATCCTCGAAGATGAAATGCTCAATGAGGGGGATGAAAATGGTGCCCAGATTCGTAGCCTGAATGCTGCCTTGAGCTGCGTCTCCAGCCAGACGTCGCAAAGCACGTTGCCGGCGGTGCTGTTGGATGTGGAGAATGTTGGTGAAGAAAGAGGCCTCCTCATCATCACCGACGAGAAGAACGTGCATGTCCTGCACAGAGGGCCTAGTAGGATTGAGTTTGACGAAGTAGCCAATGACAGCGACAACTTCAGAACGAATAAGTTCGGACTTCTGCCGAATGCCATATTGCAAAGAGGGGAAGAGAACATCATTGATGAGTGCCTCAAAGTCTGTGTCTGGTTCCGTGGACGCTCTGTCGATGAATCGTCTCAAACCAAAGGAGGCGCTAGATCGGATAGCAAGCTCATCTTCATCCCTCAAATGGAAAAGCATGTTGTAGAGAAGAGGTTTCCACTGCTTCGCGCTCAAAGTTTGAGACAGCTCGTCGCTGACTATTCTGAAAGCCTGCAAACGTCTCGCATAATCGGGTTCGAGTCTTTTAGTTGAGCGAGAGTTTAGATCTGCGCACAAGTCGGCAACAATCTTGAGGTTCTCGTCGTGCGTAGCAAGAGCACCAAAAACCCGGGCCAGTACTTCTCTGTTCGCGTCATCCTTGAAGTAGTCGAACATCGAGCACACCGCATCAAACACTTGTTGGGCAAGCTCGGGATCTTCCTTGGGGTCCCACAAGGGCAAAAAGTGCTCGAGAATTTTCAGCAAACCAGACTTGGTTCTGGGGCTGACACGATCTGCGGGCTGACGAAGCATATACGTCGTAATTCCGACAAGACTAGCGGTCTCTTTGGAGGATTCGACGCAGGGAGCGATCAGGGAAAGAGCATTGACTCCAGAGTAAAGAACGGGCTTCGAGGGACCTCTCTTGAGAAGACGGCCGAGATGGAAGAGAGCGTGCTCCAGGTAGGGAGAGAGTACTTCGGATTTGATTTGCTCGGCTGGGAAGTCAGGCATCTCTTCGGTTTCCTGCAACTTTTTACCCGTAGACTGCTCAACCAGCGGTATGAGAACCTCATCCAAGATAAAGTTCTTCACTTCATCGCGGGCAGACTCGACTGCGAGACAGTCAATCACCTTAGTCAAGACCTTGTCATTGTGCTGCACCAAGTAGAACGTTGACCTTGGGGCAGCGGCCCAGGTGGAGAACAATCGTAGAAGGCCTGAAACACCCTGTGCTGTCTCAATAGGGAACTGATCCAGTCTGCTGTCAATCATCTCCTTGAAGATGATACGGACGTAGGGAGTCCAATCGTAGTTTGGAACAATCGAGAAGACCAAATTGAGACAGCGAATACACGCAGAACGAATATTTTGGAACACAGGCAAGAGGCGTTCATCAGGGCGATCGCTACCCTCGTTGTAAATCGCCCGGCATGCTCGTACCAAACAATAGACAACCACATCCATCGTCTGCGATGCAAATTCAGTCATCCGGGTTTGAAGTGTCTCAAAGACAGTGTCAATCAGCTTAAGCAGACCCAGCTGTCTTCTTGGGCTGGTCAACTCTTCCTGGAAGGCAGTCTGATCGCACTCATTGTTGTCTTTGACAACGTGCACGTCTGCAAGAGGACCAAAGGACAGCTGCATGAAAAGTCCAAAGTCGTGTTCTGAGAGGTGCGAGATGGTTCGCAGAATGGTCTTTCGTCTACCGGCTTGGCCAGCGGCGGCCGAGCCAGCCTTAGAGATCATTCGACCATAGAGTAGTCGAAGGACCACGGGGAGGAGAACAGCGCGGTGCTCTTGTTGAATTAAACTTTCTTCGTTGCCAACATGCACGAACACGGCAAGCTCATCTTTGAATCTGGCCTCATCCAAGAGATTAAGTAGGTTTTCTTGATACGGGCGCACATTCGGATCTTTCCAGGTGAAAAGGACATTGAGCGCATGTTTCTGTAGGTCAGAGTTACCATGACACAGGAGTCCTAGGACTGCCGCATGAACCTCGGGGGCCTTGAACAACACAATGGGGTTGAGGAACCGCGCAAACAAAGCAAGCATGGACAATCGATCCCGGAATCCCCAACGCACTTGCACATCGTCGGTCTCAATATCTTCGATTTTCGCCTCGCCAGCTGGGGGCGCGTCATCTTGGTCCTCACGCAATGCCCAGGACAAGAACAATGGCACAATCTGGCGCGAGCGTTTCTCGGCAACGCCCGGTGCAGCGTTCAAGACACGAAGTGCATGGGTTCGCGGGGAGGCTGGAAGGATGTTTGCGACTGTGTGGTCCTGGTTGAATTGTTGAGATAGGACATGATAAGGATCCTCTGTGCTCTTGGTATTTGCAGCGAGTACTTTTTCGACCTTCGCAACATTGTAACACTTGAAGTGGCTCTTGACGAAAGAGCTTTCGTCGTCTTCTGTTGGAGCGTCGCTGGGCGCTTCGGTATCCCGTTCTGACAGCCACTGGATGGACAAATCGGACACAATCTTCTCTCCCTGGGGATTTTCGCTAATAGTCTTCAATGCAGCAGCAGAGTCATCCCACAGTGGGGCCAACTTCTTTGAGAACAATCCAAAGCAAAAGTAAGGGACCAGGGTGGCCATCCACCTGCGGTGAGCAATTTGGGGGTAGAGAATCGCAAGTTTGCGGATATGCATAGAGATGGTTCTCACGGAGTCCATTGTCAGCGGGCTCTCTTCGACTTCGATGGCCAATTCCACGGGCGAGGGGTCGTCTTTGGCAATGCGAACAATCAATTCCCGTAGAAGCTGAAGAGATACCAGCCTCAGCCTGTGCGACGGGCTTGCCAGGTTCACAATTAAATCTTGAGCAAAGTCTTCCAGGGTGGGATGTTCGAGGTCCGCGGACTCTGGGAGAGAGGAAATGAAAGCAAGTGCACCCTCCAAAAAGACTGGCAGGCGGGAGAATTTTGTAGCAGTGGCAATGATCGGTTTCAAGAGATTCGAGTCAAGCTCTCCAACTTTGTTAGCGAGTTCGACATACGTCTTGAATCCTTGACCGAGGAAAAACACCAGGCCCTTCGCCTGGCCGTTATTGCCTTCAGCTGCACCATCTTGGAAGACCGATAGGAGGTTACTGTGCAACTTAGAGACCATCTTGGACAATGTAGTAGAATCTGCAAACAAAGATATAGCGGTTGGAAGCTTCACCAGCGCATTCAAGAAGGCTTCATCTTTTGTGGGGTACTCCAATGAATCAGTGATGCGAGATTTGAAGGCATCTGGGCAGGAAATGTAGCCAGGTTGCGAGGTCTCGGGGGTGATGCAACCAGCCTCATGCAGGCGTAGCAGGGTGAAACAAGTCTCCCACTCTGACCTTTGCCATGATGAGTTGATAAACTTCTGGAAAGGCGAAAGAAGCAAGCTCTGGAATCGCTCTGATCCCCACTCCGAGAATGTTGCGCAGAAGAATAGGAAATATTTTGAAAGCTGGCCTGTGGACACCAGGTCCATAATAGAGCGAAGGAAAGGTAGCAACTCATCCATGGGGGACATTTGAAGGGCGTATGCGACGCTTGTAAGGATCTGTGATATCGTTTCTGACGATACATCAGACGCCGACACCTGCTGAAGCAGGGACACTTGAATCTGATGAACGATCTTCCAGTTTTGGATTCTGACACCCTTGCGAGTTGTCACAAGTAGGAACATTATACGGCAGCACTCCGAAAGATTGGGATTCGGGGTTGATTTTGAGCGATCGTCGATATAAGCCTTGACTGTGTCGAGGATGGGTCCGAAGGTATCGGGAGTCGTGGCGTGGACAAGACTGACGACCAGACCAAATATAACTTCTGCAGGATCATTGTGATTTTCACTAGTCGGTGGGATCTGACTTAGAACACAACTGAGGATATCCATGCCATTGGAGTGAAGCCCGTTGTTGACTCCCCTGATAGCATCGGAGAACATGGTCATCAGTCCTTCCCTGTAGTTCTCGGTATCCTTGTTGTCGTCGGCGGCTTTCGAGATATCGTCGAAGAGGAATGAGACGGCAGTCTCGAGGGGTGCTTTGTTTTTATAATAAACAAGGCCGGCCTTTCTGATAAGGAACGACATCGACTCCGCGGCGAACCTCGCCACAAATGGCTTTTGTCGTTCTTTTCCGAGATATGGAGTCATGATACTCAGCAGCTGTCGCAGGTCGGGCACTAACAGACGAGAAAGGAATTTGAAGATCCATGCAAGACAGGTGAAACTCCATTCAACGACCTCAATATCGGGATGTGTTGCCGCAACGGACGACACCAGTGTCACTGCCGTAGCAAAATGTTTTTCGAACTTGACGCCTAGATCCCGAGCAAATTGCGCAAGCAAGCTCAATAGCGGCTCCATGGAGAGCTGGTCTCTCTTCTCGATGAATTCCACCAATAGACCCATGATCTTCTCTTCATGATACAGAACTTGCGCAAAGCTCTCGGAAAGAGGGTTGACACGCCGTACGAATTGTGTAAAATTGTCTGAAAGGTTCATCTCGAACCAGTGATCGAGGGCCGCTCGGAAATAAGAAGATGTTTCGTCCTCATCTTCGCCGAAACTGGCGCGGCGCACGCGGTGGATCGGGTCGATTTTGAGCTTGGTGATTCGTGATGAAAAGCCCTCGAATCGATGGTTTTTTGTGGTTTCGGTGCCCGTTTTCAGGCGCCTAACAGGCTTTGATTTTGAGCCTGTCCCCACCATCTTGACGGGTCTGACTAGCAGCACTGTTCGTGAGAAAGGTACTGGTCACTTTTTTCTGGCTGATCCGCATGGAATACAAAAAAGTTCTTCGGGTCGGGATTTCGTTATTCCGAAGCAGATATCTATGCACATCACGTGCTGATAAGGTGGCCCAAGCTCCTGCTTTCAAGAACCCGAGATGTTCTATTCTGCCTCTAGTCGCATGTAGCTGATCTCTGGTGGCACCTTTGGGACAGTTTGGGTGTTTGGAAAAAAAATCTCTTCCTTATTGGGGTCTCTCGTCTTCCTATTTCCACTTTTCCACCATCTTCTTATCAATTTTCATCAACAATTTTCAACTTTTTCCTTTGCCAACTCAACCTACCATCAAGATAGAGCCCAAAATGGCTCCCAAATGGTATGTATGTTCAGGTCTGCATATATTCCAGTCACTAACCCAATCCATACGTAGTATTGTCATTGGCAGCTTGAACGGTCAGATACGGCCCGTGTTCACTAAGCTAGCCAAGCTGCAGCTAAAACAGAATTTCTCCTTTGCGATCATTCTTGGCGATCTCTTCGGTGATGTTTCGACTGAAGACGAGCTTCAAGATATTACCGCCTTGATACAGGGGAATATCACGGTGGCATGTCCAACCTACTTCACCCTTGGTAACCGACCACTCCCCCCTCAAGTGGTCGAAAAGATTGAAGCAACTGAGGAAGTGTGTCCCAACTTGTTCTTCCTGGGAAAGCGAGGAACGTTGAAGACAACAGATGGTATCCGTATTGTTGCTCTCGGTGGAACCATGGGAGAGGCAGAGGGTAGGTCCAAACCCGAGAGCAATGCTAGCGGCAAGTTCCAGCCGACATACAGTGAATCCGATGCTCGTGCACTGTTCGGGATTCACAAAACCGACATTCTTATTACCAATCAATGGCCGAAGGATGTTCGTCTAGGATCTAGCTGCGAGGTTTCTGGGGATAAAGAGACCGTGCCGGCTGAATTGCAATGCGTTGCTGATGTCTGCGCGACCCTGAAACCCCGTTATCACTTTTCTCGGTCAGACGCTGCTTTCTTCGAGCGTGAACCCTTCTTTCACATGCCAACGGAAGAGGGTCAAGATGTCTACCCACTCACTCGGTTTATTTCATTGCCTACATTCGGCTCGACGAAAAATGCTATTTATGCCTTTACCTTGGACCCAACAGCACCTTTCCCAAGCAGTATCCCCACAGGCTCCACCATCTGCCCTTGGTCGGCGGCGCAAAGCAGGCGGAAAATGCTCCCAAGCCAAAATGAATCCTACCAGCGCTACGCACCTTCCGACAGAGATAGAGACCCGGGGCACCAGCGCCGACACAAAGAACGTGCCCCTCCGCCAGGTCCAGAGAATTGTTTCTTCTGCCTCTCGAACCCCAACATCGCCACCCATCTCATCACCTCAATCGGCAATGACAGCTATGTCACCACTGCCAAAGGACCTTTGCCCCCAAGCAACTTCTACCCTTCCCTGGGCTTCCCAGGCCATATGCTCATCATCCCCTTCGAACACTGCCCGACCATCGACCTAATTTTCGATCCGGCCACCCGAGCCTCAACCTTCGCCGAGATGCAACGGTACCGCGAATCCCTGCACCAAATGCTGAACGAGCGATCAGGTGGCAAGCTCGGTGCCGTCACATGGGAAGTCAGCCGCTCGAACGGTATCCACACACATTGGCAATTCCTGCCGATGCCAGTGGAGAAAATCCGCTCCCGGCTTGTGGAAATGGCATTCAAGAAGGAAGCGTCGAACCTGGAATATTCGACGTTCAAGACCGTGCCAAGCCCCGACGAAATGCACAATCACCATATGATCGATTATTTCCGAGTCTTCATTTGGACGCCTACGCCTACCCCCAGCACTGAAGCCGAAGCCGAACCCGATAATTGGTCTGCACCTGAACACAAAGGCGTGTGGAAGACTGAATCTGGAGAAGAGAATGTTATCATTATGAAAATCCTGCCGGAGAACCGATTTGATTTGCAATTTGGTCGTCGGGTTATGGGTAAGGTGCTCTATCTGGATGATCGTATTAACTGGAAGGACTGTGTGCAAACGGCCGAAGAGGAGACGGTGGACGCGGATGCTTTCAAGGAGGCTTTCAAGAAACATGATTTCGCGATGGAGCTTGAGGAGTGAATTTGAGACCGCCAAGTTTCTTTTTCTTTTTCAGATTCATACATGACAAATGTGTGGTGTGGTATGGTGATCAAGGGATCTTTGACGGGGGGGCGTCTTCGGAAAGCTCCCCCTTCGTGTAAAGTACGATGAAATGTGACAAATGAGTTCAAAATTGAAGCCAAAATTCACAAATTTTACAGATTCAACACAGAACGCATATAAGAGATACTCATATTAACGCGTCTTCCCCCAGGCTGTTTTGGCTGGAAATGGAAATATCAAGAAAGCTGTGCGGCAATGCGATGCCAATATTGGGCTGTGCTCGGATGCTCGACGCTGGGATGTCCACCCTCCTACTACCAGTCTAGGACTGGTGGGCTATTGCTAAGATACCTGGACACCCCATCGCAGCCTAACAGTGCTAAACTCAGATCACGATCCCTTCGAAGCTAACGCCAGATTCATAGGTTCCAGCACGAGGCCAGTCAAGTGGTTTGACTACTGGGTATACATAGAACAAAACCCAACATATCCCAATCAACAATCTAGAACCCCTCAAAACTCGGGTTATCATCCATTATATCAGGTGAATCAAAGGTGGGACATTTCCTGCTAGGCAAAACCGCGCATTGTCCTCAAACGGCTGCCACACAGGGGTATCAAACGAGTCTATCAAAGCCCAACCGAGGATGAAAAAGAGTACAAGTAGCAAGTGAGAGAAATGGTAAAAGAAAAGAAACCTTTTTGATTCAAAGCCCAAATTTAGCCCAGGGTCATGGTATGTATGTAAGATGAAAGAAGACAATACAGCCTCAGAATGGTATCAAGAAAAGAAAAGAAGAAAAAAACCCCCCCCCCCCCCCCGGTGAGAAAAGAAGAAAAAAGGAAAACGTTCTGTTCATGAAACTGCCTCGATCGACGAGGGTCATACTCAAAAGTTGCTAGAAGCATTGAGGGTAGGTTTTCTCCCGCTCTGCAACAGACTCGGAGGTCTGGTATTGTCGGGCTCGGGAATGGGGGTGGTGGTGTGAGGGTTATAGGTAGTGTACTGTGAAGGCGAAGGAGCCGAGAAAGCAGGAGGGGGCGAAGAAGGGGCACCGGGGGCGAAGCCGCGGTATGGAGGCTGGGAGGTGTATGATGGGGGATACTGGGTAGAGCCGAAAGATGGCTGGCGTTGGAAGCCTGGTGTTGGGGCTACGGCTGCGGAATGGTCTATCTCCGAGGATGGGGAGAAGGCCATTGGCGCGGGGCTGTAGTTGGTGTGCGGCTTGTATGCAGCCACGGGCGAGGGTGCGGTCACAGCGTGGTAGCCATTGCCTGTGCCGTAAGAGTGGTCATTATAGGAGTCTTGGTATGGTTGCTGGTCGTACGGGTTGTGGACTGCTCCGCCGGGAGACCGCGAACCGTAGGGGTCGTGCGCTGCGGCGCCATAGCCAGCTGCTGCGGCTGAAGGTGACATACCCGGCGAGCGACGCCCGTATGGATCTTGAGTGGCAGCCAACGCTGCCGCTGGGCCGGGGGAACGTCGTCCGTATGGATCCTGGACAGCACTGAGTGCCGCCGGGCCCGGCGACCTTCTCCCATAAGGATCCATTGTTGCTCCAGAGGAAGGCATGCCCGGCGAACGTCGGCCATAGGGGTCTTGCACAGGATTCAATGCTGCTCCCGGGCCGGGAGACCGTCGTGCACGCGGATCGGTAGGTCCAAATCCTCTGTATCCCGCCGCGGCTGCGCCCATGGCTGGGTTGGGTGAATAGTCCGAGTAAGCGGCACCAGGTGTGCCGGCACCCTGCTTTCGGTCCGGGGGATTCAATGGCTCCATTTCGACATCGTCATGATGATTCGGGGTTTCAACATGCTTGTCAACGGCACCAGCCCAGGTAGGCATCTCAGGCAGGGCGTCCTCATTGACATGAGCGGCCGGAGACTTGGGCGTGTCGAAATGCGCAGTCTGAGGCGCAGTCTGCTGCGCGCCGCGGAATGAAGGTGGGGCTGGTGGCGCTTGATAGACCGGATTCGAAGCTGGTGGTGGAGGCTGGTGGAACGGAGGATCATCAAAGTGTTTAGGCGTTTTGTTTCTGCGCCTGCCTGATGGACAGCAACAGCTACAACAGCACTTGCAGCATTGATAGCCACAACAGAGACAATTGAAGATGCAACCTAATACGGCGAGTAGAACTACTGAACCGATGATGATACCAACGATGACGGGCCACCTTGCGCAAATTAATTAGTATCGTGCCAAACCATGCCTAAATGGGGAGGGCGCACATTCTCAGGGAGAACTCACTTGCAGTAGGTTTTAGCCATACATTTGTCCCAGCTGGAAAAGGTGTCTGGAACCGACTCGAGATCACTCGCAGTGTCTCGAACCCATAGTGTAATATTTGCTGGACTCATCTTGGAAAGGAATAGCGGGTGCGCAAGGCGAGAGAAAAGGAATCATCCGATTGCCAATGGCTGCGGAACAGCCTTGGGCAAGATCCTTCTAGTGTGAAACTAGACGCAGTTCAGTGTGATTGAACTGTATGTACAAATGGTGTCTGGACGCGGATGTAGTGAGAGGGCGCGGGGCGCGATACCGAGTGTGGCGCTAATAGAGATAATAGAGTAGATTTGAAGTCACTGCCGTGGACAGTAGATTCAATATCGAAGATGTAGCAAAATAGATGCTAGTTCAAGGTGGATCGAACAGGCAGCAAGTTACCAAAATAGATCATTTGACAAATAAAGACTGGAGAGAGAGACCCTAGAGCGGGGGGATCCAACGAAAGAATGAGGCGCAGTGTCTCAAGACGATAAGAGGCCAACACTTTAGAAGAGCCTCGAAAGAGCGTTGAGCCTTGAAGGAACGAGAGTTGAAATTGCTGAAACAGCAGTTTCGAGGAGAGCAGAGAGAGGGTTGACCACACGGGCATTCCCCCCATAGTTCTCCCCGCTTTCCGCCTATCAGGTTCATCAGAGACACTTGAAACGACAATCCTCATTACCGCATTCTGTCGATCTCTTTTTTTTTTCTACTTTTTTTTTAAGGAGATAGAAAGTGATTTTGAAATTGTTTTTTTATTTCTTATTTCATTCTCACAAAAGGAAAATCAAACATTTGTGAACTGGTTGTCTCCTCCGATTACCCTTTCCAGACGCAATTAAAAGCTCAGGAAACACATCCAGAGAGAGATCGCCTGTAATACACAGGCAATTCTCGTTATGTACAGCTGTAAAGTCACTCTCGATGCAATATTACATCAACATCCTCCTACCCCAATGACACAGTTCAAAGGGGAATATTATCGGACAATGCATTGAAATACAAATGCTCCGGAAGAATTGAGCCAATATGACTGGCGTTGAAGCATCAAGATGCAAATTTGGTACAGCGTGGAATGACGATTGATCCACAGTAAAAAAGTCTGTACAGAGAAGGACCAAAGTGTGGATTAAAGGGCGATAATGGTGTCAAAAAGAATGTTCGGGGAGAAAGGGACATGCCAAAGTGTCGGCAGAATGTTTGAGGAATATCGTCGTTGGCGGGGGTATTGTTTTCGCGGAGACCCACGAGGGATGAGAAAATGGAAATCTGGCGAGGATAGGCCGTCTTCGTGCGCATTTTCGATGTCGAAGTTGCGAGGTCGTTAAAATAGACATATGAAAGGGGGGCACTCAGATTCAAATGGGTCGTGAGAGTCGATTGCCCAGGGAAGATTGTGGGCGATGGTCATAGAGAGATGTGGCAACATGCCACGCAAAGGAAAGATTGGAGAAAGCAGGAACCCATGAGGTAAACAGGGTGAGCGAAGGAGAGGACGATACCGATAGCAGGTATCAAAGAGATAAGGGAAAAGGTGAAGAGCGCAGGTGATCCAGCACGCCAACACAAATCAGACCTCAGCAGGACGGAAATGGTCGAGAGAAGTTGAGCAAAAAAAAAAGAAGGGGAAAAAAGCCGTCGTAAAGCATCTTGGAATGCATCAGCCAAACACCACGCTCCAAGGACAAGACGAAAAAAAAAAAGAAAAGGAAAGAAAAGAAACGAGATGCGGGAAAATGTAAAGCACCAAAACAAGGAAAGGTACTGGCAAGTCGATTTAGTAGGAAAGCATCCGGCGGCCGGGGGTGCGGGCAGGGACTGGGCTTTGAGAAAATGGAGAGCTTAGGTAGCGGTTTCGCTCGTTGTCGCCAAGTCTGCAACGTCCAGTTGGGCTGTCCTCCATTTGAGGTGATTGTTCACCAAAGGCAAAAGTTTGGGCGCGGTTCAGCTTGGAGCGCTGCTTGACCTTGCCAAGTCCACGCTCGCAGGCAAATTCGTGCTCCTTAGCACTCATTTCGACATAGTTCTGAGGGAAACAGAAAGAACGGTGTTCAGCAAAGAATGAACTGTATCCACCATCCAGAATGTACATATCTGGGTATGACAGGTGAGGGTAAGTATCAACATTGATGGCGCGGTCATGGTGACGCAGGTACTTGGCCATGATGGGAGCCCGGTGGGCAGAGTATTCGCAATGCAAGACTAGCGCAGTGCGGGCTTGGGGAGCACTGAAGAGTTCCCCGGCGAGACGTTCCTTGTCGTTATAGTTCAATGCGCCGGTGATGTGGCCACCCTCATACTCATACTCAAAGCGGCAGTCGATGATGAGAATGTTGTCGAACTGATCATTGAACTTGCCGTTCATGAGTTCCAGAAGAGTGCTCTTGTCGATGCGAGGCAGAGAGTCCGCGCGATCCTCAGGGATGAAGTGAGGCAGCTTCATGCTGGGCGGGCTCGAAATGTCACTGATGGACTGGACGGGTGTATTTGTCGCTACCTTGGCCTCTTTATCGGCAATAACATCTGCTGGGTTCTCAAACATACTCAATGATCGTCGACATTGCTTGCGGGGACGCATCAAAGAATGAGAGGATTTGCGGATGGAACTGGGGGCGGGCGAGCCGCTGCTACGGGCATGGTGGAGTGATGGCCGCATACGGGGCGGCGCCAGGTGAGTGGAAGAACTATTGCGAGAGATTGGACGCTCATGGGGAGGCGAGTCCCCAAA
Source organism: Penicillium sp. CMV-2018d (assembly GCA_028827225.1). Taxonomy (NCBI): domain Eukaryota; kingdom Fungi; phylum Ascomycota; class Eurotiomycetes; order Eurotiales; family Aspergillaceae; genus Penicillium; species Penicillium hesseltinei. The sequence continues at coordinate 876,997 of JAPZBW010000003.1, forward strand.
CATATCTTCCAGAGAAGTAGACGTGCTGAGAGATGTCTTGGCCCCAGTTCCAAATCGGAAGGGCGGTGCTTTGCTCTCCGGTGCAGGCCGGGTCAGTCCAAGTTGGTAAGACTGAGCCTTACTCCTCGCCAGACTAGGACGCAGGAACGTAGGACGCTTCCTCCTATCAGATAGAAATTTCATGTTAGCGGAGCTGATGTGGTGGCTGGCTGAGTATCCCGTGCACTTACTCAGGTGGGCATAGAGGAGACTCCATTGGAGACGCTTGCAGAGGGCTGGGTAGGGGAGATCTCATTGGTGATCCCATAGGACTGCCCCCGGGTGTTGGAGATTGTATCTCGATCTCGGCAGTAACAAAAAATGCCGGCTTGTGAGGCAGTGGAGACATTTCCATCACGTCCATAGCCGGAGCTGGAGAAGACGGTGGGAGCGGCGGGGTGGTCATCACATCTATATAACGGATCAGTAACTACACTCTGCCCTTCCATGGTACTCTTTACTTACCACGTCCATTGGTTTGACCGAGCATACTGGCCGTGAACAAAGACCGCCGGGGTGTGGCTAATTGGGGACTAAATATAGAGTTAGCCGGGCTTTGTTCCTTTGAACATGAAACAACCCATGGAAACCCCATCCACATACCTCTGGTCAATATGGAAGTTCTGCGAAAGATCCGCAGCCAAACTGGCTGTGGGGGAAGATCCTCGAATGGGTTTCATGTTGAAGTAGTCCGAACTAGACTTCTTCATCGACAATTCCTTGAAGTTGAACGGGTTCCCACCGAACCCGGACATTGAACCCAGAGGATAAGAAGTGGATGCCTCTGAACGAAAGCAATGGCCGAACATGACTGATGGAGGCTGCATAGCAGCGAGAGGTGAAGAGTGCTCCATGGCCGAACGAATTGCAACTGGACCAACCAAGCCGACGTTGTACAGTTTTTTTTCTGGGAAAGCAACCGGAACAGATGGAACAGAGGCAATCAGGGCCCTGACCACAGATGTCTACCCAGTACTAGGTCCTACAAACTGAGGTTCAAAAAAGAAAAAACGCAGGTCTCCACGTTTGCAATTTCAACGTTATGGGTCCCCACGATCGCCGTGACAACCAGTTCCGGGAAAAAAAAATCCTAGGTCCCAGACCCTAACCACCAACGGCGAGAGTTGTATTTTGTAAAGTCTCAGGATTTATCGGTCCATGGCAAGAATTCGGAGGTTTTTTGGGGGGAAGTGTCTGGTGAATTTGGTGAATATGTTCGTGATTGGAGGGGTCGGGGGGAAGCTCGTGGGTGCTGCAGGGACTGAGGGGAAGGTCCCAGAATATGATATGGAATCTGTCGGTAGAACTGAACCCAAACTGATCACAATTGTCGAGGAATGTCGAGAGTAGTTAACAAGAAAAAGAAGAAGTAGGAACAAAGCGGTTTGAAGAAAGAAACCATGAAGCTGAAGGGATGGGCTTGTTGCAATGGGCAACGCAGGTGGGGAGGATCTCCGAATGTACAGAGTAAATTGGGTAAATTGGGTAAATTGGGTAAATTGAGTAATTGAATTAATTACTGCGGCTCCCATATTCCAGGTAAGACTATTTTAATATTTAAATTTGGGTGTATTATATGATCGAGGTAATCTATACAGAGTACATCGGTAGTTATCGAGGTATGTATGGGAGGTATGGGAGCATAGAGAGACCTGTATTAAAGAACCTGTATGGTAAAATGACTTAAAATATATATATTATATTATATATATATATATATAATTTAAATATATATTTCATGGGGAAATATGCAATACTCCGTAATCCGTAAGTAAATGGTAACCAGACAGAGTAAAGGATAGACACTCCCCATGCTCTGGCTAGGGGGTCAAATACTTTTTTTCAATTTTGGTTGCCCGGGACTCCCTTGCCGCAGCAACCCAGCGCCTATCAGAGCTCCCATTTTCTTGTATGGAGTGCATGGTACTATACTAAGTATGTCTTGGGTTTAGCTTTCACTCCCCTGCTCTATGGAAGGAGGATTGTCTCTGTTATCTAATACTCCCGTACGCTTATTCGAAATGTCTATATTGTACTATGCTTTCCGATTTCTTACATAGTATCCACCAAAAAACTTTTCCTTTCCCGTGTCAACCACAGGTGAGCTGAAAAAAAAAAAACCGGAGCCAAAGAGATCGAGTCTAATGCAGAAAAAAATATCCACTTTTCCTGTTCTCGGGAGAAAAAAAATTTAAAGCTTCTGCAAGTGATGGGAAGCAAGTGATGACGAAGCAAGGGCGCTTCGATTGAGAACGGCTTATTGCTTTGACATCACGTCACGATATATGCTTCAATTCATCCTAAACACCCCGGAACAACTAGATCCATTCTCAATTATAGTGCTAATATCTATGTTAATATGCTAATATACTGCTCGATCGACTAACCCGATAAGAAGCGCTGGGATCGTCTTACCGAGGTATTGATTGGCCACACGGGAGAGAGGCGCGGAATCTCAAGATCTCCTCATCACCTCATCTCCGAAATGAAAAGCAAAAAGAAAAAGAGTTCGCACTATCTGGACCCTCTTGGGCAATATCAAGAGCTGATCAGAGTTTGGAATCTCTATCTGAGGATGAGGTTGGTATACAAAAGAATTAGAGATGGCCATTCAATGGCTTTGAGATCGGAACGTACAACGTAGTATTGAGTAAGGAATGGTAGATAATCCCATTCTTCCTCTGGAAATTGAAGACGCTATAGTGCTCTGCTCATACATACCCGTGCTGCCCTTACTTGGGCATTCCTGTTGATCAAGGGTTCACGATGGTCTCCCATGTCGCGCATCCCTTCCATCCCCCTTGGTAGGAGGTTTGACTTCAATATACATTAATTGCCCAAGGGTAGTGCTATTGAAACCTTCATGTCTGATGGTCGTTGGCGCACTTTTTTACCAACCAAACCCATTGCATCTTAATCGCATCTCCATTGCCGCTCTTGAGCTAGGGCTACTACTAATAGCAGTAAGGATGAGTCGGGGTCAAAACTCCATGCGATGAACGCAACAACCTTGGAAACCGTGAAACTCATGGTTTGTCAGCGCCTTAAACCAGTTTATCAACACAGATCTCTGTTGAGTCCCATGAGTGCCATTTGGGCTACCAGACGCGATATTTACTACGGAGCACACAGCAAGATCTCAGATTTGCCACCAAGACTTTTTACTTTGTCCAAAGCATGGCATATGAAACTGCTAGTCGATGGAGTCGGCTATAGTGTGACCCAGTCATAGTGGACACTCGGCTCATGATTCACCACTGTACGGAGTACCCCACGGTGTGCTACTCTGGACCGTCCCGTGAAACACCACCCTGGCTGGGCCATCCTGGTATATCCAATCCGAGATGCATCAATCCCTGGTCCTTTTAATTGTTTACAACTGGTTACCCTCTATGTATGTGCCTCCGTCAAAGGCATTGTTACACAACTCTCCCCGTGGCCGACGATTGCGGTGTGCAACTCCCACGACGCGTTCGGGGGATTCGATTGGCCCGTGATGCTACGTCATATCTAGGTACGTACTGGACTATCTGTGCTCCGTGCACATTGCAAACCTGATGGGCTAATCATAGATACCCATTATGAGCCTTGGAAGTTGAAGACTCCGGCTTGAAACCTTCGGGAGATACCTCTGATCGCGTTGTTTTGTTGATGTCTGTTGATGTGTTGACCATAACACTGGAGAGATGTGCACGAATCAGCATCCTCTTTCCAAGCGCTTGCAGATGCGAAACTGTCTGAAATGCTGACCGTATCAGCCCAATTGCCCCGATCTCACTATCTCACTGCGCCACGGCTGCAGAGTCGCAGCTAAGGTGGGGTCGGAGAGGACCCCGATGATGTGACCGGTCAATTGCATCACAACGCCATGTGCGATGGGGCCAGTCATGTCAGCTCTCCAGCCGACTTCTGCGCTGCGGGGTTCATCACATTCCTCGTGTTCCCGATATTCCCTGCATCTTGTTAAGGCTAGACCTTTTTCCCCTCAAGATTTTACCCTCTTATTGTCCAATGTGATGTCACGATGTTGATGTGGTGAAGCTTCAGGTAAACAAAAGCAAACGAAACTAATGCGTTGTCCCGTGATCACGCATGACATCAAAGGATATTTTCCAGTTTCCTTGGAACTTCTCGGTATTTTGGTATTATACATTCCTTCAGTACTGGAAATACCCTTACCCTAAATGTATTTCCCCTGGTCTTTTCTATATTTGTCAAATTATTCCTACGGCTCGGAGTCCCCGATCGGCGCCGCTATTGGTAGTCATCTACGCACGCCTCATCAACTTCGTGCCTGTCAGCTCCCCTCTCTCAATCGTGCTATCACGTATTAGCGACGCCCTACTCCCTATTTGGAAGCTGGTGACTCCCCACATCACACAGCTCCAATTGTGGTATCTCTGTCAAATACATGATAGATCAAGAGGGCTTACCTTGGCGCCGCTGGACTGGTATATTCTACCATATTTCTTTTTACCGGTCTAGACTTTCTTTTGTAGCACAGAATAGCCTCTCTTGATCAGTATAATATATATTCTTTTTTTAAAACCCGTATCCAGACCACCTTAAGCTAAACCTGTAGCCAACCCCGTCTTTACTTAAACACCGTGTGCACTCCCCAATCCCAGTACTCAACCAAATTCCACTCCGAACCTCTGTACTTCGTACATCTCAAGTCACACAAAGCCGTCCAATACGGTGATAGTGGCATAATCAGGCAAGCCCCTGAAAATGCAAAATCTGACACCCGACTCTCCATCTATCACAACGGTTGCCAGGACTCCCAGGCCCACCAAGGCGCCGGACTCCATATATTATTCACTCCGAGACCCATCCGCCGACATCAAAACCACCTGGGCAATTCCCACGAAATCCATTCCCACATGTTACCAGCACGACGACTACCTAAAACTAAAAACTACTTAAACCATGCAGATCCACGGCAGACGATCTCCCCATCCGTTCCAACACATCAATTCTGATACAGAGGTAATTTTCTTCCGAGCTCCATAATATTGATTCTGTCAGATATCAAAATGGTCTCGCCCGCGCCAAATTGATAGTTCGATGCATGATTCCTACTTTTTGCTACCTCCAACATACCAAGAAATGACGCTTTGTTCGGCCGACTCGTATACAGATCAGCCCCCAGGGCGGGTCGGTGCATCCGTGAAATCAGCGCAAGCGGAGCCCGGATCCTGAAGCTCGGATCCAGCGCAATTAGCGGATTATCCTCGGCGACATGCAATTGTATAAATGGATGTTGGTTTCCCGGTTGCCTTTGACAACAGGCTCGTTCTGCGTCTGGACTGGTGGTTTGAGGTTGAATGGTCTGGAACCTGATCTCGTTTTTGGGACTCGTCATTACCCCTGAATCAGTCCTTCTTTTGGATCCCGGTTTCTCTGACAGCTTCGAATACACCATGCTCTTCCGTCTATTGAAACGTTGGTTGCATGTTGCCATGCCCGATCTGTTGCGTGGTTTTTGAGGTATCTTTGCTGTGGCTTCCAGGGGCTACATTTGAGATACCGAGTACTCCGCGGAGTACTCGGTGTACTTGGAGATAGCCTTGCGGTCTTGGGGGCTGGATTTTTTTTTTTTTTCTTGGCTGGGATCGTAGGCTGGGTGTATAGCATTTTACTTGGTGGTTTTGAATATTCCTTCAGAATTGCTATGAGCAGATGAAAATGGGTTTTGTTAGAGGTCTTGCAGTCTTTGCTAAGAGTGATGAGATACTACAAATATATATACGTGCCTGGAACCTTTTGATACAACTTCGCACCACCACTCTTGGTTTCTTAAGATGGTCAATAAATCTTGAGTTCCAGATATCCTCTTGAAATCTCAGAAAAAAAAAATCCCTGTTTAATAGGGTCGTTTGGCCGTTCAATCCCCCGGTCTCTTGGAGCATCAAAGTCCTTATCGGCTTATCGGATCACGCTAGCCCAAAATAGGCTAAAGCATGAATTTTTCTGAGCAACTTGAACGGCCGCAAGGAGTGTTGAACGTGCCTTTGGTTTGCAGATCTCCATTGTCAAGGCCTAGGAGCGAATAGTTTGATCGCTAATTGAACCTCACACCTATTCGCCATCTCAAAATCCCCCCAGTCATCCCCCCAGTCTCAGTAATGGGCCCCCCCTTCGCCGGTTCAAAGAAGCGCCGTCGCGAACCTCACAATGTCGACGTGAAGCTGGTGGAACTCTACGAGGATCTCGCTAGTGAAAAAGATGATATCCGACTCAAGGCTGCCCAAGCCCTAGTGTCACAATTCACTCCAGACCAGAACCCTGCCGATGAACAGATTAAGAAGGTGCTATCGAGACTCTTCCGCGGTCTCTGCAGTAGCCGCAAAGCTGCTCGAATCGGATTCTCAATTGCCTTGACAGAGATTCTCACACAGGTCTTCTCATCACCCAGAGAGACATCACGCTTCACCTTCTCGGATGCGCTGAACCTCTGGGAGTCGCAGTCCAGTTCCTACGGCAGCGAGTCGGGACAGGTTGGTGGCCACACATGATTTAAATCGTCGCATGCGCTAACTGGGATATCCTTTCGTTTTATACAGGAACAACGCGACCACCTTTTCGGCCGTCTTTTCGGCGCTGAAGCGATCATCAAATCTTCCGTCCTGTTCCAACCCACTGTGCCCTTCGAGCAATGGACCCAGGTCGTCGATCTTGTTTTCGAGCTTGCACAGAAGAAGCCATGGATCCGCGAAGAATGTGGGTGGATTATCTACCAGTGTATCTACGACCTGGCTGCGCGCAAGATGGAACCCAAGTACATTCAGTCTGCACTGGAACAGCTCTGCATGCGCGACCTCGCCCGGTCGCCTGAGGGTGTTGCTGTCTGGTTGGCAGCGAAGGATATGTTCCCCAATGCTACCTTCCCGAGCAAGATCTGGAAGCATGACGACCCTCTGGATACGAAGGAACGCAGCATCTTGTCGAAGATCATGAAGGAATCGGGTGCTGCGGCCAGCGACGGTGAGACTAAGGTGAACACCGCGAAGTCCTCTGGCGTCTGGAATAACAAGCTTCACTTCGCCTGGGATGCGGTTCTGTCTCGGACCAGTGTTGAGGCTAAGGATAAGTCGAAGAAGTCTCGTATGACCTTCGCTGATTTCTGGACTGAAGTTGTGGACAGTGAGTACATGTCTAGCTGTGGGATGATACATGATACATATGGAACTGACAAAAAAAACTCCTTATAGATGGATTGTTTGCTGCTGCATCCTCGGACGAGCGCAAATACTGGGGCTTCCTTCTTTTCAACAGAATTCTCAACGATGGTGCACCGCAGCAGGCCTCTCAGATTTTCACCAAGAATCTTATGCGATGCTTGACGAACCAGCTCGCCGTGGAGGACCGGTACTTGCACCGAATGGCCGTTAAAGTGGCCAAGGCAATCCAGGCCCGCGTGTCCAAGGAACCCGAATTCGCAGCTGCGGCCATCCGTGGCTTGATGGGAACCAGCGGTACGCTGAACTTCGACCAGTCTACAAAGACCAAGACGGTTGAGAAGATTGTTGCCGAAGCCAACTTCGAGGCATTGGAAGAGATTGTCCCATTCTTCGAACAACTTATTCAAAACCCCGGCACCACCGAAGAGAAAACCGCCGCATCCAACCGTCAATTCGTCGCTGGTCTCCTGTTGACAATTGTGCGCTCCAAGGCTTCTGCCAATGAAGACGATGCCGAAGACCTGCAAGCAAGCCTTGAGCAGATTCTGTCCATTTTCGTGCGCTTTGCGTACTTCATGGATACCGGCAAGGGCTCCACTGCCCCCGAGCCTCCTCTCTCATCGGCAACACAAGAACTCCTGCGCAATCGAATTAACTCCTGCCTGAACAGCCTTATTTCCAACCAAAAGTTCGCTGCTACACTCCCATATGCTGTGGTGAAGCAGATTCGCGATGCAGCCAAGTCTGGCGAATTCGGCAAATTCATAATCGCTATCGATGAGAAGCTGTCGGAATCAGTGAAGGCTGCTTTCAAATCTCTGAAGAAGTTGTCCAGCAGGGTATGCTTCCCCTCTTCGATCTTTTGGCCATTATACTGACTACCACATAGGAGAAGAAAGAGAAGGGCATGGCCGCATTCAAGCTGCTTTACTCTATGACTATCATGCAGGTATACAACGGAGACGCAGATGCAGTATCCATGCTTGATGAGCTGGAGTTCTGTTATACCAAGTTCCTAGGCGAGAAGGAGACCAAAACGGAAGACGCCGGCGATGCCTCGGATGCGTTGGTTGAGATCCTTCTCAGTTTCGCATCCAAGCAATCACAGCTTTTCCGTCGTATGAGCGAGCAGGTGTTTGGCGCATTTGCTAACCAGATCACCGAGAACGGATTGGAGTCTTTGACCTCGGTATGTAGCCTCAACTTCTGTCAGACATGCATTTTCTAACTTGACCTAGATTCTCGAGGCCAAGGAGAGTCTTGCCGGACAGCAAGAGATGTTCGAAGAGCAAGACGACGAAGGCGAGGAAGAAGGAGAAGATGACGATGAGGAGATGATGGATGTCGACGAGGATGAGCTTGACAGCGATGTCGAGGTCGTCGAAGCCGGCGGCTCCGGCTCCGACTCGGACGACGACGAGGAGGAAGAAGAAGAAGAAGAAGAAGAAGACAACGAAGAAGACGCACAGGAAGTCGCCGCCTTCGAAGCCAAACTAGCCGCAGCTCTCGGCTCCCACCGCGCAGACGAAGATGAGTCCGACTCCGATGCCGACATGAACGACGATGAGATGGACGAACTAGATGACAAACTAGTGCAAGTATTCCGTGCGCGTCGCCAAGAAACCTCCCACCGCAAAGACAAGAAAGACGCACGCGAAAACATGGTGAACTTCAAGAACCGCGTTCTGGACCTGCTAGAGATCTTTGTAAAGAAGAGCCACACCCGCCCCCTCGCACTGGATATCCTCTTGCCATTGCTCCGACTATCTCGCCGGACCAGCGTGAAGCAGATCGCCACCAAGGCCAACGGAGTACTGCGCGAGTACACGAAGGTGTGTAAGGGCAATTCGCTCCCCAAGATCGAGGACGATGCACAGGCGGAGGCGCTCTGGGAGCTGCTCCGGTCTGTTCATAAGGAGGCTAGCCACAGTGGACCTATGGGCCATGCGACTGCTTGCAGCCAGGCTAGTTTGCTTGTTACTAAGGTTCTTGTTGCGCATGATAAGGATGCTATTGCGGGTGTTGTGGATGTTTATGCTGCTACTCGCAAGGATCAACTCATGAGCACCAAGTGTCATGTGCAGCCATCGTTCTTTTCGGAGTGGAATAACTGGTGTGTTTCTGCGAGCAAACAGTTGAAATGAGGGTGGGTTCTTTTGTATAGAGATTGCGAGTATGATATGTCGCTTGTTTTCAATGTCAATGTCATTATCATGTTTATTCAACGGTTTTATGTAGTCCGCTATCTTATTTTTGAACCAGATCTATTGCATATATATATTTTTATGTCATTCAACTTCTAATCTTATAATGCCAAATTCTATGCAGATCGCAATGAATCATTGAACCACCCCTTAAAAACCAGTAAGGTATCGATGCTTAGTCGTCTCCTCCAAAACCTCCAGCTTCATCCCAACCTCAATAGCGCCCTCATTACGCGGCGCACTCAACATCCCGAAACAAGGTTTGTATTTAATCCCCTCGTCGACCCTACGGTACGAAACAAGCGTATCCCACGGCTGCTTCTTGTTCTTGAGCGCCGTAGTTGGATCGACATTAGGCACCTGGCAGCGCGCACAGCGAGCCACAATATCTAGAACAAGCGGGGACTGGATAACAGCATTGTCATAACCAGCAGAATCACCAGAAATACCGCTAGCCTCCCGACCAGTAATGCGCACCAACTTCCATGAATCCTCACTCCATGGCGCGCCTCCGCGAACAACGATATTCGGACGGAACCGCTCGACAGTAATCGGGTCCACACCCACCTTTCCCAGACGAACGTTGAGCTCTGCCAGCGAAGATTCCGACGCAATCAATATCGGGTGCACGTCCGGAAAGCCAGTTGTCTGGACGCGGCCGAGACGACGGGGGGCGCCGTTACCCTTTAGCACGCGTGGGGTCGGGCCCTTGTAGACGAGGACGACGTCACGTCGCAGGAAGGCAGAGAAGTGGGCATTTATTTCATCGCTGTACCTGTATCCGTCTGTCTCGGTGTCCCAGATGTGGGCGGGGCCCAGATTTGTATTTTCCGCTAGCCATTGTGGGGATGGATGGGAAGGGATGCGGATTGTGTGGAATTGATGGTCTTGGTCTTGGCCTTTGACTTGGCTGGATTCAGTTGGGATACTCACGACCAACTCGTCGCCGTCGGCACTTAGGGCGGTGCGGATGCGTGTCATATCGGGGATTTGGCGAATTGTTAGGAAGGTATTTGAAGATGGGTCGATGAGCATCCAGCGGCGGTCGAGGTCAAGACCATGTTGTTTTAGGACTGTTGATTGGACTTCTAGGCCTCGACAAGATTTGATGGGGTACATGCGCAACGAGACGATCTCGCTGGATTGTTTGGGGCGGGGCCATATGCGGAGAAATTTGGTTGGCGATTGGACTAATTTGGGCCATCCTGTGAAGCGAGTAATCAGGAGGACTGGAATTAGGAGTATGAGGCCTAATATTACCGCTGACGCCATGTTGTGCGACTGAAGCATGTTTGCTGTTTGGGAAGTTGTTAGGGTTATACAGTCCTGGAAGCCACCGAGGTGATCAGTCGGTTTTGCCATGGGGGGCCGCCTTTCATATGATGTTATGATTCCCAATTTTGAGGTGCTTAGAGTAGGGGGATGTGGGCACATTCAGTTTGCTATTATAGTGCTTTGTTGATATGCTGTGCTTTATCCTGTTATTTTATATATGGTAGCTGCCTTAGGTCCAATAATAGAAAAACTCAGAGGAATCAGACACATGGTACATAGGAAATGCCACATGCAAACACCGTGCGTGTATAAAATATAAAAAGAACCAAAGGGAAAAGAAACTAGAAATGCATACAAGTTCAGGAAAAGCAACCCTTGAAGCCAAATACCGGATAACTATAAAAACAAACCCAACAACATGTACCTAGGCAGACCACCTGAAGGGGGCATATGTCCAAGATAAAGTTGACTGCGATGCAATCTGGTTATGTCGAATGCTTTTTATCAAGCCAACACGCGACCATTGCCTTAATTAGGGCGAGTGTGACAACCTGGCCTTGCTTGATATTCGCATCCTCAGATGCCCCAGGGACATGGAGGAACAGAACATTGCGGTCCTGGCCCTGTAATTGGGCCAAAGACATGCTAGTATAGAAAATGAAGTCACACAGGTAGTGACCCGCATCTTGGGAGATCCGGAGATCCGACTCGGGAGCAAACGAACGCCACGTCTCCAGGAACTGGTCGTCGGGTTGGTAGGGCGAAGCAGAGGAGGGATCATCTGCAGCACGACCTGGTGTTAGGATCGGTGGCAGACCCAACCCTTTCCATCGTTTCTCGCCGTCCACATAACCGGGGCGACCATTGACATCGGTGATGTTATAGTCATCCCGGTGAGCTAAACTTTCAACGGAGTAATATTGCCGTGGAGCTGCGATGCCGATATGAATAATGAGATCAGGTCTGCGACCACCATGAGAGGCCGCAAACTCCTCCAGTATTAAGGGGAGAGCCTCTCGAACAGTGGCATATGCCACTGGGATCGGAGTGGGATGCACATGGAGTGAAACGCGACGTGGGTCCGAGTCGTGACCTTTAGGTGATGGGAAAAGGAAAGATGATGGAAGGGAGGAAGCGATCAGATATGACGCATTCACAAGGTTGGTCTTGAAGGGCTGGTTACACACTTAGTTTCGGGTCGGATACTCGTAGCATCCGAAGTGCAGATCACTTACCCCAAAGCCTGTTATTAGGACGGATATCTCATTAGGCGAGGCCGAGGGCTGTAGCGGGCTGTTGCCGACAGGAGTGGAGAGTGTATATGAGCCAGTACTCCCGGAGTCACCCATATTCACGGTTATTCTTGAGGTGAAGTTGAGAAAGATGGCTTGCAAGCGGGGGAAGTGAACCTTGGAAGACCCTCAGACGAATGCGGGGTCTTGGCGGAATGCAACCCATGGATCGTACTAGCCTAATTCCGTTAAGCTATATAAGTGGTGACCAGTTAAGGGCTTCATATTTGAGGCTTATGTATGATATATAATAGCTCATTAGCTCGTTAGCTTCTTAGATATTAGATATTTTGTTAGTGCTATTTGCTAAATCAAAAAGAACTTTTCTGGTGCTAGGCTACCCGAGACTTTCTTATTCTTGTACTACGGCGTACAGAGCTGGTTTCCCCTTCAATGATTATACCGTTCAACTTGAAGAATTTGTAGGCCTCTATTATAATTGGCACGCTTATAGATTGGAAAACATCTGTATATGCAAGTGGATCCAGGCGGAATAGAAACCCCATTCAAGAATTGCCTGTTCGGGTTAAGGATCGCTTAATTTGGCTCTCGTTCTCGCATTTCAGGCTAGATATACATCGATGTAGGCCAAGAATATTGTTTATCGGAGCTTTGACGTTTTGGGTGAAAAGAATTGGTCGCTTAGAATTCACTGGATCTGTGACTTTCCAACGATTGGCTTTGGGCTCGGTTCGGTTCAACTTGACAGTATTTGATACCCTACGTGGGGCCCCCTGGTTTTGAATATCCAGTCCAAGGTCGGTTGGGGGGGAAATGGAGTTTCCCTGACTGGCTGATGGCTCGGTAACTATTATAAATGAGTAGGTCCTCGGAGAATATCATGTCTTTAGAAATTTAGGGTGTCGCTTCTATTGTCCCCTCTTCCCCTTTTCAGCCTTGACCTTGAGCTTGACTATGGCAGTCATCACTGAATTGCTCAACACTCCCTATGTTGTACAGAGTGTGTGCATCGCCCTAGTGGCGGTGTTCATAACAAGTGCATGGGCGGATATAGTAAACGGGATTCCACATAGGCACCTTCCTTTGGTTGGAAAGACCTGGTGGGAACTTACCAACAAAAAGGCCCGGCAACGCTTCACTCGGTCATGTCGTCAACTGATTGCCGAAGGCTTTGCAAAGGTGAGTCTTAATAGAGATTGATGACAGTATTCTCTGCCCCCGAATATGCTAATAGGCCTTCGCAGGGAGTCAATGTCTTTCAGATCATCGGAGCCACAAGCCCGATAGTTGTATTGCACCCGAAGTTTGTCGATGAAATCAAGAGCAACCCAGATCTGAGTTTTGATGACTCGATCAAAAAGGCAGGCTATGAAGCCGGAAATAACTTGGTGACCATGGCTAACTTGCGTATAGACCTTTTTTAATGATCGCATTCCTGGGTTTGGACCATTTCATAATGGTACTGCTTTAAAAGCTACTGTGGAGATCGTGCGGACCAGTTTGACCCAGGCGCTCGGTATGTCTTTACATATATACACCTCAGATCTCACCTAACAGACAGAATTGACCTATCTTTCCCATTGAAACAGGGTCCATTTCCCTTCGGCTCTCAAAGGAGTCAGGTGCGATATTGAATGAATACTTGCCCCCCACCGATGGTATGATAAAGCACCCCATTTGCATTGAATCCTTCCACTGACGCTTCTTCTTTTGCCAGAATGGAAGCCTTACCACATCGCGGACAAGATCCCGTACATGGTAGCCCGCCTCTCCTCTTCGATATTTGTTGGAGAGACCATATCCCACGACGATGAGTGGATTGATGTCTCCGTGAACTATGCCATCGATGCGTTTATGGCTATGCGCGATCTACGAGAATGGCCATCCATTCTCCATCCGATCGTCCACTGGTTCTTGCCCTCTACTCAGAAGTTACGCACACACTTGGAAATGGCTCGCTCCATCATTAGTCGCGAGATAGAGAGGCGGGCGTTGATTCGCGCGGGCAAGCTCCCTGCAGATGATCCACCCCGTGGACCTGATGCTCTGGACTGGTATCGTGAAACCGCCGAAGCCCAGAATAACTTGACCTTTGATCAGTCCTGTGCACAGGTTGGATTGGCACTGGCGGCTATCCATACTACGTCAAACTTGTTAACTAATGTCATGTATGACCTCGCGGCGTACCCGGAGTATATCCAGCCGCTGCGTGATGAGATTCGTGCGGTTGCTGCTGAGGATGGAGTTCTGAAGAAGACTAGTTTGCTCAAGTTGAAGTTGATGGACAGTGTGATGAAGGAATCGCAGCGTACTAACCCACTCTCCTTGAGTAAGTTACCCACCTTCTTTCCGTACTCTGTTGATGTTCATTCGCTATTTATTCATTCAACCCACTTTCTTCTTCTTTTTTCTTGAAAGAATGACTTGTTGACACTCTACAACAGCCTCCATGAACCGCCTCGCCCTGAAGCAAATTGCGCTCTCCGATGGAACTGTGATCCCCAAAGGCGCCAACATGTTCGTTTCTATGAAAATACTGGAAGATGACACTGTCTACCCTAATGCTGCCACTTATGATGGTTACCGGTTTTGCAACAAACGCAAGCAGCCCGGCAACGAACACAAGCATCAGTTTGTCGCGACGACAAGTGAGCACTTCGTCTTCGGCCATGGTGTCCATGCCTGCCCGGGCCGGTTCTTCGCTGCCAATGAAACCAAAATCATGCTCCTTCATTTGCTTCTGAAGTACGATTGGAAACTACAGAGCGGCGGTCGACCTCCAAACATTGAAAATGGGGTTGAGTCTATCACCGACCCACGAGTTCAGATTCTGTTCCGGTCGCGTAAGTCGGAGGTTGACCTATGTTTCCTAGGAGAGTAGTGGATGGATGTAAGCAGCACTTTCTCCCCTTTGTTTTCTATACATATTGGATACTCTCTAGGTTTTGTGTGTTTTAGTCACCACGGAAATGATGTTATTTAACAAGTTGTGGGATAAGCTGAATTTTTGATGGACCCATTTGAATATTATCGAGTTTGAAAAGGGTCAAGTCCAAGTCTTCGAGGTAGATATGACTTGGCTCCTCGAAAGTGGAGTTGGTTGGCATCTGGCCCACAGTTCTGCGGGTATACTGTGGCTATCCATCGTAAGCGAGATGAGATCTACTAAATCTGTTGAGAATGGATCTCTGAATTGGATAATTTAGGAACAGAATTTCAAGAATGTTTAACAGTGCATAAGTCACCATATATATAGACTATATATATACCTAACCTTGGAATATATAAAAAGTCGAGGTCCCTGTTTAGGGTTCACAGGAAAGACACCACGTGACTTGTAATTATACAGCCAGTATCCAGTCAGTTTACAGTAATATTTCAACACGTGTTTTAGACGCGTCACGCGTCAGTGGAGAAAGATGAACGTGAAGCTTCTCCAACCGCAACGCCTCCACCCTCCACCGTCCCCAATGGGGTTAAATGGGGTCTTTTTTTTTGGCCCTGTCTCTTTGGGTTCGGGCTCCAGAGCTCCAGACCGCACAATGAGAAAATGTGACCGCTGATCGACGGTACCCAGGTACCCGTACCAAGCTGGTTTTTCCGTTTCTTTGAACGCAACAAACCAATTCACTATGAAAGGGACTTTTACTTTTTCAAGGGCCCTGACTGCAAACATATGATTGGAAGTTGAAAAAAATTAAAAAAGGAAAAATGAGCTGAAGAATATCAGTGCAGAGGACCATCAGCTGCACTTCTATACAACATACGCAGGCTGGCCGTTCTCCGTTCTGTTCTGTACAAGCCCTTGCAGCTATGAAGTGACCGGAGACAATGTCTTGAAGATGGAGACTCGATCTACCATACGTCGTACTCCGAGTACTCCGTACATGGTACCTGATCTCAAACACCAGCCCCCCTCATTTATGAGGTCTACAACACGGAGTACAGAGTAAGCTGTAAGCTATACTCCGTACAGCCTATACTGATACCTACCCTAGAGCCAAAAGGCACCTTAATTGCTCAAGGTGTCCTTACCTCCCAAGGTGGTTCCCTTCAAAGTTCTATGGTCAAATTATTTGTCCACAGTGTATGCATCAAGCAAGGCCCGGATGTGTCCACAGTCATTCTATATAGGGAAGACTCGAAGAAAATCTAAACAAAAACATCTGTAAAGAAGAGAGAGAAATGAGAGAATCAATTGAAGACTTCATACTCCGTACTTGATACCGTTATAATTTTTTTTTAGTTAACAACGCATAAGATTTTCGCAGTGGGCCAAGTCCATTAAGTACCGGGTACCAAGTTCAGTGGGCAGTCCACCACGGGGAGCACAGGTACCAAGTACTCCCCTCCCACTCCCGCCTCACTCTACGCCCAATCCCCCATCTTCTTCCTCTTCTTCCCTCTCTCCCTCCCTCTCTCTCTCTACCAACCCTTTCCACCATTATTGCGAGATATTTTCTCGCACTCTTTCTCCGTTTGAGGAGGACGTTTCTTTCTTTTGTGTGTTATTTTTTTTCCGGGTAATGACGAAATCCTTCATTCCCTAGGTACTACTCGGACGGGATGGAGCCGCAGATGTGATCTGGTGATCCCCGATTTCAAGTTGCCGCATTCCTCAGGAAGCACATCACGACCGAGACCTCGGTTTTTTTTTACCTTCTATTTTCTCGTTACTCCTGCATCTCTTGCTCTCGTTGCACCTTTTCCTTTTTCTCCCCTTCACGATTCACGACATTTGACGCGACGCTGCGCGCTTCGACTCGACTTCGCGCCGTACTCATCTACTCTCAACTACCGCCCCCCGACACCTCCTCGAGTTCTTCCTAGAAGTCGCATTGACCCACATTCTGCGGCTCGCAAGACCGCAAGATTGCCAGTATGGCTCAACGTCAACTTTCGCGCACTCTGCCCAAGAACTTCACCTTCTCCCTTGGCGACAATGAACCCAAGACCCCCGAGCGCCCTCGCACCACTATGAATGTACCTCCGCCACCCCGTCACTCAATCTCTAGCGGCCGCCTACCTAGAGTTCGGGCTCGCGCTGGTACCAATGTCTGCGCTCGCATGGACATGGACATGTTCCAATTCCGCGGCTCCGATGTCCCACTGCCTTCGATTGAAGTGCCCCAATTGACTGACCTGGAGCCGCCTTCATTCCGTGATTTCGCCAATGATGAAGGATATCTTGCGCCTCCTCGCGCGCGCATGGATTTTAAGACGCCACCTGCGCAGATCCGCGGCACACCTTTTGATTCCTGCGACACGGCTAACCCATGGCCATCGTGGGACCAGACACCTGGCCCAAACAGCATCAAGCGCCCAGACTCGGTCTGCTCGACTTTGTCAAATTCTTCAATTGAATCCATTGAAACTTTCGCATCGCGACCATCTGTAGGAAGTTTCACCAGTGTCGAGAGCGATTTGTTTGACTCATACTTCCCCTTGGAGATGTCTAAAGAACCTGAGATTGAGTCGCCTTCGCGACCTCAGAAACAGTCGGCGAATGTCAAAGGTTCCAAGAAGTCCTGGACTCGTGAGATGGATACCCACTTGTGGAATACCTATCAAATTTACCTCCAGGATCCTACTATGACCCCATTCAAGATGACCCCTGGCAGTATCCCCCCTCTGGGAGTCACCTCGCGTGTCGCGAGACGCGCCAAGAAGACATGGTCCCAAAAGAGCAGTCGCATTATTGAATCTGTCTCGATGAAGTCTGTGGAACCCATTGAAATTTCTACACCCAAGGCTATCGACGAAGAGTCGCAGCCAGCCTGGCCCAAGTCTGACTCCAAGACTCGACGACGCCTCAAAATGTTATGTCGACGCAAATTCTCAATTTCTCCCCACTATCAGCGCATCATGCAGTCTCGCACTCCCGAGCCTGTCACGGAGATGTTCGGCCCTCCTACGGATACCCGCGTCAAAGACTTCGCTGATAACTCAGCCTACACTACTCGTGACCTCGGCGTTTCTCTTGTCACATCCTCCGAACCGACCCCACTTTCCCAGGTTACACAAGACTCGCCGGTGACTACGGACTGGTTTAACAACCCCGTGTCTGCTCATGTCGAGCCACCAGTGGCCAAGACTCCTAGTCAGCATCTTCGTGTAGAATCTGCTCCTAGCATCCCTCGTCTGGGATCTCCATTCGTGTACAGCACTTGGGGCCCCGGTGGATCAAATCGCCAGATTCCTGATCCCAATGCTCGACGTGGGACCGTTCATGTTCCGGGTTATCGTGCCCGACGCAACACGTACTTCGACCAGTCTTTGCCTGATACTGATGATGTGTTCGCGAGCGTATCCAGGGAACAGAAGAATCCTTCTGACCAAGAAGTTGAACGTCGCTTGGAGGACTATGTTCGTGAAAACAAGTTCCAAGACATGGGCCACGGTCGGGTCCGCATTCGCAATCGTGGAGCTACCACCAGCGCTGTCAATCCCAGAGATATGGACCAACTCTTTTCTCCGCCCTCATCCCTCAACTCAGGCCCAATTGAACCCGAGGAGACGACACCCATTCTGAAACCCCCCATGAACCCATTGTTGGACCTTGGCGAGAACATTAAACGCCTTGGCTCACCCTTCCGGATCGAAGGAGGACACAAGCGTCGCGAAGCCCCGAAGCGAGTCATCAGACAAGCACCTGCACTGTCTGATCCATTCTCGAGCGGTGGTCCTTCGTATGTCAGACCTGATGACAGTACTTCTCCCATGCAGGTTTCTCCGGCCCAAGTACATGATAAAGCACCGGATACTTTGCCATACAATGCCTCCGAGGACGGCCTTTCTGATGCTGAGCGCATCCGCCGGCAAATCTTGAATATGCCTTTTACACGCAACTAAGTTGCACCATTTTTTGCTGTCGAATTTCCAAGTATCCGTTTCATCGTGGCGTCGATTTCTGCGAGATTTTATCCCCTTTGCATCATGACTTGAACGAGATACGGACAGGGCCCTGGTACGGCCCTTGCATTTCCAGCCTTTGTTTTTTTTTTTTACGACAGCAACACCATCCACGACTGTAACGATACGTTTGAGATGTTTTCTTCACTCAAGTGCTCTCAACCCTCAACATCGCAATACTGAAACCCCAACGACAAACAAAAAAAATACAAAACCAAAAAAAAATACAAAGTGATGGGTCTTTCCACTTTCTATTTGGTCGAAACCCGCACACAGGACATCGGCATCTGGCTGTTGGTTACCTGCCTACGAACATTGACCTCGTTGTTCTTGTACCAACAACCACCTTGTGTGTGTGTGTGGTTCTGGCACATTTTACTCGGTGAAATCAGTCCAGTTTCATCATTCATTCACTCACAACCTCATTTCCTTTTCTTCCAACGGGGTTTCACCTCGAACAAAACTCACATACACCCAAAAAAAGTTGAAAACAACCCGGAAACCCATATCTGCTGTCATCAATCAGCAACCATTCGCTATTTTTGCGACCCACGCTCCTTACATATTCTCTTTTATCTTCTTTCCCAGACCTTGTCTAGTCGTTCATCCCCTGCGTCTCCTACATGTGACAACATACCTTTCCCACAATGTCACCCTGGGGATGCTACCCGACTTGATAATGGTCGCCTTTCGAATTACCCATCACACATGGAAACGACTCCCTGTCTCTATGTTGACCGTCGTCAGTCAACATAGATAGCAATGCACCCCCAAAAAAGCGAATGTGCAACGATACATATGCAAGTACATAGACGAACTGAAACGAAACGAACGCGCATGAATATTGCAGTTGACCAACGACATCCCTGATACGCAAGCGAGGTGTTTGGTTTTCTTTTGCCAGCGATCCCCATTTCTTCTTAATTTGCATCCATGATCTCAATCTTGAAGCTCAATCCCCCGGATATTCCCCTTCTCGATTGGTGATCCACGATTTACCCCATGCTTCCGATTCTCGATTTGATTCAGCTCGCGCTCCATGATTCCCCTTGTGGCGAGCCTTATTGGGTTTGCATCCGGATAATCGCGTGTTTTTTTTTTCTCCGGTCTTTTTTTCCTTGCCTCTTCTGCGTCTCATGGCGTATGGATGTCTGTCTTTTTTTTCAGAGCCTTTTTTGCTGGATCTTTGTGATCTTCCTCTGGAGCTTGTGAGAGTTTGGCCGTTTTATCTATTTTTCTTCTGATTTATCTTTCTGCGTGGGTTGATCTTTTAGAGCAATGGCTTTGTTTGATCGAACTGATCCCGCCAATTGAATTATCACCTTTTCCATCTTCATCCCTTTCTTCGGTTGTAGGTCACCGATTGCTGGTAACTTCGTACCTGGATTCCTGAGCAGATCCCCTGATTCCCGCAGTTATCATCCTCAATGTGCACTCTGCAGGCATCATTGGTAGTGGATACACCCCCTATACTCCTCGGTCTTGGAACCCATGTTACGGATCGTGCTAGCTCTTTTACAAGGCTTGATTAGCCTTAGATGCCATACTGCTAGGTAAGCACCAATTTCGTCCGTTCACCCTTGGCTTGCTATACTTGAAGCCACAGCCCAGCAGATGAGACATTACTTGGGGAAGGTTCCGATAGAAGTGAGCAAGAGGAGCAGAAGATACTTGGATGGTCAATGAATAGCCGGCCTTAGTGTAATGAAGAATCGATTATCAGATATTATCTACAGACCAGACAAGCATATCAACAAATAATAGTAGACCACAATGAAAACAAGAAGCAACAGGTAACATGACAATAAAATGGGGGTATAAGTTATAAAGATATTTGCAATGAGGCAATTGGACACACAACAAAGAAGCGGAAAGAAAATAATCACTTCTCCAATTTCTTCTTCCGCTCCGCAAGGAGAACCTCAATCTTGCGAATCTGAAGAGCAAGACCCTTCTTCTCAGCATTCGCAAGGAGCCACTCCTCCATGCCGCGACGAACATGCCGCATGGAATGCAAGACAGGCAGAATAGGCGCGGATGACATACCCGCATCGACTCCGTTCTCGCGCTCGATGCGCTGCCAGCGGTCAGCGCCAGGGTTCAGCAAGAGATCGAAGACGCCAGCCCAGAGTTCACGGTCCCAGTATCGTTTCAGAGACTCGCGGATGCGATAGGTGCGGGATGATGGGTTGCCGTCGCTGCCATCGATGGCAGTTGATTCGACGTATTTGCCAAATAGCAGGACGTGGATCACGCCAGCAATACCGTACAGATCGATGTGGTGGGTCCAGGGGCGCATCTCACGGATCTCGTTGCACTCATGCGTACCGGTTTCCCAGTCGGCGATGAATTGCACGGCTGGCGAGAAGGCTTGCATGTCGATGCTGCGGCCGAAGTCGATCAGAGCTAGGCCCTTTTGTTGCCAGCCATGGGAGCCGCTTGGGGAGTAGTGGATACTTTCGCGGGGATCAAAAGTGGTTTCATCAGCACCAAGGTCGAGCAGGGAGAGGGCCTTGGAGGGTGGTTCGTTGTGATTGTGGTCGTCTAGGCGGACGAGGCAGTTGTCGGCTTTGATGTCGCCATGGAGGACACCGTTGGCGTGGAGTGCTTCGACAGTGCGGAACAGCTCGACAGAGAAGAACATTGCTAGGACCTCCTCGAGACCGCCTTCAGAAGTATGGTTGGAGTTGATGGCTTCATTACGGACGATGTTGACGAGGTCGAGTATGGTGCCTTGTCCTCGATAGTCCTCCACCAGGAAACTTTCACGTTGATGGACATGCAGTTCGTGTGCGCGAACAATGCTATCGGCGGCGCGAGAATGATCCGTAGATTGTCGTAAGCGGCTATACGCTGTGCGAATCATGTAAAACTCCCACGCGCTTGATGGTCCGTTTTCGACCTTGACGGCTTCGAAGGGGAATCGGGGAGTCTCATAAGCGTTCGACTCTCTCAGTTGGGAAGTTTTGCCGTTAGGGCTTGTGCTATCGTCGGAGTCGGACGCGTAGGACTCAAGACTGTCGACACTCTCGGCGAGATAGACGGGGGCATATGCTCCAGCTCCTAGCTCACGTCTGATAATGTAGCTTCGTTCCGCTCCTGGGAATTCGAGGATGGGTGTGTCAAATGCATCATCCCCGCCACTCTTTGATCGCCTGGTGTTAGTTTTGACGAATTTCTGGATCATCGAAGCATAGTTGCTATCTTCAACATGACCATGATAACCCGTGTACGTTGCAAGTGGCTTTTCCAGGGAATTGAGAATCGTGTTGCGAATGCCCTTGTCAGTTGGATTGCACTGCGCATCCCTAATTATTGGTTCCCGTCTCCGAAGTTTGGGTGCGAGGGCCTTGAAGGCCACGGGACTGAATGGTACATCGGCCGTAGATACAACAGTATGATCTCCTTGGTACGGTGTGTTTGTTCCCAGTGGACTGGAAAGCAGAAAGTTACCAGCAGGTGATCGAGGTTTCGAAGGCGTTTTTGCGTTATAAATGCTGTTTCGAGCGGCCGTCAAAGAAGGAATGGATTCCGTTCGCTCCACGATAGGTGTCATAAAGGGAAGGCGATTTTGGGCCATGATTGCAGGGTCACGGTAGGTCCCCCACGGAGGAGCATAGTCCTCGGGCATTTCTGGTATGAATCCTTTCCTCTCCGGTGTTCCTTGTGTCGAGCTACCTTCCGCTCCATCACTGACGACAGAATGTGAAGTGACTTCAGCATTTTCAATATCCGGAATATCACGATCTGGGTTGAACTCTGTCCAATCGCTGCCATCGCCATCGACGCTCTCAGCTCGTGTGGTGTTAGCATAGTCGGTGTCATCGTAGGATTTGTGGAACGTTTGGGTCTCCTCGTCTCCAAAGTCGCTCGAGGCCGCTGATATGTGCCCTGTCCCTGTACTATCTCCAGCACTGGCACAGTCGTCATCTTCGTAATCGCTACCGCAGAAGCTATCTGCGTCTTCTTCAGTCTCTGCCTTCAATGGCTGATTGAAAATGCTATAGATCTCATCTGTCGCTGCACGAGTGTGCATGGTCATTGTCGGCTCCCGAGTACTCTTTCGCCGGACCTTTTTGTTATTGGACGGGGAGTCAAACTTCATTTTGACTGCACAGGTGTGAGTTTAACGTGCCCAAAGAATAAAAAAACTGCTGCTACTCACCTGTTTGTGTTTGTGTTGTTTCCCCTTTGATCTTGGTGCGACTCGCTTTGCCAGATTTGCCTCCATGGCCATCATCTTGATATTGAGATTGAGCGTGACTAGCTGCGGTGAGATTTTGACCTAAATGATCCGGCAATTCCTCTGGCAAATGAGATTTCCCTAGTAGGGACTCGGTACTGCCTGCGTTCCCAGAGATTTGTTGTAAGGGCTCTTTTTGTTGCCGCCAATTCTTGCCCATCCAACCACGCTTGATAGCCCTGAGCTCTTCAAAGCTCACCTCATGTGCAGGGTTGGTGCGGTCAGGGTATACAGATTCCAGGTCGACAAATACACGTTCGCGTCGGCCGGTCCGCGGGTTAATCGCTTCCCTTACGTGATGTTCGGGTACTTCTTTGGGTGGCATTGGTTCTTTGGAAGGAAGATCTGGATTGGACTGAATACATAATAAAACACCATAGGTTCATGCCAGCAATTAGTCCTGTGATCGTAAATATGTGGAGGCCTGAAGAGGGAAAGGGCAACCTGGAATGGAAACTCACCTCGTCCCGGAAGATGGCCATCTTTTGTGTTGGCGCTGCTTTCTTCCCAACCTTCAATGTTTCTCCTGCCCATGGCTTTGCCTCCACTTCGTTCTCCTTCTTGCGGTCCCGAATCGACCCAATGCTTTCCCATCCCTTTGTCGATCCACCAGTTGCGGGGCCCGGCGCAGCAGAGTCAGCGTCTGAGAAAATAGCCATCTTAGGCTTTCCGGACTTGGTTTTTGCGGCACCGCCCGTCTGAGGTGGGGGCCGTGAAGCTTGTGGGTCAGCAGAGGCATCTGATGTTGCGAACGGGTTCATCTTGGCAGCCAGCGCGGGACGGACAGTCGGCAAAGCAGGCGACGAGGGCCCCGTATCTTGCGGACGCTGGTCGTATCGGAGTTGAAACTCGTTGTACTTCCGTGCCAATCTCTCGACTGGTCGCGCCTCACGGTCCATACCGAGCCTGTATACCTCATCGGCTTGAGACCACCGACCAGCACCCTCTAGCCACCCGGCAAATTCCTCATAGAAAAGAGCCAGACTTTCACCGATTTGATGACGCGCAAGGAAGGCAAAGGTTTCGCGTGGGGCATCGGAGAAGAGTCGAACATAATGAAGCCATAATCGTAGATACCGAGGGTCGTTTCTGTAGTGTGATGATGAAAGGAATGACTTCGTTGCCCGTTCCAATAAGGGGAGAAGGCCAGATTCTGCGGTCGCTTGAGCGGACGGATACGCGTTCAGGGTCCATTTGACATAACGGTCATAAACATCGAGCGGATCGTCCGATTCTCCTATCGACTGCAATTCACTTTCGAATTCTTGGCGCATAGCATCGTTGATGGTCCTGGTGCCATTTGGTGACGGGGAGGGGATCTTGTCGCCATTGCTGCCGGCTGAAAATATCCGGGCGAGTTCTCTAGCTGATCGGCCACCGGGGAGTGATTGGACGTTTTCCTTTTGTGCTTCGATGATATCGAAATCGACCAAGTCGTCAGAGGCTGCCATGTTAGCGACAACGACAGATGAGATCACACAGATCCCAGATTCTGTCGAAGACCAAAAGTTCAAAAAGGGCAAGTAACAACTCTGGCGGGGCTGCAAGGAGATTCTTTGGTTATCGATAAACATCACATGACTGTTGCCCGGGAGACAGTCACGTGGTTCTTACTTCTTCCTTGGGTTTCTTGCGTTATACTCTCATTGACAGCATCAGAGGATAGAATGCTCAAGTTAAGATATTCCACAAGCTCAATTTGATTTCATGATCACATACTTCATCCGTATTTCGGTCATTGTGAGTCATCAGAGTGTGTAAAGTCCTAGCTTGATCCTCGAGGCTTGGCAATATCAACTTCTTCGGGTCTTCGATCAGGGTACCCACTCAGCTCAAGAGACTCTACACGGTGACACTTTGAGTGATATGTGTTGCCAAGATTCTGAGTCGCCAGCGTGCGAAGACTCTGGATCCAAGGTCAACCATAAACGGAATCTCAGCAATGGAACATCTGGGCTCTCGCCACCGAGACGATCCAAACGACAGAAATCCACTACGAACTTGAAAGAACTCTCTTCTCCAGAAGCCTCAGAGTCGGAGGCCGAAGAATCTACTCCTGCAGTGAAAAAAGAGGCCGACGACAAACCTCTGGTTGATACTGCCAAGGAGAAAAAAAAGAAGGCTCCAGTTAAAAAGGCCCCAGTTAAGAAGGAGTCCAACGAAGACGTCAAACCTAAAAAGGCGAGAAAGTCTAAGAAAGACCAAGAACTTGAGAGTATGCCTTTGGCACCGCGGACTAAGGGTCTGCGTATGTTCGTCGGCGCTCACGTCAGTGCTGCAAAAGGTCAGTGTTCTCGGCATCTCATCGTCTCAATTCGATAATAACTCAATGCTTATCGAGCAGGTATCTTTAATTCCATACATAATAGTGAGAACATTGGGTAAGTTTGAGGGTCTTCTGGGTACATCTAAGTTTGAAATTTGGTCTAATCTTACAATTAGAGGAAATGCATTCGCCTTGTTCTTGAAGTCACAGCGCAAATGGGAAAATCCAGCTCTCCAGGATGACCATCGCGATCAATTCCGTAAACTTTGCGCAGAAAAGGGTTATGATGCAGCCAAGTGAATATCCCCCCATCTGATTGGACCTGAATGGATCACTGACATCTACTGCCCCAGACACGTTCTCCCTCATGGTTCATACCTTGTCAACCTGGCGCAAGATGATAAAGCCAAATCCAAGCAAGCATACACCTCCTTCCTGGATGATCTCCGCCGGTGCGAGGCACTTGGAATTACGCTTTACAACTTCCAGTGAGTCGACTGTCTGCCAACCATCTCAGCCCATACTAACACCTCTAAGCCCCGGAAGTACCAACCAGACACCTCTTCCCGAAGCACTTGCCCGCCTGGCAGAGATGTTAGTCCAGGCCATCACCGAAACGACGACCGTGGTTCCCGTCCTGGAAACAATGTGCGGCCATGGCAACTCAATTGGCGGCGCACTGTCTGAATTCCGCGACTTGCTAGCTCTAATCCCGAAAGAGCACCACTCCCGCATCGGCATCTGCATCGACACATGCCACAGCTTCGCAGCCGGCTACGATTTGACTTCCCCGGCCGGATTCAAAGCCTTCCTCGCCGAATTCGACGAGCTAATCGGAATTCAATTCCTCCGAGCGCTTCATCTCAATGACTCAAAGGCACCGCGCGGAAGCAAGCGCGACCTCCACGCCAATATCGGCACGGGATTCCTAGGTCTGCGCGCATTCCACAATGTCATGAACGAGCCACGGTTTGAGGGGCTACCTATGGTCCTTGAGACGCCTATTGACCGTGTCCCAGGACATAATGTAGCTACTGGAGACGATGCAGCTGAGGGCAGTGATAGCGACTCTGGGAAGAAGAAACAGCCAAAGAAGGGTCCCAAGAGACCCGCTGGTACGGGTGCAGCTGCTGTTCCCGACCCGGGTGTATGGGCGGGTGAGATTAAACTACTTGAGTCGCTGATTGGTATGGACCCCGAGGGCGAAGAGTTCCGGGCTCTTGAGGCTCGCCTTTCAGAGGAGGGTCGTGCAGAGCGCGAGAAACACCAGGATCAGTACGACCGTAAGCTCGAGGCGGACGAGAAAAAGAAAGCCAAGGGACCCGGAAAAGCCAAGGGACAGAAAAGTCTTATGGACATGATGAAGGGTGGTTCTGCGAAGGAGTAGATGTGTATCCTTTATTCAGCTCAGAGCAGAGGTTTAGCAATACAAGGAAAAGTACTTGCTGGCTTTCTGTGTACCTTTCTATATCATTTTTCAGACTAAATAATAATGAACAAAATCATAACAAGTCAAAAAGTTGCAAGATACAAATCAGCAAAGATGAAACGTTTATATAGCTGTTGAAAGTAGGAAATTCAATTGATGGTATCAGTTAAGCCAAAGCCAAAATCCAAACAACCCCCCTTCATGCGAACAGAAATAGAAAATCGTATTCTGGTCAATCCAGAGTTCGGCCAATTCATATCTGTGAAGAGTAGACATGCGATTCTAAGAGCCACACTAGGTTCTCTTCAAGTAGGTCACAGACCCTCCAACATCAAAGAGAGTATAGGCGACGTAAAAAGTATCACATGCATGTGAAATATAGGTAAAAGAAGATAAGAGAGGAGTAGTTAAGAATGAGTGTAAAATGCTAGTGCTGGGTGAAATTTTGGCTCCGAATGGGCGAAACAGACGAGCTCGATTGCACACCCGGCGATGCTTCGCGATCAGGGACATGTAAGTGAGGGAACCCTGCCTCGGCCATTGTAGTGATAGTAGCAGGTGCTGATCTAAGAGGAGAGGGCTGGCCATCATCTTCCAGAATGATAGAAGTCGAGATTGAGAGTCCGCGCCTGGCACCACTGGAGCGCACTCGGAATGAGCGCCGTTGGTCACCGGCTGATGATGACTGTGCATCATCGTAGAGGTGACCACCCGGTGCAGGGCTAATGATGCTGGAGTCCTGATGGGCAACTCGGCGATAATCCCCCGGATCACCACTGCTATGCTCACCTTCGTCGGTGTCAGATGCAGGACTCGACTCGCGACTCGATGAATCATCTTCCGGTAGCTCGCTGCGCATTCCTGAAATCTTCATGTAATTGTACGCTGCAATGCTGCTGATGGTGACGACCAAACCGGTCACATTAACCGTTGTGAGCTTATCGTGGAAGATGATGCCTGCGGCACTAATTGTGACTACTTCCTTGAAGATACCGCAGATACTCAGTGTAACAACCGAGGAACGCTTCAGAAGCGCAAATTCAGAGGAAATCATGCAGAATGCAAGTACTCCAGGGAAAATCAGAAGGAACGAGCCAAATAGGTTCCCATGTTTGCTGGCGAGCGCGAGGTATCCTTGGTAAATATCATGAGGACCCTCGATAGATAGCGCGATGGTGATAAGGGAAAGGAACATGATGGGAGTCAGGAGAAAGAGAGTTGAGAATGGATTTGAAGTAGCCGGGTGGCGAAGTAAGAGAATCTGTGTCAGACCCCATCGGAAGCCCGAGAAGAATGCAGACGCAATGACGAGTGCGAAGCCAAGCGCATTGAAAGCTGTCTCTCCAGCGACCATCATCACGACACCTATTGTCATTGTGGCAATGATGATGATTAATTTTGTCGAAGGTGTTTCGAGACGGAAAAGGAAGGCGAATAACAGGACGAATGCAAGTGCAGATGATTTGCACATGGTTAAAAAAGTAAGGGAGATGAACCTCAAGGACATATTCCCGAGACCAACATCAAGCGAGGTTGCTGCACCACACGGAACGAGGCGAGTGAAGTAGAATAATTTGGTCATGAGGGGCTGTGGTTCCTCGGGGCCCTCGATGGGAGATGTAGCTGCAGACCCTGTCGGTTGTCGCGGACGAAGCGATGGAAAGATCCAGAGTATTATAACAGAGAGAGTGAATTGGACAGCCATGTGTAAGCTCGTGGTGAAAAGAGGGAAAGGAAAGACGATATCGTTCTCGGAGAACATCCATTTGTTATACTGCAAACACGACAATCGTTAGTACATTTCTCGACTTTCAAAACGACTTGCAAATAACCACTCACTATTGAAATGGACAGCGAGAAGAAATACCACAGCAGGATTAGCCCGCCGTTGATTAGTAGCTTCTTGACAACGTTTCTGTCCGACAGAATCTCGCGAATAGAACCGTGGCCCTTGACATCTGCGATTCGAGCATCCAACTTGCGGCGCTGCTTTCGCCGTCGTCGTCGCTGACGTTTTTGATGTGATGTGAGTCCGGTTTCCTCGTCATATTGGTCATCATCCGAGCTCATCGGGTCCAACTCCAGAGTCTCTGCGGCGGATAAAACATCAGACGCATCGGTGTCATCTTCGGCGGTCAAAGGTTCTTGTTCTTCGCGTTTGTGATTCCCTCCATCTCCATGAGACCAGAGTGTGTCATCTCTGCGCTCTGTCGAAATTGGTTGAGAGGCTCGCCCTGTCCCGGTAAGCATGGAGCTTCGCCGACGGTGATGGGCGCCGGCGGAGAGCCCCATTCTAATAACTGGGACAGCTACGAGGTAGAAAGTAAAAGAGCGGAAGTGAGATGTATCTCCATTAACGTGGATGGAACAAGTTCGTCACACGACAGTGCACGAGGGCAAAAGCCGAAGTTGACAGGGGAATATGCTGACAAAGAAATAAGAGGGGCTGATAAAGGAAAACCCCCTTTGGAAGTTGCCAAGGAATTGAAAGGTCAGAAAAAGATAAAAGAAACAAAAGAAACAAAAGAAAGGACTGAGAATGAGAGCAGAAGGGCCAAATTGCAGTCCAAAGGAATTCAAATGGCAAAAATTGAGGAATTGAAGGGCGGTGATGTTCATTTTTCCTCTTCACCTCTTCACCTCTTCTCCTTTCTCACCTTTCCCCCTTAACCTTTCTCATTGGTTACACATTTTATATCGAGTCTCCACTGTCCGGTCGATCCGGGGTCAAGGGAAATAATTTGGGATTTGGGATGTGTGGATATTTGAATATTTGGATATTTGGATATTTGGATCTTGAACATTTCACCTATTTTCCCGATATTTGAACTGGTTCAAACGGGTTGACAGCTCTGAGAGATCTTCCCTGGTTTTGATTCTCATTGGCGGACTGAAATCTCCGGCCTTGACTTGGAGTTGTATATGAAAGCCCAACCTCCATTGATCATTTGACTTAGCTCGGCCTCGGATTTGACACGGCTTGTTGACAGAAAAGGCCAGATATTCATTAGTCTCTCTCAATATGAGTCTATTGATGAAACGACAATCTGTCTCTGGTCGAACGCGTCAAGGTGATCTATCTCCGATGAAGAAGAAGCCCTATACCCACCCGGCATAGCCATGACCTCAGATCCAACCATCATCATCATCATGTCGTGGTGTCTCCCACAAGTTCTGGGAATAATATATGTCGGAGGATGCGGATGACAAGCGATAATGGGAGGCATTGCGTCTACCTCTTTGCTTTCCAATTTTCCTCCTCCTCCTCCTCCTTCTTCTTCTTCCTCATCGTCTGCTCTTCCATCTTCTTTAGGTCGATGCCGCAAAATAGCATTTCATCTTCATCAAAAGTTTCACTGGTTTTCTTTAACTAGTTTACTCACCTTGCCATCATGACTGAACCTTCGTACAATGCCATTGAGGACTACGGCCTGATCGGGGACATGCACACCTGTGCCCTGATCAGCAAGGCCGGTAGTTTGGATTACATGTGCTGGCCAGTCTTTGACTCTCCTACCGTTTTCTGTCGCTTGCTAGACGACAAGAAAGGAGGGTTCTTCTCCGTGAAGCCCTACAAGACGGTGGTGGATGCCCACAGCAAGCAGCGGTATCTTCCATACTCGAACCTGCTTGAAACCAGGTGGACCAACGAGGATGGAGTTGCGACATTGCTGGACTACTTCCCCGTCACACCTAAAAAGGGTGCACAGTCATCCCGGTTGCTGTCAGGATACTGTCCTTGCAATGAACCGGGTACCAATCGCTTCAAGTCTGGACTGCAGCACTCGGGCCTGGTCAGAAAGTTGGAGTGTAGCCGTGGCTCCATGGAATTGCAAGTGCAGCTGTTCCCAGCTTTTAACTATGCACGGGAATCGCACAACACCCGTGCAAAGCTGGAAAACGACATGTCCAAGCACCGGCTGCAGACCGTCCACTTTGAGAGTGAGACAGAGCGGCTGCAACTCGAGATCTTTGCCGATTCACGGGAGCCAGATAAGATTGGTTATCCCTCGGCGTCTTTGAAACTGGAAGAACGAGATGGCCTCCGTGGCCGCGGATTCGTGGCCTGGATTCGTCTATCGGAGGGTCAGACCATTCAGCTGGTGTTGCACAGTCCCGAGAAAGCTGTCCCCAGCTCGGCCACCATGTCTGCCTACCTTATGAAAATGGAGGAGGAAACTTCCGACTATTGGACCGATTGGACACGCAAGTGTGCCTTCCGTGGTCATTACCGAGAGACAGTCGAGCGCAGTCTCCTCATTCTGAAGCTGTTGACCTACAAACCGACGGGTGCAATTATCGCGGCGCCCACTTTCTCGCTTCCCGAAAATGTGGGAGGCGCCAGGAACTGGGATTATCGGTACTCCTGGGTGCGTGACACAGCCTTCACGCTGTACGTCTTTCTCAAAATGGGATACAGCCAAGAAGCGGAAGCATATGTCAACTTCATCTTCGAGCGGGTCTTCCCACATGCTTCTCATGACCTTGATCCCAACAGCAAAAAACCCTTCTTGCCACTGATGTTCACTATCCGGGGCGAGTATGACATCCCAGAGGTGGAACTGGACCACCTCGAAGGGTACAAAGGTAGCAAGCCTGTTCGCGTTGGCAATGCTGCCGTCTTCCACACGCAGCTGGACATCTACGGTGAATTGTTGGACAGTATCTATCTGTACAACAAGCACGGCAACCCCATCACCTATGACCAATGGAACTCTATCCGCCGTATGATCAACTACGTCGTCGGTGTTCGGAACCAGAAGGATATGTCCATTTGGGAATCGCGTGGCCAGATCCAAAACTTTATCTATTCGAAGATCATGATGTGGGTGGCCCTGGATCGCGGAATCCGCCTTGCGGAGAAGCGTGCTAGCCTGCCATGCCCCGATCGCTTTGACTGGATCAGGGTCCGTGACGAGATGTACGATGAAATCATGACCAAGGGGTACAACGAAGAGCGTGGCCATTTCTGCCAGAGTTATGAGAGTCCCGAGGTCCTAGATGCATCTATTCTGATTGCACCTTTGGTCTTCTTCGTTGCGCCCAATGATCCACGATTTATCAGCACGCTGAGGAGGATTTTGCAAAGCCCCGAGAAGGAGGGTTTGTCCAGCGCTAAGATGGTGTTCCGATATGACCACCAGAAGGCCAACGATGGTAGGCACCTCTTGTACTCTCTAGATTGAGTTATTAAAACTATAGAACAAGTGCTGATACTCACGTTACACAGGCATGGCAGGAGGCGAGGGTGCCTTCATCATGGTAACCTTCTGGCTTGTCGAAGCCATGGCTCGTGTAAGTTTTATAGAACTACCCCAAAAAGGAATGAACTATGCTAATCAGGGCTGAAATTGGAAATTAAGGCTGCCAAATATGATGTGCCTATTCCAAATATCTGGAAACTCGCACTTTCACACTTTGATAACATCCTGTCTTACGCGAATCACCTGGGAATGTTTTCTGAAGAAGTGGCCATTTCTGGTGAGCAGATGGGCAACTCCCCACAGGCTTTCAGTCACCTGGCCTGTGTCAGTGCTGCAATTAATCTGGGAAGAATTGGACGAGTTGGTGGTGACTAGAACTCATCTCTCAATCGGTGGCAGCTAACTATAGACTGACTATGACACTTGTTGTTTTTTGGAAAAAAAAAATTGTTCGATGCAATTCTATAATTTTTGTTTACAGTTAGAAAACAGAATAAAAAGTTGTTCCTTTTTGTTATTTCAGTTATCAATTCATAGCCAATATAGCCAATGTAGTCAATGAAGTAAACCGTGATGATCCCCCCGGCCTGGATAAACGCTTACATAACCAGACAGATGATCACCCGGCAGCTCCCAGGCGGCTACCCCAGATTCCCTTTATTATCATCTTTTGACTGTCTTTGTGCAAAACAAACGTATCTGAACAAAGGAACTGCCAGGGTGTGTTTCTCTTCAGCTTCTAGCTGGAGATGTTCTTCACCAACCCATACCTTATTACCCCCGTGATCTTACAGGAATCCCCACTTGTCTAATGGCAGGCGCCACCTTGGATTGGGCTGATAAGCCTAACGCCGATCTCGCCTTGTCATCGGATGAAGAGGACTTTGTTTCCAACCCAAGTACTACTTCAAGGGAGCTTGAAGGTGCTGCCAAGCAAAACCTGACACTGGCTTTGGGGAAGCTACGTTTGGAGCAAGAAGGCTTGAATCAATCCTCCGAACAGGACGCGACTCCAACCACTCCCCGCACCGAAGGCCCAAATCAAACCCCCCCGAAATTGGAAATGGCCAACAATCCTCTGCAGCTGCTGGACTTACCTTTGGACATTTTGAAAGAGATCATCAAAGAGGTAACACAGTTCTTCCCCGCAGATCGTGAATAGATAGCTTACAGTCCTAATGTACAATATAGGTGACCCATACGACTGACCTGACCTCACTCGCTCTTACTTGCTCTGCTCTTCATTCCCTAGCTATTCCGCACATGTACTCCCGTTTCGATATCGTCTGGCCCGAGTCGCTGAATCCATCAACGGATGACTACTCGGGGGTGGATGCTCTGTCATATGGTCTTTCCACATTGGTCATGGGCGAGGATGTATTCAATCGGCTGCCGCTGTTTCCATCGGACGAAGTTAAAAATAGCTGTGTGAATTGTGGTGGCGATAACCTCCATCATCAGCCGGACTCAGACCCCGGGGACAACGGAGTTCGCTTCCGGTCGAGACGAGGCAATAACTATGCACAGTATACCCGCACATTCTCCATTGGAAATGGCCCGCTCAGCTGGGTACAAGAATACTCGGTGACTAAAGAAGTGGGTAAGATGCTAGGGACGCTGGTCGCTTTAGCAGTTGCACGGATGGTAAATCTCGAAGCCTTTATTTGGGATATGCCGACTGGAGTAGTCCGTGAAATTTGGCTGGCGCTTGCATCATTGGCAGAGCGGCCAGGTCACGATTGTCGCCTGGAGCGCATTTGGGTGCGTTGGCATGACAATTCAGAAAATGCTCTACGCAGTTCGTCAGTAGCGGCAACGAGGCTCTTCCAGAAATACAGACACGTGGAACATCCTTCTTTGTCGGTATTGCCTCCACTCAAGAGCGTGGCTGTTCTTGACATAGATGAACCCGCTTATGTGGAGGAGCTGGCCCTTCTCATTGAGCGGTCGCGTCATCGTCTGTCCGAACTCCGAATTGGTATTGCCGAAAAGGCCCATATGAGTGCGTGGCTGCTGTGTGGGAAGGACTCTGATGGTTCAACGAGTTGGCCTAGAACCAATGGCGTACTGGGGATTTTGACACGGCAGCATCTTGACAACAAGCAGGACAACGATATAATCGCCTGCTTTGACGAGAAGTCCCTGCCATCTGAGAATTCGATAAGCGAGTCACCAAACTCTACCGAGAGCCCACCTCCATTGACTACAAATGGCGAGCAGCAGCCTCCCAGCACTAAGGACAAGAAGCCCCCACCAAGCTCTGGTTTACCTAACCGGAGTGCATGCTCACCGCTACCTTCCGATAGACCTGACTCTGAGATGCTTTATCTCAAAGTACTCGAGCTGGAACGCGTACCTCTTTCTGTGTCGACACTACTGCCGGCTGTTGACTGGACTGGACTCACCACTCTCACCATCATGCGATGCGAGGATCATGAAAAGCTGTGGAGGGCTCTCCGTCGCAAGTATGCTCCTCCTGCGATGCCGACAAAACGCCCACAGGACGCAGAGCGTCAAGCGAGCGCCAGCTCAGCTGAATACTCACTAAACTTGAAACACATTCGCACGGACAATGTTTCGCCTTATCTTATACTGTTTATCAAGGATGCGCTGGCTCCGAATACCCTGGAAAGTGTTTATTTGCATGAAGCTCCAGGTCACGAATCTGCTGTGCAGATCGACGCTATCTACCGGCATATTCTGCGAAAGCACAGGCAGAGTCTGCGAAAGGTGCTGATTGACGCCACTGACCGTATCATTGGCACCGGATATTCACGCACGCGATGGCACAAGTGGATGTTCAACCACGACATGGTATCATTTGTCACGAGTGGAAAGATGCCGCAGTTGAAAGAGCTGGGAATGGCGATGCACTATCGTGATTGGGTAAGAGAAGCATTGAATATTTTGACCTCGGGGGCCTTGTGCTAATGATGACTCCGCAGCATTTCTTCCTCCAGAGATTGCCGAATATGCCCCAGCTTCGTGCTTTGTATCTACCACACATTCACCATACCGTCAACCGCGACCTGAAAGAGCTTGCGCTGCAAGTTTTGGACATCGTCAGCATACGTCCAGACCTGAAGATCGCCTATATTGGTCTCCACATCAAATGCTACCAAATTCTCGAAGCGAGACACGACGATAACCCACTAGATTTTGACGACCACCCCACGATTGATCATTCTCCGGCGCATAGCGAAGATGAGGAGGAAGGGTGGGCTAACCCCAACCACACATCCAATGGAGGCAGCGATGATTCCGACGAAGATGGCTCAGGGGCAGCTGACACAGGTCTCCTTTCCAGTGACCTGGATGACTACGACAGCGAACCCGACGAAGAACAGGGTGCTTCGCGGATTCGGTACCGGCTACAGGAGATTCTATTTTACGACGAAAAGGTATCCATTTTCAAGGCGCGTCATGGTGTTTTGTGATTTTATCTTGGCTTGCATTCTATATGGGCAGGTGTTGGACCATTTGCGGCGTTTTAAGGGGGAACAGAAAGTGAACGAGATACCATGGCTGTTTTAGCTTAGTACTAAGGTTATTTGTCAACCTTGGAATATGACACGTTTTTTGAGTTTTAAGGTTGAATATCCATTGCAATCCTACCGAGGGACACTTGAGAGCTTAACACCGAGAGTGGTGCCTTGTACTACAGCTCCTGGAATAACGGGTTGATGATCAATTATTTTGCTTTTCACTCATGTAAGTCATAATATCGTAGAATTGCCTGGTTTATGCTGAGTATGGTAAAACAATGGGTATCTGAGAGGGTACGCTAGTGTTCAATTGATGTATTCATGGAACGACAGATCGGTTCATGCGAACTCCTGATGCACATTCTCATACTGGGCACGAATTAGCTCGGCCTCGATCACACGCCTCTTAGCCTTTTCTTCTTCGCTAGAAGTGTCTTTGAACACATGGTCCATCTGCTCGAGGGTTCGGCCCTTGGTCTCTGGCACAAAGAAGTAAGTCCACATTCCGGCGAGCAAGCAAAAGACAGCGAAGAAGACGTAAGCACCGTAGCCCGTGTCTTGGACAAGAGGCGGGGTGATGAGACCCTTCAGAAAACAATTAGTACGCTTGACACAATGAGTGACCAGAGAATGGTAAGGAGAAACTTACAATGATAAAGTTGTTGAGCCAGTTGGAGCAAGTTGAAAGAGCAACACCCTTGGCACGAAGGGAAGAAGGGAAGATTTCTGTATGTGTCAGATTGATGCCTGGTGAACATGATGAAAGGATAAGAATACGTACCTGAAGGCATAGCCCACGGGATAGGACCCCAGGTAGCTCCAAAGGCCAGCATATAGAATAGTAGGAATGCAACACTGGTCCACCCTTCTGCTTTGTGGGACGGCCAATCAACCGAATAAATCCCGACCAAAGCAGCAATGATAATGTGGGATATGGCCATGAGGGCCGCACCACCTAAAAGCAACTTGCGACGACCGACAACGTCCATGGTCCAGATACTGGTAGTGACACCTACCAACTGTACAACGTTGAGAACGCCGGACATGATAAGTTGCATGCTCCTGTCGAGACCCATGGTCGCAAAGAGGGTTGGAGAGTAGTAAATAAGAGCGTTGATACCGATGAACTATCCCATATAGTTAGCATGTGTTGAATATATCTTGACATACAAATAACTCACCTGTTGGAAGAATCCTAGTCCAATACCGATGTGCGTCCGACGCCAGCAGCCCTTCCTGAAGCAATCGGCCCACGACGAAAGCTCCTGTAGAATGGAGTTCATTTTGCCCCCACCTTGTAAATCTGGGTGGTTTTCCCTGTTTATTTGCTGGTGGAAGCGCACTTCGGCCTGAATATCCATAAGCTCCTGGCGAATGCGTCTGTCGGAGGCTGGCAGGGAACGGAGTCTGCAAAGACTATCAAGAGCTTCCTCGTCACGACCCTTGGAAGCCAACCAACGGGGCGAGAACGGAAGAGCGTATACACCGGCGGCGAGGACAAATCCCGGGATCAATTGGAGCAGGAAAGGGAGACGCCAGGCCCATTCACCGACCATGTATTGTGTGCCATAGGTAATCCAAAAGGCAATCACAATGCCGAGGACAATGCACCATTCTTCAAGAACCAAGAGGGTTCCACGGCATTCGGGGGGACCTAATAAAAGAGACTGGAATAAGCATTTATATCACATGTGTGAGGAAGGTTTAAAAAAAGAATGAACCCTCCGAGTAGGAAGACATACTGATTTCGGAGATGTACAATGGTGCAACCATCGACAACATTCCGATCCCGATACCACCAATCAGCCGAGCCACCGTCAACATAGGATAACCATAGGCAGCAGTCTGGAGCACAGAGCCAAGAGTGAAGATAGCAACCGCGACGAGAATTGAATACCGTCGCGAGATCTTGTCCGCAATCCAACCCTGGTTGAAAGCACCAATCAAAGCGCCTAGCTCAATCATCGCCGTCAACAATCCTTTTGCAAAGCCTGAGCCCGGATTACCCTCGTCTATCCTCGGGAATTCCGTCAAGAACTGATCCATGACCAGAATCACGGACACGACACCTTGGTCATAACCAAAAAGCAAACCACCCAACGTCGAGCAGGCGGCACACAGGACCACGAATGGATTAGCTGCGAGACCGCGCAGACCGGGTGGGCCATAAGGCTCGCGGTCTGAGGAAATATCGTCGGCATGGTGAGAGAAGCCTTCTATCGCTTGATCATGGGGTAGTTTTTTCGTAGCGGGGATATCATCAGCCATTTTGAATGGAGATTGAGAAGCAAGTTAAAGAAACTTGAAGATTGAAGCAAACACGACCTCCGGAGGCACTCCGGGGATATTTATACCCTTTCCCCATTTTCCCCGGTTACCTCACTGGTATACAAGGTTTGTCCCCTCCGTAAATCGGGGCCGATAGGAAGTCGGGGGGAGACCCGGTCAGGAAAGCCAATGAGGACCAAGGCGTGGGATGCATATTGTCGGGGTAAATGACGGAGTCGACGGTTCGGCCAGGCGGGTTTGGGGAAGATCGGCGCTATTGCGATTTGTGGGGAAAACACGGAGAAGAGACATAATAGCACGTCCTCCATTGGCGGCGGCTATTGGTATAGCTCATAGACGTTTCAACTTCCCCTTGAGTCTATACTCGGCCTTTGAGAAGGCTTTCATAACTTGGTGTCTGGACCGGGTATGTATACGAAATAGGCATAGACAATGTCATTACAACTCTACTCCATTGTTGATACTTATCCTGTGCTTTCTATTTCCCATATATATATATATATATATATAATCCAAGTAGCAATGTCCAGACTATCACACGGGATCAGACGAAAACCCTGCCAAGTTCTCTGGGCATTTCGGGCCGGACATGCAATCGGAAAGTCAAGTGACTCTAAGCCGATCGATCCCGTGATGGTGTAGTAAGACATATTCATCTGACTATATTGTAGGATATAACATAGGCACAAAATAGATAATATCCACAGATTCCCCACGGGGGAGAACGAGTCCCAAATCCACCTTTTTGGATCAAAACGGAATTCGTGCCTAAGCGGTGTCCCTCGTCCCTCGTCCATTCCGGTAACCATTTTCCCCCCACGGATTCCAGTTCCCGACCCCCCTTCCCCTCTGCAACCCTCGGATTTCCCAACTTCATTTTTTTTTTTTGAAAATGGCTTCCTTCATGGAAGACCTGTGGTCCAGCATCTTCACCCCAGGACCCACTCCAACCCTCTTGATCGCGACCAACGTCACCTTCGCCGCACTCCAGCTTATCTTCCTCGCCCTCCTCCTAGCCACCTATAGCCTCCACTTTGTCGCCCTATCCATCATTAGTGCTGGACTATGGTGGTCTATCAACTGGTTCGCTGCTGAGGTGCGACTTGCCCAGCAGGCGCAGGAGGCTGAAAAAGAAAAACAAGAGTCTGAGGGGGGTGACGCGACGCGGAAAAGTCCCGCGGTGGGAGAAAGCGCCGACAGCGATACGGAGACCGAAGCCCTCGATGTCAAGAAGATAGAGGACAAGTCTAGTGCTGTCGCGACCGGGAGTGCAACGTCCGGGTTGCTGCCCACAGCTCGCGATCCTAAGAAGCGGCCCAGCACTGGTGGTGAGGGGTCCGGGTATGGAAGCACCGATAGCGAGTGGGAGAAGGTTGATGATACTAAGTCTTGAGAGAGACACTTGGCACTCAAGGATACCCATATACCTTGCTTCGAAATATCTACACTCTCACCTTGGTGGAACATGGTTGCACCCTACATGTTTACCAGGTCCCGAACCCCCTCAACGAATGCGTAGGACGCGTTCATGGTGATACAAACTCTATTTCGACCTTTTGCGTGCCTTGGCTAGGATCTGGATTTGATTTCGGATTTGATTTTGCATTTGAACGCGTATATACGCATGCCCTCTTGTCAGTTTGTTTCGGAGCGATACCCCATACTATGTAGATGGTGCAATTTACAGTAGCTCGCGCTTGATTTTGATCTTGGCAGGAACCTAAGATCCTCCTTTTGAATACATCCATTAACAATAACATTCCAAACTATTCTATCGACCGTACAAACCAAGTAAACAGAATCGGAGTTGAAGCTTCAAATCATCCACGTGACCACCCTCCAATCCAAACATTGAACTCCGTCGCAACATAACAGAGACAACCATCGAACACGACCGGAGCAGCAACCAAAAACACCAGCTGCATCTCACAATGCCCGATGTCCCTTGATCAAAATGCTCTCAACCGTACCCCTCAATGCGGGACGTAGGCGCGTCTGCGGCTCCGTCTTCTCCCCCGCGTCTCTCGAAGCTCATCCGCCGAAGTCGACCTCGGATTCCCAACGCGAGCAGACCCCAGTTGCGTCATTCGAAGAATCAATCGACTCCTCGTCAACCTTCAAAGCAGACTCGCAATCAACCTCATTCGCGACGATTGGGGGATCGACGGACGCTGCATCCCCAGAGGAAGACACATTGAACCAGGCGCGGCAGACCGCGAAAGAGTTTCTATCTGTACCTAATCTGGGATTCGATTTGCTTTACAACTTCCGTAATACCGATGGAAGTCAGGTATTGAAAGAATGGAACCGGCTCAGCCCTCCGTCGAAGGAGACGGCCGAGGCGCTTGAGTATCTTATGCGAACTTCCCCGTGGACATTGTTTGAATGGTATGGGAATGATATTAGGAGGCATTTTTTGGTCAATATTCGGACTGGGCTATCTAAGGTATGGACGCTGTGCGTCATTTGAATTTGGTGGGTCGGTTCGTGCTAACGGTCTTAATAGTTGTTAA
Source organism: Penicillium sp. CMV-2018d (assembly GCA_028827225.1). Classification (NCBI taxonomy): domain Eukaryota; kingdom Fungi; phylum Ascomycota; class Eurotiomycetes; order Eurotiales; family Aspergillaceae; genus Penicillium; species Penicillium hesseltinei. The sequence continues at coordinate 917,293 of JAPZBW010000003.1, forward strand.
AGTCCCCGGAGGAAGAAGGTCTGCTCCGGACAATTGTGGACTGCTTACAGCTTGCGCGTCGAATTTATCTCGCTCCCGTCGTCCACTATCTGCTTCCTTTAATAGCTGCCCCCCACCAAGGAGGGTTCTTGGCTCAACTACAGCGTGCCTTTCATACGGTGGTTCAATACAGTCTACCCTGGAAAAAGATTTCACCACTTCTCGCCAGAGAGCTTACACAAGATGCTGTGGTTATTTTAGGCATTGATACCCTGGATGAAGATTCCGATGCGGACAGAATGAGTCTCGATGGAACGGATATGGAACGGGCATACTCTGTCTCGTACAAGGATTGGAGGCAGGAATTACCTGAAACCCAGGCACATATGATGGTCAAGGGCGAAAGTGGCTGCGTGACCATTGCACGGGATCGACTTTTGGCGTTTCTCAACGGACTGCAGCTTGTCGGGCTCGGCGGAGACCAGGCCCAGAAGGTATTCGCCAATGTGATGAACATCATGATGGGAGACTTCATTCGTGCCGCCTACGCCGGTGAATGGGAGTCGCCCTCAACCGCGCCGCAGCACCTGGAACAATGGGTTGAAAACGTTTATGCACGGCTCGCTGTGCAAGTTCTGGATATCATCCATTCTGACCCCGCTGGAACCCAATCTGGGGCAATGGAAGTGAGCTTGCGCGACGTGGAAAAGTGGCGATTGATGGGTATTGCCCGGCTGGGCAAGCTTCGGGTCAGCGAGCTTTTCGATGTGGTTGTTGACTGGCCTGCAAGCAGCGGGGCGGTGGAGGATCTGCGACGTTTCACAAACAACTCGTCCTCGTCTGGAGCACGATTATACGTGACACATTTCTTTTCTATTGACTTGCTCCAGCGATTGTTGCATCCCGGCGCTTCTACAGTCGAGATCCTGCAGGTTTACATCTCGATAATTCGAGCATTTCATATCTTGGACCCCAAGGGTGTTCTGCTAGATCGTATCGCTCGACCAATCCGGCGATACTTGAGGGACCGCGATGACACTGTCAAGGTGATTGTTAGTGGTCTATTGGCGGACCCCGCGACAGCCGACGGACCGACAGCTACGGGCGACACCTTGTCAGAGCTGGCGGCAGAGCTGACCAAGGTCCACCAGCATTCCATGCAAAATAATAGGAGCGAGCTAGACTATGACGATTTGTACTGGGTGCCCGATCCAGTTGATGCCGCTCCTGATTACAAAAAATCCAAGAGTGCAGATGTCATTGACAGTCTGGTTAGCTTGTTCGACTCGAAGGAGACCTTCGTGAAGGAAATGCAGACTCTTCTCGCAGACCGTCTTATACAGAAACGCCAGAACTACGACCAAGAGATTACTGTACTGGAGCTTCTGAAGGTCCGATTCGGTGATTCGGCACTACAGGCATGCGAGGTGATGCTAAAAGATATCTCCGACTCGCGACGTCTCGATCTCACCGTGCGGAATGATCAGATATTGTCCGGATATCGGAAGCAAGCAGGTGTCGGAAAACTCCACGCCAAGATTCTATCACGCTTCTTCTGGCCGGAGTTCCAAGAACAAGAATTCAAGGTCCCCGATGAAATTAACAAACTGCAAGAGCGGTACGCGGCTTGCTTCGAAAGACGCAAGGACTCGCGTAAGCTTATGTGGCGCAACGCCCTGGGCCAGGTCACCGTCGAGCTGGAGTTAGAGAACCACACCTTCAAAGACGAAGTGACAACCTGGCAAGCAACCGTAATCTATGCCTTCCAGTCCGACTCCAGCGAACCCGCCACAAAAGCAATCCCGGAACTCGCCGACGAGCTCGAGATGACACCTCCCCTGGTACGCAGCGCCTGTCTCTTCTGGGTCAGCAAGCGCATTCTCACCGAGGTACACCGCGACACTTTCCGCGTGTTGGAAATTCTCCCCACAGAAGACGAGGAACACCATGCGCACGCAGCCGGCGACTTCAGCGACGTCTCGGACAGCGAAGCAGGCGACACGGCCCACGCAGCGGCAGCGGCTGAAGCAGCGGCGGCCGCAGCAGCAAAGGAATCCGCCGAGGCGGCTGCCATGGAGAAAATGAATGTACATTGGCAGTTCATTGTGGGCATGCTCACGAATCAAGGACCTATGGCTCTGAACCGTATTGTCATGATGTTGAAGATAGCCGTTCCAGGCGGGTTCCCGTTCAGCAACGAAGAGTTGCGCGAGTTCTTGGGCGGGATGGTTTCAAAGGGCAAGTTAGAGATTGTTAACGGCGGTAATTACAAGATCATGCATTAGCATCAGTCAGGCGTCTGTCGAGTGTGAGCTTTTTTTCTTCTTTTGGCGTTGCTGGAACCGATGTATAAGAATACCCTTGAAAGAATATGATTTATGAATGATATATGGTATACAGGGCGACCTACAATGCCAAGGCAATTATAGACTCAATGATAACTTTATCTTCTTTCAACCTTGGATGGAAATTGAAGTCCCCGGGTTCTTCCCCGAGTACATTTTAGGCGGCTGGTGACCTTATAAGGTGTTTCTCTGCACATTTTTTCTACAAAGTCTTGCCATTTTTCCAGACTGATCCTTCCCACTCGTGAAACATGGGATTCTCCCAGAGGCATACCACCTTTTTTTAATTACTGCAGCTGGTCCCGTGACTATTTAAAAAACGATTTTGGCTACCTCGACCGGCTCATTGCCACCGATTCAATTATTGCGGAGCACGCTCTGCGTGAGCAAACGCAGCGCGAGGAAGCGCTAAGACACAGGGCTACAGCCTTACAAAAGGCCACAGCTGTCGATTCCGATTCATATAAGACCGAGCTTGAAGAAGCAAATGAACAGCTCGAAGAGGCAAAAAGACATTATCCAAAAAAAGAGCAAGCCCTTTACCGAGCCGAGTCTATGCTTCCACCGATTTTCAGAGACGTTTATGATAGCATAAGACATGATGCTGCTTGGTTTATGTGCGAAGGAATGGCGCAGGATTGCTCGGATCGAGGCGGATGTTGTAGCCGGGGTTGTGGTTGCTGTGCACAAAGACATCTTTCTGAAAAGAAGAAAGGAATAGGCCATTGCACTTCGGAGTGCTGGTGCTGTATCAGCTTTCGGGGCTTTGAACTTCCCGAACAAGAAAAGGAAGAGATCACGAACGACATCGAGAGCAGGCTTAACAAGTACCCCTCGCCATATCTTCTTTATATGGCAAATTCGTTTTTTTGCCCATTAAAGCCTGAAAAACCAACGTTCACGTTGCGGAGACTTTTTGGAAGGGGTTGAAATTGACGGATAAGTCGCATGAAAACGTCCTGCTCTACTTTGCTTAACATTTGCTCGCCATGTCTCCCCCTAGCTATATATATCTTAACTTTTATTCAGAACTCGAGAGATTATTGATGACTTCTTCTTCCAGTTGTCTCCAAAAGTCTCCAAGGACACTATTAAATGTTATCAAAGCTACCGTTATACCGCGATGATATGGAAGAAACTCACTGCCTTCCTATCTATGTATACAACAACCCTCTACTCAATGCCAACCCAACCGCAAACAGCCCAGAGAAGAAATGAAGGAAGAAAAAAAGAAGGTATCATTTAAAATCTATAACCATAACCAAAGCAAATCAAATCTTACTCGGCATCCAAAAGAGCAACAGGAGCCTGGTCATCAACCTGAATTCCACCTCTCTTCTTCTCATTACTATCCCAGAAAGGCAACTTCCAGCCACCCTCATTCTCAGGTGTCGCCAACCAAAGACGCATAAGGTGGCGACGGGGGGCAGGGGGTGCATGATCCGTGTATGCGGTGCGGGCGTGCAGAACGTGCGCATTGGACAAGAACTGAATATCACCGATATCGAGGATCATGTGCAGAGACAAGCGCACACAGGTTTCTTCTAGCACGCGCAGGGCTTCTTGCTGTGCGTCTGACAGCGGGGGGATAATTCCGGCGTCGCTGAAGCGGCCGAGGGAGCGGACGTAGTATGGGTCCCATCTGTGTATTATTGTTAGATACTGATGATTGGAGATGGAGGGCGCTGGTGTGGGGCTTTACTTTGTGTAGACACGGGCGTTCTCGCCGCGCTCGAGGTAAATCACGCTGGTGCGGATGTACTCGTCCTGTCCTTTGCTTGTCTCACCCTTGCGGTCGAAGTACCAGATTGGTTCAGTGAGGGTCTTGAGGACGTCTGGGCGTTCTGTGGCGAGGGTGTTGTAGACGTGGTGGGAGGAGACGAGGTCTGATTCGCCGCCTTCGAGGGCCTTGGCGATGCAGAGGAGGCCGACGATGTCGGAGTCATCGGCGTGGAAGTATTGGCTAAGGTGGGGGAGGGTGTTAGTTTATTGTTTCGTTTTGCGCATTAAACTGGAGACGAAAAACTCACCGAGCATTGGTGCGGTAGATGCGCACTTTGTCAATCTGGGTCGAGTCCTCGCCGAGATCCTTGACGTGGCCGAGGACGTGGCCGCGGCTGTTCTGGCTGACGAAGTAGCCGAGATATGTACCGAGACCCATGTATGCCACGGCGGATTTGTGGTTGCCCCATTTCTCGACGGGGAAGCCCTTGAAAAGGATGAAACCCTTGCCGTCGATGAGGTCTGCGCGCAGGTCGTGCAGGTAGGCGGCTAGGCTGGGGAGTTGGAAGTTGGTCTATTGAAAGGATGATTAGTTTCCGTTTTATAGATTTCGAGGTATGAACTGTGACGTTCTCACCTTGGAGATTCCGGTCAGCGGGGTCTTGGATGCGAGGAAAGCATCTGATGCTGTGCTCAGCTCATCGATCTGGTCCTGGGTGAAGACGTGCGTCCATTTTTCGGGGTTCTCGCGGTAGTCCTCGGCCTTCCAGACTGTTGGGCCGTCGATTTGTTTGGGGAACTTGTCGAAGGGGATGATGTGGTCGTATAATGGGGGATGTTGGCCAGTGGTTTTCAGTCCATCGGGGAACAGATCCAATGAGATGGGCCCCGCGAGGTCGTGAGGGGCAGTTGGGAGAGAGGATGTAGCAGCGGGAGCCATGGTGGACAATTATTATAAAGGGGAATATGATGTACAGATGAAGCACTAAAATGCAGGGTCGTTTGGTTATTTATATTTTGTCCGATCTATGTAGATGGTGAGCAATGTAGTGGATTATATGGCGTGACGAGATCCGATAATTTTACGCAAGAGTATTCTTATTCTTTTCGTAGCTTCTCGTAGTATTGTGTATTATTTTCTTGTATAGCGGAATGAGTGCCGCTACTAAACAAATGAAGCTGATTGGAAGTTCAAGGGCCGGGATGGCGCAATTTGCGGGGTTGGATGTTGTGATGACAGTGGGGGATCACGTATATTGAGAGATTGGAGATATTTGAGATGGTACATTTGATGAGTAGTAATAGATATAGGAATATAGTAAATTGACTGGTTGTGAAGTAGTGATATAGCAATTGACGTTTGAAATAAGGGCAAAGGTAGAGGATTCTAGTAATGTATGTATTCACATACTATATGTTTAAAATATACATTGCACATCTCTAACATCCAACCAGTCACAGTCTCGGCCGATAGACTAAGGTTATTATCCTCTAGCACAACATATAACCACCGTACCGGCAAGTCGTGTACATCATGCATGAACCGGCTGGTCGGGTTGATTAGATCTAAAAGAAGAAGTGCTCTAGGCAGATCTCATCTATCGATCTTGGAACTCTCATACATGTGAATAATCTATCGGGCGAGAGAGGTTTAAGTTTTCTTCACGTTTTACTTTAAATATGGGTTGGTCTTAGGGCTTGGGGGAGCACATGGTAATCCGTTCCTTGTTAACCACACAACTCTCTTCTATCGCAATTGATAATCCATGCTATACCCTAGATATATCTCAAAGCACTTGTTCTTCTTATATATCTACCTTCGAATATTGCATGTTGTTCTTGCTCTCGTGCTTCTTGAACCTTTACTTTTTTGACTTCATGGTCTTTGCATGCACTATTTCAACATGTTTTTCCTTTCCTTCTTTACTGCCTCATCCAAGCTCTCCATCCAATCTAACCATTTCATGACCTTGTCTCTTTAGATGTTCCTGATGTTATCCATGGAGCCTCAGATCTTCTACAGACAAGGATTCGCTTTCCTCTTTGGGATGCCCCACCATATTACTCAAATCCTTATCGGGAGTGGGGATGCGAACGCCCTTTGACAACTTCAATTTTCATATTTGTAGACTCGTATACCATATTCTTTCGTTTAGAACTTTGCATTCATTGGAATAGAGGATATCCAAGCCCATGGCTCAACGCAAGATCCATGTGGCCGTGCTAGACGCCGACATTCCCTGCCTCTCAGTATACAAAGCGCGAGGTTTATACAGCTCGCAATTCCGGGTCCTGCTGCAAGCAGCCGCTCAGCGCCTAAACAAAATACCAGAAACCCTCAAAAAAGGACCTCTTGCCGTCCATGTAACGGCCTTTGATGCCGTAGGCGGGTCCCTACCTCCTCTGGAGACCCTACGGACCAACCCCCAGTCACTAGCCGAGCCTCACGCCGGCGGACCATTATGTCCAATAGATGCAATCCTAATCACGGGTTCAGCATCCTCAGCCTATGAAGACGAACCCTGGATCCACGCCATGCAATCCTACATCCAAACCGTGCACGCCCACTACCCAAATATAAAGCTCTTCGGCTCCTGCTTCGGGCACCAGATAATCGCCCAATCCCTCCTCAGCAGCAAAGCAAACCCTAACAGCCCAGCAACATCAACATTCCACGTCGCGCAGTCCCCCGCCGGCTTCGAAATGGGCATCCAGCCCATCATCCTCCAGCCCTCCTTCACCGCGCGCTTCCCGCCTCTTGCGCGCGCTACAGCTCAGAACCCATTCCGCATCCAGCTCATCCACGGCGATGCAGTTGTACCAACCCCGGAGACCGAAGCTGCTGCGGTCCAGGCGGGAGTCTCGCTGCCGGCCCCGTGGTCTAGTATTGGGAGTAGTGCGCAGTGCGCTATCCAGGGTCTTTATAACCCCGGTCGGGTCCTGACGTACCAGGGTCACTTTGAATTTGATACCTTTGCCAATAGGGAGCTGATGCAGGAATTTGGGCGTCGTGGGGGTTGGTCGGCGGCTGTTGTGGCAGAGTACCTGGAGCAGATTTATCGCTCGCGCGTTCCTGGGTTGGAGGATGATGATGATGCGAAGGCTGCTGCTGAAGCGGTTTTGCTGTTCTTCGCCGGGGAGGATGGGGACTTGATGGAGTGTGGTGGTACTGGTATTATGACGCCTCCGCTGGATTGATTGGGCGGGGTGTTTTTTTTACGGTTGGGGGGAGATGTGACGATGCTTGGATGTGTATGGTATTTACGTTTTTCGATTATTGGGGACTTGGTGTCCAAGCTGGTTTCTGCATTCCCGAATCCCTTGGAAGGCAAATCGCGCAAGGGTTTCGGATGATGTTGAGCATGGAACACGAATCGGATACAATTATAGTTTCTCAGCTCTGAGCCACCCCTTAGTGGCGACACAATTAGTATGATGTTGGACCCTGCATGAGACGTGGTATGTTGCAGGGATCAAGGCAGCACAATGGAAATAGGAGGTACAATGGTCATAGTTCTTAGATTACTGCAGTACTTATTCTAGACTGCATGGATTCTGAGATCAGATACACAGCCGAAAGTCTCGACTCGTTGGAAGCTCTCCACATAAAATTAAGTGGAGCGTGACATGCTTGACATATTGTGTACGGATAGATAGTGTATAATACCATAATGTATTACAGAACTACCAAAAAACCCAAACCCAAACCCTCGAACTTGAAATCTCAGACTTTTCCCGTTGATCCCCTGCACGGCCACCCAGAACCGGGATGGCGTGGGAGTTACACCAATGAAAATGGAGGTAATTGGTGACTGGGTGGGGATTGGGGGCCAATCAGGCTGCTTTGGGATGCTCTTCATCGGGAGTTGGTTTTACAGGGTATTATGGGGTATTTGGGTATTTTAGGCATTCAAGTATTCTGGAAAGCTGTGCCTTTATTCGATTAGAGTTAAGGGTAAACGGAGGAGATCGGAGCTGGGAGAGGTACTTGAGAAAATATTTGAGAGATGTACAACATGTATAAGAGTGAATGTGGTTATAGAAATATGCTCAAGGCATAAGTCATGCGCCCAGCACTGTAAGTGCTTGAGTACACCTCCTTGAGTACACCTCCCCGAGGCCCCTTCTGTGCTCTGCATTACTTCTATGTATAGTTATGCTTTCGACGAAGTAGAATAGGTACACATACAATATAAAATATGTATACAACATACGTTCTATAAAATTAGAACAATTAACAAACCGTGGAAACAAATATACCACACGTAATATTACACTGTAACGTGGCGCTAGTTCGCCACCCGGAGCTTCCCTCCCTTCTGGAATGAAGCTCAGGAGCTGGGGAGAGCTTCGGAGGGGCCGCTGATAGTGCCTATCGCCAACGTAATTTTTTTTTCTTTCCTTTTGCCCGAAGCTATGAATTATATGTTTGTATGCTACCTAAGTTGATGTGTTTTAATAATAGTCCGAATAAAACATTAGAAGCATCTAAGGATGTCACATAAAAAAAAAAGTAAAGGGAATGAAAATCGCGAGAGCTCGGTGTTCCACCGGGGTTTCCGAAAAGCCGTGCTATTCGGTATTTAAATACCAGTACCGTACGGTTTCTTCTCTCTTTTTTTCCCCCTCAAATTTTTTTTTCTCTCCCTTTTTTTAATATCAGTACTCCGTAATAGTACCAGTAATATTATGTAGCGTGGAACATTCCAAGAATGGGGATTTTTACAAGGGAAGCTCAAAGCTGCACGCCCCTCTTTTTGGTTATCGATACTCGATAGGGAACGATAGCCACGTATGCGAGCTCATAGTTAACTAGAGTAAGCTACAATATATAGAGGTTAGAATAAAGCTGTTCCTGACTAGAATTAATAGAATTAATTAAAACTGTACCAGAACTAGGATATAGCTATAGAAAAAAAAAAAAAGGAAAAAAAAGCAGGACGGGGCAAAAAAATTAGAATAAGGCGAAGTCTGCGTAATTACCCGTAATACCCCCCCCCAGTGCTCCCACAAGCCCTCCAAGTAACTCTCTGAATGTATGAGCCGCCCTCTCATCCTTTTTCCTCTTTTTTTACCATTTTCCAATTCTTCCCTTCTTCTCTTTTACCAGAGCATGTTGAACTGCATTTTTTTTTGTCTATTCACATAACCCCTGTCTGTGCTTGGCTGCCCTCTTTATTCGCCCCTCCTTTTTTTTAATCGGATGAAACATATGCACCATGCCTCCTCGAAGCTCACTGACTAGCTCCTTCTCGGTAACCGATGCTAATAATGAGGTGGTCTGTCCCTTGAAGAATAACGATAATTCCAATTGTCGCAAACGATGCCTCGGTGTGAGTATTTGCCCTTGAACCCCCCCCACCTATCACCTTGCTTGCGAAAGCTATACCCCCGTACAACTCTGGAGTTCAACTTGAACTAATCCGGTTGGTGCTCTAGGAAAAACGCTATCGCTCCATGCAGGAGCACATTCGACGTGCGCATCCGAACCATTACATCCCGAAGCTCCCGGCTACCGAGGAGAGCTTCCTGATGATGGTGAACACCCCGCTCGAGCAACGGGTGCAGCTGTCACCCCCGGAACCCGCTCAACCCCGACGACCCCACGGTGAGTTTCTTGCTTTGCTTGCCCTGTTTTCTCGCTATAAATATATATACTGACGGCTACCCACAGATGTGGCACCGGAAAGGGACGTCTATGTAGCCGACGGTTCCCCGGCTACCCCTCGAGCTCTGGATGAACCCCACCCAGCCGCGGCTACTGCGGCGGTTGCTCTGGCACAACTGCATCACCACCGACTGGCCTCGGACTGGGATACAGACATGGTTTGTCGCTCTAGACTGTTGTGGGCTTCGAGGCCTGAGTCTCTCCACAGTGGCACTGACCCGCATTTCCCCAGGATACCCATTCGGATACCGACTTGAGTCATCCTCGCTTGCGCGGAGCTATTGAACTTCCCCCACTCCGCGACCATTTCAAGCAGGAATCTCTTCCACCGTTTACGCCTCGTCCCCGCGAGCTTCTTCCATCCATCCTCAATCACTCCCCACCCGGTCGCTCATCCACATTACCGCCAATCCAGCGGAGAGACAAGTTTTGCCGCCCGCGCAAATCGTCTATCACCCAATCTGCCCGCAAACCTAAGCAAGATCGTCCCAAGTCAAAAGAATTCGGGCGGCGACCAAGCCTCGGTGACCGCAAAGCCCTATCAGCAGAGCCACAAACCGCGGCCTGGGCGCAAGGCAAACGCTGGGAGGATTTGATTGAAGCCGCGACGTCAGCAACCGAAGTAGACGATGAGCCCTATTCAGAGGTGAGTTTGAATGCAATCTTGGTCTCTCTCTTTTTTTTTCCCCGATGCTGATGCGCCAAATTTAGGCTGGTCGGTCTCCAACGATTGCCCCACTACTTTCCAACGTGACGTCTGCTCCCTCTGGAGTGAAAAATCGATCCTCGCTACCACCCGCTTTCCAATCCGCAGGATTGCCTCCTATTTCTTCACATCGGCCATTCCCACCGCATTCATATGCTGCCTCGCCTTTACATAAATCATTGACCCCACCACCATACGAGAACCACCGCGGCCGTGAGAGCGACTTGGAACCATTCCCATCAATTGAATCATCGCTCGATTCTATGTCTTCAGCATCCGGTAGAAATTTTGCATCATCGGTTTCGGGAGTCGCGCCGTCCATAAACTCTGATTCCAGCCCAGTTATGAATCTTATCCCATCCATTTCCCAGCGCCAACAACACCGATTCTCCAACCCTACTCCGGCGTCTTTCCGCAACAAAGAGGTTCAGGTGTTTTGCGCTCAGTGCAAACGACCCTCCGCACTGAACGAGTGCTATGCCTGTACGGAGTGCATCTGTGGAGTCTGCCGCGACTGCGTGGGCATGTTCATTTCAAGTCCGCCCACTTCATTCCGAACTCCGGGGAATGGTCCATTAAATAATGCCCCGTCACAAGGACCAACAAGTTACCCTGGTCCTCGCGGATGTCCACGATGTCGAACGGTAGGAGGCAAATGGAAGGCCTTCCAAATCGACATCAAGTGAACGACTTCAATAAGACAGCCTGCATTTTTCTCTTTACGCATTTTACGACTGATGTTTGATCCACGTTCATTCTTACATTGTTATTTATTCTTCATTATTCGATCGGCTTTTCTGATTTTGTGAAATTTTTTTTTTTTCACTGCGATCTGGCAGGATCCATCATCCAGACGATGTTGCAGGAGTTGCTTTTTCCAGACCAGGTCTTTTCGGTGCAGGTTTCCGACAGTCAAAATCCCGAAGAAGCTGGTCTTCAACATTCAAGGTCTACATTTTTCTTTCTCTCCGCATTCTGGTTCATGTGGACATACTCTTTTGGTCATGAGGTATATGCTTTTGATGCTTTTTCAAGTCTTTCATGTGATGCGAACTTGTACTGCAATGATTTCATTCTGCCGCGTTGTTTATAGAAGAGAGCTGTGGCCGTGGGAGGCCTGTCCTCCCCCGCCATCCAATCCTTGATTTATATAACTACCAATTCACTCATCCCAGATGACACTGCTGAGACCCTCCGCAGTCCCCACCTTCCCGGGCTCACCAACCTGTAGAGAAGCAACCTCCTCACCCAGATTCCCAGTCTCCGGATCCCGACGCACAATCGCAACCGTCGCAGAAGCCTGGTTCCCAATGGCAACCAGATCCCCTGCCCGATTGATCACAAAAGTCCGCGGCACCTTCCCAAATGCGGAAGACGAGTCTCGCACCTCCACCGACCCATCCACCGGCGACCGATCAAGTACAACGATGGAATCATTGGGCTTGAATCCCTGATCAGTCCGAATCGAAACATAAAACTCATTCCCGATCCTACTAATCTCAGCCGGCGTCGCACCCTTAGGCATAACACCCCCGGGATACGGCACCAGCGTTTGCGTCTTCTCGAACGACAAACAGCCAGACCTCGAATACGAAACATCAAACACCATTATCGTACCCCCGATCTCGTTAGCAAGATACAACATCGTCTTGCCGACAGCCGCCACCTTCCGCGAATGCGTCGACCCAACACCAGCTGACCGGTCAGTGCCATCTGTCCAGAACACGCCGTGTCGTGGCCCGCTACCATAGGTAATGTTCAGGCTCGGACACTTTGAGAGCTTTCCCGACGGGCCATCTTGGATCGCGTACACGCGCAGCAGGTCCGCGCCCAGGTCCGGACTGAGAATGAACGAGCCGGTCGGGTCGAGGAAGACTTCGTGCGGGTGTGGGGAGTCCTGCTGGGCAACTTTGCCCGGCCTGGTCAAGTTGAAATGGAAGGCTTGCAGGGCTGGTTGGTTTTGTTTGATGGGTAGGGCGAAGGTTGAGATGGCCGACCCTTCGCTATTAGATTGTTAGCACAGGCCCACATTCACCACAATCATCACCAACGCAAGGCAAAACCTTAATCTTGGGAAGGAATGTAGGTGCGAAGGAAAGGAAAAACAAAAAAAAAAAAAAAAAAACATACTAATGTGCAATTGCAATAAACTTCTTTCCGGCATCCGACTCATAGATCACACTGTTCACGCCGCCACCGACAGTCTTTGCGACAGCGCCTTCGCGCAGTGTGCCGTCTGGTTTGACATGCAAGGCCGTCAGCGAGCCGTGCGTGGAAGCATCGGCGGTGCCGCTCTCGTCGGAGCAGTAGACGGTGCGGGTGTCCGCATCTAGGGTAAGCCAACTTGGCATGTCACCGCAGGTGTTGAGGGTTTGTGATAGGGAAAGGTTATTGTTTTTCAGCGTTAGGCTGTAGACATTGCCATTGTAGTGGGTTGCCCAGAGGTGGGCTGGTTTGGAGGCAATTGCTGCCGATGTTGTTCCTATGGCGGATAGGATGGGAAGGAGGGTTTGGAGGTGCATTTTGGGGGAATTGGTAGGTGGTTTCTACCTATGAGATTTGATGGTAGGATGAGGTATGTAAATAGTAGATGTAGTAGATGTACGATGGGGGGAATATGAAAGACGGGGGGATCGGCGGTCCCTGACTGTGCAGGAATGGATCGAGGGGGAAGTGACATTGTCTTTATGTTGGATTGCTTTAGTCTGTTTCAGTTGTGCATAAGCAGACTAGTTTCATATAGTAAGACAAGGCTACGGAGATATAGCGGGAATTAATTAGGGCTAAGGGGCCATTGGGCACCGGATCTATTCTCCCCACATCGTCAGAAAGAGAACCATTTTCGTCACGGCCTACTCCGTACGGAGTGCAGAGAACATGCATAATATTTCAAATGCAACGTATTATGCAATGTACTATATCTGACTTTCTTAGCTTACATTCACCCCCATGTTGCGTGGGGGTTTCTTCATTCCTAGAAGAGTAGAATAGGGGGTAGATCGAAAGGAAATCTATTCTATACATAATTCACATATTTCTCTAAACAAGAGTCAACCCAGTATAGCAAACATCATTGCGCACAAGCTCAGTCTTAACTCCATCATCCAATGACACCGAGTACAAGCTACCACCCATGTCAGCCACATACACAATGTTGTTCGCCTTATCCAACTTCAAGCCAATAGGCTCGTGGAAGTGACGCGCCAGAATAACCTTCTGGAAATCCATTTCCTCACCTCCGACATACGCGCGGTTCAGCGTGCAGCCGAAAGGGTGCTCACCACGATCCGTCCAGTATAGAGTCCGACTCTCGCTATCCAACTCAATATCAATAGGTTCGGGGAGATGATTCCATAGACCCCGGATATCAGTCCGATTCTCGGCAGTCTCACCCTCAGGAATATCCAAGCCAGCGCAGAAGATCTGACCACGACCAGCCTTGCAAGCCCCCTTCTGCGTCCAGTACAAGAGACCGCGCCCAGCATCGACAGCAACACCCACACACCAATGCGTCATCTGCTCCAATAGACTGGTACTAGGATCCACGCGGCGCTGAACCAGGATAACGTGGTTACTACCATCAAAATCACAGCGATGCACGCTTGTGCCCTCACGGTCACAGAAGTAAATCTCTTTCCGAGACTCGATAACAGCGAGCTGCTTGGGCGTATGTACTACTCCAACGGAAACAAGACACGTGATATCGCCGCCGTCGAAATCAGCCGACCAGACGGAGCCATCACAGGCCGCCGCGTTGCGGCCCATGCTCGTCCAGAAGACGCGCTGCGTCTCCAGTGACACGTCGATACCGTCGGGCATGTTCAGACCGACAACCACCGGGGTGATTTTTTGTGTTGCGAGGTTGAGACGCAGGATTTTGCCATTGGAGTGCACCTGCGAGACATCCTTGGCATTTCCGCCGAGCCCAACATCCAGCAGATAGATTTCTTTCGCCGCGCTGTGCGGATTTGCTGGGGATGCTTGTGCGGAAGCGGATTTCGCGAGCGGGGGGTAGAGGCCGCCCTTTTCGCTCTTCTTGCCGAGGCGGTTTTGCTCGATGTATTCCTTGCGTAGCCAGTCGATGGTTGAGGCGGAGGGGAGACCTCTCTCCTGGATGTAGTTCTCTTCGATGAAGGCAACGGTGTCGAGACCGACTTGGTCCATCAGTTGGCAGGGGAGAGGGCCGTTCCTGAACATGTGTTCCCAGAGTAAGTCGATCTCACTGGGGTCGCTGACGCCTTCGGAGAGAATGTGCAAGATTTCGCGCTTGACTGCTGCCCAGATGCGATTGAAGACGAATCTATACGGGGATTGGGGTCAGTCTGCTGTGGGCTGATATATGGATTTTATTTCTGCTTTTTGGAAGAATAATACATACCCGGTTGATTCGCGGCGAGCTGTCACTGGCAACATGCCACACTCACCCAAGACAGCCTCCAAGTAAGGGAAGATCTTGGGATCGGTCTTACCACAGGTCATCAGCTCGACCATGCGGATAGCAGGAGGCATAGCGAAGTGAATATTGAAGACATTGCGCTGGCGCTTAGGAGAGACCTTAACAAGCATCGAGGTTGACTTCATCGAGGAGCTGTTGGAGCCGATGTAACAATCGGCCGGAGCGTACGTATCCAACTCCCCCAAAACATCAATCTTCAATTGAAGCACCTCAGGCACAGCCTCGACAATCAACCAAGCATTGGAAATGGCGGGTTCGAGCTCGGTGAAAGTCTTGCAGTTACCGTAGGGCGCGGAAGTATATAACTCGAGATCAACCTGGGAAATGGCGACCTCCTTAGGGCCATCCGCCTTTCCCTCATTATCTTCTTCACGTGACTTGAGGATGCGCGGCATCAACGAGAACTCGGCCTTATGGTGATCGACGTACTCTGCCGCGTCGCGGAGAGCCACCGGCGAGATATCCCGGATGTGGACATGGTAGCCAGCAGCGATGAAGACACAGGCGATGCGGCGGCCAAGGACACCGCCGCCGATAACTGCGACGGGGCGGTCGGTTCTGGGTGTAACACCCATATTTGAGATATAAGAAGGAGTATGAGGGGAGGGAGGTGGCAATGTAGATGTCTGTTGGTATATAAAATATATGTAGATATGACGTGGACGGCGGAAAAGGCGTGCACTTATTCAGGAAAATATCACCACGGCAAGAGTTGAGTACAGTCTTCCTTATATGTCTTTCTTTTTAATTTAGGATCAGAATTACCATGATATCCACCAGTAGGTCTTCTACGTACTTTGGTCGCACTATACCATCCCAAGGTCATTGGATATGTTAGGGCTCCGCCACCAGAAGCCGACATCATTGGTATGAGGTTTCAAGAGAAGAAATACTTCTGGATATCATGACTGTATTTAATGTTATCAAGGCCAATAGAATGCCTCTGAGAAGTAGATTCAGGATCTACTCTGCAACGGAGGGAGTTCGGGTGGTGGAACGCTCTTCGGCTCGGATTCGCTACGGAATCGTCACAGAAACAGTCCGGAGGAACTCGCAGAACGTTTATTTATAAACAATCTTGAAGATCTTTCATATTCTCCGTTATGTTGAACTAAAACCGGGAGCTGTTGCCGCTCATTTCTATGTATGACGAATTAAGCCGGGGTTCCGTATAGGTCAATATTATGTACAACCTATAACCTAACATAGGTGGTAGTAGCCCCCCGGCCCCTAGTGTTCACCCCCGGGGCCCTGGTGCCCCGGCACTTGAGTCCTCAACTATGACATTGGGGTGAACTCTACGTAATCTGGTGCCGGTAGTAATAGCCAATAGCACTCCAGTCACTGGTGGCACACTTCGTCGTACCCGTGTATAAAGAAATTTGCACTTTGAACATTTGGTCTCTCATGATTTCTTAGCGAAGGCTCTTTCAAAAGGAAACATCAGAACTAGGAATCGTAATATTTCCATCTGCAACCAACACCCCAGTTCCGGAAATCGTGATGATAACTGAATCTCCTCGACCCGGCTCAATGCTCAAATTCATCAGGCATCTCCTTCCAGTCTGCACACCCTGCATAACTTCAATCTGGGATACCTCATTTTCCACAGAAGCCAAGGCCTTGTTTGCCCACAGATAAGCAGCCAACGGCCCGGCAGCCGAACCGGTAGCTGGGTCTTCCATTGACATCCCCGGACTGAAAAAGCGGGCCTCAAATCTCGGAGTCTCCGATTCGGACTCATTCTCTGCAGATGTGAAAACATACACTCCACTGTTATAGCTTTCAGTACTAGCAAGCTCCTTCAAAATACCCTCTTTATCGGCGAAGCTGACACTTTTCAGCACATCAAGGCTTTGAACCGGAACCAAGAGATGATGAGCAGGTGAAGTCGTAACCACCATTGCCCGGTCGAGTATAACATCCGAGTATCTTAGTCCAATATCACTAGCGTTGATTCCAAGAGATGTAGCAAGGCAATCATGGTTTGTATGCTGGTTCAAGAAATGCGGTTGCCCCTGGCGCATCGAGACAACAAGATCTCCTAGCTTTGATTGCGACACTTTAACCGGTAGGACATCATTGCCTATTTGTTGGAAATAGGTCTGTGAGGGTTCTGTATCTTGTGCGATCTCGCCCAAAAGGCCTGAATCTGCAATCCACCACCAGGCACCGAGCGAGTTGTGACCAGCTCCGAAAACCTCTACTCCGTTGGGGAGAAATGATCGGAGGCGCCAGCTAGCTTTGGGATCTGCTGGAGGACATATGAAGGTTGTTTCCGATAGATTGAATTGTCTTGCTAGTAGTTTCATTTGGGTTGAGGTGAGAGTGGTGAATGTGGTGTCTACCACAGCGAGGGGGTTGCCTTGGTAGGCAATTGATGAGAAGACGTCGATTATATAGTAGCAGAGTTTAGACATGGTGGGAGGTGTAGATAAGAGATGTAGAAATAAGTTAGATCCGTCTAACAATTCAGTGGATTGTTCTCCTCTTATATAAATAGAATCGAAAATGTGCCTCGTATTTCCCCCTCGTATTCGTCACATTCTTCCGTTTTGCATCAACCCCCGCCCATTCTACCTCATATGCCATGTGTGATGATATCCATATGTTCACTGACCATTACTAGTCTCCCGCAAGGCCTTCAAACCCCGAGAATACGGGTCAAATTACCTTACTTTAGTATCCGTATCCTCCCACACAGACTGCTGTTCCTCGCGCTCCAAGACGGCAATCAACCGCTTTACCAGGACATCAGCACGCGAGTGCTGTAGATGAGAATCCACTAAATTCTGAAATGTGAGCGCACAGCTAACAGAATTATGAACAAACGCCCACGAGCGACACACCGTCGCCGCAAGACGCATATCCAAGAAACTCTCAACAGCCCGAGCAGAAATTGAGTTGCGCACTGTACAATCATTCTCGAAATCGGCTAACTAATACACATAAGATAACTACCTACGTACCTATACGTACTTGATTTCCTCTGCCGGGGCTTTCCTATCTTAGCTGCCTACGGCAGATTTTAACCGCCATCGCGCCAACCGGGTTTTTGCCAGACAGTAAATTAAAAGGTTATATATAGAAAAGTCTATGCCTTCATATATACCTAAGAGCATCTAAGAGAGCATTCTAAGAGAGCATTCTAAGAGAGCATTCTAAGAGAGCATTCTAAGAGAGCATTCTAAGAGAGCATTCTAAGAGAGCATCTAAAAAGAGCATCTAAAAAGAGCATCTAAAAAGAGCATCCAAAAGATATATCTAGAGAAGGGAATAGAATATGTCTGCCTTTTACTCCTTTGGGCGTCTTTCTTATCTATCCTAGAAAAGAGGAGCCCTTCTATATCCTTCAGTATTACCGATCTCAATCCCCTCGGTAATGATGTTGGTCCCTAGGGTTGAGTATAATAAAATAGGCGGTAAACAAATTATATGGGTTGGCGCGAGGGTGTCTAAAACCGAGCTGTTTTCTCTGGTCAATATCTACATACTCCATAGAATAGGAGACTTACAAGTCTTGTATCAATTGTTGTATCTTCCTTGTAGACGGGGTCTTGCGCGGCGATAGCTGCAAACCCAGCGAAGCACTCTCTCAAAGAGGGATTGGTAGAGTCTTCGCTTATAGGCATTGACAAACGGAAGCAGAAATCATCATCTCTCTTTATAAAAACTGTGGATTTGTATGTAGAGAGAAAAGAGTAACGCAGATTTAATCTCGTCTCTGGGAATATGAAACTCCTTTGTGGTGTAGATGGGATATTGAATTTCAATTTCTATAGTATTGTTAGAAAAGCGATTTACACAAGCAGACTTTGAATGACGCACCGATAAAAGGTTCAAGGTATCTCCACACGTCCAAAGCAGACATCACGGTTATCTCCTCAAGGTTGACGGTCCACCATGTCTTGAGTTCCCCGGCCGCAATGAGCCTACCTGGATCAGACCCAAGGATGGCCAAGGTGACATCAGGGATAATCAAGGGGTTCTGACGAATTGCCTGCATGTCTCCGAACTGCAATGGTGGATTTGACACGGACAAAGCTTTTGAGACAGCATCAAATACATATCGCGCAAACCGAGTAGTCAGCCCCAGCTCACTACCACAAAGTATAAACCATATAACTTGCACACAGTCTTTCATTGGAAACCGAGGGTTCAGTGGTTCCCCCAAGTTGTGTCAGAGTGGGAAGCGGTCTTGCCAGAAGGGCCCTGGGATTCTCCATGGTTAATGAGAAGAAATCTGCAATCCAGCGTGAATCGAAAGGATAGCAGAGTGGTGGATGAAACAGTGGACAAGTGGTGGATGAGACAAGTGGTTGATAAAGAGAGATAGAAGAAAAGGAGCTTGACAAAAGTTTAACAAGGCCACCACCTACCTAGGTAGTTACCTAGGTATGTTATATAATGCATTGGAAGTCAAGAAAGTCATCACTAAGCCTATTTAGGAAGTATGGATTTGGAAAGAAAGGTAACTACTATTTGCTATCATCCCAAAGATTTGCCCTGTATTTTTGAGTATCATAATTACATCTAAGAACCTTTTAAAGAATATTTGTGGTGACAGTACGTCATACCATTCTATAAAGGCTGTAGACCTCACTTTTCTGACCCCGGTTAAAATATTATCCAAGAGTGGTATTATATATATCCGAGGGTCGGGTGGAGGGTCCAAAGTTTGGACCCGTGGGGCCACTGCCAGGTCTACTCCGTACCAACAGCATAAATCGCACCCAATTAAAAAGTAATACTCAATTGGATGCCATCTATCACTAACTTGCGGAAGGGACGGATCAATGATCGCGCTAGGCCTCTGTGGCTTCGTCACTAGGCCGCCCTACATGGGACGCCCCACTGGTAGTTATTTTCAACCACCAAGAAAGGAACAGCACGTATATGGATAGAAATATAGAAATATACGTAGTCACTTGTTTGATAAATTTGAATTTCTAAACAACCATGACTTAAATGTTTAAAACCACACTGGAGCAAATTCGATATCGAAGAGTTTCATTTGAAACGATAGATAAATATGAATCAACATCAAATTCTCATTTCAAGTAATCATTCTTATTTAAAGCGACCACTCTCATTCCAATTGACTTATTACCATCCAATTGACTTATTACCAAGGTGGTTGCCGATACTGATGATTAGACGGTTACTATATTCGACGTTATAGATATTAACTAGGCCGTGAGCGATTTGATCGTGGCTACGGCCTCGACTATGCAGACCTTGGAAATCTGAAAATTGGCCAATGCGGGATTGACCGGCGTGAGGGGAAATAGTGGTGATGCTGTTCATGCCTGCAATTACAGGAAAATCTTGTGACATGTCTCGAGTATGTGGCTTTGAGTCATAGCATGTAGATATCGGATGGTTAGACGAACACGTGTAAGCCATACTATGGTCGCATCACTGGGGCTGCTGCAATATTGGAGATGATACTACGAGGCTGTCGACTAAATATACACGCCACCGAGAAGAAGGCAACTGCTGAGAGGGTGTAAGGCTACCACTAAATCAGGTGGCTGCCGGGGCCTACTCGTCCAGCATATTCTACGCCTTAAAGATCATAGTACACAAATCTTAGAGTAATTGATCCAGATATAAAGCTCTGGCCGATTAAAATTTTGATTAATAATTCTACTTTAGTATAGACTAAAGGGAGTCCTATAATAAACCTACATGTGAGAGTAATCCATGGATGTAGTAAACCCACTTGGTCAAACCAATCAACCACATGGCGGGGGCTCGCGCCTATGACTAAGCAGGGGCAAAGACCTCAAGCAAACACAAACAACGATCGTCAAGTATGTGATCGTGATATGACTTGTTGTATATGTCCCGAATAGAGTGGAGAGGTATATGTATAAGAATACAAGACCTATGATATGCAATCTATGGAACCAGAGGGAATAATATATCACAATTTGGATATGGATCATGACAGTCAACGGAGATTGCTTATGGTGTTCTACGGTGGCCTGCATATATAGGCGAGTGTAGGGTAGGCAGCCCTAACCGGTCTTTGCTGTTTGCTGGACTGCCTACACTGGATTTGGTGGCACAAGGTACTATGTAAGGCACATGACTTGGCTTCTCCATAATATGTGCTTTATCGCTATTGGAAATAACTTTCTTAGATCTCCTATTTGAGGCAGTTTCATTTTGATGGAGGTGACGTGACTACAGCATAGCGCAGCGGTCAATAACAGTATCCTTTTTATGACTGCCAAGACTTGGCAACGTTGGGTTCTATAGGTCTAACGGGGCGAGCCCGGCACAATGGGCCCTGGGTTCGTTCCTGGGTGGACCCTTACTAGTTTAGAATCCTTTTAGAAACCCAACGGGTTTCGAAGCATTTTCTCCCTGACGATCCTTTGATTTTAACTGAATTTGATGTGCATACGCGTGGACTTCCTCCAGAATACTTCATACCACTTACTCAATTGGTAATTGGGACCACGCTAGTGCGTACAGATACCCCTTTGATATGTAGTTCGTACCCAGTAGAACCTAGTGTGTGTATGCTGGCCCACTCTTTATATTACCACAATATGCAAAGTTAATAATTATAATTTTTAAGTTCACCGGCACAGCTTCTCCACTTTTTGATAACAAAAGCACCATTTTCCAAGTTTGGAAGTTTGGCTTTTCCACAAAACTGAAACCTCGCAGTTTCACAGACCATTGGCCGAAGAAAACATTTCCCCTAATAACATTGGTATAAATCTCAACAAAGCTCTTGATCGACATCCTGCTTGATCTCCTAATAGTTTCAAAATTCCATGCCGATGGATGCCGAAGTGCCATGATAACAATGAGACTAGCCAAAATATATATGTGTGGGTCCGTGTTACTTCTACGTACAGTCAGTGGACATAAGTTTTGCACCCGTGCCCCCTAGGTGGGGCTATAGGGGGCGTAAAAACTTATGTCCAGTCACTATACCTTTTATACAAGAATAAAATACAAAATGTACGATTTCCATAGAGTGGGAATTGGTACCAGCCAGAGCCCACCCGTGCTGTAGAAGGTTTGAATCTAAGAAAGGCTATACTCCCTCACCAACTTCTCTGCACAAATTGCGCCAGTGACATATGCAACGGCCTGCACATGCGCATTCACTAACACCGGCACAACGGACATATCCGCCACACGCAGATTGTCAATACCTTTCACCCTGAAATCCGGGTCCACAACCGCATCCACATCGTCCTTCATGCCCATCTTCACTGTTCCCGTCATGTGCCAGCTCGATGAGATGTTCTGCCGCCAGTATTCGAGTAGATCCTCATCTGAGTCACCCTTAGGCATTGCTAGCTCCGCCACATTGTCCTTCGTGTAGGATTCATGCTTGGCGACACGGAACGAGTCGCGCAAGGCCTCGATCGCCAGTCGGCGGTCAAACGGATGGGCCAGGAACTTGGGGTTAAAAGAGAGCGGGGAGTCAGGATCGGATGATTGCAATGTGACTTCTCCGCGAGTCTGCGCGTTGAACAAAAAGACGAGCAGACAGGAGTAGTTCAATGCCTCAGTCGGGAAATCAGGAATGACCCAGTGAACGGGGAAATGGGTGAGGATCTCGTAGTGGGGCACGGTTTCCTGTAGAAGATACTTCTGTTCGTCTGCGGGGAGGGCCTTGAATTCTGGCGTAGAAATGAGCTGGTCGGTCAGCTTAAACCAGCCAATGCCCAACTCGCAGGCAAATTTCGCCCAAGGTCCTGTGCCGTCTTCTTCCCATTGCTTCTGTGCGGCGGCCATGGCGGCTTTGTCACCATAAAAGGCTTTTCGGTCTGTGCTGGTTGCTGTGCGAGTGTTAACCATCGGCACAAAGCAATGATCGCGGAGGCCCTGGCCGATGGCGGGTACGTCATGGACGATGGGGATTTCATATTGCTGGAGTTGGGCGGCGGGGCCTATGCCTGAGTGCATCAGGATGCGGGGATCGTTTAGCGAGCCGGCGGATAGAATGACTTCCTTTGAGGCGTAGTCTGTTCGCAACTGTTAGTACCTGGTTGACTCGCAGGAAGGGGTAGGTCGCATATTCACATTTATTCCCGTTCGACTCAATGCCCACAGCCTTTTTGCCCTCCAGGAGGACACGTTGTACAGGGGCACCAGTAATAATAGTCAAATTATCCAGTTTCTCCTTGACCAAATCTCCTGCGGTCGAGCGCAATCCCTTATGCGCCGAGCTAATCAGCACCGACATACCAATCGGATTTCCTGAATTATGATCTGGGTTCAACGGGAACCCAGCCTGCTCGAAGACATCCAAGAGGTCTGTTAAATCCCGTTCCCACTCCCGCGCAAAGCCCACATGCAACGGGCCCTCAGTTCCATGGTTCTCCATCTTCGGATCCACATACTTTCTATCTATGCCCTCGGGAATCTCCCCATGGAACGTCTCCAGGTCCTTAAACTTTTGCTGAACACCTCCCCACGCAAAAGTCTCATCGCCAACAATTCTCGCCCACTCCTGGTAATCGTCGCGCGCCCCGATACTATACACGCCAAAATTGATGGAGCTCGAGCCGCCCACGCACCGGCCACGGCTGTAGTCGATCTCACGGTTGTTACAATCCGCCTGCGGGGTAGTCTTAAATCCCCAATTCATTGACTGGTCCTGGAACGTGAGCCATCGCTGGCCGTCGATGCGAAGATTGCGATCTTCCTTGTTGTCACCTGCTTCGAGGAGAAGGACGCGGGGTTTGGCGGTCGAGTTAGCGAGGCCAGCGGCGAGGGCGCAGCCGGATGGGCCAGCTGTGGGATGCGTTAGATGGGGTTGATTTTGTGGATTGAGTGAATGGTTGGTTGTGCGTTGTTTTCGGGGAGGGGGCTTAAGTCTTATTATCGAAGTTGGATTTTTCCATTTGCGATAACGAGGCCCGTGGTGGAGGTAAAAGCCAACGAAATTAGGGCGCAATGAAGATCACTCACTCCCGACGACGATAAAGTCAAAGGTGGACATATTGTGTGATGACCTGGTGAGGTGGTGCAAATGTCGAATGGAGGTGAAATCAACCAAAGATACAAACAGCAATGAACAAAGTTGACTTTGAAAATATTAGGAGGGAGGGAAGAAGAAATAAATACGTAACTTCTATCGGAGAACAGCGGAGATGACAATAGGGGAGGGGGATCTATTCCCAATGTGGTAATCTAAAGTATTCTTGAAGCCGAATAACGTCTTGTACAAGCTGCTTCATGAATTGCCCAATGATAACCTTGGATGTTGGCTCGTAACAGGTCCCCACAACGTCTGTAACGGTTTCGCAGCGAGAACCGACATGCCCCGCTGGTGCCTCCCGTGTCCGGCACACGGATCCTCGGGCCCGCACCAATTATAGAGTCCGCCCCTCTAGTGGAGGTCTTAAGCGGGTGGGTCCGGTGGGTCAGGGTGGGGCTGGCACAAATTTACTTGGATGATCTTCCAGGGGGTTGGCTACCTCGGTACTCGTACTATGTAGTTAGCCTGACAAACTAGTTGGATAACGTTACTTGACGTTTTGAAGGTTCCCAGTGGGCCGGTCTGGCGGTATCCTTTCTTTTTAATTCCTTCCAACTCCCACATCTTCCGTTATTCTGTGCTCTGCTTTGCTGACTTGCAAGAATGGCCGGTAACGCCGAGGCATGGACATTGTTGTCCCTAGCTCTAGTTATAATCTTAGTGCGTGTCGGTGTACGATGGAAGCTCGTTGGGCCGGCCAATTTCCAACTCGATGATTATCTTATGCCATTGGCAGGAGTACGTTGTTTCGACTGTGTTCTAAACACCATTGAAAGAAGTTACAATTAACATAATGTTCCTTCACAGGTTTTCTTTGTTCTCGAAACAGTAGCGGCGTACCTCGTCGGTGCCAAATTCGAGGGCCTGACTAACAGCTACATGACACCTGAGCAGCGGGCAACACTCGACCCCAATTCGACTGAGTGGTCCCATCGTGTTGCTGGATCCAAAATCCAGATTCTTGGATGGTCATTATACGTGGCTATTCTCTGGCTAGTCAAATTTAGCTTGGCAGTTTTCTACTCTCGATTAACGTGCGCTTAACACATCAACTTGAATATAATGAACCAATGCGCTAAGTATATTATAGGACTGGCCTCCAGCATCTCCCCACGCGAGTTCGGGTGGGATATATTATTTTAGGTGTGACATACATCGCAACAGCATTGTCCCTCCTACTGTCATGCCAGCCATTCCATGCGTTTTGGCAGATTTATCCTGACCCCGGTAGTGAGTTGCACCACCACCATCAGATATAATGGCATTCTTATCTTACTATATTTGGACAGATCTCTGTCAGCCAACCCACTCACGCGTTTATGTTTTCGTTGTCGTGATACTCAACATTCTCACGGACGTCTACCTTCTCTCAATCCCGCTCCCCCTTCTCTGGACTGTGAACCTCAACCTGAAACGCAAGATCCCTCTTATGGTTCTCTTCTCCGGTGCCACCTTTGTCATGATAGCTGGTGTTATTCGGGCCGCTACAATTATGAGGGTATGTACCATGCAATAATAATATACCTAATACCAGAAACACGCACGCCTATCACTTGCCATCTATCTGACACATATACTATAGTCCACTCCCGATGGCGCTGTATCTGGCTCTAAATGGGCCTGTCGTGAGACCTTTGTCTCAATTGTTGTCTCCAACCTGCCCATCATCCAACCGCTTATCCGCAAGGGATTCAGGAAGATCGGTCTCTCCCACGTCTTCAGTTCCTCCGGGAAGACATCAGGACAGCCATACCAGCTCTCCAGTAGAGGTTTAAAGACCTTGACAAACCGCGGCGAAGGCGATACCAAGAAGAGTAAGACGAACGCTGCTGCGCCAACTCATATGCAAACTTCCGCATGGGGCAGTGATGAGCATATTCTCGCTCAGTCTGAGCCTTCTTCGAAAGATATTACTGTGGTCTCAGAGACTGTCGTGCACAGTGAGCCATGGGCCCTCGAGGAGGGGCCCGGCGCAAGCGCCTCGACGACACCCCCGAAGGAATGGAGGAGTCAGTTATCGCATCGATGAGAACGGCATATAACATGAGATGTTGTACTTGTATAATCAGTTATTTTAGACCCTTGATGGATATATAGTATAAATATGGGCCAAGGTGTATATAATTATGGGATGGGTTTTTGTGGATATTGGATGGGATGTGAGGACATTGGTATTAACGGCGTTTCCCACTTGATTTCTCTGGTTGCTTTCTGTGCATACTAATTTTCATGGAATTGGACTCTACTTTTTCATAGCCAGAATAAGTCTTCATGTTACATATTTTCCCTGGTGTTAAAAATATTGAAATAGAAATATTAAAATACAGCCCATTTCATTAACCCAAACTTAGCTTGTCACACGCGATGTATATATATATCATCCCCAGTCTTCTCTCACTGGTCCACAAAATTCGTCGCATGCTCCTTATACAAAGTACTAGAATCCAAGATCTCGCCAGTAGAAGACCTCACAAAGTCAACCTGCAAGTGCTGCTCATCCAAAAACCTAAGCGTGCTGTAGCTATAGTCATCGGCATAGGCAAACTCTGTATAATCAGGCTTGCTGCCAATGGAGCTCAGACCCTCAATATTACCCGGGCCACCGGCAACAATATACATGGGCGCCTTAGGGTCCTTCATACCGTTGGGATCGGCGGTACCATTAACAACAGGCGCAAATCGCTGCGAGTTGTGTACATGGCCAAAAACACCGAGGTCAACGCCGTACTGGTAAAACAGGCCTTCGAACGCCTCTTGGCAGGGACCGCAGACGTTCGACGATTTTCCTGTTGAGTACCACGGTCTGTGTCCAGCGACGATTACCCAGGGCGTGACAGAGCGGTCGACGGAGGCGAGATCAGCCTTGAGGAAATCGAGCTGCTGGGTCGGAGTGCCAAATGGCCCACCGTTCAGCTTGGCGGAGCCATCTTTGCCGCTTGGTGCGTTGGGGAAATCTGTTTCGGTATCGATCATTACGACGTGGGCCATGCCGTATTCGAAGGAATACCAGAATGGCGGGTTTGAAAGGTTGCGGGCCGTTCGGGCCAGGGTTTGGGCTTTTGTGTTGGATGATGAGGAAACATAAGACTGCGGCATAGTTTTCTCGTAACGGTGCATGAACTCAGTGAAGTTGTTTTGGCCCTTGGGGCAGAGGCCGTTCAAGTATGGAATTTCGGAACAGTCTGCTTCATGGTTTCCTGGACTAGCCATGTAGGGCTTGCGGCCTGCGATTGGTGCGATTTGGTCGTAGAATTGTTCTATGATAGCCTCGTAGGCTTCTTTGCCATCGAACAAGTTCGCGAATTTGAGATACCAGTCGTCGGCATAAGCGAAGTCTCCTGGGTGGATGATAAGCTCGTAGTCGTCGATCGTTTTCGCGAGGCGACCAATTGTGGTGTGGTTTAGTTCTGGCTCGACCACTGGAATGGTGTCCTTCTTGGTGCTTTTGGATGTGTAGCCGTTTTTGCCGTAGACACCTAGATCAATGACCACATCCATGTTGAACGCAGTTTTATCGCCAGGCGTGCGAGGGCTGAGGAAATGTCCTACGGTCGAGTTGGTGGACTCGATCTTATAGTAGTAGGTTGTTGCGGGTGTCAGGCCTGTTAGGACAGCGACATTGGACCACGTCCGGGAGGGATCGTAGGTGGTCGACGAAGACGAGCAAGCTTTGGTGTTCAGGTTGCTCTCTGACAAGCCATAACTGACGCAACTCTGTTCTAGCTGTCCATAGGTGTTCCAACCAACAGACACAGCTAGCGACAAATAAGTAAGTCCTCATTCAAATTCACTTATATCTAGCAGCCTTCTTACCATCAGGTCCATATACTGTCAATCGCTGTTGGAATGGCGTAGTCAAATCCGTCGGAATCTCAGGATATTTGACACCAGCAAAGGCGCAGCTAGCCACAAGGGGCAGCAATTTGAGCGACAAAATTCCACCCATGACCGAATAATGTGATTTATTTACAGAATGGATATCTCAGCACTCTGTCACAAAAGCTTCTTGATTCGGCTCTATATATATAATTTCGTACCTCGGCCTAGGTACCACAAACATCACGTATTCGCATTCGATGGAATGTAACTCACGGCCAATCATGCCCGAAATGTAACGCACGTCGCTCAGCCTGCAGATCGTTTTTATGCATTATCACCTTATTCCACGAGTTTCGTTCGGCACAAAAATCCACTACGGTGGTTTAGGTTTAGGGCAGATAAAATCAAGAGCGAAAATTCGGAGATGGATCAACTTTCGGCGACGGGTGGTTTGGATATCGGAGGTTATTTATTGGCCGACCTGGCTTAGTGTGCACGTGGAACAACATGATGGATCGGTTGGGTTTCGAGAGAGGATCGTTAAATTGGTTAATTTACACACTTGATCGCTGATTCTGAGTTCCTGAAGAAATGTGCATTTCTTGCACGTGAAAATTAATGCACGTGGTGTCTACTGTAGAGAGCAAGAAATAAGAAGAGGGAAAAGGGATAGAAACTGATGATGACGATGAGCACTGTCTTCATAGTCATATGACAACGAAATTCGGGGCGAAAACGATATTGATCTAATTTTGATGCTTGCACACTCGTCTCGTACAAAGTATGGTTGATATTTATAAGCCTTGTTAAACCTCTATGTACTTTGTAACTTTATACCTGACATAGAAGCTACGGGGATGCATAAAATGCGGGACCGTATGCATACTTGGATGGTAGTATATATAGACCTCGGGGGTTAGCGAGCCTAAGATGGATCTTAGGTTGGTGCCTAGGATAGTTAACAGGTCTGTCTATGAAGTAGAAGAAAGAGAAGAGGAAGAGAAATTTCCACCCTCATCACGTGCAGAAATGATCATTCTGGCCTGACAGATAAGGCCTCAACATCCATAACGTCACGTGGTCTCGGTGCCCCACCCAACCCCACCCTCCAGCGTTTTCTACCTAGGCTCGCGCACAACAAGCAACAAATATAAGGTCTGATCTCAGACTAGGAGGTTCCAGGCGTCTTAACCCAATGGACCCTTGAATGTTAATCGCTTCAGAAGAACGGAGAGCGTCCTTCAACGCGAATCAGGCCGTTTAGTCACGCTGAATATTCGATTTAAGAGCTTGTGTGCCCTGAGCAACTGAAGAAGAATGTCGCATAGATCAAAGAGAGCCGGTCCCATCTCTGCCTCCTGATATCCTTCCCAGTTTTTCTCTTCAACCATCAGGACAGTTACTCGATAACTCTGGATGCCCAGGGAGATGTGACTTGCCACAACCAAACATCTGCCATCCACGAAAATCAATCATATGCATCCAGCCATCGCATCCTGCACCCCAGCCGTCGGTGCCAGTAGCAATCGAGCAATCCACAACGGTATCAGATATCACCTTGATGCAAACGATATGGCGTAGAAGCACCTAGACGATCAAACACAAATACAACATTACCATATGCCGGTGTATCATCTAAGATTTCTATCATATTGATGCTGATCTAAAGATGATCCAAAAGTGCGACAGATTTGAGCGAGATAAGCCTCTACCCAGCCCTCGCCAAGAAACTGAGTGAATGGCCCCCCGGGGGTTGGCTGGCTTACTAATTTTCTGCGAGGCAACCTTGGAAACCTTAAGAAACCGCCCTGAACGACGGGGATAAAAGGTAACTTCCTCGGTCTGCTGAATTCCCTAGTGACCTAGTTTGAGTATATCGGGTGGATCCCTTAATACTATGGGTTCCAGTTCATGTGACTATTGGCAGCACCCAAATATCGAAGGGCTGATTCATATGCCGATCTCTGCCACCAAGTGCTGAAAAGGTTCATTATGGATATTGTGGCTGCAAGAAGCTATTATTACTCAGCAATTATTCCCACCCGGGCGGTCATTACCATTGCTCGGCAGTGGCCCCCACGTGGGGAATTCCCCGTCCCCACGTTGCTTTTCCGACGCAATTCCCCCATTTCCCCACAGGTATATGTATACATTTCCACCCGATCCACAATCGGAAAACCAAGAGGTCCTAACCGCATAGGCGCGGAATTCAGATCCTTGTATCACACTGTGGCCGCCCATAGCAGCTCAAGACCGCGTATGCGCGTTTCCTGCCTCCATATGCTATGGATATACTTATCGAAAAACATACACCTACCCCAATATCTTTTAAATATCCTAGCGGGGCACATAGCTGTAATATGTACGGAGTACTCCATCACCGTATAAACCCGGGAATGGGTATGAGGGGGAATGACATCGTCAGCTTTCGTATTTTAACCATTTTCGGCATCAATACTCGGAGATTGTCCGACTTCGCTACAGCTTGAAAAGCTAGCAAAAATAAATTTCCATTCTACTCTCATGATCACGAGTATTTGCCTTGAATAACACAAGCACAAGCTCAAGGAAATTCATCAAGCCTGCAAGCTGTCAAATCACTCCATGTTCCATACAGATATTGCATCACAGTGTACACAGTCAAGCAGAGTCGCCCTAGTGACTTGACCCCAAATCTGGCGCTCATCCCACATCCCCGCAAAATTTATTCCACCAATGCCGGTGGGGCCCAAGTTTCATTGCCGATTGCCGGTTTTTCAAGCAATGCCTTTATATTATGCTGGTCGTCCTATATGTTGTTACTGGTAAATCGTCATTCTTCAATGCCCCTTCCACTGATTACGCCCATTAATACCGACCTTGAATAAGAAATCCGGCACTTCGGTATGGGAGACAAGAAGGAAAACCTCGCAGAGGTACTGGAGCCGCAAAGCGGACATGATGTCCAGCACATAGAGGAGAACCTCAAGGTATCGGTGGCAGACAAAATCAACCAAGGAGAGAATAGTGAATTATATCTTGAAGCAATTCAGAGATATCCTAATGATGAGGCCATCGATAAAGAGGCGGAAAAGAGGTTGAAACGGAAGCTTGACATGCACCTCATTCCACTTCTTGGCATATGCTACTTCTTTTACGTATGTTGGTCATCTCAAGCTCGCTATATTCAGGTCACAACTAACATTATCCGTGTCTAACAGTATGTCGACAAGACGACACTTTCGTACGCAGCAATTTTTGGCATCAAAGATGACCTCAATCTGTCCGGTTCAGAATACTCGTGGCTGTCAAGTATCTTCTACTTTGGATGGTTAGTTTGGGCAATCCCGTCTAACCTCCTCATGCAACGCAGCCGGATAGCTTGGTATCTCGCCTTCAATATCTTCATGTGGGGCGTGGTTCTCATGTGCGAGGCTGCATCACATAACTTCGCCACACTTGCGGCACTCCGGATCATTTCCGGCGCGTTTGAGGCGATCGCTGACCCTGCATTCATGCTTGTCGTCTCTACATACTATACTCGTGCCGAGCAACCTTGGCGTATTTCGGCATACTATTTATGGAATGGCATCGGTGTCGCCGGCGGCGGTCTTATTGGTAGGTTTGATTCATTGTTGCACTGAACTGAGTAGCAGACGTTTATTTTGATATTCAGGTTACGGAATCGGCAATATCAAAGGTGGTCTTCAATCCTGGCGCTACGAGTTCCTCATCATCGGCGCTGTTTGCGCTGCCTGGGGAATTGCACTGGGTCTCCTATTGCCTAACTCGCCAGCAACATTCTGGGGCTTCAATCGTGATGAGAAGCTCATGATGATTGCGCGACTGCGATCCAACCAAACCGGTATTGAGGGACGGAAAATTAACTGGGGTCAGGTCAAAGAGGCGTATCTCGATTATAAGACTTGGCTATTCACCATGTTGGGCTTCCTTGCCAACATTCCAAACGGCGGGATCTCTAACTTCTCTACTTTGGTCATTCAAGGCCTCGGGTTCGATACACTCAATACGGCACTTCTTGGTATACCCCAGGGAGTAATCGTCGTCATTTGGATTGTGCTTGGAGGATACGCCAACCAATACATGCCGAAGAATAGCCGCACCCTTGTCTGCGCACTATTCATGGTCCCGACTATTGCGGGCGCCCTGGGTTTCTTGCTTGCCCCCGACAATGCATACGTCGGCCGACTGATCTGCTTGTAAGTCTATCTAACTGATGTTTTTGATTAAAAAGGCAGTAACTGATCAATCCCCAAATATCCAGCTATCTCACTGGGTCATATCAAGCCTCCTTCGTGATATCCCTTTCCCTTATTACCTCCAATACCGGTGGGCAGTCCAAGAAAATGATCGTATCTGGTATGATATGGTTTGGAGCATGCATTGGCAACATTGCTAG
Source organism: Penicillium sp. CMV-2018d (assembly GCA_028827225.1). NCBI lineage: Eukaryota > Fungi > Ascomycota > Eurotiomycetes > Eurotiales > Aspergillaceae > Penicillium > Penicillium hesseltinei. Next base: position 949,406 of record JAPZBW010000003.1, read on the forward strand.
TCCCTTCTTTTACAAATCTGAGCAAGCGCCGGGATACCCCTTGGGCATTGGCTCTCTGCTGGTTGCTAACTGCCTTGAGCTCATGCTTTTCTTTGTGTTCCGCTACGCCTTTATCTGGGAGAACCGACGAAAGGAGAAGATGCGCGACGAATTACGGGAGAGGGGAGGCGAGTCTGAGCTCATAGCCGATTCCACGGCCTTCGCTGATTTGACTGATATACAAAACCCGAATTTTGAGTACGTATATTGAGGGGAGTGTGTCACGGCACAACTATGCGCTTTTATATAATGACTGCAGGTCTGGATTGAAGTGTTGGGGCGAACAATGTAAACCCAGGGGATCGATATACACATAGATAAATTTATTGTAGCGATGTCCAAGTACTCCAAATATTCAAAACAACACCGTCAGATAAACAAAGGTCTTCCCTCACTCATTGGGTGAACTTCACCATACAGGACAATTTATTCCAGACGGTCCGTATTCTTTGTTTAGCCCTGCCATGGTTCAAACAAGATCGCCTCACAAAGTATCAAGGATATGCCACCACAAATTGGCCAAGCATTGAATTAGGAAACTTCGGCTTGGCCTCAGCACTGTCTCCTCCTACATGGAGCTAGTAAAAATAAGATAAAAAACAAAAACATACAACAGTGAGGATTCGCTGGTGGTCACCCACCCAACTACTAACTCACCGGCGTGTGGCTTAAGTACGGCTGAGCGGACGGGAAGCCCTGTTTTCCACACCCTATGGTCGTATGTGTTAGGTTATGTGTGGATAAGAATTATAGAGTAAAATCAATTTAGAACCAATTGGGGGTGGTCATAGTCCCAACACTTGCACAGCAAAAAAGAAACGTGACTAAGCGGAAGAAGGTTCGAACTGCTTCCGGGAATCCGAATTTTGTGGCATGAACATGGTGCGCGTTCTCAAAATAATTGCAAAAAGGAAATATAGGCAAACCGAAGGACGGTAAAGTGGGATGAAGTGGGGGATAGCGGGGTGGGAAGTTTCAAGTTCGCAGCATGATTGCTGTATAAGTTAGGTGCACATATAAGATGAGGGAGCCATCAGCTTGTACCTCTGACGTACCTTTCTCTGTCCTTTTTTGGTTTATTGAATGACAGACATATCTGGCCCTTATTTTTCTTTTGCTATCCCTCATTCATTCCTCTGGCTCCCTGAACGATTTTCTTCGATAGCATCCTCATGGCTACCAGACCCACGAATACATCTCTCCATGTCGATGAGAATCTTGCCTTAGGGGTTCATCGGGATATTGGACTGCACAGCCCAGGCAGTGGAGAGCTTTTGATTGAGACATTTTTCTCAGGTGCAAACCCAGCAGACGTTAAACATGCCAAATTTCTAGGAATCTACCCTGCATGTCTTGGGTATGATTTCTGTGGCAAAGTCCTCCAGGCATCCGCTAGTTCAGCTTTCGAAGTTGGGGAAACTGTAGCTGGCTACACCCCGACAGGGTTGGGCCGACCGCTTAAATACGGGACACACCAAACATACGTGGTTTCTCCTGAGTGGATGACTTTCTCGGTTCCTTCAAGTCTCCCACTAGAGCACGCTGCCTGCCTAACTGTGGTGGCTATGACTGCAGCTGATGCATTATACAATCTTTTCAAGTTTCCACTGCCTCAAGACGCATCAGACGAACCACCTCGAAATCAGAAACCCATCAGCTCACTTCTTATCTGGGGAGCTTCTAGCAGCGTGGGGATATGCGCTCTGCAATTTGCTCGGGCGAGTGGGATTTTCCCTATTTTTGTCACGGCCTCGCCACAGAGGCATTCAGTTCTATCGAAATTGGGTGCAACCCACTGCTTTGACTACAAATCGCCTACCGTGATATCAGATATCAAGGCCAGGTTGAAGTACTACCAGTGTGACGGGATGTCTTATGGCTTTGATGCTGTGGGAGGCTCTGCGCAAGAAGTAGCATCATGTGCTTCGCAAGATGCGATACTGGCGTCGGTGGTTCACGAACAGGACTCTAAATTCCTGATGCCCTTTGCTACTACGGCAGAGGATGTTACACTTAAACTGCCCAGTGTTCCACACCCGATTACGATTCCAGCTCGGCTAGATGACCACCGGCGCTCATGGAGTGTGCTTCAGTGGGCTGTTCAAAACTACGGAACTCTCTTTCACTTGGAGGTAGTGGATATTTTTACGGGTAAGGCCGAAGATGCACTTGAAGAGCTACAAATATTAGGAACCCATGGCCGAGGTTTCGGAAAGTTGGCCCTGAAACATCCGCTGCAGTGATATATCCAACTACTGTGACTAGCTAGAGATTAAGATTCGAATTCTTCTGGATGGTCCAGCAACCCAGCGCCTCACTTGTGTTCTGTTCCCTTTCCCTATGCTAGTGTCTCCGGGTAGTCCTAAATGTGAGATACACTCCCTTGGATACTCTTTTTAGAGGACCTTTTATGTGTACGAAGGTGGTAAAAAGGACACTGTGTGCAAGAGACTTTTTGATGTATAATTTGATATGGTGTCTCGTTAACTTCTACATTTTTTTGATTTCGTACGTAATCGCACCTGAATCCCTTGCCTTCTTCTCACCTCTATCTTCCGGATTATATGCATTGCCCATGTCTTTAACTCAGATCAAACAATACTTGGGAAGATGCCGTCAAATCCTGCCAATAACGAAGCTGAGACCGAAGGGTCCTATGCACACCCTCCCTCACTATACTCAAGGCGCCCTTGAAGAGAGATCATAGATACTATGGGTGAGGTATAATAACTACCCTTTATATCCTGTATATAGCCAACGTCTCCAAGTGATATTCTCACGATCCGACGCCGGAGCAATACTACCAAAGTGGTACAGAGTCAGAACATTGGTATTGGTCAATCATGGTGAAACAACCTGAGACAATTTTGACAACGGGTGTTCACCCCACACCCGTGGACCCGAGTCCCGCTTATTAATGCTCCTGCAAACCTCCTCCAGGGCTTCTATTTCGGAAGGTTGGACGCGGACTTGGACGCGGACTTTCCCGGATGGGTGATATATATAGAGGATATCAATCTAAAATCTTTGTTATCCCACTTCGGATGACGTTGTTGGTATTCTCAACACCCCGCGGTTCCCCACTACCATGACACTATGCCGAAAGCAAACTGCTTACATGATATAGATTGTAGCATGACTCTTGATCAATACTGTTGTATGCCGGACTTCTTGGGATATATATTTCACACGCATGGCGCAAATACAGGCCAAGGGTAAACTCTTTTCGTCAACCGACATCGTAACTTCAACTGTGCTCAGTAATTTGATTATATCGTCCCATTGATTCCAATTTCTTCACCATGATTCCAACTCAGAATAACCGTCCGAAGTATTTAACTACTCAGTCTGATGTGGAAGGATATACCCGCATCAAGCATGCTTACATTCCCATGCGGGACGGGATTGAATTATGTGCCGATATTTTCTTGCCATTCTCTGCATCCCAGGATAGGACAAAAGTTCCTGTCATTTGCAGCATGGGTCCTTATGGCAAGGATAATCATGCTGCTACATTCGGGTTGCCGCAAACACCAATCTATGCCGAGCTGTACAAGCATATCAAACCGCTGGGCCCGGACGCCTGCTTTGAGTTGTGTGAGCCTACCATCTGGGTGTGTAGCTAATTCGGCTTTTACATCAATTCATTCATTTACCAGGCTGATAATATAACTAGTGCAGGGAGTATGGATATGCCCTTCTCCGGGTTGATTCGCGTGGTATTGGAGGCAGTCAAGGGAAGCTGGATCCCTTTGGTCTCGAAAGATCGCTGAAGATCCAAGCAGACGCTGAAGGGCAAGGTATTTCCTCTTTTCGGTGTCGAGAAAAGAAGAAAACTAACTCATGTGTGGCAAGATCTATACGATGTAGTTGAATGGGCTGCTTCCCAGCCGTGGTCAACAAGCAAGGTTGCTTTTTCTGGCATCAGCTACTACGGAATGGTGGGATACTGGGCCGCAATGCAGAGGCCACCCCACTTGACTTGCATCGTGTCGTACGAATCTGCTTGCAGTATGTACCAAGCCGCCCGGCGAGGAGGCATCTACAGCAACAATTTCCAGTCTCATTGGTACAATAACCTTGTAGTCCCATTTCAAGCTGGGAAGCAAGATGGCTCACTTGGGGAAGGAGAACTTACCGCCAACCGTGTGGACTTCCCCGAGTTGTTGACGACAACCGAATACCCTACGGAAGGAGTGTGGGCTATCTTTGACAAAGTCCGCAAACTATCTGATATCGAGGTACCTTTATATCTCGCAGGTAACTGGAATGACCCGGAACTCCACCTGCCAGGGAACATTCGAGCCTACAACGGTGTCTCGTCTAAGCACAAGTGGTTGGAAATGCACACTGGCAACCATCTGGCTGCCTTCTATGAGCCAGAGCATATTGAATTGCAGAAGAAGTTCCTGGACTTTTTCCTCTTTGAAAGGTCTGATAACGGAATGCTGAATGTTCCGCGGATCAGACTTCTTCAGCACCACGGGAATGATACTTTGTGGCGCGAAAATGAGACCGCTTTTCCTCCTCCAGATGCGGAAGATGTTAGCTTCTACTTGTGCCCCCAAAGACAACTTTGCTTGAGCAAACCTCTGAGTGCACAGACGGCCTTCACTTATCAGGGCTACAAGGAAAGTATAAGTTTTTCACTTGAATCAGCTTTTTCCGATTCATTTGAGATACTCGGATCACCGTATCTTGAGATTGAGGTTAGCACGAAAGCGAAGGACCTGGATCTGTTCATCTATCTCCGTGCAATTGACAGGAATGGAAACACATTTACTTTTCCCGGCAACCACAGTGAGCCGATGAACAATTTCACAAGGGGTTATTTCCGCCTCTCCCACCGCGACGAAGCTGCGAATAAATTCAGACAGGAACGTGTTCTCAGTCAGGCTGCTGCTCCCAAATCAAGCATTGTTTCGGACAAAGTCTACGATGTGCTCGTTCCCCTGTATCCGACAGCATATTTGTTTGACAAAGGGCAGACTCTCACTCTTGAGATTGGCTCTGTGAATACTGCCGGAACTATCCCCCCAATGCGCCATGAGGGTGGCGACAGGCTTTTACAGAGGTTTGACGGAGAGAATCGCATTCTTTCCCACGGAAGATTAGTCCTTCCTCGAGTGAGACGGTAAACATCGGTGTGCTAAGGAAGGTCATCTGAGCCGCGAAATAACATTTTTCTGTGAGAGGGTTTCTTTGATGATATTTGTCACTATATATCTTGTAAGATATACTCTGCTACATATACATTGTCACGTAACATTTTTATTGCCACCCCTTTACTGTTAGGAGTGTATGAGTATATTTTTATTGGACTTCTGGTATACGGTGGCCTGGATAGTGTTCAAGACAACCCGTGGTCGTGAGTACCCTTAATTTAAAGCTACAGGGAAAATTGCCAAACTAGAATGCTCCTGTGCTCAGTTTACTCTACCATTTTGAGATGCCGCATCATGGGCATAAAGGTCCTGAGGTATATCTTGCCTATGAATTGTAGTGTCTACGTTATTGTGACAAGCTTCTTGAGGCTATATGCTACCAGGGAGATGGAGGAGGAAGAAACTCTTGCTTTGCAAAGTAGTAAAGCAGGGCCTTTATAAAGGCCTGCACTAACAAAGAACAAGCAAAGGCTCAGTCTGACAAACAAGCAAACAAGCAAACAAGCAAACAAGCAGTTCATGCATGGGAGGCACTCCAACAAAGCTCACTTTCTATCTAGGACCAGTCTCCTTCATCTTGAATAGGGTTGCCACTCTCCGAAGCGTCCAGGAGTTCCCGGACAGTCCACGGCTTGTACTTGTAACCAGGAACAGAATTCGTGTTCTCGAATGGTGTACCCTTGAGAAGGTGCTCCGCACATTTAGCGTAGTTCTCATTTGCATACTGAGCTGGGTCATGGTGCACCAGCCAGTTTCCGACCATCTTGCCCATGAGCTCCGGGTTCTTGGCAACTGCATCCCAATCAGTGTTGTGGAATACCTCGCGGTTCTTGAATCCCATCTTCTGGGCGCAAGAGACCCGTTCGAACCTATGATAGGAGTATGTATGATCAGCCTCTGTAACACATAGCGTTCTTCTGTCTATATTCAACCCAGGACTAGCTACCAAGTCTTAGCTTCATCTTCATGGGTTATTACATACCTCAAGTGGTTATGCACCTTCGTTGCGAGGGACACATCGTTCTTCCCGGCTATTTGTAAACATGCGGCCAGGGAGTACGCATCTTCCATGGCCATTGTTCCACCGCTAGCCGAGGTCGGCAAAAATGGATGTGCGGCATCACCAATCTGGATAATGCGGCCACCGGGTGACGCCCACCGCGGTTGAGGGTTACGCCAAACCAGCTTCCATTCAAGAACGGTGTGGTTTGGTGTCGCATTGATAAGCTCGGTCATGAAGGGTTCCCAGCCCTCAACGGCCTTGAGAGCCTTGTCGATCGACGTGGTCTTGGCCCAATCTTCTTTGTCATCACCGCCGTCCTCCTAGGTGACATTAGTGTCATATCAGATAGCGGAGGCTTGGCGTGTGGGGGAACATACCCTGCGAGTGAGCATATAACAAATTTCGTTTTCCGACTTGCAAGTAACCACATGCGCCCCGGGACCGGCATGTAGGAATGCACGGTCCCTGAATCCTGCAAATTCCTTCGCGATAACTGGGTTCTCGAGCGCCGGTGCCGCAGGGAAAGTGACTCGATACAGGATGAATCCCGAGCTAATGGGAGCGTCTTTGCTGCCGACTACCGATGCCCATGATTTGGTGCCAACTCCATCAGCAGCCACCACGACGTCCGCCGTGAGCCTGCGGCCGTCAGACAGAATCACACCACCATGGTCCTCCGCCTCGAAGAAATCCGCAGCCGTCGCGGAGAACTCGACCGGTATTCCGAGCTGCGAAACATACTCGTGGAGAACATTATGCAACTTTGATCGGTAAATAGCTAGGGAAGGGTCCTTGGGGTCGCCAATGGGGAAGGTCCCGATCAGTGTGCCGTCGAATTTCTTCATATTGAGCACTGGGGCAACTCCCTCTTGCCTCGCCCGCTCCATGAAGCCCGGCCATTTCTTTGGGGTGTGGAGAGCTGGAGTCGTGATTATGATCATTTCGCCTGCATCAAGAATCCATGCGTCACTTGGTCAGCCATACGTTCGATTGTGGGGGTTCCTGTGGGAGGAAGGCCACTTCCAGCTCTCTTCTGTTCTGTGCTTACCAAAAGTCTCTCCGCGGGATCGCCGTTCGATTACCCGGACATTGTGGCCCTTACGATGAGCCTCAATGGCAAATGATAGACCGGCAATGCCACCTCCAACAACGAGAATGGAGATTCCTGTGTCTTCTTCTCGCTCCATGACTGATTTTGACAATGCTGACAACTGGATCTCTGAAGTAAACCTGCTTGATTTGAATACTTACTTGCTTGGGGTCATGCTCAAATATATATAGTCATGCGGAGACGTATTAAGCCGGATCTCACGGGAATGAATTGAGCCGGATCTCACGGGAATGAATTGATACGGAGCGGACGAGTCTAGCTCCGTACCCGGGTAGGCCTCTACCTACATAGGTCATTGGCGCTAGCCAAGGCTTGCCAAGCCTAGGGACTGAAGACCTCCAGTTTCATATATATATTTAAGGATGACTTAGCCAAGTACTTCAGCAACCTTAAAAGCAATCGTTATACCCGCACGGACAACTGAGAAATCAGATGAGGATCCAGGAGTATCTACTACTATCCGCAGCTTGGGGATGATAATTCAAACTGGACAACCCAAGGGAAGTATTACTACCGCAGCAGGTGGAAATAAATGGTATGGCTCCCTCTGCAGACGAAAGGTGTACAACATATGCTCTCAACAGGTAGGTACACCTACTCCGTACCTATTTAGGTAATAGGCTATGGGCCCACTCCGAGCCCCGCCCGTAGGCGCCTAGGTCTTAGTAAGCGGCATTCGGAACCTTCACAGAGGTCACAGTTAGCAAGGCCAATCAACTTCCTGTTACCTGGGGATGTCTTAGGAGAAACTATGTCGTCATGGAAGAAGCTTCCCGATGTTTTCTCGAAGTTAGCCCAGACACCTTAATACCATTTTGATCTGGTGGTCTGCTTCGGGCGAAAGAAAAAAAAAAACAGTACCCGATCCCGAGACACAAAGGCGTGGCTAAAGCTGTGCAAAAAGAAATAGTAGGTTGTTGGCGCCTGTGTCATCTGACCTATATTGCTGCCTGGTTCTTTAGGCTAGCGACTGCATGTTTGTTTGCGTATTTTCCGGGGTGAAGCCTCCACTTTCCTCCCTTTCTCTTTGTTTTCTCCTCCAGTTGTCTGTCGGCTTGCATTCGAATGATTATTGACTGTGCTCCCTGTTTCCTGCTTCCGGCACGGACAAATATTTGCCCATGACCCAACCCCAACCACCAAACACTTTCCTCTTCGCCAGGTAATACAATACCTTCATGGTTTGGAACGTAAAGGCTGAACTCCGATCCACAGTTCATATGTACTCACCTCCATATGCCGGGAAGATACCACAGCCGGCGCAGCACTAAAATTACCTCAGGACCTGAGTTACTAGAAGGTCGGGATTTCTGGCTTACCAAAATGCGGCTCCGGAGATCAAGTCCACTTACCTCGAATCTTGCATATGATAGGAAATTTATTACCAGGCCTACATTCGCTAGCCTGCACACTCTAGGTTCAGTGTCTTCCATGGTTACTAAGAGTCACTAGTACCCTAGTGGATACCTTCGCACATTAGCGCCTGGTTAGCTACCTCTGATTGGCCTAGTAAATGCCTCAACTTCGATCCTCCCACGCCCTGTGGATGATTTCTCCATATGCCTTGGCAGCTTATATATGTTTAAATTGACTTGTGAAAGCTTCCTACAACATGTATGTTATAGTGAGCTGGAGGGTTACTAAACTTTATAGCCATCAAACCATTTGAAAGCTTCATCTACTAGGACAATATTTCCCTACTTGTTCTTCCTTTGGTCGTGGTCAACCTCGGCTCTGAGAATGGAGGAAGTTACAGGCTCACACTCGACAAACGAGCCTGAAAAGGGACTGCGGACTCTAGCAGAGGGAGCGAGCGGCGGCCCTGATATGTCAAATGTTCACTATGGGACGCAACTCCCACCCATGGATGGTGGAATGAATGCCTGGCTGTTCCTCGCTGCGTGCTTCGTTATGGAGGCTCTCGTCTGGGGGTTTGCCTTCACCTTCGGTGTCTTCCAAGCATATTACAGCGACATATCCCAATTCAAGGACTCCGGTAATATTGCCGTCGTTGGAACCTGTGCTATGGTAAAATTGAACATTTCATGTTCCAACCCGACGCGAGCTAACTTTTATCCGCAGGGAATCATGTATCTCGACCTCCCTCTTGTGTTCGCCGCCTACAGACAATGGCCCAAATATCAACGTTTCGGCTGCGCCCTAGGTGTTCTAGTAATGTGTGCGGCTCTCGGCCTGAGCTCCCTCGCCACAAACACCAACCACCTCATCGTAACTCAAGGGATATTCTATGCGCTCGGCGGCAGCATCGCCTACGCCCCATGTATCCTCCTCATGGAAGAGTGGTTTGACCGACGAAAGGGCCTCGCGTTTGGTGTCATGTGGGCCGGCACTGGAATCGGCGGTGTCGTTCTCCCTATTGTCATGGAACAGCTGCTAGGCAAGTACGGGTTCCGGATTACACTACGTGGTTTTGCAGTCGTGTTGTTTATTCTCACCGCACCTCTGGTCTACTTCGTCAAACCGCGTGTGCCTATCGCAGATAACCGACCCAGTCCGCCTGCCCCGAACTTCCGGTTCATGTTTACGTCCACCTTTGCCATCTTCGAGTTTTGCAATACTGTCGAGGCGCTCGGTTTTTTCTTGCCGTCTATCTACCTCCCGACTTACGCAGGCATGATCGGTGCCTCGACCTCCCTCCAAGCACTGACTGTTATACTCTTCAACTTGGCCTCCGTCGTCGGCTGCGTACTTATGGGCGCCATCATCGACAAACTCGACGTGACGCTTTGTATCCTCATTTCAACTCTCGGATCCTCTATCGGCGTCTTCCTCATCTGGGGCTTCTCTATGTCCCTCGCTCCTCTGCTCATTTTCTCGGTCGTATACGGTCTCTTCGCGGGCTCATACACCAGTACTTGGCCTGGTATTATGCGCGAGGTGGTCCAGAACAAGCCCTCAGCTGAATCAAGCATGGTCTTTGCCTGTCTTGCGGCCGGAAGGGGCGTCGGGAATTTGGTTTCCGGGCCCCTTAGTGAGGGTCTTATCAAGGGGTTGCCGTGGGAGGGTAACGCCGGGTACGGGTATGGGAGTGGATATGGAACCTTGATTGCTTTCACAGGCGTTACAGGCGTTGTGGGTGGTGGGAGTTATGCAGCGAGGCGTATGAAGTGGTTGTAAATTCTGCTAACCTATCCTTACGGCCTACGGACTTGGTGGATTATGGTGGATGTTTGACAACAGTTGATATACGAGCGCCACTGCCTTTAAGTGAGGCTATAAATCGCATAAGCAAAATTACATGGTTTTCTGTGTGTGTGCCAGTAATACTTCTATGGACTTGATGACACGAGTAACAATTCTCAATGAACTAGAGTAATAATCCAGCCGTCTCCGCTGCAGTATCGTTTCCAACAAATCAATTTATACAGGTGGTGGATTGGAGTTCGCAAACATTGTACCAGACCTTATCCGGGTCTTACGTCTATTAGTTGGTGTCTTCATTTCTGGCAAACAAAAAACACAAAAATTACAAGCTAGTGGCGCTAAAAATTAGAATCCGGTATGAAGATCGGATTTTCGTACATACACTAACTAGATAATCCAAGACTCTTGCAGTAATGAGTGACAACCCGACAAAATGAGGATTAGAGAACCAAAAATATGCAAAAACATACAACAGTGAGGATTCGCTGGTGGTCACCCACCCAACTACTAACTCACCGGCGTGTGGCTTAAGTACGGCTGAGCGGACGGGAAGCCTATGGTCGTATGTAGCAGATTATGTGTTGAAGGGAATAATAGAGTATTAAAATCAATTAATGAGTCTGCGTCAGAAAAATAAGCGCACAATGGTCAGAGTGAGAACTGAGCGAGAGCTAAATAAGAATTCTTCAAGCCGATGCGACCACCGTACTGACCCTCTTAGCTAAGCGAGTATAGAATATTACCGGGCACGAGCCCTTATCTGAAACGGCAAATCTTTTGACTATTATAGGCTCTCGGTGGGATGACTTTCAATAGGGGCAAGAAATTAATTCTCGGATACGAGTTCTGAGGAATATTAAGCCTCTCCTATCTGGTATTCCAGGAGGATAGTATAGAAGACGTTAGGTGCTTTGCTCAAAAATATCAACTTACAACTCACATATATATTCTTGGACAATATACTATAGGAGGAATATACTAAACAGCATGTAGGAACTTGCATGAATGTTTCATAAAGCATATGAACTGAATAAAGTTGTAAAACTGCCTACCATCTTTATATTTTTGTAATTAGAGAGATAGAAGATAGGAAATAAGCGGTGGTAGCGTTAGGCGCTATATTCTTCTTAATTCTATAGTTCGTGATGTAGGTTAAAGAAGGCGACTATATATTAGAACTTAGGACATGGTACAACTTGGAAGGACTTAAAGTGAAATTTGAGAGCAGAGACATCTAGACTAGAAAAGGAAGCTCTAGTTAAAAGAGATTCTGGAAAAAATGTATTGCAGAGAGCGATTGCTCTATCGATATTTCTCAGCCCATTTCTATTTTTCACTCAGAACAATGCCTGAGCTGTGTTTCTCAAGCATGTAGCTCCTCCAGCCTGCTTTTTCTAGGTCGATATCTGAGTCTCCAGACAAGAACTTCATGAAAACACCATGTGTTACAACCACGATATGTTTCCTTTGTTCATCCTTCAATTGATCGGATAATTCTGCGATACGAGATCTCACTCTCTTTGCCCGCTCCTTTACTGCCTCATCTTCAGAGGCATAAATACCCTCCTTCACTTGCCAACCGTCCGGTAAATCTTTAACGCCTAGTCTCGGGAAAGCCTTCTCTAAGGCCGGAGATGTGGATCCAGTGTCACAGGGAAGTGCACTTCGTTCCTGCAAATCTGGATCCAAGATAAGGGTCGCACCATTTTCGATACCTTGGCCAGAGACTTGATCAAAATAGCGTTTATCGAGGACGTGTGGGAAAGCAGCGAGCGTGGTTTGGATGGCGCGCCGCAGTGGTGAAGTAAGAATTATGCCCACCTGTGGAGCATGAGAAAACGTTTGAGTGAGCCGTGTGGCTTGCTCAAAGCCAAGAGGCGTTAGGCCAGGGTCAAGTTGAGAGAAGTCTTTGGAAACATTGTGGGTAGATTCCGCGTGACGGACAAGATGGACTTCCAAAGCCATAGCTAGAGAACCTGGATTGAGTAGCCATCTGTTGCAAATCCTCCCTTTATAATAGTTATAGCAACTTAATGAAACAATCTCTAGAGTATATTGCGTGATTCTTTCTCGTTCGTTGAGTGGTTATTATTATAATCATAAAAAGTATAACCGTATCTCGATGTTCTAGGCTAGCGATATTAGTAACGGCCGGTGTAGACCCGAAGTCTATCTTTAGACCCACTTAATTATAAACTTCGCAAGGGAAACCCTGTCGTTTGGCGATGTGATCGAGTCTAGATAGGGCTGAAGATCAAGGGTCCAATAAACCAAAGATCATCACTAGGATTCTTTGCATAACTGTAAGACCCATCGTTCGATTTGGATTGATTAAAAGGCGAAATGTAAATCGTAACAGATATGACACATTAATTTCCGAGAGGCAGATCAAAACTATGGCTAAATAACGATAATACCAAGGCAATTTAGCACGAATGTGTTGGAGGTAGAAAAGAAAGGAAAAAGAGTGTTTGTTGTCGGTCTCTTCACAAACTCAATGTTAGCAGCCCGGTCACTCCGGCGAGCACAATGATTTTTCTACGTGCCAACAACCCAGTCAGTATCTTGTTGTTTCTGGCTAGGTTGCTGCTTTGTCCCGGGTTGCTTTCCCTGGTGGTGTGGCCATCCCCAAATGTGGTGCTTCTTCTGAGGCGCAACATTATCTATATGATATTGTTATTATATAGCAGACGCAAAAGACGAGAAAGTGATATTTTACCATTTGCTACACCAGCAAAAGCCTCATTAACATGAGATTGAGGCTGAGTAGACTCGGGCTTTTGATTCTGCGGCTCTTGCTCGGGGGGCTTTGCTGCGCTAGGGGGATCAGGGGATGTAGGGGCATCCGTTGAGTCGGTTGAGGTTCGGCGATGGAACGCGTCAGATGCTCTACGGATGAAGTCCGACATGGTGGATATGAATGCTTGTGACTTGTTTGTGATATGGGTTTGACGATATTTGTTGCTGTCCGTCAATAGGCAAGTTACGATACAGAATTTCTGTTCACTAAAGCCCTCTATATAGTTGGGCAATAAGCAAGGCGAATGATGTCATACAGGCTCATTAGTACAAAGGTCTCATGATCACACTGTCATTATGTTATAGATACAAATAAACCCCATAATGGCTATTAGGTATATTGAACGGTAGATGAGGTCATGACGTGCGACACTCACGATGCAAGAGAGTTTTAATTCGTGTTCCGTAGTAATTTTACCTCGGAGGTTAGGAGGGGGGTTCGTATTTCTATGCCTATTAGGCTTGACAGGCCGTAGAGGGGTTCATAGAACCATGGTTGGGAATTGAAGAAGGTCACTTGAGTTAATCCTGATCCACTTACGCAAATGATATTGGTAGAAAAAGGAACCCTTGACAGAAAATCTATACATGCGTAAGCACCGAGAACGACAATTAGTTAATCTAATAGTACGAAAGCTTTAACTAATAGTTATAGGAACAACACTTACGTAATTTATATCATTCCACTGTCATTGCCATTTGCACTATCGAATCTGGATAAAAAAAAGATCAGCCTTGAAGGTTATAGCGTTGACCTGCTTCGTGCGTGGTTCGATTGAGTCTACCTCTATGCGCCCGTCTGAACCACTTTTGTGAACAACAACGCAGCGGAAAGCGGTCCAGAAGGAAAGAGATGACTAGAAAATTGTGTATATTTCAGGAAATCCAGGGGCGTTATTCTAAGATCAATCAGACCAAGGGTCATATCCTTCGGGCCAGTCCAACTCTTCCGCGAGATCCCACCATCGAATCTCTTCGGACACATCATCGAGTGCTGTATTATGTTCCCAACGTGGAGTAGACCGAGAGGCGGGAAACTTGCCCTTGGACTTGCTTTTGCCATATCTTTGTCGGTTCCGTGCGAGCCTGTGCTCTTCCTGGAGTTGAATTTTTTTCCGCCCATACTTTAAGATCCTCCGGGTTCCTGATACACCAGATGACGACATCCCGTGCTGCATATGCATCCTCCAAAGCACGATGCCCGCAATTGCTAGTTTGTATGTTCAAGCCCAAAAATTCCTTCGCAAGTGTTTTCAACGCCCAGTAGCGGGTCAATGGCTTTGTTGATGGGATGGAAGGGTAAACAGTCTCAGCAGTCAATATCGCAGAATCAACAACCTTTGCATGAGATATGCCTAGTACTTCAAGATCGTAGTGGAGAGAATGACCAACCAACACGGTCGAATCGTCCATAAACTCCCACAATTTATCGCGCGCCTCTCGCCAGCTTCTAAATGCTGCACCACAGGCAACGGCGCTAGTCATGATGGCCTGTGTCACACCACTGAACTTATATCTCCAGTCAAGTACCTCCTCGGATGGATTAACATAACGACTTATAAGCACTTCGCCGGTCAAAAAGTTGATCGCACTGAGAAAAGCGAGCGTTTGGCGACCGTTTCTGACTCCGACCATCTCACAGTCAATGGCGATGGCACAAATAGTGCCCGCAGCTTGTAGCCTCGTGCCAGGTGTCTCTCGAAAGTGGTAGGTCGGAATTGATCCTTTGCATGGGCGTTTCTTGTTTCTTACGGTTGTGGGACCTATGATATATCCTTCCGTCTCAAGACGATTCCATGAATGGCACCTCGAACGTAGATATCGCAAGATGAGATCCTGCTCCAGAAGGTGTATATCTGTTGGAGAAGCTGCAGTGCCATATGCAATACCTGGTCGAGCTTTCGTTGAAATGAATGTAAGCCTCAAATTACTCAGTGGGTAGATACGAGGCTCCTTACCTAGTATAGGGCCCTCTGTGACGCTTAGTACTGACATAGAAGCCAGTAAACTATGTGACAAATGACTATCTGGAATTTCCAGTCCCTGCTCAGAGGGTTTCGGGGGCTCCTCGGAGGCACCTGTGTGGACAGATATCGACTGCACAGGGGGTGTCACCACTGCGCTTGATAATAGTTCACTTGGTGATGATATCTGGGGAACATCGTTTGGTATATCCAGTGAGGTGGACTTGGCATAATAGCTTTGGTAATGTTGTATAATCGCCATCTCATCCTGAAAGGTTTTTTCGCAAACAGGACACCGGAAAGAGTGACCCTTCTTTTGGAAATGATTTTTAACACCAGTCAGACTCCGAAAATTTTCTCTCTCACACCCAGGACAGTAGAATCGAATAGAAGATTTTTTCTCCATGTTAATAACATTGAAGCCGATCGGAATGATAACCGTACGCAGGCACCGCGTGAAGAACAGATATAGAGAGGTGTCGCGCTCTTTATTTGTCTTCCCAACACTTGGACTGGTGTTAAGGGGTAGTCTACACTATGTAGGCTAGGAGAGGAGGAGGGAGAGAGTTGATTGCTAAGGATAAGAGTTCTGCCAACTATCTACCAATGAGGGGTTGATGTCTGGGGTATCACATGGTGGCCTTGGGCCGTTACCACAACAACTGGTACCCAAGGCATACACGTAGTCAAATTCGTGCATGCTGCAGCCGGAAACTATTGGCAAGTACAGGGGTTTTCGAACGACACTGCGATACGCTGCTTCTCCACAACTCCTGCGCGGTCATGCGATTTCATTATTTCAGTCTGCCCTACAGATGGCAAAGCCACTTGTTAAAAAGTGTGTCCGCTCAGGAAGCATTCTGGGGTGCCAAGAGACTGTTGAGGCGTAATACTTAGCCTAATACTGTTCTCACCTAGGCAGAGCTATTCTTTTTTAGAAAAGACATGTCAAGCCTCTGGCTTACGACCAACCATCAGATACATAGGCGTGAATAGCTTCTCCTTTCCACCCGCAACAAGACAGTCTGCGCCCTCAGCAAGCGAATCAGCAGTCTTCCGTGATCCCTTTGGCTCAACGCCAATCATCTCAAGTACACCAACAATGCCATGCGTCAGTCCACGGCCAACATGGGTCATGCGGATTAGGGTCGGCAGGTCCCAAAGACTCTGCGTGTATCTCAAATCACCGCTGAGAGCCCAGTACCAAGGAAGCTCATCGTTGCGATCGGCAAGATCCTCACTGACCTCAAGCACGAACCCAGCCTTCTTCATCGCGTCTAGAGCGACAGAGATCCTCTCCATATTGCTAATTCCATTCCCTTGCTCGATACGAAGACGAATCGCACGGTGACGGAGGTCATCGTTGTCGTAGTTCTCGGTCATCAACCACTCGTAAACACCAAAGACGCCGCCAGGCTTGAGGACCCGGAAAATCTCGGAGTAGATTCCTTCCAGACTCGGAGCATGCACGGTAGCTTCGATAGCGTAGACAGCGTCAAAACTGTTATCGGGGAAAGTCATTTGCATAAAGTCGCCCTTGGTAAAGCTGGCCTGATCACTGAGACCTTCCTTCTGTGCGTACAGAGTATCACGCTCAACTTGGTAGTCGTTGTTGTTAAGGCCGAGGATATTACACCTGGTGAACTTGGCGATTTTCCTCGCAGGACAACCAACACCACAACCAACGTCGAGAACCCGTTGACCCTCCTGGATACCCATCTTCAGCGCAAGGTAATGTTCGTGTCGAGCCAATGCCTGATTAAATGCCTCGCTCTTGCTGAATCGACAAAAGTGGAAACTCTGCGCCCAGCCATACTCGCAGAAATCGGTCGCGAGGTTGTAGTAGTGTCGGGTGAGGGTTGCGTATTCCTTGCGTCTGGTTTCGCGGGTTTTGGAAGTCTCGTCATCGGCACCTTTGTTATCCCAGTGCTTAAAGTATTTGTCCACGGCGACTTTTTGAGCACCCTTGTTCTTCCATGGTATTCATGAATGAGTTTTGATCCTGGCCTGCCTTGCCATGTAGCGCTTGCTTGAAATCTCATCTCGCTTGTGGTCTTAAGGCTCGAGAGTAATAGCAGCCATTTTTGGAGTGTCCGTCAGGGAGGGATGCGATTGGTGAGGTGGAAGAAAGGATTGTGAATTGGAGATTTTCAATTGGAGTGAGATGGGGAAGCTATGCATATATATGAAACTTGAACTATGTATACAGGGTGATCACCCGCAAGGAAAGATAGCGTATATTAATTTATCAAGCGAGGATTTATAGGTTAAATACCTACAGTTTATTTTTTCCCTACCTTTTTCCGCCATCTAGCCAACAAACTGAGAAGAGCGAGAAGGTCTATAAAAGCAAACATCTAAAACGACTACCTGACGACATTACCGAAAAACAACAATTAGACAGACAGATAAAAAGACTACCTATGAGACAACCAAGAAAACTAGAGCCGTATAAAATAATCCCAACTTTATTTCCCTGCAAAGTTATACGTACCATTCCCACAGAATCAAAACAGCGTCCACCTAGAAAGGAACCAGCCCCAGGCTGCAGATAAGAAATCCTGGAAACGGTAATACGTCAATTATCCAGCAAAGGAGCGGCAATGGCCCGATACCCCTCAGAGTTCTTAATCCAACTTAGACACCAACCACCGAGTAGCATCGCCAGCATCCGCAACGTAACCGAAGTGGGCGGAGGTGATGATAAGAGTGCCTTGACAGACCATATCTCCAACAGCGCAGTAGACCTTGGTCTTCTCCTTGTCAAAGCCCTGTATCTGGCCCTTCTCCTGGGCGTTACGGGTGTAACCGAACAGAGCAACACCCTTGATCTTGGCCTGAACGTCCGAGGAGAGCTTCTTGATTGAGCCGGCCATAACAGCAGTGCCCTGGCTGTATTTTGCATATTAGTATGGTTCGTACTTATTCTTTTTGTATGTAAGAACAAACCTATAGCCACCAGCAAGGATCTGGGTGTCCGGGCACTTCTTCACAGCCTCCTCGAATAGACCTTGGGCCTCGGCAATAGCGACCGGCGAGGTGTTGTCGGGGAGTGAATTCGACGCCAGATCCGCAGTGTACTTGGGTCCAACACCCTGGCAAGCAACCTTGCCGGGCTTCGACCTCTTCAGATCGTTGCAGACAGCGGGTCCGACGGACTGACCCTGTCATTTGGATATATTAGTATTTACATGGGTTTGAAGGAGATAGTGGAAACGTACCAGAAGCCCAGACTCGCTGCTGGCACGGGCAAAGATGAAGGTAATATCCTTGCAATCGCCATCGCGCAATTCATTTCCCGCGGAAGCTAAATAGAACCAATATGTTAGTCAATATAAAATACCCGCAGGGCCTGAACTCACAAGCGCGAGCTTCGATATCTATAGGGCTTGCAAAGGCGGCAGTTGCTAGAGCCAAGGCGAAAAGAGAGAACTTCATAATGGGCGTAAAAGAGGGGATAACAAGTAAAAGAGTGGTTTCTAGTTTGCTTTCTAGTGAAAATAATTTAGACAGGTACCAGCCTGGTCTTATATCCATTCAACGGGTATACTTCGGGCTCGAAAAATCCGCCATGAAACTTTGATATCGACCATGTTCATTGGATCTGATTAATGTGTCTGCCATTCCAGCCATTCGGGACTTGTGTTCTCTAACAAAAAGGGGTTTCATGTTCTTCCTTGTTCGGAGTTCGATACCTGATTTAGTAGTAACGCACAGTAGTGGGTCCGGATCTGAAAAAAGGGGTCTCGAAAAGTGCCGAAGTAATTGAATCAGAATACCGCACAGGAGATATTTAGTGTAGCATGATTGGAAGTATCATACATTGAAAGCCTACTTTTGTCAAAATGTTTCACAGGGGTGCGGGGTGCCGGATCTGGAAATTTAGTCGAACGCTTTGCCGCAACGGGAAGTCTCAAATTTGAGGAAGCCCCATACAATTACTCATAGTGAACCCATCTGCTCGCCGGGCTACGACCAATTATACAACCAAAGGCTACGATATACAAACTGGAGAACTGCAATATATGCGTAATATGGCAGCGAGTCAATTGACAGTATATCTGGAGTCTTCCTTCCATCATGTAATGACTGCGCGGCAAATAGATTGAGAGGAGGCCTACCGGAAAACGAGAAGGCGAGGGAGAAATGCCGTCAAAGATCGGCGCGCCTTTTTGGCATTAACACCGGCACTGACGGTCAGATCCTCCCTCGGTCTACGCCTCCAGTGTTCGAGATTCCGGAGGCCCCACCAACCCTGACCCCTGCCATGGGGGATTAGAACATAGGCGATATTCTGGATCTCCCAAGCCCGCGCTTTACCATACAGGATAATTATCTTCCGTTTCCGTGGACGTCCTTGAATAGCAGACACTGCATGCCCAGTGTCGCCGACTACTTTCAACATTCAACAGAACAGCGCTTCATCAAAATCGAAAGCAAGCTAGCGGCCATTTTAGCTCACAGGCTGCCCGCCCTCCCATGTTCCGTATATTTAGCAGGAAAAACGATAGCAAAAACATACAACAGTGAGGATTCGCTGGTGGTCACCCACCCAACTACTAACTCACCGGCGTGTGGCTTAAGTACGGCTGAGCGGACGGGAAGCCCTGTTTTCCACACCCTATGGTCGTATGTATTATGTTACGTGTGGAATATAATTATAGAGAGTGAATCATTTAGAACCAATTGCAAGTTTAGGGTGAGAAAGGTGAGTGCGCAACGGACAGAGTGAGAACTAAGGTTCCTGCCAATTTGAAAGTTTGCTCAGCATAGGTACGGCAGCCGATATGGGCCAAACCTCATACAAATTGCTAGAAACTACTCCGTATAGGGTTAATAAAAGACGGAGTTGTCATCTATTTCAATTGGCTTATAGGTAAAATGAATGGATGACTCAGAAATTCCTAACCACTTGGGCAAATGTTAGTGATTACATCCAGCCCTATACCTATTTGGGACTAGTGCCACTCTTATTGATGATGGATAATGATTCCATAATCCCGATGAGATGGATTTCCAAGGTTCTTGAGCCGTCTAGACGACTTGATCCTAAGCTATATAAACTCCCAGACCCACGTCTGATTTCTTTTTCTAATCACAAAAAGAATAACCTCAATCATATTTCAATTGTGCTATTTGACCAATCTAAAACTAAAACTATGTCGAACCCACTTGCCCACGCCAAGATTGCTCTCCGCCGATCCAGTGAACGTGGATACGCTGAACATGGCGGTTGGCTCAAATCTTTCCATACTTTCAGCTTCGCCAGCTATTACGATCACCGATTCCAGAATTTTGGAAGTCTGCGCGTTCTAAATGAGGACCGTGTCGCAGCGCGCAATGGGTTCCCGACGCATCCGCATCGCGACGCGGAAATCTTCAGCTACATCCTAAATGGTGAGCTTACGCACCGGGATAGCATGGTTAAGAAGGGCTCCGAGGGGGAGCAAGGGAAACAATTTTACCGAATGAAGCGGGGAGATGTACAATTCACCACAGGCGGAACGGGTAAGTCTCTTGAACCTCCAATGTACCCTATAGTCAATTGAAGCTGACGTGAGAAAGGAATCGCACACTCGGAGCAGAACGAATCCAACAAGTCGGTTCACTTCCTTCAAATTTGGGCACTTCCCTGGAAGCAGGGCCTCAAGCCACAGTACCACACCATGGCATTTAGCGAGGAAGCAAAGCGCAAAGCATTTGTTCCTATCTTGTCCCCGCTTGCTGCGGGACCTGAAGCTACCCCCGCACAGGAAGATGCTGCCGTGCCCAAAATTTCCGGTACTATCCCTATTCATGCTGATTTCGTCATGGGTGCTGGAATTATTGAGCCGGCCACGACATTTAAGTGGACTGTTGGCGCCGGAGAAGCTGTCGAGTCCAGGAAGAAGCGGAATGTTTATATTCACCTGCCCATGACCAAACAGGGCAAGTCCAAGGTTATGATCGATGGTAGGGAGGATGCCGTTCTTGAGGAGGGCGATGGGGCCTTTGTTACAATGGTAAATGCTGGAGATGCGCTCCGCGTGGAGAGTGTCGGGGAAGTAGAGGCGGAGGTTATTGTGCTGGATAGCAACTGAGAATCACCTCTTTTGAACTGAGTTTTCGTTGATGACGTTGTATGTATATTAGGAACCCAAAGACAAATATCAGGCATCTGTGCTCGTTTTATCAGCTTTTTACATTGTTTCGCACTTCCTTGCAACAAGGCCTCGACCAGATATTCGGGAGAATAATGGCGTTCTTTGGAATCAAAAAAATATTTATGATATCATCTTCGTCCGTTCTGTGAGGAATACCTAAATTTGCAACACTGTGCCATCTGATGGCTTTCTTCACGAGTGCATTCACATAGGGTAACTTCTCGCGGTGGCCGTTCACAGAATCGCAATCAGACCCAAAGTGAACCCTAAAACCGCCAACTGTCCAATCGATGCCATATCTTTGCCGCCTACTCTAGGTGACAAACGTCGAGAATCGAGAGTAATAACCAAAAGACTGCTGGTATGAAGAAAAGAGTTAATATTTAGAAGAAGAAGTGGGATACGACGACATCAGATCCCGATCTGGCCAGATGCGGCGCTGTACTTTAAATGGTTGAAAATGTCTTTGATCTTACTGCATATGTCCATCGCCAACTGTTCAGTCTGATAGTATTTTAATGTGTGAAGAAAAAGAAGTTTGATTACAAAAAAGAATTTAAAAACCACTATCTAAGCGGAATTGTCGGCGCAAGACCAGGCAGCCGAACCTCCGGACTTCTTGTAGCTGTTGATAATGCTGACAACAGACCCGTAAGTACCTCCGATCATCAAGAAAGTTCCAGCTATTATGACGAAGAAGCACCATCCGACCATGAGCATCCATCTGGGCGACCGGCGACCGTCTTTACGGTTCCAGTTGTCATACAGCCACATACCACCCATTGGCTGGAAGCACATGGGAGTACCGAGTAAAGCGCCCACAAGCGAGACGAGATCACTGAACACGGGAATAGCGCTAGCAATGATATAAGCGACCAAAGCAGTCCCGATAGTGCAGCTAAGCCAGACCACCCAGTGCGTAATAGTGTTGGATGCCAAATGGCGGGAGCCTTGTAGGATGCGGACAAAGACGTATTTTCCAGTGATCTAGATAGCTGTTAGCTTAGGTATACGACTTTTGTTATCAATAGAGATTCTTACGTGAATGAATAGCAATGTGCTGACCAATAGGCCTGGCAGAGCAAACCCATAACTCACTTTCTTGACGACTGGACCAGCAGAGCCAAGAGCAGGGGATGAAACGTATGATCCACAGTAGTAGTAGATAACAATGCCGATCGCAAGATAGAACACCGTGACAACTCCCTGGCAGAGGAACAGCGATCGGTTAAAATGACGGGGGTCCCGCATCTCTGCTGCAATAGAGAAGAATGCTGGAGTACCGGCATACGCAAACACGATGGTAGATAAAGCGGTCATGGCATCGGTAAAGTCTGGATTGTTGACAATTTTGTAGTCAGGAACCCAGACAGCGTCTGTCGGTGCGGCCGATGGACGAGGTTGGATACCAACAGCGACAGTGACGATCATGACTAGGACGATCAGGTTAGAATAGGCGTAAAGAGCACGAAAAGAATACTCACTTGAAGTCAAGATAGAGACCAGACCAATCCAGGCGAGCCAAGAGAGACGACCTAGTGTTTGGATACTACCGAGTACGCATGCTACAATAGCAGCAATGGCAACATAGACTGCCGTGCAAACGGCGTGGTCGGAGACAGCATTGAGACCGATAGAGATCCCTAGCATTCCCGAGCCGGCGGCGAAGACCCACCCTATTGCGGGTCAGTAAGGGACTCTTATGACTTCGTGTATTGTTTTTTTTTTAGGATTCTCAACTCACAGAGAACGAAGGCACCTCCGAGTATGATTCTTCCCGTGCGGCCGAATAACAGCTCACCGACATCGTCAATACCGTAAACCTCGCGATGTCGAAGTTTGAAGACACCGATTATGTAGTCGGACCATGTTGTGATGGCTGCAATAGCACATAGACATATTACGCCAGGAACTATGCCTAATGCATCGAAAGCGACGGGGATTGAAAGGACACCGAGACCAATTTGGGTTTTCATCATCAAGACGGATGTTCCTAGCCATCCTACCTACATTGTATAGAGTGATTAGTACACGGCACCGCGAGAGTTACAAGGTTAGGCAACATACATCGCGATAATTCGGACCTTCTTCGGTGATTTCTCCAAAAACGGCATCATGTTGAGCCTCGAGGATCTGCCCTTCACGTGAAGGGGCAGGACTTAATGATTTCTCTTGCTTCTCTGACATAGTGGAATAATTGAAAAATGCAGATGGGTAATTAGGGCGGGAATGGGGTCCCTTTAAACCGGCTATCCGGTCATTAGACTTCCCGGTCTGTCTTTGCCCAGACCGGTGCGGTGTTTCTCGCCATCCGCCAAGATTTTAGGCTTCAGGGTCGTCCAGGGGGGGAATCTTAAGATCGGGTGAGCCGTTCCGACACGCCACCCATGCAGAGATAAGGCTTGACAGTTATCTTTGGCTTGTAATTAGTCTCATTTTTGCACTGGTCGATCTTTATCTTTGATTGAAATATTTATCTGAACGATGAGGTAGTGTACGATACTAGTATTTCCGGGGATTTAGGATCATCATAGACATTTTCCCCACAAGTTTTAGTCCAACCTCTGCCCACTTTTCTTAATGCGGGGAAGCCCAAAACGACCTTTGCCTTCTCAAATCCCTCATATTCTTGGGAATATCTCCACTAATTATCTGGGGGTGGGGGCTTCCTATCCTTTCTCAGAAGGTGGTTCCATACTGTTCCATATACTTGACCAATTGAACTTCTTCAGACTTACCGCTCAAATTTGGAGTACGTGTCATTGACCCTGCCGACCCCAATTTACGCCCCGTTATGAGACACTCTATCTCGGCGGAAAGTCTTGCCTCGGACATAGCCGCATATGGAGATTAATGGATAATCTACCATTACATAAAAGTTTGGTTAGTGGCGCAACTTTCCGTGGCTCAAGTATTTCTTTGAATGTCACATTAAATTTCTCCAATGTTACCTCTCAGTAGGGTACACAACTATCCGATCCAAATCCGCACCCTTGTAATCAAACCCGTTGTATAGTCCCCCGACCGTGATGGTATTCTTCTTCCCCTTGTTCATTGTCAGCTGCAGCGGGGTCGAGAGAATGACCCCTTTGTGGGTATCTCGTTGGTATAGAGTCTGTATGCTCGAAGGATCTCCGTTGACCACCACACTGCTGATCCGACGTAGCTGCCATGCACCGCCGATTCTGTCCGGGGTACCTCCAGCTATCGAACGTATTAGAATATCAGAATCACAATCTAGCTTTAGGCAATACGTCAAGATGTACTTACGTTGGTCGCCAAAACCCAAATCGTCAGTGTCTGATAACATTGTTAGTATCATGTGGGGACACTGAAATTAAGAATTTGCCAACCCACTCTGATAGTAGAATGACACCCATTGCGGTTTGCCCGATCCCTCGATATTTTCAAACGTAACAGTACTGTCGTTTCCATATATTCCAGTAAGAATAACGCCATCGGTACCGAAGTTCTGTTCAATAAAGCATATTAGCTATATATAGTCCAATGTCTGAAATAATAGAACTATACTCACAGCCTCCTGCTTATATGTATCACCGTTCGTCGTCGCCTTTTTCGCGCTGTATGTTATTCCCTTGATAGGGTTCCAGTCCCCGGTTTTCCTAATATTCAGTTAGTATGGATCACATGGTAAAAGCAAAAGACAGCACACGTACACGTCAAGATCGTAAACATCGTGCCACTCTAACTCAAGAGTCTTCTTAGACTCATCAGTCTGAACTGGCAACCAGATATAACGACTGTCCCAGACAGAATTGGAGTCCCATTGATCTCCGATGTATAGGTGCGTTGTCCTTTTCGTACCCTCGATTCTGAGCGTGTATCCAGACTGCGAGTTAAAAGTCCGCGTATTTAATGGTGCGATAATAAACGGTTGCGACCAGGGGCCGCTTAGTGAGTCGGCCCGAAATGCCACCACGTCTGAAAGGTTAGCCAAGCAATTCATACATCGTCATGAACTGGACCTCTTACTATTTGGTCTATATCCAGTTTTGTGGCTCATAAGTGCCCAGTAGCTTTTCTCTGTTTGCATAATAGTTGGAGCCTCAAGATCGAATTTTGGAAATCGGTACACGGCCTTTTCGAGAGCTGTGAGGTTATTATTCATGCTTGAGATATACACATCTCGTCCATCTCGACTATCTCCGTTCGAGTAGAGGGCATATGATCGGCCGTCCTTGTAGTCAGTGAATAAGCCGAAATCCTGGGACCAGTTTCCAAGGGGCGCTGTTGCGTCAACGAATTTGTACGGCCCGCCGATTGTGGATGACACTGCATGGCCTTGGAGAAGGAGCCCGTACGTCGAATTGTCTGCATGCCACCACATCTGTTTAATTAGCATTGGAAGGCGAAACATTGAGGGTCCGCATGCGTACATGATAATCCTCAGTCTCGGGGCTATAAGCCACTTTAGGTCGTTGGATCACGCCACCAGGAGCGATATAAGGGTGTCCCTTGATTGGGGCTGTGCATGTTAGATTATTGATTGATCTCCAGCACGGTGATGGAGAGTTACCTAGGGCCAGTCCCCCCGATTTCCAGGTACTCAGATCCTCCGAACTATAAACAGAGACGCCTCCGCCTTCTGGCTCCTCTTCCGTCTTATGTTCACCGAACCACCAGAAAAGGCCGGACTTCTGATCGAAGGTAATTCCGGCACCGTGCGCATTGATGAAGTTCCCATCTGTGTCGCGCCATCTACCCCCGGGGACAATGTATTTACTTTTCGCCGAGACAGCCAAAAGGGTAGCCAGAAAAGCTGATAACAGTCGCATCTTGATGGTGTTGTGCCAATTGTCTTTTGGGATGTCAGAAATCAATCCAATTTGCCAAATTAGAGTTGATTTATAGCCTCATCTAGTTGTCGGCCTCTATTGTACCGACATTGCGGGGTAAAAGGAAGACGTTATATTCTTCATCTTGGCATGAATACTTTGTAGTTTGGATTTAAAATATTCCCTTTCATGATTTTGTTATACCCCTTGTGCGTCTAGGAGGTATATATTTAGTACATATCTAGTGTATTTGATCTACTGAGGCTCGCCATTTATGTATACTACTATCCTAGTTCTATAAAAATTATCATAGCCTACACGGCCCTCAAACGCCAAGAACCTTGGTAATTTCATCTCACAGTCTTGGAATAAACCGGAGAAGCAATAAAGTTCAAATAATGCTGACCTTTTATTGGATACCCCGAAGAGGCTAACGAGCGACGGAAGTTGATTCTCCGTCTATTCTATTCCATGACAATAGGGACTAAGGCCTGGCCCACATTTAAACGCTATCCTTTGAGGCTAAGCAATCTAAGCCAGTGGACAGTTCCACTTCTAGATGATCACAGTATTCAACCGCGAAGCTAGTGAGAGAAGAGAGAATGATTCAATGAATACGGAAGAAAGAGAGCTCTATCTAGCCAGGAGACAGATTTCAGACAGCAACATCTCAACGATGCATGCATTTTATGTAGCGGGTTAGTTCGCAAATAATCGTATCTATGAGTATCGAAGATGAAAGAGATGCAAGAGGTGCCATTAAAGATACATAGACATTTATGTCTATTTTCTTCTCAGCTTTAAGCCAAGATGTACGTCAATGCTAGATTACAGGTATTTATGGTGTAGGAACGTCTCTAGTCTCCCCTATCTACTCCGAGGGATGGTCAACCTAGAAAGGCAGGATACTGCAAGGAGCAATGAAAGTGAATGAGAATATGAGCTTGCGTTGGCTTCACCAAAAGGCTACTAGTCAACAGCACCACGTAGAGGTCCAAGCTCGCGGCTGTTGGATCCCCTGGGACGCCCACTGCAGTCCCAGGAGACCCCGGTCTTCATGAAAGACCGGTCGGGTTACTCCTCCTTGGAGCTAACCCGTTTGTCGTTGCATAATCTCGGTTGGGGTCGGGGTCGGGGTCGGGGTCGGGGTCGGGGTCGCTGCGAGTCGGGCATTGCCGATACACGTCTTGCAAGATCTCAGTCGGGGATAAGGTCTCCGGTGGCCTCTGGGATACTGGCTCTCTGCATTGCATCGTGCAACGCAAGTCAAGCTTCACTGGAAGCCCAATGTCTGCAACAGGCTGGCGAACTTATATGCTCGGTGTGACCAAGGTTCAGACTCGCTCGATGTCCATCACGTCTCCGTTGACGATTCGAAGCTTTCACTCGGCCGCTCGGCCGTCACACCACATCTTTGCGGCCATCTCAACCTTACCTATCGGTCGGATACCTCAATGTCCATCACGTCTCCGTCGGCACTTCGAAGTTTTAACTCGGCCACTCGGCCGTCACATCCGCATCATTGTGGTCATCCCAAACTGACCCTCGGTCGGATAGCTTGTGTGGTTAGATGTGTTGATCAAGCGCGTGCTGCCAAGGTGTGGTCGGGGGACACTGGTGCCCACACACCGAGAACACGACACAAGGCACTCATAGCTCATAACTGTCATAACTCACGATTCTCATGACTCATAAGAATATACTCGCCTCTGAATTCTGGTGAGTATACTTCATATTCAAGGGGGACAGGGATCTATCTGGAAAGAGGGTCGTCTGGCAAATACAGACGAGGTGCTCATACCGGAAGGTTGCTAGTTTGCTCATGTAGGTTGGACCCCGATAGTATCAGACTCCGCTCAGGGCTGCCCTGAACTGTGCGTGCAATGAGCTCAAGGCAACGAGTGCCTTGCGTTCTTCGCCCTAAAACCTAGTGGAAGGGTGCTTTTACCATCAAGTTGTAGAACTGTCATGATAAATGATAAAACAGATGGGTGAAGGTGATGGGGGTATTGGACAGTAGATGGTTGGGGTAGTTGTAGGAAGGAAAATTGAGAGAAAGGAAGGGGGGGACGGCTGCCCATTATATGTTGCCCAAGGGATTGCTACTATGCCCTATTCAGTCATCGACTCAGGCCGACTTTCACCTTCCTAAAATATACTAGTATGTCCTTCCAAAGGTTAAATCCACTGCAATTCACGGTTTATCCCAAGAGCCGTCGACTAAATTAGTGTAGGATAGATTCCCTTACTTTGCTTCTTTGCTACTTTACTCTTTTAAGAAGACACTTACTCATAATTCAGATCAAAGCGGACTCGGTCAACACTGGAGGTGTGTACGTCGCTTCTAGCCTTGCTTCGCCAGTGGACGTACCGAAAGTGCGATGTGATCTCCATGTTGTTCCAATGGTTCTTCTCCGAAGATTTACTCGAACCGGGTGGATATTGAGTTTGGGGATCTATTTACTTTCCCTGTAGTGTACTTCTAGGCTATGATCGTTCTCTATGTGTGTAACACGGGAAGTCGGACACTCGTGCCACGTTAACAAGCTTTGCCAACCCACTCGCATAACGCAGATCTCAAGTGATACAACACTGCAATGACTTGTAAATAGTCGGATTCAACCATGTCCACGGATACCTGGAGATCACTTGAGATTCAAAGTGGAGGTCACATGTCGAGGTTGCATCTAGGCACAGAACAAGCTCCCCTATATATGGCCGTCCATTTTGCCAGGCCGAACTTGTCGTCTTTGTAGTCTGTTAATCTTCGTCCTTTTACACCACAGGTAAACTCCCCAACACCCGATATGGGCAGCTCTTCCACGTTTAATTTGACGAGCTGCTCGTAAAATAAATTGCTACCTTCGGATTAACTGAGACAAATCCCGACTCTGATCAATTTCGACTGTCATACGGACTCACTGGCTACATAACAGAAATGCGACAGCCTCGAGAAGAGTATTATTGAATGCTCGAATGAAGTTTGGTTATAAGTTATTTCAAAAGGAGAACCTACCAGTGAGACTTTGACACATCATTGTACTCATGGATGAACATTGGCCTTCCAAAGTTACGGGCAGGTGATTGTGTTGAGACAAGATCACGTAGATGGAAGGCACCGCTCCTCCCCTCGTGAACTTCCGAGATTCTCCTCCTTTCTCTCTCCCCACGACCAAATGCACAACCAAATGAAAGCTGTCCTTGTTTGCCTCGTTTCTTCTTTTCTTCTTTTCTTCTTCTTTTTCAAAGGGAAAAAGAGATGAATGCTGTCCGCAATGGTCTCCCGCCTCGTCCCAATCCCCCTCCTATTGGCTCTGGATCTAGTGCTAGCGGTCCCACAAATCACCAGTGTAGGCGGCGAAAGGAGAAGCGACACCGGCTGAGAAAGGCAAGCCCCTGTTTAGTCGTGTTCGTTACATCGCACTATCTACTTCCTTGGATCTCCTGTACTTGTGGCTGCTGTGTATGTGTCTCACGGAGATCTTCCTGGGGGATTGTTCCTGTTTCTGTCGATTCAGCAGTTGTCGCATATCGCACAGTTGACGATCGATTTTCTTTTCACAAAGCTTGACCCCCCAGACATTTGAGGAGTGACACTCATATTGAATCTAGCAGGAAGCAGCGAAAGCCGCGGACGACCACGCCGCCCGTGTAGCGGAGCTTTCCACGCGCGCAGATTGGTGTCAGATACCATACCCCCCTGCTTTATTTCTCCGTTAACCCAAACCAGTCTTCTTCTGGGATGGTGCAAGTGAACATGAGATCTGGTGTGTATGACCTGACTAGCTCGTGGCCGCCGTTTCCGCTGGTCCTGGGGGGCGCTGGCCGTGAGAATAGCGCACGTGGTGTTCCCCGTGGTGGCCCCAGTCGTGGCGGTGGTCGCGGTGCTCTCCACGGTGCCGCCACGGGGGCACCTACACCCCTGTTCGCAACGCGCCCCTGACACCGCGAGACCAGTCTCACAATACTTTTGCTTTAGTTCACACGCCCGGACTTCCGTTACGTGAGGCCCCTCGTGGTAAGTTGGCTCATTTCGCAATGTTTTTCTCGAATCCTCTGATAGCTATCAGTCCTTCTCAACAGCCATGTACGCATTGTAGAGCACATGACCTTCAATATAGCTAATTTGACATTTTTTCGATTATAGCGAAGGCCATATAGTCGCTGAACCGAATACACGTGTAAAGTTCGTCACGGGCCATGCTGTTTGCGTTGTTTGTGTTGCCAGGGGACCTTCTTCCTGTTTAAGGTGGCCATATTTTTAGTTGGACCAAAAAATAATCAGAATGCTATACAAGATGTATTCCCACATACCAGAAAGATCCGAGAAATAAGTACGGAGTAGTTTTAATTATTCTAACAATCTCCAAATTCTCCTTAAATAGAAAGCTGAAAGGATCGATTAGGTTTGGAAGGAATGATATAGTTGTTCCGATCACATCCAAGGTCTTTGTTTGCATTGTTTGCAGAAGTGGGCTTTACCCTGCAGGATGTTGTCCCTCCAGTTCTCATCCTTCTCTCTCCATCTCTAGTATCTTCAATTGACTTGACCCTTTTGGTTCAGACCTGACACGCCACAGTATTGAGCCTCCGAATGACAGGGATTATAATGAATCTCCTTTACAGGGAACTCACCGCATTGTCTTGGCAAAGCGAACTGACACTCAAGCTTTGCTCTGGAAAGGAGAAACCCCCGAAATAATGTGGATCAGTTTTAAGGATCAGCAGGGGTGTACGGAGACATATACAGTACACGTACGAAGTACGAATTAAACTACCGATGATCGTTCGGGAATTGTTCCTGGAAAAGTACTAGGCTCAACTGTCTGCGAGTAGATCGCCATGAACTAGTTGGTGACAGCCGCGGCACGCCAGCCATGTCTTCAACGGCTTTTGCAAAAGTGGAGAACAACGCGGACAATCCCGTTGTTCAGGGGAAAAATGGTGCATAAAAGCTGGGAGGATTTCGCTTTTGGAAGCCAACTCACTCATAGTCATTCTTTGTCAATATGATTCTTTCCTATATCTTTGGCCTGCTGGTCGCCACGTCCGGCCTGGCCAAAGCCGTCAACATCACCGGTTATGAATATGTGGTTGTGGGTTCCGGTGCTGGTGGTGGTCCTCTGGCTGCCCGCCTCGCTCTGGCCGGCCACAAGACACTGCTCCTTGAGGCTGGTGATGACCAGGGTGAAAACTACAACTACACTATCCCTGCCTACTCCGCCAGAGCCTCCGAAGACGAGAAGCTTGCGTGGAATTTCTTCGTTCACCACTACGAAGATGAGGAGCGTCAGGCTCGGGATTGGAAGGCTAGCTACGACACGCCTGATGGCGGGATATACACCGGTCTGAACCCTCCCGAGGGCTCGACCTTGAAGGGAACCCTCTACCCTCGTACAGGTACCCTCGGTGGTTGCACTGCCCACAACGCCTTGATTGCGGTCTACCCACACCAGTCTGACTTTGAGTACATTGAGACTATCACCGGCGATAACTCTTGGACACCCGATAACATGCGCAAATACTTCACTAAGCTGGAGAACAATGGGTATTCCCTCCCTGCAGCCCAGGGCCACGGTTACGACGGCTGGTTGTCAACTGAAACTGCGCCCCTTAGCATTGTGTTGAAGGATACCCAGCTACTGAGCATGCTCACCGGCGGTGCCTTTGCGCTTGGTAACTTGACCAACAGCATTATGAACATTGGTACTCTACTCCTTGGCGATGCCAATGCTGATAAGAAGACCCGTGACACCAAGCCCGGCTACTACCAAATCCCTATTGCCACCGATGACGCCCACCGCAATGGTCCCCGCGAGTTTATCATTGCTGTTCGCGATGCCAAGAACGACGATGGCTCAAAGAAGTACCCTCTTGATGTCCGTATGAACACCCACGTTACTAAGGTGACCTTCGACGAGACCGAAACCCCTCCCCGCGCCACCGGTGTGGAGTTCCTCGACGGCGAGCACCTCTACAAAGCCAGCCCTATGTCAAAATCCGCTCTTCCAGGTACCCCCGGTTCCGCCACCGCTTCTCGTGAAGTCATCGTTGCCGGCGGAGTATACAACTCCCCCCAGATCCTCAAGCTGAGTGGTATCGGACCCGCCGAGGAACTCAATAAGTTCGGTATCAAGGTTATTAAGGATCTCCCCGGTGTCGGCACCAACCTGCAGGACCACTATGAAATCTCCGTCCAGGGCAAGATCGAGGAGGACTTCTCCTGCTTGGACAAGTGCACCTTTAGCATTCGCGACCAGGACGACCCTTGCATCAATGACTGGGAGTCTCCTATCCTTGGCGACCGCGGCATCTACT
The DNA here is from genome assembly GCA_028827225.1 of Penicillium sp. CMV-2018d. Lineage (NCBI taxonomy): Eukaryota > Fungi > Ascomycota > Eurotiomycetes > Eurotiales > Aspergillaceae > Penicillium > Penicillium hesseltinei. The sequence continues at coordinate 981,909 of JAPZBW010000003.1, forward strand.
CATCCCCCGGTCTTGCTGCCACTATGCTGTACAAAAGTTCCACAGCCGGCGATGACTTCGATATCTTCGAATTCGGTGGTCCCGTCAACTTCCGTGGTTACTTCCCCGACTACAGCATCAACGCGACTGACGAACACAACTGGTTCACCTGGGCTATTCTCAAGGCTCACCCCCGCAACTCCGCTGGTACCGTCGCTCTTCAGTCCGCTGATCCCCTTGACATGCCTAAGATCACCTTCAACTACTTCGATACCGGTGTCGGCGACTACGATGCTGATCTCACTGCTCTCTATGAAGCCATCGAGCTTGGCCGTGACGCGTTCAAGCGCCAGCTCGTCAACATCACTGAGGTTCTCCCCGGTGCTGATGTCCAGTCCGAGGAGGATGTCAAGGATTACATCAAGGATGGCGCTTGGGGCCACCATGCCTCTTGCACTTGCCCCATTGGTGCTGATGATGACCCACGGGCTGTCTTGGACTCCAAATTCCGTGTCCGCGGTGTTTCTGGTCTGCGTGTTGTTGATGCTTCCGTTTACCCCAAGATCCCCGGTACCTTCACCGCTGTGTCTACTTACATGGTTGCCGAGAAGGCTGCTGATGAGATTCTGAGCGAGCTTAAGGCCAGCTCTTAATTGACCCGGATGTGCTTATATATGTGAATTGGGAGCTCTGTGATTCTTGTGGATGGAAATGTGCTCGGTGCTCGGTGCTCTCACTGTGAAGCCATTCATTGTTATGTGCATATGTATATTTAATCGATCGTTACATAATTCAGGATTAGTTTGTATGTCTTTACTCTCTCCAGGTAGCTGGCTGGGGGCTTAATTTATTTGCAATCTATATGAAGTTTACTGAAACATTTGACAGTCCTCGGTCTATGTCTTGTAAAAGTTCGAAGTCCTCATCAAAGCACTGGACTTCTTTGTCCCCCGCCTTTGCCGTGTTGCTATCCGATGCGCCTCCGCAGATCGTGATAGTTATACATGATGCAACCCCCCACCACCACTGCGGATGCTTATCCGGTTTCCCCTGCCACCACCAGAAACCATCATTCTAAATATCAAAAATGTGAGAGGTGACAAAACAGACAAAAGGGGGAGGCGGGGAAGCAGCCTTACAATGAGAGAGGGCACCTGATTTGGTGCAAGCACCAGGACCCACCGGGAATTCATTCTCTAGGTGTCATGTCCACTGAAAGACGCAGATCTGTAAATTTTAGTCAAAGGAAGCTTCTCAGCAGATGACAGCCCCTTACCAGGCTCAGACCAAGGCCCACTCCCAGGTTAGCTACTGCTTACTGCCCTAACCTATATGCAACCGTCTATCCAAAGGGGGGTTTGTAATTTTGTTCTATCAGAGTTTTAATCAGCTCAGGCATTTACGCTGGTCAACATCACATATCATAGCAGTTCTATCTCTGATTAATCTGAAAAACAGGAAGTTCATTGGTTCGTGTGTAGTTCATTGAACGATAATTCATATCAAAAGCGTCATCTCATAAAGAAAAAATGGCATGCCCATTCAGTGTTTCCAATTGCTCCTACATGTTGGGCATGTGGAAGCGTGGTCTGTTTCTAGCCATTGGTCGATGCATTGTTTGTGGAAGTTGACTCCACAGCGCGCCTTGCACCAAACCAATTCTTTGAGCTGTTCATCATCATCCGCATCATTATCATCCGCATCCGCATCAGCATCGTCATCGTCATCGTCATCGTCATCACAATCATCAAAATCATCCTCCTCGTCATCGTGATCATCACCAGCACTGCTCTCGCTCTCCTCTTCTTCGTCCAAGTTCCCATCTTGCGAACTATGCAAATCGCACAAACAGATACCACATTCTCCTTCAACCTCACGGCGAACTGCCTGAGGTGCTTCATCCTGGCTGACCGTGTTACCAATTCTGCTGGAACCGTGAGCCACAGTTGGTGTGTTCACTGGTCTTGGACTCGAAACAGAAATAGCGCTTGTTTGACGACTGGCTTGGGCTTGGGCTGGCCGAGGTACCGTGATTGCTGACGGATTGGAAGAAGATTCTGTCGAGTCTCTTCTCAATGGTTCGTTAACATGACGTACTGGGGTATTTCCGCCCGATGCGCTTCCCCTGCTGCTGGAATTGACGACTGCGCTCGTGTTTCTTCCCTCGCGATGACGAGTGTTTGCAGTAGTTGGCAGGGCAGATTGAGCGACCTGGAGGCGCCTGACCTCTTCCTTGGCCTCACGGAGTCTTTGCTGAAGAACGGCAATTCTCTCCTCCATTTCCGCGGCAGCGGTCTCTGAGATCATTCGGGATGATGTTCTTGCTGGCCGTGTATATGGCGTTGAAACAACCTGCGAATCGAGATATGTACGGACTTGTCTTTTCCAACGACGCACGAGATCCGAAACCTGGTTCTGGTGGAACCTTGTGCATAAAACATGAGGAGCCAAATCCTCCAGCAGTATATCGATGTTCCGACCAGCGTGGAGGTCTTTGGTACCCTCGTTGAGAAGCATCATTGCCGAACGGCGACCGGGTGCATTTGTGCGCATGTGACAACGACGGCCCTGTGAAGGAGCGTAACCGGCACACCAAGGTTCTTGCTCCGGTTCGAGTTTGATGATCTCGGATAGAGCCGTGGGGAAAGTTGCGACGTGGGAATATCGTGAAGGCATCATGAATTGATGGAATTTAGGAAGTTTAGAGACAATCGATCGAAATATACTGTTGGGTATGAAGGGGTTCTGTTCGATTACTTTATAGCATCTGGAGCAGAACCATTTGTATTAATTGATTCAGGCTGCACGTTGAGCCTTGCAAGTATCCCAGTAGACATGGCAGGCTGCTCTGCCACAACAGCGTGGCGCAGCCCCCAGAATAGAAACTAGACAGCGCTAAATGATTGAATGAGAGATGCCTGAGGACGGATACCAATGAGCATTGACGAGGCATAGTAGAACACTATCTCGGGGCTGTGTTTGCGTAGGGATTAAAAGAGGGGTTATCAGACCTCTGTTCCCAGCGGCTTTTGATAGGTCCTGAGAGACAGATGGAACTTTTGTCATACGCAGTGATAAATATGTTTACTCTCTTCATCATTGGCTGATGGGAAGCACATGGGAATGCGGGCCGTGCCACCAAAGCCAATTGGCGATTCTCGCCTTCTCCTGTCGATTATGCCCATCTTAACTTTGACTCTATCATTTCCTTCAACACGTAACCTAATACATACGACCATAGGGTGTGGAAAACAGGGCTTCCCGTCCGCTCAGCCGTACTTAAGCCACACGCCGGTGAGTTAGTAGTTGGGTGGGTGACCACCAGCGAATCCTCACTGTTGTATGTTTTTTGCATTTTTTGCTATATGTTGCCTATATACTGTTTTACTTGAGTGTGGGTGGTGGGTGGATGGGAAGTCCGGAGACCATGTGGTGACAATTCTCATCTAGGGAGGAGCGCGAGTTAGACTGAATTCTGTTAGGCCAAGCGGGTTAGTGGATCTGATTCTGCTGATATCAAAACCATGCCAAATAATGGGTAATAAACCACCATCCTATTTACTATAAGTGTGATGTGTTAGAGATTTCCTTGGGTATTTTGACTTTATTAGTGAATTGTTGCGGAGAGAACTTGAGACCATAAGATCCCAAAGCAGTAGTTGATAAACGATTGGCCCGTTCCTCGGAGCCTCACCAGATATTCTGGGCCCTATTAGGCTATCTTGAAGGTTAAATTATTAAATATACACCCCTAATTGCTTGAAATAATTAGGAGTGTAGCGGATTAGGCGTATTTGATATACGATAAATGCCCTATAGTATACCAGATGTAGTTAACAATTTACTCCAACCCGTACCTAGGAGATTACTTATTGTGCGTTCAGCAAAGGGTTGTTATATTAAATATTAGTTAAAATAAATAATTTAATCAATTATGTTTCAATCACTATTGATTATATGCGCAACTGAGTAATATTAGTGGAGATATATCTATGTTGTAGTAAAATCCAACTTGTCGCCAGACTTCATAGGGTGTACTCGCCCTGAAAGCGGCCCCCAAAATAAATTGGCTTGGGCCCTAACTTAGACCGCCGATCTCCCCTCTTTTGGCCCGAACCCGGGCAAAATGCCCAGTGGCGCAGGGGTTTGAGCCTCCTTCCATTTTCAGGACAGCAATGCAAATACTTAGAAACACAAATACCTGCGTGATCCCGAGGAACGCAGGGTATTTGTCAGAGGTCGCGTTACCTCTTCTGTTTGCTCCCTTTCTAACCTCCACTTCATAGCTTTCTTCCTCCCTCACGCGCATTTCATGATTCTTTCTAGGCTACCTACTATGCTATCGTAGCTTAGTCCCTCGCAATATTCACAGCAGAGGTCAGATCAAACGATGTCGGATAGGGATTTACTTGGCCGAGGCATCGAGCTACTACCAATTCCCAGTCGTCTCAAGAGTGCATATCATCTCCTTCAAAGTGCATCATCACGAGACTCAGATGGAAGGCCAAGACAAAACTCTTCAGACGATGAGGAAGCACAAAGCGACATCAAACGAGGTTTATCCCGTTATGGCTCCCGATTTGAAGGCTGGAAGTTCACCATATTTTTGGCTTTTGTAACGTCGTTGATTGTTCTGCTATTCAACGTGGGGTTTCTCCTCTACACCGCTGTATATCCCCGGCGAGATGATCTAGACCTTTACCCTACTGAATATCAAGAGGCATATTCCCGGGGCGACCTCCACCGCACAAACACGGTTTTGTACGAGGGCGACTGTGCGAAAGTGCACCGGTTAAGTACAGGTTTCCATTTGCTGGTCAACTTTCTGAGTACAGCTCTGCTGAGTGCCAGCAATTTCGGAATGGTATGAAGATATTCTCTTACAATATTTCACACTCTGGCAGTGAGATAACTTAGCGTCTTTCTATAGCAATGTCTATCTGCTCCGAGAAGGCATGATATAGACCGAGCACATCGAAGTGGCACATGGCTCGATATTGGAGTGCCTAGTGTCCGCAACTTATTCCGGGTATCTGCAGTGCACTCGGGGTTGTGGCTATGTCTGGGGTTCTTATCGATTCCTTTTCACCTGATGTACGGGATTCCTCGCCCAGTGTATATCGTACAGCTATTGCAGTCGCTGACCGAGAAGCCATAGGTACAATTCCGCGATCTACGAAACAACCGCAGTCTTCGCTTACGATGTATTCGCTGGCCCTGGGTCCCTTGCACACAAGAATTTGACAGACTTGCATTTGACAAGGTTTGGGTTCTATACAGAAAAAGCGGATAATCGTGACTCCTTCCAACATCTCTTTCACGCAGCAACAAACGGGACTCTTGACCGTCTACAAGGGATCGAATGCTTAGATGCATTTGCGCAGACCTTCCAGAAAACATACAGCAGACTCTTAATTGTGACCGATGATGTAAAAGAAAATGATTCATACGACCTCGTCCACACAAACCCGGTATTCAGCCCAAACGAATACGTGTCTAGCAATATTGGTCCATTTGATTGGCTATGTCCCAAAGTTAGACAGCCTGATGGTACATTGCCTGATTGCAACGTCAACAGTATCCCCAACATTTCAGCGCAGATCACCAATCACAACTGGACTGTGGGGGGCTTCAAAATTGACTACTGCCTGGCTGAGAAGCAGCAGGAACATTGCAAGTTGCAATACTCTCTCCCAATAACGATGATTGTGATTACGTTTAATATATTCAAGGCCGGAATCCTGTTTTATATGTGGTTTAAGATACCCGATACTGATACTCCGATCCTGACTATTGGCGATGCCATTGCTTCCTTCCTACGTCGACCAGACCGGTACACGCAAGGTGGCTGTCTACTCGCCTATCGCAACGTAAGATACATAAATCGGCTCTCACCAAAAGAATTCAAAAAGAGACCGCTGGAGCAGCCGAAACCATTTTCTCCGAGGCGGAGACGATGGGGATCAGCTGTCTCCCTTCGGAGGTGGACATTTAGTATAATCCTGTGAGTGCTGCTGATTTTTTCTTTTTTTATTCATTTGTATATTTATCTAACGCCCAAGCAGCTGGTTCACCGCCGTCGCCATATGTATTTCCCTTCTCTTCTACGGACTCTCCAGGATTGGGACAGGGGTGGACATCTGGAAGCAAGAACTAGGAAGCACCGTCACCGACACCCTGATAACAGGCTCCAAGTGGCCAACCATATTGGAACTCAACGTCTTCATTGCCAACATCCCGCAACTTATCTTCTCTTTCCTCTACTTTGCCTTCAACAGCCTCCTAACCACAATGGCCCTCGCGGCCGAATGGAGCGGATACGCCATCCACCGTAAAGGCCTCCGCGTCTCGAACAACGCCCAATTATCCCAGCGAAGCCAATACTTCCTTTCGATACCCTATCGCTACTCAATGCCGCTCTTAGCCGCCTCAGCCACCCTCCACTGGCTGATTTCGCAAAGTCTGTTTATGGTTGGGATCGAAGCGTTCGATAGGAAAGTGCTTAGGGATGTTAACCGAGACCTAACTACCTGCGGGTACTCGCCCATCGCGATAGTCGGTGCCGTCGCAGTTGCAGCCTTCATGTTCTTTTGTCTTGTGGGGCTTAGTGCCAAACCGTTTAAGACAGGAATGCCGGTGGCGGGGAGCTGCAGCCTTGCAATTTCTGCCGCGTGTCATCCGGGCTTTGACCCACACGAAAACAGGGTCGTATACTCGGATGATGATATGGCGCTTTTGCCTATTAAGTGGGGAGAAGTGCCGGTCAATGGCCGTATTGGACATTGCAGCTTCACGTCAGAAGATGTGGATATGCCTAAGACAGGAAAGATATACAGGTGAAGCAGAAATATTAATGTATTTGTGCCAGAAACTATAGACTCACGGGAGAGGAAAAGGGAGAGGCTCTGATTGAAGTGCGCTGTCTTTTTTTGCCGGGGGTTCATCATCAAGCATAGACTTGCGCTTGCTGGTAGTGGGCCCCTCTAGGGATGACACAGCTGACGGGGGTCGCGTTGAGGGACGCGAACATAAACTCAAACGAGGCGGGGAGTTTGCAACTCCCTGGGCTTGGATAATCATCTTCGCTAACATATTCGCGATTTTTTGCCAACCTATTAAGGCCGAAGATAGGGTTCGCGAGGACCAATTTCCTTTCAAGGAAACAAAACCGAAATTCCCGGCCGTCAGTTAAACATCCCCAGACTGATGTAACAACCTAGAAGTCCGGAGGCACTTTTCAATTTATAAGAATAGTCGACCGCATAAGCAGCCTTGCGACATCTTTTCAGTGGTCTTCTCGGGTATCATTCTGTTCAGATGCCTCACCAGTTCATAGGTCGACGGCGGAAAAAGGCTTTGTGCAAAGGGCTTTTCTATATATAACCTTCGACAAGAATAGTCGGCCGCATAAGCGGCCTTGTGATAATGATGTGTATGCCACTCGAATTTCTATCTTAGAGAGTTGCAGAAGCCTATGTATGTTGCCGCAGGCTTCAATTTAATATATTCGTCATCCTGACGATTGCTCGTATGATGCTAGCCGACGGCTGGCGATTTGACTTTTAGCCAATATTCTAGGTAACCTTTTCGATTCCACATCAACCTCCAACCCGAAGGTCCTTTAGCAGACTCAACATCCCAACATTCTTAGTAAAACGACATCTGAAGATGAAGTACGGCATGTGCGGGGACAAAACCGATGAAGAGCTTGATCTGGAGTGCTCTGGAGATATATGTCTTCTTCAAAGATACCGATACGCTACCTTACTCAACAGAGTATATCGATCACCGTGCCCCGCCGACCTAAAGGAGCTATTGCAGGTAGAAGTTGAACTTCGGGAGAATACCCAACGCGAAATAGCCTTGAAAGAGGAAATCGAGGAGCTTACCGAGGCCAAGGAAGGCACCGACGTGGCTGTTATTCAGGGCTTACAGGAGAAATTATGGAAACTTTCGACGGAATATTGGATCTTAGAACGATATTGGTGGACGATTAGGTCTTTATGTCAGGATACCCCGCTGACCAGAGGTATCGATTTTTGGCGTTCGCAGCCAAAATGGTATATGCATCGAGTCCTTGTGGAAGATTGCGTTGGGAGAGGAGGTTGTTGTGGCAGAGACTGTGGATGCTGTTCTCATCGCCAGTCAGAATCAGAACGGAAATTTGCAGTTGGTCATTGTACCTTGGAGTGTTCTTGTTGCGGGAGAGCCCGGGGGTTTGCACTCGACTCTAAGCTGAAATCCGAAATGCGGAAGTCCTACCAACTTGATGAGGACTGTCCACATTTATTCTATTCCAATCGAATGATGACCGTTTCTCTGCTAGGGTTGATGGCCGGTAGTTACGAAAATCCTTTGGATCTTATCGTTGACTTGCCGCCAAAATATACAACTCCCTCTGAGGAATCGCGAGGGAGTAGCCTGTCTGATCAAGATTCGGGTAAAGGACGAGCTATCCATGGAGATGGGGATACTAAGAAACAGTGAGAAGGAAGGAGGAAGTCGAACCGGAAGGCTGAAGAGATATATACCTGTCATCAATTCTCTATCTACCTAGCTTTGCTTGCAATGAAACGTATAGCTACCCAATTCAACTCGACACGTCCCTCGCTACCGTAGGTGGCTTCCACATAGTTCCACAAGGCCACGAGCGTGTCCGGAAATCCCCCACCTGAAAATCTTTTCGTCGCAATTGGAAGCATCAACATGGCCATATCCACTAGCCTAGGCTGCTACCTACCATCCATGGGTGACCAGCTACCGAAATAAGATAGTCTTAGAGTAGTACATAGTACTACCATATTTATGTTAATACGGTATTTAAAAATATTCATACTGATTATAATAGTACATGAATGCTGCTAGTGAAACACGTCTATTAAAAAGCTGCCGCCGAGGCACAGCTGCGGGACCGAAACCCCTGTCGGTATATTAGCGGCACTAGTTTGCTGCTGAAGGTGTTCTAGCAAACCCTTTGTCCTGATATTTGGCTTTTTTGTTGGAACTTCCCGACTCGCCATTTTTCTGGTCTTCTAGACTATTCTGAATGATACAGTAGGTGTCCTCGAGTCTTTAAGAGCTTCTGTTTATTGTTTGCAACAAGCACCGGAAGTGCTTAGGCAGGGTTGTCTTACTCGTAAGGTAAAGTCCATTGCTTCCAAAACAGCTGCCCTTCATCAATTCTATATTTCACCTCTGCTCAGATCATTTCAGCTATATACTTTCTCTTTACATGCCTCTTGCATCATGCACATTCAGCTACGTAGACATCTCATAACAGGATCGATCCAGTTGCTCTAGTCCAGGGATTTATCAAACGGGGTCACCCAAAAAAGCCAATCAAAAAGACAGATTCTTGTGTAAGAATGCAAAAACAAAACATACAACAGTGAGGATTCGCTGGTGGTCACCCACCCAACTACTAACTCGCCGGCGTGTGGCTTAAGTACGGCTGAGCGGACGGGAAGCCCTGTTTTCCACACCCTATGGTCGTATGTAGTAGGTTACGTGTCGAAGGGGATGATATAGTGCGAAGGCCTTGATTGGAAAAGAGGAGATATATGTCGTGTAGGGGTAAATGACGAGGCTTGTCCCTTATTGTATAGTTTAGTTTGAAGGGTAAACATGGATTGAGTGCCGACAAATGCTATGCTGGCAGATAGGTCGGTGAAATCATTGCTGAGGGGGAAGCAGTAGTTGTTTTGTGAGCTAATCGGTATAAGAGATATCGGTGATTTAATCATCAAAAATCATAAGTCATTGAGATAAGAGTTGAGAGAGAAATTGATCTACCGAAAAGGCAGATAGATCAAGCCTATAAATACGGCCGCCAGCTTGATATTAGAGTGTCTAGTATCCGAAATCTGTTTCAGGTATCTAGAAAAAGATCGCTCTTATGGCTACTTTATCTTTCTCGTCGCTTACCCTTCTTAACCACAAGCCGCGTTACGCTTACCCTTGCACTATATAATTCTCTTCTACACACAACCTGATACATACGACCATAGGGTGTGGAAAACAGGGCTTCCCGTCCGCTCAGCCGTACTTAAGCCACACGCCGGCGAGTTAGTAGTTGGGTGGGTGACCACCAGCGAATCCTCACTGTTGTATGTTTTTGCTTTTGTTTGGTATTTTTGGCATTTTTTGTGTTATTGCTGTCTGTTCTTTTGCTTTTTCTTTTTGTGTATGTATGATACAGCACTGTATTTATTTGCAGCTATGCGGGCTGGTCTGAATAGGCCGGTCGCTATACACTATCATCGATATAAACTATATCTTGTAGATGAATAAATTAGTACGGCAGTTCCATGGTTGCCGAAGAGGCTTAAAATAACCTCGGACGTGACCACCGTATTTCCCAATGTGTGTATCAGCCCCCATGTGATTTGGCGCTAATCATCTCCGCCCCCCTCAGCCCCCGCAATGTCTTAGTCCTTCATGTCTCAAGGCCCCCCATGGACCCGGTATCTGCGATCGGGTTTGCTTCGGCAATTGTTCAGATTCTAGGCGCACTTACTTCGACTATTCATGGCCTGTATGAACTACATGGGAAGTTCAGCGATGCTGACTTCACAATCCATTCGCTTATTCAGGAGCTGAACTGTATCCAGACAGCACTCACGAGTCTGAAGGAATGGCATCGGCTCAGTTCTTCCGATGTGATGGTATCAGAGGAATTCAATGAACAGCTCGTTACAGCCATGGGTGGCTGCCAAATCATCATGGAGGTTCTGTCTGAGGATGTGATGAATCTGGTTCATGGCAGTCGTAATGACGGCACAGCTGGATTTAGATTGCGCATTAGAGTCATTTGGAAAGAAGATATTATGAAAGGACACCAGGAGAAACTACATGCGCAAGTGATGGCATTGCAGCTATTACTCCAAGTCTGCCAGTGGTGAGAATATCGCCTCATGTCTAGAAACCACACAGAAGCTTATAAACCTTCAAGTCATACATCACAAGAGCAGGTCCGCTTGTTGAGACAGGCAACGACTCGTCGCATCATGCGCAGGGTTCGCGACGACACCGAAACACTAGTATCCGCACGGAGTCAGGCTACATCTAGCGCGGCAAGCATCTCGCAGAACAGCAGTTTCACAGCCAGTGACCGAGTTTTTGATTTCAATTATGCTCTCGCAAATTTGCCGGTATCTCGCAGTTCACCCCAACAGCTCGCACCATCAATCGGGGCCTCTATTAGCCAGACCGACAGCAATGATGGCCGAAGTGCATTCATAGATGAAGGCTATGCAGACACCCCTACGCGCAATGGCAGCATTACAAGGCCGTCAGTTGATGCTGCTCCACCCCGCCAACATCATCTTCTCTTGCCCACTAGTCCATCGGCGCCAGTACATCCAGCCCACAGGAGGGCAGCATCTTACCAAAATGCACCGCGTCCAGGCTTGCAAAATATTCCCCGGAGCAAGTCAGATACTAAGACATCGAAGACACCTGAGAGATCTGGCTCTAACCTTGAAAGGATATCTTCTCTACTTCGCTTGAATACCTCTAGTCGTCTAAATCTTATCTCTTTGTCTTCCAAGGGCTCACCGAAAATAGGCAATGGCACACCGTTCACAAGAGTGAAGCCTAGACGAGAGCAAAATTCCCATATCAGCATTGATCTGACCGGTGCGGATGCTGCCTCTATTCCACAGATTGTGAAGGCCGCCCAAGCCGGTTCCCAAGGTGAGGTAGCACGGCTCATCGAATATGGCATTAACATTGAAGAGCGACATAAAGCATCAGGTCGAAATGCATTGCTTGTCGCTGCGCACTGCGGAAAAGATGACGTTGTTGAGCTTTTGATTCGACATCATGCTCGACTAGATGTGACCGATGGGTCTGGCTGGACCGCACTTCATCTTGCAGCTTCGCGTGGTCATTGCGGTGTCATAAGCTTACTCATGATGGAGAGCAACATTGCCGAAGTTCCAAACTATCAAGGCCGTACAGCACTACGAATTGCTGTTGACCGAAGCCAGCACGAGGCCCTACAAATGATGCTTATGCATAATGCAAAGGTCAATACCCGTGCTGAGAACCAAATGACTACTTTACACGCTGCAGCAAAGCAGGGTGATGCGGAAATTGTGTACATGCTTGTGTCAAAGGGCGCTGATATCGAGGCCAAGGACGCTACCATGATGTCGGCATTGCACTATGCATGCGAAGCAGGCCATGTCGAAACCATTGCAGTGCTTCTGGCTAACAGAGCTAATATAGAAGCTGCCGGTCGCGATCGCAAGACACCATTGATATGTGCTGCGGAAGCAGGCCGGTCACAGGCTGTCGAATTCCTATTGAAGTCCAAACCAAAGGCTTCGTCAAGTGGTATGGATGACGCCGGGATGACTGGCCTGCATTGGGCTGCCTACAATGGCCACGAAGAGACGGTGGAAATTCTCAGTCAGAAGAAAGGATCTCTGGCTAAGGTTAATGCAATGGGACGAACGGCTTTGCACTTGTCCGTTATTCGAACCCAATTTGCTGTCGTTGAGCCATTACTACGCAAGGGTGCCGACCTCAACAGCCAATGTGCAACAGGTCTTACTCCGCTTCATTATGCCTGTATGGCAGACAGCATCGAGATAGCAACGCTGTTACTCTTAGAAGGTGCTGACATTGAAGCATCGGAATATCAACACCAGCAAAGACCTTTGCATATCGCAGCAGCGCGAAGCTCAATACACCTTCTGGATCTTCTTTGTGACAAAGGAGCTACTTTAGATGCCCGGGACAGCGTTGGAGATCGGCCGCTAGGTATAGCATGTCGCTGTGGACATGTGGCTGCAGTACGAAAGCTGTTGGATCGAGGATCTCCTCTCTACCAGAAGCACCAAGCTACGTCACGCAATGACTCTCCTCTATGTTTGGCTGCTATGGCAGGCCATCTACCCGTGGTCTCGCTGCTGCTAGAGCGCGGCGCATCGGCATCCAAAAAGGACGAGGGCGGCTGGCAGCCTTTCCGCTATGCGGCATATCATGGCCATCTGGATGTTCTTCAGGCGCTCTTGGCTCGCACTAGGATACCCGACATGGATGTCCCAGATATCATTCGCATGCCGGAGACAATTGGGTTCTCGCCAGATGCTATTATCTCTGAGGATTGCAAGGCTCGGGTGGGAGAACTTCTCAACCAGGCTTTGGCGGACTCTGGTCTGATGCCTCCAAGTCATACCTCAAGTATGCTCCAGAATATGAATCAGGGGAATTATCCCGCTCAGTATTTACAGTCTCTCAATTCACGAGAACGCGACAGCTTTTTGCCTCAGGAGCTACCTGCAACTCTAGAGCAGGGTCTGCCTAGCAGTCGTTCAACAACTCCTGAGCGTGGCTATCGGGCTGAACCTCCACAGTCCATCGACCCCTTGTCGCATATTCGTATGCGACCCGGAGAGCAAATCTCACCGCTAGTAAGCGCGCAAATTTCTTCCGTTCGCAATGACTCTCGTGGGGTATCTCCTATACGTCAACTCGAACAGGATCCTACTAGGAGGATTCTTAGTCGGCCTCCAGCCAGAGAAGAGCCACCGGTGTCGGCCACCTTCATTCCTCGGCAAATCCCTGTCTTTCCCTCTCAAATCCCCCAGAGATCTTCGGGAATACCGTCTCGCGCCTCGAGGGCCGGAGGCTCTGCCGCTGGAAATATGCCAGTGCAGTCACATAATCATTGTCAAGAGAGTCGCGTTCCTAGAACAATTCCTCGGCGTGAAGGTGACTTTCCGACTCGGAGGCCCGAAACGCCGTCTGAACGTACTCAAAATACCGTTGGTGATCCCTCAGACTCGGATTCGGACTCGATATCTTCAGTATACACGGCACCTGAAGGAGACATGGACGCTGATGCTGTCTCGAGGATGAATGACCGAAGCGGGCCGTATGAAATGACTGCATAAATATCATCACACTAATTTGTGTAATTGCTTGAAAGTGTTGATAACCCCAAAATAAGATTCGCGACTGTCCCTTAGAGAAACGCAGCGCTACTGCTACGTGTTTCTGCTATTTCGCTTTGAGATTGTATCACGGGTGGCTAAATCGGAGTTCCCTCGAGGTCAAATCGGATATGCCTACTAAGTACTTGGATCCCGACAATTGTCACCCCGTTCTCACCTCTCTCCCATAGTCTCGGGACTTCTCCGCAACTCACTCTAGATCAAAAACAAAAACATACAACAGTGAGGATTCGCTGGTGGTCACCCACCCAACTACTAACTCACCGGCGTGTGGCTTAAGTACGGCTGAGCGGACGGGAAGCCCTGTTTTCCACACCCTATGGTCGTATGTGACAGTTTATGTGTCGAAGAGTATAATATAGAAATAAAGAACATCGAATTCTTTATTTAGGGTTGACAATCCTTCGGGCTGGCGCGACCGATGAGTGCCACTGATCCCCCCCCGGGTCCGCTAAGGGATAGTGGTCGACCACTTAGCTTCTTGGCGGGAAGCAACAACATGCAAGAACCACGCAGATCAAGCAATTGCGTGTATTCTCTGTTTTCCATTCAGGTAGATTGGTCATAACATGCCGGTCAGATGCGACGAGCATGATTCGAGGCACGATGGAGTATTCCTCGGCTTGACGCAGCTTTGGAAGCATCAGTAATGCCAAAAGAAAGGTATTTGCGAAGGTGTACAACATATAGCGGCCTAGGTTCAGTTTCAATTAAAATATGCATGGCTGCCTTAAAATGCCTGAATTATGCCTGAACTATGCTTTATTTTAGACCGCCACCGCTCTATACAGTGTATTGTAAATTGAAGCTATTCCCGCACAAATCATCAGATTGAGCATATCTCTTACGGCAGGTTTTAAGATGTCATCGCGCCAACCGGGTTTTTGTCAGACAGAAAATTAAAAGGTTATATATAGAAAAGTCTCTGCCGTCGTATATACCTAAAAAGAGTATCTAAAAAGAGTATCTAAAAAGAGTATCTAAAAAGAGTATCTAAAAAGAGCATCTAAAAAGAGCATCCAAAAGAGCATCCAAAAGAGCATCCAAAAGAGCATCTACTAGCTGATAAGGGTACGCCTTCTTCAGGGCGTACTGTTCGTAGGATCCGGGCTCTGTAATGGTATTTAAGATATCTTGATTTTCTGCTGGATTTAAATAAGTCACCAAGGCATTTAAGGCAGCAATGCATATTTTAATTGAAACTGAACAGAGGCCGCTATACACCTTCGCAGGTATTGATAACATTGACCGCGATGGTACTT
The DNA here is from genome assembly GCA_028827225.1 of Penicillium sp. CMV-2018d. Taxonomy (NCBI): domain Eukaryota; kingdom Fungi; phylum Ascomycota; class Eurotiomycetes; order Eurotiales; family Aspergillaceae; genus Penicillium; species Penicillium hesseltinei. Next base: position 997,114 of record JAPZBW010000003.1, read on the forward strand.
TCATTGCCCTCTACCAGGTAGAACTCCTGCGTGACCTTGCCGGCGTTCAGTAATTGTGTCTGTAACAGCTTCCTCCGCCGCTGTGATTGTCGGGAGAGCAGTCTCCGGCCTCAATAGCGCCGGATTCTTCTGCGGATGTTTCATTGTGAGTGTATGTACGTCTGAACGATTTGTGCTCTCTGTCCAGATCATATTTCCATCGGTTCCTTTCTAATCTGCCTGGCCAGTATTATGTCCTATGTCGTTGCCGTACGATTTAGGCGAATTATGAACGCCCTGATTGGACTGCTGGTTGCGTCGACGCAGGCAATGGCACCCGTGGTGGCTGGCGCGTTGACCTCGGACCCTGGATGGCAATGGTGTTTCTGGATCAGCTAACCCATTGGAGGAACTGCTGCAGCATTGGTTCTACTAGGTTGTTCTATCCAAGAACCTACCGATCGGTTGAACGGAAAGACATTGCAAGAGCATTGGGTATTGTTCGACTGGGTGGGCCTTGGCTTATGGATTCCCTTCATTGTCTGCTCTATGCTCATCCTTCAGTGCGGCGGAACGCAGTATGGATGGACGAGTGGATCAATGGTGGCTCTGTAAGTGCTGACGCCTAGTTTTCTCGGAACGTATGTGACATGGCAATGGCGCGCTGGCGAGAATGCTTTGAAACCTGCCCGAATCATGTCACAACGAAGCATGATGGCTGGGTCTCTTTACATGATTTCCAATGCCGCAGTCGAGTCCCAACTTCCACATTTTATAAGCGGGTTATTTCCCTCTTTCTTTCCATCCCGACATAGTCCCGATTCAACATGGATCTCAATCAACAATTCGTCCGTGTGAACCAGCTACCGGTGTTTTTCCAGGCGGCACAGGGCAAAACCGCCCTACAAGCGGGAATAGACACACTGACAATATGCAATGTTATGAGAACCCTTTAGGTGTCCCAACAGCAGACCTAGAGATCTGATATGTCGTATAGTGCAAGCGACCATCCTGCGACTGATCATTCAACGACCCTCCATCTGCCGATCCAGGTCTCTGGTCCAACTGCGTGAGCGGAAACTCACTATCCATCTCATCTATGTCATGCGCCCGTTTCGCCGTACTATTCTTGCTCAGGACGGGTCCCGTCGACGACTGCGTCGAGTATGGAGCACGGACACTAGAGAACAAGGACGGGAAAGCGGCCTTAAGAATCGGTCGGAGCATGGGCGCGCAGGAATTTGAAATGGCAAGAGCGGGCTCCGTGACACTCCAGAAGGCAGCCCAGATCATCGAGTAGGACAAATCGGTGAAATCGACCGTGGTGAGGACGCGGATTCGGATGATGGTGATGGAGGAAATACTGTGTGATATTGATTAAGATTTTGGGATGGGGACCCTGACGGGGAAACGAGAGCGAAAAACGTACAAGATACCCAGTCCAAAGATTCCAACCACCGCCAGCTTAGTCGCAAGAGACATCTGCAATTTCCAGACAAAGCGAATTGGTAATGCCATGATCATCACATCGGTGAGAAGGTTAAAAGCTCCAATTGTCGAAAATGCCACATTCTGACTTGCACAATGACCAGGCAGTGTCGGGTTCCAATTCCTTTCGAAGGGTGTGCAGATTAGGAAAATCTGGAGCATACTCCCTGTCCAGTACGCACCCGCACAGCCCATACAGACCCATGTCAGGGTACGGAATTCCCTGGACACAAAGATCCGCAGGTAGAAGGCGAGATAGGAGAATTTAGCCAGGACCATGGCATTGTAGTAGACGATTTGGTAGACCATGAGCATTTTGGCAATCAATACGGCATTCTCCGGGGGGATAGCCGTGATGTGGTGTCGCATCCCGACACGAGCATAGTGGAAATGCATTGCGAGCATTCCATATGTGTGGAATAGCCCTGCGACGCAGCATGCATCGTCCCATCCTATATCACTTTCTCGAATTCGTCGGGAGACGCCACGCAATATTACCAGGACAGTGGCGAGTGCAACGAGGATTGTGTTGGCGATGAGCTGATCGCGCACAATGGGGAAGGCGAAGACATTATATAATTGCATTTTCCCATTCGTTTCTGAATTTATGGTACTCTGTGCATATCATGGATACTTTGTAGAATATAAAAGGTGAAGAAACTTTAAGAGCCGTGCATATGAATAGCTGTCAGTGTCCGGGTAACAAACCGATTGTCTCCATCTATAACAAAGTACACGTTAGAGTTTCAGACTAACTATTAATTGGCCAGACAAAAAGATCAGCAGGAGATTATGGATCTTCATGGCGGGCCGTTTTTTTTTAGACCGAAATTAATTTACCGGACTAGGACTTGAAGGCTGAAGAAGTCGACTGTCATTGGAAAGAGTATCGTATCAACTAGGCTCAACTAGTTCAACTAGTTGAAGCCAAGTCAAACTTACAAGTACTATTTCCCCTTTTGTATCCATTGGCTCGCTTATGGAATAATACTCCGTATACTAGCCTCACTGGGGGGTATAAGCGATTTTCTGAGCAAATTACTCCGTACTGGGTGCGAAGCTAACAACGTATGTAACAGCTAACTTGATGCTAAAACAAGATTCGGGAATCTCGTACTCCATAAAAGTGCCGCGTATCCGCTGTCAGTCAATCAGTAGTCAGTCCACTCTTGATTTCCCAAAATATTTCTAAAATTGTCACTTCCCCTCCATAGTAATTAAAGATTGTTAAGCTTCAAGATGGATGACTACGACTACATTATCATCGGCGCAGGAATCGGCGGTCTTGTTTTGGCCAATCGTCTAAGCCAAGATGTCTCCATCAAGGTCCTCCTGATTGAAGCTGGCGCCAATCGGATGGGCGATCCTCGTATCGAGACCCCCGGATTTTTAGGCACGATGTACGGCAACCCAGACTTTGATTGGGATTACATGAGTGTTCCGCAAGTATGTCCGCCCTCAACATCGTCTTTTCGTATCTGAAACTAATTCATGAATAGATCCATGCAAAAAACCGCCAGATCGGCCAGCCACGCGGTCGCGTCGTCGGCGGATCCTCCGCATTGAATTTCTCTGCAGTTGTATACCCTACCGCATCAAATTTTGCTGCATGGCAGGCGCTGGGAAATGATGGCTGGGGCGCCGAGGATATGGCCCCCTATCTTCGCAAATTCCACTCATACGCCGCGCCCAGCGAGGCCACGGCAGAACTACTCGGCACAAGCCGGTACATGAAAGTCGATAACCAAGGATGTGATGGTCCTGTCCCCGTATCTCTACCAAATGTGTATGGGCCGTTCGACAAAGCCTGGAACGAGACAATTGCGCAATTGGGCTGGGAAACAGAGGCCGATCCTCTTGATGGCCACAAACTGGGCGCTTTTACTTCCCCGCTGAGCGTCGATGTCAAGACTGGGAGAAGAGGGTACGCAGCAGCATACTACTCTCCCGAGGTTGCGGCGCGGCCGAACCTACGACTTCTTGCAGAAACAATGGTTGAGCGAATCCTCTTCACTCAACAGGATGGAGATGTCATCGCCACAGGTGTGCAGGTCAAGACTAAAGACAGTTCATACGAGATCAAGGCAAAGAAAGAAGTGATTCTCTGCGCAGGCAGCCTGAATTCCCCTCAATTGCTCGAGCTCTCGGGCATCGGCCGTGCAGATCTTCTCCGGACCCATGGCATCCCGGTAATTATTGACAACCCAGCCGTGGGCGAGAACCTTCAAGACCATGCCATCACGAGCATCAACTTTGAGGTCGCCGATGGCCAGGTCTCGGGCGATATCATGCGCGATCCAAACGTCGTTCAGGCACTCATCAAGCTCTATGAGGAGACACACGGAGGCCCGCTGGCAGGCATGCCTCTCAGCATGGCCTATCTCCCCTTAGTGGATGGAACTGGTGCCGTGCCGAAAGACCAAATCGAGGCCTTGCTCTCCAAATACCTCGACAACGATAACACCCCAGCCAATCTGCAAGCCCAGTATTCTCATATCCGCAAGATGCTCCTTCAAAGCGATGGCCCCTCCTCGCACTACCTCGTCCTCCCTGCCCAACTCCAAATGAACCCAGGCAAAACGACACTCGCCGACGTGCTGGCCAAAACTCTCCCGGAGAACTACATCGCCGTCATGGCGCTACACAACCACCCATTCTCGCGCGGTTCGGTCCATATTTCCTCCGGAAAGAGTGAAGATAAGCCCACCTACGACCCGAACCTGCTCTCGCACCCGCTCGATCTAGAGATCATGGCCCGGCAGTTGCAGTTCGCGGGTCGCATTGCTGAGACTGCGCCATTCTCTACTCTGCTCAAGGCCGGGAAACGCATGCCTGAGAATACGACCGATTTGAGTGATCTGGACCACGTGAAGGATATCGTGAAGGATCGCTTGTATACGTGTTTCCATCCCGCGGGCTCGTGTCCTATGTTGCCGAGGGAGATTGGGGGCGTTGTTGATTCTGAGTTGAAGGTTTACGGAACGAAGAATTTGAGAGTGGTTGATGCTAGTGTTTTCCCGCTTGAGCCTAGTGGCAATATTCAGGCTACTGTTTATGCGGTTGCAGAGCGGGCGGCAGATTTGATTATACCTTGAAGCCAGAGTCGAGCTCGAGGTTTTTTATTGCATGGCGGATGGATATGGGACATGACTTCGGGTTGTGAATACCTCCCTCATAGGACATGTTTATTTCGCTAGACTGTATGATTGAGAACAGGTTAAGGTGACGAGAGCGGCTATGAGGTGAATTGAATTTTTGGCACAGACGATTGATTGCATAAAGAACTAAGAATAGGGGTTTCATAATATCCCTCTTTCTGTTTCTGCCTAGACGGCGCGCTAGGGACGGAAAACCCTCATCTGAGGCTGCTCCGCCACATGGCGTTACAGAAGAAAGAATGAAAGGGGTTCACAGGTCAAAGGATATTGGTGGACTGAACGAGGACAGGTGGTTGTCTTCGTGGAGATATTGACTGACTAAATGGATGCCTTTCATAGACAACCACAATACTGCCTTCTAGACCCGTCATAATGGCAGAAGCTTTCCATGGTTGAACGTGGTCGGCTCGGGCCGACGATCCAACCAACAATTCTAAATTGTTCAGTCCAGAAATCGGGAGAGCGGGATTACAGAACCACAACATCTTCAAACATAGCCTGAGTTTCAATGTTGAGACTTGCACTATTGACAAAAGCTCGTAGTCTCTCAAACATGTCTGTATCTATGTACAGCATTTGGCAAAGGCGAGCAATGATTCGTCCTATATTGCGGCACTAATATATACCGTAGTCACTTGGGCGTACTCTCCGCGGCTACTCTTCTTTTTGGCGGTTATAGTTACTCCTTTTGGGGTCAGCCTCATAAATTTTACACTCTTGCGATTTTCGGTATCGAACAGAAACTTTATTGGCAGAAATATTTGTTGAGAAGACGCTGAGTCATACGTTATGCATATCATGCATAGTGCCTCATGCCGTCTGATCCAGTGCAAACAGCCCAGGAAAAACACCGATTAATTTTGAGTTGCATACTTTAATTAGACTGGGCTGGATATGCAGACCACCGTAAAACACCGAACGCAATCTCTGTTGACCGCCATGATCCAGATCCGCCCTGATTTTCCTGTCTCAGACCCAATTTACCATTTGTTATTCTATATTATTCTCTCGGGATTTCACAGTCTCGATACCTCTGATGTTTCACTCCATCCCTTCTGGTCTCTATTTTATTCCGCCAGTATGGCTCTTCCATCTCTCATTCCGAGACTACCTTCATGATCCGGAAACAAGAAGACGCCACTTCGGGTAGACGAGAAGAAAGTGCACTATACGTTAACCACTCGGTGCCTCCTTGCGTGTCAAAATTTAAGGAAAAATATATGTCGATTGCCAAGTGATGAAACACAACGTGCGGATATTGATCAAAAGACTATCGATCACTGTCTTTCTTCAGAATTGCAGTACGCCTGTCGATATTAGGCACATCATCTAATGCATTGCACAGACTTACATGATGTAATGCATGATGCTCTGTCGTTTCTCCAGACGCATTTCCTACATTGGATGGAGGCAATGAACCTCCTGGTCTCGGAGCAGAACTAGTGGGGGTCATTAACCATTTACAGACTGGTCTACCTATGAGCTACTTGCCCAGTTCTGTAAAACAACGTACACTACTAAATGTGCCTAGCTAGAGTAACCATGACACAATGTCAAAAAAATTACGGGGCGCAAAACGCTTCGTTCTGAAACCCTATCGGATTGCTGATGACTCGCCACTGCAAATTTACAGCTCAGGGCGTTTCACTTTTTTCTTTGCCGATGGACCGGCGCGGTTTCCTTCTCCTGGTGAAGATGTTGCCACATTCGTTGCTATTTCTTTTAGTGGGATTTATATTGCTGGGTAAGTGATATATATTTTCACCTCCGTCTGGCAGGGTCGATACTCAAAAGTTTATAGATGGAATTTCACCTTCCCTACAGAAGTTGAAAAAAAGTAGCGTAGTGAGTTTTCATGTCAATTGCAATTTCTCTCGTCCTTCATCCCGCTGGTTGTCTAGCATCCAGCATCCAGCATATATAGATTTGGAGTTGTGACCATGTATGATGAAGAAGGAAAAAAAAAGAAAAAAAGACATGATAAGAGTGGGATTCGAACCCACGCCTCTTGCGAGACCAGGAAACTATTGCTAGTTGTGGAGTCAAGGTATACCTTAACCTGGCGCCTTAGACCAACTCGGCCATCTTACCAGTGAAGATGAAATGAGGTGGCTGGGAATGACTTACATCGGATCCCTTCATTCCAAATTAAATTCAAAAGTGGCAACTCCAGGCCGGATTTCCTCGGGTGGGGCTTTCCCATTTCAGCTATGATCTCACAGATGGTATCAATATATTGAAACTGTACTTTTCAGTCCGCCAGAGTTTTCATTCTTCAGCTCTACTCCGTACAGGGAAACCCCATGCCATGTCTATCTTGACACCTGACCTTAAAAAACATTCCGGAGAGCATAACAAAATTCCCGACAGGGGCCAGTGCATCGGCAAAAGAACGTTCTCGGCCCCCGAGATCGGAAGCGGACAGCTCTGACGCAAGGCGCTTTTTTATTATTAGACGGTCACAACCTTCCAAAGCTGGGAGCAGACTGGTCCACTACCAAAAACAAACTAATCAGATGCCAAAGGGATTATTCCATATGGCTCTTTCCAGTCGCAGGAAGGTGGACACCTTCAGGGGTGGCGGTTTAAGTCCACATGATGTAATATTCGCCCAGCTCCTTTTCCAGGATCAGCGGTCAAAACCAGCGGTGACCCTCGCATACTGATCTATTTAGCCGCAAACCTTTCATCTTTTTTTTCAAGCTCACTCTCCTTTTTTTTCAATCCCTCTGATCACAATGGCAGCCCTAAAGCTCAGCACCAAGAATCTGGCAGCCATTGGGAAGCTAGGCAAGGGAAAGATCCAAATCCCAATCCACCGTGAGGCCAATCTCGCCCGCAATGTCCGAGTTAAGGAGGGAATCGTCCACGTCGGTGTCGGCGGCTTCCACAGAGCCCATCTGGCTGTCTATGCCGACCAATTGATGGAGAAGCATGGTGAGACTGACTACGCAATCTGCGGCGTTGGCTTGCAACCCTTCGATGCTGCCATGCGTGATGTCCTGAGAGAGCAGGACCACCTCTACACCGTCATCGAGCGCTCTGACAAAGGAAGCTTTGCCCACGTCGTTGGATGCATTAATTCCTACCTCTTTGCCCCAGACAACCGCAAAGCCGTCATCGACAAGATGGCCCACCCTGATACCCGTATTGTGTCGCTCACCATCACCGAAAGCGGCTACTACTACAACGAAAACACACACGAGCTGATAAGTGACCACCCCGATATCAAGGCCGACCTCAAAAACGTGAACGCACCGTCCACAACCTTCGGCTTCCTCTACGCTGCCCTGGCAAAACGTTACGATGAAAAGCGCGACCCCTTCACCGTCATGTCGTGCGATAACATGCAGAAGAACGGCTCCATCACACGCAACATGCTCGTGTCATTCGCGCGCTTGCACAACCCCAAGATCGCGGATTGGATTGCCGAGAAAGGCGCCTTCCCCAACGCCATGGTCGACCGCATCACCCCTCAGACATCACAGAATGACAAGGATACACTAGCAACCGAATTTGGAATTCAGGATGCATGGCCCGTCGTCACAGAGCCCTTTATGCAATGGGTTATCGAGGACCAGTTCTCCGACGGCCGTCCAGAATTCGAGAAGGTTGGTGTCCAGGTTGTCAAGAACGTCCACGATGTAGAGGAGTTCGAGAAGCACAAGCTCCGTCTGCTTAACGGCAGCCACTCGGCCATCGGATACCCGGGTCAAATGGCAGGCTTCAAATACGTCCACGAAGTCATGAACAACCCACAGATGCGCAAGTTCGTGTGGGAGATGATGCAGGAGGAGGTGAAGCCGCACCTGCCCGAAATTCCAGGCGTGAACATCGACGACTATTGCAAAACGCTCATGAAGCGCTTCTCCAACACCACAATCATGGACCAGCTGCCTCGCGTCTGCCTCAATGCCTCCGGCAAGATCCCCCAGTTTATCATGCCATCGATTGCCGAGGCGATCATGGCGAGCAATGAAGAGAAACGTGATTATCCTTTCCGCCGCCTGTGTTTCGTCGCGGCCTCTTGGTTCCTATACATCCGAGGTGTTGATGACCACGGCCAGAAATTCACGGTCGTTGACCCCATGCGTGACGAGCTCCTCGCTGCAGCTGGGGATGACACGGGCCCCCACGGGCTGCTCCAAATCAAGAGCCTCTTCGGTGACGACTTGCGCGGATATAAACGGTTCACCGATGAGATGGAGAAGGCCATGAAAGACATCGCTGAAAAAGGCGTCCTGGAAACACTCAAGGAGTACTTCCCTGAGGACGCCAACTAATCGCTGTTGATGGCGGGAAAAAAGTTACATTTGCGTCTTGTGAGCGTTGTTTTACGTTTTCTCTACATGCGTACCTAGGAGAAAATACATAAAGATAGACGGTAGATAAAAAATTTACCTAACTCTATGTATGTACTTGTATATTGGAATGGATGTCACTCTTTGGAGAGGCCTGTCAGATTTGGTTGGGACGAGTTGTTGGATGTGTTTATTTTACAAAATTTGTGGGCGGGGGATATAGCCATGGAGGTCTATGATGTTCAGATAGACCAACGTGAATTTTAATAATTATATTTGACATTCGATATACTTCGGGATCAACTTTCCAAGCGTTGTAGGTGGAGATTATGGAGTAGATACCTTGTGGTCCCCGGGAATCACCTTCTCTCGATGAGCGTGCTCAATTTTACATGGAAAAGAGAGATGAGTACGGGGGTAGGAAAAAGCAAAGTGAGACCCAGGAAAAATGGAGAACGTCACCTGGACATGTTCAAGCCAATAGTCTTGTTCTATGAGAACACGAAATCCATAGCCAATCAAGTAGTCGGTAGTTATCGATTTTGTATTCTAATAGAATTTATATTTAGAACTATGTAGTCACCAAATACAAAGAAAAAAGAAAGATCTTAAAATATTTCATTGGATTTTGAAGTAGTATCCGGGATAATAGAACACCCGCTAGCAGTTTAAAAAAAGGAGTATGTGAATAAACAATGTTACAGAAAAAAAAAAACAAATCCCACAATTCCAATTTGGATAGGGGGCTATGTAAGAAAGTCGAAAAAAAGCCAAGTCTAAATCATGAATATGCAAACAAATCAACCAAAGTTTACAGCATGATCATGAAGACACCAGAGGCAACAGCGGCGACGGCATAAGCACCGGCCTGCCAGACACCAATGTGCACAGCCTGGGGAACAGTACCAGCAGCAATACCAGAGGAGGTAGCACCACCAGCAGAAGCAGAGCCAGAAGCAGCAGCACCAGTGCTAGCAGCAAGACCACCGCTGACAGCACCAGTACCAGCCGAGCCAGCAGCACTCATCTGAGTAGCACAGGAGCCAGAGGCAGAGGTAGACTTCTTAGTCTTAGCAACACCATTGAAGCCACAAGCCTCGCTACCAGCCTTGCCCTTGTTCTTCTGGTAGAAGACGTCCATAGCCCAGGCCAGACGCTGCTTAGCCGAGCACATGGAGTAAGCACCGTAGGTACCGGAAGTAGCGTTGGACTCGACTCCTTGCATGACGCCCTCGCCGCCGAGGTAGCTGAAGGTCGTTCCGATCTGCTTGTCGGTGATATCGGAGTTGGGGACACACTCGAGGGAGTTGTACATGCACTCGCAGAGGTCGGCGTTAGGCGAGGGGGGCAGCTTGCTAGCGGCGTGCCAGTCCGCGTCGACGGTGGGACAGCTACGGCCGACAGTGGTGGAGACGCTGTATTTGGCGGATTCCACACCGGTCGGGGTGGCGGAGGCCATCTGCTTGGAGAGGTTGCTGAAGTCAGGGAGGGTCTTGACGTCGTCGCCGTCGACGGAGACGAGACCGTATTTGTTGGCTTCTTCGTAGTACATGTAGACGATACCGCCGGACCAGACGTCGGTCATCTTGTCGCTGTACAGGACGGGGACGTCGGTGAACTTGCGGGGACGGACTTCGTTGCAGCCGTACTCGGAGAAGAAGGCGGGGACGGGGTAGTCTTTGAATTCCTTGGTGCGCTCCTCGTAGCCGGACTTCTGGAAGCTGGAGTCGCCGCACCACTCGTAGATGTTGTAGCCGAAGAAGTCGATGGAGTCGGCGGCTTCGTCGCAGATCAGGTAGTTGGAGACGGCTTCGCGGACGCTGGCATCGTCATCAGTAGCGTAACCGACGGCGAGGGAGCTGCGGTAGTTCTTTTGCTTGATGTAGGACTTCATGTCGCGGACGGCAGCCTTGACGTATGCCATGGAGTTGGTATTGTTGGCCTTGTTGGCGACTTCGTTTCCGGCGAAAAATCCGATGACGTTAGGGTACTTGGCGAAGGCATCGACGACCTGGGAGTAGCGAGTGAAAAGATCCGAGTTCCATGTAGGGTCGTCGGATACGATGGATTCGCTGGGCGAGGACAGATCGGTGATGAGGTAGATACCGGCATTGGCGAGGGCGGTCATACACTCATCGTGGTCCTTGCTGGGGTCGACGGCGTAGGTACGGACCACATTGGTGCGCAGTTGGGTCAGGTAGGGAATATCGCGCTTGCAGCTGTCGATGGCCAGTGGGTCGGTGTATGAGTCCGCGCCGGAAGCACCGTTGCGACCAGTGAAGTTGGGCTGGTAGGCAACACCACGGATGAAGAATTCGGTGCCGTTGTTGGAGTAGAAGAACTTCTTGCCCTTAATCTCAATCGAGGGGATATCGGCAGCCATGGCCGCTCCCAGAAGGGAGAGACCAGCGATGATAGAGGCCTTCATTGTGCAAGGAAAATGAAATCCTAAAGAATGTCTGACGGGTACACACCGTCTGTTAAGGATAGCGAATGTAAATAAGAAGGAGAAAAACTAGGAAGGGAAGAGAAGAAAAGCTAGAAGGGGGGGAAGTGGAGGGACCCAAGGGGTTGTGTACGCGCATTCATGTGGGTATATCGGGTTGCATATCATCATATTTATCATTTTATTTCTATATTTGTTTTCAGTCAATCAAATGAAAAGATGTGATTGGCAATATCAAGAGAAACAAAGTGGAAGAAGTTGATATTCCCCCGGTCATTGGCCCTTATACTCCACCTCCCCACTGTCCCTGCACTGGTCCTCCATTAATCCTCCACTAATCCTCCACTATCCCTCCAATATCCTCCACTATTCCCTTCTTTCAAGCCTTTTCTGTTACATCCTTTGCTTATTTGCCACTGCCCCTGAAACTAGCGTATGCGCTAGTAAACCCGTGGACGGCTGATGATGTACTAAGGACCCCTGGGGACCCCGACCGGGTATGGAATGTCACGTTTAATTTCTTTAGTTAAGCTATGTATTCTTGGAACTCATTCAGACACGGCTAAGGTGTACATACAAAGTAATAACATACAATATTGTACTCCGTACAACATATAATCGACAAGACATTCAACGGAAAGCTTGTTCGTTGCCAAGGGCGATCAATGCTATGACGTTGTTCGTTATGCATTCTGGGCATCCTTGGCTAAGGCTTGTCAATTGTGTCAGTTAAAAACGGAAATACAGACCTCATGCTAGGATCGGTATCAAAGTCTACACCCCAAAGAGTTTGTGTTCCGAGTACTCCGTATGGAGTACTTCTAGGGCATTTTGGCCCAATGTCTCACTTTACGAGTTGTATCTATAATTTGTGACAAAAATACGGAGTAGTCGGCTGTTTCTGCGGCCTTATTATATCTTATCCGTGCACTTTTTTTATACAACTTTTTCTTAGATATCTTCCTTCCTTCTCAATATTCATATGTAAGCCGTAGAAAAAGCCCTGGAGGCGGGAAAAGGCTTAGAGGGCGTGGACAACTTTCCAACATTGAATATATAACCTTAGATATTAACCATTGTACGGAGTATGTTACGTATATTGTACAATTCCAGTAACTTTCTATTCATCTCATTCAATGTTTTCACTCGGGACAAACCTATCGATATCCATCACATTCTCAACTTTGCAGGGGCGATCAGACGGCAGAGTAGGCACCGATATTTCCACCCGTTAGGTTATAGCCCCTTTCTCTGGGTTGTAAACTCTGTATGTTGTAGGGATAATTGCATAACCCGCTCTTTTTCTTTCTTTTTTTTTTTTTTTTAAAAAAAAAAAAAAAAAAAAAAACGACAACCTACGGAGTACAGCATAGAGCCAAACGCAGACCATACCATTCGAAGCCAGGACCAGGCAGTGCAGCTCAGGGGTAGCTGCACCCCTGAATATCACGGATCACGTCAAAAGCGGGTCCGGTGTGAGCATACGATATACGGGGTACTAGAAAGTCAGTCCCTTCCCGTTCGGGGCTTTATCTTCCATAGTATTTTGCTCTACCAAGCTTTGTGGCGACTGGATAACCCGCGTGGTATGGAGTCCGGGTGGATTCTTTGCTCCATTATCAGTATGTTGTATGAGATATTTTCTGGCCATTGTGGCTGAGACAAACTCTCCGAGTATTATTGGCCTTTTGCGTGGTACAGGATAGATGCTAATTTTTTTCTCCACGGACCAATGGAGACTGATCCCCCTTTGCCGCTTGAATAGGGGTACAGGGTACACGTTGAACATGACAGTTGAATACATATATACAATGTACAGGGCCTCTGTCCTGGACATTCATAATGTGCCCCACGCAAAAGATACGTCATGTTCAAAGTCCAGAATATGTGCGTTATAGCCAGAAGTGGGATCAAACCAGTAGTATGTCCGGGCAATATTGTGCGCGATGCTCGCTCCCATACCGTTGGGGATGGTAGATGGGCATTTGACAAGTGTCTTGTAAACGATGCCCGTTCGTGCTATCAGACAAGCCACGGGCTAATCAACGACCAAACCTGGTTGGTTAGTGTATAAGACCTCCGGGATTCGCAACTTCGTATAATCCTGGGAGCAGATTCCATCCATTTGGCTGCGAGAATTTTCCTGCAATTCTCCATTCCCAGAAAAAGCGTTTTCATCCCCGCGTCACCAGCCAAAGTTTGGGGTGTCGTAGTTTCGCGGTCTACTTCAACTAGTGATGGCCAATACGGAAAGATGGAGACATAGTTACTTGCCTAGGTAGTCTGTGAGCATAAGCCTAAGCGCTTTCATTCGCACATATTACTGGCGGGTATGGGGGACTCTCTACAAGATTCAAGAACCAGAGGTTCAAGAAGCGAGATTTACCCTCTATTTTCAATATAGAGAATACGATAATATCAAGTAGGAGTATTTAAATGAAGTTCATAGACATAAAGCCCAGCCCTGCCCCTGGTGGAGAGCTGAAAGTCATGGCTCGAAGTGGCTAGTGCGAGGTAGGCAGCAACTATTTTCGGCCCTTAACATGTGCCCCAATCCATAGGGCTGAACTTTTCTTTTCCTTTTCGGTGAATTTCTTAACACATTCGCCATTTACTTTGAGGCTTTTGACTTTCTTTTTACTCTGCCTCGCTCAACACTTCGCTTCAGCAACCGCCCGACCGCAGACCTTACCACACAGACACCAACGCAACAGAACTGGAAAGATGACGATCAACTACGTCGGCAGTGCAGCTTAGTGAGCTGAGTGTTCATGGATATATCTCCTCGGGATGACGACGGCCATTTGCTTTGGTAGGGTCGAAGAGCGAGCGCAAGCCACTGACCCCTACAGTATCTGCCCGAGGCCTATTTGATCATTGATCACGATCTCATCACGAAGAGTCCGCCTATAACAAGTGTCAATATTGACCTCGCATGCCTTATGATAGGATTACATCCCTTGTTGCGGGAGCCTGTCCCCTCCCAGAGCACCCTAAGGGCTCACCGGGGCCGAGGGTACCTGCTTAGGTGACCACGGGAGCCCTGGCGCCGCCCAGCGCTTGCACCAACCAACAACCTTGAAAGCCACACCTTGAAAATCAACACGTGATTGTTTCATCATGCGTCAGCAACACCATGACAAAAAGGAAAAGGGGGTTGTGGCGTTTAGGCGTGTTGGGGAAATCAATACTCGAGGTTTGATTGATCCAAACATTGCCAAGAGCGGGTCAAAACCCCCTACACAATTTGCGTTGGATGAAATTTGCTCCCAATAAACGGACGACCCATATTTGTGGCCTGGTGTCTGTGCCACGATTGCACCGCTATATCGTATGTCAACATCTGCAGGAATGCCCGAGGGAATTCAACAGATGCGGTGTGACCATGCTATTTGAAGATTGCAGAATGGGCAATCTCAAAGAAACAAGTTTATGCCAAGTCACCCAAGCATACGGAACAAAGCTTCCACTGACGAAGCTTTCGGTTCCAAGGTTTTGAGTGGCGCTGGAGTTTCATGGATCCAGCACATCAACATTCACGATTTCACGATATCTGACGCAGTCTGCGCAAGGATTTATAAGATTGGGCTTGAAAACAAATACTCATTCTGACCGGTTCTTTGTCAACTCTCAACTACACTTTATACCAACAAGTCTCGCGACCCGAGCTTTGTTTTTTTCTTTTTTTTCTAGACGCCAAGCTTATAGTATTTACTCCACTATACACACTATACTAATACGCACCATCAGTGTGGCTGTGTTTTTCAAGCCTTCTCGAAGTTTGTTTCCTCAAGAAACCCAGGAAATTGTTACTAGGCAATTTCTATCCCTTCATTTTTGAGTCACTCCTTTTGCTCTCTTCCTCACCGTCCTCGTTTCATAATTGTCACTCGTTTAGTCTTTGTTGACTTCCAGTCTACCCCTTGCTTTGCGCGTGATTCTCACCGTTCCCCTGTGCGCGTTCCATTTTTGGATCCCCTTTGAACATCACGGATCCGCCGTTCACCATCCTGCTGTGGCTGTATTTTGAGGCACATCCACATCTAGCGCCTAAACTGCTGTAATCGCTTCAGCCTGTGAACCAGCTGAACTACCCACATCTCGAATCCGTTAGCAAGTACGTGTTCCCCCAGCCCTTCTCAATAGGCATCCGTCCCAGGCGTCGCGGGTCCAAGCCACGCTCTGTGGCGCGTATTATTTGGACCAAATATAACCTCCAAGGCTCACTACTGCTCTGTTTTCACCCAATCGCTGTGGCTTCGTCCTTTCTTTTGATATTTAAATACATCTCGCAAGACCATCATTACTCACAAATCCATTTCTCCACAGAACCTCATATCAATCCACCACCATCATGCGTAAGTCCAACATATCTATGAATACTCAACCTCTCAACTGGCCAGCCATACTAAGAACACAACTAGATAAAATTCGCCATGCGGCCCGCACATCAGCATGGTACGGCCCGTCCTTCAACCCATTCCAAAAACGCATGCCAAACAGACCCAATCGATCGAACTCCATGC
Organism: Penicillium sp. CMV-2018d; assembly: GCA_028827225.1. Lineage (NCBI taxonomy): Eukaryota > Fungi > Ascomycota > Eurotiomycetes > Eurotiales > Aspergillaceae > Penicillium > Penicillium hesseltinei. The sequence continues at coordinate 1,013,012 of JAPZBW010000003.1, forward strand.
GGCTCGAGGATGGACTATCCCACGCCCAGACCTTGGACGACCTCTCAGCAGACCAGCAACGTCGACAGGAAATGAGCGACGGCATTACCGTCCCAGAGTACTCCAATACATTCCCGCCGGAGTTCGCTGGCGGCGAGCATGAAACACACAAGTCTCTGCCTGAACCGTCCATGGCTAGCCAGGATCCAATCAATGTCTCGTCGGTGCGCGGGGTCGACTCTGACACTGTTGGATCGGAGCAAGCGCAGGCGCGTCAGCGGAAGGGTGGTATTTTGGGCAAGTTTAAGCATCGCCATGATAACGATGAATGGGAGGATAAGAAGTCGCTTTCGAGTAATAAGAGCTTCACTTTTGCATCGCAGTTAAGGGCTACTATCTTGAACTCGTGGATCAATGTGCTTTTGATTGCTGCGCCTGTTGGAAGTATGTCTTGCTCTTCCTGTTGGCCGTTCATTTATGGGAGTGCATGTGCTAATTCTATGTTTGTGCAGTTGCACTTTATGCCGTTGGAGCCAATCCGATTGCCGTCTTCGTGGTTAACTTCATTGCTATCATGTAAGCGATTTATACGTCGGCCATTGTCGACGAGCTTATAACTAACAATCATCTACTAGTCCCCTTGCTGCCATGCTCAGTTTCGCAACTGAAGAGATTGCTATTCGGTATGCTTCAATTTATCTGATTCCATTTGATCGATGCTTATATCTTTTCCAGCACGAGTGAAACAATCGGTGGTCTGCTGAATGCTTCGTTTGGGTATGCCTCACATTACCCGTTATCTCCTCCACAGCACCATTTCTAACCCATATAGTAATGCCGTCGAACTGATCGTCGCAATCATCGCACTGGTCCAGGGCAAAACCCTCATCGTGCAGACCTCGCTCATCGGAAGTATTTTGTCCAACCTGCTCCTGGTGATGGGCATGTCCTTTTTCCTCGGCGGTATCCCTCGCATAGAGCAAAACTTCAACGTAACAGTTGCCCAGACAGCCGCGAGTATGCTCGCATTGGCTGTTAGCAGTTTGATCATCCCCACTGCCTACCACAAGTGGTCTAATAGTCAGTTATGACTGCATCCCAGAACTCTTGACATGAGAGCTAACAAGAATATTGATTATAGTTAAAGAAGTAGACGGAACCGCCGCTATGTCCCGAGGTACGTTACAGCCTGTGTTCATCGCTTTACCTATTTTCTTACTCACACCTCACCACAGGCACCAGCGTCCTCCTTCTAATCGTGTACGGCTGCTACCTCTTCTTCCAGTTGAAGTCGCACGCCGAAATCTACAACCGACCCAGCGAGAAGGTCGAACGGCGACACGCGAAGGTCGGCGAAGGCGATGCCAGTCGGGGCATTGCCCAGATCGGCAAAATGACCGCCGCGCCCTTGGTCGGACAGAGTGCCGACCACATGCAGATGGAGGAGGTCGAGGAGGAACCCGAGGAGCCGCAGTTGTCCGTTCTGACTGCCATTCTTACGCTGATTATCTCGACTGCGTTTGTTGCTGTGTGCGCTGAGTTCATGGTATGTATTTCCAGTTTTCTCTCCGATCTGTTCTAGATCTTCTTTTTGCGTGTTGCAATAAGCTGATTTGTCTATGCAGGTTGAATCCATCGATGCTTTGACCGCTACCGGTAACATTCGTGAGACGTTCGTCGGGTTGATCCTTCTGCCTATCGTTGGTAATGCGGCTGAGCACGCTACGGCGGTGACAGTCGCATGCAAGGATAAGATGGATCTTGCGATTGGTGTTGCTGTTGGATCCAGCATGCAGATTGCGCTGCTTGTATTGCCGCTGATTGTTGTTCTTGGGTGGATTATTGGCGAGGACGAGATGGTATGGATAATCCCTATATGAAACATTAATGAGTTGGGGACTAGTGGTACTAACGGCGACAGACTCTCAACTTCGATGGATTCCAGGTGGTTGTGCTATTCATGTCTGTTCTTTTGGTAAGTGGATTCTGTTTAGGGCGAGGCGGGGATCTCATTATACTGACTGTGGTTTCATAGGTCAACTACCTTATCGGTGATGGCAAGTCTCACTGGCTGGAGGGTGTCTTGTTGATAATGATGTATCTGATAATCGCTCTTGCGGCTTGGTATGTGGTTGTTCCAGATGGCTGACGAGTGTCCGTGTGTCCCTTACTGATTGCGTCTCTAGGTTTTTCGTTTAACCCCTTACACTCATTATAATCATCGGGGCTGGGTTCTCGTTGACGATACGATATCGATCTTCTAATTTACCATCCCAATCCTGGGAACTCTTTTTGGTTATTCTTCTTCTTCTCTATATCATGTTTATTTGGTTTTGGTTTGTTTCTGGATTTTATTATGATCGCTCATAATATACCCACTACGGCGGTGCTTTTCATGTTCGACGCATTTTATTTCTTTCCGACTCTTTATAGATAAAATTTACTTGATTCCATAACAGCATTCCACAATAATCCATACAAAAACAAAAAGTACAACTAATTAGCCGGACCAGATCTATTCCGATCAGGCTAAATAGCAAATCTGACTAACCCGGTAAGTTAACCCCGGGGATTGGCCTCTCGGGATTGAATCCCCGACACATCCAGAAAGTCAGCAGATGCGCACGAATAAGCAGGGCGCAATTTTACTAATTATCACAGTATATTAAGGCACAGCTCTCCGCCATTTAGCCATCGGAGAATTACCGGGCAAAAAAAAAATCCCCTGCACCGGTAGGCTATCCAAATCCGGACTCGGGAGACTCGGTATCCCACCGTTCGAAGTTCTAACCGAGCCGATGTGGGGAGGCTGGGTTCCTGGTCTGTTCTTTTTTTCGAATCCTTTTCGTTTTCACTACGGAGACTCCGGACGGAGTATTAGAATCCGGGATCTCCCCGGGTTTAAAGTTCCTTTTCTGGAAGCGTTTAGCCTGGAAAAAATTAAGAAATTGGGGCTAGTATCCCACACTAAAATGATTATGTTGTGTGATCTCAAATTACTATGAACCACGTGCCGAATTAGCTGTCGGCAACTGCTCCGCGCCGAGATGGGACAAGGGAAAATAAGATCCCGTCGGTTTTGGGAACGGAATATGATTCAAAGCCCACGCCATGGCTTGAGGCTTAGGATTATGAATTGGATTGGACTAATTTTTATTTCATTTCAAATCGAACGGGAATCCGGTACGCGGCACGGGATGTCTCGGATAATAACAAGTTTGGGATAAGAAAAAGATGAACAAGGGAAGTTTCCTTTATTAATTTTTGTCACCTGAGAGGTTACTCCATATGTGGGGTAAAAGCCAAGAATGTGAAAACACTGGAGAGTACAGAGTACCAATGGTATGGGGTATGCAATGTTAATCAGTCATGAAAACTGTTCAATTTCCGTTTAAGCTTCCCCACTATTGTCCGTACACAAATATCGGAGATTTAATATGTATACTACAGAAATATTGGACACATGACCATGCCCTCTAAGGTTACTATATATAATATAAATAGAGTACATATATAGACTACCTAGGTATCTAGAATACTCCAGTTATAAAACTCGCCCCCAAAAAATAGACTCGAACTTCTTACCTAATATAAAGTAAATGCGGGGTTATCCGGGGGTCCAATCGCTTGTGCCTCGGAGGCCGCGGTCCAATCGCTGAATCGGACGGGGCCGAAATGTGACCGGGGGGAAAACTCGGTGTATGGACTTTTCCGATGTGTGACATTCCTGAGCATGTGTATAACCTCGGAACTACAGTTTGGATTTGGATTCCCATAGATTCCGGAAGGGATGAAACAAATCATGCAGCCTCGGCCTGTTTGTACTTCTACAAGGATAATTGTGGGAACGGGAATATAAGGATGGCAGCAGAAGCACGGATGTAAGGACTGGGTCGAATCAGTCCAATTCCCCATCCCGTGAAATATGCGTGTTCTTCCGAAGGGATGGCAACTCATTCGACCCTCTGCCGAACGACCTGATCCCTTCCCCGATTCTTCCACCTGTGACGGGGTGGTAAGCGGGGGGGAAACACAACCACCAGCCCCCATTGTAGGAACGTCACACGGAGTCCGTCGAAATACGGGGGGTGGTAGATGAAAAGGTTCATAACCGACACCAATCACACCAATCGAAAGGGTAACTTTTTTCCAATGTACTCCGTAACTCCTGTGAGGATCTAGGATCTCGCTTTCTTTGCGGGGAGCTCTGACCAGGGTTGGTCTTGGAAACCGTTGATTGGATGCTATACCCCCCCTTCTCCCCCAGATTGATAGGCTGCGTGGATGGCAGGTTACCCATGTTCTGGGGACGAAGCTATACCCGAGGGATCCAAATGGGCCGAGATACCCCTCTTGGGGAAAAAAAAAAGAAAAGAAAATACCATGTGGAAAGAAAAAGCCTTATGGTCCGGTCCACTGGAATTTCTGGGCAATCCTGTGGAGTTCAAATTTCCGTTCTTTTTTCTTATGACTCGCCAATTCTGGATTTTCTCGCTGTACTCTCCGAGAATGTTTCCCCCCATCTGTGCACTCTGTTCTCGCTTGCCTATTCTGGTGTTCCCGACGCGGGAAGAGACGGTGTATGGATTCCCGCCCAGACAAATGCCGATCGGACATCAGCTGCCACGGGGTAAGATCTGGTCAATAGCCTAGGCAGAGGGTGAAGGGTACTTTTGTACCCTTGTATAGAGTTCTAGGCGGGCATGGAACTAGGGTATACGACATTGTACGTATGATATCCCAAATCCACCGATCCCCCAGATTTCATCCTCACGGCCCAATATGGAGGAAAAATGCCGGAAAGTGGCCGGAGGACAATCGGCCGGCTTGTGGACGGTATTGTTATTCCAACCAGTGTACGTTGAATCTGGATTTGGTCCAGTAGTGAAGACAATGTCCTACTTGACAGACCAGATTGCTTTTTTTTACTTTTCTTATTTTCGGACCGTGAGCTGAGCCCGAGTCGGGTAGAGATGCGAAATGACGATCATGAGATCAGAGGTCAGAATTGGGGTATGTTCTTTAGGGCTTGTATGCCGCTCAGGCCTCAAGAGTATTCCCGTGCCGAGAAGGTATATACCAGGTAACTATATAGAGAAATGAAGGTTTGTAACCTGAAATATGTATTTGTATCTTATGTTTTTATATATTTATATATTTTTATATATTTTTATATATTTTTATGGGATGTACTTTCTATACATGTGTATATAATATGTAAAGTCCATACGGAACTAAATCGGCAGGAAAACTGGGGGGCTCCACCTCCACGAAAAAGCGCGTCCTTGCATACTTTGGGCCCTCCGCAATTTCAGCGGCTCTCTCACTTTTTTCTCCATTTTCTCCATTTTCCATTTTTCTTCTTTTTTTTATATTATTTTCTCCCATTTTCCCCTTCTTTTTTTTGACTTCTTTTTTCCCTTTCTCTCTATTTCCCCGGTTGAGAGACATTCCCCGTTCCCTCCCGACTTGTGTTTCTCCCGGTCCGACGCCCCGACTTCTCTTTGAGTTTCCCCCACACTCCGCCAACTCCGTTATTCTTCTCCCTTGGCCCTTTCCCTCTTTCGTTCTTCCTTTTTCCCTTCACCTATAGGCTTGGATATCAAGTAAGTTCCCAAGCTACTCCCTACCATATGCAATGCTGACCGTTCAGAAACCAAAACCTCCCTTGGCTTAAATCCCCCGAGATTCTTCCCCCGCAAAAAGAATTACAACGTGTGACCCTAATACCGACGGTAAATGGGAGAATTGCGATTGGCACAAATTGACTCGTCGGATATCTGCAGACCTCGGGTCTATCCAATATATCATGCGGTCCAGTATCGCTTGCGCTCGATGCCGGCGCAGTAAAATCAAGTGCGTCAATGCCGGCATCGATACAACCTGCCGTGCGTGCGAATCATCCGGGCGCGAATGTGTCTACCCAACCCCAGCAATCGGAGTGAGCACCGCCAAACGAGATCTGGCTACCCTGGCAGAAGGTGAAGATCGAAATGGAGACTGGGATGGCCCGAAACGACATCGTTCACGCAAGGTGGTAGGCATATCCGGCTCGTCGGCGGGTTCGAAGCTTGGTGTGGATGCGCTTGATTCCTCGATACTTACAACAAAAGTTTGGGAGGCCGTCTTCGATCTCTTCCAATCGCATTTTGCGACTCTTCTACCTTTCCTACATCCCGCGACCTTTCTTGGTCAGATTCGACAGCTTTCGTCTCCCGCTCCTCCTCCCGCGACCTTCGATGGACAAGATCCCCGGAATCCCATATATAAGGTGGACCCGTCGTCGTCACTGATCCCGCTGGGTGTACTGGCCCTGACTGCTCGCTTTCACCCTCCGTTGGCCGCAGCCCACTCACCAGCATCGCCTGGTCATTCTTCGAACCCACTTGCCGCATCGGAATACTATGCCGCAGCCCTCCGCAGCCGGCTGGCCGGCTTAGATGGCTCTTGCCTCGCTCAACCCGATCTTGCGCGTGTCCAGGCGCTATTGATGTTAGCCTTGCACGAGTGGGGGATGTGCCGAGGTAAGAGTGCGTGGGTCTACGTGGGTATGGCCATCCGACTTGCACAGGCCATGGGTCTGTCCTTTGAACTTGAGAATGAATTCCCAGCGCGAGATCCTGCGCGCTCGTCCCCCGGCTTCAAGACCGAGACAGATCATTTTGGTCTGCCCCGGCGTGTAGAGCTTAGGGAGCCGACCTCCGATGATATCATTGCGCTAGAGACCAAACGCCGGACATTTTGGGCCTGTTTTATCCTCGACCGATGCCTCAGCAGTGGAAAGTACCGGCCTCGAATGATTCGAGTTAAGGAACTCGGAATTCAGCTTCCAAGTGACAATGCTTTTGCTTTCGGCGAGCGGGTTCGAACGGCCCGACTTAACGAACCGACCGTTCGGCGCCCGCAGAGCTTTGGTTCCCAAAGCATGCAAATCCCCAGCATCCGCCAAAGTATAGGAGGCTTTGGCGACGAAAAGCTTCCAGGACCCAATGGGACTCCGGATAACAAGCCCTGGTCACCTATCTCTCGCCGCAAGGACTCGAGCGACGAGGAGGTTGATCGATGGGAGGTTGGCGCCGAGGAGTCAGTTCTCAGCCGAGTTATTCGGATCATTCGTATCTGGGGAAGTATCGCCAAGTGGTCTTGCGCCGGCGGTCGACGCACGGAGCAATATCCCCCCTGGCATCCTGAATCTCGCTTCGCCTCGCTCCGTCTGCAGTTGAACGAGTTCCAGGATAGTCTTTCTCGCAACCTGCAATACTCCTTGCGAAATACCGACACACACATCATGTACAAGACCACTCTGGCTTCATATACCGTGATGCATGTTGTCTACTTCCTATCAGTGATTGTCCTTCATCGTGCCTATATCCCGTTCCTACCTATCCGCTGCAATGAGCCTTCTGGCCCCCTGGATGAGCCACTGTTCGCTGTCGACAAGGCCAATGGCCCACCTGACGGTTTCTGGCGGGATAGTGCTCGTGAACTCTTCAAGGCAGCGCGTCAGATGATTGACCTGGTGGCCACCTGTCAGGCCCGCGGTGCTCTTGTTGAGAACCCCTTGGTCGGATTTGCCATCTACAATGCCGCTTTTGTCGGCATTTATGGAACACATTTCCCACACATGGATCCGGATGGATTGATGGGAACGAAACCGCCCCCTGCGAACCATGATAGCCACCAACTCGGTGTCGCCCAAGGACGCAAGGCCTTGGATATTATTCGAGAGATGCGGCCTCGTTTGAAGATGGCGATGGGCTGGTTCCGCACCCTGAACCGCCTTCACAGCTACTTCTCCAAAGTCAAGCGTGATTTCCGCCGGGTTTCACGGAATCGCCTGGATAGCATGTCGGATGCCTCTGACTACGGCCTCAATGGGATTCGCCCCCTTCGCGAAGGCGGCGCTGGTGGTGGCCTCGAGGAATTCAAGTTGCTCGAAAAGCTTTTCCTCGACTTTGGAAGCATCGAGGACCAGTTGACAGAGCCCGGGATGGACGATGACGGTATCGCAGTTCCCGCAGCCGGCGAGTCTATGTACGAGCGCACAAACATGAGTGACGCTGGAAGCAACGCCGTCAGGAGTGAAACCGGTGATCCTGGTGACCAGATGCTCGACGGTGCCGGTGGCCGTCGCGAGTCGTGGGTTCCGGTCAACAGCCCCGGTCTGTCGCTACCTGGACACGAAGGCGATCGCCGTCCCAGCCTACCACTTCCCAACAGCCGCCAAATGCCATCCGGATCCCCCTACTCTCTCCCGTCTCTTCAGCAACATCACCCAGACGGCCCGATGTACACCACTTCGTCTCCCAGCTTCCCCTCTCTATCTGCACCCACACAGTCCCCCTCCCAGTATTTGACGGCAACAGGCAACCGTCTGAATCCCATCAATACCTGGCTCCCGGCCCGCCCACAGGCCCCTCCCCCGCCGTACTCTCAATCCCTCCCTCCCATCAACGCAGCCGCCTCACACACTATCCCCGTCCTCCCCCCACCGGGATCCGTCACCCAATTGGCCCCCTCCCCGCCTCTGACCTCAACCGAATTCCCAGACTCAAACTTACTATCAACGAGTCTCGGCGGAGACGACGTCCTCGCCTTCCTAGATGGATCTGAATGGGGCCAGCTATCCATGCTCGCGCCTTCTGAAATCGGTATTCCCGCCGGTTGGCTGAGCACGGTCTGGTCCCCATTCAGCCGCTAGAGTTCCCACCACAGAGCCATTATCTCTGTCGCACCTCTTCGGCCGGCGCCCATCGAAGCAATGGCACCAACCGCCGTGCTTCATTGTATTATTACTCTTTACGACTTATCTCGTCCGTTACGTCTTACGTACTGTACGATCATCTCTTTATCTCTCTCTTTTATCTATGATCGCCGGCGACTCAAAAAATGGGATATCCAAGCCTGCGGAAAATCCCCCGAGTACCCGAAGGCAGGCGAATTGAACTCCAAATCCAATCATTTCCTTTCCTGGTCTGGCTATCAGATCGGGAATTGAAAACGGGATCACGAAGATTGATTATCACCTATACCCAGTGCGCGCGACCTCGTCTTTGCCTTTTCTTTTGGTTTTTGTTTTCTTGATATTGTTTACTTGCAACATGCTTTTTTTGGGTTTAGGTTATGCTGTTCAAAATGCGCGCAAGGCGTTGCCCGAGGTTTCCAGCCAAGGTGGCCGTGAAACCCGGGTTTGATTATTTATTTACCGTCAAATGGTTTTCATTTTCTATTGGTTTTTGGTTTTCGAGCGAAATTTGGGATGGCACGGAAGCCTGGCAGTCCCGGGTTTTTCAACTTTGATCTATTTTCTCCGTGTTATGTTTTTATGGGTCCTCTTCCGATCTTTCAACGGTCGAGGTATGTTTTCTTTTTTTTACGATAGCCTAGGCGTTGAACTTGTCTGTCTTGCACACTGCAATTCTCTTAGGTCAATTTATCTGCCTTTGTGGCTGTTTTTGTTATTCATTTGGGTTCTTTTCAACGTAGACGTCACTGCTTTAGCCCTGAACAAATACCGACGGATAGTTACTAGTACCCACATGTGCAGTCGGTTATGCGCGGACCGCGGAGATGGAATGCCGTTCCTCGGGTACTGAGGGTTGCGGCTAAATGTTTTTCGCCGGAGAAGGGGATAAACATATTAGACAGATGTCATACTAACATCTTGACATCTGCGCCAAGTTTTAAGCGGTAGACCTTCTATGGCTGTTGCCGGACTATGTACTACTTCCCGAGGTCAGATTCTTACTATTAAATACACATCATACATCGTCATTGTCAAGGACACAAATTAGCTAGCCGACTATTTTCAAAAGTTATACATAGAAAAGTCCTCACAGAGTATGCTTTTTTTCCACCGCGTTTGTATACACTTCAAAAAGACCACCAAAAAGACATCACAAGGCCCGGCGGCCCGCATAAGCGGCCGACTATTCTTGTTATACCATAACCACCAACACCTCGCCGCCCACTTTCTAGAGCAAAATAGATTGAATATAACAAAAAAGCAACAAAAAACAAAAACATACAACAGTGAGGATTCGCTGGTGGTCACCCACCCAACTACTAACTCACCGGCGTGTGGCTTAAGTACGGCTGAGCGGACGGGAAGCCCTGTTTTCCACACCCTATGGTCGTATGTATCATCTCACGCGTGGAAGAGAATTATAGAACGCGAAGAGCAGATGGTAAGTCCCACGGGACCACTAGGGTAATGGGACCGGAATCGTTTTTGTTCCCATGGGAGTTGGCAAGATCTAGTTGGGCCCGAGTTATGAGCTTTCGGCCTAGACCTAGTCTGGGTTGGGTTTTGGGTCGAGGCCTTGGGGACCCAAAATGGGGAGCTCGATGCTCTTTAGAAAACTTGGGTTGCACGCCATCCATCGAATGATCTCGTCCATACGTTCCTCGTTTTCGTTTTTGTTCTCGCCGGCAAGATCCATTGCCTTCTCTAGCGTCACTGTGAGCTTAGGCTCCCCGCTTTCGTCCTTCCAATTTCCGTTGGAATAGAAGTCTTGAATAACGCGTACTTGACGAGCGCCAAAAAGGGAGATCAACAAGGCAGCAATGTTGGGAGTCCCCGAGAAGGTAGGCTGACGGGACCGGATGCCAATAATCTGCACTAACGCCGAAAGTTCGCTCGCGAGTATGCTATCCTCGTCAGGGCAGTCGAAGCTGAAAATAGCTATCTGTAGATGGGGATAGGGATAAGGTATTTCCTGGAAGTCGCGATCTCGAACGCAGAATCCTTCTAGGCTCAGTGGGTGCTATCCCTAGGTAAATGGATAGGTGCGCGAATATCATCAACCTTGTAAAACTTATCTTCCTCGCTTGGTAAGGGTAAGTGGATTATTAGCGAAAGCGTTTAAATCGCGAGGGGCGTTATATACTCAATCCCTAACCAGGGTCTAATCATACTTAGCGATACTCCGGGATATGTAAAATCGGTAAGGTCCGAGTAACTGGCAGTGCGGGCCCGGATAGCATACCATAGGTCATAGCAAAACGAAGAATGTTGTTGACGTGTGCGCACGTCAAGTTTTTCATCCGCCTCTAGATTGAGTGTCGGTAGCTTGTTGAGTGATTTAGGCTCTGTCAACGTGAGCTTGTCAAGTTTATCCCAAGGCTCAAACCAGGAGGTATCATCTGTATCCTTGCTGGAGACTAGCTTGATATTCAGTGGAGCCAAGTCTGAAGTTGTATACTTCAGCTTCTTCGGGGTGTCGCGGCTGACCACGAGTCGACTCCACTGGCCCCAGATTTTCGAGCTTAGGTTGAGGGGTGACATACTACCTAGTAAGACGTTCCACTAGTAAGACGTTCCTAGTAAGTAAGAGACAGACAAAGTAAAGGCGCGTGAAGCTGATAAAGTGGAACGAATCCTATGGAGCTTCTTAAGAGTGTCCCACAGGGTGGAGTCCATTGATCCTTGACACATCAACAAGTCCATTTCTGCACCATGGACCGTCGCACACAAGCTAGGACGAGTCGGAATATTCTATTACTGAATCGACCAAGGACCTTGCAGCTTTTCAGTTAGCCAAGGATAGCTTCTTTTCCCCAGAAGATACTGTTAATAGAAACGACGTTAAACTTATCCTCGGAAGCTCGCCTTTATTAACTCAAATACCCGGGCAGATAAGATTATAGGAGACGACGAATAGTCGCTAGAAGATCAATCAATCAATCAAAGTTCAATTAACCTGTTGCAGTCTAACTAGTTGCGTATGACTATGCAGGCGCTTCTTCCAAAGCAAGCACTCGAAGCTAAACGCCGAGTGGGATCACTCCCAGAGAGTATACAGATACAGATGCTGATTGTAAAGAGTGCGGAATCAGCCCATTCCTATAATAAGCCATAAATCCAAACCCATCCAAACCCATACATAAGAACTTGTCACATAATGATTGTTGTGGAGTGCACCCTCCACCTTCCATCTCTCACTTCCATCTCTCACTTCCATCTCTCACTTCTCTCTCACCTCTCTCTCTCTCTCTCTCTCTGTCTCTCTCTCTCTCTCTCTGCACCCTCCCCTACCTCAGTTTTAATTGGTGGTGACGTTGTCATGGCCAGTTGTTGATTGGCATGTTGGTCGACTTTGGCTGAGTTTCTCGTTTCCCAGCATCATTTATCGTCATTGGCTAATACCCATCGTCTTCCACACCTCGCTAGAAGATCGATTTGACTTTGATCACCGGTTATTCAGCATATGGCTCGTTGGGTTCAATCAGTGATTTCCATTTATTACTTAGCATTACTAACATGTCGAGCAGAGCACTTGCCGTCCCCAATATCAGTCAGAGCGACGTGGAACTCCCACCAGGAAGATGGGCCGAGTATGCTATCTCCCTCCCATGGGATACCGCGAGACGCGGCACACATATCCGAACCGACCTCCTCGCAATCCTCCTTGGCCACGAACTCCAACGCGAGCTGGTAGTGAGAACGACTATCCCCTGGAATGCGCGCCGCTTGGATATGGAAATCGGACAGAACAGTACCTGCACAGAGGCGGTCTTGATTTTTATGACCGGAAACGTGATGGACGTCCCGTGCATCTATTAACCTTGAAGTCGTGTTCCGAAACCCCAGAGCACCATCGAAGAGCTATGTCGCCCTTACGAATCAGATGAACGAAGTCATGCGATTCCTTAGGAGCTTCCAGTAGGGGCACTCTGAGACCAATCAGTGACTCATGTTAAGGCGCATTTCTCCTACTTCCACCCGGTAATGATAATCGAAATTCCATCTTCTGTTTTTCTTTTCTTTTTCTTGTTCTTTCATAGCCTGCTATACTGAATAAAATCCCACCCCCCTCTAAAAAACCCAGTTCAGTGTGAATTCGCTCAAATAGCACAAAGGCCTCGACTCGTAGGATCGGCCCAATGATGTACGCGGGTTGTCGGGAAGGCTCCGGAGCCAAAGATATTGTATTTCGGGGGCACGTTATCGACAGTCGCAGTGCGTGAAGTAGGCCAACTTGGCCGATGATCCTTCTCGAACAATATTCCTCTTTTTCCTTCTACATTTTTTCTCCATCAAGTATAATATACAACCAGCCCCATATCCGCTTGTTCGTACATTCTGTAGATTGCCCCCAGTTATTTTTCTGATCTTTTTCCTGTCTCACAATCTTTTTCAATCTCCTCCCAACCAGCAGGGTTCAGGCCAGAATGGATATCACTAGCTTCATCTCTAGGTCACATGGTGTTCGTTACTGGTATCTATGCATTATTTGGATAGATTGAGATGGTTCTTATAAGACCCGATTGAATTATATGTTCATTGCAATATCCCTGCCAGATGGATTTTCAAATGCACCCAACCCTTTCGGCTTCCTCCATGATAGCCTTTGCCAGATCACGCTTTTTAGCAATGATATCATCAAGAGCTTCATCCTGCTTCAACTTCTTGCACTCGAGGTCGTAAAGGTCGCTCATCTCTTCAAGCATGGATTCGAGGCCTCGCTTCCTTGGGATCGATTTGCTGATTTCCTTTACGTTCTTTGCAAAGCTGCACCTGAAACCCTGCTGGAAATAGTGGCAACTCGAACAGGCTGCCATTCCGGGCACCCGGACACAGTTGGCAAACTTGCCATCTATCTTGGCGCAGCTGTCACAGCAGTCATTCTCGTCTAGCAATTTCCCAACGGCTTGTCCGACCAGCGCCTCGATATTGGTTTTGTGGGCCCCGATTTGGCGGTCAAACTGGCTGCTGTTTGGCTGGCCCCTCTTGTGGTTCTTACTGTTGAGTTGTAGGACCGGCTCTCTTTGAAGCGGCATTCTGACAAGGCGGTATAGCAGGCTGCCTCGTGTAAGGCTGGCTGTCAATCCCCGCTGCCATTTGCACTCAATTGCACGCTTTGCCCAGAAGCCTGGCGTTTCTTCTGTTGCACCAAAGGCACCAAATCTTGGATCACAGTCTTGACTGATTGGTGCTTGTTGGCTGGCGACGCCATCATGGACGTTTGGTTTGTCAGCTATCTATTTGTTAGTATCCATGAACACGCTGACTTGTCACTTAGTGCAGAGTTACCGTACCTAGGTCGGTTGCCTGCATTTTCTTCCCTTGGGTAAATATGTTCTCGAATGATGGAATATGGGAAGACGAAATCCTGCGTCACATGCAAGATCAAAGAGGCTTATCTCACTTGGTGAATGAAATGAAGTCCTGAGTCATATGCAAGAGCAAAGAAATTGAACGGAGGAATTGAGGTTGAATGTATGTTGAGGCTTTTGAAGAGGCTTCTCTCACTTGGTGAACGGCAACAGTGGCGATTGGTGCTAGCTCATGACTTCTTTCAAAGGTATTTACACTGCTGTAGTGGCACAAGAAGTGCGACTAATCTCAGTCAAGCATCGTATCTTGGAATGTATTTACACATAGGTTCTGTACTGGATATGGAGACCCGTTAGATTCTTGGAGATCATCAGGTCTATGTGCTTCACTCTCTACCGGGTCAACCTCGTGGGGTTAATCCGCCACAGAAATCTGAGACTTGACCGGACCCGCGTCGAAGAATTGGTTTCGTGCAGGATGAAGCGACGTACGCATGAAATAAATTGGGGTTTAGCGTTGAACAGATCCAAAGGCATGTTAACTAACTTGGATTTTCAACATTTAAGAATACCCTTTATACTATAATAAGAACTTAAAATCTAGAAAGGGATCTATAATCGGCACTAAGGGTAAATTATACCATCTATATATATATACCGAGATAAACCTATAAAAATCGGAGGAATCCTATTATTACTCCCATCTAGTTCATCCTATAAGCTAGCTGACACCCCGATCCAATCTATTGATATCTTGGACTTATTCCTTTAAGTTACTATATCGATCTTTATAGCTGATATATTCGTGTCTTTTATGGCTTCTTCCGCCAAAATCAAATTTACATCGACAATGCTCCCTAAATCATCGACACTGGTAGATGGAGGTTTATTTGCCTCTACATAATTCTGTGTCTTACCTGCTTTATCGTGCATGATATTATGGTATAATGGCGTCTTTTTGCAAAGTCTTCTTTGGCCCTTATGCTAGCTGGTAAGTTTGTCTCATCTCTAGCTTCTGCTTTTGACCTCAAGGTGGGTTTCGTCGGTCAGGCTGCCGCGCACGACAACAACGCCATACTAGTTAGTATAGACACGAGTGGGGAGTGTGGGGGTGTAAAAGCGTGGGGGTGTGGGGGGTACTTCTAAACCTTGTTCGGACCCTTTCCGAAGCGGAGACCTATAGCCTCAACCCAGAAACCTGGGTTGATTTCTTGCACTTTCCCGACATTGTAGTTAGTAGCTGTATCATGTATGTATGGCTCTATATGTATCTTGTATTTCGCTTTGCCAGATCCGGCAGGATATTGAAAACCTAGTTTCCCAATGTGACGACGTGGCGTGGTTTGGGGTTACCATCTACAACCGGACAAGTTTCCAAATCGGGAAGATATAGTATGCCGACTACAGCCGACGGGACCCCCTCGTTTATTCCCATTAACCGAACACCCTTATATTCTCGAGGGTGGCGAGCGACATTACCTTACTTCTACTATCGTTAACAATGACCAGAATATCCAACGCAGATGAACATCCTACCCGGGCCAACAAGTCCCAGAACGAAGACGCACTCTCAATGGAATCACTCAAAAGCCTCGACGAGTTCGAATCCCTCGCCACAAACCAAATAAGCAAGAAAGCTTGGTCCTTCAACTACGCGGCTGCCGGAGACCTTATCTCCAAAAGGCTGGACCAAGAGGTCTACCGCTCAATCCTCCTCCGACCACGCGTCCTCGTCAACGTCAAAGAATGCGACCTGTCGACGACAATCATCGGCCAGAGAGTCGGGCTACCTATTTTCGTATCGCCTATGGCAATGGCCCGGTTAGCGCACCCGACAGGCGAAGCTGGCATTTCAGCCGCGTGTGGAGTGTTCGGTGCTATGCATATCATCTCGAATAATGCGTCGATGACTCCCGAGGAGATTGTCGCCGGAGCCGCGCCTGAGCAGGTCTTTGGGTTCCAGCTTTATGTCCAGACGGATCGCACTGAGAGCGAGGCTGTCCTGGCGAGGATCAATAAGCTGTCCGCGATTAAGTGCATTGTCCTTACCGTCGACGAGCCCGTCCAAGGGAAGCACGAGCTTGGGCCGAGAGGATTCGAACCATACGACGATGCGCAGACCGAGGTTCCAACTCAACCAGAAGAGCTATCTCAACCAGGCACAGATATTAAAGTAGCCATCCCATCGGTCTCCGGACCGGCTTCTGATGCCGAATGGGAGATTACGCTACAATGGCTCGCGAAACACTCCTCGCTACCGATTATCATAAAAGGCATTCAGACTTACGAGGATGCTGAAATCGCTGCTACATATGCTCACGTAAAAGGCATTATCTTGTCGAACCACGGGGGGCGTGTCCTTGATACTGCGCCGCCGGCTATTCACACCTTACTCGAAATCCGCAAATACAGCCCAGAGGTTCTGGAGAAGCTGGATGTTATGGTCGATGGGGGTATTCGACGCGGGACGGATGTTGTCAAAGCACTATGCCTGGGTGCGAGGGCAGTAGGTATTGGGCGACCAGCGTTCTGGGGTCTTGGTGCCGGTGGTATCGCTGGTGTTGAGAGGACGCTTCAGCGTAAGTGCTTCATCTCCGGGCCTATTGTAGGTAGTGTGTGTAGTGATGCTGATTTGTCTTTTTCGTTTTCAAAAGTTATAGCACAGGAAACGAGAACTTGCATGAGCTTGTTAGGTGTGCGGAGAGTCGCAGATCTGGGAATACGCCATGTAAGTCCAAGTCGGCTTTAGTCACATGTTCTTAGGCTAACGATTATCTCACAGGTTAATGCGAGAATCGTAGAGCAACAGATTTATAACACGGATTCGATTTGAAAAAGGCTTGAGAAGGAAAGCGGCACTAATTATAGCTAAAAATATTTCGTCTCTAACCTCCGAGGCGAGGCACATTGTACTGGACGTCAAATAAAGCTAGAAAAACGCAATGGGTTTTAACGAAGCAATGCAACTAATGTTCAATAAGCATAGAACCTTAGAAGCAACTGTCCACAGATTTGAAAGATCAATGAGTCAAGCCGGAAGGCTCAATGTAACGGACCCTCCCATCTTCTCCTGGATCGAAGCCATGACATCAGGCATGCTTGATGCTAGCCCCAAATTCCATTTGTCTTTCTCCATACCCCCACAAAGCAAACCCTTGACCTCTCCACTCTCACCGAGAACGAACGAACCAGCGATACATCATCATCCCTGGCAGATTGTGTTGGTTCAGTATCGAACTAACTTCAGGGTAGAGTGGCCTGAGTACTTTCTCAAGAGAAGGGAGAATCTCCAGTTTCACAGGCGAAGGAAACCGACTGGGGATACTGGTCGATCGGTAAACTTCGACGCGCTGCAAGTACTGCTCAAGACTTATGTCGCCTTCTGCATCATCAGACTCACGAAGGTGGCGGCGTCGTTTTCGAGGAGACAGCGGGGGTGCAGGAAGGTCTGAAGGCCCTAGAGGCGGCACTGAGGGGTCCATGACTGAAGATGACGACTGAGAGTGAAGTGATAAATCAGAGTGAAGAGAGAGTGAAGTGATAAACCAGAGTGAAGAGAGAGTGAAGAAGTGATGTACCGGAGTGAACTGATGGTACAAAGTGAAGTGATATACCAGAGTGAAGATTGTAGCAGAAGATGAATAGTGTAAAGGCTTGAAGAAACCTGGAAGGGCGGGGAGGGAAGAGGAAGATGAAGAAGGAGCCCTTTTTATACCCCAGAGGTTGGATAGGTACCAAGGTTTGTATTGTTTCGTAAATAACAGGGTTTATATTATTCACAGAACAATAGACTTTATGTTATTGTATAAACAATACGGTTTATATATCTCCCAGACCATTTTTTACCAGAGAAGATTGATTCCATTATTTGGAGGTAGGATCAAGAACAGAAAAGCCGCCGATGGAGGTTTTTGGAGGATTCTAAAGATGCTGCTGCGAAGGACTCTTATCTAATTCAGGATGCTCACATATACGGTGGTCAAATCATGTACAGATGTCTTTTACTCGCTAGTTTGATAGCAATCTATTGACATTACTCGGGATCCCTAATACGTCTGTCGAATACCTGGCGGCTCTTGGATAAACCGAAAAAATCCCGGGTCATTCCTCTACCCATCACCTGTCTTCGTTGCGTTGAGTCATTGGCGAAGGGGAATGGGATGGCAAAAAAATAGACATAGGAAGGACTTCGATACCTTGGTGTAGCATATACTTCCAACTGCAGAACCTTGGAAGCAGATATAGATTACTAGGAAATATCAATAGAAGAAATTCGTCAATTTTCATATTTTATCGGACAGGATAGCTATTTTCAACAGCCGATTTAACGTCAATCGGGGAAAGGTCAGAGGGGTTTCACAATTCAGACTCCAATCCACAATGCTGTTCCACCTAGCCAAAAGAAATCCTTAGGCATCATCAACTCTGAGGTTAGACATAATATGAGCCACAGTCTCCACATCCTTATCTCCCCGTCCGCTAAGGCAAACAACAACATTATGCCCGGGCCCCAACTCCTTCGCAGCACGCACAGCCCCAGCAACAGCATGAGAACTCTCAAGCGCAGGAATAACTCCCTCACGCTGACTGAGCAACGAAAAAGCCATCAGGACCTCTGCATCAGTTGCTGCACTGATTTTAGCCCGACCAGATTCCGTCCAACTCGCCAACTCAGGTCCAATACCAGGATAATCAAGCCCAGCAGAGACATAATGTGTTATGTCATCCTCCGTATCCTCCCTATCCTCGTGCCAAGGCAAATAAGTCGGCAACCCGTGCACAATACCAATGGACTCCTCACTCGGACCCGCCATGCACCCACCACGCCCGTCAACGCCAACAAGAGAAACAGATGAATCACCAAGGAAGGGGTAGAACAGACCAACAGCATTCGACCCACCACCAACACATGCAACAACTGCATCAGGCAGTCTACCACCATTCATCGCGGTGAACTGAGCTCGAGTCTCTGTGCCAATGACAGCCTGGAACGTACGCACGATAGTCGGATACGGATGCGGGCCAAACGTCGAGCCGATAACAAAATGCGTGGTCTGCAGCTCCATCGCCCAGACACGGAAGGCCTCATTGATTGCGTCGCGGATGGTACCTTTTCCGCCGCTGTACTCGGCATCAACGGGGGTAACCTCCGCGCCGAGGATGCGCATGTGCATAACAGTCGCAGTCTCGCGTTGGAAGTCCTCAGAGCCCATGAAAATGGTGCATTTCATGCCGAATTGCGCGCATAGAGTTGCGGTCGCGACGCCGTGTTGGCCAACGCCTGTTTCGGCGATTATGGAGGTTTTGCCGAGTCGCCGCGCAAGAAGGATTTGGCCTAGCGCGTTGTTGATCTTGTGACTGCCTGTGTGGTTCAGGTCTTCGCGTTTCAGCCAGATGTGTGCTCCGCCTGCGTACGCTGATAGGCGTGGGGCTAGGTGGAGGGGGGAGGGTCGGTTGGCGTATGCTGCGTAGGAGTCGATTTCGGCCCAGAAGGATGGGTCTGCGTTTGCTGCATTGAAGCCGTTTTCTAGCTCTGCGAGGCCTTCCATGAGGGATTCTGGGATGTATTGACAGTAGAAGTTTGCCAAGCTAGTGTTTGTATCGCTGAGACTGGTGGCCGTGTCGGTGTCTTCAGGTGTATCGCCTGCCCCATCATAGGAAAGGTAGACGGTAGTGGAAGACATGGGTTGGTTAGCTTGCTTTCTTCTTTCTGGTATCACAATTTGATCCTCGGTGCGTCCAGCAACTCGAAGACAATACTCCTTGACCTTCTGAGCACCAGTTCCAGGAGCTGAGTTTCCTAGTAAGTAGATGATTGGATAGCCGATGATGACTCCTTCAGCGACACGAGAAATATCAATAAAATCCTGTCGGGTGTCGATACCAAATCCGACAGCTACTGGGACTGAGTTCCCAGTACAATCATGCACATGGAGCAGATCTTCCGCATGCCCATACGGTTTCTCATGAGTTCCGCTAACTCCCATCCTAGATACAATGCAAGTAAATGAGTCAGTGATGTTGCAAGGCATCCCCATGTGAGCATTCGGGGTGGAAGGAGCAACAAGGGGAATGTACGATAGTCTGGGACTTCGATTAGCTGAATGCAAATAAATGTAAGCCTGGAAGGTGGGTATACAGACCCTTTGGATTTGCACAGATCATGGAACCGCACCATGTCCTCCGGAGGAAGATCAATAATGACGAGCCCGTCTACACCAGCAGCATTGCAGTCTCGAAGTAGCTTATCCTCTCCGTACGGATATTCACACACGGGGTTGTAGTACCCCACCAGCAGCACGGGGATAGCCAGACCTCGTTTACGGGCTGAGTTGACCATATGCAGGATGTATGAAAGTTGCACGCCGTTCTCGAGGGCCTTGGCATTGGCCTGCTGGATGATTGGGCTTTCAGTCATGGGGCGGCCGGCGAAGGGAATTCCAAGTTCGATGATGTCTGATCAGAGGTTATAATTAGCTGATGTTGAATATAGGATGGCATATGTCTCACAAAAAGAGACAGGAGTAAACAACACATACCTGCACCACCGGCTTGCATGGACATCATGATGTCCGGTGTCTCACTAACGGTGGGATAGCCAGCTGTCACATAGGTGATCAAGGCAACGCGGTTTTTAGCCTTGCATTTTGCAAAGGCTTCTTTGATGACTTCCATATTGTGGTAGACTAAGAAGACAACAAAGGTACCTTGTTGAGTCGGAGGTGCTGTTGCACTGTCACAATGTAGTGGGTGAAAGAGAGAAAGAGAGAAAGAGAAAGAGACGCGAGAGGTAATAGGTGAGAGGTAACTTAGATTTATTCGAGCTTACCGTCTCAGCTTCTCACTTCGATGCCCTGTGATCGAGGCATTGTTTTATAATGTCTGCTTGTTTGTTCCCCATGTCCTCTCTTTTGGTCAGATACATTTTTCTCTCGTCTATAGCCATTCATTTAAGATATTTTCTCCCAACGGCTTTGATCTTAGTAGTATATTTGCAAGGCTCTGAATTTTGCGTATAGATTGTTGATTATATGTGCCACGGCGTATCAGCGTAATAGCCTGTTTCCCTAGCCCACCTGGTAGTTCAGCTATTTACCTACCAACTGTTCGCCCTCCTCGCTAGATCCAAGGCTCGAAAATTGAATCTTGCGAATAGCATGTCCTTTCCACATGAGCAACATGAAGAACATGTAGGAAAACACCGCAAAGAAAGCCATCATACCATAAACCCAGCCAACATCAACAGCCTCAACCCAAGGATTGATATAGAAACTAATTGTCAATCCATAGACAATACGATAAGCACCAATAACAATACCTGCCTCAGCTGGATACCGCGTAAAGCACTCGACAACATAATTCACCGTGACAGGAACACTGGCCAGTGACCCAACAGTCACAATAAAAACAGCCAGCGCGAGGACCATATAGTGCAAATGGTATTGCAAAGCGGCACCAAAGATCCCTAAGCCAATAGGGTTGATCACAAGACTGGGAAGCCATAGGACATGCAGTCGATACTCGGGCTTCCAGACACCGCCGTTGTACCGCCGTGCCAGTGCCAGAGGCAGCCGGTCGTTCAGATAGTGACCGTAGAATTGGACGACGATGATGCCAATCCAATGGCAGAATGTGAATGCCGCGTTTTGTTCCAGTGAGAACCCGTAGCCACCTTCTGAAATGGGTTTTTGGAGCCATACAGGTGTGAGCGCGTTGACGCCCACGTAGAATCCAAAGGAGATCAGTGTGAATATTCCCATGATAATTGTCACAGGGCACATTCCAATTAAAAAGGGAGTTATTCCGACTTTGACCTGTTCGATTGATATTAGATCGAACTTAGTTGTTATGGTATGCCATAAAGCATCAGGCTTGCCTTGTACTTACCGTTTCTTTCCAGGTAGTCGGAAAGACAACCCTCTGCCCGAAGAAGAAAGTAGCGAATCTATTAGCTAAAATTCCAGCTGGAACATCCGGGTTCCTTTCAAAGCATTCACGATCGAATCCAGTTTCCTCGAGGAAACAGAAACAACAGATAAGCGTGAGCCCCAGCAGACCGACCGTCCACCAGAACTCAACGGGAAAAAACGAGTGTGCAGAAACAAAACCCGAGAATGTCGGACCGGCAATCGTTCCGAATAAAAACGCCATATGCAGAGCAGTAAAAGCGCGGCCACGCTGATGCAAGAAAAACATATCGGTCACGATGCGAGGGCCAAGCACTGTAGGCACGGCACCGAAGAAGCCAGCAAAGAGCCGGGAGATCACGTATGCAATATAATTACCAGGGTCGGTCATGACGGCGCCCCAGATCTGGCATACTAGCGTATATAGCACACACCAGAAGATCACGGAGCTGCGACCGAGCATGTGAGATATCGGGGCAAAGAAGAATGGGCCCGCGGCCATGCCAGCTAGGGCGGCTGAATTCTAGGGGATATTAGATGGGTGATACTCGACTTGATAACTGTGTAGCTTTCAAAGTCTCGAAGAAAGTGGAGTTGTAGACTTACCGCATAGGACTCTTCCAGCTTCGTCTTGTTGTACAGTTTCTCCTGATCAGCCAGATTAAGCTGTCCCGATAAAGGCGCGATGGCGCCGGAGAAAGATGCGAGAC
The DNA here is from genome assembly GCA_028827225.1 of Penicillium sp. CMV-2018d. Taxonomy (NCBI): domain Eukaryota; kingdom Fungi; phylum Ascomycota; class Eurotiomycetes; order Eurotiales; family Aspergillaceae; genus Penicillium; species Penicillium hesseltinei. The sequence goes on from JAPZBW010000003.1 coordinate 1,035,666, forward strand.
ATAACACGGCCAGTATTACATATTTGCGAGTGACAGGCCAGTTCTGAAAGGATTTGATGAGATCGATTTCAATAAAAATGATGTTCGAGGGTCTACTGCCATACCAGAGGGTCCCGGGGTTCAGTACTAGGCTGGGGGACCAAAACAAGGTGAGCTGTATGGTGCTTTTCCACTGGGGGTAAAAAGGGAGGGGATGCTTCGGCTTCTTTTGCTTCTTTGTGATCCATAGCTGACTTATATTATGTCGTCAGATTGTGTCTAGTGATCAAGTGCCTCTCCCAGGAGCTGGGGTGTGTCTTTCGCTATCCCTTGCGTTGTTGCGTTGATGTCTCCCCCCCTTTTTTTTTTCACAGCCCTGCGACACAAGATATCTTGGCGGGCTAGGTTGCAAGCTTGAATTTTGCCAAGCTCCTCGCCGATCTCCCTGTACGAGTAGGGGAAAGCTTGCGTAGGGACGCGTCAGCTTGGCCCTGGAGTCAGTTGTGGGCTGTTGGGTGCGTAACATGGAGCAAGTATATAAAGCATGAGAATCATCCCCGACATATTCTGCATCTAGAACAGACTATAAGCAATTGTACTGAAGAACGTCTTGAATTTGTGGGTTGTCGAACCAGTCCTGAGGTGGACAGGAGAAAAGTGAACGCCCCAATATTAGAGGTATCCAACCCAGAAATGGCACATGAACTTCAACATCACACGGTCACGATCATTGGAATTGACCCTGTTATCTCGTTATCCCGTTATCCCGATCACTTTGACGTGACTCACATCTTTGCAAAATGCAGATGTCGGCCACCGATGCCGATCGATTCGATCCACATCGGAAAAAGCTCCACGCGCGAAAAACCCAGGCTTCGGCGACAGCTTCAACACGCCGAGGGGTCTTTTCATACAAAATGTCCATCGAATCCGTTTGAATTATTTTCTGTGTGCATCATTTCACTACTTTAGACATGAGGAAATCATCAATTAACCTTTTACATCCACTATATACCATCTAATCCCCCTCAACACCCAATCATGGAATCCAGACCAGACCTTGAGTCCCAAAAACCAACCCCGCAGATCGATTCTCCCCACGAGTCGGAATCAGAAGACGACCTGGCCCTAAAACCGCAGCGCTCAAATGCCTATGGTATCCCGACATGGCGCAAATGCCTCATCCTTTTTGTTGTTAGCTGGATGACACTGGCTGTCACATTCTCCAGTACCTCACTATTACCCGCAACCCCGGAGATCGCTACCGAGTTTTCTACTACATCGGAGATTCTCAATGTTACCAATGCCGGTGTTCTAATTGCCATGGGCTTTTCGTCTTTTATTTGGGGTCCTATCACCAACCTATTCGGGCGTCGCAATGCCTACAATGCAGCTATCCTTGTACTTTGTGCATGCTCGGCCGGTACCGCCGCGGCGATCAATTTGCATATGTTTATCGCAATGCGGATTTTGGGGGGCTTTACAGGTACCTTCTTCATGGTTGCTGGGCAGACCATTCTTGCAGATATCTTTGAACCGGTATGTTAGTTTTACTCCGATTGTCTGCTGGTTACTGACGGGGTTCGGTAGACTGTGCGTGGAACGGCTGTCGGCTGCTTTATGGTTGGGTCTGTCAGTGGGCCTGCAATTGGTATGTTTAAACCATCACTATTTCTATGAGTGTCGTCGGATCTAAGTGGCTAATTATTTGATCAGGACCCTGTATCGGCGGCATCATCGTCACATTCGCTCAATGGCGCATTATCTACTGGCTTCAATTCGCGATGACTTTACTCGGCCTCATCTTGTCTCTTCTTTTCGTGCCAAGTATCCAGGAAAAGAAACGGAACTCCGAGAAACCCTTGAAGTTTTGCACTGTTATGGGCATGTTCAATCCAATGCGCGTCTTCCGTCACCTCGTGTATCCCAATGTCTTTTTTGCAGTAAGCATCGTCTTCCAGTACTGGAGTTGTACCTTGTCCAGCGATTGACTAACAAGCAACAGTGCCTCACATGTGGTCTCCTTGCCACGTTCCAATATACAATTCTCACATCAGCCCGCTCGATTTTCAATCCACGTTTCAATCTGACGTCTCCCCTCATCAGCGGCCTATTCTACCTCTCCCCGGGAATAGGATTTCTGGTCGGTAGTGTGGTCGGTGGCAAGCTGTCCGACCACGCCGTGAAGAAATGGATTATTAAACGAAACGGGGTGCGTCTGCCTCAGGACCGATTGAACAGTGGTATTGCCACCCTTTTTGGGGTCCTCCCGGTTGCAACATTAATCTACGGTTGGACCTTAGAGGAAGAAGTAGGTGGTATGGTTGTGCCAATTATCGCCGCTTTCTTTGCAGGCGTAGGGCTTATGGGTTCTTTCAATGGACTGAATACTTATACGGCTGGTGAGTGTTATCTATTTCATATGCAAGTATCCCGAGCTAACCATCTATCTTGCAGAGGCTATACCGCATGTTCGTTCGGAGGTCATCAGCGCAAAGTATGTAGTGCAGTATATCTTTGCTGCCGGAGCGACGGCGGTCGTTGAGCCGCTAATTAGCGCTATCGGGGTAGGATGGACATTTACAATCTGTGAGTTCTCTCCATGAGATCATGAATGGGACATATCTAACTATCTATTCAGGTGTATTATTCGCTATAATAGGTGGCTTCCTTGTGCTTGCTATCACAAAATGGGGCATTGATATGCAGCGATGGTCTGAAAAGAAGTTCAGCCTCGATGCGAAGACTTGACCACAACAAAATGACGCTTTTTTTTCCCACTTTGATTTATGTTTTTGCATACGAGGCGATATGAAATGCCTGCATGATAGAGGTTTATATAGATCGCGACAGACAGACATGGCTCAATGATTTCCTGAAATATAATACATAGATTAACCATATAGAGACTCGACTCGAAAAAGAAGTTTCAAGACATTCAAATACACTTCTTCGTTCTACTTATGCAGGTATACATCATATTAGGCTCGCCTGGGCACACTTTCAAGGTTGGGCCTTCCAAGGTTGCTGCCCGGGTGGGCCAGCAAATTGATTAGTCAGCTATACCTCGGCAAAAGCCCAACATCGCCGAATGATCGGCAAAGAACTTCAAATCTCCGACCGCATCCGGCGATTTTCTTTCTTTGCCCAATCTGAAAAGCCCGAGAATAACGAGAAGAGGGGCAATTATCAGATGGCGCGAAAAAGACGTGCTCTTACAGAAGAGCAAGAGCAGGAAGGTCGGGAGTCCCAAAAAAGGAAATTTGTTGCGTGCGTATTCCACCTGCATATACCTCACGCCGAAGCCACCGAGCACTGACGTATGACATCAACAGCTGTCGAAGATGCCACTCGCATAAAATCAAATGTTCCGGAGATCAGCCGTGTAGCAAATGTTGCACAGTCGGACTCGCTGATGAATGTACCTATGCTACTCGGGATCGCCAGGTGAAAGTTAGCGAGAAGTATGCAATCAAGTCGCATCCTATTATTAGACCAAGCCTTTCAGAAAGCTTGTCTATTACATGTGTCAGGCCAGAAGCTAAACCTGTCTTCTCCAATCAGCTATTTAGATCAGATCCTCGCCGAGAATCAGCGGCTCAAGGAACGGTCGATCACCTCGGCTCAAGTTGCCGAGACCAACGATCCAGCGCAGAGGTAGACATCCCTTGACTTTCTAAAGATGACCCGCAACATGCTGAGATGTATAGCAGAGGCCCTTCCAGGACAGCAGATGCCCCTGATGGAACAGGAATTCAAAATCCATTGATTGGAGATCGAGCCTGGTTCCACCGGTATGATCCCTCTTCACCACCCATCTACATCGGTGAGGCAGCATGTTCAGCATTCGCAACACGCTTTCGGCGTTTCTTGTCGGGGAATAGTGCAATGCCACATATTCCCAGAACACAGTATGAGCGCGAAGAGACACTCGCTGCAGCGAACGAATCCGATATCCAGTGGCCGAGTCTCCACCATGCTCGGTTGTTAGTCCGAATAGCAATCCACCAGATTGGGCATCTGTACCACCTCATGATGCGCAAGTCGACGTTAGATAAACTGGAAGAGATATACAGGACACAAGACTTTGACTGCGCGGCTAGCAAGTGTAAATTCTTCGCCTTGTTCGCTTTTGGCCAGGCGTATTCAATCCGGTCTGAGCCCAATTCCGGCTCTAGGGTACCGGGCACGTCGTACTTTGCTCGATCAATGGGATTGGTCCAGATCCTGCCCGAGAGAACTAGTGTTACACACTTGGAAACCCTGCTATTGTTGGTATGTGGCTCAGCATCTACTATTGTTGGACATCGCAGTACTTACTATATCCCAAGTCTCTTTTTTCATACTATCTCAACCGACGTCATTCGGCGTACGTGCTGATCGGAAATGCCATGCGGATGGGGTTGACCATTGGCTTGAATCACAATATCCTAGAATCACAGGTCATTGACCCAGTGGAGCGCCAACACCGCATCCAAATATGGTGGACAATCTACATCTTCGACCGGATGTGGGGATCCAAAATGGGTCTTCCAATGCAAATCCTCGATGAGGATATCCATGTCGACATGCCCTCAACCATCTCCCCACGCTGGCGCCACGAAGAAGAACTCTCCGACTCAGACTACATGACCGCCAACATCAAGCTGGCACGCATAGTCGGCGAGACAATCACCAAACTATACAGCCGGCGAAAATACCAAGAGACCTTCCTCCAGCGCGTTCAGAAAATCCTCAAAGCCCTGAAACACTGGGTTGAAACACTCCCCGAATCTCTCAGGCTGAACATGGAAGACCTGGAATCGAGCAAGAAACCCATCGTCTCCCTCCATATGTCCTTCAACCAATGCGTGATCCTAACTACGCGCCCAACGCTACTGCACCTCCTAATGACACTAAGCAAAAAAAGCAAACTCCGCCCCAATACCACCAATAATACCGGTGGGGCCGGGGCCGGAAGCGACGGCGAAGAGATATCCGTTTCCCAGCCCGTTCTGACCCTCAGCGAAGCATGTATCCATGCAGCGCGGCACTCCCATTCCATGATCCTGACACGGTGGATCAACGGATCCATGCCGACATTCGGCTATTTCCACGCCCACTACCTCTTTTCCTCTGCTTTAATCTTGGCAATGTCCAGCTTTGTTCCGATCGGCAGTCCGACTGATATGACGGGATTTGACTCCGCGCTAGATCTACTACGCTCCATGACCGAGAATGGGAATCTGGCTGCGGCGGAATTCTATCATAACCTCGAGCAGGTGAAGGTTTGTTTGGCTACGTATCGGGGTGTGAGACGGGGTGAGGGGAATGCTGATGTGACTGCTGGTGGAGGAGTGGCTCCTAATACCAACGCTAATGCTAGTGGTAATGCTCGCTCTGGCGTTGGTGCGCTAGCTTTGTCCGGGCCTTCGTCCGATTTGGCAACGGCTACTACTCCCTTTTTGAACGCTTTGCCGCTGAATCCACCCACGTCCACATCGGTATCGGTGTCGGCATCTATACCCGCACCGTCGTTAATACCCACAATACATGATACTCTTGCTTCTGCCACCACCCAGTCTGTCCACAGCCATGGCATCGATGCATATACCTACCCCTTGAGGGATACCGTCAGCGGGTACACGACCGAAATGGCGTTTCTAGAGCCGACCATGCAAGATTTCCTGGCGCAGTCAGATATCGACCTTGGGCTGTTGCACCCTGTTGATACATTCTTCAACGAGGCAGAGAATCTATATACATGCCATGAGTTTTGACCGGGGTTAATCAGGGCGAATGAGTCATCGATTATGATATGCACGTTCTAGACCTGGGTGTTCTGCTCTGAGCTGAGCGACTCGACACTGGTATCCTTGGGAGCAAATGCAAGACACAATACTATCACAAGAAGGAAGACTGTTATAATAAGACACAGCCAACTTAACGAAACGTATTGATGAAAATAAACCGAAATCATAATTGAGACGTCAGATGAACAAGCATTTCCAGCATGACAGGGGACGCATGATGGATAGAACAAGTTGCATCGTATATGTCGTTAAAGACAGCAGGCAAAAGCAAATGAATCGCTCAAGGCCACTCCCCCCGCCAATCAAGTCAGGGTATAAATCGAACTTCCATAACTACATGAGACATGAGACACGAGCCACGTTGAAGAATGCGAGTGCTTAGAGTTCGGTGTCAACATCGAACCCAAACTTCGATCCATGTCGTGAAAGAAGGTCCATGCAGACAAGCCAGGCCCGCTTGGAAGAAAGGTCTTTGGTCGACATCTCTTTCAACCAGCGAATTGCTTTGTTTATCTTCTTAGTGATATCAACAGCCTTGGCGGTGCCTACATGAGTGCGAGTGAGGAGCTCGGTGAGGAGGATGGTAGTTGACTGCATGATATTGTGCAGGATGCACCACCATGGAGCGACGCCATACAGCCACGTCCCGTCTGGCTCCTCGGGCAAGAGTTCGAACATTTGACCTGCCATCTGAACGCACAAGGCTGCCATCTGATCACACACTGTTCCCGGGGAGCTGGCTTCAGATTGTTGGAATAGACGGCGGATACAGGGTTGCAAGATTATCAGCTTGGTGGCGTAGAATCGAAAAGCAAGACCAGCACGCTGCTGTAGAAATTGATGAGTTGTGTCTGGGGTTGTGAAATTAAACTCCGCCGGGAGACGAGACAACCAGTTGTCAGCGTGGTTGTTCAGCGTAGGAATGGCGGTTTCGATGTCATGCCATGACTGCCGCATTGCTCTAGGAGCATACAGAGTATTAATAGCCTCCCGTAAGAGATGAGCTAGGTCCACTGCATACAGAAAGTACAGGGAGGAGTTGGGTGTCAGATTCCCTGCGCCCGTCTGACTGGCCCTTTCTTCTTGCTTCCCCTTGCCCGACCCATGTTGTTCCGGTGTGCTTGGAGCCGTACTCTCTTTTGGTGAAGCTGCCATGGCATCGGAGATTAAAGAGGTGAAAAAGGCATCTCGAGTCCTTTGGTCGGTAATAACTTGCGCCACACGGCTATCCCAGAAATCCTCCTCTGCGAACGGCACAGGGAGGGGCGTGGAGCAAAAGATATCCCCCGTGCCAGGTGGACGGCCTGTCATTTCACATAGCACAATATCCAACATAAACAGCGCCCACCAAACCCGATATCGAAGTTCTTTCGAAAAGTGGGTGATGCTCTCGCTCTCGCTTCGAATGTTGAGACCCATGGTCACCGCCGATCGAATTGCAATTCCAATGAGTCTCCATGACCTAGATGAAGAAGTCCAACAGGTCAGATATAAACGAAGAAATAGATAAGGGATGAAAAGGAAAGACAAAGACCGACCTGTTCACTTGACCAACCGATAGGAGGTAAAAAGCAGCCAAGCCCTCCACCTGTGCCTGTTGCAAGTCGGGATGACGGAGGAACACGCTACCTGCATTCAGCTTCCATGCCCGTGTAAAATAAGTCTGATGGTCATCGTAATTCGGTTGGGGTTGATCGGCAAGGAAGGAATGTCTGGTCGCAATGGCAAACACCAGGTTTAGCACTATAATCCATCGTTTCCCAGGTCGCACGTTCGGATTCGCATAGAAAGATCGGTACTGGTTTAGAAATATTGCTTTTCCAATAATTGGAAACGTAGGATGGACGACATGAAAGTAGGTCTCAACGAGCCTGTTAGCGATTTGTTGTGGAGGCCGGCGTGCGAGGTCGATATCGTCCAGAAACAAAATTTCCGAGTCATCTTGGAAGTAGTTCACGGAAGAGATCGAAGGGCGTTCGGTGGTGTCTTTGATTCCTTTCAAACTTTGGTCAAGATCGCGTTTGAGTCTGTACAACCATGCCATCTCCGAATGTTCGCCCACAAATCCCGTCGCCTGTACTTTCTCATCATGGTCGAAGTCCTCTTCGGTGTAGTCTACAGTCCCCGAGTGAATAGATACAATAGCATCTGCACGGGAAGAAAGCACTGATTGGTTGATGTGGCTTGATGAGTTGGTGAATAAGGCAGGGTTAGGGGTAGAGGGATTGACTTGGGTGAGCGGAGTGCGTGCATTTAGCTCCCTCAATGTTTGATCGACCTGTTGGGCCGACGAGGCATCGAGTTTGGGATAAATACCGCGGAGCAAAGCATCAAAGGTGTCAACCCGGGTGGTTAGATCGTTCAGCTGTCTATCACCTCTGTTAGAGAAAAAGGAAAAAAAAAAAAGGAAAACTAAGCGAAAAAAGGGTACCAACTTCACCATCTTCTCCTTTTTCCGATCGCCATATGAGCACGGGACACCGGCATCTAGGCATCGATGACAGGTTGGGCGATGGCCACTACATTTGGCCTTTTGTTCACGGCAATTTTCACAAGCCCGACTAACTCGACCACTGCTAGTCCAACTACTAGGTTGTGCGTTTCGGGGGATAGCCACCTTAGCATTCACGCCGTTTGAAGGATAATCCCTATGAGGGTTATCAATAGTGTCGGCATTGAAGGGAGAAGGTTGCGGGTATCCAGGCACGGCCCAGTCATAATTGATTTCATTTTCCACGTTCGGATATTCGGAATACGGGGTACCAAAGTTCTCACTCATATCGTATAGTCTTCGAAGGATTTGATCATAGGAAGAATTAGCAAGGGTTTTTCGCCAGACGCGACGCGAGACGCTAGCCGAACATCGACTCATAAGCCACAGAAGAAAGAATCATCCCCCTTGCACAAGAGTTTAATAATAAAGAAAAGTCAAAAAAAAATACAAAGTAGTAGATCCCCCTCCTGTGGGTATTCACAAGTGGGTTTCAACCGAAATGGGCTTCTCTGGTATGCTGGAGGTCTTTGCCGGGTAGCCACTAGGAGCAGCACTAAAGCCAATAAGCGCTTCGCTTTGCAACTTTGGTATTTTTGAACACATCAGGATGGATATTGGAAACCCTTCCTGTGCATATGAATATGTGCTGTATTGCGGGAACATTGGTGTATGTGGTTTGTACAAGCCTTTCTCTCGGGGTTTCCTTTGCCGCTTGAAGTATCCAGGATAGGTTTTCCATATGAAACCTGCTCGCTGATATGCCACGAGAGACTGACATTATCCCTGTACTCGGGACAGGTCAGTCGTAACATGGGATGTTTCAAGTCGTATCGCCCTCTTTCGGTCCGAGAATCACCCGTATTCCAAATATGGAGGATAGCTTGGCATTCAAACGACCATCTTTGTTCGAGGACATGGCGGAATACATCATGAATCCATTTCAAGAGGCCACATTGTTTTGGTGGTCAGAATCAGATACCACACGCAGCAGGACTATCCATCGGATTTCCTGTCCGTTCAAGGCTCTTAGGGAAGTTTGCAAGAGGATCGTTGCTGTGCTTTCAGATCCCGGAAAAGCTGAAGCTTGTCACAAGGCATGACTGGGTAAAATGTCGATCCTTTTTCTCTCAATCAAATTGTTTTCTTGCCCTTCTGACTTGTCTCGGTTTGGGTGGTTTAGTACTCGTTCGCCAGCAAAACAGAAGACCCCCTGATGTCGGTTCGCTCATCCATACCCCGGAGGCAAACAAGACCGCAAATAATCACGACCTTATTGATGGAAGTGACTTTGTTGGATTTCCGGAACTCCTGTATACCAACGAGTCGACGGGTCGTGTGTGCTTGCGCGATCCTGTGGTGAACAATCAGCAGCCGGATGTCTGCAGCATTGCAGCCAAGAGAGCAATTCAAGCACACGATAGACCTTCGAGGGAAGAGCAGAGAGCAGTGATCCTATGCGTCATCAGCGGTGATGCCAACTCTGGTGACAAAGTTATGGCATGGGCCCAAAAGACTGGACCTCTCTATAGTTGGACAATGCTCATCAAGCAGTCTTCGCCCAACCATAGCCTCTTTCCGGCTCCAATGCTCGAGTTTCTAGTGATGCGCGATAACCAGCATTGCTAGCACTGCCTGTGATCTGAGGCATTTTGAGAACCGAAACTCTGCAATGAGCATTCAAACCAGGCAAGACAGATGACATAAACATGAACGAAAGTATCGGTCTTTGGTCCCAATACTGTGAGTCTAGGAAGAAGTGCCGTTATGTGATAGTGGTATGAACCGTGGTATGAAGTGGTGTTAACACCGCATTGCAAGCTGTGCTCAAAAGTGGTGAATGGGACTGCGCTATACAGTCTTGACGAGCCACGAGGCTATGGGAGTAACCCCTGACCCCAAGCCCCGGGGGCATGTTGGAGGCATGTTGAAAGCACGAGCGATTCTGGCGACACTGTCGAACCAAGGTTGGCCCATCACCTGACTAGATCACACCGGGAGCTGGGCAACAAAATGGCCATCATCATCATGACCAACGACATCAAAACAAAACGAAAAAGGGGCTTTCTCACTTCCACGAGAAAGGCTTCGCGATTTCGGTTAATGAGGCGCTTAGCTTTGATTTCCAGGGTCTCACGGTACTGCCAGTCCCCGTGACAATGCACCGGTGCATGAACTAAGCTTCAATGACCAACCTTGACCATTGAGTATGAATATACTCGAGACATTCTCAGCTGGTACTAGCAGTTATGATTCCGGCTCCGCAACGTGCTTTAGGATGTGAGGATAGGGATGGACTTGGGGGCAATGCGCCCGTTGCTCTTGCTTTTTCTGTCAGTGCAAACAAGTGCAAATCTATTGGGCATCGTTCAGAGTAATTCTTCCAGGGAAATCCCAGACGAATTGGAAAAAAAAAGGATCTCTCAAGCTCTGTATTAGGGGTAACAAAGAGGTGTTGCTCAAATTCGGTGGAGGCGATAAACAAACACTCGGGAAACCCGGAAACCAACTCCGAATGGCCTCCGAACCAATTAGGGTCCTATCGAGATCAACATCCCCTGGGCAGTTTCTCCGCCCCTGTGATTCAGGCAAAATTCGAACTTTCGATCCCAGCCTATCAATAGCGCCAATCGCGCCATGAAAAATCCTGTGGCGGAAATCAAGTCACGTCTTACCCTGCTCAAGGGAATCACGACCAAGTACGGAGTACACCCGAACTCACAAGACAATCTTTTCATTCCTCTTTGACATTTCCAGCGGTGGTTCTCCCCAACCCACCACTTAGCGACATGGGCCGCCTCGCTGAAGACAGAGAACCATGCCAAACACCAAAAAAAAAAGAGATTAGGGGCGATTTTGCCTCTTTGGTCAAGCTGGCACCAAGTGGAGTCTCGTGTTGAGTATTCCACCTCCGCTACAAGGGTTTCGTGTGCGTGTGTATGTGATTACAATATCAACGACTTTGATTTGTGGTACAATTGCCGATTCCAAAAGGCATAGCATATAAGTCTATGATCGGTGGATTCAGCTGCACCTACAGTAATCACAACTTGCGCCGTGCGCGACGCAATCATACTTTTTGCTACTGACATATGCTACTATACACTATTTAGTATGTACGATGCTCGCTGGACTTTCTTCTTTCCAGGGATCTTCTTCTGCTTCTGTCACTTCCGTCCGCTCAATGCCGCCCGAGCATACTGATGCTATGTTGAGTCAACAAGGCGAGAGCGGCCAGAGAGAGAAGAGAGGTTGTATTGGAGGAGACAAGCTTCAAAACTCTCTGCTAACGATCTGTTAACCATCCTGGGTGGTGGCCTAATCTGCCAGGCACCCCTCCCAAGCTCTCTGCTGACATGTAAGCAGGCCCTCGTCTCAACATGTTATGATCGAATTTGTCGAATGTCCCAAGCCAAAAGCCGCCGGTACAAAGGAACGGCCATGCCCACGATATTTTTTCTTTATCGGTCTCAAGGGATTGTTCGGTTCTACAACTGACCATTGTTATGAATCCCGCCCAACCTGAGAGATAATCTACCTATCATAGCGCAAGCTATAAAATCATGTTTCAATATTTTGTGCCTACAGTCAGAAAATAGAATATATGCCACCCTATCGGCTGGAACAGCCGTGCATCCATGTTTGCTTTACACAGGGCTAGCTCTGGAAACATGCGATTTAGGGCTCAGAACTAGTTTCCCCCCAGAATTCAACCATTTTCGTTATTGTTATAGGTTCTCGGGAGAGCAAAGAACTTATTGTTCATCAAATCAATCGATTCAATTCGTATGATACCTGGAAATCAACGGCTGTTATTGTATGCGCCATAGATTGAGGTGTATATTTTGCCTCAGGCATAAATATCATGTGATCACGTTGGTTCACGTGATCTTGGTATCTCCCCTTTGCAAAGGTTATCTCTCGCAAGAACTCATGAACGTATTCTGATATTTGATTTAACTAATTGCACTGAAATGCAAGCATAAAGGTATACAGAAATGTCTTTGCGCGGGCCCATGCGGCGGTCGCACTTGAGGCAAGTGAGCGCGGCGAGCTTGGAGAGCAGCTCCACCCACTCACTGGAGACTTCGAACCGTGACCACGACCACGACCAAGCCACAGATGATCGGACTGTCAGGCTGTCCTCGGCAAGCTGGACACGACACCAATGTGCGCTTTGGGTGCATGATGAGACGTTTTCACGTGAAGAAATTTTATTGAATCCATCGGCTTTCGGCGAAACTGAAGTGCAAGTTGGGGATGTTGTCGAGATCCTGCCTATGCGGGTATCTGGCGATTCTGGCTATTCAACCTTAAAGCCCGAGGCAGCTTCGAAAGCTGGTCGCGAGAGTCATGCCGAACTCAACTCGGCGTCTCAAGCGGACAGCACCTCGAAATTCAAGACTCCACTTCAGAGCCGTTGTCTATTTGTGGTGAAGGCCTTACCGCCAGAAACCAAGGCTCGGAATCCTCAATTAGAAATTTCAGTGACAAACAACATTGCCAACATCTTTGGTTTCAAAAATAGAACACAGGTTCTATTGTCGATTGTGGATCGAGAGCAATGTGCGGCATCTCATGTCGACATCGCCTTTCGCGATCAATACATGGTCCGATCGGACATGTGGAGACTAGTCATGTCGGAATTATCAGATAAAATCATATACAAAGGACAAAAGATCATGTTTATGGGGAGCATCAAAGCCACTGTCAAGAACATCTTTATACGAGAGAAGAAATGCCTTTCGGGATATTTCTCGCCAAAAACGATCCCTATTTTCCGAAGCGAGTCCGCCAAATATGTCCTATTCATCCAAATGTCGAAAGAAATGTGGAACTTCGACTCGGAGGGGACTGGTGACATCCTCTTCAGTCGCGTTATCAATGGTTTCCTACCGGAGCTCTTCAAGAGATGGGCTAGTTCGGATGCAAAACATTTGGTGACCATTGTGCTGTTCACCCGAGTCGAATATGATAGGCCTACCCATTCAAGTCAGTCTAAACTCAGCGCTGGGAACTTCAACAGCAAGTCTGGGCCAAACAAAGTTCCGACTCGAGATTTCTACCGTGTGGTAGTAAATGATATGGCAAGCGGTTATTGGACAACCATCCTAGACGAGCTGAAAAGGGAATTCAGAACCTTCTTGCGAGATGTGTCAATCTTGAAACCGGACGATGCTGTATCTAGCAGTGGTATCAAGAGCTCTTCCAAGCCAAACCTGGCCACCATTGCCGGGCACCCAAGTTCAGCTCTACGAGGAAACATCCTAGAGGCCATTCATCTCGCCTCTGCTCACCTAGCTTTCGATCATATCGATCGAGACATGGTCCACACTGGTACCTCGATCATTGTCATCACCCCCGGTAGCGGCGTTTTCGAAGTCTCTTACGAGTCCTTGGCTTCTACAACAGAAGCCCTTGCGAACCGAGGCATAGCAATTGACTTGGTCTGTTTGAGTCCGATGCCTCTTCATTCTGTGCCACTCTTCAAATACCGGGAGCCAGTGGAACAACATCCTGGGGATTCAGGAGGGCCTGGATCCAGTGGAGTTAACAGGGATATGATGTCTTCTGGAATCCATCATTCCCTTTCAAGCGTTGTGAGCAGATCATCATATCTTTCTCCAAGCTCATACCTATCTGCAACTAGAATGAGGGAACGGGCAACACCTCAAGCCAAAGACTGGAGCTTTGGTATTCCTCATTGGCTTGACATCTCCTATTGGAACCCTGAAACATACCGAGAGGCCCGGCGAATCTTGAAAAAAGACCCCAATGCGCCTATCTCTCTTACCGTCACTCGGCCATCAAAGGCGTTCACACCACGAGTGCGTATGTATGAGATCCAAATGATGGGGGTCATGGAAAGTGAACAAGCAAACATCACAATCCCCTACCTTACTGAAGGTCGCGGCGGAACAAGACCTCGTGGATCTTGGCCCGGTTACAGTTCAGGTAGTCGTGCTCCTCCTAAAACCCGTTTCGCGAATCCTTCATCTTTCAAAGAACAACTTAGCGATAGTCTTCGCCCGGGATCCTTCATTCAAAACGCAGCGGGCCAAAATGAGTCGGACACTCGAGATACGCAGAGTTCACGCAAGGCAGTGATGTCTTGGATGGATCAATACGATGAAAATATTTTCACTGTCTCTCCGAAACGACGCCAGGCCACCAAAGCGCCCAAGGCAAAGCGACCCAGTGAATCAGAAGTTCAGGCTGCTGGGGGCGGAGTACATGAACGGTTATCTGCTCGCTCCATCACGCGCCTCCGTCATCATGAAACGAATCCAGCAGACGAGAATGATTCTTTGCACTCTGGGCCTCGAAGAATTGACTCGAATATGACCACACCAAGAAGCCCAAGCTCGGGCAATAGCATGTCCCCCATCAAGCCAGCATTGAAAAAGGCGCCGGCGCCAATGGCCTCACGGATTTCCCGGACGATTAGCTTTGCGCTTCGAGGCTTAAGCGCTACTCCGCCGAGAGCCGTGGCAAGCACAGGGGTCAATGTGGAACATGCCAATGCTATGCCCATGACAAACCAAAGAACTCCTGCCGCATCAATTTCCGATGCAAGGAGCATCAGTTCTTTGAGCCCGTCAGAAACAGCATCGACTACATCAGTCCTCGAGGTACTTTCGCCGTCTTCGACATCCTCCAAGCCTTCCCAGACTCCGGCTAAGCCGATTTCCATCAAAATGCCTCCCAAAAATCCATCAAAGGAATCCGAAACGCCAGAGCAGGTGGGCCCCCATGGATCACTGTTGGTGGGAACGCCAGCAAATGAAGTCGGTCGGACCCATGGTGAAGATCATCTGAACGATCAGAAGATCGAAATTACTCTGAACCATAGTCCACGCGAGCTACATACGCGCCACTCCCCGAGCAAAGCCTTGTCTCCATGGGTCCGATCTGTCAATCCATGCAATACCCCTAAAGATGTGCTGCGGGATACTAGTTGGTTTGGCCGTTGGCAACATGCGTATCCTCGCCCTCCACATGTGGCGGTTGTAAAGTGGAAGAGCTTGAAGTCTCCGGCAGTGCTTCCATTGACGACGGAGGAATTCCCAACAGCGAGTGAGCTTGCTTCGGACTATCTACAGACACCATATCGTGTCTTTCCAAATGAAGATTCTGAAGGCATTGACGCACCAAAGACACGTGGAGTACTTTTACGAGAAATGATCTCGCTGCGGCTTTCTCATGGCTTCCAAATCATTATTGGAAAGCACGTAGCCGAAGTCTCCGCGCAGCCCGCCCTTGAATCCTTGAACGTCTTCGACTTCCGGGGTCTAGAGCGCGATGGGCTCACAATGTTTCTATCCAAGGGCAACACGATCCACCGCCTTGTCTGCATCCAAGGGGGAGAACTTGAAGTGACCCGCTTTACGCATCAAAACTCAGCGGTGGCCACTTCTCTCAAGAAACCTACCTTTACCCTCTATCAACCGGCGATGAAAACAATATTGAGCGCAGAATATGAAGTGAAGAATATCAAGCTGGATCCAACCTCCGAAGAGTACAACTGGAACTATGCCGATAATTATGTGGCTGGTCATCGAGATCATCTCCAAAACCCGGCCCAGCAGCTGCATTTCTGGCGAGTCCGTTACGTCTTGATTCCGCTCCAGCTTCATGCCAATTCTCGGCGAAATTTGCAGACTTCCCATGAGGATAACGAGGAAGAAATTCATTTGCTTGGGATCAGCCAACTAACCCATATCTGGCAACGGTACAAATACGTCTCGCCCGAGGAAAAGCTGTTCGAGAAGTCAAATCCTAAGCGAGATCAGAATCCTTTGAACATCATGTACCAAACGCGCAATCCATCTGAGATCGTTACAGCAGAGCTGGACCGTTTGCTGCTCACAGATCCAGGGCTCGACAATGCCCCTGCTCAGCTCCTACCCGAGTCAGAACTGTTGGACAGATCCAGCATTAGTCTTATGTCATTGGCGCAAATTATCCAAGGTGAAAAGGGTGTCCGGATGATGGACCGACGGTGGCATTGGAGGTTGCACTACAATTGCTTTATCGGATTTGAATTAACAACCTGGCTGTTGCAAAACATACGTGATATCGATACCCGTGAGCAAGCAGTCAAATTCGGCAACGAGTTAATCGATCATGGGTTGTTCCAACACGTGGAGAAGAGACACAATTTCCGAGATGGCAATTATTTCTATCAAGTCTGTGCCGAATATCGTGTCACTCGTCCAGAGTCCCGGGGAAGCTGGTTCCCTCAGCTGAGACCAGACAAATCGATGCCATCAACACCCGCCATCGGAACTGCCAAGGACTCTCCCGCCAGTCTCAAAGCTCGATCAGACAGCATCGACGAGCGTATACCACAGACCCCCAACACTCCCTCCAAGGCGAAGAACAAGGTCGCGATCATGCTGTCCAAATCTATGAAATTCGATGTTGATCCGCGCAAGCGGTCGAATCGGCCGGAAGTGATTGATCTTCACTGGGACCGACTACATAACCCCGAGAATTGCTTCCATATCGAACTCAGCTGGATGAGCACAACTCCCAAGTTGATTGAAGATACCGTGCTTTCTTGGGCCTCGACTGCCGACAAATTCGGGCTGAAATTAGTACAGGTGCCGATCGCCGAAGCATGTGCTATCGACAAGACGCAGCCATTCCGGAAACCCTACGAAATCAAACTCAAGGTCCCACCACCCAAGGGACCACTGCACACAGTGTTCAACAATGCCTCGTTTGCGCAACCGGGTCCACCGGATCGCCTGTACTACCAGAAGGCCATATTGCGGAAGTTTGATTTTGTACTGGACTTCGAAGCCTCCTCTGCATTCCCCGCAGACGTTGAAGTGTCCTACTCCTGGGGAAAGCCCGATTACCTTTACCCACAATTTATCCACCGAACCGGAAGCATTCTCGCGCAGATCACCGACGAAGGCGATTTCCTCCTCCTTGCCAATCGGCTGGTGAGTACCCGCAGCACCGCGACTCGAGACGCAGGCCGTTTTGAGAACCACAATCGGTCCGACTTCCGAGGCCGTGCGGCAAATCACGACGGGCTTGACCGTGTCTCACCCCGGCTTTCTCCAATTGCCCGGCCCGTTCATGACATTGGCAGCATCGGTAGCCCTCTTACCCCATCCGGATCAGCAAGCATCGACTCGGCAAACCTGTACCGCGCACCGGAAAACATTCTTAACAGCCTGGCCGAGTTCTGCGGCGATGCAGTCCAACTAGAGCAGTTCTACTCGGAGTCACATGCTAGGCCGGTATCTACGAAGGTGGAATCGACTACCACAAATCTAATGGATGCATCGATCCCGTCGCTTGAGCTTCCTGCCAGCGTAGTCAGTCATCATATCTCACCGCCGCCAGGATTACCATCCCGAATCACCCGTGAGTCGCGTGAGGGACTGATGTCGCCGGAAGTTACACGGGCCAGGGCTCGAGGGGAAAGTCTCAGCTACAATGCAAGCCCTAGGAGTGGCAGCTTACGACCCTTGATCTAACCATTCGAAGATACCCATTTGACGCTCTGATGATTTTGTACCCAAGTGAAATGAAATGCGATATTAGCTATGTTCTTGTTTTTTTTTGCGAAACAAAAGTGGCCGTGAACACAAAGCACTCTATTGTATTCCCACCCCACGTATTTCCGTACAGATTGATTTGGGGGAAATCGAAACCTATCCAGTCTTCATGTGAACATAGCCCCTCATCCGGGCTAAAGCAAGCCGACAAGCATTTTAGCCTGATATCAACCAACACGCTCTAATTGGTCAACATCTCGATTAACGGCATCCCCAAATCCCCGAGGTTTTGCCCCCGCCTTATGTGCTACCCCGAGCTCCAGAAAATAGCGGAGCTCTACTGCTGGCAAATGCGCTATTCAGAATCAGGCCATCGCGGACGATAAACCGTGCCGAATGAAGCAGGTCTAGCTTTCCCCACGATGTACCGCGTAAAACAAAAAGAGTTTGACTGCCCTCTCTGTCAGACTTCCTTCTTCTATTCTACTTTCTCTTCTATCCAAAGCTGAAAGGTAGCCACCAGATATCTCTGGGGTAGCTTATACAGAACTGATTGCCAGGACAAGGAACTCAATTGGGATTACCTGCCTTTTCTCTCGAGATGAAGTTCACCGACGGGATGTGGCTCCTACGGGTAATTCCAATCCCTTCTGGTTAATCAAGTTGGCACGGAATGAACACTGACACACAGTCGGATCATATAGGACGGCGTCAACATCGAGTGGATGAGCAATGTGGAGCGATTTTCAGTTGAAGACGACTCGGTCAATCTACTATTGAACAAGTTCCAGGCACACCGAGGACACACTCTCAATTCGCGTACGTTTTCAATCCCCCCTTGATATAGAAATTCAAAAGTTAACAAAAGTATACAGCAACTGTCTCCGCGACGCTCACCTCACCAGTGGAGGGAATCATCGGCGTGAAGCTTGTTCACTGGTAACTACCTCAAGGGCTCAACCCGGAGCTCTCAATTTGGGTGTTTGCAACCACTAACAGCATCCAGGGCGGGCCAAAACGACAACGGTCCTCACTACCACCTGAACAAGACCACCGGACACACCAAGATCCAGCACGACAAGGCCGAAAAGAAACTTAACTACACAAGCGGGTCACTCAACCTGGCCCTGAACACCTCCGCCAATGAACTGGCCCTAGAATTCCAGTCTCCAGCCGGTAAGAAACTGACTGGCCAATCCTTCCGCTCTATCGGATACGTGCGAGACCAGCGCACTGAGAAATATCGCTACGAGGACGGCATGTTCGCCGAGCGCCAGGGATATATGCTCGCAGGACTTGACCTCGGCGTTGGCGAGAAGGTCTACGGTCTTGGAGAGCGGTTCGGGCCTCTGGCCAAGAACGGACAGACAGTCGATATCTGGAACGAGGATGGCGGTACCTCGTCCGAGTTGGCCTACAAGAATATCCCCTTCTATATCAGCTCCAAGGGATATGGTGTTTTCGTCAATCATCCTGGCAAGGTTAGTCTGGAGGTACAGTCTGAGCGCACTACTCGCGTCAATATCTCTGTGCCTGGCGAGGAGATTGAGTACTTTGTTGTGTATGGAGCTACGCCAAAGGACATTTTGAATCGGTACACTGCTTTGACCGGCAGGCCGGCCTTGGTTCCATCATGGAGTTATAACCTCTGGCTTACTACTAGTGAGTTCGGGATATAATTTGCTTTGGAAATGAATAAAAGAAACTGACATTGTTTTTAAAGGTTTCACGACCAACTACGACGAAGAGACCGTCACTGGATTCCTTGATGGGTTCCGTGACCGCGACATCCCCCTGGGCGTCTTCCATTTCGATTGCTTCTGGATGAAGTCCTATCAGTGGTGCGACTTCGACTTCGACTCAGAGATGTTCCCGGACGCGCTGGGGTACCTCAAGCGTCTCAAGGAGCGCGGTCTCCGCATCAGTGTCTGGATCAACCCGTACATCGCCCAGGCATCGCCATTGTTTGAAGAGGGCAAGAAGAACGGATACTTCATCAAGGTATGTTGGGTACACAAGAGAATGATACCAGAAGAAAAAGAAATCCCCCCTAACAATTCATAGCGCACCGATGGCTCAGTGTGGCAATGGGACTTGTGGCAAGCCGGCATGGCAGTCGTGGACTTCACGAATCCCGCCGCCAGCAAATGGTACAACGCGCACCTGGAGCGACTAGCGGAGATGGGCGTCGACAGCTTCAAGACCGACTTTGCCGAGCGCATCCCAGTCAAAGGCGTCCAATACCACAACGGCGCGGACCCCGAGCGCATGCACAACTACTACGCCCTTCTCTACAACAAGATCGTGTACGAGACACTCAGCAACCGCGTCGGACGCAACCAGGGTCTCCTCTTCGCGCGCAGTACCGCACCAGGCGGACAAGCATACCCAGTCCACTGGGGCGGCGACTGTGAGAGCACATTCGAGGCTATGGCTGAGTCGCTGCGCGGCGGACTTAGCCTCATGCTGTCGGGATATATCTTC
Organism: Penicillium sp. CMV-2018d; assembly: GCA_028827225.1. Lineage (NCBI taxonomy): Eukaryota > Fungi > Ascomycota > Eurotiomycetes > Eurotiales > Aspergillaceae > Penicillium > Penicillium hesseltinei. The sequence continues at coordinate 1,055,930 of JAPZBW010000003.1, forward strand.
TGGGCGTCTGATATCGGTGGGTTCGAGGGTACACCGCCACCAGCGCTGTATAAGCGGTGGGTGCAATTTGGTCTGCTGTCTACGCACTCGCGTCTGCATGGATCGTCTTCGTTCCGTGTGCCGTGGATCTATGGAGAGGATTGCTCTGATGTGCTGCGGGACTGCGTTAAGCGCAAGATCTTGCTTACTCCGTATATTCTGCAGGAGGCGCTGAAGGGCCATGGAAACGGCACCCCGCTTATGAGGCCGCTTTTCTTGGAGTTCCCTGAGGATCTTAACACATACGCTATTGATACGCAGTATCTGTTTGGCCCCAATTTGCTGGTTGCGCCGGTGTTTACCGAGGAGGGTGAGGTTACTTTCTATGTGCCTCGGTCTCCTGATGATGAGGCCGGAAAATGGATCTCGTGGTTTGATCATTCCAAATCTTACGAGTCCGGTCATTGGTACACGGAGACTCACGGCTTTGATACCATGCCCATTTTGATCCGTCCCGGCTCTGTTACTGTCACCAATCCTATGATCAAGGCCCCTGAGGATGATGCCTTGGAGGGAATTGAGTTGCTGGTCAATGGGCGTCTGCGGGCTGAGACTACAGTCGAAATTGTCAACTCGGCTCAGTCAGATGAGATATTGAAGACTGTCCGAGTTTCTCCTACTGAAGATGGAAAGGTTGAAGCAAGTGGTCACAGTGTGAAATTAGTTTACGTTGCCTAGATTCGTATTAAATAGAGAATGAACTTCATGGAACTTATGTCATTTGGTGTCAGATTGGTCAAGACTCATATTAAAAACGTAGGGGAAGAGCCCCCACAGGCAGAACTAAACTTCAGTATGAAGTGGGTGGGTATCATATTCAAAACAGGTCGCAATGCAAGAGGCAAAGCCGAAAAAAAAAAGCAAGAAAAAGCAAAGAAGAGAAAGAGAATCAAAAAATCGAAGCCCAGGTCTGCTGTCATATCAGGCGAGACCAAATCACGAACTATTGGGCAGGGGAATGAAAAAAGAACAATGCATGAGTGCAATATGCGCAATCAAAAGAAATTAAAGCTTGGTAAAGCGGAATCACCAAACTTCTTCGACGTCAAGGAGCCACTTTCGGATTCCTTCACGCAATGTATTATCAGCACCCGCTAGCGCTCTTCTCCGCTCGCGGTCAGCAATCCCGAGTGTGCTGTCCACATCTTCACGGCAGTGTTCGGCGGTGACAATGCGGACAACTTCTTCGAGGGCCCCGAGCACCATCTTGCGGCATTCACCACGAGGCACCTCAGGGGGAGGGGCTTCATCGCCTCTAGAAGAGGGGCCTTTGTCTTCAGCTCTACGAGCACGGTTAGGCGAAGGGGCACGTGACTGTGCCATTGACGAGTAACCGCTCTGTCCCAAGACACGCTCGACAGCATCAACTAGAACTCCGTCAAGGTCCATCACAGGCTCTTCGATGAACCGCTCTTCCACGAAGCTCTGGTCCCGCTTGTCGGCGGAGGGGCAGTGAGTGGGTTTCTCATGTCCAGAAAAGAAGTTTGTAGAGGCAGCTCCAGTAGATCCGCGGGGGGTAGCGCTGGCAGGCGAAGGAGGTGTATGGGGAGCCCCAGAGCTGTGACCCATTATAATCTTTCGTCGCAAGCGCAGTCGTTTCACCGTAGAAGCCTTGGTATCTGCAATCAAAGTCGTTGCAACATCTACCCATTTCTCTGATCCGTCAAGATCAGATGTAGAGGGGATGTACGGGGAGGGTTCAGCCCGCATTGCCTGTTTGATTTCTGCTTCAAGAGAAGCATAAGGCCGGACCGCTTGGAGCGAGAAATCTTCATGGAAAAATTTCAACCAACCAGCCACATGGGAAGTCGGTCCATCGCTATCCTTCATAGTACCGGGAAATCCGGAGCCACTGCTGTGCGTAGAAGCAACTGCATCCATGCTTGTGACGGAGGTTCGAGTCTTCTTTGGCGAGGCAATAGTCGAATCGCCGGACGAAGAAAGTGACATGAAACCAGGAAGTGGAAGGTCAACATCCACCACGCCTTCCTCTGCTCGGACTGACAACTTCAAAGGCGACTCCCTAACTTGGCTGGTGAGAGATGATGGCTCTGGCGAGGCAGGCTCAGTGTTGTGAGGGGCGGTAGCAGAAGCACTCGGAATTGAGATGTTTCCACTGGGAGCTGTTTCGGGTCGGTGCTCATCCTCATGTTCTGTGACTTCCCTGACCATTTGAGTCAAAGTGGTTGACCCGCGCCTAGCAGGACCGGATATCGCAGAGGTGGACCTTCTGCGAGCTTCAGATGCCGAGTATGGCTCGCTGCTTTCGGTAGATGAGCCTTGACGGGAGCTCCAAAGACCGGAGAAAAGACCTCCCCAGCGGCCTCCAGCCGAGGAAAGACTGCCGTTTGCGCTCACTGCAGAGCTGTCACTTCGCTGGAGGCTCTTCAGTAGAGTCTCCGATGCTAGGCTATCGTTTCCTTCAGCTGTGCTGCGCTCTGTTCCAGCCTGGGTAGAATGGCTTGGCTGAGAAGTAAAATGGGGAACAGGAACAGTGCTGCTCTGAGTGGTCATAGAAGTAGTTGCTCCGCTCGTATTCATAACCCGAGCATCCTTTGGGTGGATGTTTGCGCCAGGGGGTTTAATGGAGCGAGCATCAGACCCTCTGCGGGCCGAGGCCGGATGTTCGGCCGGCGGGGTTATTTCAGCTCCATCTATCGACCGCTGGGCTGTTTCCTGAGACGAAACGCTCACTGATCGCTGGTGGTGATCATTATCGCCCATAATCATTCGTTGAGCACGAGCTCGTCGTTCGATCGCTCTCCGAAGAGACTCCTGGCGGAGGACAGGCACAGTCGGTGGGCTTTGAGAGACAGCACGCATTGAGGCCGACGTACCAGGTCTAAGAGGGGAAGGTAACGGCTCCAAGCGTTGTTTGGAGGGCAAGAAAGCGGCTAGTAAGAACACGAGGCGACGAGCAGTCATCTTATCTGGGCATATAATGACTGTTCTGTTTGCAAGAATGATTTCGCCATCCTGCTGAGCTTTGTGTTGCTGGTTATGGCGGCGACGATACCACTCCGGGCCAAGGCTATTGAGCCACTCGGTGTGATTTCCCAAAAATGCTGTGAGAACCACTAAAAAAAAGAAGTTCTGCTCTTTGTCGCCCAGACCACGGACAATCGAGCGGCCTTCCTCCCGCCAAACACCCCAACGACTTTGTCCAGTGACCACATATGGGGTTTGAAGAGCAAGGCTGATCCGGCGGGAGCTGCGAAGGGCTTCTTCTTTGAGCTTTGAATTGACCGATAGAATGTTGGCAGGTAAATGCACAATGGTCTGGTTGGTCCGCTGCATGTTGGGAGGCTTCGCAGGCTTTGGGTACGGCCCGGATAGAGAGTCCACCTTCTTCAAAAGAAAGAGAATTTCGTTGCGAACAAGTCTTTCGAGGTGGGAGAGTGTACGAGTAATGACGTCCCAATGATCAACTAACAAGTCCAGACGCTCATCCAGGCTAGCCGGGGGCGAGGCAGAAGATAGGCTATCATCAAAAAATGCACCTGGCCAACGGTGATCAGAATCCAGCGAGCTTGAAAACCCCGGCCGAGGAGAGTCTGGGCCTGGAGTACTAAATCTTGATACAGGACGTCCAGTATTGCGTGGCAGCAAGGGGATCTGAATGGTAATTGCAACCGCGTACATGGGTGTTTTCTTCTCCTTGATTTTCTTGCGTTTAGAAACATCCGGAAATGGGAATTCCATCTCGGGCAATGACTCCTGGTAGAGAGCACTGGCATAGTCATGTCGCTCGGCTGATGCTTCCGCTCCTTCGGGAAGATTCACGCTAAACATGCGAGTCAAGAGAACTGTGACTTTGGCAGGTGGCTTATCGTCCACTCCTCGAGCTACTCCTATCGGCGCCGATGGACTCCCTGTGGTATAGGCTCGGGAAAGTGGACTGCGGGCAGCAGGTGATGCACTCACCCCAGTTGCCGGGCTTTCATCGGCGGAAATTATGTGCATTTTTGTAGACGATCCCCGGTAACTGAAGGCGCTGCTACCGAAGATGCAGTTGAGAAGGCCGGTATCATTAGAATCAGAGGAGTGTCGTGATAGGCCAGGATCATGCCATGTTCCCGGTGGTGCCAGTGTAGAGCTACGGCCTCGGGCCCGGGAAAAAGCACCCGGGCCGACTGGTGCCGACCTGCGTGCATCTGCAGCTGCGGAGAGGGGACTCGATTCGACGAGGGAGGATTGAGTGAGAAGAGTGCGACGTGTTCCACGAGAAAGACTTGAGGCCGCCCGAGTATGTCTAAGACCGGGCTGGTCGTTGCCTTGTGGGTCGATTCCAAGACCGGCGGGGGAAGAATCGGACGCACGAGTGTCAAGTAAGACACATGCATCTCGGTCACCCAATGCATTTTGTGCAACAATCACACGAAAATCTTTGATTGCATCCAATTCCATCCCCCCACGATCATCGTATGCACCGGCGGTCGAGGCATTCGGGGAATTGAAGGTTGTCTGCAATGGGAAGGCATGGGTATTGGAACGTCGAAGGAGGCTGGCGTCGGGGAAAAGAAGACCGGAGGTATGTTCCTCTTCAGTCACAGACTCAAGAGGCGTTCCATTGCTTCGTCCAGAGTATGCCGCCGGGTTCAGAGTCGACGCAGCGGTACTTAAGAGTCGGCCAAGCATGGTGAATGAGAACGGGGGGAACCCGCAGAGAGAACAGGTACTTGGGAATGCAGAGAAAATAAAACGGGCCGGTCGAATTCACGCAGTGTAACGATGGGTATCAAGCAGCTAGGAATATCTAGGCTGCATCCACCCATAGCTTAATTCAACGAAGCAAGAATCATCATCAAACGATGAAAGGAATTGAGAATATCCAGAGTTATGAGGGGAGGGAGTGGAAGGTGGGATGAGGTGCAGCAGTGGGGCTTGGATCAGCAATTAGGAGTTAGGAATTGGCTTTGCACCCACGAGGACTCCACAGTCTGGTCAGAATTGTGGTAGAAATCCAGGAAGTCAAATGAAATAATCCCAGAGCTTCTTAAGGGACCCAGTTCCTTGAACAGAGAAACCACCGGGGGGGGGGGGGGGGGAGCGGAGAGGGAACGCGAAAGGGCGGTGAAGAAAGTCACATGATATTAGCTCATAATCTACGGTAAGCGATAGTGACCTTTTTGGTCTTCTCTCATAGATGTAATGCTCTGACTCTGATGGATGCAGCCCTGGAAATCATCACGCGGTACACAGTTTGGACCTAGGAATAGCCTAACTTGATCAAGTACTGCCGAATATCGGAACTGCATCCAATGATACGTATACCAATCACTACTCAAGCCACTGTGTCGCTATTCTCTACCGTCCTCGTGTCACCGCATAGTCGGGTTTGCAAGGAATCGTGTTACTCGAGGGGCGCTGATTTGTGTGATTTGAGATGGATATGAATTTTGGATTGGAGGGAAATGGTTTATCTCCCAAATATTACTCATGATGGGCACATGCCATCTCTACACCGTCACTCATACCTCGTGTGATACAAGCATCATGCCTGCAACCCCAGATACCACACCTCTCGACAGGCCCCTGTAATCATATTTGTAAATACCCCGACCCTAGCGGAAAGGGATCCTCTTCGTGCTGAAGCTGTTCTGTCCACGTGGCTTTGCCCTTCAGCCGATCCTTTTCCGTGTTTCCGTTTCCGTTTCCCATCGGAGTAAGTTGACACGAGACGTCACATTGACTGTCAGTTATTTTAGACAGCATGTTACTAGTATCTAGTTTCATATTGTCAATGTACATATGGATGTCATATGGATGAAGCTTCCAGAGCCAGAACCTTGGAAACCTAACCGGCCGATTACTAAGTCTACTCATCTACCTAGGTAATCGGTCTCCTATACTTTCTTTCTTTACTTCCTCTCTTAGACAACACCTGTGTACTATGATTATGAAGACTCTGACTCGTGTTAAATCCTACCTCACCCGGCCGAATAAGGCGATCAGCCCTTCTGAAATCCCCCGTATGACCACGCTTGCCGGACTTCCCCCGGAGCTATTACTGTCAATATCCGATTTCCTTCCAGTTGTTGATCTTGTTTGCTTTTCCCTTTGCAATCGCCGATTTTTTGCACTGTCTCAGAGACAAATAACGCGACTACCTCCTCACACACAAGATGATACTCTCTCAATCTTAAACCGGCTGGAAAGAGATACTCCAGAATACTTCAGCTGCGAGATGTGCAACATTCTTCATCGGTATGATGGATCCGAAAGCTTTGGACTCTCCGTATCAGAGCGCGAAAAAACTTGCCGACACCCGTGTGTCCAGACTAGAAGGTGGTTCTCGACTTCGTGCACTATGAGAACTCACGTTGGAATTACTTATCCACAATACGAATTTTCTTTCCTCCACCTTAAGCTTGCAATGAAGAGGTTTCACTATGGTCCGAGACCTGGGATTAACACTGATTCTCTATCCTACACACAAGTTCGCCACTACCCCATGCAGTCTGTCTACCCAGAGCTACTCTCGCTATTCTCAACGGAGGCACAGATATGTCCTGACCCCCTCGGTCTTTATATCATAATGCAGGACATAGTTGTCGTTGAGGAGCTAGACGGATCCTCTTTACAACTTGATGCCGTGTGTAGACGGCTTTCTTCTCAGTTTTATCACCCCCACTGCGGAGTCCTTACGCAACGGAGGGAAGTCCTCTTTCACCTATAACTGCCAAATGTGCAATGCGGATATACAGATTGAAATAAGTGAATTTGATTCCAAGATAGCCGTCGTCTTGACAAGGTGGGTTAATCTGGGCCCTGGTCTAACTCGAGATGACATATTGTGGAATACTCAAGTCATTGCCCCATATTCGGACAGTTGGATTGACTTAGATGACCCAAGGCACTTACTTACAAGTCCCAGCTTGTGTTTTGAAGAGATGGCACCTCAATCATTTGGGGACTTAAGGTCTCGTAACCTCTCCTATCTGGAAAACCAGCAATTCAAGAATGGCAAGCCTTTCACTAAAGCAGGAGGGAACCGTTGGTATATTGCATACAAAGCGCCTTCAAAGAAAACGGGAAGTAGATTGCTGCGATATTTACTAAGCGTTTTGGCCATATCTCGAGACAAGGGGACTGTCACACAAAGAAATAGACCAAAATTATATTCGTGACTCGCCTTTACCTAGCAACAACCCGAGCTAGGATTGGAAGAGTTTTCACTGCCGGAGATGGTAAGTTCGCTTTGAATAGAGTCCATGGCCTCAAACTAATATGCTTCATATTATAGCCAGCCATACACATAGTCTGAATGTAAGTCTCTATAGTAACCCTTCGCTCGAGTCTTGCAGTCATTGACAATGAATTCAGGCGAGACACGCTGGCCAATTTGATAGGTATCCCACCAGTGGAGAGCATCCTCCTTGGGTAGGAGAGATTATGGTTTGATCGCGTCGACAGTTTGTTGTAGAATCCACTTAAGGGTAATCTTATTTCTTCGCAGCCGCGCATTTTCAGACTTAACACCCTATATTCAATTGGAGTTTGATCACTCTCGGGAGCCACATCCTCAGGAATCTGAATGTACAGCTGAGTGAGTTATTCGCCCATGGAGACCATCTCTCTAGGGATAATTATAGCCTGGCCGGCAGAAGAATGAACACCGCAGCAGCGACGAATATCGGAAAAATCCGTCTCAGCAACCATATTAACCACACCCAAAAATGATGCAAAGACTCTCCTACCAGCCGAGCTTCCCTCGACGTCATGGGGCATACCATGAATGAGAATATTCCTTGGAATATGGTCAAGTCTGCAGTGTGATTCTTATCCCCAGCGAGCTTTATCCTGTGGTCACCAGGACCAGGGTACAGTATGGATGATTGTTCTATCAAAGTAAATATGAAGATAACAAGGTGAGAGCAAAGTGAAAGCAAAGTGAAAGGAATGTCAGTATCAATTCAAAATTCAAAGCAAAAGGAGAGTGGATTCTTCCTGAGGGTAGTCACGAGGTCTTACTCATACATAGTCCTATGGATAAGCTTTTGACAGAACGCACACTGACTCGCTCTTCTTTCCTTCTTCTCATCTAATCTCTTCTAATCTCTGCAAAATCAAGCACTACTCAAATGCCCACGATGGCTAAAAAAAAATACCTCCTTCTTCATCTCCTTACTCCTCTTGGTAAGTAAAATATGAACCTCTGAGTAGACACATGTACGCGGGTCAAGCTTGAATGTGTCACTACCTGGAAGCACCTCTGGACCCCTACTGAGCCTCCATCACGTACATTATTGACCTGCACACGAACGCAGATTGCCCTGAAAGAGAGAACAACGTGGATTTCACCGCACTCATGTTCATCAACATTGCCGCGGATGAGACTGGATGAGCTTCCAAGAACATGAGTGTGAACGACAGCTTGCCCAAGGAGGTAGCCTGTGCTGCCTGAAGATGACCTGAACACGCCGTCCCCTTTTCGCTCATTCGAATGCCACATCAATGGGGGATTGCAGTTCATCGACGGTGGTTGCTCCCGTTAGAGCTTGACAGGTATTGCCAGCTGTCTCTCACATGTACAAGCCACCACTGTCGCCCACGTGCTTGGGTGTGCCTGCTCCTGTGCATCCTGAAACAGCCTCTCAAGCAAAATCATGATCCGGCACGACGAGACCAGTGTGGCCATGCGCATCTACATACGGCCGAGGTTGAACGTGCTGCTCAGGTTTACAGCTTGAAGCAGGCCTGGGCCATATCATGAGCACGTACACGAAGCCCTGCATGACCGAACAATGTGACCGAGCGCTCATTCAAGTACACAAGGATATACGTGTGAATCGTCGCCTGTCGAAGATTTGGTGCTTAGTGCTGAAGGCCGATGCTCTTGTGGTTTACATCAAATACAATCTCGCAGGCATGACACATGTCGAGACAGTCGACGGGTTAGCCTCCGAGATGAACCCTGATAATCTGGCTAAAAAGAAGGATTCGAAGAACTTGGCGCGTTCAATGCGAGTGTGGTGAACGAAACTCGGATGAATTCACCGTCATGATTATCCAAGCGACGTTGTAACCCTTTCCATGAAATGCAACAACTACCCGTCACGGACACCCTTATGATGGTGTTGGAAGGCTGATCCGACATATCACGGCAGACTCATCGAGGACATGAACATGTCGATGCCTGCTAGCTTGAGGCCGACCAAGAATGGACTTGGGAGACTCAAATAGGCCACGGCTACGGTCATCGTGGGCTGCATCTACCTCTTCGAGTTCATGGAGTGCTTCCAGTAGTCAGACGGATATACCGGGACAGTTGACTTGGAATGGGAGGCTCATTGCAGCGCCAGTTGAATAGGCTGTGGGCGTTGCAGACCCACGAACGGGGAAGGTCGGAGGGCCGTGATGAGGAAAGACCCCGAGGAGGGGCGGGTGTCACTCCAGATCCCCGCGTGGTGTTAGATACCGGGGGGGAGCAACGCACGGTAGCCCAATGGGCAGAGTAGCAGAGTAGGCGGATGAGTATCAGCACGGGGCGTAGTGCGATGAAGGGAGTGGGATGAAATCAGCAACTGTCAACAATAAGTATAGTTAGTATGTATAATATACCCATCTATTCATGCTACCATCTTTACCACTTTCTTCTACCACCTAGAGCCCTTAGGGGGTTGTCGTTACCTAAATTCGAAATTGTTTTCCGAGTGGTACGATTATTATTCTCTCCCGGGGCTTGGCTACACAAGTGTCGAATCTACAGTGGTTGCCATGCCCGAGCATGCGATTCAACTCGTCTCGGTAGTACTCGCGTATGTTTCTTCCATTCCATGTGGTTTATTTCTAACGAATTAGTTGCGGTGTTTGTTCCTATATAGGCAAAGGACGGTGTACCGCGATGATTTTGAGCAATATCTGCGTGCTAGTTGGCAGCTACCCACCGCAGGCTCGTAATTCTCCCCGTGATAGGATTAGCGTGTCACATTTTATTGATGTAGCTTACTCAGGCTGCTTATCCCTACGCTCAGTAAGCACTTAGTGAGCAAATCAGAGTGCTTAGGGGATGATCAGGTGATGCTCAGTGAGCAGCCCTGGACCTCAGATCATGCTGATTATAACTCCAATGATCCGTGATCAAGTCAGGTACTCAGGAGCGTGCTCAGTTTTACTCAGTGATCAAAAAGCGGCAAGGGGTGAGCACTCGAATGGAAAGGGAAAGGTCTCAAGTGCCAGGCATTATCCGGTACCTATGTAAAAGAGATCATATTTCGCAGTTCAATTCCTTTCATTGAACTCCAGTGTACATTAACTTCCAAATCATTTCAGCACTATACTCTCAGTGAGAACGCTTGACTTTTGCCACCAATCGCTTCAACTCCTCGGAACTAGACTCCTTGGAGGACTTCTTCTGCTTCTTCTTGACATCCCGGCTCTCTGTTGGAGCCTCAGTCTCCGCGTCATCACCGGTACGTCGGCGCTTACGGCCCTCGTCCAACAAGGCCTTCATACCGGAAGTCGACTTGAACCGGGGGTTGGTAGGGTCGATGGCGAAATCATGAGTGTCGTACAGACGTGAGAAACGGGGGTCGCTGACGTTGACTTGGAAGTCATCTGCCTGAGCAGGTTCCACCTTCTTGCCCTTCTTGCCCTTGCCCTTCTTCCGGGCCTGTTTCTCGGCCTTTTCAATCTCGTTCATGTCGAAGTGTTTGATGTTGACCTTTTCGTCATCTACCATCAGCAGCTCCAACTCAGCCCGTTGGGCAGCTGACGCAGCTTCCTCGGCAGCACGCTCCTCCCGCTTCTTGCGCCTCTCCTCCTTGCGTCGAGAACCCGCTGTAGCCTTTTCACCAGGGTCATCAAAGAAGGGATCATTGAATCCCATTTCTTCTTCTTCCTCCTGCTGTGGCACATCGGCTGGGGCAGCTTCGTTGTCTTCACTGTCCGCTGCGGCGCCCTCCTCTCCAGATGGCTTGGAGGCCTTGAGTTTCTCCTTTCGGCGCTTTTTACGCTCACGCTCCTTCCGCACGTACTTGTCGATTGTGCTTTCTTCGATCTCCGGTTCATTTTCGAAGATGGTATCCTTGCCATGGCCACCAGCCAAGCCCGATGTGAAAGTAACCTCCATCTCGCCGACGGGGCGTTCCGCTTTGGTGCGGGTAGGCTCGGCGCTCAAACCCAGCAACGCACGCATGCGCTGTCTCTCGGCCTCTTTTTTGGACAGCTTTGTGGTCGTAGCTTCTCCTGCAGTATTATCGACAACTTCGACGCCTCCGTCCTCGTCATCTGAATCTTCGTTCTCGGAGCTATCGCTACCGAGGTAGGCCTTCAGGTCATTCTCGTCAATGTCCTGGCGTGAACCCCGGAAGGCACGTGCCTGGGCTTCTTTTCTTGTTTTGTCATCCGCGTCCCATGTCAGTTTGACCTTGCTGTGCTGCAAAGCATCAGTCACAAATTCAGTAGGCTTGTAGCCGTCAGGAATCCGGGAACACTCGTCCCGAGGCTTGTCATCGGAGAAGTCAGTGTCCTCGGGTACGAAGCGAAGATCGAAGAAGTTGGCACTAGAGAGGTATTCGGCACCATCCACCAAATCGTAGACATGCTTGGCAACTTCTTTTGAAGAAAATTTGATAATGGCGTAGTAATACCGCAGTCGGTCGAGCTGGTAACGCCGTAGCTGTGTAGAGTTGAATTCTTCGCCGTCATCAGCCTTCAGCATGGACTTCTTAATTTCCTCCTCCTCCTCATCAGAGTCAAGTTCCTCCTCTTCGGAATCCTCGCTGGTGTTCTTTTTCTTCCCAGAAGCAAAAATCTCTTTCGGGGGGCCTTCAACCTCCTCCCTCTCCATGCGCTCCTTTCCGAATTCGCTGGGGTAGACTGTGGCGTTCAACACCCGCCCTCCAGACGGAAGGAAACTAGAGAAGACTGCCATCAAGTCCTCGGCACGAATGTTTTCCCAATCGAGGTTGACGACAGCTATCCGATTCGTCACTTCGCCAAGCGGCACATCGGACCGTTGCTGGTCTGGGAACTCGATCACATCGTCTTCCGCCTCGTCTTCCTCTTCGCTGGAGCTTTCTTCCTCAGATGACGAGGACTCGAATCCGCCATCACGGGCAGGATCATAGGAGGCAGCGTTGACCCGTTTCAATTCTTTCTGGACTTCTTCGTCGTCGTCGGCACTGTCGTCATCCTCGTCCTCGTCCTCGTCCTCCTCCACCTGGTAAAACTGCTTCAATTTTTCCTTGGTGTCATCTTTTCTGAGTTTTCGTCCATAGCGATCGACAGGAGCGTTGCTAGAGAAATCCTTATCGTCAAGCACATGCGCAAAGCGCTTATCGAGTTTGACATGAGTCTGGCGTTTGCTAGGAAGGCGGTAGCGGGGATCGGTCTGGATGTTGGCGAATCGAGGATCCGCTACAGCGACACAAAGAGTCAGTAATCATGGTTATGGGGTTTCCTGAAAATAAGTGTTAAGCTTCCACTGCACGTACTGATCGCTGGACCGACTTCGCCTTTGGGCTTGCCGGCCTTAGACTTTTTCTTGTCTGAGCCTGCCATTGTGAGCGCCGGGAAATTTCACTTTGCACACTGGAAGCACGCAAGAAAATATTTCCAATGCCTGAGTATCAATAGAGATCGTCGGATTCCGCAAGTGAAAATAGTCGAGACCCGATAAATTATTTCTTTTTTCTGCCCGCCGAAGTCAGGGCGGTCAGACACATGCATTCTCAAAACGGCAAGTCTATTTTTCTACTTTCTCGAGGCCACTGTCATGCAAGACAACTTGATAACATAAATTGTAATTGTAGTTGCTTGGTTTTAAGGAACTATACAAGGTGTACATGAACATGCTCTTGCTAAGTGTCAATCATGGTAATGCAATGCTTGGTCTCAAAAATAAATCATAGTGAGCAGATCAATATATATACTTCGAGGAACAACAAATGAGTAAACACTTCAACATCCGAAGTACCGCTTTTCTATCCAGCGCGGTTCTCCCTCTTCTTCGATGCGCCCAACAATCACATTGATCCTGGGGTACACGGCAGTAAGCCTCTTGAGGCCCCGTTCACCTGCCGCGCAAGTTACGAAAACGATCCTCCCTTGTTCCACCCCATGATCAATCAAGACGCGAACAGCCATAAGCGCAGCACCTCCACTGGACATTTGAGAGTCAATTAGTATGACAGTTGCATGCTCCTCGATCTGCGAGGGAAGTTTCAAGTAATGCAACTCTGGCTCCTCATTGCTCTCGTTCGTTTGGATGAGCACGCGACCAGTAAGACAGTCGGGAATAGATCGCTTAAGTGCGGTCTCCATACAAGAGCCTCCCCGTAAGATAGCCACGGCTGATACGGTACCCTTGGGATGCAAACCGAGGTATGTGCTCCCTTGTGGTGTTTCCACATTTGCGGATACATACGATGTCATATCCAAGGCCCTGGGATAGTGATGTCAGTAAAGTAATGATAAGGCGGATATCGTGAGGGAGCACAGTACTTTTCAATCAAGATCGAAACCAGTCGATCAAAGTAGAAAATGAAATCCTCTTGCTCAGTTTCTGGGTTCTGCAGAATAGTGTTCATACCAACAAACTGCGGTGTCGAGGGCAAGACATGCACATTTGAAGGCAGCTCAACTGCTGCTGCAACCAACCCTAGTTTGCGAAGCGCTTCGGCGTGATTGTCAGATTTCTCCTGCAGTTTGCGTTGAATGTGTTTGACCACCATGTCTAAATCAATCAGTGTACAGCTCTCAAACCAGCAGATCCAGGGGACTGCATACCGATAGCGGTCGTGTTCTCAATACCACGTGGGATAATGATGTCTAAGATTTAAAGTTAACAAAAGTCTCTAACGCTTTGCAAACTCATATACCAACCTGAGATAGGGCGTTGAGGCTCCACAAATCGAGTGTAAGAAGGCTTCACAAATTCAAACCATTGTTTGATGATTCCTTCAATGTCACGCCCTCGCTCACGGACGTCGCGCAAGACTATATATTGTCAGTGGGATTAAGGTAGCACGATCGAGGCAACCTACTCCTGCGACCTAAGCACACATCCATATCTGCTTCAACGAAGATCTAGGCCATCGAATTAGCACCGATAAGCATAAGGGACGTAGCTATAATACCTTCACATCCAACATCTCAACGATTCTAGGATCATGGAGCGCCAAGATCCCCTCGAGAATAATCACACGAGGGGAGTAGAGGGTGGTGGTATTGGGCTGCCGCTGGTGCTCAGAAAATGAGTAAACTGGGATGTTCGCTTTCTTTCTGTGGCATCCAGTCAGGTCAAAGATAAGGACTCCTGAAAGAACAATATATTTACCCTTTCTTCAGATCACGGAGGGTCTCCACCAGAACATCAAAGTCAATTGATTCCGGGCAGTCGAAGTCATACTCATTTGCATGGGCCTTGTGATGTTGCTCGGGAGTTAAGGTCTTGTAGAAAGAGTCCTGCAGGGAATATATTAGAACAATAAGGTCTCAATTTGGATGCACCACAGTCCACAAGGTGTACCATTACAAGGATCACCACCCACGGCAAGTTCAAAGACTTGACAATCTCCATTGCCACAGAACTTTTACCGGAGCCAGAGCTGCCAGCAATGCCAATAATGCTCAAGTCCTGCCATGGGGGAGAGTATCGCACTTCAGTGGGTAAAGAATATAAAGGTGAAATTGATTCCATGGCTATGTGTGCGACATACGACGCTGTAGGTATTTTCCAAGTCGAAAGTCGACCCTCTCCACCCCTCTGATATCGATTGTGATAGCCTTGAAAGCTGCCCAGACGGGGGCCCACAATAATTACCTAAGCTCTAGTCCCAAAGCGGGTTAGTCGACGTACATTTCCTGGAAGGTTCCAATTATTGTGGTGGCTGCTCACGTGCTCCATAAGCGGATATTAAGTAAGCACCCGTTTGGGGCTAGCGTATTACTTTCGCTTAAGCTACTTCTTCCGCCGCGAGCTTTTCAATTCCTTTTCTCTTCCTCATCCAACCCGGTCTTCTCCCACACAGCGATTTGCCTTTCCCCATGGCCGTCGTCTCTCGGGTTGACTTCCAGCTTTACGGATAGCTTCAGATCAGATTCAAGACTGGCTATCTAGCTCATAATGTCTGCTAATCTTGTATGCTTCTCGGCTTGACACCCGTGGTTGCTTGCATTTTAACACTATGCAGATGTCTCGCACTCCCTCGACTGCGATGGCTACTTGGCATCGCTTCGAGCGGAACCTCGACGAGGTTAAGCCGTCCAAAACGTGAGTTACCTATCATCCACCCCACCTGCCCACCACCGTGACATGATGTTCTTGAAATTAAGTTGGGAATCTCTCTGAAAACATGTGAGGAGAAACAAATTGACTTATCCTTCTGATTCACGTCACCACTGCAAAATTTTCACTCATCCGTTGAATCAATGGTTACTGACAATTATAATGCAGTGATATCAACTATTTGGTCATGGATTACCTCATCACCAACGGCTATCCCGCTGCTGCGAAGAAATTCGCAGTGGAGGCCAACATCCAACTCAGAACGGATCTTGAAGCCATCCAAGAGCGGGTTGAAATTCGCTCTGCGATTCACTCCGGTGATATCCAGGCGGCCGTTGAGAAGATCAACGAGCTGAATCCTCAGGTAAGAATCTCACTCTTCCCTAGTCTACTTCATACCCCTTGGCTCCACTTGCTATGATTATACCAAGTTTCATGCACCACTCTTAAACTCCCTTCCGGGACATTTGCAGAAAAACAAACATCTTCAGTCCTCAGTATGAGCAACTGCCAAATATTGAATCTTACCAGCATATCACACATTTCAATTCAAGTGCCATGGCTAACCAGACTTCAATAGATCCTTGACGAAGATCCCTCGTTGCATTTCGCCCTCCTGCGTCTGCAGCTGGTTGAGTTGATCCGCACCTGCATGGACACCCCCGGTAGCGATATTACTCCTGCCCTGGATTTTGCGACGGCACAACTTGCACCACGCGCTCCCACAAACCCTCAGTTCTTGGCCGATCTGGAGCGGACCCTTGCCCTTCTGATTTTCCCCAGTGATAAATTGGCCCCTCCGCTTGCGTCGCTCCTGGACCCTGCACTTCGTAAAGAAATCGCAACCCGAGTCAACGAGGCAATTCTGCAGAACCAGGGTGCTCGTAAAGAGGCCCGGCTGCGCAATCTTGTGAAGACCCGGGCATACGCCGAGCAAAAGGCACGAGAGGCCAAAAAAGACATCCCAGATACCCTGGACATTGGCTTGGTCGGCGATTCTCACAACAACAGTAACCGTAATGCTAATATTATTCGTGACACTTTGATGTCGAACAACAGTGACATTGATCCAATGGTCTCTTGATCCCACTTTCCTCTCAAGCCGGCCTTGATTGTCAGTCAGATTTCCCCTGTCCTGTCACAGCAGAATTTCTTTTCGTCTTTGCTCTTCTAGCGCGGCGTCTTGGATCCACATTCCTAGGTGTTCAGGCGCGATGGTATTTCGCTAGCTCCAATATGGGCGTTTCGGCCCCTTTCCAATATAAATGGCTTTTGAATTTTCAATTATGGTCGCGTACCTTCTTCCTTGATCCTAGACAAGGTAGTTCTATAGCATAATATCACTTGATTATACTATAATACCATTTGAAAAAGGTATCGGTAGAATGGATACATATATGCAGCATCAACCGGTGGAGCGAGAAAGACAGTTCCATATCATAAAATCCAAACCGCAAATATAAATCAAGCGTGGCTATGAAAACTGATAAAGAAGCAACAAAGATGTATGAGTGAGTCTTAAAAACAAACAAAATGGCTCCGGACTCACGCCTGCCGAATATCGAAAATAAAAGT
This sequence comes from Penicillium sp. CMV-2018d, assembly GCA_028827225.1. Lineage (NCBI taxonomy): Eukaryota > Fungi > Ascomycota > Eurotiomycetes > Eurotiales > Aspergillaceae > Penicillium > Penicillium hesseltinei. The sequence goes on from JAPZBW010000003.1 coordinate 1,072,779, forward strand.
CAATCACAAATGTCTCTAGATGAACCAATGACAGAAAGAACACAACCGAGAAGCAACATTGACTTTCTTAGAAGCTCATGAGATCTGGAGAATAAGGTATTAGCAAAGCACGAACATTGATAGAGAAGTAATGAGAAAAATAAGACATACCTCTTCCAAAGAACGCTCTCTTGGCCCAATCCATGGCCAGCATACACCGCGTGCGGAAGCTAACACTCTCAGCGAAGTAGATACTACGCCAAAGATACATAGCAATGACACCGCCACTAAAGCTCATACCACCAAAGTCAAAGATAGCGGCGTTGCTGATGTATGCCAAGCTTCCGAGGTGCCTATACTTGAATGCCTTGTAGACAGCCTCGTCAAGGTCACCGTAGTCGATTTCGTTGGCCTTGAGACCGGGAAGCGCGGCGGCAATCTTGGTCAGTTTACGGCCCAGGTACACGCCCTGCTGGTTAGCGCGTTGGGCAGTGGCAGGAAGCGACGTGAGCTTGGTGTCGATTTGGTGCAGGAGCTCGGACAGCTCGCCGTAGTCGAGAGTGCCGGAGTGGTCCTTGTCGTACTGCTCGAAGAGCAGATCCAGGCGACGGAGGTGGTTTGAGGCTTGCGGGAAGCGTCTCTTAACACGAGTAGCGAATTCGGTCCATTCGGAGAAAGTGAGGTGCACTTTCTCGGGGTCGCGGCCTTTCTCCCAGGCAACGGTGCGGAGGAACCTGATGATGTTGTCTGCGATGTTGTTCTGGACTGTTGAGCAATCGCCGATTGCGTAGACGTCACCTAAGGGAGCGCCAATCACGCGGAGGTGGGAGTCGGTTTCGAGGGCGTGCTTGTTGTTTTGGCCTTCCAGTTTGTTAGAGAGTGTTTGGGAGATCTCGGCTCGGGCTAAAGAGATGTTAGTGATTGTTAGAGCTAGTATATTGGGTAATGGCGTTAGTGCACTAACCAACTCCAGTAGACCACAAGCAGAACCCAGTTGGGATTTCTTTTACAACGGTCTTGCCGTCTTCCACCTGGGAGAAAAGAACCCGATCGGCACGCACTTCCTTGACACGGGCGTTGGTCAACACCTCAACGCCATCGCGAGTGAATCGACCCTACAATGCGTTAATATCAGAACAATGTAAGGGAGGTTTCGATGTGCAGAAAAACATACCTCGGCATACTTAGAGAGTGCTTCGTCATAAGTGTTCAGGATGTGAGTTCGACTTTGGATGATGTGGACAGACATCTCGTTTCGTACAATGCGAGGGAAAGAATGAAGCAGATCTTCATTTAAGAGATCGAACAGCTCGGCAGCAAATTCAACACCCGTTGGGCCACCGCCACATATGACAAAGGATAGAAGGCGTCTGCGCTCTTCATCAGAGGTGGTGGGGAGACACGCTAACTCCATGTTCTCTAGAACCTTGTTCTTGATTTGACGAGCATCATCAATGGTCTTCAAAAAGTTACAGTTTTCAAGGCCCTTCACACCGTGTGGGTTTGTTACACAACCTAGTACATAGAAATGTCAATACTTTTGAACTTGAATCTGCCTATTCTTTGGCACAACATACCGACTCCGACAACAAGCTTGTCGTAGGGAAGATAGAAGTTCTTTGTCTGACCATCTTGACCGACCTGGGATACTTCCACCAGCTTCGAAGAGAAATCGACATCGACCGCGGAAGCCTTGAGGAAGTGACCATTAACCCGGTCAATAATGCGCCGAACGGGCTCAACCAGCGACCGAAGACCCAAAGTTCCAACCGTAGCAGAAGGTAGCATGGGAGTAAACAGGAAATAGTTAGTAGGGGAAACCACAGTAACATGGTAATCGGCAGGGTTCAAGTTCTTGAGGAGGGCGATGCTACCCCAGCCCGTTCCCAGGATAACCAGACGAGGCTTATCCTTCTGCTCAAGCATAGCCTCCGAGTCATAGTCGCCAACTAGCACATCGGCGATAGGCAAGTTCTTCGGGCCTCCGAGTCGAGGATTGAGAGCCAGTTCCGAGACTGGGATATCCATCCCACCGCCACCTTCGTGGTATGTACTAGCATCGTAGATAAAGAAAGCGACGACCACAGCGCCGGTGGTGATGATGAAGAACCCGCAGAATGTAAAGACCTTGCGTATAGCATTGATAGTACGGGATTGTTTCAACGGTGCGATTTTAGCTGCGATTTCTGATTTGAATCGAATCGGCATGGAGGTCGGCGCCAAGGCTCGCCATTGGGGGGCTGGTCGGCGACGAGCAGTGTGTATGGAGCGGGACAGAGGTTGGCGGGATGTAAATAATGCCTTCGAGACATTAATTCGGCTTGGTAATGACCCCATTGACTTCAGTGCGACGCCGTCCGCACGGGTCCGGCGTAACATCGCGTTTAGCATTGTCATAACAGGGAGGAGAGCTTGCGTAGGGAATGTTCAGAGATGGAAACAAGAGACGAAGCAGCTCATGATCCGTTCCCGTGCACTCAAATAACGAGCGACCTTGAGGCAATCTAAGACAAAAACAGTCTATCTCACAAAAGTTAGGAACCCAGGACAAAGATACGGACGCCAACTATCACTGGCGACGTCATCTTAAGGGCAGTCACGTGATAGGAACTACTCGGGAACCCGGCATCAAAACTTTGAACTCATACGACAGCTCCGGGCTCCATTTGTAGATTCACCGACAACTATATCTAGATAAGGCACTCTTTTTGTGTACCAATGGAAATGAATCCGTGGAATTCTATTATATACCCATAATTAATGGGAGTGGATATCGGGCCGAGCTTGAGGAAAAGCATCAAAAGCTCAGAGTATGTATGAAAAGAGCGTAAACATAACCACCCATTTCGGTCTCGAAAATAAAAATAAAAAGGCCATTCCCCGCGGAATGCTTCATGTGCAGAGGAAAATAAATAAACGCCGAACCTCGCTTGACATGCAAATAAAATAAAAAAATTCTCCTGTATGATGGATGATGTGGATACGGGAAATCAGTCCCAATCCAGATCCTCGTCCGGCTCAGCGCTGGACTTCTTCCTTCCAGTTGAACTCTTCCGGCTCTTAGGGCGCTTGCTGAGGTTTGAGCTGGAGACGGAGCTCTTGCGCTTCATGGGCCGAGGAGCTACTGTTTCATCGACATCTCCGGCAGCGTCCAGACTGTCCCCTTCCACGTCCTCGTCTCCATCCACCCTGAACTCTTCGTCGATGGAGAGTAGAGTGGCAAATTCTCGACATTTTTGGTGCATCGCCTCCTCGCTGTCTAGGGCTGTCATATTTCTGGCAATGGCTTCCCAGAACTTGTCACCGGTCACACCGTGCACCTTGGTGGCAGTTTTATTGAGCTCCTTCGTTACAGGTTTCCCTTCTTTGTTCTTGTTGTGGGCATTGACTCCGTAGAGACGACGAAGGTGAGTTCGAGCTTCCCAAAGCATTGACAATGATGCAGCAGCAGTTGCCAATAATCTCAATGTCGCAGGGTCGGCTTGCCGCGGTATGATTGTTGATTGAGGCATCTCAGGCGCAAACCCTGGCATCATGTCATTCGAAGCATCTAACTGGGGCGGACCAATCGGGGTGGAGGGTATGTCCGTCTCAATCGCGTGTGCAATGATAGTGCCAGTCGAAGAAACGATACGCTCCATACACGCAATGGTTGGCACCACTTCAGCCAATTGACCATATTCAAAAAAGGCCATGTTTTGGGAGATGAAGCGTGCTAGTAGAAGATGTTCTGGGGTGTCGCCAGTTACATTCAATTTCTTCGGTTCGAAGTTGATTTTGGAGCAAAGGTTTGCGAGGAACTTCTTCTGGTAACGGCTGTTGCTGATTTTGACAATCTCGAACAACGGTGCGAGCTTCGACACGTAAGGTCGAGCAGTAGCGCCATTGGAGTCGCCAACAATATCACGCTGGTAATAGAACGCCTCTTGCACGGCCCGCATGTATTCTCGCTCAAACATGGATTCGTATTGTTGGTGGAGCATTTTGTGCGTGTCGAACGCGATTTTCGCAATTGCAGGAACGGTAGAAGTCTCCAGGGAGACGAGAACACCCGCGCATTCCTTTGGATGCACTAAGCCCTGTCTATTGATACTTGCAATGAGTTCAATGGCAGTCAGTGAATAAGTATCCTGGCGCGATTGTGCCACCTGAAGCATGTTTGAGAGGAAGTGTTGGGCGATCAAAGCAGCAGCGCCATCATTGTCGCTAGCTCTCAAAGAACCACCCAATCTGGTGGTGTCTTCCTGGGCGGCGGCTTCTGCAGTTGGCATGACGGCCTTTTCGGACTTGCCTTCATGGATGGCAAAGAAGTCTGCAAATGATCGGAGAACGATGTTTTGTAGGCTTGGCGCATCTTCCTTGAAAGCCTGAGCGAAAGTCTGCCGTGTGCGTTCTCTGCCGAATTGGCCAGGCCAAGACTGGCATATAGATCCCAGGCTTTCGAGGGCCATGACTCTCAACTCAAAGGGCGAACTTGATGCAGTGAAGGGAATAATGGAGTCAACCATCAGCCCTGCAACCGAGCCACCGCCCCAGGTAGGGAATTCACTCTTGAAATGAGATGCATACTTTTCAAGATCGCAATGCCGCCCAACACAACCTGCAATACGAATATAACTCTTGGCACGGGCCAGGATTGCAGCATGTGCAGTTGAGGAGAGATCAACACTCTTATACTGTTGCAATGGTTTTAGTACAGAAACTGTCAATTTTACCAGTCTGTTCGTATTTTGCAGGACACCGTTGATGGTCCACAAACAAGCCATGACTTCGTTCAACTCTGCACGGGCGAGCTTGGCAACACTCTTGAAAAGGTCATTCTGCACTTCCTTCAAAAGAGTGTTGTGGGACGAGGATAAGAATGGCAGGACGCAACGATAGATAACCACAACCGATCGGAATATGAAAAGGTCATCTGCGGTAGAAAGGTGTCCGATGTAAGGATGTAGGGCCTCCAGCTGATCCGGGGTAAACAGCTTCGCATTCGACTTGGCAAAGACGGTGATCGTCTGTAAAAGAGCTTGCTGGAATTCCTTGCTGGATCCATCTGAATCCTCCACCAGTCTCTGGAACATAGTAGAGACCATCGCCTTGCAAACTTTGGAGTTCAATGCCGCGGACTTGGATTTGTCCGAAAGGACAGCTTTCAAACAGACGCTAAGGGACTCCAGGGCAGCTTCACTGCGCTCGGTCAGGCCAACGATGAGGCCTACCTGCTCTCCGAGAGCCATTTTCAATTTTGGTCCCTCGGACGAGGAGTCAATAGATTCGTGGAATGGAACGAGCCATATTTCTTCGAAGGTTTGGCGAGCCAAAGATGCCACACTCTCCTCAAGATCGCCTGTGCGTTGGAGGAAACTGTCGAGAATAGCCAGCTTCAATTCCTTTCGAGACGTTTTGTGGTAAAGTTCCTTCAAAAGCCCAATGCAACGTTTCCGGACACCGGCTGTTTGATCGGCCGCACAGGCCAAAATGCTTCGGCATCCTTCTTCTTCGAGCTTAGGCTTCAGCCCAATGCATTGTCCGATCAACTGTAATGCAGAGTCCCGAACCATGGGCGAGGCGTCTGTCGTACACCGGTGTATTACGCGCAAAACGGAAGGATCTCTGTCAAGAAGGTTCGGGTCTTTTTCAAGCATGTAGATGACACTTTTCAAGCTGCGGCTGCGAACCTTGGCTGAGTCACCAAGGAAAGAGGCCAAAAGGACTTTGAGGATGGTGTCGAATGCTTTGCCGAAGTTGGAATTCAAGACCGTGAGGATATAGGCAAATTTGCCATGCACGTTGGGGATTTTGTCAAATTCTTTGTGGGTCTCTAACCAGCGTGGATCTGAGAAGGATCTTGCTAAAAGAGTAACCAAATCATCAGTTACCTCGTCATGTGCAATTTCTTCCTGGTCCTCGGAGTTGTAATATAGGGCGCAGGCTGTTTTGGCCCATTGAGCCAAGTAGTAGCCCCGCGCGCTGGTCAGTTGCCAATTGTCGGAATTCTTGTCTTGCAAAAGATGCTCGAGTGCAATCCTATACGGACCCGTTGGAATGATGAGGTCTTGATTGTGCAGTGCGCCAGAAGAAAATTCCTCAAATTGTTGTTTGAGGTAATCAGTCAGTTCACTGTCGGAATCTTCTAGCGCTGGGAGCATGTGCTGAGCGGTTGCTATCAGATCTGAGATAGCAGAACCCATCCAGCCAAGAAGCTCAAGTGCCATGCTCTTCGCAGTGGCCGCGCTCTTATCTTGGTCGGTTATTTGAATCATGCGCAAGGCCAAGATCCGGAGAAGCAGCTCTGCAGCCGGCCAATCAGCCGAGCCCAGTACGTTGATTAGATCCTGAGTGAAAAGGTCCAGAATATTGCGGTATGGCTGGTCACCAGTTTTCGTCGAGTTCATAGCACGCTGAACGATGAAGTTCACAATGTACTGTGCTGAGCGCATAGCATTGTCGTAGAGTCGGTTGGCCTTGTTCGCTAGGCGTTCCAACGATTCGTCTGACTCGTCGTCATCAGACTCACCGTTGGCATGGTTCTGGCCCTCGCCCATAAGCTCGTCGTCATCGTCATCGGCTTGTGCTTTGATTCGACGTTTGGTCTTCGATCGCGAGGGTGTCTCCAACGCAGTGGTCTGAACAAGCTGCAGGACTAGTGCGGTGAGTAGCTGAATGTTTTTTCCATCTGCAACTTTGAACTGTCGGGCATTCTGCCGTGTGGTGGGAAGTTTCTCCAATGAGACCAGAATCTCATCCAGAATGAAGGGTCGCTGCTCTGGGTATTTCGAAAACACCTTTGCAAGCACATCCATTGCACCACGTCTCGCAGGCTCGTACTTCTGATATCCTAAAGCGGAGTCTTTGTCATTGTGTGCATTTTCCACAAATATCAGCTTTGCAGCAAAGAATTCCGCGGCCGTGATCGTCCCTTCGGAGACATCAATGCGAGACAAAAAGTCTGCAAAAAGAGTGAGGACTTTCTTGCTCTGGTGAACAAGCGTGCCAATGATCCGCTTCTGGGCCGAGAAGAAGTGAAAATGCTGGCCGTCTTTACCACCAGGACGCGATTCCACTGCGGGAATAATGCAATGATCAAATAGTTGATTGAGAACGGTGGGAATGGCCTCGATGAGATCTTCTGGACAAAGATCTCGCTCAGTCTGACGCCCAGCCATCGTCTGCAGTAGCGTTCCGATTGCAAATAGTGCGTTCAACTCATCCTCGATCTTACTCAGCCACTCCTGGGACTCAAGCTCGCTGGGTGAATCGCCTAAGCCTATGTCGAGAGATTGTGCAGCAATGATTGGCTTTTCGCACAATTTTTGAATGCGGTTGAGATAATCAGATGGTATGTCCTGGAGTCGGTCAAACCCTGCAACTTTCCGAAGGGCTTTCTGGAGGCGAGTATGAGCATCAGATGATAGTATCAACCCATGCACCTCTAGAGATGTTGGGTTCACGAAAATCGGGTTTGGTGTGTCAGAAGTTGGGGGAGTCAAAGTATCGGGTTCAATTTGGTCTTCTGCTTCAAAAACCTCGTGAAGAAGATCTTGAAGCTTTTGCAAAGCTGCATCTGCTTCCTCTTTTTGGTCCTTGAGTCGCACCGCCGCCATAGCGTCTTGGCCATGGGATTTCAATTGAAGCTTCTTCACATTTTCGTAATCGCTATGTTGAGGTACGGGTTTGATTGGAATAACGACGGATAGTTGGCTCGATGAAGGAGGACGATTCTGCTCAAAAGAGGCTGAGAGAGACGCCGTGTTCGATTTGTTCGCAGCGTATGCGCGCTGATTCAATGAAGCAGCTGTCTTCGGGATGAGGTCTTTATTTTCGGGTTTTGTCTTTGGGGGTGTCTTTGGGGGTGCTTCGGGATCTGTGGTCGGTCAGTCAATTAACTATGTACAAACTTCTGTGGCATCTTAGGGCTTACATCTGAATGCAATGTCCGTAGAGTTAAGCATCATCCGTGCGAAGGAACCAAGGCTATTGCGATCGGAAGTCGCACCATCAGGATCATTTGGGCGCAACTGTTGACTTCGCGAAGGGACCCGAGGAAGCTTGAATTTGCTATGAAATCCAAATGAGTTAACTGCGCTTGAAAGACTTCAAGTTTTTCCTTACAATTCTGTCAGCTGGTCTCCATCCAGCAACTGTTGAATATATTCTCGAGACGTTTCTAAGCGACTAGAATCATCCTGTCCAGATTGCATTTCCGTGTCAAGTTCCCCCAGTGTTTTGCGGCCTTCTTGGAGGACATGGTTTATAGAAGTGGTATTTGAAGGTCGACCAACATCGGGGCGTAGGATACAGTCTGTGCATACAAGCCATCAGTAAATTGAGTAGAATTGAAGAGATAAAGAGAACAGACGAACCGAGACCAAAGACAGGCGCGCTGGACATGGATGAGTACTGCAGTGCTTCATCCACAGATAGCGGCCTTTGATTCTGAAACTGCATATTGGAGGCATATGGTGGCATCTGATCATGGCCGTTGATGACCACCTGCACGGCGGGTCGTCCATTATGGTCCATGGTCAAGGTTAAGTCAAAAGTAGGCGCGAGTCATAAGGTTGACATGCTCTTGGTAGAGACATGGCAAAGAAGGCAGGCGCCTTATGACATCCCTAGATCATTTAAGTAATGAAAAAACCAGAATCTGAAAGAAAATGAACTGAGCTACGATCAAATGCGTTCATGAATTCCGTATGGGTGACGGCACCCCTACTGCCGCCTGTGACCGCCTATCTAGAGGCTCGTGCGTCAAAAAAAAGTTGCATAGATTATTCGCTGCATAAGGTGCGATTCGTTGTCACTCTGCTTACACCGTTGATCTTCTGCAGCTTTCAGACCGTCAAGTTTATTTTACACTCTATCAACATGTCTGTCATCGGTTCCTTGATTTTCTGCACGGATTGCGGTAATCTCCTACGAGAATCTACCGGTAATGCGGATGCGATTCTGCACTGTGATGTCTGCGGCACTCGGAATAAAGGTGAGTGAATAGAAACCTTTCTAATTCTTACGAGGCTACTGGAAGATTCATCTCTAACTTCAATTTGCAGATACAATTCCCCAAACAACCGTGTCCGAGTCCAAGGCCTCCGCATTCCCCTCATCACTGAGAGCCAAACGATCGGCAGTCCAGACCCTGTCTGCAGAGGACCGGAAGACTGAGGCTATCATTGATCGCACATGTAACGAATGCGGGAGGAAGGAGATGTTCTACACTACAGTGCAACTGCGCAGTGCCGATGAAGGAAGTACCGTGTTCTACAGATGTGCCTGCGGATTCAAGTATGCCCACCCACCTCGAAAGCACATAATTATGCATGTCCAACAATTACTGATTACTTCGACAGGGAAACCTCCAACAATTAATCTTGGAAACACCGATTGTACAAAAGATGTGGGGAAAGGTCTATTTTTGGTGAAAGGCTGTATAACTAGCGGGACAAGAGTATTAAAATCACGACCGTCACGAGACAATTTTCTTTTTTTTGCAAGATATCCATCATGCAGCAACGGGTGCAGCACTATCTGGGATCAGCGCATATTGGGTTTCGCCATTCTTCTCGAACTCTGCCATGTCAAGAGCAACGATGACACTGTCCCTGACCACCTGATCGGGGTCATTCAAGAATTTCTTCAAGGTCTCCTCTACACCCTCCTCCTCGCCCAGGCTGCCGAGGGCCTCAGCCGCTTCGTGTCGCACCATTCCTACTTCCGACAGGTCACTCAGCGAGGCTGTGAGACTAGGGATTGAGGCAGGGTGGCAGAGTTGTCCGAACACAAAGGCAACCTCGTGGCGGAAGAGAGCAGAGGGGTCCTTGAGGCCCTTGGCCAACGCATTGACGGCGTCGACTGCTGTGGGAAGATCTGGGGGCGAGGCAAGGTCGCGCAAACCGAACATCGCACGGTATCTTTGGAACAGAGGGAGCTTTGTGTCAAGCAGTGTCTTTTCCAGGTCTGGGATGCAGGGTTCGGCGCTGGCCTCTAGGGGCATGGGTGGAGCAGGGTCGATAGAAGTGAAATCACTGTAAATCAAAAGATCTCAATGTCAGCATTTCTCTTCATGATATATAATCTCCCGCGCAGATCGTACCTAGGCTTCAATTTCTCGGCCTTGCGCTCTTCTGAGTTCTCCCACTGAATTCGATCCACAGCGATGTCGCAAGTCTCGCGAATGATATCCAGTTCCTTTGTATCATCCCTCAATCTCTTGAGGATGTCCAAGCTATCCGCGTATCCAAGAGCGCCCAGCGCCTCGGCAGCCTCATGGCGACACATCGCATCCTCCTCGGTATCCTTCACCACATGCTGCAGGTATGCGACAGATTCGAAGTTTTTAGTTTGGCCGAGGCAGTAGGCAAGCTCATGCTTGAGCAGAGCTGAGGGTGATGCGAAACCTGCGGCGATCGCTTCGATGGCGGGGAGAGTCTGGTCTGTGGTGGGCTGTAGACAGGCCAGGTGCTTAAGGGAGAAAAGAGCGCGGAAGCGGCGAGCAAGCGGCTCAGATTCAGACACCAGCACCTTGCGGAGAGTAGGAACAGTATTATCGGTTTCAGAGGCCATTTTGAGAGGTGTAGTTGGACAGGGGAGTATAGAGGTGGAAAAGAAAAGTTGTTAATCTTTTTGATCTTATCAATTTTTAGAGTGGGGGGTGGCGGGGCCCATTCAGGCTTTAGTTGCCCAGGGGCTTTTTTTTTGCTCGTACGTTATTGTCTTTAATACTTCCGGTGTAAGCCGGAGCCATAATTTATTGACAACTGCGGGTTAAAGTACCTTTACATTCAAATAATCATGTATCCTTGTAGGTTTAAGGGTTGGGTATGTGGAGTCTCGTACAATATAACTAGATGGGAGTGCTGATCCTAGTATATAACTATAGCTTTCTCTACTTATGTATTCTAGTGAGACCCTTGGGCTTTAAATGAAAATTGACTAAAAGAACTAAATGTGTCCTCACACTTGCTATCTATATATTGCGAGACATCTAGATGTCCCAAAAGATATAGTCAATAACGAAATAGAAGCTCAAATGGGCCAGTTCAGAGCACCATATAACTAAAACTAGCCCTACTTTATAGTATCTAGCAATTGTTGCTCGTAGAACCATGCTGATGCAATAAACCCAGTGGCTGTATGATTCTATAAAAAGCAAATCGAGATCCGAGCATAGCTGTTTCAAGCAGTATCGGACGGTTGGAGCTACAAGCATTGGTTGACAGAGTTTCCTAGACAATTTTTGTTCAATATCATAAGCTAAAAATAAAAAAAATGAACAAGCCAAGTAATGAGGTTGCACTATGTCCAGCCGGTCCTCACTCATCTATGCTCATCTCACAGTACAATGCCACTGGACTAGGACTCGACTTCTTGGCAGGAAGCCTTATATTGCACATCTAGAGACTTCCCATTCTAGTTTTATAAAGATGTTGGTATTTAAACGAGGTTTGAAGATGCTGTATAATCGATGTAATGAACATCCATGAATACAATTAGCAAAGAGGGTCGCGATGCCGTAGTTACACCGAAGGCGAACACACTGATTTGAACATGAGATTTTACAAACGCTACATGAGGGATATACATCTGCAGACATTTCAAAATAATAATAATAATAATAATAATATGTCACCACACAGAAGTAGAATCGAGATCGTTCCTTCTGCTTTTCTGGTTGAATGGGAGTTGACTGGTAGTTAGCCCTAACTCATGAAGTCTAGAGATGACCTATATTAGAACGCGATATATGGAAGTGCTTGAAATTGAGTTCGAGTGGTAAACTGGCAAATATGTACATAATACAGCGCGAAGTCAAATCATTTGGTCTTGATATGCCTGAGCTTCTTGGGCTCGTGGACGAAGTTGTTGGCATAGGACTTGGGCACGAAGCGGCGCTCATTCGGTTCCTGGACAAAGTATTCGTAACCCTGCTTCTGGGCAAAAGCGATAGCGTCTTCCTTCGACTTGAACTTCAGGTTGGTGCCCTGCATGCTATCGGCAGACGATTGCCAGCCCATGAGCGAGTTCTCCCAACGGTGACCCCGCTGCAAGATATCCCAATCCATGCGCCAGTGGTGCTGGTGCCAGGTACCGGACTGTGTTGCGGCCTTGGTAGGGCGGTAGATACTGTGAGAGTCATGGGTTAGTGCGTGAGAGCTAGGTACCTCGAACTTTGTCTAACGTACCGGACATTGCGGGCCTGGAGATCGGTAGGGGCTCCGGAGAGGACGGCCGCGGGGAGAGTGTCGCCGGGCTCGCTACCATCCATCACGCGCTTGGGCACCGGGGAAAATTGCCTTAATTGAAGCCGAAGGGTTAGTGAAAAGATCTGCGACGGAACCAAAGGGGGATGTCGTACGAGGTGCCGTGGTCAATGGTGGCCTCATAATCCGGCTGGTGACGGGTCATAGCCTCGGAGGGGGTCTCCTTGGTGATCAGGGAGCTGTCCTTGGGAGGCGTGGTGGGAGCATCCGCAGTGGTGGTCTTCACGGAAGGAACGCCCTTGGGGGCGTTGGAGAGGAAACGGGCGTTGACAGGCGCAGAAAGTCGGCTGACCCGAAGGCCAGCAGCACCCCCGATTCTGAAGAGTGACATTGTGTCTTTTTAGATGCGGGGAATAGTCGTTGCCAGTGAGGACTCCCTTCAAGTGTGGTTTGGTTGCGAATTACAGGCAGGTCACGACACCACCGAATCGGGTTTAGCCGGGCTTGGCAAACCGAACACCCGCAGGGCTCGGTTTGTTCCTCCTTCCTCCTCCATCAGCTTTCTTTGGTTCACTTGCGTCGCGAATCAACGTAAGTCCACGTCTCTATCACCCTACGAATGCTCATTGAGAGTCGCTCTATTTATTGCGACCAATTTCTGACCCCATTCAGCCTAGACAAGATGAGCTACATTGCCCGCCGAGGTCTCTCGACCTTGATCCCCCCCAAGGTAAGAGCACCCCCATTGATGACTATTTGTAGTCGTCCGACTCCTGAGATGATGCTAATTGTCCCTCCAGGTCGCCTCCCCTAACGTGAGTTACCCACGCGCTGCCATCTTCGACTGAGTGCATCCCTTCCGCACCCGTCCCGCCCCGAAGCCGTTTTTCGTGAAGCCCGCGATTGGATTAAAATGTCGCCTTTCTTTTGCCTTCATAACTGACATATTCTCAATCAAGGCTATCGGTGCCGCCCAGGATGCCGCCCGCATGGAGCGTGTTGTGACCTTCTACGCTGGCCTTCCCCGTGGCCCTGCCGCTGCTGTCAAGCCTACTGGCCTTATCGGTCGCTACCAGGCCCGCTACTTCAACGGCAAGAACGCCTCCGGTGTTCGTACGTATTCTTCATTTGTACCCTTGTATTGACACAGGTACTAATTTTGATGCAGCCTTTATCCACGCTATTGCCGGTATCCTGATCCTGGGTTACAGCATGGAGTACTACTTCCACCTGCGTATGTGCTTTCCGGCTATTAAACTGCTTATGTACCCTCTTTATAGTTGGGACTTAACTAACTTAATTTTTTTTTTGACTAGGTCACCACAAGAACCACCCCCACTAAGCTTTCCCTTTCAATCAAATAGGCGGAGGATTGATGTATATACTGGATTCTCTGTCCTAGTCCAAGGGAAAATTGTGGTTTTAGCGAGAATCTTAGAATCTCACTGTGTTTCAATATTCAGATTTACTATACTTTGTCATTCTGTCGTAGTTGTAGTAGATTTGGAAGTATAACACATAACATAGAAGCTTGAGTGACGGGCTCTTTCCATAGTTTTCCTTCACATAAAAACTTCACACCAAATATCAAGAACGTCCGGACCATTTACCATTCGCAAGTGACGAAAGCATCCAACGACATCATCGTCTAAACTGATCAAAACATCAAAAAACTAGCGCTTTCGAGGATATAGATATCTCAAGGTGTGTGGGCAGACTTCACAACTTTCGTACGGGCCACGCTAAACCGAAAGCAGCGACCCTCAGCTTCAACCCGAGTTGACTCTTGAATCTCGTATCATCCTCCCTATCTTTGTATCATCAACCGTCCTTACGCATACTCCCTCCCTCTTTGCCCTAATCCCATCCTGGGACCTCTTGGGCTGCGGATTTCCCAAGACATACGCGCGTATCGATTCCGCGATCGTTCGCTCCACATCGAGCCCAACCTCACACGGGCTTTCTCATCAACATCCGAGAGAGTTGGTCGATACTATCCCTGGTTGTGATATCCCATATATTCAGGGTGCAACCAGTCAAGGAACCAGTGCAACTGTGGCGATCCTTGGTATCTGACGATAGGTATGTTTTCTTTGGAATCTGGCATGTTCGATCTGCAACTACCTATTACGTCCCCGGACCTATCTCCCCACTGTCAGGACACTTGGCTTACATGGTCGCAATTATTGTATGGAACAGAATCAAGTATTGTTATGGCAGAGCAGATCAACCGCGATGTGGTAGATCAGACCCTGTCGGGCGGCGAGCCTTCGCCTTCCGACGTTCCTGCGAGCACCAACGACAATCTATCTGCTGGAGGGGACGCAGGGAAGACCGAACATATCGCAATGACCACTACATCGAACAACTCAAACTTGAATGATCAGCAAAACCATGAGAAAACGAACACTCTTGATTCGCGGGGAGAAAAAGCCGCCGGTGACAAGGACGCTGGAGGCTCGACGACGGTGAGCATCGCTTCTGGATGCGCTCCAAAACACTTGCTAATATGGGCGCAGGATAATTCTAAGCAGGGCGCCGGAGTTGTTGCGACTCGAGTTCTTGAACTTAATGGATTGGCCTCGGCATCGGATGGCGGAGAAGATACAGCATCACAAGGTGGTTCGGAATCGGATGCGAGCCGATCAGATGGCAGGAATCCAACTCACAGTGGTTCAGTCAAAAAACCAGCAGGATTCAAGCCAGTCTCATTCGCCAAGTTTTCAGTAAACAAGGTCCCGGGGGCTCCAGCACCGCCTAAGGTGCCCGAGAAAGGTATGTCCTTTGTCAAACATTTATCATACTTGGTTCTAACTTATTCAGCGCCAACCTCTACAACACCACTCGGTACTCCACAGCCAAGCTCTCGACCGCGCTTGGTTGCGAAGACTACACTCGGCATGCGTGATTCGTTTTCGAAGACTGGAGCAGGTGGAGGCAAGCCTGGTGGATCAGGGCCTGATCCAAATCAAGTGTGGAATAAGAACAGACGTATGTATTGGTCATTCTTTACAGCGGAACCACTTAAACTGACATTGATCTCTGTACAGCTGTTGTGCCCGCTCCTCCGAAACACTTAACCGACGAAGAACTGAAACAACAATACGGAATTCATATGACTTCTCGCATCCAAGAAGATGGGGCTGTTAGCTCCGAAGCAAAGTGGGCGGATATTGATGACGATGAAGATGATTGGGCCCCCGAGACGATTGAGTGGACAGATGGAACTAAGGTCAATCTTACTCAACCTCACACTGAACCCCCGCCGGCTCCTAGTCATCGGGAGCCCAAAGAGAAAGAGCTACCGCCCGTCGAGCCGAGCATGGTGAAGGAGTCTGTCAAGGTTGCGCCGAAGCCAGCTATATCAATGGGATCCCGGGCTATGGTACTGAAGGTTGGAGCGAATGCTGAACGGCAAGCGAGAACTGCGAGTGCTTCTTCTAACGGTACAAATGACAAAGTCCCATCGAGCTCTACAAGCCCAGCACCGCCATCCAAGTCTCCTTGGGCTGCTCTGCCTCCTGTCGAGAGAGTGTCACCAGTGAATGCCCCGGTTCAACCTCACCAACAGCGCATGCCCGTGAGGTACCCCCAGAGAGATGACGGTCATCATGCCCCAATGGCACCACCTAAGGAGATTGCAGCGGATGATTTCAACCGTGCATGGAAAGATCAGTCAGATTTGCCTCAGCTTTTCAATCCTCGGTCTTCCCAGTACGAGCCGGTGGCAGAAACCAGGAGAGGATCCTGGCGTCATGATCAACACCCCCGTGCTCCTGCGGTTTTGCAGAGACCAAACGATCATCCAAGTGGACCGGCAGAGCCATCTGCGGCATTCCAGACGCACAGGTCTAGCCATCAGGATGGTATGGGCTGGGGTGGTCGTCGTCGCACATCATCAAACGTGAGCGGAGGAAGCGGAGGATTTGGCCGTAGGATGTCAGTTAGCCGATTTGATGTCCCTCCGAGATACAATGATGCTCGAAGAGGCTCTCAAGTGAACGGCCTGGGTGATTCAGCAGTAATGGGTCACGAACAGCACCATGGAAAAGACGAGACTGCTCCGTCTGGTCCAAATGGTACAGCACGTCCAGCTGTTGACGTAGGTATGTCTCCTGTGGAAACACAGCCAGCGGTTCCTCAAGCTCCTCAAGTTTCGCAAGAGCCTCAGGAGGACCCTGTTGCTCTGCAAGAGCGTATTATGAAGGAGAAACGTCTGGAGGCGCGGCAACGAAGAATCGAACAGGAGGAGAAAGAGGAAGCGGCTAAAAAGGAGAGGATTAGGCAACGTCTCGCCGCAATGGGTCCTGCGCCAGAGAAGAAAACTCCCGAAACGCGCAACCCCTCCTCTCTTCAACCTCAACCTCAACCTCACTCCCACCCTCTTCATCCTCCACAAACCCCTTCCCAACTTCCTATCCAACCCATCCACTCTATTTCTTCACCACCCAAACCTCCTGTTCCAGAACCCAATCGGGAACCAAAACAGTATGGTATGATGAAAGTGCATCATCCCGACTCTGTCAAGAAACTCGTTGGTGCGCATGAGCGGACATCTGAGAGCAAACATCTCAATCGACGTGTCTCATCACCCCACCAAGAACCCCATCGTGACTCTGCACCTTCATCTACCTCACACCTCAAACCTGAACCTCAATCACCTGTCCAGAGCAAGGCATCTGATCCAAAGCTCGACGAGCACGGTACTCAGTGGCAAGGCAATTTAACTTCTACTTCGCCGTGGTCTCATCCCAATATTGCTGTGCCATCTACATCCGCGAAAAATCTGTGGAAACCGTTTGGCAGTGACCGCACTCCAACCCTCGGTAACGGCATCTTTGACCAACCTCTGGGGACTTTTGCGTCACGTGAAAACCCTCTAGGCCAACTCGGCTTAGATTCGTCAAATATGCCTACCCCTCCCAAGTTCTCTGCTCCGAAGGAGACAGCTGATTCTTTGCCGTCGCCTGAGGCACGTCACCCCTCATTTGAGACCCTCAATCCAATTGGACGCCCCAGCCCAATCGGACCGCCGAGCACACGGAATGCTCGTTCCATTAGCGACTGGAATAACTTCCACGAGAACGCCTTGGAGAAGGAATCTCAGAACGCCAAAGAGTTCCTAAAGCGACTCAATGAAAGACAGAAGGGAGGCCCAGCCCCGCCACCTGCGCCCGTGGTTTTCGCTGAGACTTGGAAGAAGACTCGTGCCACTGAAGACGGCAGACGAGTCGTCACCCGGGTCACCGAAAGAGTAGTCAACAATGAAGACGATATCGCGAAGGCCAAGGCGACCGGGAACCAGCAGTCCAACCCTCTCACGTCTCTTGATACTCCTATGGACAGTCTCAACGTGTCTGACATCGGCGTTCGTCCATCCGGTAACGTTCCTACCAGGAGCTCTCGGTTCTTCCCCCCGGCATCTGAACAGTCGAAGCGCCAGGTCGCTGAGAAGGAGCGCAGCAGTCCTTCCCCTCCCCCTCCTGAGGAAGTTAGCCATCCTGCCTATTACGGAGACGCGAAGCGGCCCCACGTTAATCTTCCAGCCCCTAAGCCTCCCAAGCCCGTTGTTAAGCTGCCGCCAAAGGCCATTGGTGCCCCGGCGCCCCCACCAACATTTGCTTCTATGGCAGCCGCACCACCGCGCAACGTAGTGCCTCCTTCTTCCACGGCGCTGTCGTGGCAGGACAAGATCAACGGCCTTTTCGGCAAGACCACTCCTACGCAGAAGAAGAGTGTCTTAGCTGTGACATCAGCTACCAAGGAACCTCTTCCTGTTCATGCTACTGCCGTATCTGTTTCTATCCCCCAGACCAAGATTGGTTCACAGGCTGGCGATGGTGATTTCGCCGTTCGACAAGTCGATGAACAGGATGAGATGTTTGAAGACCGCGAACCAGGCTCGCTGCCTGCCGTTCGCGTGCCGAATATGGCGCCCCAGAATTCTTGGAGCGCAACTCGACCATCAGAGCGAACCCGTGGAAAGAACTTCAAGCCGGTCCAAGCGCAGACCATCCAGCCGTTCCCGGTTGGTCACAATGATCGGGACAATCATGGGAATACTCGCGCTTCGGTTCTACTTCCAGGCGGCTCTGAACCCAAAGCCGTGCTCATCCAACGCAAGGCTGGCCCGCCTCGAGGCCGCACTTCTAATACCAATGTTCGACCCCGCAAGGGAATCAACAACAAGTCTGGTGAAGTTTTTGGTACTGGCAACAAAAAGCCTACCTCTACCACCGTCCCACGACAACCCCGTCAGCGGTCGGGCTGGGGCCCAGAATCGCCCACTTCTCGTTAAGAAGTTTCGGTCTTGCAATCATGGTTTATCTTAAAGCGTTTCCCGTATCTTTCTGGTTCATCTTGTCTCGGAGGCGAGAACTTGGGTCATTCTCGCCAACTCCTAATCAACATTTGTTTTCGACTCTTGTTGCTGCCCACCCCGTTACTCTTTTCTGGAGTCGGGCCCACAACTCAGATCCTCTACCCCCCTTCACGCATATGCGTTTCTCATGTACTTGTGATTTTCAATTTCTCGCCTATTGTGTTGCCTCCCCGGGCCCATTCAGGACTGCGGCCTTTCTTTTGGCTTTGCATGTGTGGATGACCATCGTCTGCCAATCAAACGTCCTGTTTGCGCGAACATTTCCCGAGTGGTGCATGCTTGTTCCGACCTAGCAGTATCACATTGCCCCATGTTGCCGAGTATTCAGCAAATCCGCACCGATATTTCCCAAGAGAAATCCATTGTTACACAATTCCATGTTCTTTGCCCAGTGTAGATGTAGTCTCCGGCTCTCAAGATAGATAAAGAAGCCTGTCTTGCTGCAGTGTGCCTTCATCCCCGAATCACATGTATTCCCCGTCAATGTACTACTTCCACAGAGTGCTCAATCTCGAGCAAATCCATCTAGGAAATGACAGCGTTGTCCCTATCACACTTTCACCCGTCAAGTCTCTCCCCAATGAATCTCTTGCAGGATGCTATAAAGTGCTCAAGTAGAATTGTATTCACTTACATGTGAATTATGAGTGGGAAGCAAAAAGCGAATGTCTCACTGGGAAATCCGATGCATCGACGCAACTGCCAACATGTATTCCACCCTGGCCGCAATTATAGGGGCTGAACTGCTTGGTTTTGAGAGCAAGGAGCTATTGATTTAGCCTGATCTGGGTCTTCCAGAGAACGAAGCTCTATTATCAAATTTGGAATCGCCTCCCGATTCTTGCTGTCTAGCCACCATGATCGGCCGTCTCATGATAGACCACTACGGGGAAATGGAGCGCCATGGCATCTCTCGACGCAAGGGATGGACTTGCAGGCGGTGCGTAAGCTGCTAGTAAAGGTCTGACGACTTGAGATTCCGAGTAATGAAAGGCTTTTAATTAAAAATAGGATCAGAATAAGCAGAAGATAGTCAAATAATTTACACAAATGATAGGTATCAACCGAGGAAAGCCCTTATAAGGCCCAAGAGAAAAAAAAACGCCTTGTCCCTCGAATACGCCGCCCAGATCAACCGCAAAATCAAAACAACTGAATCAACACAGACATGGTGGCATCCATAGCTGCCAGAAGTCCGAAGATGAACATTGTTTCAACGTCCATAACGCCCCAAAACCAAGCCCCGAACATTCATTAGATAACCACGCATATTTAAACCAACTCGCAGGAAATTTAACAAAAGGAGAATGAACAGAAAACCTCTCACCAGTTCCAGGTCCGGCTGGAAGCAGCGAAGACAGGAGGCTTCCACTGAAGACGGGCAGGATCGATTTTGCGCGCGCCCTTGATCTCCTCCTTCTTGAGACGCTTTTCGTGCTCCTCCACGACGTGGTCCGTGAGTACAATGACCCAGTTACCCTTCTGCAAAGAGAGTTAGCAAATCTATATGCTGTAGTTTGGTACATACATGGAAAATCAAACTTACATGGTATCGGAGCATGTTGAATACAACCAGAGTCTCGTGAACATCCTTCTCAGTCATAGAAGTGAGCACGGCAAGCTCGTTCTCGCTTATCGCTTCTCGATTTGGCTCGATCAGTAACTCCACTAGCGTCTCGCGCCAGTACTGTCGATAACCAAGTAGACCCAGATCACTGAGTGGCTTCTCGGGGGAGCCGAGCTTGCCTTCGCGCTTGCTAAGCTCGTAACTGAACGAGATGAGCAGACGACCGAAGCCGCGGCGCTGGTATTGTGGCAAAGTCATAATACACGCCAAGTTATACCCTTCAGCAGAATCCTTCTCCTTGGAGAAGTAGCCGACGAAATGGCAGCCTGTCTCGTCGCGTGTGGTCATGCAGTAGAACAGGAACGGGTCGACATCGTAGTAAAGCGTCTTGTGGTCGAGGAAGAGCTTACTAAGGAGACACAGATTCCGGCACCAGGTACGCTGGCGACGGCCATCGACTTCAAAGAAGGAGATGTAGTCGTCGCGGTAGATCTCATTACCGGGTGGGTGGGTCAACGTGCATTTTGCGCGATGACGCTCGAATGCACGCTTATTGTCGAAGTAGCTGAGGCAAAACTCGTCGATGTAGACTAGGTCGACGTCCGAGAAGGAATCCGGGTATGGTGAGAAGTACCACGGCTCGACGTCGTACTTGCCCATCTGGAGACGGGTCAAGTTTCGCACGCGATGGATCTCCGTCGGGTTCTGTGTCATACTACCACCTGTGCGGAGTCGCTCAATTTCCTCTCCGCGTGTTATGACCTCGCCCGTTGCCGTTTGGACTTGATCTTCTTTTACTGATTTGCTTTCCGCTGCAGCATCTGCCATTTCGAAGTCTTCTGACTCAGTGGCCTTTGGCGTGCCGACTGTTGACACAGCCTCAGATGGGAACAGCGAGGTGTCTGCCCCAGGTGTATCAACACCGAGGTTTTCTTTCCCTCCAGCCTTCGAGGGCCGTGATATCTTGCCGACATTCACGTTCTTGCCACCCAAGATGTCGGGTGTTTGTGACAAATCGCGGCTGTCAGCCCGGGCACGCTTATTCACACCCACATTCTTGCTAGGCGCTGCTTTGCTGGCAGCAGCAGTTTTCTTCTTATCAGCCTTGTCTGGCTGGGGCCATTCAACTTCTTGAGAGAGATCGATGCGAGAAGCCGCAACCCATTCTGGAAAGAGAAGTCAGAGAAAGTTCAACGCGAGTCAGTGCACTTGCTGGAGTGGGAACTTACCATCAAGACGCTTGTTGAAATCGACATAGTGTACGCTGGGATCTATATCAGCAACCAATTCAAAAAAGCACAGACATGATAGCAATAGAGGCAAACATACTAAAAGGAAGGGCCGTCCTTCCGCTGTCTAATGGACAGAATTTCAGCTTTTCGCAGTTCTCCATCCTATACAGAATAGTCAGTATCACAGCCCAAACTGGGAGGCGACCACCCTGATTGATAATCACGTGACATGACCACCAAAATTTGCGACAGGGTCAAAACGAACCTTCTGCACCATGGCCTTCACACCGATTCTATGAGGATAGTTAGCATTTGCGACCGATAAAAGTAGACATAAAAACCCCAAGGCTAATTATTCCAGACATAAAAAGCGACATACCTGATGGTGTTGAGTGTGGCGAACCCTTTGTCAACGGGGTCGGGCGTCCCCGTCGTCTCCCCGTGGGAATCTCGGACGCCCATCTTGTTGGACTAGCAGTAGGGACTGAAGCAATATCAGAGATGGGAATGATGGAATCGAGCAGATACTGTGGTCATTTCGGTGATGGGGGAAATGATGCGGGAAAGGGAGCAAACTGGGAGGTTGTTATGTAAGCTGTTCCGCATCGGGCAAATCTATATAGGACTTGCTATACATATATTTTGCTGAAGATTTAAAGGTTACGAGAAAGAAAGAGAGAAAGTAAATGTTTTCATTGCTTGATCCAATCCAAATGATAATGCCATAAACACCGTCTCCTGTTTTCGGGATTTGCATCCCCTTCCATGTTGCCATGCCATGATCTTATAGATAAAATACAAAGCCCAAACCAACGCCAAGCGCCTTGCAATGAATCGGAGACGAAGAGAAGCCGGAAAAAAAGGCCACATGTAACCAAAAGGCTACACACCTCTTTCTCATCACCCTTCGAACTTTCGCTTGACACCATTCGGATTCGCCGACGGTGGCATAGCCTGAGCTCTCCGTTTTTTCTCCTCATCCCCGGCAGCCATGTTTTGCTGACGCTGCTTCCAAGCTGTTTTGATGACGGGAGCAAGACGGATGAGATCGTCTTCAGTGACACGGTCCTCGATACTCTCAAGAACCTTTTCAACAGTGGAGACGTGGTTTGCATCGTTCTTGTCATCACGAATACGATAGAAGCGCCAGCGTCCTTCCGTATCTTTGGCACACTCAACAATAGTATCATCAAGAGGAATGCGCATGGCTTTGAGATCTTCCCATTCCTTCGGCTCAAGGAACATCTCTCCAAAAAGACGGTACTCGCCAGCATTGAGCATGACGAACAGGTGACAGGTCGGGATAGCGTCGTAGTCCACGTAGGGTTGGGTGATACCCTCAGCCTCATCCTCGGTATCTGGCTCGAGCGTGGGAAACTCAAGGCGCATACGGAAATCAACGGTGTTCTCTTGGGGTGGCTTCCATTTGAGGATGTGCTCGTCGGTTCCGATGCGGTACGGAGTACTGCGGCAAGTAAAGATGAGACCGTCGTTACCGTGAATGCGCTTGACCTTGGGAATAATTTCGCGGAACATCATCTCGATGCCGTAACTGAATTGCGTGGATTTGTCCTCGACTGCGAAGGGGCGGTGGTTTTTCTCCTCCGGGAATTTGCGGTACATAGCATTGTATGGCCTAAGCACCTTTTCCTTGAAGTACGCCAGCCGCTTATCCAGGGTACGGTGCATTAAGCTTTGTCCGTCCAGCACCAGACAGTCGAAGACCAGATATTTCAGTTGGGTGGTTCCATCCTCGTAGGTGTCATTGACAAGCTCGCCGTCAACCAGGGTGTCGACGTGGTATCCCTGGAAACTTTCGTCATTCGGTAGGGGGAAGTGTAGGCCGGGTACGTAGCGGTAGTCGTTCTTGCGATCAATCAGGTAGTGAATCTCGGGCATGTCTGAGTCGGGATCTCCGCGCGCAAAGTACATCAAGCAGCGGATGCCATCGGTCTTTTCGCAGACAAAGTAGTCCTCCCGTTGCAGCTCGCCGAGGTGTCGCGACGAGAAGCTGACCGGTTGTGCTCCGGGAAAGTTGAGATTGTTGCGCCCGAGGAGGTTGGCGACTTCGCGGCGAAACTGATCAGCTAGGTCATGGTCGGCTTTGATGCCTATCGCGTCTAGATCGGGGACAGCGTGGCCCATTGTGAAGGATCGAAGGTTCAGAGGGGCGGGACTAATGGTATAAGAAACTCAAGAATGAGTTTGAAAGGCTCAGACTTCCCTCACGAGGTGAGAGGGGGGTTGAGTTGCGGTCAATAAGACTCGGAGAGCTTGGTGGAGTGATAGCGAATGCGAAGGGCGCTCGCCCGCAATCGCGACAATATAAACCAGGTGCTTTTCAGCTGCAGGTGGCTTTGAAGAGAACGAATAAAGAAGCTCACCCAAGGGTTATACTAGTATGGCTCGCTTTGCTCATGCTGTTAGGTTTCAAAGACAATGCATGATCGGCGAACCAAATGGCCTGAGAGATGTCCTGATGCCTCAGGCACATATCACGTAATCTGAATAGCTTCACTACCTGGGCTATAGAGCTAGGTGACCCTGCATAGCGCATTCATTAGAATGTCCTAGATGACTATATATTGTATGTATGCTTACAGACATACCAGAGAGAACTCAATAAAGTGGAAAGTATTCAATTGCAACTGCTCTCGAAACTTCAAATGTACATATCACGCCAGCCGGGGTATCATATCGTGACCTTTCAAAGCAGACAGAACCAGCCTGTACCCATGGCCTATCCAGGGAAATCGAAGAACGAAAAAGATGCGAAGAAATCGAAGAAGAATGGTGCGAAGGTCAGTAGTCCTCCTGCACCCATGAACGCCAGCATCCAGTATCCAATATAGGCAGTTAAAGCTCAAACCCAACCACAAACGAAAAGAGAGTCGTCATAAATCATCGCCTGATATGAGGAAGTCGACCCAGATATAAATCAAGAGGCCCCAGTGACCGGAGTTTTGCGGTTACCTGAAACGGAGGATCTCTTGCCTGCATCCATTCCACCAGCGGAGACATCAGCCTCTCCATTGGCGTCAACAGACGAGGAGTCCAAATCGGCTGCGACAGTTGAGAAAAGAATGCCACCAAAAAGGGGTTGGCTATCGTCGTTGGAGAAAAGTCCACCGCCGTTCCGGACTCCCATGGCATGCGACATCTGCTCCTTGATGCGGACATATCGGTATTTCGATTTGGTGGTGATGATGGGGTGATGGACAAGGGGCTGGGGCGCAGAACGGGCAATGGCGGCCATAACGGCATCTCTTTCTTCGTCCGAGTCAATAGGACCGGTGTTCTCGATATCTTCCTGGAGAGGGGCGTTGGCATCGATAGCAGCCTCTGTAGTTCGAACGGGTTAGTCATCTCGTGATCTATACGGAGTATAAAACAAGATAATAGTGAACTTACTCTGCTGGCGAGCTTGGTTCTTCTTCTGATACTGCTGGAGAAGCATATCATACGGCAGTGTCCGGCCAGGAACCGAGCGCTTAGCACCCATCGAATGGCTCTTGCAGGTCAAGGAACGAGCGCACTGCGCGCCGTTGGGAAGAGTAACACCACACTGTTTTTCAACATCGACAGGGCCCTTCGGCTTGGCCGTTTTTTGCTTGGGCTCGTCCTTCTTCTTCTTTTTCTTTGACTCCTTGCCGTCGTCCTCGTCAGCCTTGCGCTTTTTGCCCTTCTTGTTGCCATCATCGGTGCCCTTGGTAGCGCTCTTCTTGGCGCTCTTCTGACCCATGTTGTGGGTTTCTCCATCGGCCTTGTCGGGGCCGTCATCGTCTCTATCGTCGCCGGCCTTCAGGCGATTGGCCGCGTCGCGGGCTTCCTTCTTCTTGCGCGCCTTCTCCTGCTTGGCCTTCAAGCAGCCGCGGACATGATCCGCTGCGGTTTGCTTCAGAGTGGGTCGCTTGCAATGCTTGCAGATTACGGTTTCGAGGAGGTCATCTTCACGCGGCTTGCCGGTCGGGAAGACGGAGACGACTTTGCTGTCAAGGGTGGGGAGGGGAGATGCGGTAGGGGAGGTATCGATGGGGCCATCTTTGGCCTCTGTGTGCTTTTAGTATCTTCAATGCCTGTGAAAGCATGTCCAGGGAGCTGTACCATCTGCTTTCTTCTTGGTGGACGCCTTAGACGTCTTCTTCACCTTGATCTTGCCGGGTTTGGTATCCTTGTCCGTGAAGGTGTACCCGGACGCATCAACCAGACTTCCCCGTCCTGTCAACAAACGTAGAATTAGCTCAGACCATTCATAGATTTTAGATGCGCCGAGCTTGATGTCAAAGTATTCCAGGTGTTTTGCGCTTTTGACAGGGAACCAGGTATTGCGTACCTTGACCGGGGTCACCATTGTTCGCCATGGTGAGCGCAAACTGAGAGAGTACCGAGAGACAGAACGCTTTCTTGTCACTCGGAAAGCCTTTGAAATGGCGTGGGGGTTGGTTATCAAGGAATGAGTTCAGTCTCCGGAGTCAAGGTCGGGCTGGGGCTCCGCATTAGGATCGGTCACGTGCCATATATTGATCTATCGTTTTGGCCTCTACTATGCTTTGGGCGTAACATTTTCAGTTTATTGATGAGAATGGCTAATGGGTGGGAGTGTTGATGTTATTTTAACCTATCTCTTAATATAGTACATTGTTGGTCAATGAGACCAATCAGGCAGCGATTGCTTTGGCTAAATCAGTACCTACCAAGCTTCTGGCCCTAAAAAAATCCATAGCTATGTTGTAGCTGAAACAGAAATATTGTACATCGTATGCTAGAAACAAGATCATGAATACTGTGCAAAGCAAAGGCTACTGTTTGTACCACCAAAGCCAAAGCTATTTGTCAAGGCAACATCAATCTGTCGTGACTGGGGATCTTTTGGCGCATAGTTGCAATCAAACCCATCAGCCAAGCGGTCTAGGTTGATAGTAGGTGGCATGGTATTCTGTTCCTTGTTAGTACAAACTCTACCACAGTATGTGCAGTGCACATTTGCAACTCACCTCATGGATTGCAAGTACACTGATCAAAGCTTCTATAGCACCAGCACCACCAAGCAGATGACCGAGGGCACCCTTTGTGCTGCTAACGTTCACATCAGCAGCCTTATCTTTGCCATCAGGGCCAAGTAGAAGTGATTTTATAGCAGCGTTCTCAGCAGCGTCGCCAACAATGGTCGACGTTGCATGTGCATTGACATAGTCAACTGCAGCAGGGCGTAACTGAGCCTGCTTAAGCGCCTTTTTCATAGCCATAAACGCGCCTTCACCATTTTCCTTAGGCGAGGTCATATGGTATGCGTCGCTGGAGCAGCCATATCCTTTGAGTTCTGCATAGATCCGCGCCCCTCTCGCGAGGGCATGTTCTAGCTCCTATATTTGGGACATCAGTATCAGGTGGTAGTATGCGCACAAGGGGCAGGACACATACCTCTAGAATCATCACAGCTGCGCCTTCGCCGACCACAAAGCCTGCACGGTCGGCATCGAACGGGCGTGACGCCTTCTCTGGAGTATCATTGAATCCTGTCGATAGACTTCTTGCACGGGCAAAGCCGCCAATGGCCAAAGGATGGATACATGACTCGGCGCCACCAGCGACCATCACATCGGCATCACCACAGGCAATGAACCGAGCTGCATCGCCAATGGAATGGGCACCAGTCGTGCAAGCCGTTGTTGCGGAATGGCTCGGGCCCATGAACCCGTACTTCATGGAAATATGGCCAGCGCCAAGGTTGATCAGCAGCTTTGGCACGAACAGCGGATTGACCTTCTTGTAGCCCTGTATAACGAGTTAGTTATAGGCTTCCCTAGTCCATGTACGATGGAAGGACCTTACCCCCCTGTCGTAGGCAATAACTGTGTTGTAGATTTCATCAAAGTTCCCAATGCCTGATCCTAGGCAAACGCCCTATCAAAATCGTTAGTATAGCCGTCAAACCAGCACAGATTCCCTCACATACCGTCGCCTCCCTCTGCTCAAAAGGCTCGGGCTTCCACTCTGCATCTTGAAGCGCCTCTTCTGTCGCTGCCATGGCATACTGCGCAAACTTGGCCATCTTCCGCTCATCCTATCGACCCCGAATTATTAGCATTGCAAATAACACACAAATCACAGAGTGGGGTTAGTTGGAAAAAAGACATACAACTCGAGTCAACCATTCTGAGGCAGTCCACCCCCCATTCTTGCGACTACCCTCTGGCACAACAGCAGCAACCTGACAGGGCTGCTCAGCATAGCGCTCATCGCGATCTTTCACATTAACAACGCCACAATGGCCATCTAGCAAGCGTTTCCATGTACGCCGAATGCCTGCAGCCAAGCACAGCGTTAGTCACAGTAGCATTCACAGATTCCAAACACCAAAGTACAATCAAAGACGTGAAGTGAAACCCAGTATACAGCGGGTACTGTCTCTTATCGCCGAGTGTCCCGCACTGGTCTGTATGGCCTCCGTCATTGGCTGTGTCTACCTTCCCCTTCCGGAGTGAGAAGTGGGGAATGTAGAGGGAGCTTGAGAGCCCAGAGCCCAGAGTCCGGGGATATCGGATATCACGCATGGACTCCGGACAATCAGACATGGGTAGAGCGCACTCGCAGGGATTTGCTTGGCTGACAGATAGAAGTGTGGAATTGCGTAATTGCATGCATTGTACCCGATAACATTGCCCAGATGAGCTCCAAGAACGACCTTGGAGCTATCAATGCCAACAGAACAAGAATAACCATAAAAGAAAAGAAAGCAACTCACCTACACCTAGCGGTGTCACCGCCCCAAGACCAGTTACAACAACTCGCCGCATTGCATAGCTTATCAAAGAGGAGTTGTCAAAAGAAAGAAAACCGAAAAGCGGGCCAAAGCCAAGAAGGGAAAGTCTGCACGATCGGGACCCTATCTGTTCGTCTTTCCCTTTACAACACTCTGCTTCAGGAAACTTGACGAGACAAGAGACATGTAGAAAAACCAAATAAATATCTTCATTTCTAATCTTTTCCTTTTTACTTCCCAAATAACTTCAGCCATGCCTGCTTGGAAAACCTTCCTTACACTGGCCTTGGCCGGTTCCGCGGCCTCCTGCGCGCACCACGATAACGGCGAGGTAGTCCCCGAACATGAGCGGGCAGAATTACTCAAGAAGTGGGATCAGGAGGTATGATACTACACTAGCCAAGAAATGGGATTCGAAGAATTCCTAACATATAAACTATCCAGTGGTCCTTCTCCGGCATTGCCAGCTTCGCCCACCTGAAGCCAGTCAAGTGTCTTATCGAGCCCGATGAGCACTACGACATTGCCATTATTGGCGCGCCATTCGATACAGCCGTCAGCTACCGACCAGGTACGAAAGCAATCCCCTCCCAACCCCATTCAATCGCAATACTAACAAAAGTCCCCCTACAGGAGCCCGCTTCGGACCGCGCGCAATCCGCGCCGCCAGCGCGCGACAGATGGCCCCAACAAGCTACAACACGCGGGCGGGACTGAACCCCTACCAATCCTGGGCTAAGATCACTGATTGCGGCGACATCCCCATCACGCCGTTCGACAACGGGCTGGCCGAGCGGCAGATGTACGAAGCCTTCCTTGAGTTAGGATCACGCCGGATCGTGAACAAAGCACCGAAAGCGAACGGGATCGGCGCTCAGCACCCGAAGCTTGTCACTCTTGGTGGAGACCACAGTGTTGCGCTGCCCGCTCTGCGCGCTCTGCACAAGATCTACCAGAAGCCGATCACGGTTGTGCACTTCGATGCGCACCTCGACACGTGGAACCCGGTGCGATACAGCGCGTACTGGCAATCGGAGCAGACGCAGTTTAACCACGGGTCGTTTTTCCACAAGGCGAGTCGGGAGGGACTGATTTGTAATTCTACTTCTGCGCATGCTGGACTCCGGACTCGTCTTACTGGTGTTGATGCTGGGGATTATACGAACCCGGGTCCTGAGCAGGGATTTATTCGGATTCATGCTGATGATATCGATGAGCTTGGGCCTATGGGTGTTGTTGAGACTATTATTGCTCGTACGGGGATTGATCCAGAGCAGCCTGTTTATCTTTCTGTTGATATTGATGTTTTGGATCCGTCGACCGCGCCGGGAACCGGAACTCCTGAGCCTGGTGGTTGGACTACGCGTGAGTTTATTCGGATTCTGCGTGGGCTTGAGAAGTTGAATATTGTGGGTGCGGATATTGTGGAGGTTTCGCCGGCTTATGATAATAAGGGGGAGACTACTGCTCTTGCGGCGGCGCAGGTTGCTTTTGAGATTATTACTAGTCTTGTTAAGTCTGGTGTTGATGAGGAACTTGGTGGATGGTATGGGTGGATGGAGAAGGAGGGAGCTCAGGAGAAGGAAGCCAAGGATGAGCTTTGAGTTTTTGGATATAGGTCTACGAGATGCATGTGGAATGAAGTGAAGAAATGAATGACATATAATTCCTTGAATGATGTCTTGATGTCTGTAAACTGGAGTGATGTCATGACACAGTAGAGGCCGATGATATCAGAGACTTTGGAGCTCGGGAGGCAACCTTGGAAATGCAATATCAAAATACTACAAGCTTAGTAACAAATACACTCTCAACCCCCAAAATAACTGGATAGAACTGATTGAATTGGAGTGCATTATCTGCGACTTTCTAAGAACCAGAAATAATGTAGCTCTTCAGTGAGACATAACTCGAAAGACTGCAAGAGATCGCAGAAAACACATGAACGGATATGCTTGTATCGAGAGCGCGCGCATAGAGAGTAATGGCGATAGTAGATCAGATTGGAACAGGCGAAATCACATAGAGGCGGGGGAAAAAACGAAGAGAAGCCGGATCTGCAAGCGAAGGGTACAGCAAGCTCAATATCATAGTCCGGGTTGTTCGCAAAGCTGGGGGGTACATAAATAGCACGTGAAAAAGAAAAAGGACAGGGCATAGGGGATATGAGGGTTGATCACAGTGACGGAAACCGTCCACCAGCCAAAAGCCAAAACACGACGCCCTGACGTCCAACGCCGAGAGTGACGGTCAAGGAGGTGAAAGAGCCGGGTGCGGAGAAGGTAATAGGTAGGATGCGGGGAGTGTAGTCGACGCGACAAAAAAGGGGAGAAGAAGGTCAAAATTGCTGTCGCTATAGTTCGTGAAGGAGAAGAATGAGGGTGGAGGATCGGGGAAATTGAAAGGTGAGAAAGGAGACGAGTACCAATAGTAACTCGAGACCAGGTCGTTGAAGACGGCAGATAGACGCAGCCAACGCAGCCAAGCGAAGCAAGAAGAAAAGGAGAAGCAGAACCAAAAAGAAAGGGACACAGCAAATTAGAGAGGCTAGAGCTCGAACCGGGATATGCGAACAGAGACAAAAATAAGAGAAGAAAGGGGATCAAGAAAAAGCACAGAAGCCATTTTCAACTGGAAAACGTAGATATGGAACGCTTCAGATAGCATCGCTAGCCATAATACAAGACCACACTCCCCCTTTTTTTTTTTGTCGCTGAATTTGGATATCCCAGAAAACAAAGTCCAGCCAGAAATATTTGCCGCCCAATAGAACGTGAAAGAGTAGGGGAAAAAGAAATAAACAGGTTCATTCCATCGTAGCTTCGAGGCGCGCGTCAACTTAGGCATCAACCCAAGTGCAACATATCCGTCGCACTCGGACCAACCTGTTGCGATAAGTCCGTGAAGGATAAGTTCACAGCAAGCGGCAGCCTCTTGACTTCTTCTTGGGCGCGGGTTCGAGTGCCGCGACAATCGCCTAGAAAATAGAAAGAATAACGTGTCAGTGGCGGTGTGGAGATATCGGGCAGCAAAAAAAAAATTTGGAAGATTCGGTGTACCTCATCAAAGACGTCCTTCAGCTTATACTGTGTCAGGGCAGAACACTCGACGTATTTAACAGCGCCAAGTTCCTTCGCCATCCGGTCACCGTCTTCCTTGCGGATGGGGGACATCTTCTGACGGGCGAGCTTATCCCGGACTCCGGCATCGTCGCGCAAATCAGTCTGGGTACCGACGATCAGGCAGGGAACACCGGGGCAGTGGTGGTGGACTTCGGGGAACCACTTTTCGCGGACGTTCTCGAATGAGGCAGGTGAGGTGACGGAGAAGCAGACCAAGAACACGTCAGTCTGTGGGTAAGAGAGCGGACGCAGGCGGTCGTAATCCTCTTGACCGGCGGTATCGAACAGTCCCAGGGTGTAAGGCTCATCGCCGATCCTGAATTTGGAGATCGATCGGTCAGAAGTGTTTCTTTGAGGCTGGACGGACGTATAATTTTTTTTCTCGAGGGGGGTTTTTCGGTGGGTGACTTACATCACAGTCACGGCGTAGTTGTCAAAGACAGTGGGGACATATTCCGAAGGGAACTTGTTCGTTGTGTATGAGATGAGCAGACAGGTCTTTCCTACTGCACCGTCCCCCACCACGACACATCTGGGTTGGGGTTAGCCATGAGATCTGGGTTTTTTCGCCTCGGCAAGGAGGGATGAAGCGAAATAGGGATAGCGTACTTGATGGTAGCGACGACCATTTTGAATTAATGAAAAGTATTGATGTAAGAGTGATAGAGAGGAAGAGTGTGGGAGACAAAAAGGGAGGAAGAAGCTGTGGTCTGGATTGAATGGGGCAACCCGCAGAGTATGGAGTCTAGACGTGCTAGTCTCGATACACGGTCTGTACAGCTTCTTCGCTTGAACAGTCTGGTATTTATTGGGAATATTTTAGATATAAAAGAAATAGATCTCTTTTTATAACAATTTTTTTTTTTTATAATTTATTATATATAATAATCTCCATGGATTAATATGATATTCTTCTTGTGTCATTCATTTACTGCCAAGAGAACCGTATCATTATCTCTCCTCATCTCCTCATCTCCCTACTCCTATAAAAAAAAAAATACTAGGGAATACTATAAATACTATAAATACTCTATAACGGCCAACCGCTGTCGGCTAAGCGCTGTGATCTCTAGACTTGAATCTTATGTCTCTATAGGAGGATCACACACTTAAACCCAAACCCAACATGTCTACCAACCTACATATGTACATATAAGTACTAAACACCTATTACCCCAATAATACCAAGTATAAGTCTTATAAGATAAGCGTCTAAAATGCCGTCGAACAAAAAGGAACGGTTACCGGAGTATTTACCCCCTTTTCTCTTCGAGTCAACTCATTTCTTTCACCCTTTTCCTTTTCCCTCGATACAGAAAAAAGAGAAAAAAAAAAAAAAAAAGAAAAAAAAGAAAAAAAAGAAAAAAAAGAAAAAAAAAGCAAGTTAATAAAAAAAAGTCCCCAATTTCAATCCCGTTTCACCATTTACGGGCTCCCGGTCTCCCGTCTCCCCTCCGCCCTAAATCTCCCCTTTTGCAAACCGCCGTTTTAAGTATGAGATCTAGGACCCTAGATGGATACAAAAATACAATCATACACTCCATACACTCCAAATCCAATCCAGAACACTCTAATCCTTACCTACTCCGTTATTCGTAAGTGGCTTGTTCCCGTCACAGCTTGGCAGCCACATTCAGATCCAATCTCTCCACAACTTTCGCCTTCACTGCGTGGCTGAGGTCATTGCCCAGGTAGGTGACTCACATTACTAACCAAGTATACACAGTGCTGATAGTTGATCGCCGACAGCTGACAGGGTGACCTGGTCTCCGGATATTGCAGTCTGCGCGTCCTCCATACGGAGTACCTCCGGAAAGTATACATTTACAGTAAGCACATGCACATGCCAGGGGGGGGGGGCCAAGCAGGGTCAATTCGTATCTGTATCCTCAAGCCCTTCCGTTACGGTATCTGGTATGCATGCATGCATATATGCAGGTACATGCACGGGTAATATACGTGGTATACGAGCTGAATAAGGAAATGGGTTGGGCTAGGGGGAGAAGACGGGGGGGGGGGGGGGGGGGGGGGGGGGGGTGTAGTAAAAAGAAAAGAAAAGACAAAATTCAATCTATACAAATCTAGCTAGATTTTGAGATTTCAAATATAGTCAAATCCAAATCCTTCCCGCATTGAACGGATAGCAGTGGATATAAGGCCGCGATGCGGGAAGTTTGAACATGGACTAGACTGGGATATGAGCTGGTATAAGCAATGCAAAGTACCTTGTCTAGTGTGCAAATCAGGGGCAACCAACTCTATTCCTGACCGTTGCAGGGAAATGAAGCTCACCAGGCTGTAACTGCAGGAGAGAAACATGTTACAGCTTGATGGTCTTAGAGCGGCAAGCCGGCCGGTTCGGAATAATCGCTTCATCTTCGTGAAGTTTGCTGGTGGGTGAATCGAAACTGCCCGAGTTCTTTGGAGGGGTATGGGTTATGGCCCGGAGTCGGCATGGGGTTTGTTATCTTTGTCGACGATACAAAGTACTGCAATGTAGCAGGGCAAGTCTTTCTCTATCGCTTGGGCATTCAAATTTTCGGGATCGGTACCTATCCAAGTCTATTAAACTGTCATAGTCTTGGAAGATAGATACATCCAACCCCATGAATACATAATAACGCCGAATGCAGATGATGGACTGGCTCGTCAACCAGTCCGGATGAGCCGAATATGTCGAGGATGTATTGTGCCTTGCTCAAACAACCGAAAACGCCGCTTGCTGGTTTGTGTCGAGATGCAATGGAAAAAAAAATCAAGTCATAAAAAGGCCACACAAAAAGGTTCAATTCGTGAGATCGTAATTGTCGTGCGCGGTGAATGCACACAGGAATGCTGGGGTTTATGTTCGTTTAGGGTGTCCGTCATCCGAGTTAGGCTCTGCCTCTCCCTCAACTGGGGAAGGGTCGCTCTGATGCTTGGGAGTACCGTAGCCCATCTAGAGTCCAGTCAGAAGAGATCAACAGAAAGCACTGATTGGCGACTTACCTTGTCAAGTTTGTAGTTGACCATAAGAAGACTCAACGGAATGAGAGGGAGGGTGGCAATGACAGCCAGCGTCAGCAGTCGGTCCATGGTCTCTTGGTACGCACGGTTGATAGCAATGCGAGTTGCAGATCCCATTGGATACGACAGAGCGGTGGTCAGCTTGCCGAAGATTTCAGCAGCTTGGCCCTTGCTTTCCTCGGGAAGGTATTGAAGAAGCTTGTGTGGGACGGCAGAGGACCAAACAGCCCCTGAGATAGCGGCACCGACTGCACCGCCCATTTCCATGGAGGTCAGGAACATCGCAGTGGCTGCTGCGACTTCCTGGTGGCTGGCAGATGCTTGAACGCCCAGTTGGACGGGCACATTAATCAGACCGCCACCGATGCCGACTATGATCTGTGTGCCGAGGACTTGGAAGTGCGAGGCTCCTTCTCCTCGGCACAGGAGCATCAGGGACAGGCCGGTCATGTACACAACACATCCGATCGTAATATAGATGCGGTAACGTCGGGTATACTTGATAAGAAGTGAGACGCTGAATGCGGCAATGGTTGAGGTGAAAGAAAATGTCTGGGTTATGCGCCCCGCAGTGGCAACGTCGTACCCCTGTACCACCTGCAGGTAGGAATAGAGATAGGGCTGAACCGAAAAGTAGAAGGCCACTAGGTTAGGTTAGCAACGACACCCTCAGACGTCGAGAGAATATATAATCAACTTACTGAAATACCAGAATGCCAGTGCACATCCCGCAAGAGCAGTCCTCTGCTTGAGGAGGTGTAGAGATAGCAGGGGCTTGGGAGCCAATTTCCGTGAAGACTCCCAGAGCGGTAGCAGACACAGGCAAACAACACCAAGTGCGATCATGACCAAAATACTGACATTCTTCCATCCGTTCTTTGCGGTAGCCGCAAGAGTCAAAGGCACCAAAATTAATGTGACGGCAGCAGACAAAAGGGCTAGTCCGCCCACGTCCAAATCGTACCAAGTCCGACGCATGACGCTAACCAAGTCGGTCCGTCTTCTAGTCCGCTTTTTGATCAAATTCGACCTTTGGGCCTTGCGTTGGTTGAAGAGCAGCGTGAGGGCGAGTGGCAGGAAGGATGCAGGCAAGATAATAGCCCACATTCCATAACCCCATCGCCATGAGCTAGTGCGCAGCACCGCGCCCGCAATAGTCGGCCCGAGCCAGACCGTAACCAAGAAGGGGAATTCGGGCAGAAGGGCAAGGAAGGCACGGTTCAGCAGGTCACTGCTGTCGGCAATGAAGACTTGTTGGAGGATCTGCAAGCCGGTCGAGCCGGCGGAGTAGAAGATTTGGGCAGATGCGTAGGTCTGGACGTTGGTGGAGGCGGCCATCTGAATATATCCCAGAACGTATATAAGAATGCTCAAACAGAAAGCTTCGAAGCGACCGAATACGTCGGCGATCTTGGCCATAGGGGGTTTAATGACGGCTAAAGATCGATGAACGATTAGTAGCGGCTCATTGCTTTGAAGCGGGGTAGTAAACTCTCACCATTGACCACATTTTGGATAACGAGGACGGTCGAGATCAACGCGTGTTTACTGAATGCACTCGTCGCATATGCAGACAGTGACATCACAGTCTGACCTTCCAGCGATGTGCAGAATGCCATGAGGAATATACTTCGCGCCAAGTCAGCAAGGGTTCAGCAAAAGCATGGGACTGCAAGCCACACGAACCTGACGTAGGCTACCATTAAAGACTTAGTTGTCCAAGTCAGATTGATGGCCTCAATCTTTTGGACTCCCTCCTGCATTTCATCCGGCGTAGACAGTCCACTAGACTGGCCCTCGACCTCGTAGTCATTCTGCAACAGTTGATCCCTTTCATCCTCCATTCCGGCGTTTTCGTGTTCGATAGTGCCGTAGGACGGTCCTGAGCGTGGATCGAGAAGTGGCATCTCGTGACCGATGCACGGT
This sequence comes from Penicillium sp. CMV-2018d, assembly GCA_028827225.1. Lineage (NCBI taxonomy): Eukaryota > Fungi > Ascomycota > Eurotiomycetes > Eurotiales > Aspergillaceae > Penicillium > Penicillium hesseltinei. The sequence continues at coordinate 1,108,950 of JAPZBW010000003.1, forward strand.
TACCACAAAGATCGTATACGTTTTCAACGGAAGTATTCTCTAATGGACAGCATCCATATAAGAATAAGAATAACCGGTCAGGCAGTTCGGTATGGGATTGGTAGAAACCATATACAAAAGACGGTGATCTTCAAAGCGGCGATTAAGCGGAAAAAAGGTCATAAAAAAAGAAGAAAAAAAGGGTTCATGCAACAACAGACGTAAGTAGCGGCAGGCGTATCACATAAAAGGGATGAAAGCCTGCTCTAATAAGTAAGTACTTTCGGCGCTCTCCAGGTTGCCCGAGCCAGTCAGGTCCACCGGGGAAAAAGAAACGACAACACGAGATGTCAACAGCGAATCGGAAACCGGATTAGGCCAGGACAAGAAGGAGATAAATATGGGGCACGATATGTGAAAAAAAAAAGTTGTGGAAGCGCGCTTGCCTCGGGGGTCAACCCATGAAGGGCTATTGTAAGTTAGAAGAAGGATCCGGTAGGCAGATATGGGGCAGATTGGCGGATGGGTAGATCCGCCGTGCTTCGGAGGGAGATGCCCAAATGTAAGGGGAAAGCAGGGCCTTGAAGATTTTAGGCCTGCAAGTCTTGGTTTTGCTGCGCAAAATGACACCAAGCCCGATCATCGGTCGCACTTATGCACGTTGATGGAGTCTAGGTGGGAGACAGGTGAGGTGAGAGAGGCTGAGGTCCGATCTCAGCTCATCTCTTGCATTCCAGGATGATGCACCAAGACAGTTTAAGAAACGGTGTCACCGTCGTAACCCAGTCATCATTCTGGGATTTTGGAAATTCCCAGGTTGCTTCCCAGTATATTTTCCCCCAAAGGTAAAGATGTGTCAAAGAGGAAAATTGAGAAAAAGGTGGAGTTTCGGAGCACGGGACTGTTACAATCGGAGGGGCTACCCGCGGAATACATGTGTTCACTTGGTGGCATGGGCTGAGTCTTTGGTACTGCCAAGTCACTTTTACCCTGGTTCACTTCATCAGATAAGATGGAAGTTTGATCTTCCTTTTTTTTTTGGGTATTTGATTCTATGTATCATTTATTGTGGAAGTTCGGTCTTTTCATTTTTATGAACTAACTGCATAGCTACATAATATATTAAAATGTCTCCACTATCTGGCAGCAACACGCATTGCTACCCTGTCAGTTGACTTCAATCTAGGGAAACCATCATATCACTGCCGGAATGACGGACCCGGTCACTTTGGTTATATCATTTTCCGTTCTACATTTAATGAACAATATCTGATATCCTTTGTACAACAAAAGGGGAATTTGGAAAAGGGACGGAGGAACGGAAGCAATGGAAGAATTCTCTAATTTACTTTTTCTCCACTTGTCATATTAACACGCGACTGGTGTGACCTCGGCATCCCAAATAGGTCTTGTGCGGCGCATTCGCCCGATTGTCGGGATTACACTGCACTAGGTATAGTAGGATCAGATAACTCCGATTTAAAAAGGTGTAGGCTTATGTTCTCTAACGGGGTAGTGTACAAATATAGGATAACATTGCATTAATATCAAAATGAGAACATGAACGGAAAGAGGATCCTAAAGTCCACATAGCCACATATAAGTAGAGGTCCAGAAGTACAAGGTAGACACCCGACATAGTACTTATGTTGTAAGTCCCATCTGATAAAGCTAAACTCACAAGTAATTTAATGCGCACAATATACTACTTGTAAAGCCTAACATTTGTCGTCATGTGTAAATCAACATTAATCGCTGCATTGATGCACCTAGTAACCACGAGTGCATGGCTAATCATCTATCATGACAAAGATCGAACAATAAATTTCAAAAGTAGTTAATCAATTATTGGAACCTATGTTGTATTCGCACATCGGCTGATCTGCACTATGCCAGTCATCTTTGGCGCAGAGGTGGACCTGAAACTCTGTGGAGCCGTAGTATGTCTGCAGCAAGCTGGTATCTTTATTTCTACTTGAATAGATCGTGAATGTCCTGTTGTGCTCCATTCCAATTATCCTATTCATCAAATATCATCATTGTTCGCAGTGGCCATCGCCATCTACTTATTGGGGCATATAGCTAACAACATCCCACTAACCTATTCCTCTATAATCAAATGACCAAAATTGACAGGCAACTTCCCACCCTCGCTTGATGGCCGGGCAGCATAGACACCAACCCAGAAGTCCTTCACATTCTCCTCCTCGAAGACCCAAGTGATCTCCCGGATAGGGGACTTCTGCAAACCCTCAACAAGATAGATCCACAGACTATTGTCCTGTTCCTTGACCAACTCAAGAGTTGCTGCACCACCGCCTGAGGGCACCGGGAGCAAGCTCCAGTCCGCCCAGTTGTCTTTGGCGACAACGCTGAGGTGGGGTCTGCCGTTGGTGAGTTCAATACCGCTCTTCACCCACTTCTGACCACCATCGGCGGTATTCAGGACAAGGATTATGCCGCCCTGGTCATAGTTCTTCTCCCAAGGGGCATTGAAGGCGACGCGGATCCGCTTGAAGGACTTCAACGGCACAGACTTGTACAAGATCGGGGCTGAGAAGCGAGTGGTGGAGGGCGGCTTGGCCCATATATCTGTGGAAGCTGGCGCATTGATGGTAAACTCTGGGGGAGGACTACCATTGCCTGGGACTTTGGCATCCGAGTTGACGAATTTGAATTGCGATTGCGACATGGCGGGCTGTGGAATGCGGGGAAACAGTATGATCACAGATGAAGTATGTTCAGTCACCACGCCGCAGATATTTGAACAAGTGACTCCGGTGAGTAGGTTAAGTGTAAAGTTGGGCAGTTCAAAGCAAGTGAACACAGAGAGTGAAATGGAAAGATAAATGATTTCATCCGGGCGCGAACAGAACTAGTCGTCCACGGGTGCCCCGACTCCAGCTACGTCACTACATATCGGAACCTCCATCGGAAAATCACGTTACACATCTGTTTCCTACTAAACTCACCCAAATGATGAAGTGGACAAGGAGAGTCTCCATCTAGATCTCTTGTTCGGTGTTTTATCTCCCTATTTTACAATTATATTCATTTAAGCCTAGAAATATTTGAGCTCCATGTTGTACATCCATCATATACTTGCTGGTATCACGTGATCATCTTGATGACGTAAGGTCTCTATGGGGCCCGGGCGAAATCACCCAAACAGGTTGCTTTTCACTATCACCAATAATGGCTTCAACGGGCCATCTTATTGGATCAATTTGCAGTTGAAGATAGTCCCAAGGGTGTATACCCATTTGGTGACACGATCCACCATGACTGCACGACTACTCCATCCCGATGAATGGGAGCTTGCCTCACGGTCCTCAGTTGACTCGCAGGGGACGTTCAACCTCGACGAGGCCGATTTTGAAGCCCAAGTCCCTTCTTCATCCAAATTTGGCAAACGCCAATTACCCTGGCTATCCCGTTTTCTCTCTTCGGCATCAGCAGGTTATCGCCGCCTAAACAACCCTTCCAGACCGGCCCTAGCAGGCACGCCACGACCGAGCTGTTCTCGACGTTTCTGTATTCGCCGCTGTTGCTACCTCCCCGTTGTCGCCGGCATCGTCTTTATACTCGCGCTTTTCACCTCCATGCTTTTTCCATCGTATACCCATCTGCCCGCGCATTACTCTACGCTCCGCAAATCAGTACTCGAAAGCTCATATCCCGGACGAGGTAATCCCCGCCAAGAGAAGGTCTTTATTGCAGCAAGTCTGTATGATGGTGGTGGCAAGCTTGCTCAGGGCCAATGGGGAACACAACTCCTGGAGTTGATTGATTTGCTTGGACCTGATAATGTGTTCCTGAGTATCTACGAGAACGACAGCGGCGAGGAGGGAGAGCGCGCATTGCGCGCGTTGGAGGAGAAAGTGCAGTGCCAGAAATCAATTGTGTCGGAAAAGCACCTGGACCTAAAGAGTATGCCGACTGTGGCTATTCCCGGTGGGTCAAAGCGAATCAAGCGCATCGAATATCTGGCCCAGGCTCGGAACCGAGCACTACAGCCATTGACCGACCACCCGGAGCTGAAATTCGATAAGCTACTATATCTGAACGATATCCTCTTCCACCCCTCCGAGGTCCCCCAACTCTTATTCTCAACAAACGCCAACGAAGAGGGTGTTGCCCAATACCGTGCAGCCTGCGCCGTAGACTTCGACAACCCCATCAAATTCTACGACACATATGCCACCCGCGATCTTGAAGGTTACAGCATGGGTCTCCCCTTCTACCCATGGTTCACTACATCCGGCAAAGGCGAGAGCCGAAGCGATGTCCTAGCCGGCAAAGACGCAGTGCGTGTTCGCAGCTGCTGGGGTGGAATGGTGGCATTTGATGCCAAATATTTCCAAAAAGGTTCGCCGCCGCCTACAACCCCCAACCCAGCACGCTTCCGCTCCGGACACGATCTCTTCTGGGAGGCGTCCGAATGCTGCCTGATCCATGCGGACATCCAAGATTCGCCAACCAACGTCGACGAGATCACCGATACGGGCATCTATATGAACCCGTTCGTGCGGACCGCTTATGACCACCGCACCCTCTCTTGGCTGGGAATCACCCGCCGCTTCGAGGGGCTGTACGCGTTCCTCCATAACCTTGGAAACCACCTTGTTGGTCTGCCTTGGCACAATCCCCGCCGCACGGAAGTCCCCGGTCAAACTGTGCAGGAGACTGTGTGGGTTCCGGATGCTGGGCATGATGGTGGCTCTTTCCAAGTCGTTGATCGGGTTGCGGGCAATGATGGCTATTGTGGTCGTCGTGGTCTTCAAGTTATTGTTGAAAACCGCAAGCCCGGGCAGAAAGGATTCGAGAGCATTCCTATCCCGTCGATAAAGCTTTAATGTTCTGGAATCAGATACCCATTCTACCCATTCTTGTTATATAGATTTGCTTGTCCTTTGGTGTCTTTGGTGTATTGATAGTTTTGTTGGAGAGACCTTTAGAAGCATTAGATAAATGAATAATACGTGGACCAATGTTTATATCTCTGAGTACATGTGTGGTACTGACAAAAATGACCGCTTTTGAGGCCACCAGCCTGTACCACCGTTACTCTGCACCCACCTGGGCAGCATTGTTACATTTAGTCATCGTCCGGTACTACCTACATATGCAGATACATATCTATGTAGGTACGCTCGTAAGTTACTACAGCTATACTCTTCCTCCAGGCGCTCGTCCCGCGAGTAGCTACAAGAGCGGAATTCTCCCATTTCCCCGCATTTCCCCGCATTTCCCCAATCGAAGGTGTATACATTAAACCCCCGTTATAACGAATTAATTGACACAAGGAGAAAATTCGTTAAATCCAGGTATTCATTCAATCCACTTGCCATATATAATATATATATCATGCAGTATCTCTGGCTTAAATACAAATTTATACCCTAAAAAGGTCCCTGATATCATTCTGCTTCTATACCCTTCATTCCCTCACTTCTACTAACCTTTCATATCTACCAAACATACTAATTAACTGCTCTAGTAAAGCCACTTTTCTAGGAGGCGAGGTATGTGATTATATAGCGAGGCATTTTGATTGGTTAAAAGGGGTAAAAAAATGACGTATGAATCCCTCAATATAACAAATTTTGGATGGGAGAAATGATGAAATACCGAAGTTCGTAGTAACGAGAAAAACTCATCATGACTATGGCGGATTAAATGAAGCACCGGATCCCGTTCGTTAAAATCAGGTATTCGTTATATCCAAGTTCGTTATAACGGGGGTATGCCTAGTAATTAGGTATACTAACACACTAGCAGACAATACCTGCGGACTTCACCATGGCCATCGTCTCAGAAGCATTGATCTCAATCTGGTCACATCTACCAGCCATCCTGATCACTCTTGTCTTATTTCACTTCACTCGCAATTATCTCAAACCAGGAGTGACGTCAATCCCCGGACCATTACTGGCTAAGTTCACAAACCTTTGGAGGTTCATCGATGTCGCCAATGGTCGCGCAGAAGTGACCCTTTACAACCTTCACCAAAAACATGGGGACTATGTTCGACTAGGACCCAACGTGGTCAGTGTGCGGAATTTGGATGCTTTGAAAACTATATATGGCATTAATAAGGGATATCAAAAGGTGAGTTCAAGTTACAAGAAGCTAATTGACTTTTTCGTTAACATTTGCGAGACAAATTTCTACTCCGTTCAGCAGCAGCTTGCCAAAGGCAGACCGACGCCTACACTATTTTCCACAACCGATGAAGGTTTCCATGCTGCTATTAAAAGGCCGATCTCATCAGCTTACTCAATGAGTACCCTGACCGAGTTCGAGCCTTTTGTGGATAAAACCATTCATCGCTTATCTGGGAAACTAGATGAGGTTGTAGCTGAAGCAAAAGTCTGTGACATTGCTGCTTGGCTACAATACTGTAAGTAGTGTCTTTCTTCCCATGAGACACGAGAGCAGGAGGTAATATAGCTCAAAAAGATGCATTTGATGTCATAGGAGAATTGACGTTCAGTAAGCCTCTCGGATTCCTCGAGAAAGGGAATGATATCGACGGAATCATCGTCGCATTGGAGCATATGTTCGACTATTCCGGAAAGGTTGGCATTGCGACGTATAATTGCCTTCACAGCTAATGGGATTGATGGATAGATTGGGCAGATGCCATGGCTCGACTACCTTTTCATCAAGAACCCCCTCAGGAGTCTTTTCGGAGGGGGTTCAACCGGAGCTGTGGCTCGCTTTGCTCGCGCAAGACTGGACGAACGATTGAACCAGAAAAGCACATCCCCAGTGGCCAACAAACAAAAGGACTTTCTCGATCTTTTCTTGGAAGCGAGAAATGAGCACCCGAATATTGTGAACGATAACCAAGTCTTCTCATATACGATCAGCAATATGAATGCTGGCTCCGACACAACGGCGATTTCCCTCCGAGCAATTCTTTATTACACCCTTAAGAACCCGCAAGCAAGTACAAAACTGCAACAAGAGCTCACCACTGCCTTGGAAGAAAATCGGATCTCTTTACCTGTCTCGTGGAAACAAAGCCAAGAGCAACTCCCCTACCTCGATGCAGTGATTAAAGAAGCACTACGCCTTCACCCGGCCGTAGGATTGATGCTTGAGCGGGTCGTTCCGGCCGAGGGACTCCAACTTCCTGATAGTGGTCCATTTCTGCCAGCTGGGACGATAGTTGGTGCCAATCCGTGGATAGTACATCGGAGCCACGTCTTTGGGGAGGATGTTGAGTCGTTTGTCCCGGGACGGTGGCTCAAGATGGATACTGAGTCTGAGACCAGTTTCCAAGACAGGAAGCAGAAGATGATGCGTGCGACATTTACTTTCGGAGCTGGACCGAGGACTTGCATTGGCAAGAATATCAGTCTGCTTGAGATATATAAGTTGATTCCGTCGCTATTTCTAAGATATAAGGTGAGAATACGGCTTTCAACCCGAGATTTGGGATTTAACACTAACTGGGGCTCCTTCAGATTGAACTCAACGATCCTAGTGCAGAATGGGAGATTGTTAATGCGTGGTTTGTGAGGCAAAAGAACATGGACGTGAGGTTGACACATAACAGCGAGGCTATAGCAAGATCATGAGGTGAGACAGTGGCGTGAAGAGAGAATATTAGGGATAGAGAACTAACTCAAAAGGACAATGCAATCTCCGTTTATATTTACCTACAAGGTTGTATACAGGTAAGAATAGCTGAAGCTACCTTGCTAGCACGCTCAAAAGGTATCACAGCCATTCTTCTGGTATTTAGTAGCCTGATGAACAAGATTCACCTAGAACACAATGAGACAGGTTGATGAAATCACAAGTAGTCTCTAGAAGAGCAATCAAGAGCACTGTTTGTTCATTGGGGGATTTCTTTGTTAGATATTGTGTGAGCATTGTGTCTTTCTATTCTAATTGAACATATTATATATATAAATCGGCCATTATATCTTGATGTCCCTGGATCTTCAGACTTGGTCTTGGAGGAACGAGAAAGGCCAGTAGCTAGTTATAGTTATAGTAATATCAGTAGAACCTAGGTATAGATGAAGTTGCACCTTCCTCAAAAGGCAAGAGTCGTGCCTTCCCAAGTCAAACACACAAGTCTCCCAAAAACATTCTACGCGCGTCCAACCTCCCAAATAAATTGTTTTGTTTACCTCCTCCTCTTCTCTCCTTCTTCTTCTCTACATCATCCTGATTTCTTTCTTTTTTTTGTTGCATCATGGAGAAACCAAAGGTTATTGGACCTAACGGTCTTGCTCCAATCACTCTCGACAGACAGGCTGATATTCGTATCACCACCAAGGTCATCTACGACGTGATCTCCAACTGCGACATGGTCAGCCTGGAGGAGAGCATGCATGCCCCTGTTGCTGTTCGCAAGCAGGCCCGCGCCGATCGCCTTGCTGGCGTGCAGACAGTGTCAGCTCGCATCAAGGCTCGCTCCGCCCAGCTGGAGATGGATGCCCCCCGCAAGCTCTGTGATGCCTCGAAGGATATTGAGAAGGCCATGAAGCTCGAAAGGGTATGTCCCACTCTTCCCTCCATCCACACCTCGACCTTTCCCACTATATGTTTATGTGCTTCTTTATTTGACTCGCTTCCCTTCTCTGATCTTGTTTTTTTTTTTTTTTTTTTTTTTTGTTCATCCACCCCTTCAACTCCCACCACTCTCGAGAATAACACTCATGTCTTTTTCTTACTCCTGTCTCACACTGATCTTTCATAGGACAAGAAAGCTCTTGCTTCTCGTGTTCCTGACTCGCATGTCCCCGTTGCCACTATGAAGGATGCCCCTTCTCGTGTCACCACTTCGCGTGCCACCGACGCTCAGAAGACTTCTGGTATTGATCCTCGCGCTAAGCCATTTGTTCCTGCTGCCACCGCCAAGGCCCCTGGACCCAAGGGTGAAGTTGCTTATGCGCCTCTGAAGAGCACTCCTCGCAAGGTGACTACTGGACCTAAGGAATCAACTCCTGCCAAAGCTGGTACCGAAAGCAAGGATGCAGACAACGACTCTGTTGCTAGTTCTAAGGCATCCCAGAAGCTCCAGTCCACCGGAGACAAGGAGCCCACTGGCTCTCCCAAGCAGACCAGAGGTCTTACTGCCCCCGCTGACTTCATGAAGCAATTCCGTTTGCTTCAATTGCAGAAGCAAATGGCACCCAAGGTTGCACCTACTGGACCTCCTCGTCGAATCGTTTTCGGAAATCTTCCTGAGTGGGCAAATATCTCTAGCATCCTACAGCTTGTCTACGGTGGTGCTATCGAGCGCGCTTGGAGTGAGAACGGCGAAGTCATTGTGCAGTTTGTTGAGCAAGACGACTGCATCAAATACCATGAGATCCACTCCGAGGGCATCAAGCTGAAGGATGGTGACGACGACCTCATCATTTCAGTTACCATGCCGGAGGAAGGTCTACCGGACAACGCCGCGCTTTCTAGTCGTATCGAAGAAGGGGCTTCCCGTGTCGTGTGTCTCTCGGGTCTCGCTACTGGCTTCAAAACCAGCGACAACGAGAGCATCCTGGGCATTGCCGCTGACCCTGTCTGGGGGAGTAAGAGCTTTGATCACATTCTGATCAATCAGGCTGAGGTAAGTTTAGATGCCAGTATCTCTATGCTTTTGGCTCCTACTAATTTGTCTTTTTAAGGCTGGAGTTGATGTTCGCATCTTCTTCTATGACCTCCACGACGGTTGGGATTTCTTGCAAAGCATCAAGGAGGGAGCGTACGACTGCATTGCCAGCTTCGAAGTTGACCCGTAGGTTACCGGTTTACCGTTCCACCACGTGAGTTCTTTACTGACTAGTTATTCCACCAGATGCGCTCTTTCTGAGGGGTTCCACTTCATGGATGAGCCCAACTTGATGTTCTCTGCGATCCTCGCCGTGGAGTAGTTGGATATGAACTCCATATCCATCGACAGCCCCGACGGTGTCGATAGTCATTATGGCGATTTGATTTGATCACAGTGAAGGAGATAGGGAGCTAAAAGCGATCGCTTCTGAATTCAGATCTTGCTATTTGTTTTTCGATGGGTCTTCAGTTAGTGATTCTTCCTTTTGTTAGGACATGATTCTATCTAGCGTAGCCCAATCAATGAAATACAAGTTAACATTCAATTGAGGATTTTATGGGAGCACAGGAGCCACCGCAGATTGTCGAAGCCTCCATATACGGTATACAGCAGCTGCTACAGGAGCAATCCAACATCGACATGCAGGTCAACCATGACAATGCCCGACATACACCTATGGACACAACCTTACCCGTACAACCTAGATCCCTGCGTAGTTCACCCTCGCACAACCTCAATGCCGTCTCAAAGGAAATATCCGACCCCAAAGAACACAATTGCGCCAAAGAAGCGATATACATAATATAATACGCCGTACTTAATTGGCCGATTGAAATTAGATTAGTCACAAACCATATCGGCATTTGTAGTGCCCCTCTTGCTCTTTCCATATTAGTGCTGATGAAATTCGACAGTGCAAAAGAGGGATAGTGGTCGATTGGAGCTTATTGTGGAGTTTTGGCAATTTAGTGCGAATTGTAGTGCCGGGGATGTCGAACCGAGGTGGATAGCTGTTGAATTGTCTAAATTTTAGTATTTTTGGGATGAATTGGTATTGTAGTACTCCGTATATTAGTATGTACTCCGTATACAGAGTACAATAACAATACGATATACGATATACGATATACACGCCACTTTGCAGTCCAACCTTTGAAACATGCAAATTGCCCCATATGCAGTATTACTCCGTTCGAATTGGTTCCTGTTGTCACAGCACTGTCGCACAATAGGCTGTGTCACAGCTATATTGCAGAGCCCAGTCATTTTGTTTCGACACTTCTACACCGAGTATATAAATGTTGCAATAGCAATGTGAAAATATCCAATCCACGATTCGCTTGATACAGCTAGATCGTATTTTACAATGGCCAAAGTACATTTTTGCCTGAATTTTCCCCTGGAAAGCGACCAATCACCTCAGGCTATATATCACCCGTACTATACGTACTATCTAAATATCAAAGTCTCGGCAATTCATAGATTCTTCGTTATAGACTACTAGTACACATAACATATTTTTGCATTTCATATGGGCGCATTTACAACGTACTCAACACACCTAGGTAACTTACCTAACTTACATATCGGCCCCCTTATTGCGTTTGTAGCCCCACAGCCCGGAATAACACAACCATCCAATGTCTAAACATCGGATAGGGATTTATCTTCCTGTCAGAGAAAAAAAAAAGAACTTATGAAGCCCGCGGATGAATCCACTGAACCTGGACACGACACACTAGGAATTGGCAGGATTGGCCCCATTTACATTCATGTTTTCTTTTTCTTTTTTGTTTTTTCGACGATCTCTATTTCACAATCCGAGGTCACCGAACTAGGACAATAAGTACGGAGTACGGAGTAGATAAGATCAAAAAGGAGACAATAGCAAAAACAAAAGAAAACAAAAGCAAAGAAAGCAAATGCCGAGGACATGTCAATTATTTTTTGTCTGTTTATTATTATCAATGTCGTCGAGAATATCAACTATTAGTACACACATATATTGTACAATCTACTAGTATGATTCCCCTTAATGCGTATCTATATATTGATCAACTATGAACAAATCACTCTATATCAAACGACACCGCTGATCACCCGACTGAAGGCATAGCAATTGGCCCCCAATGTATATATTGAACTGTACATAAGTACCATGAAGGAACAATACGATCCTTTAGCCCTTTAGCCCCTAGCATGCCTGTAGCTTCGGTCTTGGGAAGCCCCAATGGGAATTAGTAATCCACACAGGTACATTCCTCCTCCGTTCTTGCGTTCTTGCATACACTGTGAACTGAAGAACGGAGATAGGAAAGAGAATACGATAGGAAAGAGAATACGAGAGTACTGCAAAATAAAATAAAAGTACCCAACCCCTCCCCCTGAGGTAGCAGAAATGGTCGGGTTCGCACTACGGAGTAGAGAATCCACAGAGCCTGATCTTCATACTTAGTGCTTAATACGGATATGGAGTACTTAGACGAAATATGGCGTGAAGGATTAGGGACCCCACGATCGACGGATCTGAGGGATTGGCCGGGCTGTGGATAACTAAGTTCTTTTCTTAGTACGGATTGGCCGGCTGTGCTGATTAGCGAATTGTACTCCGTATGGAGTACTCCGTATGGAGTTCGGAGCTCATAGTAGTAATATTCTTTTGTTCTAGTGGGAATCACACAATGGCTGTGGTGGTCGGTGCTGCATATGCACAATATATTGTATACAAGGCAGATGCTTGGTATCATATGTCTAATATATGAATCTTCACGGGTGGAATTCAACGGTTATTCCGGCTATCCTTCCCGGGCTGAGTTGAATATCGAAGGTGAGGAAGGGCCATGTGCGTCGGGATTTGGAATGCATACCTCAAGGACAAACGCAAGGGCTATTGTCTGGGGAGGTAGATGTGGTTGAACAATCATGCAGAGAGGGTAACCTTGAATATGCAGAGATGCAGAGATTATGTGTGATTCGTCATACCGAATCACTGACTAGGAAGGAAAATAAAATGATTCTAATTCGAATTCAACGAGTCTTTATAGTAGTATCATAATATCTAGATCTAAATCTGAATTGTATGATTATGGATTGCTCCATACAACGTATTGTAGATATTATACTCCCAAGAAACAAACTTCCAAGGTTGAAAAAGGTGTAGGAAGTGAAGAGTGTCGAACAAAAAAACAGAAAAGACAGGAACCCTTGGTGGAAGATTTGAACAACGAGAGAACATCACAAAAAGACAAGCAGACCTCCCACGCTGAACAAGAGGTATCTTAAATAAAGACGAAGACCGACCCACGCAAAAACATAGACACAGTAGAACAAATTGACCTCCCAAGAAAAAACAAAAACAAAACAAAACAGCATCCCAACACATCCCCAAAAAAACAAAGAAAATCACCGTCGCAACGCAACATCCCCCTCCTTCCTCATCCAAGGATACCAAACATTAGTATATTCCCTAACCCCAAACTTAGGCGCCGCCCCATGATCCCCAGCAAGCGCAGCGGAAGCCCCATCCCTCAGGAACTCCCCATCGCGCATACGCCTCTGCTCCCGCAGAGTGGGACACTTCTTCTCCTTAATGAAGCGATAAAACTTGCACTGGATACCCTGGAATCCGCGTCTCTGACGGTCCGGGAACTGACGATTGAAAGCCTCACGGACCTCCTTCCACTCCTGACACAGATCGACACGGTGGTACCAGATGAAGTACATTTCCTCTTCCTCGTACTTTGGACGGGGAGGACGACGACGGTCGCCGTTGGTCGAGGACGAGCTTGAGACGCTTGAGTAGCGCTCGCGGGGATGGTAGGGGTCCGGCGAGGAGGGCGCGGACAGCGACAGCGAGCTTTGGTTTGTGCTTGCGCTTGCGCGGTGTGCGTTGTTTGAAGGGCGGTAGGTGAAGAACATCTGGTGGGATTGAGAGGGGTTTACGCTGTGGTGGCTGGCGTTTGTGCTGGTGCTCTGGGTTGTTGCTGTTGTTGTGTTTGAGAGGGCGCCTGGGCTGGTGTCATGGTAGGAGCGGTTGTACCAGTAGTTTGGGCTTGGGGGGAAGCTTGGTGAGAGTTGGTGGTAGCTGTGGCGGTTGGATGGGATTGAGGCGTGTTGGGTTCGTGGAGAGATTTCTCCATCGCCTGGGTTGAGTAAGGCGTCGATTTTCATTTTGCTTTGACGAGCTGATGGCAGTGTTGAGTATGATTCTGTGTGTGTTGCCATTTTGGAGATCATGGATTTTTTTGGCTTTTTTTTTGTTTTTTTTTTGGTTGCCAGTACGTATGAAGTTTTGGCTGAAGATGTGAATTTATAGAGATCAAGCTTTCGATCCCCAGTATGCTCAGACCAGGTTCTGATAATAGATGTGGGGATATAGAGGTTCTATATCAGAGAGCCAATGGACGATGTGAAGTACAGAAAGTAAGGAAGTATAATATGCCTTTTGGGGGTAACGGGCAAGGTTTATAGATCTCGGGAACTCTAGAAGAAAAAGAAAAGACACTGGAATACAACTCGGTCTTAAATGAGAGAGAAAAAGGATTCTGAAAATCCCCCCCAAAAAATAAAAAAAATAGTTCTCAAACTAACAGCGCTGTTGGGTGCACTGAACCGACTGCTTGGGTCTGGTTGTGTTCCTTTGGCCCCCCTGTATAGTTGTGTACCGCGGATACACAAGGCTCCTTGGACTAACAGGGGTCCTTTTCTTTTTAGGAGGTTCGGTTCCACCCCCAGAGAGACTGCGATTCGAAATAATAATAAAATATATAAAATATTAATATAATAAAAGGAATTAAATGGACCGGTGAACCGGACTGTTGCTCCGTGTTCGGTGTTAGTGGAGAGACCGTGGAATTATTATTTTCGCCAATTTATAATTTGATATCTTTTGATGTGGCAATGGCATCGGTCTACTCCGATTCTCTATGTTTTTACTTTCGAGTCCTTCTTTTCTTTGTATAGAAAGTTTCGCGGCAATTTTACTTCTACCGTTGGTAGCTCTAGTTTTATGACACAATCTGGCGATCTTCTACTTTTTTTTTTTTTCTTTTTTTTTTGTATTGTATATATGCAAGTTACGAAAAAAACGGGGGCCACGCGGTAACCAAAATTACAATTTACCTTTAGCCTTTTACAATCTTAGCGCCAAGGCGAAGTTTACGAATGACAAATCCCGGATTTGGTTTGCTGTCGAATATCAAGTAGTCCGAGAACATTCGAGGGTATGTGGTAGGTATGTAAACGATTTCCCATAAATTTATTCCTGTACAGGATGCAGCCTTGCTACTGCATGAGCGGTTAGGTGATAGGCCCGATTGAAATTCAGCTTCGACACATATGAGTTAATATAAATATAAAAATAAAAATAAAAACAGAAGAGATGAAGAGGTGAAGAAATGAAGGAAAGAAATCGTGTGTGCATTATCTGTTTTAGTGACAATGTTTCATTTGTGCTGTCCAACGCTACTAAGTACCCGTTGTTCATGTGAGAAGTGGGTAGACTAATTGATACAGTCAGGTGTTGACTGTGTTTTTTTTTTGTTTTTTTTTACTTCCATTTCTTCTTTTTTTTTCGAGGTCATGGATGTGGGAAGGGAAGGGGTGGGGAGGGAAAATGCAGAAATTAAAGAAAATAAAAATAAAAAAACCAACACAAACGCGCGGCGTCTATTGGTTAGACGCAAAAGTCATCTGTTGCGACGTACGCCATGGCCCTGGGATGCTTGGACGAATGAGCGTGAGGGGCTAATGCAAGCTCAATTTGGCACTGCCAACACATCTGTCTTTCCCTAGACGCATTATGAGGTAAGAATGAGATCCTTGACCGTAGCACATAGTTTTGCCTCTCCTCTATCCTCTTCAGGGCTGTTTACGGCGCTTCCGAGATTCCTCTACTTGTACTCATCTCACTCTCAAATCTTGACCCGAGATATACTCAACCATGGATTGCTTTTTTGTTCCAAACACCGGACGCGGGGGAAATTGGGGAAATCCAATAATGAGCTCCAGCGTCAACTCGGCAGCAGCCGATACAGAAAGCGGATTTCCCGCGCAGTCAACTTGCATTACCTCAAAACAGAATATCAAATCCGTGCCGATACGATGTCCACTTACGGACCCGCCCTGGTTTACTACATATGATGTTAATCGCGTGATAATATTTTTCCTCTGCGCCATTTTTGCCCTCGATCTGCGCCTTGACCAGGCCGATCGTCAGTCATCTGCAGCCGCCAACGGTTTCCTTGGATTTTCTTCACGGTTTTACCGTTTAGACTATTCTATTTGAGAAAAAGAAAAAGTATATTATAGGGTATACGTAGGTACGCGTAGGTATTCCTAGGTATTCCCAGGTATAGTCAATGGTATCAGATATATAAATATTTTCTAATCACTCGATATTGATCCACGCAATCTCCTCAAATTGGCCAGAAACAAAAAAACCAGAAAAAGAAAGACAAGAAAAAAGCAGAAGTGTTGTGATCGTATCTCTGCGGCGCAGTCAACTTGCGCAAGCGTGGAATCCATACTCAATTAGGGCATCCTCCACCCGGTCTGTATGGCCCGTTACTTCCGAGACCGCCCCCCTTGGCAAGCCTCTCCTCATAGGCAATCCTAGTCCCTGAAGCCCCCGATTCCGTGCAGATCGGATCAACATGGCTCCCCCCGGGGCTAAAACCAGCCTTTCCCCCCCCCTCCTCCCCCACTCTGGTTTCTTTGTCTGCCGCTCTCCACCAAATCCAATCACATTCCTTCTGGCGTTCGTCAGTCGCGTAGCCGCAGCCCGTTTCAATCACGTGAGGTGGTAGTGGTAATATAATGGTAATATCATGGTAATATCATGGCAATATCATGGTATACAATACTAGCCCCGAGGGGTTACATTTTCCCTCATAATTACTTTTTGGAACCCATCAGACAATATAGCAAAGTACTACACATATGCAGGTAGTATGCACCGCGCTTGACGCCCCTGCGACCTATTGATCAGCTCCTTCCTGAATAGTAACATATCGCCGTTCATTCTATGGTTGCAGTAAAAAGAAGATGGTAATCTTTAGGTTTGATTATCGTCACATTTGCGCGAGTCATGTTGTGCATGATAGGCATGTCCTGGCACCCTAACGGCCAACCATCAGCTAGGGCGTCCAGACTGAAATAATAAAAAAAGAGAAATGGATATTTTTTATTAATTTCATTTAAATTCATAACGTGGGCAGATTGGTCCAAAATTCATATGTATCTAACCAATCATTTTCTCCTATCGTTAAATATCTGATGATTTCATCTTTTCTTTTTCTTTGTCTGAGCCGCGTAGATCAGATGTGTCGAAACTCCCCTTTTTCTGTACTTTTTCTCTCTTTGTAATTTTTTTGAGGGGAAGGTTTTCTTTGTTTGTAGCTTCTCAATTATGAGAACCTAGTATATGCAGGGTTTGTGAATTCCAAATTCTTGTCTGTTTCTCCAGGTCTCTTTCTGCAGCTGGCCCAAGTCAGCAACTCTAAGAACGCTATGTCCTGTTGCTAGACGTTAGCGATAGCCGCCGACTGCCCCACGACCAAAGCACGCAATTAATTGGGTAATCCTACCGAGTGCCAGTTTCATAGTATCCATGGATGTTATCCGAGATTGCTTGTGCATGTTAGATATGAGCAGTGTAGTTTAATTGGGGGGCTTTTCCGACCTCGATCTAGAATCCATTTAGTTCTGGACTCTTCTACTCTCGAGCTCATTTCCCTGGCCAATTCCCACATTTGAAACGGGGCAACCCCGACAAGGGTAAAAAAAAAAAATGACTCGTTTGATGCGCAAATTTCCGAGAAAATGCACCATGGATGCTGCATGGTAGGGATATCAGGATCCCAACATGTCTTGGATGGGCCCTGTACCGGAGACGCGCAGTGACTGCGCAACATTCAGGGAACCCACAATCTTAGAGCGGGTAGAATCGTTGCCTAGAGAGGAAGAGGGGGATACCTAGATTTCCCTCTTCCCCCACAACGGACGAGACAAAATGTTCTCCAATCTGTAATTCTACCTGTACTCTGTATAGGTAGGTAATCCCCCTTGACGCATGTACCAGCCGGTTTACAATGATACCTATATTGCCTGGGTACATTTCCGAGGAGATTCCAAATATTTTCTAGCTAGGGATAATTCCGATGGGGATCTCGAAACCCCTCACCGTCCAACCATGGATCGGGCTTATTGAGGCTCAGATGGTTTTGGAGAACCTAGGATCGGAGTCGATCCTCCGAACTACGCCGAACTGTCAGATCTAAGACGCGTGCGTGGCATGATACTTTTACTGGACTTGAGCGTTTAAGACCGCAGAATAGAGCTTAATTTGGATGAGTGGAGCCTGCACGTTGTACATAGATTATATCGTTGGCTAACTATACAACTAGCCAACTATGTAGTTAGCTAACAAGCTAGTTAACCAAACTAAAAAAAAAACAAGTGCTGAGCGCATTGAGAATCCTGCATTGGCGCGAGAACACCTGACAGTGACCTCCTGCATGCAAGAGCGACCGTCCCGAAACCCCCGGTAATGCCGCAATGTGTTGGCTGTTGTTGGCTGTTGGCGGTTGGGCCCGCTAAAGGCGTAAAAGCCGGGCGCCAGTGTTGCAACATCAGATCATGGGTCTCGGGTAATCTCCAACGAACTATCTCTTGGCTATTCCTTCAAACCTTAGAATCCATAAGGAGGGTATTTGTGAATTTGTCAGGGGAAAATAAGAATTAATAATCAATGACATCCCATCTGGGCACACCCCGTAACTCCTCTCGGCCTTCCGATCCGGATCCCATTCCGTCTATCTAACTACATACGGAGTGGGGGGGGGGGGCCAACTTCAGCTTCTGCCTTTTTGCCCACGCGGATTCGGTGTGTATTTCAGCCGCATGAGTACCAATGCAGGATTTCTCTCGCGCTAGACACGACGCCTACATTAGTAGAAGCATTAGCTGTATATCCCATACATAACTAGGTGCTTTTTACTACATGTACGGAGTAGTAGTTATAACTAGTTAGAGTATAGGCGTGTCTCCGCGGTATACTTCCGCATTTGGTACAGTAGATGCAAAATAAACTAGACTATGGTTGATGTGCAATACATATTACTAGTGGAAGGTCTTAAATCCGCACATATCTCCGCTTCTTGGACCCCACGGTAAAGGATTAAACGGGGGGCCGACCCAATCCTGCACGGTTCGATCCATCGCTGCTCACCCGCAATGAAATTGGACCTTCCTTGTTTTAGTTGTGTATGTGGCAGCTCGACACTCGAGGTTGGATATTCAATATCGTCATGCTAGCATCATACTAATTTAATATATCCCTGCAACATTGTACTATTGGACCAGGTACGGATGTCCGCCTCGCGAATCATAAATAGACAATATGTCATGCCAAGCTAGCTCAATATCCGGTATCTACTAGCGCTTCTAGCTTCTTTTTCCATATATAGTCTAGGATAAAATATGGAGTACTCGGTACTCTGTCACCTTTGTCTGAAGGAGATATAACTTTTCGGCAAGTCGGGTCTTTAGGTTTTGTCAAAAAGCGAAAAGGGAAAACGCAAGGACAAAGAGAGCGGGAATAAGTTTCCAATTTTCTGAGTTTGAAAAAGAAGTTACCACAGGTCAGTTCAAAGAACTTGTCCTCCGTGAAAGGACTAGACTCCTTCTAGAACGAATCAACGCGCAAATCATAAGAAATGATAAGCGAAGCAGCGAATGAGGATCTCCGACCGAAACTAAAATACACGGTTAGCTTTTTCTGTTGTACATAGCTGTCTTAGATATCACTGTATTTTATATTTCCATTACGTTAATTACGCCTCGCTGACCAAATAGTGAACTGCGCTAGTACGCATTAGGATAATGATGGTAAGGCCTATATTGTGATATTACCTATCAACCATCTTGACTAAACTCCGTACTCCGTACTCCTTTATGTATATGGCACGTTGCTCCGTGAATAACATCAGTCATGATATTGACTTTAATATACGGAACTGTCAAAATGCACCAATCCGCTACACGGGATATCCACAAGAAAACCTCTCTATTGAATTCTAGAGTCAAAAGGAAAAAAATATATATATCTATTGCATGATGTCGTCCCGTTCCTTCGATAATACTATAATCTCCAGTCCGCTATTGGATGTCTATTTTTCCCTTGCCGATCTTCTTCACGACTGGGCCGAGTGGGTACAATATATAACTTCAGTTTCTGCGTCAAAGTTATTCCTTTCTCGCTTAGCTTTCCCTAGCTGGGAAGTAGTAGCGATCAAGATGGAGTACAATGTATATTGTGCAGCGTAATTCTGGAGTAAGTGTCAGAGCCACCATTATCCGCCCCCAAGCCAAGAATCCGCTTGATCCTGGCTGTGGAGAGGTGAGGAGTACTCATAAGCACTAGTGACACGTGGAATTTCGTGACGAACTTACGGAGACTGCTTATTTCTCTTTTTGGGATGATCTATTCCTTCTTTTCGTCTTATGTGGTCGTTAGCTCCTGGTTATTGTTCTAGAATCTCGTGATTGTCTAGGGGGGGGTTGCCTTATCTTAGGCCTCCCAGGTGTGCATAATTCACTCGGAGATCCACGGATATATATATAGTATAGAGTAGATGGTTACACGGCATACAATATATTGTACAATGTACGAAACTGATTTTGATTATATTTTCTTGTTTCCATTTTGGATCTTCAGGCAACTCTTCAGCTCGAGAGAACTTGATCTGTCTGGTTCAACTCTGGTCTGTGCAGTACGGCCGTATGCGCATACATATAGAGTAGCGTCGACCAGTCTCTAGACCTTAAAATTAAATTGATCCACCAACTGCCGGTTAGACATAGCCGTCTCGTATTGTGATTTGATAGGGCGTATATGCAAACCTTGAAAGATTCACCCGTCATGTGGAGAACAATGTCAATGTCAGATCCAGATAGGATAATTCTGGCTTATCATCTCTTTTTCTCTGGAAGATTACCACGGGACAATGTATTGCAATGTATTGCAAAAGGCCTACCGGTTACTGTGAATACACAGATCCTGTAGAATATCAAATTTCCCACAGTGGATTCCACTCAGCCCTGGCGGCCTGATCTGGCACGGAATCTGTGACACAGCAGCCGATCGAAGGGTATGCAGTGAAATGATGGGATGTCGCCATATCTGCGATGTACTACACACTATAATTTTTAACAAGAAAGAGATCTTCACTGCAAGGTTATGGATGCTGCCTGGATTGGATGTGATGTGGGTTAGGAAAGAAGGGGGTGACTAACTAGGGTGTGTGTCTGTGTGGATGTTGGGCGTATGAGATGTGACATGGAGGATCCTCCACGAAAAAAAAGCCCAAGAAAAAGAAAACTGGAAAAAAAAAAACAAGTCCAAGAAACCAACAGTTAGAATCATCTCCCATTCGCCAGAATGAAAAAGACTACTACCAACAATAGCATACTCCACGACTTATGATCATGAGCGACCGCGGCCATCATGGGTTGAATGCACGCGCGTTGACATTCGGACATTGTACACCCCTCTTTGGACCACCCACGATTCCCTAAAGCAGTAATCACTCAAATGCACGGCGTCCTTTATAAACTATCGGTGAGTACACCGATCAAGTTACCCGCACGTGCGTAGTACTTTTTTGCCGCAGCCACACCAATCAGCCCCCGGGCATGGACAACAAGGCGAAGCACTAATGCTGCCATCATCACACCGAAGCCAGAGACCCGGGTCATTAGCTCCGGGATCGGGCCTTCTGGCGTGAGCTATTTCTGCACTTTGATGTTTCAGCTGATGGATTGAATTCGCGAGCCTGTCGGGTGTGGGATATTGGTCTTCGGAATATGTCGCTTTCGGGTTCGTCTGTGAGGGGTGAGTGGGTGGAGGAGGGGGGGCACAATGTATGGTCTTTTGGCGTGTAGTATTTCGTTTGGCGTTGATGTTGAGGTCGTATTTGTTTTCGAAGGAGACATCAGACACTGATTGCATCAAGGAACTATACCTAGTTTAGCAGGTCGTTAGATAGCCTTTTTTTTCTTCATTCATCAATTTCTCCGAGTTCTGGGTCAAATTCAGAATGAGTAATAATATGCTTGAAGTATAATCATCATACTATGTACTCCGTACAATATAGTTTCAGAGTACGAAGTGCCAGAGTACAGAGGATCCATTCTACTCCATACACACACCCACTTCGGCAGGTCGATTTACCCTTCGATTATTATTAGCACCTGCCAAAGTATAATCGGGCACTATCGTATAGCAGACTTGGCATTGATCTTCAGGTAGTTCAGTACAACTATAGATATGGGTCTTCAAGGATCGCTTCAAAGACTGCATCATCACATGGATACCAAGTGTATCCTAGTTAATTGGGACGATTGTTCTCCGATGTTCCTCCGACCGCTGCAGGATATTCAAGCCCAACTAATAACGGATACCTTAAGATTCCCCGAGCACATAAACCTGATGACAACTCGCACATCTTGACTCTGTTTGGCAACAGCCTTCCTTTGATAGTTAATGTTCCCATTGGACCATTGCAGGGGGGGAACAGGTTTGAATAAAGCGTGACGTCGGTCTTGCTTATAAATTCTTTTGTGAGTCAGAACGCTGCACGGTTGTTTTCATGTTTGGAGACGTGCAGACGGAGTACGTATCTCAAGTGAATCCAACGAAGGGGCTGAAGGATTTGGGGGTAAAATGATCCGTGCTTGTATTTTACCTTGTAGTATGGACGATGTAATGGCATTACATGTATTATTTTTCGTGGATTTGTAAATTACCTTTAGCGTGACGGGTTTTTTTTTTTTTTTTTTTTAATTTCCTTTTGCAGAGCCTCACCTCTTTACAGAGAACTCTCGCCTGTTATATCCGCCCAACCAGAATCGACCTCGGGAGACATTAGATTGCAGATATGAATGTGAACCATGGAACCATACCGAGCTATAATATAGTTTTGTTTCCATCCATGGAAATACTTCGGGGGAGCCGAAACGTGAATAATATCCATGTGGGTTTATTGAAACCGGAGAACACGGAGAAGCACCTAGGTATTCTTTAGTTAACCTTCCTATCTTCGACCCCGTACGGGTAAAAGGTACCAAGCGTGAAGATTACGAGACATCTGGCATCGTGCGCAGGGATCCTCCCGGTTTCGTGCCGAATTTTATCTTCTTTTTTATGATCTTCGACACTTTGCATGTGTTAGGCCGTGTTTCCCGGCAGGCATGGGGCTATTTCTGCAGGAGATAGTGGGGTTTGGTAGCCTTGTCTTAAATGTTTTGAGTGTCCGCATGTAGACTGATATGCAGCCTTGCCTAAAAGGCTATTATACATTTCTCAAGCGCCGTTGGGACAGCGCGTGCACGTGAAAGTGCAACTATAAACTATTTATTGAGTTCTATTTCATGTCAAATAGAAGTTGTTCGCTGTTTGTTGGGTTGGCTACCTACTGGGTTACTGCACCCGACAACTTATAGCGCTACACTAGTGACCACTATAGGATAGATCTCCTGCAGCATGCAGAGCTCACTGTTTCGGGGTATGCAGGCAGACTGATTCGTACAGCGAAGAAGATCTCGGATTTTAGCTAAACCAAACTCCGATCTGTACAAAGTACTTCTGTAGCAAGATGTACACTACATGGATGTATACAAGGATGTATAACGATAACTATAGTTAATATAGATGATCTCCATAAATCGTCATAAACCAACCAACTGGAGAAATGAACAACAGTAAATATATTCTCTAGCCAATGAACTCTATAGCCATCAAGTACTAGATACAAGATCGACAACACCGACATGTATATCTGAACACCTGACCGAACAACAACATCATCACCAACGCAATCATCAAAGCAATAACCATCCTTCAAACCAACTCCCAACACCAACACCTCTACCCGCCCAGCTCAGCACACCCTCCAAATGACTTCATGTGCATATCTACCCCGCAAATACGCCGGCCCCCGGCCCATCCCTAAATCTCATCACATCTTAGGATGACTGCATCGCCCCAAAAGCCTAACCCACGTGCCACAACAACTAACTCCTTCCTATCTTGATATTAAACAAGCGAAAAGCCGCACCGCCCTCCCCAACACAACCCGTGCCCCCTGGTTGGTTCGCACCCGGGGTAGATCGGAGAATTGAACGTTGGCCCACACACACCCCCTTCGTGCGGTTTTAACTTCGATTGCCTGATTACTTTCCCATGCACGGAGTTCTTCCGACGACACACCCCCTTGAACGAGGGGCATTTACGGAGAGTATTTGTGGATATACTTTTTTTCGGGTTTGGTGGGAGGGGGCCGGGATTCGGGGTGGAATGGTGTTCGGGGATAGGTATGGAATTGGAAAATGGGGTTGTGGTTGTGGTGGGGAGACATGACTTTAGTTAGGGTTGTTTGGTTGACGCTGTTGGATGGGGCTTTTGGTGCTACTCGTTGCCAAGGCCTGTCTTGTAGGGCGGCTGGGGATACTGGATAGAAATGTGGTACTTGTACGGAGTATAGTATGGTAGTATAGGTTGTCGTGGCTTCGTTTCATGTTTCAATTTCAATGCAGGATCGACGGTGGGGGGAAGGAGGGGCTTCTTTCAACTTTGTTCTTTGTTTCGGGGATATTGTTCTGTCCGGGGATGACTCTTTATTCCACCGAGAATACATGGGTGTTGGGTATGGTAGGTTAATGGTTTGGGAGACAAGAGGACAGGTATATGGTATGCCGTTAAACATATATACAGTGCTCATTTACCCCCTACCTAAGATTCCAATTTCCTCTTTCAGTCAACAGTGTGCGGGGCATACAAACACTGGATAGCAAGGCGTTTCAATATTAGTTTCACCCATATTCCCCCCCTCTCCAGCTGGTGCTCCCAATGTATTATTTTAGTTAATTGATCAAGTCTTGACTCTTAGTAGCCGCAGCAGGTAAAAAAGTACAAACGAAGCTTGGTTTATTTGGTGGAAATATGAACTTGAGGTATCCGAGGTAAATCAAAGCAAACGCCCGATCAACGGAGCTCTGCTAGAGTAAGAACAAAGATAGAGGTGGGAAAAGGGCAGTGTCGTATACGGACTAGTTGATACTAGCCATAAACAACCAAATCAGAAATCAGTAGTCTTCATCCGAGTCTACGTGCCCACGGTAGCGAGACATGTACCCAGTTCCGCCATCCTCGCTCGCTGAATCATCAAAGTCAAAGTCTTCGTCTTCATCAGACGACGCTTCTTCATCTGGGTAATCGTTGGCGGGGTGGTTTTCAGCTGTAGTCGAAGAGTGTTAGCGGAAGCTTATGGGTTGGAAGTGAAGAGGGCAAGCAAAAAGAGTAAAAAGGGGGCAAAAAGAGGGAAAGCATCACATACCATTAGAGTCTGCATCCTCACTATCCCACTCCTCCTCGTCATCTTCGACAAAGTCATCCCAGTACTCCTCGTCCTCAGCGGTAATGACAATAACACCGACTCCAGGCTGAGCCTTGGCAATATCCTTTTGCTGCTGGTCGGCCTCGTATTCAGCAAGTGGGTTCTTCAGCATCTCAGCTTCCGATAGCGGACGCCGGACGTAAACATCGTAGACATAGTCGCCTTCGTCATCCTCCTCTACAGCCTGTTCAATTTGCTCCGCAGGCTGCGGTGGTGTAGGTGCGACCCTCGGTCCCTTGGGCGGCCGGGGCTGATGTTTCAACGGGGGCTTAGGAGCTGCGCTGAAAGCATGCTGTAAAGATGCAGGCGGGGGAGGGGCCGGGTTTCCAGGGGCATCGATTTCCATGCCATGGTCTTGGTTAGCCTCGCGCTCGAGCTCCAGCGCGACCTGCCCCAAATCATGGGCCAGACGTTCAGACTCCTGATCCCAGCTCCTCTGCTGTGTCTGGGCGGATTTCTCCAACGTATCTGACAGATGCTGCTTCGCAGCTGAGATGGCACCCTTGCGTTCCTCGCGCCACCGTTTCTCAGCCTGGTTAACGACAGGCCGTTTGCGTGGCTTAACTGGTGATGGGGGTCTGGCGTCGATGTCCTGGACAAGTTCCTTAGGCTTTAACGAGAGAGCCCGTGCCTCCGCAACCAGATCCGAGACCATTGATGCCTTGCGCGAGTGCGCATTCCGTTGCAGCTGCTCGACGAGCACAGCCACACCTGGAGCGGGACCACCAGCGCGTCGCTTCTGGATTCCACCAGGGGAACTTCTTAGTGAGTCGAGATTTGAGCGCGAGATCTGGAAGCGACGCAGGGCCTGCGCGCGGCTGGAGGATGCCTCCACTGATGCTGGGCTGCTGTCACGCACCACGGGTTGGTGGGGGACATCAGGGCTGGGCTGTAGATCAGTGAAAGGAGAAGGGCCCCCGTAAACGGCACGTCGGTGCTTTTCTTCCGCTTCTTTGCGTGCATTTGCAATGCGCTGCGCTTCGCGGAATTCTGCTCCTGGTGAGGTGGCCCGCACCATGGGCACGCCCATCGAGGATGCTGGCGCGCGCCGATTTACATGAAGACTGCTTACTGAGCGCGGGCTCCGCAGGAGCCGCTGCACAGCCGGCGTTGTTGGTGGACTTGGGGATGCATCTCCACTCCCGCTCTCGCTGGCTTTCAGAGTGACTCTGTGGAAGACGAAGTCTGTGAAGCGCCGCTTGGTTTGGTGGAGTGCGGATTGAATGACTGCGGAGTAAGTCAGTGTCTGTTGTCAATGAGTCGGTCGAAGTTTCATCTCAAGGGACAACCACTTCCATGGTATTATGTATCTCTTTAAAGGGGTATATATTGCGGGGCAAAAAACAAGGGGACTGTTCTCGTACATAGGGTCTCGACCGGCTCTTCCTCGCGCCGACGCTTGATGTTAATTTGCTCTGGTGGAAGCGCCATGATGCAAAGTTAACGCAGATTTTGCGATGGCTTTCTTGGGGTTGTGGAGGAGAGACGAATGGATGAGGTTTGAAGCATCCAATTTGATGTGTCCGATCTTTACCCGATTTGGTTTTACCAATCACGTGACCTGAATATTGTAGATGTCCATGACAGATATCTGCATGAGAGCAAAATGTGAGAGAACATATCAAAAATAAGAGACTGGCTGTATCTACATTTTATACGAATTTAATAGGACAATACAATAGTCCAAGAAATGAGACTTGGTGCATCGTTTTTCATGTGTAAAATCTGGCTGGTTTCTATTATAGATAATGATCATGTACATTTCTAACTAATGTTTCAAGTGTGGTGGGTAGATGGCCATTTTTCTGCTAGCAATAAAAGCCAATAGGACCAAAATCGAAAGTGGTCGCTATACAACGTGGTAATCGCCGCCACGCTCGTCCCTCTCCATGGTCATCATCCAGTGAAACATGCGGCATACTCACAGCCCCCAATCAAAATAAAGAGATAGATAAAAAGTCAAAGATGAAAGAAGGAAGAGACTCAAGGCCAGCTAGCAATACAAGGTAGTAAAAGAAGGAAAGATGACGTGAAAAGGATTAATAGGGGAATATAAAATCATTGCGAACGGAATATGTCCGGACGAAGGGGGAAAATCCAAAAAAGCCAAAAAAAAGTAAAGAAAAGACAAGGGTTGAAAGTGAATGGCAAAGAGTCCAAAATGAAAAAGAGATTATGACCAATACAAGAAACGAATCAAATCGAAATGGGGGGAGGAAAGACATGACAATCAAGAAGGGACTATATGTAAGAAGAGAGAATAATGTGGCATTAGGTTCACCGAGGACAATGAGTCAAAGGCTGAATCCTTTGGAGCGTGCGCAGATAATTATTTGGCCCCGATCTCCTCTTCAGCCCAGCCGGGCAGAGAGTTTTCGTTTTGAATGGCCAGGCCAAATCCTGAGTGGTTCAGTCCACCGAGGGCAGAGAAGCTGGAGAAGCTGCTCTGAGGCTGGTGGGCTGCACCTGCGCGAGTGTGGCCGGGTTGACCAGAGACAGGTCCGAAGGGCTCCTGGGAGAATGAGGGCAAGCTGACAGCCCGTGAGTGCGAAGCACGGGGCACGCTAAGGCTGCTGGTGCTTGCGTGGTGACCGTGTCCTGATCCATTCGCCACACTCAGGTAGCTGTTGGTGGACTTGTGCTGGTGCATAGGTGGGTCCATGTGTCCATTTGACATGTCGCCGTTGCTGACGCTGTTGTACAGCGACTGCTGTGACTGGGACTGTAAGCTAGAGAGGGCCATAGAGTCACTGAGGTGGTTCTCTTGATCCTGTGCTTGATGAGCAGACATCTGGTTCAGGTACATGGTCAGCGGATTGCTCGAGCCGACATTCAGAACTCCAGAGGGAGAGGTCACGTTCTGCAGCGGGTGGCGGTGCTGTCCATTTTGGGAACCGGTGGATCCCGATGCCGGGGAAAGGGCAGGGCGAGTCGGGCTGGACTGGGAGCCAGACTGGCTGAGGTTCTGCTGGAATCCGTTGAGAACGGGTGGTGGTGACTGGCTTTCCATGCCGGTTCCGTTGCGGTTCTGCTGTCCGTTCTGGGTGTTTCCGGCTTGACGCGGTGGGTTTCCGCAGCGGTCCTTGCCGAAGTTGATCTTGAATCGCCGGTAGTCCTCCCGATTGCGCATTCCCTCAATAGCCTTGATGGCATTGGCGATGTTGGTGAAGTTGACAAAGGCGCAGCTCTTCTCGCGCAGTGTGTTCACCAACTCGATCTCACCGTACTCTGAGAAGTCCTGGCGAAGGCGTTCCTCCGTCCAGGCCTCGTCCAAGTTACCAATATAGACATTGCGTGATGCACCACCGCTGACTGCTAACGCAATGGCGGGTGGGAGAGGGCCGGAGTGTTTGCCCCATCCAATCTTCAGGCGTCGGTTGTGGATCATCAGCCCCTGCAGATTGCTCAGGGCGTAGAAGGAGGCGGCCGAGGTGGGGTCGATGAATGTAACGAAGCAAATGTGCTTATCTGGGATATATCGAACATGGTGCAGCAAGCCTCCGCGGACGACATTGCAGATCTCTTCGATAGTAGTTTCGGGGTGAATATTTCCAAGGTAGATGGTGCGGTTGCCGAGATTGTTGACACCGCCCGCTGTCGTTGCCACGGCGGCGGCGGCAACAGACTGCTGCGCAAGCGCATTAGAAATCAGATCACGATCCGCGGTGTTCAGAACATGCGCATATCCGGGTGCGATTCCAAGGAACTGCGCAGCATTTTGTTGCTGGGTCTTGGACACATACGCACAGCGGTCCTTGCCGTAGAACACCCGCTTTGGCGCTTGCCATTGCGGCTCTTGAGGGAGCTGGGTGACGGCCTTCATGGCATTACTAATCGACAGGAAATGGACGAATCCAATCGCCTTCTCCTTCACGATCTTCACGGTGTCAATGGGCCCAAATTTGCCCAGATCCTCTCGCAGATCATCCTCGGATGTTTCCTCAGGCAAGTTTCCAAGGTAAACATTACGCGACGCGCCCGACTGTTGCACAGCCAGGGCGACTGAGGTGGGGACCTGTGAAGGCTTGCCCCAGCCGACCTTGATGTCATTTCCCTTGATGGCCAACTTCTTCAAGATGGCATCTGAATGGAAATGAGTGGCGGAGCTGCTATCCAAAAAGGAGATAAAGGCACAGTTCTTATCAGGGAGCAGGCGCACCGACTCAATTTGACCACTACGCACGTGATTTAAAATCTCCTCGGCCGATGTTTCAGCGGGGATGTTTCCCAGATACACGGTACGGCTGGTCCCTGACAGCATGCCCGGGGCCACGGAAGCTTGGGGGCTACCCAGAGCCGCATTGCCCATACCTCCAAGACCATTGATTGGCGATTGAGGTCCCATCATTTGAGAGGCACCCATACCATCAGGTGACATCATTCCATACAAACCGTGGTTCTGCATTCCTTGCGTTGGGCTGTGCATCTGGTTCTGGTTGTTTTGGGCGTGTCCATTGCCATTGGCCTGCGGGAAGCCACCAAAATTGGCAAACTGAGGTGAAGCAAAAGCCGAGGGAGTGCCTGGTTGGAAAGGACTGCCTACTAGCAGCTGGGAGGGGAGAAGGGGGGTATAGTTCATATCGAAACCGGATGACATATCGGAGTGTTGGCCGGCGGCAGTGTTTATAGCGGGGATATTGGCGCGACGAGCGTTCCGATCCGAGAATCCTTGGATAGGGTTGGGGTGGTTGTTGTTGTAAGCTCCGTGAGAAAAGCCAGTGTCACCGTTCAGCGCGTATTTGGACCCGGGGGGGATTAGACGCGAATTATTCGGGATGCTCGATACATCCGAGGCTTGCATGGCGAAATAAATCCAACACTTGTCCAAAGACAAGAACCTAGCCTTAGTCGGGGATAAGAGGCCCTGACTACCAGACTGAGAGGCTCTGAGGGGGAGAAAGAGGAAAAAAATAAAAATAAATAAAAATAAAGGGAGGAGTATCAGATCACCATTCAGGAGATGACTCCACAAGCCAGGGAAAAATAGGGAGTCGGGTGGAGAAGAAGGAATATTATCAAACAAAAAAAAAAGACGAAGCTCTTCAAATGGAGACGTGTCTAAATGAAGTTCCAAATGTCAATAGGAATGTTTCATTCAGGGTAAAACTGGGGAATGGGGATAGAAGACAAACCTGTCCTTTTCTTTCTCTTCTCTTAGAGAATGCCACTTATATATATGTCAATCCCCCATGCAGAACAAGTATATCCAGCTTCCTGAGAAAGGAGAGAACAGAAGAAGAATCCAAGTCCAAGACTACAAACAAAAACCATTAGCTTAAAGAGGTTAGGAAATCCAAAAGGGAAAAAAACATCTGAAGGGAAAAAAAAGGGGGTAAGACTGGGGGGGGGGGAAATTGGGGGAAGAGTTTACAGTTGACAGACTTGGACGATATTTTTTTTTTTTACTAAAAAAATTAGAAAATAATCCTTAAAAAATAAACAGAAGAAACAGAAATAAAAAGGGTTAAAAAAGAGCGTCGAGAAAAGGAATGAAAGGCAAGGAAGTGAATCCAGGTAAGGTATGGAAGAAAAAAAACATTAAAAAGGGGGGAGATAATAGGAGAGTGGATTAAAGGGGGGAAACTAACTTCAGTTTATATGTTGTATATTCTTGATATTAGATTCATAGGGAATATATGCAGTTGTCCTCTAATGGATTGTATATTTTATATATTGTATATATATTAAATATTGAATCTTGAATATAATATACATCTACAAGAATATAAGAATATAAAAATATACAAACTCTTTGGGTTCCCCCAAACTTCGAGTTCCCGTGGCTCCTGCAGAACTGGATCAGGACGCAATCTCCTACCCCTGACATGTCCATGAGATTGGTAGAAATGGTATGGAGTAATGAGGTAGTACTACCTAGAGGACGTCTTTTAAATACTCTTCTTTTAATCTCCGTAGCCTCTCCACATACTAGGAGTCCATGTCCCGTGACCTTCATACATCTAATGACTAGTAACTTGGAACTGCAATATCCCATGTCAGCTCATTAACACGAACTTTGAAAAGGGGAAATCTGCCTAGGTAAGGTTCTGACTCGACTCGTGGATGAGTTTAAAACGTTGATCTGCTTCAAGTCTTTACATGGTATATCCCTTGATATACTCCGTACTATAAGCACATATATATACTATCCCTATACATATTGTGGGTGAGAACCATAGATTTATATAGATGAATAGATTCAATAGATTGGACTCCATGTTTGATATCTGATACTTGTGAATAAATCAGTAGTCAGTGTAATTTAAAAAAAAATATACTCCGACATCCGAGATATACAGTCCGATTGATGCCTCAGGCACCCGTGGGGAATCCCGCATCTATCGGAAATTTACCCCTCTACCTCAATGTGCGATTCCTCCCTTGGACAACTTGCAATTGGGAAGAGATAAGAGTTCCATTCTCTGCGTTATCAGGTGAGGTCTGCTCTTTGTCACATTCTAATCTGTCCTACCTGGATTCTTTTAGCCTTGCAGTCTATGACTCACAGATTAGACCCTATATTAATTTATCTCTCCCACAGAACTCTTCCACAACTCGATTAAAGCCTCGGTCTACAAGGACTAGACCAAACACCATGGCGTCCACCAACATCTACATCGACGAAGACGTCGGTAGAGACGAGTCCCCCGCCACCGGAACCGAGACCGCTCCCTACAAGACCCTCGTCCACG
Source organism: Penicillium sp. CMV-2018d (assembly GCA_028827225.1). Lineage (NCBI taxonomy): Eukaryota > Fungi > Ascomycota > Eurotiomycetes > Eurotiales > Aspergillaceae > Penicillium > Penicillium hesseltinei. Next base: position 1,140,650 of record JAPZBW010000003.1, read on the forward strand.
CCTACGTGGAACACCCTCCCACCACCGAAGGCATTCAGTACCTCACACGCAAGTCCCAGACCGACGCCGCCGGTGAGGATGTCGACCCCGCAGCCAAATTGGAGTGGAAGCCCGCCACCAAGTCGGCAATGAAGAAGGCCAACAACCTCTGGGAGCAGCGCAAGAAGAAGGCCGCCAAGGAACAGGAACTGGCCATCCGCGAGAAGGCTGAGGCCGACAAGCGCCAGAAGGTGCTTGAGGACGCCAAGAAGATCGTGATCAAGGAGGACACCTCGCTGCCCAAGCCCGTGCGCGTTCGTCTGGACGTCACTGACCCGGCCACCATCAAGCTGCGCACCCCCGAGTCCGAGGAGGCTGGCACCCGAGTCCGCGTGCTGGGCCGAGTTCACCGTGCCCGCGCCCAGAAGGATGTTGTTTTCATCACTCTCACTGACGGCTACGGGTACCTGCAGTGTGTCCTGACCGGCGACATGGTCAAGACCTACGACATCATGACCCTCACCCTCGAAACCTCCATGTCCATCCACGGTGAGATGCGCGCCGTTCCCCCTAAGCAGCACGCACCCAACGACCGTGAGCTGCACGCCGACTTCTTCGAGATCATCGGCAAGGCCGCTGGTGACAAGGAGGCTATTACCACGCGTGTGGCGCCGGACGCCGACCCGCAGACTCTCTACGACAACCGCCACTTGGTTCTGCGCGGTGAGACCTCCTCCTCCGTCATGAAGGTGCGCGCCGCTACTCTGCGTGCTTTCCGCAAGGCCTTCGAGGAGACCCGCATGTTGGAGGTGACCCCTCCCGCCATGGTGCAGACCCAGGTCGAGGGCGGCAGCACTCTGTTCGGATTCGATTACTACGGCGAGAACGCCTACCTGACCCAGTCCTCGCAGCTGTACCTTGAGACATGTCTCCCCTCCCTGGGTGATGTGTACTGTGTGTGCCCATCTTTCCGTGCCGAGAAGTCCCTGACTCGTCGCCACCTGTCGGAGTACACGCACATCGAAGCCGAGTTGGACTTCATCACTTTCACTGATCTGCTCGACCACCTCGAGGATGTCATCTGCCGCGTGATTGACTACACTCTGGCTGAGCCCGAGATCGCTGGATATATCAAGCAGCTCAACCCGGACTTCAAGCCCCCGTCCCGTCCCTTCCGTCGCATGAAGTACGACGATGCTATCCAATGGTTGATCGAGCATGAAATCCCCAACGAGGAGGGCCAGCCCCACCAGTTCGGTGATGATATTGCCGAGGCTGCTGAGCGTCGCATGACCGATATCATCAACCAGCCCATCTTCCTGACTCACTTCCCCGCCGATATCAAGGCCTTCTACATGAAGAAGGCCCCCGAGGACCGCCGTGTCACTGAGAGTGTCGACGTGCTCATGCCCGGTGTTGGCGAGATTGTTGGAGGTAGTATGAGAATGGACAACTGGGATGAGCTGATGGCCGCCTACAAGCACGAGGGCATGGACCCCTCACCCTACTACTGGTACACTGACCAGCGCAAGTAAGTTTTAATATCTCGCTTTTTTCTTTTTTTTTCGTATCTTGTTATTCGTCCATACTAACATTCGAACAATAGGTATGGTACCTCCCCTCACGGTGGCTACGGTCTCGGTCTCGAGCGTTTCTTGGCCTGGCTGTGCGCTCGTTATACCGTTCGTGACTGCTCACTGTACCCCCGGTACACTGGCCGTTGCACTCCTTAGATATGTCAAACACAAAAAAGTTAAATGCAAGCATGATCACGATAGGTATGGGAATGTGGCATGGGTGCTACAATGGATGAAGAATGAGATTTCCTTCAGATCAAAAACGATCCTGTTTCTATTTTCTATGTTATGTACACAGGTACGCAGTATACACGTAGATTTGACTTGTCTCCTTGAAAATACGGGATATCGACTTAGGTCTGCCATACCCTGCAAGATTCTCTAAACTGATGCCCACTGACACTATACCCACACACTACAGCTCCCAAACAGCACCAAGTCCCGAGGTCTTCTATTCCCTCTGACATATGTATAGTCCACCCATGAGCATTCTTCGACTTATAGAATCTCCCAGAATATAGTTTCCAAACCCAAGGATCCCAGCTCCAGATCCCAAATCCACTGCCGTTGCCGTTGCCGTTGCCGTTGCCACTGCCGTTGAAATCCAGCCCAAGGCCCTGACACCTGGGATTCCCAAACCAACCAAAACGGGAATATGCATGCGCACGCAGCCTCAAACCGAGTCCCGTCTGCCATAGGAGTTTAGCTAGATTTGAAACATGACACGACCTGTCGTGCGTTCTGCATCTTCGTCACCCCCCTGACCGGTGAAGGGAAGGTGGATGTCGTGTTGGTGTTGAATATGGTACATCATTGGGATTTGTTGTTGGTTGGCTTTGGCGTTGGCTTTGGATCTGACTTTGAATTTCGGCGTTCGTGTTGTCGTTGTCGTCGGGCGTTGTCGTCGGGCGTTGTCGTTGGCGTTGGCGTTGAGTTTGTTTGGTGTTAGATTTGACGCTGGCGTTGGATTTGGCTTTTTGCATTCGTCTTCCATCTACAATCACTAGGCCCATCGATGGAATCCAGTTGTTATTGATGCTGGTGATGCTGGCCTGCTCGTGATGCCAGGGTTGCGATCAGTAAGGAACGGGGATTGTTACGGCATGGCTGTGATCGAGGATGGAATATGGATTTGTCATTTGTGTATAGGAAAATATCGGAATCGAGTTCGAGTTCGATGAAGTCTGGTCATATGGACAAGGGGGATCGAATCGGCGTGGTGTCGTCCTACTGTAATCGTCTCGGGTCGGCGGGAATCCCTGTCCCTGGTCCACCTCTTCTCATCATCTCCCACAGTCAACAATGGAAGATGAGTTAGTACAGACTTTTCATTGGAAAGAAATGGACAGAGACTTGGAGACTCTTGTCACTCTTGTCTCCTGCAGAGAAGAGTGAGAGACGAAGAGAGTCTGAGTCTCTCCCCGTCTACAGGGAACAGAGACGGACAGAGCAAGGAGGAATCCCAAGTTGATCTCTGAGATGGGGGTTAGTACCTCGTTTCAAAACAGAAAGCCTTTGAGGACATCTCTAGCAGTGCGTAAGAGAAGGGAGGAGCGTCCCCGTCTACAGAAAAAGAAGCGCGCAGCGCAAGGGTGATCCACTACATCGTGTGCTTCCATTGCTCGAAACCGCACGGAGATAGAATCCGTGAGCCCACAAGGGTTCCCATTCCACTCGAGCCCCTTCAAGAAAACGACCAAGCCCGAGGTCTCTATAGGATATTTCCATTTCCAATGTCCAGGGGAGTGGAGAATCGATCTGTGTTCCCTTTTCTTTTGGACGGGGGTTCATCGTATAGACGCGCGCAACGTCGACCGCTTACCTCCCCGTTTTCTTCCCGTTTAGACCGCAACCCTCGCCCCCATAGAGACAGATGCTCGATTTCGGCACAGTCCACACCCGCCCCGGAACACGTCCCCGTCGCGTTTGAGGTAAGATGTCGATCTTGATGTTCGCATCATTTTTCATCCCCGTTCCGATGTTCTTTTGTCCCGTTGCCGGGGATGACGACTTGTCGTGCCCTGGTCGATTGACTTGCATCGGGTCCCACACACGTTTGGGTTAGTGGCAAGATGCTGTCACTGGTCGTATTTCACTGCTCATACCGGGGTATGGTATGTAATTTGCAGCTTGACATCCAGGACGTTTGAGGTAAGATGTCGATCTTGATGTTCGCATCATTTTTCATCCCCGTTCCGATGTTCTTTTGTCCCGTTGCCGGGGATGACGACTTGTCGTGCCCTGGTCGATTGACTTGCATCGGGTCCCACACACGTTTGGGTTAGTGGCAAGATGCTGTCACTGGTCGTATTTCACTGCTCATACCGGGGTATGGTATGTAATTTGCAGCTTGACATCCAGGACGTTTGAGGCATATCAACGTTCCCATATCAACGAGATGACAGCTGTTGGTTCAGCATCGCCTCCTGTCATTGGCACTGGGTACAAGTACTTTGCTTTTTTTTTTTGTTTTCTTGCTCTTTGAGTCGGGCATATCGTCATTTTCCCTTCTCCTTTTCAACAACCCTAATCATGCATGCCCCCGGGCAATACTAGGGCGATATGACACAACACAAAACACCATACATTCAAATCGCATAGGGCAAACTACCCCAGAAAAGGACATAGATGGGCCAAAAAAAAAAAAAACAAAAAAACCAAAGCGTGGGGAGCTATATCGACTACCATGCGACTTGCAGGATTTGATTTGTCTTATGTCTTTTTCCAAGACCTAGGCCAAAAAAAGAAGGGCACTCTCATGATTGTTTCGTCTAGAAGACATCGGCATGCATGAATATTTCACGATTATGTCGACCCCCCCATTTCTAAGGTTCAATTCGCTGGGCCACGTTCCAAGAAACCAACAAGGCAAATCATCAAAAGCCGCGAACCACGGCGCTGGTTCTCATTGCAAAGTCGAATACCGAAGAGTGTGACGTTCAGCTCCTTTCAGCTCTCATCCTGCACGCGTCGAAGGGTGTTGTGGATATCCTCGTTCGACGCCCCAGAGCGAATAAGCAAAACAAGCTGAGCGACAGAATCGCTATGAGCGTCACGCATGACGGCGACCAAGTCTTCCAGGAACCTCCGGTAGTAATTCAAATCGAGTTCCTGCTGACGGATCTGCTGGCGGCGCTCAAGTGAGTCATTGTTGTGTTCGCTGTTTAGGCTGGGTGGGGAGGTCACGAGATCTCAGCTTTCGATCATTTAAGGGTTGTCGGAAGGGGGGAGTTTTTCGTTAACGGGGGAAGATGCGTTCGAGGGGAAAAGAAGAACAACAAGAGAGGTAAAGAGAGAGAGAGAGAGAGAGAATGGAAGGAAGGTCTCTTTTGCAATTCGGGGTGGATCGGGGAAAGATGACTACTCACTTTGCTGCATTCTCGCTTGTCGACTCGGTCTGCCGAATTTCGTTGCGGCCTCCCTGGCCTCCTTGGCCGTTGGCGGAGTTTGCTGTGGTGCGATCTGACATCTTGGGGTTTGGGACAGGGTCAGGGTTGTTGCTGTCAGGGAGGTTCTGTTTCCTATGTGGGAAGAGACTTTGGGAATAGTCTGGGCTATCGTTGCTCGAAGCTGATCAAAAAGGGTTCCTGGTATCCGACCTGTGTCTACCTATAGAGTATCACAACTTCTTAACAGTTAGCAACCGGACTACTGGCCATTTGGGGGGAGGAATCGAGAGAGTCTAGAGGATGAAAGGGTTTAAGAAGGCGAAGTATGAGTATTGACAAGATATGAGGGGTTGGGGGCACAGAGCGGTCGGCCATACGTGTTTATAGGCAAGTGTCACCCGACTTGGAGGAAGATAGTCTTATACATAGAATTCGTAGAAAGGTTGGGGGATGGTATTCGGAAATGGAACTCGAGGAGGTCAAATAGAGAAAGGTGGGACCCTTTTAAAGGGCAGCTGAAGGTACCTAAAGGCCCTCGGGGGGAGGGGATACCTCAGGTACTAAGCCGAATCCCAATTGGGGAATTGAAACGAGGAATATGAAATGGTATCCTTTCAAGTTAAGGCTCTCCAGGTTGTATCGGTTTGACAATCACTGGATAATTTCCGGAGTTAGAATAAAAGAAAAGATGCCAAACAAAATATCCAAGAAGAATTGCATTGTAGTTGTTCACGATTGTTAAGATCTCGAACCAGCCGGATAAAAGTGCCAGCCAATCGTCACTCGTGGTTTTCTCCATAAAGAAACATAGAGAAACAATTCAAGCATCATATTTGGCCCAACCTAAGCTCATGCCTTTTTATTATTTTTTTCCGGGTTTTTGAAACCTTGAGCTTTGGTCCTGGTTTGCTGGAAAAATGATGCGAATTGGGAGGCCATGTATTCGAATTTGTGTACTCGTTGTATTCGGATTGGCGATATCTCCGGATAGATCCTTGATTCCAAAGAGGCAAAATACATTCTTTTCTTGCATCCGCAACTTTGGGCTTTCGGTTCAAAGTAGTTTGTTTGTCGAGGCAGTGACAACGCACCACTTCTGTTCCACTATGTCAGATAGACCCCGGGAGACGGGAGCCGAGAGCCAATTGGGACGGCTAGACTCTCCAAGTGGACTCGAGGACTCGAACTAACTGCGATTAAACTGACTGCAAGTGTCTCGAGTAAAGATGAAATTCGACCCTCCATCTCGATGAATCGTTCAGACGCGTGGACCTTTCATACCTCGAAGCCGAAGCTGTGAATACTGGTTGAGGACAATCTGCAAACGTTGTCTCGTCAAGTCGCAACCCCGAACGGGTTTATTGGGTATCCCTGGGACTGGGGTTTGGGTTCTGCTTTCTTTCACCCCCAAGGAAACATATTGAAGAGGTGAAGTTCTCTCGGTCTTGTCTGAACAGCACTCAGCCTTTCACAGAAACCGCGTGCTGACTCGTTCTTTCCGTTTAGGACCCTTTCTTAGCGCCGCATTCCCTTTCTCCAACGTCGGGACAATTCAAGCTCCTTCTTCCCTCTCCTTGTCTTTTGACAATCGAATCCTCCGTATTCACACTGTATACATTGCCGTATACTCGACTGCACCTATGAAGAGAGCACGGCTGGCTCTTCTCACCAGGCATCGATTACATGATCCCGAAGATTTCGTTCCCGGTACCACGACCTCCACAGGCTTTGAAACTTGAGCATCACGCCTTGACTGTCTTGTGATACTGTCTAGGCATCGATTGCTGGCCGTTTGAAGCAGAACAAGGGTTATAATGATGACCTGGCCGTCCGGCTATGAGGGTCATGGACGCGGCTAGATGGAAGGATCGATTCGACAACACTCCATGGTAAATACTCAGTTGGCAGTGCCTGGGTATTGGATTGAATACCACAACTCGGGGGGTTTGACATGGAACCAGCTTTTGATGGGGAGTCTGGCGTTGGTTTTGGTATGATATACGACCCAACCCAGCCCAACCCCTGGCTCTTTATGTCCTCCTCTGCGAGCATGATATGGCACCAGTCCTTTACACCAACGCTTTCGGGTATTGGCTATACGAAACACGTCGTTACTGCTGCAGTATAGCATGTCTTGAGTCCGGTGGACCATCTCAGTTTCCGTCACCTCCAGGGTATTTGCGGGGTTTTTATGGGGGCAAGTGGGCTTGATGGAGGTATTTCGTGGAACTGAACGGGAACGGGGACGGGTACGAGGATAGGAACGAAGGTAAGTGACCGGTAGTACAGTACGAGGCCATGGGCACCGTCACCAAACTATTCTTTGCGGACGTTGTCGTGGGTCGTCTTTGTGCATCAGTGATGCAATATATGTGATTTGATGTCGGTTCAGGTCAGGGGCGTGATGTCTGTTGATCTTGCAAGCCACGGAAAAGTCCGTATTTGAAGACCGGCTTCGGGTCGGATGTCAACTTGATCACACGGTCTCATCTTCACGGACTACAAGAACGTCGTGATCATCTGAGTCATACGCAACAAGGGGAGCATCGATCGGTGATTCGAGGCCGTTTCATCCGGGCCAAGTCGAAGATTGCTTTGGTGTTGTCGGGCTTTCGATGGGGGTCGTGATGGGCATCGACTGTGGCTCTGTGCACGGCAAAAAAAAACGTGTGGTCGTGTTTTCTAGGCACCCCGAGAACAAGCAACGCTATCATCATCCGCTATAGCTTGTGGGTGACATCCGATCTGTCCAAGTCAGTCATTACACAACACGGTCGGTAACCTTCCGAGGTAGGCAGTTGCCCATTTGGTCAGCTCGATGACAGGGGCAGTTTCCTCCTGTTGTCGTTTTCTCGTCAATATGAGGCTTTCTTGTCGGTAATGGTGATGTATCATGGGTAGGATAGATATGAGACTTGAGTGAGAAAGCAGGTGCGAGGTCTATCGCTTGACCCCTTCCACATCACTTGTCAGTAACCTTGGAAGGACCCCTGTCACCAAGCGGTGTCAGCCGGTTTTCCGGGTACAACCTCATCTTGAGAGTACACCGAGAGATTTTCCAGTTGCCACTTCTCCCTGGCAGGACACAAGCAGCCACCATAAGAAAGGTACGAAGTACGAAGTCTGCGGTTTCCTTCCCAAGGGGACGGAAAGACATCTTGGAAGGGAAAGCCCTATCCTCCAGCCCGTCCAATTGGATCCACCCATAACGAGGAAAATAGTTCCTGGCGAGGTTATTGGGGGCTCCACCAACACCAAGATTGGCATGCGCAATGAGCGTCAGACTTGCGTTCTATAATGTACACTGATGGCTAACGAGGAGTTTGGAGTCCGGACCATGCTCCGCCCATATGCGAATATGGCAGGGTATGTTAAGTCATGGATGTGAAGCCTCGAGAGAATGTTCTGTGATCGGGCCGGTACGGGTCTTCTTCAGGGTCCGGGTCTCACTACTGACCACCAATGCAGTGGCTGGAACCAGCACGAACACCATGATAAGGAGGGTCTTGATCTTGCTTTTGATATTGCCCTTGGCATGGGGACCCCGTTTCTATGTGCAGTGGAACCATCCCTGATGAGGATCCATGCGTCAGTGGTACCAAATGTTCCTAACCTAACCACCCGGACCAAGTCCTGTTGGTCTACTTGGGTAGTTTCCCATGTTGTCTCTTTGCATGGTGTTATTCTGTTTTCTTGGACGAATTTGTTATTCCTACGGCTCGATCAAGGGGAAATACATTTCCAGGGCGAGTAGATCTCCTATTGTTGACAAAACATAGAACATATAGCAGAACCCAGCAAGAGCCTACGCTACATCGATGAGGGGAGGAGAATGAGTCAGTGGCTCATCATAGTCCTGAGTTACCCAACTTTCCAGCCTCATGTCGGCCTCTCAGAGCATCAAGCCTGTTGCAAGGAAACCTGGCAACTTGGAAACCTGGAAGCCTTACGTAACACCCTTACGTGAACATGACAGGTCCCAGGGCTCCCAGGGCCACTGGGCAGATGACCTGACGATTTGACATTGATTTTAGGTTAGGTTCATTGTACCATGGACTCTAATAACCTTACTAACATGTCATATACACGGATGTGGGCTTTATTTCCAGCATACAGATATATGTCGATCTACCCACGTGTCTTAAACCCCAGTGATACTAATCAAGGGACCCCCAGTTGTCCTCTTTATCAATCCACTCCCGCCAAGGTTGATATGCAGCTCTCATGAGCCAAGCTCATACCTCTTGCCAGGTCGGAATCAAATATAAGAACAACAATTAACTACCAGCGATGCAAACCGATAGACTAATTACTCATTTCGACAACCTCACCTTACCTAATTTATACACCGTGTCATATAGGACTTATCCTGTGCATGCCAATGTATACAAATTCCACATTCCACAGCCACCCAAAAATGCTACTAGCGCAACACCTAAAAACAACCCTCCATTCCCAACGTACGCGTGAAATACTAATAACTAGCCCTGATCCCGCGCGTTGATTGTACATTCGCCTCCGACAACCATCTCGACAACCAACGCCAACCAACGACAAAAATCGACAACCAGCCGCCATCTATACACATAAAAACACAGACAAAAGAACCGAAAAACAGCAGCAACAAGTAAAAACAGAAAGACCAATTTAAACATGCATCTTTCCACCCTTCTCCTCCTCAGCGCCTCTCTCGCTTCGGCACAATACGGCCCAAGCCCAGAGGAACTAGCATACCTCAAGAACATCAATGGCGCTCATAACGACCAAAACCAAAACCAGAACCAGAACCAGGGCCAGAACTACAACCCCGATTACAATGGCAACTACGGCAATCACGACGCCGACTACGAAAACCTCGTCCCGAGTCCTCACACCCCAATCCAAGCCCCAGCATCATCGCCAACCCTGATCCACAGTACATTCGTGGTGCGCCCTTCCCAGGCATCCGTTGCTCCGCATCAAGCCCCGGCCCCTGGGTACGAGTACAATTACCCAACCCCGGCTGCCTCTAAACCACTTGCTACACAGCCAGTCCAGCAGGCTCCTGCTGCTGCTCATCAGCACCCGAGATCCGCTCCCCAAGGCAAGTCCCAGGATTCGCCTCGGTCCTATGGACCCCCCTTCGGCGCAGAGGACGAGGACGTGTCGGCCGGAGCATCGGGTGGTATTGCACCGATCAACCCGCTGAAACCTGGTTCGCAGGTTGCGCCGCCTCCGCTGTTCACGAACTCGAAGCATGGAAAGGATGAGGGGAATACTTTCTGTGTTGGGAAGTGTTTTGAGGAGGAGAGTGAGGCGAAGTGTGCGAAGCCTTATGTGAGTTTTTTCTTTCTTTCTTTCTTTCCTCCTACGTATGAGATGTAGATATGCATCTTGGTGGCGTGGTATCTGTGTGTATATGGGCTTGCTAACGCTTTTTTATTACTAGTCTTTGGCTGTCTATAAGCCGGCTAAGGGGTGCTATATGTGCTGCTTTACTTCTGATTTCTAGGGTTTAGACGTAGATATTGAGTTTATTGGATTGTGAGAGATGGATTTTCGGGTTGTTTCTCTATTGTTTCGATTCTTACTTATGCTTCTTTGTGAGGTCCATGGTCAATAGTTTAGTATTGCCTGCCTTTGTTAGAAGATATTATTTCTTTTTGTTATAATGTGTTTCTTCATTAGATGAATTAGGATAGGAGTGTGTAGACTAGGGTAGAAAGCTTCACCGGCGCTGAGATTGACTAGCCCTAATTTACACCACCGACCTATCAGCCTGAACTACATGGTATATTACGTGCATGCAGTACATCTGTACAGTAGATAAGCACCCTAGATCTGGTGGTAGATGTATCCACAAATAAATAAGCTTGAATTAAAGAACGAGACTAGTATTGCTTAATTTACTGACTCTCGGTGGAGAGGGAGATAGATGAAAATAATTCCACAAGGTTCATTTGATCTAGATACCAGAGATATCCGCATTAAGAAAGTCTATATTCGCTCGGATAGATAGTAGGGAATAAAAATAAGCAAAATCCATCAGATCATATCATTTTCGACGCTGAAGAGCCACATCTCGCTCAGACCCAGAACTCAAAGAAAGAAAGAAAAGAATAGACACGGGGGGCGCGAGAAATAAACCGAAAAAGAAAAAAGAAAAAAAAGAAAAGAGCAAAGATAAGCTCATCTGATTTTACGAGCCAAGTCCATTTTTCTTTGTTCAATTCAGTTCTTCACGCAAGTCTCGACGGGCCGGCCGCCAATACCCCGCGCCATGCAAATAGGAGCAGAGCGTTTCTCATACGAGCTATCTTCCCACACAGCACTGCTGGCCGGGAAGATAGACCCACTATCCGAAACACCGATGGGGCCGAGATCCTCATGCGCAGAAGCGATGTGCGGAACGACCAGCTCGACGCCCTTGGTAACGCTCGTACCGGAGAAGTACGGGTTGTGACGAGGGGGCAGCGGGCGAGCCTCGTACATGCTACCCAGGTAGTCGGAGGCGGTGCTGCTGAAGGACGAAGCCACGGTGGACGGGGTGTTTGTCAGGCTGGGCACGTGACTGTGGCTGTGAGCCACACCTCCGGCCAGGGCGGGAAGGCTGGAGCTGCTGCGTTGGACGGTGGGTCGGGAGAGCATGGGCTCGCCGGTGCCGCGGTGGAACTGGGAGAGATAGTTCCATGCTTCGGAGGATGCCAGGGATGAGGCGTTGCGCGTTAATACGGGCTTCCATTCGGTGGGGTCGAGATCTGACTTGGCATCATGCACGTGGCTGGGTATCCGCATGGTAGGGATGGAGTGGCTTGGCACCCTGGTTGGGGTCAATGGGGCCACGATTGTGCGTGGAGAGAGAGGGGGAGATGTGGGTGGTGTAGTGTTGGAAGACATTGAGGACATAGATGGGAGTGATGCTGAGAGTGGTTTGCAGGAGTCTTTGCGGCGGCAACTATATAGATTGAAAGGAAATGATAAGTATTCGAGTACCAAGATATGAATGAATGCCCCAAACAAAGATTTGGGAGAGGAATGGAGAGGATATCAATGGCTCTAAATATAGGCCGGGGGCGAGAGGGGGGACATTGTCACATACCTTTCGCTACAATATAACAAAGTGTTGTTGGGAACGGTAATTTGGTTCTCACACATGGCACTGGAATTGGGTCAGCTTTATGTCCATTGAAGAAAAGACCGGTGTATGGAACACAAATGACGGCAACAGGCATGTGAGGGAAATGATCCCTGCAGGATTCAAAGATAAGAGCTTTGGGTCGATCACATACCAAAAGTTCAAGAAACTGGCCATGTCCAATTCGATATCGTCCGTAGACGTCGATGGTTTGCTCGCTCCCTTTTGTCCCGAGCCCAATTTGGAGATGGAAACGTTGGCACTGGATGTCCCTCGTCGATGTAAAGCTGGACGAGTAGACTTGGACTTGGAGGCATGAGGAGAGGAAGGGGAGCGGCGTTGAAAGGGGGCTGTTTGAGTCATTGGTGGCGGTGAAGACTTTCAAATGCCTCACTATCTTATCACGAAGACTCTATCGCCGAGACTGGAGCCAGTGTGGAGCACAAGGACCCCTGGGGGAGCACAGACTTGAGGGATTTGTGTCCAAAGTATTGATTTCAACTGGAATGTGCCGAGTGGGCCGAGTCGGTGCAATTGGGAATACAAATGCTTGAGCAAAATAGAAGAAATCCCGGAGTATGTATAATTGAGGAACGTGGGGTGAAGAAAAGTAGATGCTGATAAGGTGTTAGCATCTGACACACACACAGCATTTGATGCAACGGGCTATCTTTAGCCTGTGAGTGGGGAGAGATAAGGTGGATATTCGAGATAAGGCGTGACATACCAAAAGGGAAATGTCGAAAGTCTATAAAGTTGCACTTGAGAAAGTGAAGAGTGACACAGGAATTAATTAAAGAGGGGAATGAATTGGAATATATATAGAATATAGAAAAATATCAAAATATAAAGTGGAGGGGGAAAAACAGCCCTGAAGGGCAGAAGAAGAGAAAGCGAAACGTGCTGTTGCGGTAGGATGAGACGATCACGTCTAGACTCCCCTTTGAAACGCAAATTCGATAAGTACCCGATAAGTCACTCCCGACGTCTTTGTAGGCATATTCCCGGCACAAGAGTACTTCTCGGATACTTCTCGGGTACTCCCAGGGTACTTGCCCCCTCGACACGCAATCCCCGATCTAGACCAGCTGAGTCACTTGTGACGAGCACCTTTAGGGCTGTCCACTTATAATTAGTTCTTTGTATCTTTGTATGGCATGTTTCAATGTCTTTGGATCTGACCTGTCATTGCCAATTCTCCACTTGTTCACTTCATTAGGGATGTTGCATTTTCTCATCTCCTCCTCTAAACGCACAAATTGTGCACTTCCAAGTATATGCATGCAGTAGCGCAGGGACCATAGCGGGGACCATATCCCCCGGAGGGGATCGGATCTGGCGTGATCGGTAGATTGACACCATTCCTCACAATCTACAACTTAATAACTTGTATACATTTTGTACATACCAATATACCATGGAAGAAAAACTACATTCTAAATGACGCCATAAATGCCTCGACGACTTCAAAAAGGATTTCATATAAACAGACCCAGATGGCGTGAACTGGTGGGTGTGAAATACATCATCGCCCCATTATTTACATATATACGTTTTGTACAAAGTATAGTCAAAAGATAATACTCCGTAAGAATACCTGCCGGCTACGGCGACAACCAAAATCGATCGAACAATCGAGAATCTCTGTGGAGATAGTATATTAAGTGTCACACACACACACACAGACACACAAACCCTGGACACGTCTACCTATCACGATATAGTGTTGCAGGGGCCTCGTCAGAGAGATGTGGGACTGCCTAGGCATCATTCCAGGCGCTGCTAATCGTCGATCTTCCGTGTTTCAGGTCTTTGGAGAAAACCGGGGCTTTCGAGAACAATTCCCGGAAGATATTCTTCAACTTGTTTACATCAGAAGATAACCTTCTTATTAGGAGTTTGTTTGTGGTCTTTTTTCCTCTTTCCCGTTTGCTTTCCGCCGGATCCCGAATTTGTTCCTTAGATGAGCCAGATCGGGGTAGAAAATGTCACAGGCCGAATTTGAGATTGATTTTTTTTTATAGTGGGGCCGGTGACATCTGTCAACATAGAATACATCATAAGAGTGAAGCTTTGACGTGGAAAAGATCGGTAGAGTCTTAGACTAATGTGGAGTAGAGATGATGCTGACGTTTTGGGCTATTAGGTCTCGATTCTATTCTGGGTATTTACGAAATTATCGTACAAATAATCACTCATGCTTTATCAATCTCCATAGGCTCTGGAGGCGCTCGAGTCGCGGCCGGGGTAGGCGTCGAAGGAACCTCGCCGTTGAGAGCCATTCTATCTATGCTCTTCCCTGTGATAGACTCGGCCAGGCCCTCAGCCTTATCAGTCTGCAGTTTTACTGTACCTGGACCCGGCTTGCCTGTAAAACGCTCGGGCACTCCGCGGGCAGCCTCGGCCGGGCCGACAAAGCATCCAAGCATCGAGCTCCAGATATACCCTTCCGACAGCAGACGGCGGATTTGGCCATATGCGTATGAATTGGCGTAAGGAAGAGCGGTGTCTGGATCACGGTAACGCGAAGGCAATGAGGTGATGACACAAAGCGATGACGAGATTTCTATTATGTGAGGTTAGCCTTAACAGATTCCTAAGAATGAAGCGAAATGATACGTACTGGTCAAACGAGCAGGTTTCTTGGCGTTGAAGTACATGCTGTATTTGCGATGGTTGGCGGTCGCATAATCAAAGTTTTCCAAGATCGTGAGACAACGCCCCGTATGCTCGATCACTGGAGGGGGTTCTGGAATCTCTGGCTGTGGTGGTTGTGCGGGTTCCTTCACCATTCCATTTGATAATTGTGATTCGGACTGTAATGTAGAGGGTTGGTTTAGGCTCTGGACTGGGCCATTTTCGGGCACCGTGGCTTGACCAGGTGCTGCAGTGGCCGGGGAGGCTTTAGGGGCCAGTGCAATCCCAGGGCTGATAGCAGTGGCGGATTCAACTGGCCGAGACTCGTCCACTGGCGGTTCTCGAACAACCGTCCCACCTGCATGTGATGTAGGCGTCTCTATGGAAGTCGGTTGGGCACCAGCAACCTGCGGAGTGGTCAAGCTTGTCTGGTCTGCTGATTCTGGAATCTTTTTATCAATCTTGGTAGAATCTGCAACCGCTGCAGCCGCTGGAGGTTGATCAATATCCATAGCATCGTCGTTCTTGGTGGGGGACGGTTCAGGCAATTTTTGAGTAGGGTCATTGCCCGCAGAATCTAATCTATGACGAGACGCTGGAATTTCCACAGCAAACGTCTTTCTGTCCGATTGTTTAGACGACTCCGAGGACTGCCTTTCGGTGGCGATGGATTGATCTTGCTCAGAGGGTGGTACTGGTGTATTTGCGTCCACCTCTGGAGCTTTGCTTTCCGTAGCATTGTCCTTGCTCTGCTCGGCAGGAGGTGTCGTGATTGTCTTCGTCTCTGAAGAGTCTACATCTGGCTGGCTGACGATCGCCCCAGAAGAGACCACGGGGGTGTCTGTATTCTCTGCAGTCGGAGCTGCGGCATTTTCGGGTGGCTTGTTTTCGGGCGTCTTTTGGTCTAACGTAGAGGAGGGAGGAGGTAGAGTGGGATTTGTTGGATTCGTGGGAGCAGAAACTGCATGGAAGTCCGGTGGCGGTTGTGATGTACCTGTGGTAGAGACAGAGGCGGGTCCAACAATGGTTGCAGACCCCAAGGCCTTTGCCTCTGCCGCAGCCTTCTCCTTATCTTCCTTCTCTTTTTTCTTCTTCCTCGATTCCTCCTTATCTGCCTTTGGTTTGATGTCGATCTTGCCCACTCTTGTGAGACGCCCGTTCGTCCATGTAGCCACACCACTCCAGTAGGAAATCACCGGGCCATCAAGACGGCGATTTTGTAGTGCTTCGATCCTCGCTCGTCTTTCGTCCGCCTTTCTTTTTTCCGATAGCTCCCAGCGGTTCAAACTTTTGCTATTCAGTCGTTCCACTCTTGCAGCCTCCGCAAGATGATCTTCCTGTGTCATCTCTTTCGGTTTCAAATGGGCCTTCCGCTTCTCTGCCTCCTTCATTGTAGCGATGATGCGGACTCGTTTCTCCTGGCTGTCCTTGAGACGAGCATGCGTAAGCTCCTTGTTGACCATGGTCTGTCGACGCGATGATTGCCGAGTAGGCCCATCCTCCACCGTGGGAATCCACGAGATGCGCTCCGACTTTTTCTTCGGACGAGGAGCGGCGGACATGGCGGATGGGGCGGTCGGATCAATCTTGACTCGTTTGCGCAAGGTCTGGAACCGGAGGTCATTCTGGGCTCTGCGCTTCTTGCGCTCGTCTTTTTGTAGTTTCTGTTCGCCCTCGTAGTCGTTCTGCGCGTTCGGCCCTTGGTCTTCGTCCTCGTCCGACGATTCAAGCAACTCATCCTCTGCGTCGGGGTCTACCACATCCGCAAACTCATTATCGTCTTCGACTTCTTCAAAGAGAAGCGCCAAGTCATCATCCGCAGCGGCCTCAAGAAGGGCAGACATGTGCAGTCCCGCGGTACTTCGTTTCGCGCGCCCTTTGACCAATGACTCCACGGGCATATCCTCTTCCTCCGATGAAGGAAGCCCAGACGAGGGGTCTTCTTCCATAATATCGGCCATGGTGTTACTGGGGTGGCAGGTGCCTTTAAAGTGGACGATTAAGCATCGGACGCGAGAAGGGGACGCGCGCGCGACAAACTAGGCCTGAATCGCGTACCAATGATCAGCACAGATTTGGAAAACTATAACATATAGAATATGGATTCTGCCACACGTTTAAATATGAGGAGTGGAAGTGATGGAAAGATACTGTTGCGGGCAAGTTGACAAGGAGAGTGGCTTGAACAGGTAGTGGCGCGAAAGAAAAGTTGGTGCCTCAGGCGAGCAGAAATGGTCTGACCAATGGTCTTGACTAACGTGTTTACATCGACCTTGAAGCAACGACACAAGGTTTCTCGGATAGTTCATTTGGTCCTACCTTCATTGCATAATGACGGATACTACTCCAAACTAATATCCTAGAAATGACCATCCATCTTATTATGTACCACGATGCCATGAAGCCCCCGGTTCGTCCGCCATCCCGAATGTTTCTGGAAGCTTGGCGAACACCCTGATGATCCAAAAAGCTCCCTGGAGTTCATCAAGCTAGCTATGTAGCAGTCGATAGATCCAGTCTGGTCTAGTTACGTCTCCTAACACAGCCACTATTGACCAGCCCAAGAGGGCTCTAGGCCTGACGCCTCTGGTAGGGAACAAGGACGAGGACACGTACCTGACCCATATCCCTTGCGCGCAACCAAAACACAGTGTTTTGTGGTTTTCATGGTTTCAAACCCTCAGTCAATTCAATGTTTTCCTTACATGACCGATTGCATATCCCATACTCCAGGACGATATCTTTGCATTCGCGATGAGCCTTCATCCATATCCTGTCAAGGATTCAAGCGTCGAGACATGACGCACTGGAATGCGGGGCTTTTTTTTCGTTTCCACTCTTGTCTCTCTTTTCGTGGCCATGCCACGAACGCTTTTCTTCCGACAGAACTTTGAATTGGACTTTCTGGAGGGAATGCTGGGTCCTAAAGTTCTTGTCTCTGTACTAAACATCCATGGATATACCTCTTTAGTTTTGTTGATATCTCCCCATATCTAACCGGAATAGAGTCTGCCTGAAATCAATGACATCGATGGGGCTGTGCCATTTCCAAACGCTTGGAGGATGCCGATTCCCGATATTTATTCCCGTTTGGATGTTCGGATGTTTTGAATGTACAAGACGCATTATGGGAGTACTTCTGGATATCCGTCTAGGTACTTATGTACCTTGGATATGCCAGAAATTGATAGAAAATGAAACCAACCATAAGAGTCATAGCGTAAATGGATCCAATTACATTCAATCATTCAGTCATATCCATATTTTAACCCAAAATTCATCTGAATCAACAATCGAATTGTGGGTGAAGCTGAAGGAGGGCCCTCCACCAACCACAGCCATCTTCCTCGGGCATCCGGCCAGCTCCCCAACATCTCTTCTCCTTCTTTTCATCTCCCCTTCTCATCCTCCCTTTGACTTCTTTCTCACGTCTCTTTTTTTTTTCCTTTGGCTTTCTGCATGCTTAGGGTGAATTCAACTTTCGGTTAGTATTGAATGACACTCTCGCGAGCGCAACACTAACTCACTTCCAGCCACCTTGATCCCTTCGGACCCGGATCATCCTTTCCATCTTTCATTTCTCACTTGACGCACTTTGTGCCAGACCATCCTTGTGAATTCGCCGTGTTTTTGAGCCTTTGACGACCATAGAAAACGGACTTGTTCTATTTTCCTTTTTTTTTTTCTTTAGCTCAAGTCGATTGCTTTGGGGCACTCGCAGATTGTCATACACCCCGAGCAAACGGTGAGATTATCATCAAAGACCCTCAACACTGCACAGTGGTGCTTGCACTCGGAAAGCATCGGACTCGGTACGAAATATTCCTATAATTCATCTCAACTTTGTGGAATTGCTTTGTCGACCCCTCCCGCTTTGCGACCCCCCGATAGCAACACATATATTTCGAACATCAACTAATTTCGCGTTCTGTTTCTAGTGTCCTCGATATTTCACTCTATCCTTATCCCATGATTACTGTCTCGCACTTCTGAACGATCAAGCTACATTTAATTTCCGACTTCACACCGTTTTGGCATTCGCGCGGAGGTCATACTTTCGAAGAGATTCGGGCACTGCCTTGCAGAAGGCATAAAGTGATAATCCATAATGTTGCCGGTTTCGCGACCTGACGGTCAGATGAATTTCAATTACATCCCAACCACCCAACCCATGTCGGGTACCTCGACGGGGCGCAGCTCTCCCAGTGAACTGGCCGGGTCTGGGAACCCAAGAATGCCATTTGGACCTTCTCCGGGGTCCATTGGCGGTTCGAGGCCGGGGGCTGGCTCCCCTTCTCATGATTTGGCATCACGTCTATACTCGAAGCGGTAGGTTTGCTTCCTATGGGACATGAAAACGCGACTTTGGCTGACATCTTGACTCTTCTCGCAGAGCCCGTGAAATTCAAGCGCAAGAAGGCATTTCTCCTAGTATTTGGGGACCTCCTACTAGCGGCCATTCAACCCCGCTTCGCGAGAATATTCCCGAATCGCCGAGTCAAGATAACTTCCCCGATCTGATGCCTACCACCAATGGCTCAATGGACAGCCCTGGTCGCCGAGCTCGCGCTGGAACGGTTCCATCTCGTTTCCCTCCAATGGGCACACTGAATGAGATGGATCTTCAGCAGCCTTATATCCCGCAGACTTCACGGCCAACACCCTCAACTAGTCCCTTTAGGCCTCCTGGCGTTTCCGGCTTAGATACAAGTTCCAAGGTCGCGAGTACAACTAGTGTGCCCAACCCGGCATCGCTATCTCGCCTTCGGGCTGGTTCGATGCCGCAAAGAAGCAACTTCTTGGGAGGTGGCGGCCCCTTCGGCCCATCGTTGTTTTCAACCAACTGGTCGACGGGTCGTGAGAGGGCCACAACTTTAACCAGCATTCGATCTTCGGAAGGGCCGACTTCGCCTAGCCACTCTTCTTTCTCGAGGGATGGACTTGCGGACACCGATGTGAAGACCTTGGATTACTTGGGGCTTGCTGAGACCCCTCAACAGGGAATGTCCTCTCTTGCTCGTCCCTCGATGGAAGCGTTGATGCAACAGCAGCAGCAGCAACAGCAAGCTTCTGCGCTGCCGCCACTCCTGGCTGAGTTGGCGATGATGAAGAACAATAATCGATTCCGATCATACTCTGTCAATGCTAAGGAGAAGTACGCGGATGACGAAGATCTTGAATATGAGAGCCGTTACTCTCAACTTCCCTCCGGCACTATGACGCCAACTGCCGCGGCAACTGCCGCGCAACTTGCCGCCACACAGGCCCAGATTCACCAGCATAATCTCGCTGTCCAGGCTTTCGCCAGCCATGCCTCTGTTAGCAGACCCCGGGCGCGAACTGCTGGCATTTTGGAGGCACCTCCCCAGCGATCATCCATCCGCAACTACCTCGCCACACCTTCCCGCCTTGACAACAGCTTCAGTGCTGCTGACCTGCAGATCCCCGAGAATGGTGAATATGACGAGTTGTCCGAGGCAGTTCAACTGATGCATCT
This sequence comes from Penicillium sp. CMV-2018d, assembly GCA_028827225.1. Taxonomy (NCBI): domain Eukaryota; kingdom Fungi; phylum Ascomycota; class Eurotiomycetes; order Eurotiales; family Aspergillaceae; genus Penicillium; species Penicillium hesseltinei. Next base: position 1,160,843 of record JAPZBW010000003.1, read on the forward strand.
CGGCGGTAACGGTATTCCAGCCATGGGTGGCCGACAGGCCGGCGAAATGGCAGATGAGAACAACCAGGATGGGCCTACCCGGGCACTCTGGATTGGTAGCATTCCCGTCTCCACTACTGTCACGTCACTAGAGGCCATCTTTGGCATGTATGGAAAGATCGAGTCGACTCGTGTTCTAACCCACAAGAACTGTGGGTTTGTCAACTTTGATCGCCTTGACAGCGCCGTGCAAGCCAAGTCGCTGCTCAACGGCAAAGAGATTTTCCCAGGCGCAGGCCCCGTTAGAATTGGTTATGCCAAAGTTCCCGGTGCATCAGCCACCGGTACTCCTGGTGCAAATGGCATCCAGTCGTCTCCAACCCCTGACCAAAACTTCAGATCAAATCTTGCAACGGCAGATGGGGCGGCTCGAGCGGACAACGCTAACGTTATCCCTCAGATTCCTGCTTTGGCTGATCTGTTGCCTGAGATGGTGCAAATCGTGCAAGAATTCGGCGCAAGCGAAGATGACTTGAAGAACATCACGGCAAGCATCCAGACTTCCATCGCGTTCCAGGCTTTCGAGGATGAAATCCCCTCGGTCCAGGAAACGAGCCAGTCCCGGATGTTCGACGCCCCTCGTCTCCGTGACATCCGGAAGCGCATTGATAATGGCGCATGTTCGATCCAAGAGATTGAGGAGACTGCCGAGGCCATGCTTCCTGAAGTTGCAGAGCTAGCGTCCGATTACTTGGGCAACACCGTGGTTCAGAAACTGTTTGAATTCTGCTCTGAATCTACCAAGGAACAGATGCTGTCTCACATTGCACCCCATCTCTCCGAAATTGGTGTTCACAAGAATGGAACTTGGGCTGCGCAGAAGATCATTGATGTCGCGAAGACTCCTGGGCAGATGCAGTTGATTGTTGATGCCCTCCGCCCTTACACTGTTCCTCTTTTCTTGGATCAGTATGGAAACTATGTCTTGCAGTGCTGCCTGCGATTTGCCAGCCCCTTCAATAGCTTTATCTTTGAGTCTATGCTCAGCCGCATGTGGGAAATCGCCCAGGGACGTTTCGGCGCCCGCGCGATGCGGGCCTGTCTCGAAAGCCACCATGCCACCAAGGATCAGCAGCGGATGCTTGCATCTGCTATCGCTCTTCACAGTGTGCAGTTGGCCACTAATGCCAACGGAGCTCTTTTGCTGACTTGGTTCCTTGATACGTGCACATTCCCTCACCGCCGAACAGTGTTGGCCCCGAGACTCGTGCCTCACCTTGTTCACCTCTGCACCCACAAGGTCGCCTACTTGACTGTTCTCAAGGTGATCAACCAGCGCAACGAGCCGGATGCTCGCGACATTGTTCTGAAGGCACTCTTCTTCAGTCCCGGCGATGAAGTTTTGGAGAAGATCCTGAGCGACCAGACATCTGGTGCGACTCTGATCTTCAAGGTCTTGACCACCCCGTTCTTTGACGAGTCTATGCGGACTGAAGTCGTGAAGAACGTGTCTAAGGTTCTTACAAAGCTCAAAGCTTCCCCAAGCCAAGGCTATAAGCGTCTGATGGATGAAGTCGGCCTTTCCTCACGAGGTAGCGGCCGGGAGCATCACCATGGACGTGAGCACTCCACCCCGGAGAAATCGCAACACCGCCAATCCTCTCGCCACGGAAGCACAGGCTATCCAGCCCAACCGGCTATGGACAGACAGTATAACGGGCAATTTACCCCCAACGCGTTTGGACCGAACCCCGACAACCGTCCTATCTCCGCCGACCAGTCCAACCCCCCGCCCCTCGATCCATACTCCAGCAACGGACTCGGAAACCACTTGAACGGTCTTGGCGGTGCAGGCCGATACAGCCAGGAACCGCTGAGCCAGCAGCAACTGCAATACCAAGCCTTCCTCGCCGCACAGGCTCGTGGCGTTTCCACGGGCTATCCTGCCATGCCAGGCGCCAACTATGGCTACCCAGCTGGTTCGCCTGCTGTGGATAACCTGCGATCTATGCAACCGCAGCAGGCTCCCCCGCTGTCCACCGGACCGAACCAGATGCTTCCCCAGAACACCTACCAACAGTTCAGCCCCGTTGGCAACCCTGCCCAGATGTATCAATACCCTCCGCAATACTACCCCCAGGCGCAGCCTGTGCAGGGGCAGTCGGGCGGAGGCCGACGTGGACGGGTGAGTTCATTTTCGGATCGTCCCTAAACCGTGTAATGCGGCAAATACTAACGTACATGCCTTTTTGCGCCCAGCGTTGATCCCATCTTCGCGTATGATTTCTAATCGATCTGCCTTCCCATCTACATGTATAAATTTTCTTGATCATCTTATCTTCTATTTTTTTCTCATTTTTGAAGTTTCTCATGGAGACCAAGCGGGTTTATCTAGCTACATGTTATGATTTCACTGTCCTATCTCTTCGCCCTGATCGGACGCTGGATCGCCGGCAGGGGAGAATCGGACCCGGGAGAGGAACTGGATGCATGGGGAATCGGTGGTGAAAAAGTCTTGTGTCTCTTCTGGGTGGAGGCCCAGTTTTGTATCTTCAGCGTTTTTGAATGACCTTTGTATCTTGTGATCTTACGATAGGACTTTTTTTTCTCTTCTATTGTTTTAAGATCGAGGTTTTGGCTGCCTAGTGGAGCATAGTGAATTGATGCAGATGTGAAAAGAGATTATATCGTAGTGAATGTAAATAAATCGAATTCAATCGAAACGAAAAAGAATCAACTTTGTATGAAAATCCCTCCGATGTTGAATTTATATGAGGCTGAGAGCTGAAACCTCCACAACTACCCGGTGCAATCCGTCACTTATTTCCACCATCACCAACAAAAGAGATACAAGGTCAGAAATGAACAATAGTACCCAAGAGGAGACTGCGATTCTCTTCCAGGATACAAATATATACCTGCTTGACATCCCACATTCAATTGCGCTCGCGCAAGAAGGAAGGCCACCACCACACCAACAACCAGCCCCAGAATCCGGTTCGGGAACAGAAAAGAGCAGACGCAGAAATACACTGAACCTACTTTCATGCTCGCCTATAAAAGAGCCATTCCCCTCTACCGAGCCTAAAAAGCCAGCTGCTCTCGCCAGGCTCCTCGACACCATTCCTATCTCTGAGAGGCGGTTCCACTCGGAACTGATACTGCCACTCGTAAGGGATTCCCTCGAAGCTATCAAGGCTGGATTTTCCCATGATCGCCGATGGTGCAAGGCTCGAGCTGTGCCTAGTGAATCTGAAACTCATGATCGCACAGCGCCGAATCAGCATCCACGGAAGCGTCGGAGGGGAAACGATTATACGCCCTTAGAGTCTGCGCCAGATGGCCATATCCCGACTGGAAATGAACCACCAATGATTCTATCGACCACCTCACCGAATGACTTTGAAGTCTTATCAGATCTTGCCATTGTGAAGAATCCATCACCAGAGCCTGCAATACTCAGGGTTGGAAGCGGGCACGGTGATGAAACACATCCTCCTTGTGAATATCTCATCCCACCGGAGTCTAGCTTCGTGCTTTGTACACTACCTCTATTCGAAGCCGAAGTCGACCGTCCATCTACATCCAATAACTACCCCATCCCCGGACTTCCCCATCACCAGAAATTCAATCTCATCCTCATGGACCCGCCCTGGCCAAACAAATCCGTGCGACGCAGCAAGCACTACCAGACACATCACTATTCCGAGATGGATGTGCTCACCGAAGGGCTACGAGATATACTCCGTGTACACTCGCGCGACCCGAAAACAAAGCAGGGGCTACATCCATCTGGACCCCACCAAGAACCCGCGATCCAAAGCGAACAGTCTATAGCGGCAATATGGATCACGAATGCGGAAAAGGCCCGACGAGCAGCATACGGGGCCTTGAGCGGCGCAGGCTTTTGTATCTGTGAGGAATGGATCTGGGTCAAGACTACGTGGGACGGACAACCGATTTCAGCACTGGACGGTCTTTGGCGAAAACCGTATGAGATCCTTGTCATTGGCCGCAAGAGTGGCCATGATGCCAATGTCAACGCTAACGGTGACACACACAATACACCGCCCCTGTCTCAGATTGATGATCTGACACGGGTGAGTGAGGCCATTACAACGAGACGAGTCATCGCTGCGGTTCCGGACTTGCATTCTCGAAAACCGAACTTGAAATCTATTTTTGAGGATGTGTTTTTCATGGAGGATGGTCAACTCCAGGAGTATTCTGCTCTCGAGGTGTTTGCGCGCAACTTGACGGCTGGTTGGTGGGCTGCTGGTAATGAGGTTCTCCGGTTCAATGCTCGTGAGTGCTGGGTCGATCTTGGGAGTGAGAGGCATGCAGACCTACATGAATGTGCATAACTATGGAGATCAGGTTTTTAGGTCGGCCAGATGCGTTACGGGTGATTTCCAATGCTGTCAATAAGCGGGGGTTACCTATTGACTCAGCACTTATGTGTAGGTCATCCATGATACATACTCGGTGCAGGTTGTATATGTATGGTGCTTACATATGTACATATTTTGTACCTACGGAGTACATGCTAGGAGTGGTCCTATGAGCTAGCACACCGCATCGATATTCCTTACAGGGGGCCAAATTCCCCGATCAGCGCGGCGGCCTTCCGCGCTGACAAAAAATTTCATATTTTTGATTAGAATGGCGAATGCAACAATAACTAATAAAATGGCATCTTCAATTTCTATCACAATACATATCATCTTTCAGCAAACGTGGGGGAAAAAGACTTGCTCTTAGACTAAGTGTGTAAGTTGACAGTGTAACCCCCTAAACCTGCCGAATTCAGCCTCATTGAATAGACCGAGTTTTCCAATTTCCGTGGAAGGTCTTTCAGAAATGGCGAAAGATCAAGAAAATGGTGCAAATGATTCAGTCAAGATTTCGGAACGTCCCAAATGCTTCAACAGTACATTCCAAGAAGTTCTCTTCGTCTTAACTGCCACGATGGCCATTGGCCAGCAGTCATTCTTCCAGGGCTGTATTGTGGGAGTAACCGCATCGATTGGCAAGGATTTACATATGAATTCGGCTGAAATCACTTGGATCAATGCTGGTGCTTCGTACGTTCTTCCCACATTTTTGAGTTTCCCTCGATCTTGATCTGATCTTGATCTTGATCTCTTCCCATCCCTATATATGTTGTACATCCTTCAACATACATCACACACACCACATAATACACCGACTAACCATGCACTCAACAACAGCCTCACAAGCGGCGCCTTCCTACTCACCTTCGGAAAGCTAGCCGACATGTTCGGACGCAAGGTCCTATTCATAATCGGTATGGGCGGTTTCACCATCTCCCTACTCATCGCCGGCTTCGCAACAAACGCCATCTACATGGACGTCTTCTCTGGAGTTCTAGGTTTATTCGCAGCCGCCGTCGTCCCACCCGCTGTCGGCGCTCTAGGCGCTACTTACGAGAAACCCTCAAAACGCAAGAACCTTGCCTTTGCCTGCTTCAGCGCGGGAAATCCGCTCGGTTTTGTCGGCGGCATGATCATCTCTGGTGTCGCGGCGCATCTGTATAACTGGCGTGCTTCTTTCTGGGCTCTTGCTGTTGTCTATGCTATATTTACCGTTTTGACCGTCTGGACGGTGCCGGCTGATGGCTTTGCTAGGACGCCTTTGAGTGTTCAAGCTTTGAAGCAGTTGGATCTTCTTGGGATGGGGTTGGTTGTTGTTGGGTTTGCGTTCTTTTCGAGTTCGCTTTCGTATGTTTTTCTCTTTCTTTTTTCCCTGGTGAATTGGGTACATATCTTTTTGGGATACCTGCTGACTATTTCTATACGTAGGCTGGCTGCAGATGCTCCAGATGGCTGGAAAACGGGATACGTCCTTGCTCTGTTTATTGTGGGATTTTTCCTGCTCGTGGTGTTTCTGTATTGGCAGTCCGTTGCTACAAACCCTCTGATGCCTCTTTGGGTCTGGCGAGATCGTAACTTCTCTCTTGTATGTGTGTCCACTTTTTCAAGATATACATCCAAACTAACTGTTCAGCTTATTGGAACTTGCTCCCTTGGCTTCATGGGTTTCTCGGCCGTCAGCTTCTTCCTTTCCCTCTACCTTCAAAACCTGAAACATCTGTCTGCCCTTGAGATCACCGTCCAGCTACTCCCAATGGTTGTCAGCGGTGTGTTGGTCAATGTTGTCTGCGGTCTGGTCCTGCACCGCATAAGCAACACGATATTAACCGGCATCGGAGCACTGGCCTATACAGCCTCGTTCCTTATCCTGAGCTTCATGAAGCAGGAAGCTAGCTATTGGGCATTTATTTTCCCAGGGCTAGTTCTTGTCGTTGTTGGTGCTGACATTCAATTCAACGTCACAAATGTACGCTCCACCCCTATGTCATTTCCATTCCTTGTTGGGAGTATTGACTAACTTCATATAGATGTATGTGATGTCCACTCTTCCGCCATCCCAGCAATCCGTCGCCGGCGGTATCTTCAACACCGTCATCAAGTTGTGTAGCAACCTGGGCGTTGGTATTGCTACTTCTGTGCAGAGCTCGGTCGCTCTTCGTATGACCGCCTCCACGCCTGCGATTCGGCCTTACCTCTCGGTTTATTGGTTTGCGGCTGCGGCTTCGGGGGCATCTTTGCTTTTGGTGCCGTTCTTGACAATTGATAAACAGGGCAACTCTGTCCCGCAAAATGAGCAGTTGGTTCCCGAAGCGGAGGCTGGCGAGAAGACAGCTGTTCCTTCTAATCCCGATTCTGGTATTTCTTCTACTGTTGATATCACCGAGCACGGGACGAGATAGCCTACTGGGTTGACCTTTTTAGTCTCGAAGAGAGTCGGCATTGGGATTGAAGAGGAAAAATGTGTGGCGATATCTGAAATGTCACAGCTCGGGTATATCATAACTATTCTTTCGTCGGAATGCCAGACACAGACACATATCATTAGGTGTACTTAATAACATACCACTGCCTTCAAGGCACAGCTCAAGAAAGATATACTAGCTATCTGAATACCAGATCCAGAAACACCCTCGAAAAGAACTAAGCCCATCCCTAATCCATCCTACTCTAATCAAACAAAGGCCCCAAACTAACCAAACTAAACCTCAAATCCGGATTCCCACCCTGCGCCTCCATCTTCAAAAACCTCCTAACCCCCAACTCCAACGCAGCCTCACTAAGCGCATCCTCCCCATCCCCAAGAACCCCCCTGGCCAAAGGCCCCTTCCTCCTCCCATCCAACTCCCAAAGCGTCCCATCAACCCCCCTCACGAAAGCAACAAAATGCAAATCAACATTATCCTCCGCCGCCGGCGCCGCCGTATCCCCCAGCTTCGCCGCATCCGCATGCGCACTCTCCAACGCCTTACTATCATACAGCAGATCGGCGCGCTGGATGGGCTCCCGTGACTCCGCTTCCCGGAGCAAGATATCCAAATCCGAGCCGGCGATGACATGATTCCGGGCCTCGCCGTTTGAAACCGCGTGTAAAAGTCCGATCAGTCCACATGCGTTCCGGATGGTTTGTTTGAACCACATTACGGGCTCGGAGGGACCGGAGCCTGTGTAGGTTGGTTTGGAGGCATCCTCGCTTTCGCGGGAGGCTTCGTAGGTTTGGGAGACGGGGAAGACGAGGAGGAGGGCTTGGGAGGGGCGGGGGACGAAGGCTAGGAGGTCTGGCTCGTCGATGGAGAATACATCGGTGAAGCCTAGGGTTGGGGCGAGGCCTAGTTGGTGGACTAGGTGGGACATTACTTCTGGGTTGTTTTCTGGTGAGGGGTTAGTTTGGGGTTTGGGGGATGGGGAATGAGGGGAGGGACGGACCTAGTGGCACGAAGGCCTTTTGGGTGGCTGGGACATCGACGTGTGCCATTGTGTGTGATGTTTGGTTGTGGTTATGGTTATGGCGATGTTGTATGTCTTTGGGATAAGGTGAGGTTTGAGAGGGGGGAAGGATCGAAGGATTGCGGGGGTCCGTTAGCTTCCACGTTTCCTATGGGGGCCGATATTAATTGCTCTAATTGTAGCTTAAATTGATTTTGATTGTACTTTAATTGAGCTTTGACAGTTGGATATACTCTGTACGCTTATGATTGACTAGAAAAGAGATGGATGAACTGAATTAATATGAAATATAAGAGTTATATATCTGTCTCTGGGTGTACTTGCCTATTGGAGTAGAAATGACCTTGGAAACCTGAAAAACAAGGTTGGTCAGGCAGAACATGTTTGCAGTGTCTGTTTGCAGTTTGCACGTGTCCCACGTTCAACGACATCCAACGATATTAATAGTACGGAGTAACTACTCCGTACCAAGATCCAACCTCCTAAGTTAAAATTTGACACTTCTGCACTGACCTGCTAAACCAAGATTTGGCTCACCTAACGTCCAAAAAAGGAGAATCACCGAGGCACTACTAGTTCCCAACTCCCCGCTGTTAGGCGGAGTGAACAAGTAAGAGTGGACGACAACAGGGTTATGACAAACCCACACGCTAAATAAGCGGATCCTGAGAAAGCCATTGTCTCCTTAGAAGACACTAGTGCATGCCTGCATACCGTTAGCCCGGGCCTGATCATGATCGCCACTCTGCCTACTTTAAAAGACCAGATAAAAGAGCGGCCAGTCCTTCTGAAAACATCTAGTGTCCACTAGTAAAGGGATTGGCACACTGAGTTCCCGTGTCAATTTCGGGGAGCTCATAATAATGGGAACGGTCAACACCAAGCTACACTTTCTAGACCCAACGCCATGGTAGCTTTCGCACCCCTCTGCCGAAATTTCCCAAACCGGCTCTCCTGAAACCCTAGTGGAATTCCTTACGCCGGAATGTCCGCTTTTCCCGTCTCACTCCCACATGGCATGCTAGGTACTTTTACCACCTTGCAATCATATATTGCTGAATTAATATCCTGTATGTTGTATGTTTGCATGACTTGACGGGGAATACATTCTAGCTCCTATTCAACCCACTTTACCTGCATGAACACAACAATGAGGTGTGCCGTGTCGTCGATCACCTCAAGGTTAGCTTAGCGTTGTTTTTTTTTCCCTGGACCAACAAAAGCCGGGCCGGCCAAGGGCCAAAAGGCTCTAGTTCTTCTGTGTTAGCCCCTGTATTTTGTACGTAGATTTTTGCGGGTCCTGTCGGGTCGTGACAGGAGAACGTTCTTATTAAGAATCCTGCTCCCCCACACATTTGAATCCTTCCCGGCATGACAAGCCTTTGCCGATATGACCGATGAACATCAAAGAAAGACGGCGGTGCAGACCATCGCCGCGGTCTTCCTGCCTATCGCCACCATCACGGTGATGCTGCGCATCTATGTGCGTGGTTGGATCGTAAAGGCATTTGGATGGGATGATGGGGCTATGGTAATATCATTGGTATGCTCAATCTTGAATCCTTCTCGATCTTCCCAAACCTGTTCTTGTGGAGTTTATACCAGAAATCTAACAAACTCAATCTAACCACAGTTATGCTACGCCATGTTCTGCGGCACCATGATCGGAGGCACGCTTTATGGCACAGGTTATAAGCTCGAAAACCTCGAGGTCGAAAATCGCATCACCGCAATGAGGTACTGGTGGCTGTGCGAGATCGCCTACTGCTTCGCCTCGGTTGGATGCAAGATCTCCGTCTGCATCTTCTTAATGCGCATCACTATAAGACCCCTCCACATCTGGATCCTCTATATCGTCATGGCCTTGACTGTCATAGCAGGCCTGATTTTCATGTTCCTCATGCTCCTCCAATGCAGGCCACTGGAATACTTCTGGACGAAGCTGGCCTACGATCCTAATATTATAGGAACATGCATGGATATGAAGATCATCGTTATCATGACCTACATTTACAGTGTAGTTGCCGCATTGTGCGATTTCACCGTCGGCATCTTGCCCATCTTCCTCGTCCGCAAACTTCACATGAAGCGCCAGACCAAGATCGCCGTCATGGGAATCTTAAGCATGGCTTGCATGTATGTTTTGTTTTTTCCATCTCGAGTTTCCATTCTTCCAGATCACTGACAAAAGATTACATAGTGCTTCATCCGCGGTTATCATCCGTTTCCCCTTCGTCTCAACATTCTATGACCCCGACTTCCTCTGTAGGTTCCTACCCTCTCCGAATGATACATGATACACCAAGACATGAAGAAAACTAACCAAATCCCCCATCATTCTAGACGCAACATACCAAATTGCCGTCTGGTCCAACGTCGAAGCAGGCCTCGGTATTACAGCCGGTAGTCTCGCAACCCTCCGACCACTCCTCCGTATCTGGACTGGCTCCCACACAGACCCATACTACTCAGCTGGATTTCCCGGCGGACGTTCACGGTCTGCCTCGCGCCCGTTGGGAGGAGCTGAAAACCGTCCTTTTCCTTTAGGTTCGCTGGATGACAGCGGGCAGTCTCGCTTGAGACCCGATAAGCTTGCTGTCACTGTCACGACTATTCAGAGCAAGAGAGACGATCCTGAAGATAACTATTCCACGAGCCCGAGTAGCAGCGAGGAGAGGTTGACTATTGATCGGCCTTCGCCTCGATTGCCTGATATGGGGTTGGGGATTCATCGCACGTTTGAGGTTACGCAGACTTCGACGGAAAGGGATGATGCTGAACGGATCATTGTACGGGAACATGTATGATTGAACAACGTATAGATATGACTTAAAAATGCATATATTAATATCTTATTACTCTTAAATTGTTCGTTCTTTTCAGAGGCTGGTATAATGTAATGCTTTCTGGTTATACGGATAGCGTTGCAGTCATGAAGAATGGGTTGTATTTGATTCATTCAGTCATTAGAGAGCTTTTGGTCAATATGTATCTGAGATAGCCTCAAAACAACTCCCCTCTATTGGCCAAGCTGTTTACCCTGCTTCAAAGGCTGGAAAATATCCGTCCACAGCTCACTAGCCTCACCCAGGAAGTAAGTCAAATCAACATCAGCCAGACTAGGATCCCCATCTCCAGACAAAGTCTCAAGCTGCGAGATCAAGTTCTCCAATCCAAAAGCCTTACCCGTTGCCTGTGTTGCACCAGCTTCGAGCATAACATTGACAACATGGATATGGAAATGGTAGTAAGTCGGTTGATCTGCGATGATTCAAAGTCAGCAAAACATTCCCCATTCCCTCCCATAATATCCAATGGAACACAATTGCAGCACACAATACAACAACCCAAAACAACTCACAATGAACATAAAGCTTAATCTGATCCTCCTCCAAACCAGGATACATAGAAACCGTAGCCTCAAGCACCCTCTCCCTCAAATACTTCAACCAAGGCACAAAACTCTTCCTAAGATCCCTCAAACTCCAAATATCCCTCCTCTGCACCAAAGCCAACAAATGCAACGACCCCATACTCTTCCGATCCCAATTCAAATCAGGCAACATCAAAAACCCATCCCCAGGCCCGTGTCCCTCATCCCGCAGAATAACATCTTCCTGCTCAGTCCTGCCTTCCAGAATATTAAACACCCAGCCCAGTTGTCCTTCCTCGCGCTTCGCTTGCATGTACGGCCGCACGTGCGTGCGGTATATCTCCGCCGTCTCGGTTACCATGCGCAGCGGCTGGTCGGAGTACTTCTTAATGTGTCGGGCGGTGCAGGGCCAGATGAGGTTGAGTTTTAGGTCATGTTGTGGGTTGGCGGCTTCGGCGGGCGTTGGGTTGTTGTTGTTGCCGCTTGATGAGGCCAGGTACCACCGGTAGATGTCGTTGTCGCCTAGGTTGTTGATTCGGGAGATTGCGGCGTGGAAGGCTTGGAGTACGGCTAGGGATTCGGTTGCGAAGGCGGCTCGCTCGGCTACTAGGATGCCTTGTGTGTTGTCGATTGTGCCTAGGAGGGCGATTCTTCGGCCGTTTTGGTCTGGAGGGGGGGGCTTTTTAGTCTTTTGGTTGCGGGGTGAATGGGGGGATGAGGCGGACCTTGTTTGAGGAGCTTGCTCACTTGGAATTTGGTGATTAGGGCCTCCGGGGTGAGCTTCTCGGTTTCTGAGGAGTCAGCCATGTTTGGGGGCTTTTAATGCTGCGTTGTAGGGAAGTTCAAGATGTTTCGTACGATTTATCCAGCTTTATCGGGTGGGGCGGTCAGGCTTATCGATTTGGTGTAGATCTATGAGATGGATTATGTTGGAATGCGAGTATCTATTTTATATTGTTAGAAATGATCTATATAATACTGTAGAGTTGCTTTGATATTCTGATCTTCTGATACATTGAACCCTAAGTGTATCCATTGAACCATAAACAATTGCTCTCACGCCTTCTTCGGCCCATAGTTCTTATTTGATAAAGGTTATAAGGAGTTTTCAGTACTCAGTTTCAAGCAAAAAGTAAGCATATATCACAAAATTATGCTATCAGATGCATTGATATACAGCCTAGATCCCACAAAAAGCCTCCATCAACTCCATCCCAACCCAACAAGCCTTCCTTAAGCAGCAGCAGACTCCTTTCCATTCGTCACTGATGTTGGGGCTGTATGCATCTAATAGACAATCAGAAAAGGACCAAGGGGGAAAAATACCCTAGATAGACTAGGATTGGAGAGGAAAAAACATACCGCGTCCGCAAACTGCAGCCACTCCTCCACTCCCTTGACAAAAGTGTCATCTGCCGCAGGAAGAGCCTCATGTCCCCATACTACGAACTCATCAAAGGTTGACTGCATCTCCATAATCTTCACTGGTTCTTCGGGCTCGGCCTCTACATCCTCAGCGCCGTCACTCTCTGCCCGTTGAGTTGCGGGTAACACGCGGTCTGTGGGTGTTGCGACTACACCTATATATATCCAATGGTATAGAGTTAGCCAATTATAACTCAATTGCAGTTTGGATACTTTTGGGGAACTTGTTTGGGCGTTCTCTGTCGTACCTTGATAGCCATCAGGAAGGGCGACGCGCCGGCCTCGAAGTTTGCGTCCGCGGAAATGCGCCGTTTGTGTGTTATCTGAATACAAAAGAGGTGTTAGGTTTTTGTCTGTACATTGGTCTAGCCGGATTTCTCTAGCCAGAGCTATCTGTCTTGCATACCCTTTTCGTCTTTCACTTTCCAATACCGATCCAACGAATCAATTGGTCCATCGTGGTGAATCCGGCATGGAATGATATTCGGTGTACATTGCGGAGTCGAGTCATTCTTTTCGGATTGTGAGCTCGCTGGCTGGATGGTGTACATGTCGGGCATTGTGTCGGTTGCTCTTCGCAGAGGACTGATATTCTGATCTGAGGGCTAGCGGGGCAGTAACGGTGTAATCCAGGATATTTGCTGGGATTATTTGGTTGCCAGTCTTTTCTTATGTCATTGAAGTCTGTAATTGGAGAGGTATTGCCTTGGTTCTGCGGTCTGGGTGGTTGCGCTGATTCTTGCAAAATGTTGGAGGTCAGGCGCGACGCGTTCTCCCGTTCTCCGCGTTAAGTGGAAATTCGAGGACGACTACGGAGTACGAATATCGACTTAACTAGTTATCTCTACAAGTATATTATAGATATTCCAATACATTTGAAGTCGTGAAAGTAAAATAAGAAAAATATAAACTTCTAAATTCTCCTAAATCCTCGTGATAATGCAAAACAATTCAATTGGCAATGATCGGGGTATACATGTACAGAGTATCTAAGCATGTCTCTTCGAAAGCTATATCGAATATTCAACCACATCAGCGCTTGCGTGTGGTCTTCTTCTTCTTCTTCTTTTTCTGGCCCTCGCCTTTCTCTCTAGTGTCGGCAATCATGCGAGCGGGCCATTTCTTCAAGTGCTCCCGCTCAAACGCATCCTTCTCCCGACGATACAAAGCCATCGTAGCCCGAGCATCTTCCACACTAGAATGCGCTCCTTCCTGGATCGTGATTCCCAAGAACTCCTCAGCCAACATCTTCAACCGTGGTGATCCACCACCCGCGATCCTCCGATATGGCGCATGCTTGCTCGTGTCTCGGATGTCGCGTTTGGGATGACTGAGGAGGAGAGCATCCAAATCATTGCTGACCGCATGACCGACGAGAATGCGGTCCTTCATGATCTCTGCAATTTCTTTTTGGACATGCTCAAGGGTCCGTGCCTCCACCATGTGCTTCGGGGCAATCCCACTCACATGGGTGCGCCAGTCTGTGACCATCTCCTTCGGGCGCACGTAGGAATCGTATATTTGGTCGCCGTTGAAGTTTACCACACTGACGCGGGCAAGTGCAGAGTCGCTGTCGGGGTTTGGTCCGACGCCCACCATTTCACAATCCATTGCGACATATTTTCCTAGGTCGGCGCTGGAGGTGGATAGTTAGTAGCTGATAGTAAAAAGGACAGTCCAAATAGTATGGCTGTACGATCTGTGCTCTAGCACTTACGTTGATGAACGGCCTTCATTTTCCTTGTGACGCGAACTCGTCTCGACCTTAGCGGGTACATCGGCTGAATCGCCAGTCTCTTTCTTATCAGACATTCTCTTGCGCTTGAGGGTGGGTTTGGCGTCTTGGTTATATGGCTTTTGCTTCTCTGTCAACTTGCGCTTCTTCACGATGCCATCTCCGGATTCGCGGTCGGAGGGCTTGCGCTTGACAGTAGGATCTTTCTTCAACGTCGCCTGCAGCTTCTTCCAATTACTGGAAAGCGCTGTCTTGTCCATTCTGTGTTCTGGTGGTGAGAGAGAAGATGGGAAAGATAAAAAAAGACGATAAGCAAGTAAATTTTCGGGACCCACTTTTTATTTTGGTGATAGTTGACCAGGTAGCGACTGGACTTTATACTTGGACTATGTTGTCGATACTATGTACAATTTATATACAATTTATACGATATATACGATTATTACCACAGAAGTGGTCACTCTGATTTTAAGTGCTTGAAAAATATTGAAATGAAACCTGATCCTAACTCATCTAACCTTAGGACCACATTATATGTCCAGATAACAAAATGCACGCGCTTTTAGAGGGAATATGCAAAATCATTCGTACCCAGTCTTGAAATCCTTCGCAGCCCACTTCTCCGTGATCTGTCGTCTGGCCTTGCGTGCCTGGGTAATTGGTGTGCGGGACTCGAGCTTACCCTGAACGATCAATGTTCGGAATCGGTCATCCAAGAGATTGCCTTCCGGCTTCAAGAGACGTAGAGAATCCTGCAGCTCATCAGGAAGCACCAGCTCCAACGGCTGCTCGGGTACACTAAAATAACTGGTTAGACGCAACATCGGTATAGGAAAATGAACAGAAACGTACGCTTTCTTGCCACCGAAGGTCTTCCTGCGGAGGGCAATGTCAATGTCATCACCATCTTCAGAATCATCCGCATCGGACTGATTCTCACGCTCGAGCTCCCGTTGCTGGATTTGCTCGGTGATCTTGAGAATATGTTGGGCTTGTTCATCTCTCTTTATCCGCGCTGCCTCCCACTTCGCTTTCCCCTCTGCTGCCTTGCGTCGGATGACCTTGTTGCGCTGTGTCTTGGACTTCCGCTCGGGGCGCTTCTTGTTCAGCCACTCGGGCTTCTCGTACTCGCTTTCGAAGCCCTCCCAGGCACTCTCGTCATCCGACTTCACCTCGCCGTTGTCGTTCTGGGCCTCCTCAATCAAACGCTGCTTCTCAGCTTCCTTGGCCTCCTCTTCTAACCGCAGCTTTTCAGCCTCGACTGCCTTAGCACCATGTGTCTCCAACAGTTTGTCCCACTCTTCGAACACAGGGTTGTAACTGGTTCCGGCGTGAGGCATTTTAACAGAGGGGATGGGCTTTCCGTTGGCAGCAAGCGAGATCGGGGCGTGTTTTAATGTTACCGGCTCAACCTTGGGCTTGGGCTTCTGCAGGAAATCAAAGCGAGGGTCGTCGTACGTGAGCGTGGGTTCGGCATCCTCCGCCCACGGATCGTAGAAGTCATTTTCGGTCTTCTTGCCGAGGGGGTTTCCCTCCTTTGCTACTTGCTTCAGGCGGAGATATTCCTTTTTGCTAACCCAGTCGCTCTTGGGCTTCTTCGTCTTCGGCTCAATGACTCCGTCGGTGACGTTCGAGTTTACACGCTTCCGGCCGTCTAGGGCGGGGATCATTGACCGCTGGGCAAGGATCTCGTCTGACTTGAGGGGCTTCTTTTGCTTTTTGGCGATAGACTTGCGCACATCTTCATTACCGACAGTATCGAGAACGAAAAGCTCATCGGAAGGTTTTTCCGAGATAAGACCACTAGCAGGCGGAGTGTGTTAGAGTCTCAGTTCAAAAGTAAAGAGCCAAAAAAGGAAAGAGAGCAAAGATAGGCCTACCCTGTGATCTCGGCGTCCTTCAGATCGCGCAAACCCTCCTGCACGGCGGTGATATCGACATTCTTGCGCCACGCCTTCTTGCCCTTACGGGAAGTTTGCTTGAATTGCTGGGGGGCATCCACTGAGGCCGACATTGTGGAAAACAACAGAGACAGACAGTCAACGATGATAGTATGAAAATATTGGCTTATCTTTTTTTCCGGTCCAAAAAATTTCTGGATCTGCTTATCTCAGCACGCGCGGGGGCGGTGATCGCGGCTACCACGTTTACCGCGCTTGGCTGCGAACTCGCTTTTCTTCCGCTTCAAGCTGTCATCACTTACGGCGCGTGAACTCCCTATACGCCAGTGGGTTGTCATTCTCCATCTTTCTGGTGGCACCCTTGATCTTTTACTATCGATTTTCGAAGGTTTGACACTGCGCTCAGCGCGATCGCACGCCATGCCTGTCGTCAAAGGAGGTGTCTGGTAAGTGCCACCATTGGAATCCGCCCACGAGGGTTGGTCGCTAACATTCTACTAGGACCAACATTGAGGATGAAGTTCTTCGGGCAGCTGTACGTTATTTCTTACTCACTAGGAATCCCCCTAGCCAATGTTTGATGGAGCAAAAAACTGACTCGATCGCAGGTATCCAAATATGGTCTCAACCAGTGGGCTCGAGTCTCCTCACTCCTCGCACGGAAAACCCCAAAGCAATGCAAAGCGCGTTGGATTGAATGGTTGGACCCGGGTATTCGCAAGGTCGAGTGGTCGCGGGAAGAGGACGAGAAACTGCTCCACCTTGCAAAGCTGATGCCCACGCAATGGCGCACAATTGCTCCCATCGTTGGGCGCACTGCCACACAATGTCTCGAACGTTACCAGAAACTTTTGGATGAAGCTGAATCTCGCGAAAATGACGAGCTCGGTCTGGGAGGACCTGGCGAGGAGAGCGCCGCCCCCAGTGCGGACGATGTCCGCCGCCTACGGTACGTGAATTTTTGCGAAAGGTCATGATGTTCGTGTTGCTGATTCCTTTTAGACCCGGTGAACTCGATCCCGACCCTGAGTCCAAGCCTGCCCGTCCCGACACGATCGATCTGGATGAAGATGAGAAAGAAATGCTAAGCGAAGCGCGTGCTCGTCTCGCCAATACACAGGGTAAAAAGGCCAAGCGCAAGGCCCGAGAGCGTCAATTAGAGGAGTCACGTCGACTGGCCGTTCTCCAGAAGCGTCGTGAACTCAAGAATGCCGGTATCAACGTCAAGGTCGTCACGCGGAAGCCCGGTCAGATGGATTACAATGCAGACATTCCATTCGAAAAGCCAGCTGCTCCTGGATTCTACGATACAATTGAAGAGAAAGATCAGAATGAACGCCAACGAGAAGCATTTGATCCTCGGAAGCAGCAACTGGCAAATAAAAGAAAGGGTGACCAAGACGACGATGCGGAGCGCAAGAAGCGCAAGAACGATAAAGGCAGCGCCTCGGCCGCATCTGCTGCAGCTGCACGAGCAGGTCAAATGCAGAAGATTCGTGAGGCTGAACAGAGCCACAAGCGACGGGGATTGAACTTGCCAGCACCGCAGGTCAGCGACAGCGAACTGGAACATGTTATCAAGATGGGAATGGCTGAGGAGAAAGCTAGGCAAATGGGCTCTGATGACTCAGGCACCCAGGAACTCCTTGGAGACTACTCGACTATTATTGGAGGCACTCCTATCAGAACCCCGCAAGCTGCCCCCGAGGAGGATCGCATCGCCAACGAAATCAAGAACATTCGAGCTTTGACCGAAACTCAGTCTTCCCTCCTGGGAGGGGATAACACACCTCTCCATGAGGGCAGCTCATCAACTGGATTTGATGGGATTGCTCCTCGGCGGCAAGCGATTGTCACTCCCAACCCCATGGCCACGCCATTCCGCCAGGGGAATGGTATGGGTGCAACACCTATGCCTGGCGGTATTGGAGCCGGTGCTACGCCCTTGCGCACCCCGCGAGACCATCTATCTTTGAACCGGGAGGGAGAGGGTGGCCAGCTCATTGGCAGCACACCCCGAGACATTAAAATGCACGAGAACTTCATTCGCCAACAGATGCGCAGCAAGCTGGCCTCGCTTCCCAAGCCCAAAGAATCCGAGTGGGACCTTGAAGTTCCATCTGAGACCGCTGAGCCCACCATATCTGAGGAGATCAGCGAAGAGGATGCGGCTGAGCGTGATCGCCGTAACAACGAGGCACGGGAGAAGGCCGCCAAGGCTGAATTCAAGCGTCAATCACAAGTTTACCAGCGAGGCCTACCTCGTCCAGCTGTTCTTGATCTAAACGCTTTGTTGCAGCGTGCTTCCCAGGCTACCGGGACCGTCGAGGGCCTGATTGCCAAGGAAGCTGCCATCCTGATTGCACATGACTCTCGCAAATTCCCCGTCCCCGACGCGCAGGTCAAGGGCCAAGCACCAAAGCTAAGTCAGTTTGATGACCGGTTATTGGACGCAGCACGAGCTTCTATTGCCGCAGAGATTGCTTCCACCGAAGCACAGCAGTCGGAATGGCAAGAGAAATTCGACGACGGCTGGTCGTCAGCTCGCGCCAAGTCTCTGCCCGGTCTTGAGAATTACGAGGATGACGAGCAGGACGCATTCCAAGAAGAACAACGCATGGTTGCGGCCTTCGACACTGTTCAAACATCCCTCTTTGCTACCGCTGAGCGTGGAAACAAGCTCGAAAAGAAGCTGTCGTTGCATTACGGTGGATACCAGAACCGTGCCAAGACGCTGCGGTCGAAGATTCTGGAGGCTGGTGCTGCTTTGCCCGCAGCTGAAAATGAGCTAGATGCTTTCCGTACACTCCAGATCTCTGAGGAGTCGGCTGTGACCCGGCGACTTGAGAGACTCCGTGAAGCGGTGTCGTTCGTTATGCGGCGTGAGCGGGAGGCTCAGGATCTGTACAAGAGCCGAAAAGATGAGCTTGATGAACTTCTTGCTGGGACGGGTACGGTCAATGGATGGCATTAGGTAGTTTGCTTTTGTTTTGTTCTGCGTCATGACCACAATATCTTGCTCTTCTGTACAATTACTACCTCAGTCTAATTTGACAAACCGTACGCGGCCATTTGCTGGAAGATTACCCGACATACATATGTACCCAACTTATAGCGTGCAATGGACAGTTCGATGAAGATTTCGTATTGGTGTAGTTGCTTGCTAATTTGATGGCCTTCGACTTGGTAACAGGCCAGAGCCTCTCCAGCCTCGCTTCCATGAATCAATGTCACCCTTCCTAGATCCTTCTGGAAAATATCAAGCTACAAGAGAAGAATAAAGTTAAAATCCAAAAGATGCAAACTGGGTATTACTGTTGGTACTTACCAATGCCGTATCAAACGCCGCGCCTTGGTGTCTCGGGCTGTGCACCTTCAGGCTTTGGAGGGACCTCGAGTTCATCGTGATCGTAAATCCCAGCAATCCGCTTATCGTACTTGGCAAGGCTCTCCCTTTCCACAGCCGAAAGAACAGGGTAATACTTCGCATATTCCAAGGTAGGCAGAGCCTCCAGCATGCGAATGAAAAGCGCGGTCGAACGATCACCAACAATAGCCGGATCATCCGCAGCAATCTTGTGTCTGAAGTATGAATTGACCTTATGGCCGTTAACTTCAAAGAACTCACGAGGCGTGCCGCGGTTGGCATAAACATGGAAGGAAAAAGGCACATCGCGGAATGGCTCGCATAGTTCAGCGATAGTCATCTTGTCAGTTGTCCAGCCATCCCAGCCATGCAGGACAAAGATGCACTCAGTTTTGGACGCGCGGGCGTCTTCGAGAGCCATTCCTAGATACTTGCCGATTCGACTGAGGGATGAGATTCGGCTCTGGGGGGGTTGGATGATTGTCTGCATCCTTGGGGGACGGAGACCTAGGACACCGAATTGCTTGCGGTGCTCGCCCATGGTGATTACTAGAAGTGAGCGTAGGTATTCGTGCATTTGGCTGGTGGTCATGGTTGCCTTTGGGTAGCTGTGGTCGGTCAGGCTCGAGGCTCGGGCAATGAACACCACCACTGGCCCGAGGCGGTCGCGGGTGCCAGTCAGGTTTACTTTGGATGGCGAGTCTTGCGTGGTGTTGTCGTCCACGGGGGGTGGACGAGCTTTATTCGGGGATTCCTTTATTTGAAGCATGGCTGCAGAGGATGAACCGCGCGGGGAGTGAGGGAAGAAGAACGCGCGGATAGTGAAGGAAGAAGGATGATGGAATCGAAGAGGAGAACGAGGAAATACCTGAGTCAGAATGGGAGGTTTGTTTACAATTGCGATCTGATAGTGTATACCCAAGTAGGCAAGTACGTTCAGAGGAAGGGGCGACTAAAACTTCAAGATTACATGGACTTTGGAAGAAACGTTGGAAGCTGGGAAGCTGAAAACATTGTAAACATACAAGTCGATTGGTGAGATCCCTTGGACACGACTATAGAAAAGTGACAATAAATGATATCAATATGAATCTCTTTCACGCAGTTCACCGCTTCTTGATGCTGACATCAATCTTTCCAATGCCCCAGGCAGCGACAAAGACTGTGAGCAGCCCCGCGAAGATAGTCAAAGGCTTGCGTAGGGCATCAATCATGGAGTAATCGTATGTAACCTAATGGCAAGTTAGCATAACTGTGAGATGAACAAGTGACAATACAAATCAATACATACCACGAACTTGGAGTCACGCGCTTCATCGGTCAGACTGTCAACCTCCAGGGTCAAGGTAGTCCGGCCCAAGGTATCCATGTAAGTCTTGAGAGAGCTCACGTGAGCGTGAATGTGGTTCGCACCAGGAAGGCCATTGCTGTTGGCTCCCTCGAGGATCTCGAAGCGGACATTGTGAGCACCTTCGGGGAGAACAACACGCACAATCACACGCTCATACTGGATACCTTCAGCCATCTTAGGTCCCTCAATGAGCGGGGCCTTGAGGACATAGGAGTCGGAGTCGACACCCGCGGCACGGCGCAGGAACGAAGCAAGGTCGTTGTTCCATCCAATGCGGAAGCTATAGTTCCAGCCTCCAAAGATCGGGTAACGGGGCTTCAGCTCCAAACTACCCGCGCTCTTACCAACACTTGGACGGTAGCGGCTGGTCGAGACATTGCCGATATCATCAATGAAGTAAGGGTCGACAGAGCCAGGAAGAAGCGGGTATGTCAGCTCACGAACCGCCGAAGTAGGCGCTTTCTGGTAGCTGGTGAAAGTCCACTCGACACGCGAGAACTGGTTGGTCAGCTCCGAGCCGTTGTTGCGGAGCCAGTACCTTTCCTCGGTTGCAAGGTTGCCGCCCCAGTGGGAGACTTCCAAGTCACGCTCCAAAAGGTTTACGGTGATTACGGGCTTAGTGAACTCGTAACGGACGGTAATTGGGTGCTCAGTGCCCGGGGCCACCTGGGCCGTGTTATACGGGCCGTAGGTGTATGTCGCGCCCTTGCGCTCGGGGTCCGAGCCGGTCTTGAGACCATCAGTGGTTGTGTAATCCGGCACATTGGTGCTGGGGAACTTCAACTTGGTCTTCTGAGTATCGGTCGTGTAGGCGGATGGCATATAGGCGGAGAAGGAGTAGGTGAGGTATTGCTTGTCCGCCTGTCCAATGGTCGCGGGAAGCGGGCTGAGAGAGGAAAGCACCGAGTACGAGATTCCAAGGGTAATCTGCGATTTCGGGGCCAGAGGCTCGGGAAGGTGAATGACGAAGTATTGGTTGCCGCTGTTTGAATCGATGTTAGAATTTGTGTCACAGGGCATGTGCCTCGCCCATTACAAGGCTAGACCCCTGGCGTGGCCATTGGCCTCCCAATTGGTACTCACTCAGATGATACGGCTTCAGTATAGTCCACATTGAAGCGTCCCTTCTCGGGGGCCTTCTTATCCCTCACTTCGAAGCCTCCAATACGGTCGAACACCTCGGCAGAGAAGGGGATGTAGTAGTCGTTCTGAGGCTTCTTGTCGACATTCTCCACAACAACATTGATCGTTTCCCGCACATAGCTCTTTTCCAAATTGGTGTTCCGAACCAGATTTGTGTTTTTGAAAACCTGCGGTGGTTTGAAGCCGGACGGAAGATCCAATCGACTAGGTGTAGTAAGGTTGGTTGCGGCGCACAGGCTGGGCGCGAGCAGCCCGAGCACCGTGGCGGTGAAAAACCTCATTATGAATACCCGGAGGACACAATTTCTCCAAGGTTCAAAAGGTTCAAGGATCCAAGTTGTGAATGTGTCTGGTCGATGAACCTTGGGAAGCTTGCGAAGCTGATGATACGTGGTCCCCATTGTATACTAGGGTCGCCGAAGCGGCCACATCGCGCACTCCGCCTTATCACTGATAAGGGCCTAGCTGATCTCGGGAGCTTCTCATCTTGCTTCTTTACTTCCTGCATACTTGACGTGCAGGTTCGAATTGGCTAGAGGTACAGCTGAATCCTCTTTCAGCTATCATCATGTTGTCACGCACGATGTTTGCATCTCGAGCTACTCTAAAGTCCGGATGTTTGAGGGGAACCCAACTCTCGTCTGCTCGTCGTTATCATGGTCTTGCCCAGAGCAAGTTCTTTAAGGTATCAGAAGAGGTGCGTGAGGCAATTGCTACAGGGAAACCAGTCGTCTCACTTGAGACGACAATCTATACACACGGTGAGTCTTTCTCTGTTCATTCCTGGGATTGAAGAGCTTCGCTCAAAAGCGGGGAAGCCAAGACTGATCGGCTGTAGGTTTCCCTTATCCCGATAATATTGCTCTCGCCGCCTTGTTGGAGTCTGTTGTGAGAGCCAATGGTGGAGTTCCTGCGACTATAGGAATCCTTGGTGGTGTGGCCAAAGTTGGCCTGAGTACGGAAGAGCTTATCGAGCTGGCCTCGACAGCTCAAGATAAGAGCGCTCTGAAAGTGTCTCGTAGAGACCTCGGATATATCTGCGGCATGGTGAGTTACTGTTACAATGCCCTAAAGGACTGAAACTGATCTATAATAGGGCATGGTTGGTAAGCCTATGTACGGCGGCACTACAATCTCGGGCACTATGATCCTGTCAGAGCTAGCTGGTATCAAGATCTTTGGTACCGGTGGACTAGGTAAATCCAATGATCAAAGTTCAATCGAAAATATAGCCCATCTGACTTGCTCTAGGTGGTGTACATCGCGGAGGAGAGAACTCAATGGATATCTCTGGTAGGGAAAACCGTGGAATCAAAACCAGCATCCCCAATTATTGACAAATGACTATAGCCGATCTCACTGAACTTGGACGTACCCCGGTGACGGTGATCAGCTCTGGATGCAAGAGTTTCTTGGACATTCCTCGAACGCTGGAATACCTCGAGACCGAAGGTGTCTGCGTGGGTACATTTGCTGATGGCCGAGATGGCCCCGTTGACTTCCCTGCTTTCTTTACACGAGAGAGCGGAATCCGCAGTCCCCGAGTTATCCAAAATGAAGCTGAAGCTGCTGCCATTGTTTGTAAGTTTACCCCGTGCGTTGAAAGCTACAGCCTCGTTGACAGAATCTCCAGATGCGCAATCAAAGCTTCCAGTAGCCTCCGGAATCCACTTCGCCAACCCCGTCCCCCTGGAACACTCAATTCCCAAAGCCGAGATGGATCTTGTGATTGAAGAAGCTATCCGCCTTTCCCATGTAGAGGGTTACCACGGCAGTGACAACACGCCATTTGTGCTTGCTAAGATCAAGGAACTGAGCGGTGGAAAGAGCGTAGTCGCTAACCGGGCCTTGGTTGAGTCCAATGTCAAGCGTGCAACCCTAGTAGCTGTGGAACTTGCCAAGCTTGAACAAGCTGACCTAGGAACCGGGTCTCGGTGAGTTTTGTTTCTAGATACGAGACACGAGATTTAATCAATGCTAAGTTCGGAGATCTCCTTCCCTATAGACACATGCCATCAATACCAGATGTAGCTTTGCCAAGTCAAGTTGAAGATATCCCGAAACCAGCCATCACCGAGGCACCCATTACCCCGACCCTAAAAGCAGATGTTGTGGTAGCTGGCTCGCTAGCCATCGATCTATCCTGCGACTACACTCCATTCGGAGACGAACCTACACAGGTTGCACCAGTACCGCACACCTCCAACCCAGCAATTATCGGCCAAAGCCTAGGCGGAGTTGGCCACAACGTTGCCATTGCCGCCAACTACGTCGGTAGCGATGTGCTCTTCTGCAGCGTCGTTGCAGACGATCTCAGCGGCCGCGCCGCACTATCAACGCTTGAAAAAGAAGGCCTTAGCACCGCAGGCATTCAAGTCCTCCCAGCGACGTCATCTACCCGCACAGCACAATACATTGCAATCAACGACATCAAAAAGGACCTCCTAGTAGCCATGGCCGACATGGGAATCGTCGAGCTACCCGAATCCCAACTCGACTTTGACGGCTTCTGGGAACCTCTCCTCGAACGCGCAAAGCCAAACTGGGTCGTCGTCGACGCCAACTGGCGACCCGACGTGATGGCCAAGTGGAGTGCTGTAGCACGCAAACACGGCGCACGCGTAGCCTTCGAGCCCGTTTCAACGGCCAAATCTCGACGTCTGTTCGGCAGCGGTGCAAACAGCACCGGCGCAACTATCGGTCCCAATCAGACTGTGCCAGATAATGCTATCAGTCTTGCGTGTCCGAACCGTCTTGAGCTGGCGGCTATGTACACCGCCGCGCGGGAATCTTCCCTTTTCGAGTCCGCGGGATGGTGGCATATCATTAACACGATGAATATGTCTCCGACGGGCTCGCGTGAGCGTCTCATTGCAATCACTTCGCTGTCTCTCGTCGACGAGGGCCTTCCGCAGCAGACTGTTCAGCTGCTTCCTTTCATTCCCTGTATTGTTACCAAGCTTGGTGGTGCAGGTGCTCTGCTCACTCAGCTTCTACCGCCTGGTGATCCCCGTCTTACGGACCCGGAGTCTGCGCCGTATATTCTTTCCCGCGCGTCGCCTGCGTCGGACGTGCCTTTCGGTGGTGTTTACATGCGTCTGTTCCCTCCTGCTGCTATTCTAGGCGCCGATGACATTGTCAGTGTCAATGCGGCGGGTGATACGCTGCTAGGTGTCGTGGTGGCTGGATTGGCTAAGGACTCTTCCGTGCGCGTTGAAAATGTCATTCCTATTGCCCAGGAGGCGAGCCGTAAAACATTGGCTAGCGCTGGAGGTGTGAGCAAGGAATTGGTTGAGCTGCGGGGCCTATTGGGGCTGTAATACCCGGACCTGTGAATTAGGCAATGCGGTTAGTTTTGCCCTTTTTGGTCTAACGCCCTATACGTCGTTCTATAAGCTCCGCCCTTTGTTGCTCTAGCATAAAAGCTCGGCCTTGGTGGTGTCTTATTTCTTCCCTTCCTTCGAAGGCGGGCGGTATGCAACACGGGTGGATGGTGATATCTTAAAAGTGGCTGCAAATTGTTGGCATAGAAATATATATCTCTGTTATTATACACATTTTCTAACATGACCTCCTCCTGACACCACCGAAGAACATTGAAGATCACTCGACTTGAAATTTTACGTATTAAATTAATAAATACGGGTGCATTCCATAAAATTTCAACTAATGTTATAGGCACAATATGGTTGAAGATAAGTACTAACAAAACAAAGGTAAATAACGGGAAGTTATTATGATAACTCGGCATTTTAGCCATCCGATTTAGGTTAGTTATGCTAGGGAATTCTTTTTAGTCCCATGGGATCTATGGGCATGTACGGTGGCTGGCTTAAAGGGTGAGACGTAATCTAGCTAGACACTTTGCTTCGAGGGATGACGACTATGTGCTATATACAAGCTCTATGTGCAACTATTTACATCGGAACGCCAACTACCAACAAGTTCAGAGATCGCTCGCAATCACAGTCCCAGGTACCTAAAAGCTACCCCCAGTAATTTGTACAGCATAGTCCAACCCAGACTTGACCTCGCTAGACAGCTTAAACGGATCATACTGGATCAACTCCGCTGGCGTATTCACAACAACAAGACTGGCCTCCTCAGTCCCACCAACAGTCACCTCACCACTGCCATTCTCTAGATCAACGTATCTCACTGCCCCACTATCCTTGTTCCTCACGGCCAGCGTCGACGTAAACGCCGAGTTCGACTTCACAGTAACACTCACACTCCCCTCGCCAGAGACTTGAATTGGGTTGATATTCGCCCCAAAGTACTGCGGCTGTCGGGCAGCCTTCACAGTATAGCTCTGCCCACTCCCATCCAGATTCTCATAACCCAGAGTCTCCCTTTGTTCCAAGAACGCCCGGTTCGCAGCCTCACTCCCAATGTCCACATACGCCATATGCGCCCAGTATCTCCCGACAACCTGCTGAACCGTCGCCCGATTCCCGAGCAGCCTCTGCAACGTGTGCAACGGAGTCTCGTTACTCCCAACTTCATACTCCAGATTCAACCTGAGCACCGCATCCTGGCCCAACCCGGTAAAGTTATCCGGGTTATTCGTCAAGTAGGACAAGATAGGCCAGCTCTGGTAATAATTGCCGGAGTCCACACTTCCATCCACAATAACCTGGTGGCTATCCCCAATCACCTTCTTAAGCTCGATCATACTATTCCTGGCTTGTTGGGAATACTTCTCTCGCGCACTCGCGCAAAGATCAGACGTCATCCACGTTTCCGCGAACCAATTCGCCAGCGGCTCCCACCAAGCCCCCGTGGCAGCCTGATCGACCCAGTTCTGCGCGTGATACGTGAGGGCATGTCCGTATTCATGGACCGTAACCGACGGATCGGTAAGGTAGGTGTTCACGACCTGCACGTAGCTGAGGCCTGTCTCCGGGTCTGAGTTCATTACGCCTGCGGCGCTGCCAAGCGAATTGACGAGGTATATGTTCTCCTTGTACCAGATATCCGCAGTGTCGGAGTCAGAGTTGTACGAGAGACCGGAGGAGCGCCATCCGAGGCCGGTGACGAAGCAGGTATATGCAGACTCGAGCATCTGGAGGGCTTTGTCTGCTTCGTCACCGGTTGCGCCGTACACTCTAAAGCGGGGCGAGTCGGTGAACGTGTTGCCACCGGCGCCGACATTGGGGTTTGCTGTGAATTCGGAGGGTTCCGTGCTGGCACCACTGGGGGTGGTGGAGGCTTGGGGGTTTGGGGTTGCGAGGACGCTGGCGGCGAAGAGGGCCGCTGCTGCGTATTTGGATGGGGACATGGTGGTAATTGCTGTTCACTAGTTACTGGTAGTCTACTGGGCTTCATCGTGCATTTATAGCGAGGGCTAAATTAGCCAAGACAGGCATATTGTTCGCAGGGTTGTTTCAGTGTCGATCCGCGCCAAGAGTTTGTGATAGATTGGCAATGCCAAAAGCTTTTGACAGATTGCAGCTGTACAACTACGCAGTCCTATAGGGTTCAGGGCCCGAAACCCATTTTTAGGGGGGATTGATGCCTGAATGCCTTACTTTGGAACGGCAGAAAAATAAAACTACCTGAACTACTATTACAATGCCTTAATAATCAAAGTACCCTATTCTGCTGGCGTTCTCCAGCCACCATACAAATCAATTGAAGTATGAATGGTTTACATTACATTGTATAGAGTGGTGTAGAAAGCGGTGCCGATTCAAACATTCAGGCATCAATCTCCCCCCTAAAAATGGGGTTTGGACCCTGAACCCTATAGGACTGCGTAGCAGCTGGGCCCCGTAAAACCGACTCACAGTGAAACGCACTAGGGCTGCCTGTGCCCGAGCTCTGGCAGGACTGCGATATTGGTCTATCAAAGGGGTAATTAGTCATGCCGAACTGTTCGCAGGAATTGCACTGCCTTCTTTTAAGTTTGATCTTCTTCTGTGATGTCCAATGTTCTACAGCATGCCCTTTCAAGAATGATTGTAGATTAGTTCTTTCTGCTTCTTTAATAAACTCTCTGTAGAACTAAATCTGGTTAGCAAAAAGCCAAGCACTTCTTTAACATGTCATCTAAGTCGTTTAAATATTGCTGCACTGATGCTGTTTGACTAGTCTAGTCTGCCAGTCTATCTGCTACAACCTACTATATGTTGAAACCTAATGCGTATTGTTGTGTTGACTTCCCCGGGTAAATAGTGGAGACTTATTTCAGCTTGTTTAACCGTGCTTCTCTTTTGAAGAAGCGTAGAGAGAGAACTATCTGTGAACTGTTCTACCCCTTTACATTCTTCTTCTCTGACTAGCTATATCCAGTTGACCTGGAAGACAATGTCCCACAAAGTGGGATGAGACTATATTTCACAAAGTGGGATGAAGTGGAAAGATGCAGAGCACAATTTAGCGCAAACTAGGTTCTATCAAATGTTATGCCAGATGCATCCAACATCCCCCTTATAGAACCTGCCTTATACCCCTATTAAAATCTCTAATTCCAGCATATATAGGTGAAACTCTCCATTTTCAAATAGATTTGAATTATACTAATTAGCCTAGTAAAGACCTCGAACTAGTCTTTTATAAGAGCCTTAGTGTTATGGGGTTCTCCCGGAGAACCCTGACTAAGTAGTGATGGCGCTGGACGGCGGTGAAGCGCCGACTCGTTGTACAAAATTACGCGTGGAAAGGCAGCCGTTTCTGGCGTCAAAAGCTGTCATTTTCGGCGTCGATCTCACAGGTCCTCATATTCTAGATGTAATTGTGTAGCTGTGACAGGACCCAAGGACTAATGACGTTGATATCTGAAGTAAGGTTCTCCATATGAAATGGGCGCCTTAGAGTCTTCGGACTAATGTACAAATACATCGAATTTCAGGCATACCTTTACCTTTCTGTTTTAGTGTTCCCTCCTAGCCACTTCTTGATGAGTAAAATTGAGCAGGCGTCGGTGTTTTGGCTGATTAATTACAACGGTTCCTTCAACCTGTAGGGCTGAGGTCCACTGTGTTTATTTATAGTCGTAATATGCCGAACTTAGAGCTTATTAGGCGACACAGCTGGGTTACCTTAAAGCTCAACAAAATGGAACCGGTGTATGATAAGGTTCCTTGCTATACAGTAGGAACAGTTCTTTGATAAACGATCGTATTCGCGTGATAAAGTTGCAAAAAGTGTTATGATAAAACGAATATAAGAAGTCAAATCTCCAGAGGAGCTAAACCGAATGTGTCCCCTGTGACTCTAACCTGATGGGGGCAGGGGATAATCCTCGTGCTTTCTCAGGCACCTTAAATGGCCTGGACATTAACCCAGAACCGAGTATCATCAGACTGGTACTTCTCATCACTCTCAATCTGCTTTTGAATCCATGCCACAGCATCGATGTACGCTATCCATGTTGTGAGAATAAGTCAAGTGATTCATGGGATAGGAAAACTCACTATTGATATCAGCCGTGCCGGGGTTGTTGACACCGGTTTCTCCATTGCGGTGGCCACTGAACCAGGTTTCATATCCGTAGTGTTCCTCACCCTCGTGGCGGGCTTTAATATCTTTGCCCAGATCGGAGCTACCGAGTATCAGTCAACATGATCATAGCAGTCTATAAGCTAGAGAACTTACTTGAGGATTGCGCCATTAGCAACGTCTCCAACGGTCTGTCCGAGGAATTCGGATGCTGAGTGTCGCAAGATGTACCAGTTCTGCTTGAAGATACCGAAGTTGGTGCCGTCGCCACTCTTTCCGTCACCTGTAGGTATGATCGTTAACACCCGACTGGTTTCACAAGCTGTTACGACCTGTACATACCATAGGTGTAATCGGTGGACATTTTCTTCGTCTCCAGCATCGCAATCGCGAGGTCACGGGTGTTGCCGCCAGCGGCAACCACCGCCTGCTTGCGGGCTCCCAAGCCAGAAACGATTTCGGTGCCCCGATCATCAGCCCGGACAGCGATGTTATTGAATTCGGTCACTGGAGATGAGAACACTGCAGGCACAAGTGCCATGACACTGACGAGAGAGAGGAGCTGCATCTTGCAATAGAATGGATAAGAAGGCTTTGTGGTTTGACTAATGGGGCTGGAGGCTTTGATTTTGATGGAGGAAGAAAGTGGAGGACACCAGCTCCTTCTTATATCCAGATATTTTATACAGCTTAAGCAACAGAAATGAGGTGATCGGGGTGCTGTTTCACAGCCGTGGGGGAATAGGAAAAGATCACCTCATTTGAAGCATCCGCATACGGGTACTGTGACAAGATCGCTTATTCTCCTTGTTGACTTGGGATACGCGACAATACGTTTCCTGTCTATTCCCGGATCATTTCCTGATCTGGAATCGAATGCTCATCCCATTGCACCTAAATCTTCTCCGAATGAAACCGGGCGGTTTCAAATAGGGTCTTGGCTCCGAGATATCCGAAAATAGCTCAAAGGAGTAAACATGAAGCGGTATTACAATTGGACTGAAAAGTAGAGAGTAAAAGTCAATAACTGACCGGAGAAGGATATTTATGAAGTTATCTAAATAACAAATAAAGATATCATGCAGTAGTCCACAGGGTAAAAGCAACTATACACTACAATACTGTGGGAGCAAAAAGGAGCCCAATTCGGTACTTGGTTAAATGGGTACTCGGTTAATGGGATGGGTACTTGTTAAATCGGATCTCTGCGGAGGTCCTACATCCTTCAGCCCCGTCCACTATTAGCCCAAATAGGCAACTGGACAGGCGCATTGGGAGACTCCGTGACATTCTCGGTGTGAAACAACTACACCTCCGGAGATGAGACTGATGTTTTAGTTATTAATGTACATAAAGTAGAAACCATTTCCTGTTTAGCATCTTGTTGCATCTCCAGCGTTTGGTTTTGGGTAACTGCTGTCTCATCACAACTAAAACATCATATCGGCAATATGTGACTGTCGTCTATGCGTCAGGCGACGATATCATTAGATTTGGGAGTGAGACCTTGTTATTATGGCAGCTGGGGTTCGGAGTTGACGTGCGCTTCAAGGTGTATTCTGCTAGACTAGCAGATTTGTGGCCCCGGATAGACCATTTCACTGTGTGTCTACTCCGTATGAAGACATTTTATCCCCGAGGTTCCACCGGCGGAACTCTGGGGAAACCTTGTTTGTAACGGTTTTACTCCACAGGACCAGACTTTAGCGAGAAACCGGTGAGGTCTAAAGAGGTCTAGCCCCGATCCGCAGAGAACTGGGGAAGACGAAGATTTCCCACTCATGTCCTTTCGGAGGTCAACTCGTGTTCCCTGGAGAGTCACCAACGTGTGCCACCTATACCAACTGACGGGGGAAAATCCCAAATCCTGCCCCCTTTTCATTTCTGATGAACCTCCGCCCCTTCAATTCAAGAATGGTAACAACAATTCTTGAATAAAGGCCAAACCTGATAATCGGAATCACCCTTTTACAATCCCTCCTCTGTGCCACCAGATGGCATCCAAAGCTCGCCATGACCTACTGGAAGTCTCCCTTGATGAGATTCCCCTGGAGCGGGGTTCAAATTCCCACGATGCGGATATCTTTTCCGATCTGTCGGCCCGCATCCCCAGCCTACAATCCCTGTCATCGGGCGCTAGAGCAGCCACTAGGGTGGAGCAAAAGATGTCGCTGCTTACCGGTTGTCAACTTTACCCAAAGGCAATCTTATGGTCAATTGTCCTCTCGTCAACAATCATTATGGAAGGCTACGACACGACACTTCTTGTCAGTTTCTTTACATTCCCGACCTTCAATCAGAAATATGGAGCCCCAGATCCAACTCAACCGGGAAACTTTGAAATTTCCTCCAAGTGGCAATCGGGCCTCACCTCTGCGGCTGTGGTAGGCCAAATCATCGGGTTATTTATGAACGGCTTCCTCGCAGATCGGTTCGGCTATCGCCGGACAATACTGACGGCCTTGGTCTCTTTGTGTTGCTTTATATTCTTGCCTTTCTTCGCCGTAAATGTCCAGATGTTCTTAGCTGGTCAGCTTTTATGCGGGATTCCGTGGGGAATCTTTCAGACCTTGGCCACAACGTATGCGGCAGAGGTGATGCCAGTTGCACTTCGGGCATATATTCTGAGCAGCATAAACATTTGTTGGTTGATTGGACAGCTCTGTGCTGTTGGAGTAGTTCGCAGCCAAGCAGGTAATGAAACGGAGTGGGCATATCGGATGCCACTTGCCTTACAGTGGGTCTTGGCCGTTCCGATTATAATCGGAATTTATTTCGCACCCGAGTCCCCAGGTATGAGGTGTCCCCTAACTCAATTCTTCTGTCAGTTATTCGAATCTTACACTACCATTAGGGTGGCTGATTCGCAAGGAGCGGCCGGAGGAGGCCAGAAGGACATTACTACGCCTTACCACAGCACACGATGGTTTCAACGTTGACGAGGTAGTAGCGATGATGACACATACCAATGAGACGGAAAAACATCTGGGCAACGGTCGAATCACATACTTGGACTGCTTTAAAGGGATTAATCTCCGACGCACGGAGATTGCCTGCATGATCTGGATCACACAGCAAGCTTGCTTCTCCAGCTCGGGGACTTACGCAGCATATTTCTATGAACAAGCCGGTCTCAGTGTTCAAAATTCCTTCACTCTTGCTATCGGTATGTACGGCATAGCTATAGTTGGCGCGATCCTGTCCTGGTTCTGGATGAGGCGAGCCGGGCGCCGTAGGATCTACCTCGTTGGCCTCGCGGTCTCAATGGCTATTCTCACGGTTGCAGGTGGTATTGGGTGCCTACCTACAACAAATGCCCAGTCGTGGACTCTTGGGGGCCTCATTACCTTCCTCTCATTCATCTACAACCTCAGCATTGGGCCTATATGTTATGTCCTCGTTGCAGAGATCCCTTGCACCCGGCTGCGCATCAAGACTGTTATCCTTGCCCGTATCGTTTATAATACGGCTTCTATCGTGACCAATGTCGTTACCCCACGAATGCTGAATCCTACAGCATGGGATTGGAAGGGCAAATCGTGCTTCTTCTTTCTGGGATTTAGCGCCGTGTGTTTTATTTGGTGCTACCTGCGACTCCCGGAGACATTTGGGTTAAGTTACTTGGAGATTGATATCCTGTTTGAAAAGAGGGCTAAAACCAGCAAGTTCCGGGAACTTCAGCGGCACCTGGCGAATAGAGGGTATTTCAGCGTGCCGGATGAGGGTCAAAAGCAGCCCGCCATGTGGTGACGAGGAGTGTTGTTTAGTTTCCTTGATGTATATGTATATCATGATACGATGATTTGCTTAGCACCTGCACTTGCATGTTAAAGTACCTAGATAGCACCCATTATGGGATGTAACATAGTGATGTAGGCCTGTTAAGTGACGTAGAATGAGTGACTCGGAGGCAATTGCAAGATAAATTTGATAGAGGATAGCTGGATGGAAAAGTAATCTCAACAGTGCCGAATCCCGTCTCAGATCTCGTCTTTAATATCTTTGTCCGAGCGAGGCTCCCATCCCGCTTCAGCCATCTCAAACGACTCAAATAAGAAGGCCGGTGCAACCGTGCAACCAACTAAGGTCCAAGGCCCTAGGCTTCGGGCATGCTGCCATTCTTGGCGCTCAACGACCTTTTGAGGCTGCTGGCCCTATATAGAAATTAAGCATTGTCAAGTGGCCGCGATACACATAATAGAGAAATATACAATAGAGAAATAACTCACCGCTGCAAAATCAATTCCTAGAATCGTGTCCCGGATGGGTGTTCCATCATTCCAGGATAGTGAGAGTTGCATAGGGGCGCCAGCGTAGTAATGCCATACCTCGGCGCCATCGAGAACACGGTGCCACTGCGAGGGGCCACTTTTTCCCTCGAGAAGGTAATAAATGCAGGTGCTATGTGAGCGATCGTTTGATGAATTGCGGTCGCGGAAGGTCTCGACGTAGTATCCTTTTTCTGGATGTGGTGAGAGATTCAATAACTTGATAATCTCTTGTGCGGATTGATTGTTCGCCATGCTGGTAAAAGGGTGGAGTGAAGATGTGCTTGGGGTTAAGTTAAAAGTGGGAACGAGATGACAATCAAATATACCGAAGGTATTTACCCTTGATGAGTCACTAGGTTACGATATTAATAGTCTCCATTGCTTCTACCAGCAAATCATATCTCAGCGTGCCCAGGTGGTAATACATCAGCTTACTTTTCAACGCCAAGATGTCAGACTTACATAGTTTCGCCAATCGAAACTAGCAACCTTTGCCTACGCCTACAGCACTAGGTAAAATCATCTCGTCAGACACTCAACATATATTATGGACATCAATAAAGTTGACCGACATTGATCCACTGCAAGAAATATTTTCATCAATTGAACAACAAATTGTGGGTTCAAAAACACTCGATATTTAAGGATGTAATTTGCAGCCAACACACGGAGCAGGTGGCTCTTCGCTGTGGTATATATCAGCCTTTGGTTCCCCAGCTACATTCAAATATCCCACAGCACCTTTCTCAAGACGAAATATGGCATGGTCCACAAGCGTATATGTCCCAGGAACCAGCATTTTCATATCAACAACCGTAGAACCGCCCGGGGGAACACTAACAGTGGCAACAAACTGTCCAGGGGGGCTAACAACGTCGCCATCGCGATAGACCTTCTCAAAGTTGCTTCCAATGACATGAAACGAACTCGTAAGGTTTGGCCCTGCATTCCCAAAAAATATGCGAACTCTCTCATCCACAGAAGCTTTAAGGGGCTTATCCCTTGTTAACGCGGCCTCATGTCCATTGAAGACAACGACACTTGGCTCCTCTCGAATCGCATTTGGATACGAAAACTCCACTTTCGACGACGGTTTTCCGTCGTCCTCGATTTCCGGCGCCTCGTGATAAAACTCGCTCTGCATCACATAGTACTCGCGATCTACCGGAGGGAGATCCCCTTCGGCTGGTTGCACATACATAAGTCCATACATGCCGTTGGCAATATGCACTGGTACCGGTGCTGCTGCACAATGGTATACATAAAGACCTGGGCAATGGAGCCGAAACCTTGCTGTCTTGGTCTGACCTTCTTCTGCTGTTGTCAATGCAGAACCACCACCTGGTCCCTGAAATGCATGGCAGTCGATGTTGTGCGGGTTGCCGGTTTCGTCACGGTTCGTCAGTGATAGCTCCACGACATCGCCGACTCGAGCTCGTATGAACGGGCCAGGGACAGTGCCATTGAAATCCCATTGTTCGTACTTGTACTGACTAGTTAATTGTTTCACCTTGGTGGAAGTTGTCAACGGCACCTCGAGGAGAACAGGGTAGTTTCGAGTGATCGATGGAGGGACATTTGGTGCAGATGTGAGCACTGCTTTCTCTTTGGGGAGGTTTGAGATGTCTTTGCATCGTTCTTCGGGGGTATCGCAAGGGACAGAGTGTAATTGCGACGCTTCATTCGCTTGAGGCGTCAGGGTTGGGTCTGACCCTCTGGCTTTCTCGGTCTTGGCCGAGTCCATCCTGAGTGTGCCCTCGTGTCGAAAATATACGAGCGCACTGAACACGATTGATGCAGATAGAGCAAGAAAATACCTTGATGAGATGTATCCTGCATGGCCGTTTTCTCTAGGTTTGGATTGTCCTGTCGAAATATACCTGGTCTGTCTGATTCCGGCTTGCAGAAGGGGCGGGAATGGGGCATAGGACGAAGGATGGAATAACTTTTTGTTTATTATAGCGTGGTGTTGCCTGACTACCACCAGATTTCGGTAGAGATTCGACATCGTGCGCGACAAATTCATCCGTCTTTACATGATTGACTGACGAAGCACGGATACTGACCGTAATGATCGTTATTATATGTATGACATCACATGACGCAATAGTGCCACAAGCAGCGACTCGTGGATGCTTCGGGTGAGTTGCGTCTGAAAGCGCTTATCACGAGGTCATTTGCATTTTTTTTTCTACTACATTAAAATAAATATAATATTGGAAAAAGGATACCTACGATTTAGGCTATTACGCCAGTCGCCTATTATAGTGGGGCCGGGGGATTTATATAAAGTTAAGGTTATTCCAGGCAATAACCCGGGGTAGTGCAGTAGTTAAGAGCAATGTCAAACTTGCAAGGTTGCCCTCCTAACGAGCCACAGGCCTGGGTTCGATTCCCCTTGGAACCAAAGTTCGCGGTCAGATGGCGTAAAAGCGATGTATCGCTGGGAATCACCCCTCTCTCTCTCTCTCTTTTTTTTCAAGTCGTAGACATTTAAATTTAATCATATTTGTCTATAATTATCCAGTAGTAACAATGTTTATCTTGCTTCAGTCGTGCCTCCAGATTGGGATTTGTGTACCGTCCAGTTTCCCTATAGAACATTGCTTCCTGTCATATAATCTACTACCGCAGCCGACGTCCTAGTCCCAGCGCAGTGTGATTCATCTCAAATTATATCCTGCCTCATGTCTCCGTCCCCGAATAGTAGGTGTCCCAAGAGAACCAATCAAATCCGCTTCCCTGGCTAGGTCTCTTATTACCAGGGCGAGAAACCACGTCGGCTTGATTAGTGTCAAACATAGGCCATGCGGATCCCATGTCTGCAGGCAACCATTCAAGATAATTGGAGACATCTAATTCCCCAAAATTCAATTCCATCACGTCTTCAGGATGCTGGTCGTAGCTGTATGTCGGCTGTATGGGCGGTGGTTGTAATGACTTGGCTGGCTTTTCAATGGTCTGGGTCAAGACACGACCAGAAACATGAGCCCGAGCTAGTTGGAGGAAGACAGATGCAGTATGCTGCAACCTGGAGCACACAGTAGCTAGTAAGCGCATCTGTGATCTCATTGCGGCGAAATAGTCTACCGTGGCGGATAAAAGGCTCAGATCTTGCTCGACTGTAGCTGTGCGACGCCTATCGTTGTTGACGATGTTTCCGAATATGACAAAGAAAGGGGTAAATGGACAATATAGAAGTTGCCTTATTGAGTTATATTAGCGACATGAGCTTTGAAAGTGAGCGTTGGGATATGGGTACATACCATACTACTCCATTGTATACCGAGCTCCAATTTGACACCATGGAGCTCAGGGTAGAGATGGCATTGCGGGCAGATGAAAGCCGTACGGTCGACGAAGAATCATCCCCCCTGAGTAGAAGAATGAGAGAGTTTAAGTACTGAAACTTCATAGCGGCAATCAAAAAGCGGAGTCTCTGGTGTTTTTTAAAAACAATTTTAGTCTAAGTGTTTATTCCTAGAGATTTGAACTAATATACATACTACTTTCCAAAAGTATTCACCTATATACTCGGGATTTAAGTGACGATTGACAACTAGTAAACGAATATATCTAATTGCTGAGGCAGCAAGGCTTCCTAGGGCAGATAGGACCTTTGCTCTCTACCTAGTTTGATCTTGCTTCTTCCTTCTCTCTATCTCAGCCATTAGCTCAATTTAACCTATGGTTTCTTTCCCGCCTTACCTTTCCCTACACTAATTAAGATTCACTCAGTCCAATTCAGACATAGAGAGTCTGAAAAGTGGGACTTATACAGCGCCATTCGAGTCGACCTAGTCAAATCGACCGGATGGCTTTGCCAGCTACATATCCTTGGGACCTCAAGCTCCTGTCGGCTTCTTGGACCGTTGAACAGGGTACCGCTCAAAAGGCTATACCAAGATAAATAGAAACACGATGCTGATTATGAGTATGTATATTATCTTGGCAGTCCCTATTGATCTCCATGCAGTCATCTACAAAACAGAGAAACATATAAAAACACCACCTAACACACCATATCCTTTAGCGGCTTTTTGACGTCGGCACGAGCCCCGGATCCAACAATCCAACCTGCACAAGCACACCAGCCTGATCCCAATAAAGACTCTGGCGTATAATCTGACTGGCACTGAAGCTTGCCACCACAACGACAATTACCTTGATATCTCGATTGGTTGGTGAAACACCAGGTAACAACCATGGAATCTCAGCAGTATGTCGACAAGAAAACAACATCTCATCCACGATGCGATCCGCACCTACAGTGCGCGACAAAAGACGGACAGTCTGATCAACCGGCCCAGCAGGGATATACGCATGAGCGAAGAAATCTCTCAAGGTTGAGATATCAGAGCCTGCAATATACATATAAGTAAATTCCCGAACCATATCGTAGAGGGGAAAAAAGCAACTCACCTCCAGCATCAGTAGGAATACACTTAACAAAAACCTCACCAGCGGGACACCCCATCTCACCATAATGGCCGTGGCCAGTCAACATTGCAACCGCGGGCTCAAAGCCAGAACCTTCAAGATTCTGTTTCCGCAACTCCAGCTCACCAGTCACACGATCCCAATACTCTTCCCAGACAGTCTCGATATCAGTAACAGCCCAGTGACTCCCGACATTAAACGAACGCCGCAGACATCCTAGCGCCCGACTCCACGCCAATTGCGAGCTGATCTCATCGTCGATGTTCAACTGCAAATCCACCTCGCCTTCTTTCTCTTCTGCAATTTCCCGCTCTGCAAACCCGGCTCTGGACCCCGGGTACGTGTACACGAAGCATCGATGTTTTTTCTTGTATGTGACGTCGCCTTCTGAGACACTAATACCGATCCATGGCCACAGCGCGCAGAGCTGGACTCGTGGGCCTGGGATGTGGATTTGGACTGGGAGGTATGTTGACTTGGAGGCTGGGCCGAAGATTGAATTTGTGTCTGAGCAGCCTGGCGCTTCGCAGTTGTCTTTCTCCCTATAGGTGAATTGGTCTGTCGAGGAGAGGGGATAATAGGCTATCAAGGCGCATAGGTGTGGGAATGGGTTTGTGTTGCTTGATACTGTGTGGTGTAGGGCTAGGAGAAGGTAGGCGGGTCGGTGGTATGCTGGGAGTATAAGGTTAGTTGGGTTTCTGTTATATATTGCAAGGATGAGGTGTCTGCCTTCGAATAGCGAAGCTTGTACATAAGAGACAAAGAAAGTCGAATAGAAGACGTACCCACTATCGCATACCGCTCTCCATTCTCGAGTTCGTCTTCTTTGTCATGCACGACCTTCTTCAGTGCTTTTGTGTCCTTCTCTTCATCCCCACTGCCGAGAAATGGGATGTAGATCACATCGAATCCTTCTGCCTGGAACCGGTGGACTACGTGGGTATCGAACGCCACGGTGTCGGAAATCAGGAGTAGGTGTCGCGGTGCTGGCTCTTCATATCGCCAGTTGCGTTTACCGGAGCTCGTGCTCACTGTCCGATGTATTCCGTGTGGATGAGCTGCTGCGGAATTAGGACCCGTAGAATCTGCGTCTATGTCTCCTGGGTTACTGCCGGAGCTTTGGGCTCGGCGTCGAGTGAGGCGTTGGAATATGTTGACCATGGTCTGAATGTGGGTTGGTTGAATTAGGAGGACATTTAGCCCTGTTTATATGTGGAAATATCTGCTTGGAGTTCGGAATGCTCGGATTGCTGTTCTTGGTATCATGTTTGCCAATGCTTAGGGTTCTCGGGTGACGTCATCGAGTACATGAAGCAGACCATTCTATATGGGCAGCTTGGTCTATTCTGAGGGAAGAAAAATGAAACCAGTGGCCTGGGCGCTCGTTTGAATCTGAAAAACAAAGAAAGAAAGAAAAGAAAGAAATACATAACAGTACATACGAAGAGGCATAGCGGCCAAAGGCCGAATGCCTGATTTTGTAGGGCTGATTCCTAAATAAACTTGGATTATTATACAGCGTACCACACCGCTCTATACCGACTATAAATTGAAGCTATCCACATGGCTGGTGCAGGAGAATTATGTTTGCCCAGCACGAGGCATCAAGTCCTGGCCGAGTGGGGCCTGATGGGGCATTGGCAGGCTTGGCAGGCTTGGCAGACCCCGCTCGGCTAGCTAGGCCCGGGAAGGTTGACATGCGGGCGTAAGACCGTAGTTATGCGTAATAATGGGCTTTGGGCCCGGGAAGGCCCATTTGTATTTGCGGAGGTCTAACCTTGCAGGTAATTAACGTCAGACCAAGCTGGTAGGCGGTCTAATCCCACCACACCTACTGTATTACCCAAGTAGAAAGGCGGTATGTTTCTGCCGAAAAGTGGGGTTATAATGAACTAAACGTATAGATATTTCGCCCTTCGGGGCATATGGTCAACTGAAAATATACAGAGAAGATTAGCATGGCCCCTGCACTATGTCATGGCTCTTTTTCCTTCTATGCTACCTAGTATGTGGGTCTTTTTGACTGTGTTTAATTGGTCTTAACTTGTTGACGGATCACATGTATGGCCCACACCTGTCCTGGGCTATAGTGAAGTCTGGGTCGCTTCGATTCGTGTCACGCCTAGAAGAATTCTGGCATTGATCCATGTGTCAAGCCGTTTGTTCCTGTTGATCCTGAGCTTACCGGATCCAAGAACGCAAAGGTTGTTGGTGCTCTCATCAAGGATACCGCCGGACATAAAAGGTAATCCCACCAAAGCCGGTGCCCAAAAGGATATAGACAACGGCTCCACTGCTAGTTCCATCACCGATATCGTCTCCCCTGCCCGGTCGATCAAATCAATAGGAAGAAAAAGCAGAACGTCGCCATGAAGAATCCGGTCCATCGTTTGCGCCGTATTGATCACACCTCATACTCACTCTTTGGGTTTTCTCGGCTCCATTTCAACTTCCCTATCAACAGGCACCAGGTTATCCTCTTTTCTTCAGACTACTACGTTATAGTAAAGAATATGCCTATGTTTCAAACCTTAGGTGGAGGGAACAATTTCTATAAAAGCAGTTGACAGAACGCTATTAAACATGGCGACGGCCAGCATATCGAACCTGCCGAGGATCCAAAAATATGGCCGAGGGCGTACAAAGAACATAAGGTAAATTATTTTACTATCAGTTTATTTATTTCGAATAGGTGAAAGTAAGAGAAATCCCCCTAAACTGCACCTGGGCAAGTCTTCATGCTTGGAAGATACATCTAGTAGAATCAGATGACATGTGAACAAAAAGATGCCTCCTCTATGTCTATACAGCGAAATGTTCTGCGCTATAGAAGAATAAGAATAATCGCAATGCAGGATAATCATTTCACCAACCCGGAATGGCATGATTCCATTCCATATATGACCCCACTTAATCAAAGCTCACCAACCACGCCCGATCCTCGCTGACTTTCCCAGATGTTTTACCACTGTCAACAAGATAACACTTGTAATCCTCACGCAACAGACTCTCCCGCGCAACCTCACAATCCACCCGAATATCCTCCACCAACGCCTCCAGCGAGACATAATCAAACTCAGGCCGGATATAACCCAGAATCAGCAGGTTGAGTCGCGTTTTATAGAAATCCGGCAAGCGATTGAATTTAGTCTGACCCTCTTGCCCAGCAGCAGTGGGCGATGGTTCCGTGAGAGCGGGCATGATATGGATTTCCTGAATTGAGCAACCGCGTCAGTCTGATACCGATACCGATACCACCAAAATGCGGGTTTCAACATTTGGCAGCATTTCATCTGGTTTTATCATGTATCACATACCACAGATCGCACGGTGTTCTTATAGAAAGGGTTATATCCGATACTCAACACAGCAGGCAGAACGACCGCTGTGGATGTGCTGCCTTCGGATGTCTCATGGTGGTATGTTTTCGGGTCCAGCGCTACAACGCCATAGTAGACGCCGGTTGTTAGCTCGGGGTGCTTCTCGGACAGGTCATCGGCGGGGATGTTGGCGGTGGGGATTCCGAGCTGTAGTCATCCAGAAGAGCGAGTCAGCGGAAAGTTTGTTGGGCTTGTTGCGCCGTGCGATTCTAGCAACGAGGTTGGGTTCCCAGATTCATGGACTTACGTCTTTGCTCCCGCGGCCAAATCCCTTGATTACTGGGCCTGACAGTCTTATGGGGAAAGGAGGCTCTGGGGAGTCGGGGCCAGCTACCGGATCGCGCGGCTTGGACATGATTATATTCGAGTGAGGGTATGGTGAAACGTGGATGTTGGCACAGACAGATCTGTGAATAGTGTCGTTTCGTCTGGTGTATACTGATTGTGTGATTTAGCAATGGTTTGGCGTGATGCTGGCGTTGAGTGTGTTCTGAATATGACCGAACCTTGGTGTGGTGGGGGTTATCGCGATAAGGATACATAATCAGGCGCCTTGTCTATCAGGCGTCAATTCACATGGAATTCCAAGGTTGGGTTGAAGGTTGGATTAAGCTTATTTCTTTGTATAAATTTAGATTCATGGATGGTCCAGGGCTCATCGAGGTCAGAAATGACCCCACTCAATATCATGGCATTATGCTCATACAGTAACGATCCCGTCCCAGAGATATCATTTTTTGTCCCTTTTGAGCGCCGCGAAAACAAAAACAAAACAAGAAAGCATATCGACAATCCTGGAATTGGTTCCAGGAATCCAAGAAGCATAACGTATATACGAGAAAATAGAACAAAAAAGACCCCGTCGGCCAGTGGCCCGAATGAAATCAACATCAAAGGGAATCATACAATCCCAGAACCAGGAAATATGTACCAGGTAGAACAGCAGAAGAAAAGAAGACAGGCCTGATGTTAGGCCCTGTCAAGGGTATGAAAGGGTAATCTGAAACAAGAGCAGGTAACAAATCCAAAAATCAAATCAAATCAAATCAAATGCATGGCAAGAACTAGAAGATGGCGGGTTAGCATGAACACAAATCTGAGAGGTTGTGTGATTGTAGAGACTTACATTCATCACAATGAGCATCGGGATATCGAACACATCGCGTTTCACTGTCCAGCAGTACGCGCATTCGACCTTTCCGTCCTTGAAACCAAGCTGGTTCATACCAGCCTCGCCAGCAATGCCACCCTTGCGGAGATGGTT
Source organism: Penicillium sp. CMV-2018d (assembly GCA_028827225.1). NCBI lineage: Eukaryota > Fungi > Ascomycota > Eurotiomycetes > Eurotiales > Aspergillaceae > Penicillium > Penicillium hesseltinei. The sequence continues at coordinate 1,203,753 of JAPZBW010000003.1, forward strand.
GCTCCACTTTCCGTTATCATCGGACTGTGCGACCTCCATGTCCTCCTTGGTCTTATATTTGAGCAGCTTGCACCGAGTCATGACACTACCACGAGAATCACCGAATGCCAGACGCGCAAAGTCCTCGTAGAACTCCACAACACTGTCATCGTCGAGAAGTTCGGCCAAGAATACCGGCTGGGGGCGTCCGGTGCCAGAATTCTCTAATGTTGTGCCACGCGGTGTAAAACTACCGCGTGACGTTGTTCCGGACTGGGGTACGCCCGAAACACCGGTGTTGACGTTGAGGTTTGCATCCTTGCCTAGAAGAACGTCTTTCTTCCATCCGGTTAGGATGCTGAACTCCTTGCCTACGGCGGCAATCTCGCCGGTTCGTCGGCAGACGATGGTCGGCGTTCCACATGCATTGATGAAGTCCTCGTACTCCCAGAGAGTTCGTTGGAAGCATTTTTCCATGAAGATGAGATCATCTCGATTAAGGGTCTTAGTAGTTGCGATAAAAGAGGGTCGGATAGATGCAAGCGCCTTTGCAATTCGCACGGTCTTTTGCGGCGAAAAGCGACGTTGGATGAAAGCAGTCAAATTGTGGAAGCCACTTGTGTAAGCATAGGGCTCCTTCACGCTTTCGTATATTGAGGAAGGATTGCGGTGGCGCCGTTTAGGACCAACCTGCAAATTTGGGTGTTTCAAGATCGATGCTGACGCCACCTGGCGTTGCCCATTCAGCACCAGGCTGTTTGACTTGGGAGCAGGAGCGATATTATTGAATGGGACGTCGTCAAATGTAGCCGTTGCGATATTCGGACTTTGGGCCGAGCCAGGACTAGTGAAGCTTGCTGGTCCACTTTCAATCGCAAATGCATGTGGTGCATTTGCTTTCATGTGTTCGGGGAGCATGGCATTTTGGCCATACACACCGCCGACATTCACATGCTGGCCCGAGGCCGGCCCGGTTGACCATTCATTTAGGAGAGGATCACCGAACATGAAAGGTTGATTCCCTGGGCTTTCTCCAAAACCAGGAGCTGGCGTGGAGAACTGGGCAGACCCACTGCGGCCGATCGACCCTCGTTGTCCTGCGGAATCAGTCGGAGAGTCACCAGCCGCTCCGGTGGCCATATGCCCAAGCATGCCGAATTCCAGAGCACCGTATCGATTTTCGAAGTTCATGCTCGATAGATCGAAGTTGAAGAGCGCTGGATCACTAGGATCAAAAAATGGCCCCGCAAAAGGATTTTGAGACTGACTTGTATCCCCAGAGAGAGCACCTGGGGTAGGCTGCTGGTTTGCAGTCGATGAAAGGCTCGGGTTTCGACCATTGGTGCTGGTCTTCATGTTAAAAGTGGGTGAAACGGGTGACTGCGTGGTAAACGGGCTTTGGCTCATGGAAGATTCTTGGTAAGGGTTGTAAGATCCTGCCTGCGTCTGGGGCGTAGGGTAAAAGTTGTTATTCGTGGGATTGCTTGATTGTTGGTTATGTTGATGGCTGTGTTGTTGACTATGTTGGCTGTGTTGCTGGTTGGAATTGACAGCATTTGTGCCATTTCTAGATATAGGCAGATTATTGCGGAGCGTGTTGTTGTATAGATTGGTGTTGTTGCTGCTACTAACAGCTGGCATCAACGCTCCATCGGGAGCATCATGGAGATACTTGGCCTTTTTGCGAACACCATCATGGCAAGCATCTTGAAGCCCACGTTTGATGCAACGTTGACACGGTCGTTCGTCGCCTAAACCCGATATATATTAGTCAGATATCTAACAAGGGCCGGGATCAATCTGTCACCATACCGCAAGTCAAATGAGCTCGTTGGCATGCAAAGCAAGCTCGCCGAGCCTTCTTCCGTCGCGGTCGGGAGGGATCCTTGGCATTGGCTGCTTTGCGCTCCGCTTTGCTATCGCCATTAGTCTTGGGCTTTACGTCCGATTGTTCGTGTTCCGTGATATCAGCGGAGTCGCGATCCCCACTGTAGTCCCGTGCAGGAACGGGGGAGCCGTTCTTGGCTTCCATGTTCATTTCGGCATGTATCCCGAAAACGGTGATCTATGGACAAGTCCACAAAAGTGAGGTAAATCGGTACTTCAAACTGAGTAAACCACTTTCCGTGCCTTCTTGTGTTTATCTAAAGCAACAAATCGTGGTGGCGACAATACCGATGATACCATCCGCGCTGCGATCTCGGCGGGCCAGCGGATCCACGTGCACAAGATTCAACCCAGCTTGTGACAGAGAAAAAAGAACGATCGCAAATTGCTGATCGTCCGTGTTGAGACTTGAAATCCACCCAAATCACCTCTCGAAGGTCGGAGGGGCCTCCAGTCCGTGGTTCCTATAATCGCGCGTTTGCGATTACAGTTGGCGGGGAATCGGAACCGGAATCACGGCGAGTCGAGTCACGGGTGTAACGGGGGACAATCGACTGGAGATGCGACGGATGTACGATGATCTGACACATTGAAGAATTTCAATGTGGGTTGTAGATGGAGAGAAATTGGCGCAAAGCTGACAGAAAAATCCCGCAACGGTTCGGGGCTGAACTGGGAGTGGAGAGGTGGACGAGGTCCTTCGGCTGCGGGGAAGATGTGAATTTCTCTCCAAACGCGAGAGGCGTGCCGATACGAGGCCGAGAAGTTGGAGAAAGAAAGAAAGTCGAGGTAAATATTATTCGCGGGGAAGGTCGAAGAAGAAGTGGATGAGTCCCAAGAAAGGCTCTCGATCAGAGTGTTCCCGTGACTGGGTGTCTAAGCAACTTCCCAAGGTTAACACGACACAGTCCAATTGTAAAGGATTGGTAAAGGACTAAATGAGACTGTGAGTGACGGAATACAATTTTTTAATATGTATTTTTATATTTTTTTCTTATTTTTTTTCTATATTTATTTCCCAATTTCTTTTTAGAATTTTCGCGCTATATTTTCTAAAAAGGCGCACCTAGGCAGGGCTGGCTATACTTCGTAAAACAGCCACTATTTTACCTAATTAATTTTACTGGGGATTTTTCTTTTTTCTTTTTTTTTTTGCTTCCCAACGTATTAATCCTTCGTTGGGCGTGTTTTAATTTTAATAGCTATCTCTGATCATGAATTTCCAGAGCATAAAGTAATATTGACCTTCAAGGTCTTCAATAAAGAGAACTAAAGAGCTATATATATGTACATCATACTCACATGCTGACGTTCAGGGCAATGGTCACTGGAGGCCCGGCATTTGATTTTGCCAAGTATTACATCTTTCACAGCATTACCGGAAACAACAGGTAATTTAAGCGCGTTCATGGAATTTGATTGGCTGTATTGGAATCCTGCACCAGATCGGGTTCCGCGCATACTGGATGACCTATACTATTAGTAACCCCGCGGGGGCAATTGCGCACGTGCAGGAACCAGATCGATTGCATACCTTGTTCTCATTTGAATTACCCATGAACGTTGAAATGCAAGTATCTCCAATTGAGTCATTATTCTTCTGCCAGCGAATTGATTCCGAGAAACCCCGCTCCAGACCTTCCACGGTTCTCGGCGTCGTGGTCCGACCCGTTTTGTTCCGAGGCTGTGCTGGGTTTGGCTCTGCCGAGGCTAGAAGGCTCTCAATATATCGCTCAGCTATGATGGTTGCTATACTCCAAAGAAGGGATTGTCATGTCTGTCTGTAGCCGGGGGGTAAGGTGGTTGGCGATGATTGCTTGTGACTGTATTCCAAGACCACATGACGCTCGTATGCTTCGCAACTGGCCCGGCAGACTGTCGGAGAATTAAAGCCCGGACCAGGTCCGTCCAATTTCTATTTTCTATTCTTGGAGTGGGATCGATCTATCCCTGTATCAAGCACGCTAGTATTATCGAAGGATTCATGGTCTCGGCCAGATCGAATATGCAAGATGTTTACAGATGGAATCAAAGTAGAGCTAGGATATGAAGCATATATCCTTGCCGATCATGCGTATTATTGACTATGATTTTCTGCATTGGCTTTTGAACTGCAGACGGTACAGCAGCTACAGGCGTTAGGTCTTGATCTATGGTTGCAGGCCAGGTGCTGACCCATCCTCAAGCCAAAACGTCTCAGTCCAGGAGGTTCCCAACATCTGGTCATGGGATGCCGTGTTCATCGCCTATGCGTTCAGATAAACCGGTTGGTAAACTGTTGAGATGCAATGGCACCGAGGGTAGACATGTGGCTCCCCTCGTAAAGGAGCAACCAGCCAACAGCCAACCCGCTTAAGATTAATGTATGTACGAGTATTATATGTGCACGGAAGGATCGATCACGCCTGTGATTTCGCAAATCGGCTCTTTCTTCGGATCCAGCTGCCATACCGGAAGAATAGATACCTATTATGAATGTCAGTACAACAGTAGACAGAACAGCTTATGTTGAGTTCTCTGTCGTCAGAGCCACATGCAACTGGAATAGTAGATTGGTAGGCCATAACGTAAGAGCACATCAAGTACGTCGAAATCAGCACTTACGGGAAAGGGGTCATGACAAGGGTCAGGAACGCTAACAAGGAAGTTGCCCAGTTATATCCGAGGTTGTGATACACTGCATAGCCGTTAGCCATAATCGTTACGTCTCAACTGTGTGCAGGCAAGAACATAGCTGTCAAGCATTGAGGAAGAGCTACAGATCGGTCTGTTCAGAATACAACGCATCGACCCGCATTGGAAAGATGCACTGCATGGAAAGCACGGGCTTCCAATTCTTGTCGCGGCACGGAGACAGTACAGACAAACTTACTTTGCATTCCAAATAATGGAAATATGCCTCCAAAGGACGAACGAGTGAAGCTGTTCGCTGCCAGAGCGCTGGCGGCAAAAGTTGGATACGCATCGACTAGGAATGTGAAGATGCCCGAGTAGACTAGGATTGTCCTAACAGTAACACAATCCATTAGCATCATACCAATGGATGATGGTCCAGCCGGGTGAGATTGCAAGGTTGATCTTACCCTGCACCAAAAACAGCACTGCCAATGATAGGCGCAATCCAATGGACATTAGGGTAGATTGTCCAAGCAAAAATGAAAAGTCCTATAGTAACCAAGGGTCCTCCCAGGATCGCTATTCCGTCAAAGTCAGCCATTGTTTTCTTGGAACCTTGGCACCTGAACAATTTGTTGGCAAGCTTACCTGGGGGCAGTCGCCACTCCGGTTGGAAGTCATCGAGCTTTTTCGTGGCCTTCTCATGGTTACGCTCCAGGCGAATGTAATTTCGGCGCCAGATCGGATCTGACAAAATGGCTATAACCATTCCGACAAACAAACCAAGGAAACACAACCCACGCTGCCATATTACTAGCCCATAAACTTCTGAAAAGACTAGCTGGAAAGCACCAAAGAAGAGGTACAGAATACCCAACAGGATAGCCGAGAAAATGCAAAGGCATAGACACATTGGCTCCAATGCTAAGAGAAGAACTGGTCTTTTCATGGAGAGCAGGACGGTCTGGCTCACAGAACGCTGCAACTTTTCGATCGGAGCTTTCCATCGCTCGTCCCCGGTTTCCTGGCGCAGCTTCTCCGCTTTACGCCTTAAAAGTCTAGAACATGGTTAGCGTTGCAATCGTTCCAGGATATGGAGATACATACACTGGGTGATAAGTCTCCGGAACCAGGAATATTATCGAGGCGAGCATCACTCCCGACCATATCAGGAGCACATAAAACGTCCAACGCCTACGGGGTTATAAGCTTCAATCGATACCAGAATTCAATATGAAAACATACCACGTGGTAAATGCATTGATGAAGCCACCAACCAGAGGCCCGACTTCAGGTCCCACGAAAGGGCTCGCAGTGTAGAGCATCATGGGGAATGCAAGCTCATGGCGATCAAACATATCACCGACAGTACCTCCAGCAACACTCAAAAAGGCACTGCCTGACAATCCACTGAAGAACCGAGCGATAATCATGGTCTGGGTATTCTTAGCCAAAGCGCATGGAATGATCCAAACAAGAAAAAGGCTGAAAGAACAAATATAAATGTTTCTCCGGCCATAAAACTAAGCAAAACATCAGATCAGTAACTCAAGTATCTCTCTGCGAAACTTTTTTTTTTACCTCCGATAATGGGCTGAGAAATAGTGGTCCAATGCCTATAAGTAAATCGAAAAGAGTCAGTACAGTCCGCCCCGCGAAAGACGACGATATCAGCACGAACCAAGACCCCAAATAAAGAAAGATAATCCGAGCGTCGCAACTTCTTGCGAACACCCAAATTCACTCATCAATTGGGCATATGTCGTGGTATAGATCGAAGAGGCACAGGTCCTACGTGCAGTAGATCAGCATCTATGCGCTGTAGAGAAAGCAAGACGAAACTGGCCGTATACTCACACGCAAAGCGAACCCATTGAGACAATAATGACAACCAACCACCGTCTGGCTTTGCTCATATTGCGCGGATTCATAGGATCGTTCTCCTCCCAGCCCACAGTATATGCTTCATCCTCGTTCGCCACCGCGGCCTCGTCAACTTCATGGCCGCCAATGCTGATGCCGTCGTTCAATGACCAGCTGCGTTCCAGGGACCTGGATGTGACTGATTTAGACGCATTCGAGCGCTGTTTCTGGAGTGGTGCGCTGCCTTCATTGTGGGGACCCGGGGAGCTTATCGGGGCATAAGTTACGTCCTCGGACTTGGTTCGGTCGAATTCGTCGTCGCTCCTATCGCTAGAGTGTCTTTCGGGACCAAGGTGGGCTTTTTCTTCGCCGAGGTCCGGATGCGATGTGTCTGTAATTGACGAAGACATAGTCAATGGTCAATTGGCATACGGCCAAACGTCAGACTTGCTCATCTGGTTTGTTTTGTTTTAGCGATGAAGTCATGGAAGACAAAACGAACGGTCTGGGGCTACCTAGGTATATGTATCGACTGGTGGATATGTGAGTCAGTATCTTGCAAGAGAAGGGGAAATGTTCTTAGCGTCTAAAATGGAAATCGAAAGTCCGAGCTGATCAATCAAGGCGATCCCGGGGATAAACTAGTTTACGGGGTCCTAATTCCGTTTTCTCGAATCCGACCCCGGGAGTGATCCCGTATAGCTAATAATTAATAGCCACTTGGTAACCTTCGACATTGCTAAATATAATTCTAACATGGAGAATTATATCTAGATTCTACAATACCCGTTCTCTTTTAACTGGGACATTTGGTTGTTATCAGGCGCCAAGAACGTAAACACGTGGGAACGTTGCACCATGTGGTAAGAGCCATAATTCTCCGACCCGACACGGTCTACTCCGTAGACAAAAATTAATATGGTTGAGATAGAGATATGTTCAATTAAGCTAGAGCTAACACTACTGCGCAACAGAATCAATTCATCAACGCTCCCAAGGGACCAGGTGCCCAAACAAAAAAAACCTAACAGTAACCAAGGTCCTATGTCTCCAAGCCAGCCCTAAACTCCTGATAGTCATTCAATTGAATGCTATCCCCAAAGAAAACACCTGATCTCAAATCGAGATATTCCATCCCAAAGTTGAGCTGTACAAGAAGAGAAAGATGCGCCAATAGATCCCAGAAATTTTGGTCAAGAGGACACATCCTCTACAGAGCCTGGCTAAGCTGGCTCATGGCACCAGAAGCGTTCTCCTCGGCCCAAGAGCCCCAGAGTGCCTGCTTGCCAGCGATCTTAAGGGGACCACCAATGGATTTAGCGCCCTGGTCAACCTTAACAGCATCTTTCGTGGCCAGCACCAAGACTTCGAAGAACATTTTCGTGGCATCGGCCTTGCTAGACCGTTGCTCGGGAAGGAGATCTTGGAACAACACGCTCTTCTTCTGCTCGGTGGCTGAGCTACCAAGCTTCTCGCGGAGAATATGCACAGCGTGCTTGGTGCCCATTGAGACCGGCTCGGTATCCACAGGGTGTGCCATAGTATCGTCCAGCTCGTCCATGGGCTGGTTGTGGCCTTCGTCATCACTCAGATGCAAGACATGGTCTTCCTCATCTCCAGGGAATTCAATTTCAGAGCGCAGGTTCATAGTCGTATCGAGAGCAATGCCCTCGTCGATCGGGACAATGGCTTCCTCGTCACCAAGCTCCAGGGCAGGAACGTCAACGGCAGCCACATCCATATCGGAAATGCCACTGTCGCGCTTGCGCTTCAGCTCACCGGCCTTCTTGACGGAATCCAAGGAGAGCATGCCGCGCAGCTCGGGTGCCCATCCGCGTCCACGGTCCTCGCCAAACACACTAGACACAAAGTTGCCATTCTGCTGACGGGTCATAAGGGTGAGCAGGACGGGGTCGCGAGGCAAGAATGACGCGGGCTTCAAAATCGAAGAACGATCATTTTGCTGGTCCCTAATCTTAGAGCTGGAGATCGCGACTTCCTTGTCGAGTCCCATAAGCTTCTGGCGCTTGGTGCGCTGACCCTGCTGGGCGCTAACGGCGTCGGGGGTTGCAGATACATCTCGGTTGAATTCCTCCTCCAGTTGATGCATTTGATCAGATCCAGCATCGGAAAGGGGGCTTTCGGAGTCACGTTCGAATCGGTTGTCGGCAGCACGGGGCGTCTCGCCACCGCCGCCAAAGTCGTCATCGTTGTTGAAGTCCATGGGGGCATCTGGGAGTAGGTCATTCAGATTGTCGTGGACATCATCGCCAAGGTCCATCTTGTCGAGAGCGTCGTCATCTCCAAGGTCCAGTCCAAGATCGTCGTCGTCGTTGAATTTTCCGGCGTCATTGAAAAGATCCTCCTCCACGGGGCGAGGCGCGGGAGCATCTCGACCAATTTCCATAGTCGGGTCATTTCCAAGGGGTAATTCATCCTCACCCAAGTCAAGATCAACAAGGGAAGGGTCTTCAAGGCGTGCGGGTTCCTGAGAAACAGAGCGGCGGAAGCTACTGTCTGGGAGGAATTGGCTTCCAAAATCCATGCCACCAGGGCGCTTCGCAGCAGGCTCCAGGTCGAGGGTTTGGGGGAAGAGCAGAGAGGTATCGAGGTTGGTGAAAAGATCAGATTCCGTGAGCACATCGGGAAGAGTAATGCCACCTGGAGCGACAACAGTCGAAGCCAAGTCATTGTTGTTTGTGAGACGGAAAGCCTGGTATATGATTAGACTGAACCAAATCACTACTGCTTCAAAAGAGTGCGTACCATTTTAATTTTCATCAAAGCTTCATTGCAATCGTCGAGGAGGTAGCGAGCCTTGCGGCTGTAAATTCGAACTACACCGAGCAGCAATTGGCCACTCAATCGCAGAGCCATAGGGGCCTGACCCTGATCAACAATAGCATTGACACTGCTCTCGATATCCGACTGCAGGATATGCGACTTCGAAAGTTTGCGTTCGATATTAGCCGACAGCCAAACGCGAGCCAACGGCCCGGTTTTCGACAGGAGGGTCTCGGAATAGAACATGGTGTGTTTGCCGCAACAAGATACTTTACAACGGCGAAATTTCTTTCACCAAATCCAGTAGGAGAAAGGACCCGCCCGGCGCGGGGGTGAGGTGCAGATGGGCGACGCGCTGAAGCCGGGAAAACAATGACTTGTGCGAAGACTCGCACTCGGTAATTGTATGAAAAGATAAATATGTGACTAAAATGATAAAAGGTTTATCACTCGATCGCGTGAATTCAAGACATCGAAGACGATGAAGATGGGAAGGGTATGTGCGCGCGAGGGATATCTTGGAGTTGGCTGAGAAACCAAGGAGGAACGAAAGATGCGCGTCGGTGGGAATATCAGGCGGCAGCTGTGGCCCGGGCGGGATTTTTGCTGATGTAATTGAGGGGGCTGGGAATGTCGAGTCACGTGTAGGGTACACAAAGGAATACCAGAGCAGCACGAAGGATGAAATACCACAACAATGAATTTTATTAGCGAAGAAAACTACTCCGTACATGGTCTAGGATCCAGATAAAGATATAAAAAAAAATCAATGAATGGAGTTTTCAGAATTATTTCTCAGAAATCCATAGAAAACTCTTATATAAATCATTCTCTTATGGAGTACGTACCTCCTATACTCTGCCCTACACGTGATATGTTGCGCTAGTCCAAATGTAGTATCCGGATAAACTCCCTACCCGAAATAGCTAGGCCACAACGGGTAAAGCATCATCATGGGACCTAGCCTCTTCCAAGTGGAATGGATACTCTGAATGGACTTATTTTGCGGTTTGGATTATAGCAAAAGGCTCTCTTGAATTGGACTTTTGGTCTCAAGTCACCTGTCAGTCCCTTGTTTGTTGTCGACCGACTTGCGCCAACTCCGCAAATCTAGCCGTTAGTCTAGCCGCCCCCGTGTGAAGCTGCTGCCAGATCGCAACTAACGTGAATTGTCGAAGCATAGTCAATTCTTATCGAGACGGGATGAAAATTACTTCTCGAGATATCTAACGTCTTATTTTCTTGTCTTTCACAAATTCATCCCCCAAAGCATGAGCAATGTCAAGGTCCGCAACACCTTCATTGCCTTTGCATAATGCATCAAACGCCGACTTTCTTCGGCCTCCCTCCACAACACATATGACCGGACCGCCAAATGTTCCATCGTCGGTAAGTATACTTGCTTGATTGATGTACTACGTGTGCTATATCCTTGCTCCACTTCTCAATGCCCTTAAGACAATGGAGTTTAACACATGGTCTTGTTTTCTTCTAGGCATCGACCTCAACGTATTCGTGGCTCGAGCCTCATGAAACTGCCGAGCGACTACGGACCTCCCTATTACACGGCCTGACACCCGCTGAGGCAGAGATACGCTTGGCTAGGGATGGACCGAACGAGCTTCCCCACGATGAGCCAGAACCCCTCTGGCTGCGGTTCCTTAAACAATTCAAGGAGACGCTGATTCTCCTCCTCCTCGGCTCTGCTGGAATCTCTTTTGTGATGGGCAACTACGATGATGCCATCAGCATTACTCTTGCGGTAACAATTGTCGTGACTGTGGGCTTTGTTCAAGAGTATCGGTCGGAGAAGTCGTTGGAAGCATTAAGCCGACTTGTACCCCATTATGCCCATTTGATCCGTGATCTTCCAACGGCTTCCTCCATGGCAACTGAGAACGGTGGTACGTCGCCCGTCGGTTCATCCATGGAAATGGATGAAATTCGGAGCAAAAGCCCAGGCTCGGTGTCTGCCGCGGTCAAGGCTTCTTCAACTGTCCCCGCCAACGAACTTGTGCCCGGAGATTTGGTTCTTTTCACTACCGGAGACCGTATTCCAGCCGATATTCGAATCACTGCTGCAACAGATCTCAGCATCGATGAGTCGAACTTGACTGGAGAGAACGAGCCTGTAGCGAAGTATGCGGAAGCTCTGCGCACCGCATCTGGTGGGACCACTCCAGCGCCAAAAGGAATAGAACCCCCTCGATCTCCGTTCTATGATGCACCGGCTACCGGTGCTGTTGGTGCTGACATTCGGTTGAACGAGCAGCACAACGTTGCCTTCATGGGTACACTAGTCCGCTCAGGCTACGGTCAAGGCATCGTTATCTCGACCGGTGCCAAGACGGAGTTTGGTAGTATATCAGCTTCGCTACAGGAAATCGAGAGCCCTCGAACACCCTTGCAACTATCTATGGATCGTTTGGGCCAGGAGCTGAGTTATATCTCTTTCGGTGTCATTGGATTGATCGTAATCATCGGTCTTATCCAAGGTCGTAAGATTCTCGAAATGTTCACAATCGGTGTGTCGCTGGCCGTCGCAGCGATCCCGGAAGGCTTGCCTATTATTGTCACTGTCACACTCGCTCTCGGCGTCCTGCGCATGGCTAAGAGGGGGGCGATCATGCGAAGACTCCCCAGCGTTGAAACTCTTGGCTCTGTCAATGTCGTCTGCTCGGACAAGACTGGAACTCTCACTCTCAACCACATGACAGTTACCAAAATGTGGCATTTCGACTGTCCAGGGCCATTCGAGGTGCAAAGAGAAATGACCTCGGTGATTCCTTCTGGTCCTGCAGCGCAGACAATCCTTCGCGTTGGTAATATTGCAAACAACTCTCGTTTGTCACGGATGCACGCAAATTCGCCAGCCAGCGCATCTTCTGCGGCAGTACTTTCTTCGACCATCAACAGTGATTCGGCTGCTGCCAAGAGTCGATGGGTGGGTCAGCCCACCGATGTGGCAATCTTGGATCTAATGGATACCCTGGGAGAAGATGATGTTCGCGATCGTATCAGCGCTCGCGTCCACGAGACTCCGTTCAGCTCCGAGCGGAAATGGATGGGTGTTGTTATCGGCGACTCTGGTGGTTCAAATGGAGGTCCCCATGTTGCCTATATCAAGGGTGCTCTCGAACAGGTCCTGGCGCGATCGGATACCTATCTCACCAAGGATGGTCGGGAAGTAATTCTAGACGAACCCCGTCGCAAAATCATCCGGGAAGCTGCAGAGAATATGGCATCAGAGGGTCTTAGGGTCCTCGCCTTTGCCAGTGGAGTTGTTCGTGATACTTCTAGAGGTGGCAGAGGCTTTGGCAGTCGGTCATCCCCGAAAATCGTCCAGGGTGATGATGATGAGCGATACAACGGCTTGGTCTTCGCTGGACTTGTGGGTATGAATGACCCGCCGCGTAAAGATGTTCACAAATCCATTCGACGCTTGATGACTGGTGGTGTCCGAATCATCATGATTACTGGCGACGCCGAGACCACAGCTGTGGCTATAGCGAAGAAGCTTGGGATGCCAGTCAGTGATTCCCCGCATTCACGTTCGGTCATCGGGGGTGATGAACTCGACCGCATGACTGCTGCCGAACTTTCCCAGGCGATCTCAACGGTCTCGATCTTTGCCCGTACGAGCCCAGACCACAAGATGAAAATTGTGACAGCACTTCAAGCCCGCGGAGATGTGGTTGCCATGACCGGTGATGGTGTCAACGATGCACCCGCTCTGAAGAAAGCCGACATAGGTATTTCCATGGGCAAGCTCGGCACCGACGTTGCCAAGGAGGCAGCAGACATGATTCTGACGGACGACGATTTCTCGACTATCTTGCGGGCAATTGAACAGGGCAAGGGCATTTTCTATAACATCCAGAACTTCATTACGTTCCAGCTTAGTACCAGCGTGGCTGCACTCAGTCTTGTACTGCTGAGCACCACTCTTGGCTTCAAGAATCCGCTGAATGCTATGCAGATCTTGTGGATCAGTAAGTACTCCTGCATCTTATTCCGTCCGCTGTGTTTCTCTAACAATTATTACAGATATTCTCATGGATGGACCGCCCGCCCAGTCCCTAGGTGTCGAGCCCGTCGACCCTACCATCATGAACCGCCCACCACGACCCAAGACAGCCCGTGTTCTGACAAAACCCCTGATCCAGCGCGTCCTCACTTCAGCCATGGTCATCATGATTGGTACGTTATCAATCTACATCCACGAGATGGGCGATATCACCGACGGCAGCCCAGTGGAGAAGCGCTCCCGCGTCGTCACCGCGCACGACACCACCATGACATTCACCTGCTTCGTTCTCTTCGACATGTTCAACGCATTGACCTGCCGCAGCGAGGGTAAGTCCGTCCTGCGCGGTGAAATGCCGCTGTTTGGAAACAAGATGTTTAATTACGCTGTCCTTGGCTCCTTGGCCGGCCAGGCCTGTGTGATCTACCTGCCCTTCCTGCAGCGCATCTTCCAGACCGAGGCTCTCGGCTTCGGCTCGTTGGTCAAGCTGGTCTTCATTGCCAGTTCGGTGTTCTGGGTGGATGAAGGCCGCAAGTATCTGCATGCGACCCGTCGTCGGCGTGGTGTGGGCTCCGGTTATAGCGTCAATGTCTGATATACCGATACAACGAGTGTACGGTTCGGATTGCCTGTTACGATTTTAGAGGTGTCTATGGCATAGGCGTGTGTAGTTTATCATATTTGGATTGATATCCCCCATATACATAATAGGACTGTCGGTTGTCGGCATATATGTTATGTTTTCCCATGTAGTCAGCCGCTTATCTCTTAGTGGTTTTTGTAGATGTTGTGTCAGATGCTTTTCTCGTGTGATAAACCAAAATTATGTATACCCATCTTTGCGAAGGTGTATAGCGGCCTCTGTTCAGTTTCAATTAAAATATGCATTGCTGCCTTGAAATACCTGGATTATGCCTGAACCATGCCTGATTTTAGACCTCTTTCGCCACCGCTCTATACAGTGTATCGTAAATTGAAGCTATTCCCACCACACAAATCATCAAATTGAGTATATCTCTTACGGCAGGTTTTAGATATCATCGCGCCAACCGGGTTTTTGCTAGGCAGCAAATTAAAAGGTTATATATAGAAAGGTCTCTTATGTAGAATATGCCTTTTTTACCGCCTATCTACTACATTCCTAATATTATACGCATACCTCTTAGGGTTTATTGGTTTTAAAAACCTTTTCTGTGGCAGAATGATCACGATTTACACTGGCAAAAGTGAGAAATCAATATTGATCAAAGATCAAAGAACGCTTTGATCAATGAGCTCTGTGTCAAGTGAACAAAATAGTATTAAATGGATCGGATCGTTGAAAGAAGCCTCCTTCATCTCTTTGTCGGAATGTTTCTCGAAAAGTGCTTCCCTGGGATCTAAAGCGAATAATCAGAGGTATAGGTCCACTACGGAGTAAAGTAGGAAGGATTATCTTCCTTTGTTTTATGCCACGAAAGCTAAAAATTTTCAGGTTAGGTCGAACTCCGAATATTTTCTTTCATGTGCCCCAACTCACTAAATTCCGTTGCCTAGGTGAAGACAAACCCGGGAATGAAAGAAATCGTTGCTTTAATGCTACTGTGGACATGTATTTCTTTGTATAGCCCTTGGCCCCTGACAGGACGGGATGATCAAGAGTTTCCCCCAGGACTCAGAGTGGTAAATTGCAATTGGTATCACCCGCACGATGACAAAAAGGAGTATCTTTCCGCTAAACGGACATTTTCAAAAGGAGACATTGATGAAATAGTGTTTAATTGCCAAACTTCCGCCCTTAGAAGTCACGAGAAATACATTGCCCGTGTCTCTTCATATTTCCCTAGCTTATGATCTCTGCCCTATAATTGCAAAAGAAGTCAGCCGTAAACTCGAGATCAACCTAGACCTTGGAAAATTACCAGCGCTTCCACGAAGTCATCCATCAATTCTCTTTCCCGCTTAAAAAATCTGGGGTGTTCTGGGTGGTCTGGGTCAAATGTTTGGGCAAGTTCGTAGTCGATCAGGAGTACCCGATCAGAATCACCCTGAATGACCATGTTTCGGGGATAGAGATCAAGATGTACAATCCCAGCCTCATGAATTTCATTTAGAAGCTGGTGAAGTTTGTGAGCTCTTTGCTCTGTGTAGTTAGAGAGCTCTAACATGTTCAAATCAGGAATGTATTCGATCAGAACACCGTTTGGGCGAGCCTTGGGATCAAGATCTCGAGGGAAAGTTCTATCATAGAATTTCTTGAGGTCGGGTTGCCAGCCCTTCGCCTCGGGGTCAATATTCTCAACCACCCCATAGAAGTCAGGCACAGACCCTCGTTCGCAAAAGCCTCGAGCCTTCAATCGACTGTATGCGCGGCTCTCATTTTTGAAAAGGTCGATAGAACGGAGCGGTGGGTGGCACCTATCCCATTTATAAGGAGGGAACTACCGTATCTGTCAGAGATCATAGGCAAGCTATATGACTTCCTCACTTACCACCTTGAGCACGCAGTCTTTGTCTTGCCAGCGGGCTCGGCACAGAAATCCACTGTCTGTCTCTTTAATGACCTCAACGAATTCCACATTGGCGATGTCAATATTGGGTGCCTCATAGTCCGAAGACATCTTGGTTTCAAGGCCACAGGTCTTGAAGCTAAGTGGAACAATGAAGGACATCATCGGGGAAGGGATAGAGTGAAGGATGTCTTTATAGGAGGAGGCGGCGGGACGTGGCAGAATGGGACCGATTACAGACATTCAGCACACCTCATATAGTCTAAACTGCCTAGTAAACGGGGTTTAAGTATGTGTGTTGGTCAGAGCGTTTCGCTTTGAGTGGGTTGTGTTAGTATTGCCAATGACATTCTCCATTTGCAAGTCAAGTGTGACGACTTAGTAACTAAGGATTCGATACTCAATGCTACAGACCCACTAGTAGTAATGGCGCACTAGTTAGTTAACTAACTAACTAGCGCTTCCAACATGTGCGTCAGTCACAGCGGTTCGCTTTGAGTGGGTTGTGTTAGTGTTGCCAATGACATTCTCCATTTGCAAGTCAAGTGTGACGACTTGATAACTAAGGATTCGCTATTTAAAGCTACAGACCCACTAGTAGTAATGGCGCACTAGTTAGTTAGCGCTTCCAACATGTGCGTCAGTCACAGCTGCGAAGGTGTATAGCGGCCTCTGTTCAGTTTCAATTAAAATATGCATTGCTGCCTTAAAATGCCTGATTTTAGACCTATATAGTGTATTGTAAATTGAAGCTATTCCCACCACACAAATCATCAAATTGAGTATATCCCTTACGGTTGGTTTTTACCAGGCAGAAAATTAAAAGGTTATATATAGAAAAGTCTCGTAGAATATATATATACCTAAAAAGAGTATCTAAAAAGAGTATCTAAAAAGAGCATCGAAAAGAGCATCGAAAAGAGCATCGAAAAGACATAATAAGGCTGTATAAGCGGCCCTACAAATCATCGTTTTCGTCAAATCTCACGCGTTAAACCTCCCTCTAACAACACAAATCATTAAATTGAAGCTATTTATACCATACAAATTTCACTACGAATAAAATCATTTATCTACTAGCTGATGAGGGTAGGCTCTGTAATGGTATTTCAGGTATCTTAATTTTCTGCTGTATTTAAATAAGGCACCAAGGCATTTTAAGGCCGCAATGCCTATTTTAATTGAAACTGAACAGAGGCCGCTATACACCTTCGCACACAGCGGTTCGCTTTGAGTGTGTCGTGTTCGCATTGCCAATCATTTTCTTTATTTATAAGTAAAGTATGACTCGACGGGATCTCATGCTCAAAGCTACCTAGTGACGGCGCTTCCGATGGAAGTATACGTTTCAGTTTCGCCCAAGCGCCTCGCTTCGAGTGAACATTGCCAGTCATTTTCTATCCCTATTGGAGGTTCGACTCGACAGTTCCCGCCGGTGGCTGTAATGGCGCTTTAGCGGGTGGGCTTTGGTTGGCTTCGAATGAGAAGGAGTTATACCACGGGGGAGGTGTTATACCGTTAGTCCTTCCCGACTCGAACATATATAAAACGCCCATCTGCAGAGACATTCTGTTCTAAGTTATCATCATCCAACCTTTTTATTCCATACAAGATGGCAAACCGAGTTAGTCTACTTGCCTATTTGCAACATGCACCACCAAGCATCGATTATATCGATGTCGGGCAATCGCAAAGCAACACAACAAACAAAAACTATGGCCCCGATGATATCAGCAGTGTTGGTGTCTGGCAGGAATTCAACAAAGCTACCATCCTACAAGATTTTGGCCCGCTGCTCAACATGATTCAAGCCGAGCATGATCCTATTCGAGCCACGACTCCACAACGAGGAATTACCTCTGAAAGTGGCCTTCATCTCGCATTTGGGGAATATTTCCACCCTAGAATTCGCCGATCCCTTCGCTATACCTTTGAACATCTCGATGACCGCGCCGCGAGACGTGCTGCCCCCCAGCACCAGGCTTCAAACCGACAGGAAGACCGGGCCATCAACCAAGCCCTCGATCGAGTTCTCGACCACATACTTCCCGCACGGACCAATGTGTTGATGGGGGTTGGCTCGGATGCTATCATGCCGGATCAATTTGTCCCAGATTGTTCGTTCTATGTGGCTGCCGCAGCTGGTGTCCCAAGAACCAGGTTGGGTCCAAATCGCCTTCCAGGCGACCTGAAGCCCTCTTGGAAATGGTCACACAGTATGGGAAACAGGCCCTTGCGGTACGCGGAATTCAGCAAGGCTTTAGCACAAGTCAACTGGTACATGAAGCAGCATAGGACGCAGTACAGCTTCATTCTCACCGAGCGAGAGCTGGTTCCTATTCGTCGAGTCAGTGACAACGGGGACCTGAGACTGGCCAATCCGATCCCTTGGACCCGGAGTGGCACATCACAAGACCCGGAGCTCACAGTTGCGCTTGGCTTATGGTATCTGGGAATGTTGGCTGCGAATGACACCCTATACCGAGCCCCCTGGTGATCTCGCGGCCTCGGCCAGGGTTGCAATTCTCCGAAAGAGTATGCATGGGAAGCATTGTTGAGCAGTGTGTCTATATAGTAGGATAGACTATCGAGAAACCAAGGGAATGGAATGGCTTTTTATTAACACGTGTCTATTTAAGTTCCTAGAATCTCTTAGACAGGACTACTAAAGAGGGTTTATAACTAGGATTCCAGTTAACTAGTGGGAGGTGAGTAACCCTAACGTTGTGATTTATGCAAGATGGGTGCGAAGGTGTATAGCGGCCTTGTTATGTCTTTTGGATGCTCTTTTGGATGCTCTTTTGGATGCTCTTTTGGATGCTCTTTTGGATGCTCTTTTGGATGCTCTTTTGGATGCTCTTTTGGATGCTCTTTTGGATGCTCTTTTGGATGCTCTTTTGGATGCTCTTTTTAGATGCTCTTTTTAGGTATATATGAAACTAGTATATAAAGCAGGCTTGGAAATTGAGGTCAACGACCGTTTCCTGATATTCACTTGAACCCAGGGACAAGACAACCATTCGATAAATTACCATGATTTGAGACTTGAAGCCACTTAGGGCTAATATGACAAGACGGCCTTTTATGTGGTTATCCAGGGCCCAGGCCATCGTCTCCCCGGGTGCCCTCTCCGATTCTTTCTGCGTGCCTCAATATATTAAAGCAGGGCTCTCTCCGCAAAACATCGTTATGAACCGTGACCGAAGAAGAATGAACCACCTACGTGTACTCACAATTCCCTTGCCCGTGGAGCAAAAATAATATTCTTTAGGGAACAAAAAGGTATTGACCGACGCAGGGATCGAACCTGCAATCTCTTGATTCGTAGTCAAGCGCCTTGCCATTGGGCCAGCCGGCCGGGCTATTATGGGCTTTTGGCCAAAAATGTGCGCTTTAAGCGAAAACGAAAGTGGACCCACTTTTAGACAGTTTCTATGCATATCATTGGTGCATTCATTCTTACCTTAGCGTCAACCTTTCCCGAAATTTGATAATGTTGTGATTTGATATCAATCCAAGGCTCTACCTAGGGGTGTATCGAAAAGTCGCACATCTTAAGCCTATTTTTGCTGTCTAGCTGGGAAGGGATTCGATTGAAGCCTCAGGATGTAGAGGATAAAAAGAAAATATTCAATTGGGGAGAAGACGTGTCAAAAAAAGACATCGAAAAAGGTACTACCGAAAAGACATGACAAGGCCGCATATACGGCGGACTAGTCTTATAATCGTCAATCCATACTATTCGTTATTTAGTTATCGTTATAATGGTAGTGGTACCCTGGGTTTCGGTTTTCGCTTTGATGTAGAGGGTATAGTTGGGATTTGTGAGGATTGTAGCGTGTATTTGAAGCAATATATATATGCTTTGGATATTTTTGGATTCTGGGCAATCCCCATAAGCGAGGTACAATGGGTTGTACATATACTCCGTTGTCTGTCGTCCATATATAATCAAGCTATAGAGGGTCTACTCCATACCCAAAGACATGGGAATTTTCCAAACTAGCATCGCTATAAATACCCTAAAGTGCGAAATGTAGTATGGAGAATTGTCTCGGCCCAGATGGAGGCTGAAGACCCTGGGAGTGGATCACCTAGCTGACACTGCAGAATTCACTGATAAGGGAAATAAGGTAATTTCTAATTTCTTCCTAGAACATCTAGACAGAAGATCAACAGAAACACGTACATATGACAATGTTTCCCCTTCTACTCCATATAGAATTTGAAGATTTGATATTTGAATAGCAGATCCCATTTTACATCGAGAACTCTGGAGATTTCAGACTCCGGCATCGGTAAGGATCCGAACACGGAGAAAATTCAAGTGCAGATTCCTGCCGGACCCGGGAAATCGGGAGAAAACGGAAAGCCAAGAGCCCAGGCGAAAACGGGACCTTATCTGTCGCCAATCGTTGGCTCATTCCCACTTCGATACGCTAGTACAAAACGGGAAAGGCTTAGCTTACGGTCAGGACCCACTTAGTGCGAGTGGCAAGTTGGACTTTATCTGTAGCCAATCACATCCACCAGAATCCAGCGTCACTCGTCCAATTGCTGGTGGCGGATAGGAATTTTATGGAATTTGAAGCTCTGATAGAAAGAGAAGATAAGCTCCCTTGTTTCTCTTCTATCTCCAGATAGAACTCGACTCTATTCTCTCTAGGTAGTATGCCCTAGGTAAAACAGAGAGGGGTTAACTGCAGGATACTTATGATAAGCTATCTATTCTTATTTAGAAGGAGTTCATTTCAGGAAGAATATATATAAGATGTAGACCCATGTCGGAGGCTGTGGAATCTACTTCCCCGAAAACCCCAGGAACTATTCCCCGGAGTTGAGTCACCTGGGCAAATGGGTACATGGGATCATAATCTACATGTAATCTCCCAGTGTGAGAGAGCAGGTATATCCCTCAAAAGGCCAAGACTTGGAACTTATTGGCAGGAGAAACCCCATACTTATCATCCCTTGCCACCCTATCTTGCGGCCCTCTACGCCGGGGATGACGAGGGTTATAGCAATGTGTTATGTTAATTGATGGTATACAGAAATCAAATGGAAAAACTTTATATATATCCCCAGACCTGAAGACTTTGAAAATCTGGAGAGAGACAGAGAAAGAGAGAGAGAGCGATCATATAGTATTATCGGGATTATCCCATTGCTATTGTCACAATCTCTCTCTGACCCAAGACCACTTTAACCACTTTTTTTCTTTTTTTTTTCCAATCCGATTTTCTCCCCCCAGCCGCGTCTTCCTACCAATTATTTCTTTACGGGGAAATTGTTTCATCGCTTTCTTTTTAACTTTCCTACTTTGCTAAAGAGAATTTGCGTGGGAAGTGTGAATTGCTTTTTTGCTTACCATTTGATTTGACCCACCAGTGTCGATCCGACTTATCTTTGGATTTCTGGTTCAGAATAAGTTCGGGTTTCCTTATTTTTATATTCGTGGCGAATTCTTCTCTTTTCCTTAACTTCTGGAACATCCTTATTTTTTTTTCTCTTTCCAACCATTCGACATCTTTCGCTATATCCCCAATCTTACGATCCTTCCAAATCTTCGAGCTCCTTCAACAATGGCGTTCAGCGGGAAAGCCCCGTACGCCCCGGACTATGCTTCCTACAACTGGATCGGAGCTCCTGCCAACTACGACCTTTCGACCAACGCAGACTTGGGCGGCGATTCCCGTACGCGTCTATCCTGTCTATCCTGTCTTGTTAAGGGAATGATGGTCTAACATTCCCTCGTTTATAGGCACCGAAAATGTGAACAAATGGTTTCAATCAGGCGACCAGGCCTATATCATCGTGGCCTCGGCCATGGTCATGGTCATGATCCCCGGTCTCGGCTTTCTGTACTCGGGATTGGCACGCCGAAAGTCTGCCCTTAGTATGATCTGGGCTTGTATGGCTTCCTTGTCTGTCGTGACCTTCCAATGGTATTTCTGGGGTTATTCACTTGCTTTCTCCCCGACTGCGACCAATGGTTATATCGGCAACATGCGCAACTTCGGTTTAATGAACACATTGGCTGATCCCAGTCCTGGTTCTCCATTGGTTCCTAACTTGCTCTATGCATTCTATCAGGTACGATTGAATATTGGGAAATCACTGATCAGTTTTTTTTCCCATTAGTTCTCAAGACGCTAATTATTAATCTCTAGATGCAATTCTGTGGTGTTACTGCAGCTATCGTTATGGGAGCTGTCGCTGAACGCGGTCGGCTTCTTCCTGCCATGGTTTTCGTCTTCATCTGGGCTACTATCGTTTACTGTCCGCTAGCCTGCTGGGTCTGGAACGTCAACGGTTGGGCATTCAAGTACGGCGTGCTGGATTACGCCGGTGGTGGTCCCGTCGAAATCGGTTCCGGTTTCACAGCTCTGGCCTATTCGATGGTCCTCGGTCGCCGACAAGAACGCATGATGCTCAACTTCCGCCCACACAACGTCTCTCTCATCCTTCTCGGCACAGTCTTCCTCTGGTTCGGCTGGCTCGGTTTCAACGGTGGTTCCTCGTTCGGAGCTAACCTGCGCGCAACCATGGCCTCCTGGAACACCAACCTGACTGCCGCCTTTGCAGCCATCACTTGGGTTCTGCTCGATTGGCGTCTGGCTCGCAAGTGGTCGATGGTCGGCTGGTGTTCCGGTACTATCTCAGGACTGGTAGCTGCAACACCCGCTTCCGGATTTATCTCTCCCTGGGCCAGTGTCATTCTCGGAATTGTGACCGGTATTGTTTGCAATTACTCCACCAAGATCAAGTACTGGATCCGGATCGACGACTCTATGGATGTGTTGGCAGAACACGGAATCGCTGGAATTGTCGGCCTGCTTTTCAACGCCTTTTTCGGTGATGACGCTATTGTTGGTCTGGACGGTGTCAACACCGGCACCGGTGTCGGCGGCTGGGTCATCCACAACTACAAGCAGCTGTACATCCAAATCGCCTACATCGTCGCTACCGCCTCCTACTCCTTCGTCATGTCCGCCATTATCGCCTACGGAATCAACGCCATCCCCGGCCTGAACCTGCGCGCCTCCGAGGAAGCAGAGCTCCTCGGTATGGACGACGACCAGCTTGGCGAGTTCGCCTACGACTACGTCGAGGTCCGCCGTGATTACCTCGCTTGGACCCCGCAGAACCACGACCAGCTCGCAGACGGCCACCAGGTCCCTGCCGCGCAACGCTACGGCATCGGCGAACACAGCGAGATGATGCTCGGTAGCTCCCCGCGCGAGGTGATGCTCGAGGGCCACTCGCCCAATGGTGAGATCAGCCAGAGCAGCCGCGGCGGCAGTGAAGGTGACATCGGTCTGCACGAAATCAAGATCGCTCCTGCTCCTCCTGCTCCTCGCCAGGCCGCTGAGCAGCATCCCGCCGAGGCACAGAGCGCTGAGCCCGTTGTGCTAAGACCGGTTCAAGAGAAGACGGAGAACTAATCAGTTCTATTACATTCTCCTGCTTGTTGCCTTTTTTTCCAAACTCATTTCCCTCCTATTTTGCATGGCATAAATTTCGCATACGCCATTCCGTCTAGCAAGCTTTGATTTTCTTCGCGTTTTCGCTTCTTTATCTCGATATCCCTTGAGCGTGCTTCTTTTCTTGCAATAAAAAGCCTGGGGCTTTTGCTATACCTCCAAACCCACCCTCCGCCTTGTCCTCGATCACCTCTACAACCAACTCTATACCACCGACTTCACACACCATCCAACATCTCACACTCCTATTCACCCTCCCCATCAACTCCCGCGCTACCGAATATACCTCACCTTCAAACCAAACTACATCTCCCTCGAGAAAAGCAACTTGAATTATGGTCTAATTTGGCCTGGCGCTCCATTGTTCTTTGTTTCTTTTTAATGGCCTGGTAATGGTCCGGGGATATTAAACTGGGTTTTGTACGTGTACACAAACTGCTTCGTGCTTCATTGAATTGCGAGGGAAATACCTTGCTTTTTTTGGTCTATGTTTTCTGGTTTTGCGTCTGCAGCATAGAGCGAGACAGCCTGATTTACAAATTTATCTATTATCTAAGACTGTTCTTGTTAATGCTCACTTGTACAATTGTAGATGGTAGTTAGATGTAGATACATATGTGGGATATGTAAATATGGAAAATAACATGTCCGTTGCGAGCAGTGTAGAACTCGATATAATATAAAATCCCAAAGCCGAACAACAATGTTAAAAATCAGAGTAGAAACAAAAAGAAACCAGTCAAAATGAACAAAAAAACAATCTATACAAAATCTCCCCATCAAAAAACAACCCTTGAATCCTACCTCTTAACCATCCCCCTAACCCTAATCAAATCCTCCCTCCCAAGCTTCTCAACAACCTCCGCCGCAACCCCACCCCTCCTCACCTCATCCCACTCATCCTCATCCATCCCCATAACAAGCGTCATCTGCACACACCGCGCAAAGCATTCCCGATATTTATATCTCCCCGGGGCACCGGCAACATACCCAACATCAACAGCAGCGCCAACAAGCCCGGCAACATCCCTCTCAAGACGCGCGGCGCCAAGCGCGTTAATCCTCGCCCCGTAAGACCAAAGTCTCTTTTCCAGTAGACGGGCTAGGTACGCGAGGGTCACGCCGAGGACGCGGTCGAAGGCGGATGGGGTCAGGATCCGCGCGAATGGTGTTAATAGGTCGTTCCATAAGGATGTGAAGCGTGGCTTGACGAGTTCTTTGTTGTCGAAGGATGAGGTTGGATTGTCTGGTTCGGGGGTGTTGGGGTTTGGTGCGTATTCGATGTCTCGGAATGCGTCTGCGAGGATTGGGCGGAGACGGGGTTTGATGGTGTTGTTGAAGATTACTTGGATTCCGTCCGTTAGGAGGTCGGTTACTTTGCTTTCGAAGGTGGTTGAGAGGGATTGGAGGGTTTGGTGCACTTTTTTGGCGGTGATTGGGCTGGCGAAGATTGTGAGGAGGTGGGAGGGGGCTTCTGTGCTTGTGGTGTCTGGTTTTGAGCCTGTGTTGTTTTGTACGATTCGTCGGATGTAGTCGACGCCCAGGTCGAGGTTGTTGATTTGAACTAGGAAGGAGATTGTGGTTTGTTCGGCGGGTTGTCCGCCTTGTATGGAGCGTGGGTAGCACTCGTCGCGCATCTTGCGCTGTGTCATGCCGATGAAATCGGAGCCTAGGACTCGGGAGAGTGTCGGGACTACGTTTGTCACGACTGCTTCTTGGGAAGTTGCGAGTGACTGCTGGATGACTTTGTTGACGATGTACATTATGTCGTCGATGGCTGAGGTGATGTGTGGTGGGTCGGCTTTCAGTGGACGCTGGGGGTTCAGCGTGAGACCTGATGGGGACTCGTCTAGCTGGAAAGCCTTTTCGACGGAACGGCGGAAGAAGAAGGTTGTCATTGCGTTGAAGGGGGATACCAGGCGGTCATTGATCTTTTGGGCCAGAGGTGACTCTCGCAAGAAGCTGGGAAGCTCGAATCGCTTATCGTCGTCTGAATCATCCCCACCCGAAGACTAGAGAAGTTGTTAGTGCTGGCATTAAAGAGGTGGAGATTTCAACTCACATTACATGTATCAGCCAGGAACCGACAGTACAGTGACCACCGGCCCAACATGATAGCCATTTCATTCAAGACACCATCGATCTCTTTCATATCCACCCCCTCCTCGTCGGCAGCAGTGCTCGACGCCCCCATGGCAGGGGATTGTGAATGAGCCGGGCCTGGTCGCTGGGCGGGCAAGAAGCTCTGCACCAAGAAAGTGAAAGCATAGGATTTGATATCCATCAATTTGCGATCCACATGTCGCTCATCGCTCCAAGTATCAAGAATGATACCACCCTGTACATCAGCCTCGACCTGGAGCCGTTCAATGACCCGTCCCATCTTACGGGGGCCATAGTGGTGCTCAACGAGCCCGCCATGACCATCAATAATCTGCGCAATATGCTCAAACAGTTTGGTAAGCGCATTGGCATAGAAGAACCCATCCTTAGTCTGAGCACCCCCGGTTGCCCCGTTAAGGTTAGCCCGAGCCTTGGCCGCAACGCCCTGGCACACATAACGACCGTAAACATCGAGGCCAACCTCAGACCGACCAATAAGCGGGAAAAGCTTGAAGAACCGCGTAATCTTGGCACCATCATTCTCCTTAACCGCCTTCTCAAACTCACGCAGGAATAGCCCGCACAGCGACTCCGCCGCGTTATCAAGCGTCACACTTGGTGGGTCTGGCACTTCAGCCGTAGGAACCATCTCCGCGGCAAATGCGCCATTGACAACTGAAGCCGGGATCTGAGCTGCACGGTGCAGGTAGCTGGCGGCTTTCTCCCAGTCCTGGGGTGCGCCCATCGACCCTGCCACGCCCAGCGCACACGCCTTGAGCTCGGCAACCTGCTCTACAACCTCAAGTGTGGCTTTCACCCGGGCCTGCTCGAGATCCAGCCGGCGGACCGCACTGGAGATCCGGTCGGCGGTGCCGGCGGCTTCGGAGAGCATTCCATGGCTGATGGAGCGGGTTGTGCTGGCGTGGGTTCCGATGTTGGCGCGCATCAGGTCCAGCCTGCCTAGTTCACGGGAGAGGTCTTTCTGGGATGTTACTAGGGCATCGAGGCGGGCGGTCACAGACGCTTCTTGGGTATGTAGGTGGGACAACGTGGCTTTGATCTCGGCGACGGAGCTGGCGTTGAAGATGTCGGGCTGTGGGGGAGAGATGTCTCTGTGGGTGAGGTATTGCCTGGAGGGCTTTGGGACATGGCATTATGCCCATTGGCGGTTGCAGCCATTCTGGGCGCCATTGGTTGTCGCAAGTTGGTTTGTTGATGCCAGTTGTAGGGGGGTTGCGGGCGGTGAGAGTGGGTTTTGCAAGCTTCAAAAGTTACGGTGCTACATCAAGACCAACGGGAGTTGGAGACTCTAAATTGCCAAAACAAATAAAACTTGTCATCCTTGTCTTGAACTGTTTCTTTGTACTTTGTTTATCCTTTTATCCGACGTGTTCTAACGTGTTTTAATGTTGTTGTGAATCAGGCCGACGTCATTTTTCCCCCACGCGCACGATTCCATCAGTTGCTCTTTTTGTGTTTCCCTTCCTTTTTCTTTTCTGTTAACCTTCTCTGTTGCTCATTAGCTTCTTTCATCTAAAAATCTCAAGATTTGACTTTTTTTATCTGTCAAGCCCTCAACCGCCATCATCGGACGTCGCAACCTAGACGTCCAAACCGGCGCACCATGGGCAACAACGAATCATCGACCCAGGTGGATGAATCCACATCTCCCACAGTGCTTGAGGCGCGCAACATCGAGGCGGTGGCCAAATATGTTAAACAGCATAATGTGAAGAAAGTTGTGGTGATGGTATGCTGCGCGTATCTCCAGAAAACAGTGCGTCGAAGCTAACCAAATGCAGGTGGGAGCGGGCATCAGCACTTCAGCAGGCATCCCAGACTTTCGCTCACCTGACACGGGAATCTACGCCAACCTGGCAAATCTAGATCTACCAGAGCCCGAGGCAGTCTTTGATATTAGTTTCTTCCGGCAGAATCCCAAGCCTTTCTATGCGCTGGCGCACGAGCTTTACCCCGGACGCTATCGCCCGACCATCGTGCACTCATTTATCAAACTACTTTACGACAAAGGGATGCTCTTGAAACATTTTACTCAAAACATTGACTGCCTCGAGCGCCAGGCAGGCGTGCCAGGCGAGAAGATCGTCGAGGCCCATGGCAGTTTTGCGTCCCAGCGCTGCATTGAATGCAAGAAAACCTTCCCGGACGAAGAGATGCATCAGATGGTATCCAAGGCCGAGGTACCCCACTGCCACAAGTGCAACGGCCTAGTCAAGCCAGACATTGTGTTTTTCGGCGAAGCTCTACCCTCCGACTTCTTTGATAACCGCTCTCTGCCAGAAGAGGCGGATCTCTGCATTGTCATGGGAACTAGTCTGTCCGTCCAGCCATTTGCCAGTCTGCCTGCGTACGTTAGTCCAGGTGTGCCTCGCGTGCTCATCAACATGGAACGGGTCGGTGGCCTTGGATCACGGAGTGATGATGTATTGGTGATTGGGGACTGTGATGCTGGTGTGCGCAAGTTGGCCAAGGCTATGGGATGGGGAGAGGAATTGGAGGCGCTGTGGGAGGCAACCAATCCAGACCCGCAGAAACGAGCGGAGGAGAATGCCCCGCTACAGACGCGAGACGAACGGCTGCAGGACGAAGTGGACCGACTAACGGAGGAGGTCGATCGAACTCTGGGGTTGACAGATGCGTATCAGAATAAAGTACGCGAAAAGCTGTCACACGAGGCACACCGCCAATCTGGGGGTCTCGACCATGTTTTTCCCCATTTGGCGCGTAAGCTGTCACATTGAGATGATTTTCATGAATTGACTTTAATAGGAATATGCAGAATATGCAGAATATGCAGAATATGCAGAAATAGGAGAGATATTCTTTGTTATTACTTATTATATACATGTACGGAGTAGAGTAGGCATAACGTATAGTCAACGTGCCAAGAGATTGATCTCGCCGATCATAACGTTTGCAGTCCGAACATACCTGATTGACTTAAAATAACAGGTATTTATCCTATTTATAAACATTCGACTAGAATAGTAGAATATTTAGAATATTTCGAAATATTTATAGTCCAAATGTCTGCTAATTTCTAAACATCCCCTTTTCCCCATCAGCCCACATTAGCCCCAATTGACTTTCTTGTTTCTCTCCGACAGCCAAAACAAGACATCTACACTTTGCCCCACGTTATATTCTTATCGTCATTCTTTCCCCCCTCCCACCTTTTTTTTTCTTTTCCTTTCTTCTCTTATTTTCTTCCCCATATACTTCATATTCATCATGGTTGGAATTGGCCCTAAGCTCCCGCATTCCCGGAAGGGTGAGGCTCTTCAAACCCCTGCCTATATTCCTAAACTAACCATGTCGTACAGGGTCCATGCACGAACTGCCCCAGAACTTGTTGGGGCCCATTAAGGAATTCGAGAAGGCTTTCACCGTCGATCGCTCCAAGCTTAAGGAGATTGTGAACCACTTCGTCAAGGAGCTCGACAAGGGTGAGTCCACTTATCCGCAACTCTCCGAATATACGCGTCGCTAACAAAAATAGGCCTGAGCGTTGAGGGCGGCAACATTGTGAGAACGACATCATTATCCCCGACCTTAACATATACTGACCTAGCAATAGCCCATGAACGTCACCTGGGTCCTGGACTTCCCCGATGGATATGAGCGGGGTACCTACCTGGCCCTCGATATGGGCGGCACCAACCTACGTGTTTGCGAGATTACCTTGACCGAGGAGAAGGGCGCTTTCGATATCACACAATCCAAGTATAAGATGCCCGAGGAGCTGCGGACTGGAACCGCCGAAGAGTTGTGGGAGTACATCGCCGATTGCTTGCAGCAGTTCATCGAGACCCACCACGCCGGAGGAAGCCTCACCAAGCTGCCTCTTGGTTTCACTTTCTCCTACCCCGCCACTCAGGAGTACATCGATCACGGAATTCTACAGCGCTGGACCAAGGGCTTCGACATTGACGGTGTTGAAGGCAAGGATGTTGTTCCCCCTCTGGAGGCGATCCTGAAGAAGCGGGTATGTTGATCCTTGGGATGGTGACACCCTCCCCATGCAGGTTCAGAAGACTTACAAAGCTATAGGGTCTTCCCATTAAAGTTGCAGCCCTTATCAACGACACCACCGGTACCCTCATTGCCTCCTCTTACACCGACTCCGCCATGAAGATTGGCTGCATCTTCGGTACCGGCGTCAACGCCGCATACATGGAGAACGCAGGATCCATACCCAAGATTGCCCACATGAACCTGCCCGCCGACATGCCCGTCGCCATCAACTGCGAATACGGAGCTTTCGACAATGAGCACGTGGTCCTGCCCCTCACCAAGTACGATGACATCATCGATCGCGACTCTCCCCGCCCCGGCCAGCAAGCCTTCGAGAAGATGACTGCTGGTCTGTACCTCGGCGAGATCTTCCGTCTCGCACTAATTGACCTGGTCGACAACCGCCCCGGTCTGATCTTCAACGGCCAGGACGTCACCAAGCTCCGCAAGCCCTACCTGCTCGATGCCTCCTTCCTCGCCCACATCGAAGAGGACCCCTACGAGAACCTGACCGAGACCTTGGATCTCTTCGACAACAAGCTGAGCATCCGCCCCACTCAGCCGGAGCTGGAGCTTATCCGCCGTCTTGCTGAGCTGATCGGTACTCGTGCCGCTCGTCTGTCCTCGTGCGGAGTCGCCGCCATCTGCACCAAGAAGAACATCGAGTCCTGCCACGTCGGTGCTGACGGCTCCGTCTTCACCAAGTACCCCCTCTTCAAGGAGCGTGGTGCCCAGGCCCTGCGTGAGATCCTCGACTGGGCCCCTACCGAGAAGGACAAGGTCTCTATCATGGCTGCTGAGGATGGTTCCGGTGTTGGTGCTGCCCTGATTGCCGCTCTGACACTCAAGCGTGTCAAGGCCGGTAACCTCTATGGTGTCCGCAACATGGATGACATGAAGACCCTGCTTTGAGTGGGAGTAGTTTTGTAGTGGTGATGGTGACTATTACTATTATCTGATCCATGACAAGACAAACCTTTACCGATGGGTTGGAGTATATCGATTTCTTTTTGAAATTGTGGTTTATGCCATCTGATTCGGGGGGTTTGATGAAAGATTTAACGATATATCGATTCTGTGTATGTTAGCCTTGGAAGGCTGGTGAATAGAATATCCATTTTGTGTATGTTAGCCTTGGAAGGCTCGTGAATATTGGTACCTATGTATTGTAGCCAGTATCACATGGGTCCGATCATCTGTTGCCCTCATTTCCTACTTGGATATCCATAGATAGATAAATAGGCACTAGCCTGTGTGATTCAAGCATAAGGCATAACATTTGTGTCAGATCTGCGCAAATCAGTAACCTGAACATGGATAACTACAATACAATCATTATTACTGACAAGCCTGGAATCTCTATATAGGAAATCTTCGGATGAATCTCTAGCTGAAATGGCTAGATACAAAAGAAGACCGAGATCTCTCTGCTTAAGCTTTCTTTCTCAACTACTTCCTATGTGTTTGCTTGCCAGTGGTATTTCACTTGCTCACATAGGCATATGATTCTCGAATCTAGAGCTATGAGTTGGTATTCACTATCAAGTTTCATATAGCAAAGAAAGAAGATACAAACAATACATGATCAATTGAAGATATAAAACACCAGAACACGACCTACCTACATACGAAGCTCACCTATATAATGACCAAACCCATCTATAATCAAATCCCCACATCCCCCCTAAACCCCCGAATCCTCTTGATCAATATTAAAAGCCGCATCATAAGCATTCCAAGAATCACAATTCTCCCCAAGAGCCTGTCGATCAATCAACGGCTCAATCTCACTCTCCCTCTCCAAAAACTGCAAGGCAAACCCTTCATCCGTATGCCATCCAATATGACAATGCATAAGCCACGCCCCGGGATTATCCGTCTCAAACGCAATAAGCAAAAAACCATTCCCATTTAACATAGCCGTATCCCTGCGCGGCGGGTTATTTGTCGCAACACTCCCATTCCACGGATTCGATCCCTGCGCCAAAACAAAGAAATCATGTCCGTGTAAATGAATCGGGTGCGACACCGGGAAACTCGTGTTAATCATGAGATACACCCACTCGTGTGCCCGTGGGAGCTCAATAACGCCACTCGATGCCGTGAAGTTGGGTGTGTTTTCGTTGTTGAAGAGTTGTAGTAATGTCGGGTCTTCCCAGAGGACTTGCATCGTCGTGCTGTTAAGGTACCACCGGAAGAGATTCGCGCTGTTGCGTCCCAGTGTCACGTCCGTTAGGTTGTTCCAGTCTGCTGCTGAGACGGTTTTGGGAACTTGCGGTACGAGGCTGGCGACGGGCTCGTCGACGCATTCGTCTAGGAAGGTGAAGGCGTTTGTTGTGGGTGTGCCTGGGCGGTTGTCGTAGTACATGATTCCTCTTATGTTGTCTGGGTTTGCGTTTTCGGAGCATGCTTCTTGGGGAATTGCGCGGATCCAGAATGAGTCGGAGATTTGGCGTTGGTTTGCTGTTACGATTACATCGTAGCGTTGGCCTGTGTGTTTCCTTTTTGTTAGTTGTTGCTTTTTTTTCTTTCTGTTGACGTGGAGGAGGGTTGGAGTTAGTTAGGGCTGGGAGTTTGATATCAAGAGAAAAAAAAAACACCACATACCCATTCCGATATCGATATAATTCGCCGTATACGGTCTGATCGGCACAAAGTCCGCCGCAATAACAGTAAGCGTATGATTGTCGATCATGAACTTCCAGTGCGTATCAACAGCCGAATTCACAATCCTCAGTCGATACGAAGACCCCTGATCAACCTTCATCTGGAACCGCGTGCCCGTAGAATTGGTCCCATTCCCAAAGACATTCGTCCCGTTAATCAATCCAGTATCCAAGGTCGGCGGCCCAACCGTCTGAGCCTCCGAATACAACTCATCAACAGTGGGATGTGACCAGTCCGTCAGGAATAGACTGCCCTTATCGACCTCGTAGTTCGCTGTAGCAGGGCCATTGATCACAATCCCGCCAAACACGCCCTCCCACGCCTGCAGTCCAATGTGCGAATGGTACCACGATGAACCGTACTGCCCAGCTCGCCATTTGTAGGTTATGGTTGAGCCGGGGGCGGTGGGACATTGCGTGATGGAGACCACGCCGTCGTTTCCGTTCGTGAAGTTCTGTCTGATTCCGTGCCAGTGGATGCTCGTTCCATTCTGGGATTGGTGGAGACTGTTCGTGACGTGGATCACGACCCAGTCGCCCCAGTCGGCGAAGATCGTTGGGCCCGGGATTGTCCCGTTCATGGCCATTACTGGCCGGTTGAATCCATCTGGTGCGGCTTCTAGCTCTTCGATATTGAGCCAGTACTCCCGTGTCACGCCTGTGTCTGGTACTATCTGGGTGTAGTCGGTGTTGATGTCGTATTGGCACCATTTAGACCGTGTTCGGGGCGTGTTGCCTGCACAGGGTGTTCCTGTTGGCTTGTTGATCTTAGTGGTGGTTCTGGGTTTCGTACTGGTTGTCGTGGGTCTATGGTATTGTGTTTGGATATTCACTGAATCGACAGGATCATGTGGAATGGCCGCGACAGAAGCACTCAGGCTAAATGCTAGGAGGACAAGAGCTTGGAATTTCATGGCTGCCAGTTCTACCCGCGCAGGGCACTTGGATAGCGCTCAATTCTCTTTGGGTCACGAATAAAGCTCTATATAGAGCTTTCAAGACTGAAAAACCAAAAGAGTTCGAGTATAAGAAAACAAATGAGACTTGCTGATACACAATCACGCGAACTGTCTTCTATTTAAGCCATTATCTTATATATCAGAATCATACATCACACCAAGAGGAGGTTTGACCAGGATCAAGAACGCCATGTCTCTTTTCACGAGGTGTCCTGCATTCGTACCTCCTCACTAGGATAGGCCGGACAGCCCTACCGGCGATGTCATGGGAAACAGGATCTTGTGATACACAAGGCGACCTGACAGACGAATGGGCATGGCAAAGCGTCATCGACATCCTCCAGCTCGGGTGTTGAGGCTATTTTCTCAGTGGATACCTGAGTAGTAAGATCAAGACGCCCGTAAACCATCCGCCATTCAAACCGTAGGAATATGGTCGGCTCGGGGGGTCTTCCCAGCAGCTGGATCGTTGCGCTGTCTATCATACCACGTGCGCACTGGCCGTTTTGAGTCTGCGGACGTTCGCTACTGCCTGTTCTCTCGTAAGAGTACTATCGAGAAGATGAAAGGGCCTGGATATTCCATGCAACTAAGGCTGTGTGTCTTGGATTGTCAAATCAAAAGCTTGCAAAAAGAGCCAATGACGGAGATTGAACATCGGGAATCTTATTTTCTAGTTCGATCGCAGTCAGATCGGTTCGCAGGGCTTACATTAGGGTTATGCTCCCCGACGCGTTGTCCTGTTTCATCTTGGTGTAACCCGTTTCAGCCTCAGAGTATACGAGTGCCCCACGTGCGTGGCTTGGGAATTAATATTGCTATCTGTTATATTTGATATTTCAGCTGGTTTTGCCAGGATTGTCGATTATTGTGAGAGTCTTGACGCAGCCCATGCATGGTGAGTGGATGATTGATCTGACCATTGGGGTTGTAGTAGCCAGGATCTGCATTTTGACATGGAACACAGCCAGATGATGACAACGGGAGTGTTTCTCCTTGACTAGGATTATAGGGATGAGGTTGCAAATTACGTATCATCGTCAGCTCGTACCAGTCCAGATCACAAAAGGAGGCTTGGATCACAATCATAGGAAATAAAGAGAAGGATCACCGATGGGAACCACACATGCCATTGGATAATTCCTAATGTGCTGCCTGCTTCTACTTACACCAACTGTTATCTCATCGACTATGCCCTCGTGACTACATTCTGTTCTATAAGTTTTGCTTAATCCTGACACACTGCCGTGTACACCCCCTTCCAACATATTGTATGACTTGTTTATGACAAGATGCTATTTCTTTCTATTCTTCTTCTAGCCTTCGGGCTAGTCTGCTCTGCGCACCCACTTGAAGAGCGACAGTCTAGAACAACCGAGCCATTCAAGCTGTATGCGTATGGCCCAGGCATTAGCGGACTGCCCGTCTTCTATAGGAACGGTATCAAATCCCTCCCAAACCCCCCAAAATCAGCAGACTTGACTGATACATATTACCTTGACCGCAGGTACTGCTCAAATTGCAGATGCGTCAAAAGTAGACACAGCCACAATGACGGCAATGACCCCTATCAACTGTAAGAACCAAAGATCTCTACACCCCATGGGGAAAACCACAAGAATCCACAGATGTACAATCTAACCATGTACATGTAATAGTCACCGCCTCCACTGGAAACACCTTCGTTGCACACCCCAGTAGCCGCACCAGTTCCACCGAGGACTTCACCACCCTCTCGACCAATACCAACATGCTGTGTCTAGACCGAGGCAATACGGACTCCAACCCAGTCGGATTCACCGGCACATCCGCGAGGGAACAATCCAACACAACTAGGCTTAGTAATGTGTGGTCCACGTACGGGAGCTACGTCCTAGTCACTGTGACCGGGGCCAACTTTTACGCGAGACAAACTGGCACGGACGGCCTGTACTCTCTGCTTTGGAGTAGCTCGGCTGAGGTGATGACGGATACTATACCGCTAGTGCTGCGAACTACTGAGCCGGCGACGGCCTCTGTATTGACCTAGCCGAGCTGGGGTTGGATATCCTGGATTTTGGGAGAGTAGAGGGGGAGGGGGGAGGTGTCGATGCATAGCGGGAAGTGGTATAGTGTGTGGTGGCGATGTAGTGGATGGTCTCGGCTTTACCTACCCGGAGATTGATTGAATTCGATGTATGCAGCTAGTAATGTGCTATCACGTATCATATCTTTATGTTGTCTAGGCTGCATTGTGGGGGAGGGGAATACAGGGGTTTAACCAGCGCTTACTATATTATATACGGGGTATAGGCTGCATTCGATGGTTCCAGAACATGAGAGTCCCGTATTCTGAATTGTTAGATGTAGGTCAATTGGAAATCTCTCTCTCTCTCTCTCCAAGGATATGTGATTGGAATATGCCAATCTCCAAAGCACCGGTGGCGCTTCGGCGATTCGTTACATATAAGCCACAATATATAGCACTTGCTTGGAGTTTCGATTTGGAGTTGCAAGTAGAAATCAAGGGCGGGATATGGCAATGAAAGCCGAATCAATAGATAGGCCTCTACAGACCAAGTACCAGCCACATATCATCGGGCAGCAACCGGCATGAGAACCCAATAGCAAACATATCAAAGAACGTAGATTCAACAAATTGCTACATAACCCTATAGCTGATATATGCATGAGGGTAAACCGCGCAGATTGTGTCAGACAAACGAAAGAAGTACATAAACGAGACTTGCAGAAATGCCTCATTGCTGTGCGCAGCCGAAGGGAGGAGAGAAAGCCCAACAAACGATTATCAAGCAAAGTGTTGGTTGTGAAGAGGCCCTGGCATGAAACGAAGAATCCACAGGGAATAAAATAGAATAAAGAGACTAGGGAAAAAAGTGAAATCAGACCTAGAAAGCAAACTAAGCCAGATTGACAAAGAAAGAACCTGATGCAAACGACAATTGATATCAAAAACCAAAAGACAAAACTCCCCAGTTCCCCCAGACCCAGAAAACGCCAGAAATAACATGAAAACGTGATTCCTTGAAAAAAAAAGAAAAGAAAAGAAAAAGAGAAACACCGGATCTCCCATCCCGAACCCTTGGTAAATTGATATCCCGAATAACAAGAAAAACATAAAGCAGAATCCATTCTACATCTCTCATCTGTACCGGTCGTCCCTTCTGCGAGACTAAACCCTTGTCGATCGTTTCCGCAGACCAAATTCTTGTTCCTGGAGCTCTCGTATCAAACGAAGACTTTCCTCGTCTGCATCTTCGTCCCCAGTGATGTGTTGAGTATGCTTGTGCTGACGCGGAGATAATGATGTAGGGGCGTTACGATGGAAGTGCTTTTCATACATCGGAGAGCTTTTCTTCGCATGTGAAGACGAGGGACGCGATGAAGGCTTTCTTGTCGATGCTGGAACAGGAGTGGTCTTGCGTGCCCCGATCGTGGACGATGTGGCTCGTGCCGCCGGCTTCGGAGCCCGGGCCGTAGTTGCATCAGGCGCGAACCGATCGACGTGTCGAGGTTGGCGAGACGAATGTCGAGAACTGGAGCTGGGTGTGTGGAGAGCAGTTGACACTTCCCCTTCCACAGACTGTACGGCCTCTCCCTCTTGGACCCCATCCATTTCGTCGGCCAGCGACGTGGGCGGTGATACCAAGGAGGTGTTTGGCTTGGATGAAGACACAGACACAGAGTTTAATTCCTTTGCATCCGCAGACTCGGCCTGGAAAGCAGGCGGTGATGCGTACAATGCTTGATTTTGAGGTGCCTGATCTGCCTCAGGCAGATGCTTAGCTGAGTCAATTTGACTGAAAGGCTCGTGATCATAAGCATCCATCAGGTCGTCTTGCGCCATCAGTTCATCGCCATCATGATCGAAGAATACTGCAGGCTGTGTCATGGGCGATGTGCTTTCCTGCTTCGCTTTTTTGGCCGTGGAAGGTATGTCATCCTCTTCGGCAGGGCGTGCTCGTTTGGCGGAAGCATTCGCACGAGGTTTAGAGCGCTCCTGAGCCTTGATTGGATCTATCCGACCGTACTCATCGTGGATGCAACGGCGCTAGTCTCAGGTTAGCAAGATGAAAAGGAGCAAAAGAAGCATTTTTTTTGGGCGGGGTATCACAAACCTTGCTCTTCCGACAATCATCGCACGCCTTGCTGCGCCCCTTTTTCCCTCCATTGGCTCCGTCGGGGCTCACATCAATGAGACGATTGGCAGCTATCGTGGAGTTGCCCATAACCGCGGATTGAAATCGTGCCGAGCTCTCGAATCGTTCCAGGTCAACAAGATGTCCATTGTTTTGGAACCCAGTTTGCGACGCAATCGCTGCCAAAGAATTCAAAGCAGAGACAGCATCCTGTGCCAAGGAGGATGGCGTGCTCACCCCAGATCCCGGTGTGAAGGCATTGACTGCGACTTGCCCGTTGAGCACCATATCACCGGGTTCATCTTTGTGTCGGCATCGGATGCGTCGTTTGCGACAGGCGTCACATGCAACTCGCTTAGGACCAAGACCTGAGGCTCGTTGCATAGTCCGGGGCTTGGGTGTAGCAATATCTTTGATGCTCGTTTCTGGAGCAATACTGTATAATGGCCCAGGTGTTGCACTTCCGTCAGACTGCGCATAAGCAAGGCTGCTGGATGGGGGGTTTGGGGTTGCAGGGGCCTCTTCTGAAGGCCACTGAACCGCTTGTCTTTCGGCATAGGTGCGTTGGTTGTCGACGTTGCGTTCAGATCGGCGGCTTGGTCGTCCTGCAGGCTTCTTGTCCGCAATAGAAACCTTGGGATTGCTTTCAATGACGCCAGGTCGAGTCCAGAGGGGCGCCTTTTCGTTACCACGCTTCCAGGCGACCCAAATTCCGAATTTCCTGATCATGTCCACAGGATCTCCTGTGCCTTTGGGAATGGAGCGTCTGACTGCGTTTCGAACGTCCATGGAAACGACCCCATCAACGGTATAGCCACCTGCAATGAGTGCAGTCCGTAGCAAATACTTAGTTAACTCAAGTAAGCCCTCCAACTCCGCCTGTGAATAAAACCGTGCATTGTGATGGGGAGAACCTGGAGGTTCCTGATTGGCGCGTTCTCCAAACTCGTAGTAGATTGGATACTGACGGTGGAACCGATAATTCTCATCTTGCATGAATGCTTCCATCACATTTGACGGGACGGGGTCATCCTCCAGATACTTTTGAGCCGTATACCACTGGATCTTTTGGAAGAAAGGGTATCGGAACTTCTTGGGGACTTTGGTCTCCTTCTCAATGTTGAGTATCTTGATTTGCATCCCATAGTTCAGTTTGGTCAAGAAGTTGCCACCAATAACCAAACTGTTTTCTGGGGTCCAAACTGCGTGAATCCAGCCGGACGGAATCAGCATGGTGTCTCCCTCGGAGAGATCCACACGGTAGCACTCTTTAGTCTGGTTTCCAAGGAAAATCGAGTCCTGAGCGGGAGAGTTGCACCACTCCTCGTACTTTTTGAGGTGTTTGTCTTTGGGAGGAATGAAGAAGAAAGTCTTCTTGCCCTTCAGGATATGGTAGTACACCGAAGATCCCCCAAAGTCGATGTGAAAGTCGGTATAGCAGTCGGCAACAGACATCAGGCAGTAGAACTGAACTTTGGGATATTCGCCAATTGCCTTCAGTTCCTCTGGCCACACAGCATCTTGCAGATCCAAGTCACGCACAACCTTCGGTCGCCGGATGAGTCTGCCAAGTTTGCTCTGCGATACCTCCAAACTGATGACATTCCGGACAGGCTTGTTCGACTCATTGCTTTCGTAGTAATCGGCCCATTTCTGCATGTTCCACCTTTTGTCCTCTCCTTGCTGAGACTTGACATCGATCACTTCAACCCTTTCTTCAGGTCCGTAAAGCTCTGCTACAGCACGGACAGTGAGACCTCGCGGAATTACCATACCCAAAAGGTCTTGACCACAATCGACTGTTTCTTCAATATGGGTCTCTTGCTCTGGGTGGTTCTCAAGAAGATCATCGAACATCTCTTGAGACGAAGCCTCCTGTACTAGAGATTCGAAGTCCGGATTCTCCGAGGTGACAGGCTCGCAGGAGTTCCAGCAGGCAGGTATCACAATAGGCTCCGTCCATCCATTTCCTCGTTCGAAGTATTCAGCTGTGACCAGCTCAGGCTTCATTCGGGGGAAATTCTCAGGTTGAAATCGGATCTTCCCTTGTCGAATGGGCTCAA
Source organism: Penicillium sp. CMV-2018d (assembly GCA_028827225.1). Classification (NCBI taxonomy): domain Eukaryota; kingdom Fungi; phylum Ascomycota; class Eurotiomycetes; order Eurotiales; family Aspergillaceae; genus Penicillium; species Penicillium hesseltinei. Next base: position 1,242,847 of record JAPZBW010000003.1, read on the forward strand.
GATAGTGATGTTCCAACGAGTCGGTGGCAGCTTTGACGAGACCTTGGTTCAGGCCGGCGTAGTCAATAGCTGTCCGGGCCCGCGAGGACTTGCGTACGAAAGTTGTTTGGCCATGAACTGATCGACATTGGCGACAGATAAACTTGTCGACTGTGCGAACCTCTCGATCATTCTTGAAGCCGGCGCAAACGATATGGAACCATCGTTTGCATCCATCGCAACTGATCCACGTGTCTTCGTCCTGTTCCTCGGTCTCAACTGGGATGCGCACTAAATGACATGCCCCGCAGATTGCTTGATTGGTATCGCTCCCTTCCTCTTCCTCTTTTGGTGGAACGGGCAGGGGCTTTGGGGGGAATTGAGGTTCTTGGGGATCGGCCGGAGGATTGGTTCCATAAGCAGTATGGTGAGACGCATCAGCTAGTGGATGCCAAGATTTGCCTTCGTGTTCATCCTCCCAAACGATTGGCGGGAAAGTGCCGGAGCTAGTAGTTGGGCGGATTCCACGGATCGCAGGACGAGAGATGAAGGCTGACCCGTCAGAGCGAGAGCGCATGCGGGCATAAGGTATATCCTCGGAATTGGGATTCATCTTGACATCGCCCTGGTCAGGATGTCCAACGGCAGCAAATCCAACTCGAGATTGACGAATTGCATCGCCTGCGTAATGGTGGTAGGTCTCGTCGATGCTGACTCGTTTTGTGTGGTTGCCCGGGTGGAAATTGGTAGGCCGCGCGAGATTGAGTAAAAGCTCTGCATCGGTTGTCATGCTTTCAAGTCCAGCTGGGTGTGGGTTTTCTGTCAGCATTCCTGGCCGCGGGCGGTAGGGCGACGGATTTCTCGCCGACCGTGCCCGCTTCGCCGGTCGTTCAGACTCTGCGGAGTCGGGTGGAAATAAGGGAATTGTCGACCGAAGGTTGGGGGAAGGCGGATTGGGAGGGAGTGATGTGAAGGTAGGACTGGTTGCGAGGGCGATCGTCGCAAGTGTGTCGATGGTCGAGCTTGAGCGGCCATGGCCCGATCGCGGGTGTGAACCACCTTCTGTGGCGACATGTCGATTGTGATTCGAAGGACGCTGATCGCGATCGAGACTGGCAGCTCGAGGGGGGCCGCGGTTGACCCAAGAGGAGTGAAAATCCGTGGTTGTGGATGGAGTGATAGGTTCGACAGCGCGTAGAGGAGGGGACGGAGTACGGTACTGCGGCGGGCGGCCGCCGATGGGATTCGCGAATGATGCCGCGCTCATCATTTTCGCAACCCAGTGAAAGTGTAGGTGAAAGAAAATTAAAGATGGAGTGTCGGAGGTGCGAAAAGATGCGCTTGCGGTAGGTGGGTGCAAAGCGGGGATACTGGACCACACGGGCTAGCGAGAGGCCGGCGCAGGCGAAGGGAATGTCATTCCTGGCAGGAGAGCATGCGCAAGACGGACCGCAAGTTTATGATTGATATTTGATGAAAGATTGAGGGCGAAGTAGGTAGTCGACGGGGGTCGCGGAGCGTTGAGGGGGTTCGAATCGAGCGGCGGGAGGACAAAGGCGCCGAGAGTCGCGCCGCAACCTGCGGGCAGGTAGGGAAGGGAATCGAATGAGGTCCAGTAGCCAGGAATCTTTTTCCTGCCAACTGGATGAGAAATGACAAATATGCGAATGGATGAGGCGCCGAAAGCGAGAGAGAAGCGGATGAGCGCGAGGTGTTGGGGCAAAGGAGGAAGCGGGAGTCGAGTAAGTAGCAAGTTTGAAGGTATGTATACGGTACAGCTGCGGGCTACTACATTACGTTGTGTCCTGCTATCTCTTTTACTGTAAAAGATTTGAATTGTATATATGAGAGACAAAAATCAAAAGGTACTCATTATAACATGCGATTGTGTTTACTTGGTTGTTTCCCCCCGATGCTCAATTCTCTGTAGTCCAAAAGAAGTTGGCAACGCCGAGAGCGTCCGTCTTGATGATACAGTCCGATACCATCACGATACCACCACGATACCATCACGTGCCAAGGTTTGGCCGATCATCACACTGATATCAATCACATGACTTGGTCACATACGGTTTAAGAACCAACTGCCACTAAGCCGGGATAAGTAAGCGCACTGCCAAGATAAACCTCGTGGTTGTCCTTGCGCCTTGCTCGGATCTTCTGCCTCTTCGCTATTCCAACACTGTAACTGATACCTTGTGTATCTTTCTTGTCAACACTTTCATTCAACATCTTCCAGGACTCTCTCGCCTCTGAGAATGAGCCGAAAGCTCGCCCCCGAAGCCAATCGGTACGTGAGAATACTTTTTCCATGCCCCTCCCCCGATCGTCGACACAACTGCCATTTCGCCATCAACTGCTTGATCGTGGGGTCTAGCAGATCCCTGACATTTGGAAGTGACTAGCACTAACCATTTTTTTCTTCTTCTACAGGATTCTCTTCGTCAAGAACCTCAAGTATGTACCTGATCATTTCGCTGCTTTGCTCCGGCTCGCTTCTCCGGCGGATCAGCCCTGCAACTCGCCATTCATAATCACGATCAGATCGCTGACATCTTTTTCAACAGCTACAACGTAACAGCGGAGCAACTGTTCGACCTGTTTGGCAAATTTGGCCCCATTCGGTAATAGCCACCCATGGTCTCGTGTGTCAGAACTCGATCTAATACCTTTTCATTTGCAGTCAAATTCGGCAGGGTATCGCCAATACCTCTAAAGGAACCGCATTCGTCATCTATGAGGACGTTCACGACGCCAAACAGGCATGCGATAAACTCAATGGTTTCAACTTCCAGAACAGATACTTGGTTGGTACGTATTGCATATGGGTCAAATGAGCACCTGAGATTATTTGGAGATGACTAACTTTGGGTGTCATTTATAGTCTTATATCATCAGCCAGAGAAGATGGTCCGTACGAAAGAGGACATTACGGAAAGGCAGGAGAATTTAGAACGGCTCAAACAGCAACACGGGATAGAATGATGTGACGAATTCTTTTTCTCTTCCCTCTGCTAGCATTTAGCTGCGCATGGTATTGCAACGGCTTTACTATTCAACCGCGGCTTGGTTGAGGGGTTTCCGGCGTTTTTATTCCCTGGGGTTTTTTTTCTTATTTCAGAGGGTTTGATGGTGGGCGAGGCTGGTTCTGGTCGTCATATATTGACCCAGAAATTATCGTGCGAACAACACGCCGGCGAGATCTGATTTCTTCTTATGTTTATTCTATTTAACCATTACTACTATTACTCTCTTCGTCAATTGGACCCTCCACTTTGCTCCAACATTCTCCTGTGCTATAGCTAGATGCTAGGTGCGAAGGTTTCTGCGAGTGCCACACTACCGAAAGTGACAAACTAGTCGAGTCCTGAGCTGTTTTTGAGCTTTGTTCGAGCTTTGTGTCATCTGGATCTACGATATCAAGCTAAAACTAGGGTCTAGGTAAGGCTGGCACATCACTGATCAGTACCCACTCTTCTGCAGGGGAATTTTAAGCTTGGCACCGACTTATACTATGTGTATAAACCAATATCAAAGTCAAGATCAAAGTAGATAGTAAAATAAGAATATCATGCCAAGACTAACGACCCTTAAAATAGCCGTACTGCCATCCAAAACCCTGGAAGGGAAAATGCTATCGGCCTTGTCGATCCCGCTGCGGGGATACTGACACCGCCTAGGGCGCAGCAACGTGCAAACTCACTTTCACTTGACCCTTATTCTTTTCCATATCCTGTTATTTCTTTTTTCCTATCCCCCCTGAGAAAGGAAACACTTTTTACAAGTTCAGGCTTGTTCCTACTCATCCGCTCATCTGGTTCATTGCCACTCACTTCGATGTCACGCGTATGACGTTCGGCTGTCTCCGCCTTTGATACACCTTCCAAGGTTCCAAGGCCCTGGGGTTCCTAGGCGCTTACTGTTACTACCAACTGGTTTCCAGCATATGTCGCGTTCCAACTGAGCTTCCTCACCATATTTCTGGTTTTACTAGACTAAGAAATGATGGACACCGCTACCAGCTCGTTGGCTTCGATAGCGACGACCACACTCATCGCGGTCACCACTCCAACTCCCTCTGGTGCACACACACTATACCATCATGGAACAAATTCTTCAAGCCCAGGGCAGGATCCAAATGGTGAAGGAGGAGAATGCAAGCTGCTTGGTCCATTCTCTGTATTTGTTCAGATTGCTCTTGGTAGCCTCGCATTATTATCTCTAGTCTATAAGAGATGGCGAGAACGACCACAGCGCCCGTTGAAGATTTGGGCCTTTGACGTCTCAAAACAAGTCTTCGGATCTGTGATGCTTCACATGCTGAATCTGGTCATGTCGATGTTTTCTGCGGGCCAACTGGAGATTCGAAGCTCATACAAGCCGAACCCATGCTCATTCTACTTACTGAACCTGGGGATCGACGTGCGTTTCTCCTAATCTTGATTTGATCTCTTTTTGAGGAGCTTCTGGCTAACAGATGCAACAGACTACCCTCGGTATCCCCATTTTAATTCTCCTTCTCCGCGTGCTCAACTATTTGGTATCCTACACACCTCTTGCAAACCCACCAGAATCGATAGAGTCGGGCAATTATGGCCAACCCCCACGCGTAACATGGTGGCTCAAACAGGCCATCGTTTATTTCATGGGATTGCTCGGCATGAAGATATGCGTGTTCTTCCTTATCGAGCTCTTACCTTTCATTGTCAAGGTCGGCGACTGGGCTCTAAGGTGGACAGAAGGCAACGCTGCTGTCCAGATCTTCTTCGTCATGCTTCTTTTCCCCGTCATCATGAACGCCATCCAGTATTATATCATCGACATATTCATCAAGAAACCAGTCTCGCAATACGCGGTGGATGACACGATTGGAGATGCTACCACAGACGATGATGCTCACCGCCGGGAGGCTCTTCTTGCTGGCCTAGACGAGTCATATTCAACTGATTCTGATGATGAAGAACCCGGGAAATCTCCGAGAACCACATCGCAACCGAAGGTTACTGCAGACGCTCTCCAGGAATCCGAGCATTTACTTCCTGAGGATCACAATCCTGTTCCTCCATATGAACCTCTGAGCTCGGGTAGCAGTACTGATGAACATGACTCGAAAGCTAGTGTAACACGTCACTAAATATTGCTTTGTGTTCTGACTTGGGAAATTTTATACCTGCTTTGTTTTCAATGTTTGGTGTTATTAGTAGTCTTTAACGTGGATATGATTTTTCGCTCTTGAATATTAATACGATTAACACCGTTTCCCCTGCTATCTAATGTGCATGCATCTAAGGGCTGTGCATTTGGATAACTGTTCCGAGGCTACTTGTATTACTCGTGATCGAACTTGGACATCCAATGAGATATTATATTTTTTGCCACCTTTTTCGTGTGAAAAAGTCACTCTTTGTCTCTTATTATGGCTCTTCTCACCAATTTCTTCCAAAGAGGACAAAAAGAGGTCAAATGAGTGTCTTGAGAGGTTATTTGTTATTTGGATTTTCAGAATTGTCGCCTTAAATACAAGGCAATAATATATGCCGCCTTCCACACCGCTATGATCTGCCGATTCTGGAAAAATCAAAGAAGAAAAATATTCAAGCTCCGCCTGAGGAACATTCGCAGCCTAGAATTGCATTATTGCATTCGAGTATCAATTCGGTGACCGAGTCTGCAAGCAGTTGTGCTTGATTGGCAGATATCCTCACACCAAACACCATGCCTAACGTAGGGCTAAAAGAAAAGTCCAAGCGGACGACCACCCGGTCTCCGTTCGAGAACACTACGGCCGATATCCGCCCGCAGGACTCAGATGTCGAGATGGACGACGAAACCAGCTCGGATGAGGACGATGTGCCCGAGAAAGACGAGGCGGAGAAGAAGCTAGAGCGTATGCTTTTTGGCGACGATGAGGGGTTCATGGGCGCATTGAAGAACCAGCAGGACCGCGAGGCTGGTATGGCTCTCACTCTGCACAGTGATGATGAGAGCGATGCTAGCGAGGATGCCGAAGAAGGCGAGGGCCAGGACTTGGCTGCTCTAGCCGATTCAGATGTATGCGACTCCACTCCCATGCGTTTACAGATCTCGGGATTTCGATCTAACAATTTTGTTTTTAACCTAGCTTTTCTTCCTTGACTCCGGTGCACCTCCTACCACTGATTTCATCCCATCGCCGGAAACCCCGTCGGACGCCGAGGACGACGAAGAAGATGACGAACCCGCAGTATGGTACGATAGCGACGACGAGCGCCTCGCCGTGTCGCTAGCAAGCCAAGCCAGGCTGCGCAAATTGCGCAACACCGAAGCCGAAGATGTAGTCAGCGGCAAGGAATACGTCCGCCGACTGCGCAGACAGTTCACACGCCTGCACCCGACACCGGAGTGGGCCACGCCTGAGGTCAAGCGCCGCAAGACGGACTCGGACTCGGACAGCGAGGAAGAAATCGACTCGGACGACGAGAACGAGAACCTCTCCATGCAGCCTCTAGCCAAGCTCCTCCAAAACGCCTCCGATCTGACGCGCATAGAAGACAACACGCGCTCCAACACAAAGCGCAAGCTGCGCCAGGAAGTCATCGACATCCAGAGACTGAAGGACATCGGCAAATCCCAACCTTCCTCCGTCGACTCCCTGACCTTCCACCCGCACTACCCGCTCCTGCTCTCCTCCGGACCAGCCTCCACTCTCTTCCTGCACCACATCTCTCCCTCCGCCCCCGCCCCCAACCCCCTCCTCACCTCCCTGCACATCAAGCGCACACCAATCCACACGTCCGCCTTTGCGGCACCCACAGGCAACAAAATCTTCGCCTCGGGCCGTCGACGCTACTTCCACATCTGGGACCTGGACACCGGCAAAGTGGACAAAGTCAACGGCTCCTCCGACCGAAAGGAAGAGCAAAAGTCCATGGAGCGCTTCAAACTCTCTCCATGCGGCCGCTTCGTCGGCCTAGTCGGCACAGCCCGCAAGGGCGGCGGTCTGATCAACGTCCTGGACGCCAACACCGCGCAGTGGATCGCACAGGTGCGCGTCGACGGCCGCGGCGGTGTCGCAGACTTCGCCTGGTGGTCTGACGGCGAGGGTCTGACAGTCGTGTCGAAGAACGGTGAGGTCTCTGAGTGGGATGGACGTGTCGGCCGTGTTGTTGCGCGCTGGGTCGATGCCGGTGCAGTCGGCACGACGGTTCTCAGTCTTGGTGGTCGCTCGGGCCGGACTCAGCTTGGTGGAGATCGTTGGGTTGCGATTGGTTCTTCCAGTGGTATTGTTAACGTTTATGATCGTCGTGAATGGGCGGCTGCGTATGCGAATGCTTCTGCTGCTGAGAAGGATTCTCCCGCTCAGTCTGGTATCCCGCGTAACCCTGACCCGGTGCGTGTGCTCGATCAGCTCACTACCCCCATTAGCCATTTGGTCTTTGCGCCTGATGGGCAGATGATGGTTATGGCTAGTCGATGGAAGCGTGATGCTTTGCGTCTTGGTATGTTTTTCTGACTCTGCTGGTTTTTTGTCTTGTGTCTGTGTGTTCTTTTGCTAACTGTGTTTCTTTTAGTCCATCTCCCTACCTGCACGGTATACCGTAACTGGCCTACTTCCAATACGCCATTGGGTCGCATTTCCTCGGTGGCTATCTCACCGAACTCGGAGCAGTTGGCTGTTGGTAATGAGCAAGGTGGTATCCGACTCTGGGAGATTCGGGGATAAGAGGTCCTGTACTGGATAAAATATTTATGTTTTTCTTGTCATATATTTACTACCCCAATAGTGGAACATGCTTTCATTCTGTTGTACAGTTGCAGCCGTAAATCAATGTGGTCTCTAAGGTTGGTATAGAGTTAGGGCTGGATCTCAACCGCGGCCTTGGCCTGCATACCAAGCATCATAAACCTCGTTCTACAGCAGTAGATAGTACTTAAGCTTTACCCAAATATAAACGCAATGGTACTTTCGTAATAGGCCAATCGTGTTGAGATTGTTCGTAGCTTTCTAGCAAAGAGAAACAAACACGCAGAACGCCCAGGATCCGAAAGATAAGAGTAGAGTGGGAATAAAAGCCAGTAAACACGCCATAGCACATGCAACTCGTGTCAAATCAAATGAAGGGTCATGATCTCATTCGTGAGAGGGTTCTATACTGTTGGCCTTGGTTAAGGATTTTCAGTAACAAAGGGGGTATCTGGGGCAAACATGAAAGAAAAAAAGCGCAGGAAAAGAAAAGAAAAGATATTTCAGCAAGGATCATCTCCGGGGTGCTTTGCTAAATTTGTGTTTGGGTATAAATTGGTGTGGTTTCAGAAGATTCCGAGGACAGGTGAAGGGGACATGGGCAGATAACTCGTAACCATAACAGATGAGCGAGAGTTAAAGAGATTCCAAGGTTGAATGGATCTCCGCAAAAAGCTACTCTCCAGGTCTGCTTGCGCCCCATCTTTGAGGCTGTTTCCCTTGCTCGACATAGTTTTTGATGACGCAGGGAGAACGATCGGGGCCCTGACACACCTTGTGGCGGTTGAGATGTTTGAACTTCGGGCCAAGGGGTCCGTTCACGAAGTGGTATTGGCCTGCAAATCGATACTGACGATTATCGCCCAGTGGGTAGAACTTGTCACCCCAGTGGCCCCTGTAATGGAACCATTCCGTTGGGGCAGAGGGACTGAAGGTGGAGGCTCGCAGATTCTCGCTGTCGAAGTCATAGGTATAGGCCTGCGAGTTGAGGAGGGGATCCCATAGTGGACCGCGGTCGGTTACATCGTGCAGCAGTCCCCAGGGAAGAAGGTACTCGTGCACTCCGGCTGTGGCGTACATGGCATGGCTGCCCTCGGCCGAGTAAATAACGGGCTGATAAGGTAAAGTTAGCGAAGTTATGATTGCTACTTGTGTTCTTTGAGTCCTTACCCGTTGCCCGATCTTCTCAACGGCTTCGTAGCTATAAGCCTCTCCGCCTTGGTGGGCGCTGAAGAAGAGCGCTTTTGGTTTGCCATTGTGGAATCGCACCAGACAATGCTCCCAGTCACCAACGTGATTGCCGAACCGCACGTTGACAACAGTGTTACCGAGATTGAAACTGTAAAAGTAGAACCAGAACGCATCGACAATTCCGTTGCCTTTGTCCATGACCACTAGGATTGCAGGAGCATCGCTTCGACCACCGGCACCACCATAGTAAATCTCCTCTCCACCGTAACGTTTGCGGATCTCCTCCTTGAGTATTTGCTGAGCTTGAGAATGTTCATCGGTGTTTGGTTCGTGTACATCTGCAGCCTCTTGTTGCAATTGGTGAAAATCGTACCACTTGGCACGATCTTCCTCCGTGTCACCGGGAATTTCACCGTCGACTCGACCATCCCAATCCGCCCAGGATTCTTCCTTGTGGTTCCCATCTGTTTGCGGGATATTCCTGTCACCCTCCAGCCATGGTGGACGCGTCTGTACATCATCATTGCTCGTCAAGAAAACGTGTCTGGGCCCCCACTTGTTCAATTCATCCAGATTGGCCAGCGTCGGATGGTCCCATTGGGCCTGAATCGGAGTGTAATTCAGGGTCGGGCTAGTATGATGCAAGTGCTCTGCGATGTCCCCCGGCCAGAACTGCTCGCCAGAATAAAGGTGCACGAGTGGGGCATAGTGGAAAACATAGTCCGGGATCTGCCGCCGAGCCCGCTCTTCGGCATCCCACTCGGACTCGCTAGCCCCGCTAAGCCAAAAGGACCGCCATGGTGCCTCTGGCTCGGTATCTTGCGCATGTACCCACTCCTCTGGATCGCGATGTCCGAATTCGCCGTGTACAGTTTGTAAATGGGCTGCACCACAGATACCGAGCCATCGGCAGGATTTGCGGTCGAACCACGAGCGCGAGCTCGCGATCCAGCTCCGCTCCTCCCGGTCTTCCGCGGACCAGACAAAAGCAGCTGGCCGGAGTAGGTGGATTATGCTGTTGATGGATACATAAGCGATCAGGGTCGAGAGCACGGCAATTGTTGCCTTGGCCTTCCGGGTCATCTGCTGGAGCGAGTCGACATAGACTGTCAGGGCCGAAGAACTATGTGGGGTATGTTCATAGACTGCGATTTCGGGAATTGCAGTCGAGGCTAGGGGTTCAATGCAGTGGGATTTCAAGTGGTAGGGCTGCAGCGGTCGGGCATTCCCCAGGAACTATGGTGGGACGAGAGATAACGAGAGTTGGGACAAGGACGCACAACAGGACCGCGGGGTTACCTATATAAAACCACACAGGTCCCTTTGTTAGCGAACTCCCGGTGTTCCGAGTCCCTAGAATATATCCCAATCAAGAAGTTCCAAAAAGGAAAAAAAGGGAAAAAAGAGGAAAGAGCGACAGCAACAAGGGTTCAATACTTTCTAGTCAGACCGGGAGCGAGCGGAAATGCACAAAAATGATAGCCAAGCCGGATGCCATATACCGAGTGGCATAAGGCATATCCGTCCAGAGCCGGAACGGAAGCGACGGGAACTTACAAACCAGATGATCCCTCATTGTCTTGCGGTGAAGAGGGGCTTTTGGTAAGGCTGAAGGGGTACACTACTTGGTTCTAGACATTGTATGGTCTTGGACATATGGATGTACTCAAAATGATTTCTAATCTAATGTTTTTTTGATGTATTATCGCCGAGAAAAGAGAAAAAGAAAAAAAGTCAATTAGGGATAACCCCTCCAATTGAAACATCAAGAAATGCACATGTTCATATTTGCCACCAGGTGTTGATTTTGTCCCAATTGGGAAAAGAGGGGAAGATCAACCCATCTCACCGCTTCCACCACTGGCAGAATGCTGATTCATCTTTATCTTATCTGCCGCTTTTCGTTCACCATCCATCCAGACCCATCCAGACCTTGCAGTTCATCATGGATACCATGGTCGACTCCGAATCCGATGGAGAATATGAATATGAATATGGTTCCGAGACTGAGGTGGGAATAATGAACCTCAATCTTCTCTCAATATCACTAATCAATTGATAGACCTTTTATCTCAACCTGGACCTGACCGCCCACCATGGCCCAGTGCGCCCTCCACGCCGCCGTCCAAAAGAAGCAACGTCTCTGGAGGATACACAGAACCCTGCAGATGACATGAGCCAAGGTTTTCCAAGCGAAGCATATCCCCCGATCGAGAGCGCCGAGACAGGCAATCTTCCGAACGAACGAATCCAAATTCTCGACCTCCACACGAGCAACCCAATTGTCTCATATCGCAACCAAATGTTCAGTTGCTCCTGGGCCGATCAAATTGGCACCGAACTAGTTTTCGCCAGTCCAGACGCAGAAACCGACCCGGACAACCCCTTCCCCCAACCGCTACACCGTGGACCCTCCTACGTGCTTGTGGCCGCCAACAGTGTGAAGATCCTCGGTCGAAAGGCACAGCTCGTCCCTAGCGCTGGACCAGCACAAGCTCAAGGCCCTGCGGAGGGACCCTCAACCACAGGTTCTACCGTCGATCCCGCGGCTGCTCAGGGCGCCGAACCCCTCGGCGTACCCCGTCGTCCCGCAGCCCCGTCCCACCAGGCACAGTTCCTCCACAGGTTGCAGGAGATCAAGAAGGCCAAGGGAGAGGGCGATACCGTTCGCACGGTCATGAGCACACGTCGGCAGGTAAATATGGCGGATAGACAGCAAGGCTGGGCCCGTACCGAGGCCCAGCTTGCTGAAATCGAGCGGCTGAACGAACGTGCCTCGAGAGGGGACTTGGAGGCCAAGGCGACTCTTGAAATGCTGATTCAAGAGCTCAATCCTGACGAGGCAGAGTCTGATTCCGACTTGGAGTTAACCTCTGACAGCGATGATCTTACTTCGTGAATGTGCAGATCGATAGTGTGCTGACCTCGATACAGAAATCGGGTTGGATCTAGATCTAGACCCTGTGTCTTTGAGTCCACCACCCGGAGCCTGAACAAGCCGTCGGATGTCGGAATCTCACTGGATCTGCGTTGTAGTCTCTACGCTATTGCTACGTAGCCGACTTGTATTGTCACGTGGAAGTGCTGGGGACCGAGAAGTATCATTGCTGGAAGTAAAGAGGCTACTTTCATGAATGGAGAGACACCACCGACTCTCTCTCTCTTTCTGCGATATCGGAGGAATGGCATCACAACCCGGGACAATCTTACCAAAACAAGCAATCACCACTGGAAATAACCCCCACCCAATCTGGCCAAAGGAACAGCCCATCGATGGAGCCATTTTAGCTACGCTAAACACAACCCGGTTGACTGTCTAGGTGGATCTAGAGGGTAACGTCATCCACAAACCCAATTGCAGGAATGAAATCCTTGTCCCCAAATAACTGATCACGCAAGCCCATGATAAGACATAGATTGCTCTTTGAACCAATTGTATTCTGTATCCAGTGCTCCCCCTTTTGGCATCTAGAACGTCTCCATCGAGCACAGAGCAGGTTGTGCGACCCCATCTCCCTCAATGCGAGACTGGTGACGTCGGGATCGGCAGATCTTCACATGCACCAAGGAGATGGTTCGTCGGACTGACAGGTTCCAGGCTGTTTATTTTCGTATGTACTTGGTACTTTGTATTTCCCACGCACGAAAGTAGTGTTCTAGCAACCATTATATGAGTCATGGTCCCACCGTATCTTCGACTTTCCCGAGGTCGAGTCCACTGGACTGTTGTGGTTCTATTCTACAGCAATTATAGTTGTACTAGCAAAGCCATTGAAGGTAGTACGATATAGAAGTCGGTGCCTAATATATACCGGGCAATGAACATAAACAAAAAAAAAGGTGCTATCCCTATCAAGGTCACACACACAAATGTCTACAAAGTAATATAATAATAGAAATATCCGATTTTCATTTTCTGATTTGGAAAGCCCAGGGAAGCCCAAAATTAAAAACACCGATTCCCCCAGACTTTTAAAAGCATCCCATGCGCACAAAACCAGAACCAGATAATAAATGTCCGCGCCGCCATGCAACACGCTAAATCCAACAGGCGAGCAAAAAGGAATGACAAAAGAAGACCCAAAGAGAAAGACATAAGGCTAACAAGCATCGCGGATATCAAGTCAAAGGAAGAGAGAGAACAACGGACAGGAAAGGGCGAATCCGCCAAACAGTCCTAAAAGTCCAAGTGCGCAAGACCATTATCAGGGAATATTAGATGATGGTACAATAATTTCTTCTCGGGCCAAGAAGAAGAGGTATTGAAGGAAGCATGATGAGAAACCCGAAACCGAGAAAAGAATAAGAGGGTTGAATCACTCCAGACTCAAGCTGGGGATATTATTGTAGCAAGTCTTGCCCTTGGAGAAGGCGACAGGCGACGGCGGAGGCGCGGGAGGCATGCCGTCAATGAGGATTGAGCGGGTCTTTTCTGTCTTTTGGTTTGAGGCTGTCATGGCGCGGGAGATGTCCTGCGACATTGAGAAGGAGGGAGGCATGACGGGTGTTGCGGTCTTGGTTGCGACGGTGGCCATTGTATTGGGTTTGGATTTTCTTGATTGAGAATGAAGTTGTTGGTTTGGTTTGGTTTTTATACTTGAGGCAAGTAATGGATTGATCGGCGAACCTCGGCTGGAAGTTGAGATATGTATAAGGCTGGATTATTCTTAGAGCTATATTCACAAGGGTTGAAGGTCAGCTTTCTGTGCAGAGTGCTTGTGCTTTGTACTTGGATTTGGCATATGCTCCGGTATAGATGAAGCTTGTGGCTCCGAAGTTGCCCGAGGCCCGGTTTCGGTGGATCGGATCGGAGGGAGCGAGGTAATGTGGCAAGTGGTGACGGGAGTTATACTTACAAGGATGAAAGGAATTATTGGGTTCAGGTATTTGCGAGATGTAATAGTAACAAGTGTTGGGGGGCGAGAAGTGAGTGGTTGTTGGGATGATAGGGTGTAGTTGTGATTGTGAAGAGGCTCGATTAACTTGATTATTGCAGTGATAGGATTGCTCCGGTAAAAGATTCGAAGACGATCAAAGTGAACGAAGATAGCAAAGCGGTTGGCAGTGCTTGATATATATTTGAAAATAATTTCACAAGAGTATGAACAGAACTAGAAAAAAGGTAAGACGATTTCAGGGTCAACGGGTGGTTTATATTTTTTTCTCCTATCAATAAATAATGATAAAAATAAAAAAATAAAAAAAAAGATATGAGACACCCCAAGACAGATAATCAAATCCAAAAAAAGAGCCATCCCCGTAAAAGTGTGGAGGAGTACATTCCCTGGGGAAGCACGAAAGTACCCAGTACACGCATACCTGGCCAGGCCTAATGCTTACTCCCTAGAGATCTACCCGCCAAGCCTATTCGCCTCATTCTAAACCGCCCAATAACCCAGTTATCGAGGTAGGGATGGGGAACATTCCCCATCGGAACAGCGGGAGCCCAACCCGGAAAGCCTGTCGGGGAGAAATAAAAAACAAAGGAGATGGGGCCTGACGCGTTAGTGTGGGGGGGAGAGGACCCAGGGGGTGAAGAATCGATGAATCAATTGATATGTATTGTGTTATTTGACCTCATTTGCCATAGAAACAACTAGCTTGGGAGACGGGAACAGCTCGCGAAAGCCGATTAAAAGCCGGTTGAATCGGCAAGGCTCTAAAACTAACGAATTAGTGCTAGTTTAAGGATTGTTTTCTATGATTCTACGCCTTCTAGCGTTTCCCGGAGGAATCTCGCTGTTGACCTCGGCACGAGAGCGGATACGGGGCGATCTTTTCGAGAACAAAAACCGCGGCCCAACGACCAGATTGCCGGGGTTATGGAAGGGAAATTTCCGTTGCGGTGTAGGGGATCTGCTTGAGGGTGGCGACAGGAATCGGAGCTATTATTTGATATGACCTGAAATATATATATTGTTGTATATTGTATGTTGTGCTCTGCCGGGGAAAAGGTATCATCTGATTTTGGAGGCGTCGCCATTTTCACCGTCTATTGAAAACACTCAAATCAGGACTTTTTCTCTTTTGATGCGCTCACCGTTTCCCGAGATGCATTGCTAATCAGGACGATCTTCTAAAAATTGAGAAAAGATTGCCCAAAGGGCACTTGGGTTGGGTTGTATATGATAAAAGGGGCAGCTCAAGTACCGGTGGGCCCGCCTATAGAATAACTCCGATCCAATACACGATAAAACTTGTATGAAATAGTATATCGCATAGCGCCACAAATAAACCTGCAATAGTTCCGGAACTTCGGTTAAATCACAAGGGAGAGTAGTGGGCCATGCCAGGGGCCGAAACAGTCTGAGGCGTATATCAAATCCTTTGTTTGAGATGTGTTTACATCGTATACGAAGTCGATACCAAAGGGTTTATGATGCCCAACCTAGGGATACGATCCATAATCCGGGGTTAGCTTTTTCCCTAGTGATTCACCGTCACCTCCTTGGTAAATTCAGGGGCACAAACGTTGAGCTACACAAGTACCAAAATCCTCTCGACCGTTCAACCGTTGATCGACGTCCGAATAGGGAACTCCACAATTCTTCTCCCCCGGATTCAAGGGGCTACCGTAGTGATTTGACTATTTTCAATATGCAATGCACTCCACTCCACTGGTACATACGTACTCACAAATGGATAGTTATCTGGGGGAAAGGGGGGAGTGTTACTCTAGAATCTCCAGAATGTCCATTCCACAGATTCTGATTTCCTGGATGCCGGGTCTCCGACGGTGATCTAAGGCGCATTTCTCGGGAATTTTGGACCTCCTTGGATCGCGGATGGGCTTCCCCGTAGTATCTGCTTATAATAATAGCAACATTAATATACTACGGAGTATCATATTGTAGGAGGAACTTCTGCGCTATGTCTAATATACTTGCGTATCGAGGTGCACTATGTACCTCGTGAAATGTCGTAGATAATAACATTCTTTTCGTCTTTTGGTGACCACGTAAGATAAGCCCTCGGCGTGGTGACTTGTCCTTTTCACCGCTCGTTTAGAGATACCCTTGACCATGTACTTGCGATAGATTGTAGAGATAGGGCCAAAGAGCGGGAGTGACGAGCTGGCTGCCCAGTGTGTTGTTAAATACACCATTTTCGACATTTGTGGCGCTAACTGTGGGATGGATTCGTCAGGTACAAGATGTACAACACATCCCATGCATCATCGATGCATGGTTATGAGCTGACGTGATCATGGGCTACTAGCTATTCGGACTACTTGAACATACATATTTGAATCAATGTTGGTCTACCCAACACCTCAGGTCAGCTTGTCTGCCTTATCGATAGACGGGGTATCCTTGTAGGTGCTAGACTGAATAGTAGGCGGTCTTGGGCATACCTACAATAAGTACCCTGGTGTACCCCTCCAGCCAAGTACATATCTGCACGATAAGGCGAACACAGGGCTGATGCGATCGATACGCAGGGGATGCTTCGATCGGAAAAGATCGAGACCAGATAATCGACTCTTTGCTCTGCTGGGAAGGGTGCCCGATCTACAGATTAGCACTGACGAATTGTTAGATTTGGAATCGCGTTCTATTCTGGCCCTTGCACGTCTTCGAAGATCTTTATCTAATTATAACATCCCTTGGGCTTGTCACGATCTTTCAGGGACGAGAGCCCTACTTTGGACCTGCAACCCTGAACTTTATGCCACTTCCAACCTTGCAGAGAATATGCTTTCAAAAACGCAAGCTGACTATCCTCTGGATGATCTTCTGACCTGGTAGTGCCCCGTGTCCTGCCTTGGAAGTTGACTGCACAAACTTCTCCCTAACTGCCAACACCGGTGAAATATATCCAGATAGCTGTGAACTTGGCGTCCGAGCTCGTGTCAGATGGTGACACCAATCAAGTACCAGGAAACCTTGGGAAACATGGGGAAGACTTTCTATGTGTCAAGCAAAACTAAGTAAACCAAGTAAATTGAAGAAAACCTGGGGGATCGGAAGGCTATCCGAGCGGGAATGGCCCCGGGTCTTCAGACTTGAGCGAAAATTTGAGAGAAAAAAGACAAAAAAGCCTGAGGCTTATCAATTTTTACGTCACGGGAACGGAATATCATTTCCCCTAGAGGACAGCAATTACTTCATATCTCGGAGGCCGGCGGACCCTTCCAATCGCAAGCCCGCCGAGAGTCCGCTATCACGTAAAGACCCCCGCCATGACTTTCTTGGGCGTAAAAAAAATTGCATACGATATAGTTGGGGTAAAGAAGTCGCCAATGCGCCATTTCTAACGAATAACGATGTATAACCGAAGACTGTGCACTGTGTAGAGAAGATGGTTATGTTTACCCCGCAAGTGATCCAGGTACCAGCCCTGGAGAGCCCCTCCGGTTGGAGATATATTACATACACCTGTACGGAGTACTCCATAGAGATATATTAACTGTTTGTCACCGGCCCTATCACCGGCCCGGTGACATTCGCAAACATCGCATCAAATTGCAATTGGCCATGGCCAAACGTGTCAAACTCGTCAAACTATCTCCTAATGGCGACAATCCCCCGGACCGAGACAGCCAGTGGACCTAAAGGAGTAGGGCAGTCGATCACGATGCAATCTGGGGGGTATGTTGTACGCCATCCGGGCTGGAAAATTGAAAATGAGGCATTTAGCATAACTAAAACAAAACCCCGAAGTTTCTTATTCCAGTCGAGTGGGTTCTCCATGACACATTGCATTCCACGATGTTCGAGAGAGATCGCATCATTCCAAGGTCCTGTATACATCGTCCATGCACTTTAGTAAGACATCTCAGGTGACTAGTTATTCCTTTTTCAAGTCTCTTGTAGGTCACCCGCTCTCTCTTTTGCCCCTGTTCCTGTAAAACTAGTTCGTCTCAGCCACGTTCCAGGCTTTGAGGCAATTTTTTTCCCTCATATCGGCCCGCATGACGCAGCGGGATTTTTCTATCGGCTTGAGCTCGGAAGGAGGGGCGATGAGGTCCAATCAGGGTGCAATGTATCGCCGCTTCTTAGTCAAGAGTGGACAGAGAATGAGCGTTTTGGGGGAACCAAGTGGAACTGCGGATGCGCAATGGGCTTCGAGACCTCTCTATACGGTCGAACCTCCCGCCTACCATCGGCTATAACTGGTCAAGGGGATTGCGGGACATGTAATAATAATAGAAAATAAATTTAATGTATTAATAGAGATAATAAAATATGGGATTAATCAGAGATAATTATTAAAAGGTTGTCAAGTTAAACAAGTTTCTGTATAAAAAGGACTAGGGTTCCCCGGATTTTCTGGTTCTGAATCCAAAAATCCAACTTTCCCCTTTTCTCATCACCTTCAGTCCATGGCGACGATTGGTGATCATTGTATTTGCCAGTAAGTCATTCTCCTTCTCTCTCCTTGCTTGTTATCTCCACTTGCCTTGGTTGAGATAAGAACATTCTTTGTGTCGCCTTATCTCATCTCCACACGTGCCGACTCGATGATTCATCTCAGCTAATTGACTTAATATAGCTTCTTTCATCTTCTCGCTCTTACGTGTTAAGAGATTTTCCTCACATACTACATCATGTCGTCTCCCGCATCTACCCCACAGTCGGAGACTCCCAATAGCAATGGCGCGAGCTTGCCTTCTCGCCCTCTGCCTAAGCTCTTTGCGAGCCAGGATGGAAGCTCCGGCTCCGGCACCCCCATCGGTTTCCAACGCTTTCCCCCCCACAACAAGCACTTAGATCATGCCGTTGGAGGTGCTTTGCGACAACCGTCCCCGCAGCCCACTCACTTGGGCATTCCCGGTACCCCGCACCGTGTGCTCTCCGAGGAGGACCCGGGCTATATCGCGGCTACCTTTGAGGGCAAGCAGAAGCAGATGGAACAAGGTCAGTGGAATTGACTGATGATATCGAGATGGTACAATTGGCTAATTCCCAGCAGTTATGGACATATTGGAGGAGAAGGGCTTCTTCCCTAGTGACTTTGTCATCTCCGAAACCACCTGGTTCTATAACAAGCTTGGCATCGACGATACATACTTCCAGACCGAGTCTGTGGATGCCATTGTCACCCAGATCCTGTCTCTCTACGCCGCCAAAGTCGCCGCCTATGCCCGCGATGATAAACAGTTGGAGATTCGTCTGGACAAAGAGGCCGAGGACCATGCTGTCTACATCGATACTAGCAGGCCCGGCACGGTTTCTGTCGATGGTCCCCGCTACGAGCAGCGCATCGACGAGAAGTACGTCAACCACTCCAAGGGTGCCAACAGTTACCGTGTGGAGACTTTCCGCTCGCCTAGCACTCTGCCAGGCGACAACGGCCAGCAGCTCCGCTGCTACTTCGTGTACAAGTGCCTGTTTGCCAACCCCAACCCCTCACCGAATGAGACCAACATCGATATCATTGGCGAGAAGCGCTTCCTGCAGAAGGCCACCCCCAATACCAAGGCGATTTACCAGGAAATCATCACCACAGCCGTTGGTCGCTCCGGTCCCGTCATTGAGATGTTCGAGATCGAGGGAAGCCGGGAAAAGCGCCTGGTCATTGCGTACCGCCAGGGATCCGCCATGGGCTTGTTCAGTGCCCTGTCAGATTTGTACCACTACTACCGCTTGACCAGCTCGCGCAAGTACCTGGAGAATTTCTCCAACGGAATCACTGTGATTTCGCTTTACCTGCGTCCCTCAGACAACTCCGAGATCTCAGCCAAGTTCCCTCCCATTGAGGCTGCTATCCACCAGATCATGAAGGAGGTCTCCCTCTTATACTGTATCCCTCAGAACCGCTTCCAGGGCCACTTCGCCACTGGTCGTCTGAGCTTGCAGGAGACAATCTACGCTCACTGCGCCTGGGTGTTCGTACAACAGTTCCTTAACCGTCTGGGTTCAGAATACACTTCGTTGGCTGCTCTTTTGGACAGCAACAACAGTGTGCACGCAGAGTTGCTCTCAAAGATCAAGAAGCGTCTGCGTACGGAGACATTCACTGCTGATTACATCTTTGAGATTATCAACAAATACCCCGAGCTGATCCACAAGCTCTACCTTGACTTCGCCAACACCCACTACGTTCAGACCCAGGAGTCTGGTGATGACTTCCTCCCCACTCTCAGTTACCTGCGTCTGCAGGTCGACGAGGTCCTCGATGGCGCCAAGCTGAAGCAGCTCATCCGTGGTACCGCCCTCAACGAGCACGACGAGATGGTTATGACCTCCTTCCGCGTGTTCAACGCCTCCATCCTCAAGACCAACTTCTTCACCCCGACCAAGGTGGCTCTCAGCTTCCGCTTGAAGCCGGACTTCTTGCCAGAGCACGAATACCCCCAGCCCCTCTACGGCATGTTCCTGGTCATCAGCTCCGAGTTCCGCGGTTTCCACCTGCGGTTCCGCGACATTGCCCGTGGCGGTATCCGCATCGTCAAGAGTCGAAACGGCGAAGCATACAACATCAACGCTCGCTCGTTGTTCGATGAGAACTACAACTTGGCCAATACCCAACAGCGCAAGAACAAGGATATCCCCGAAGGCGGTGCCAAGGGTGTTATCCTCTTGGATGCTGACCACCAGGACAAGGCGCGGGTCGCCTTCGAGAAGTACATTGACAGTATTCTCGATCTGCTCCTGCCCCCCGTCAGCCCCGGTATTAAGGATCCGATCGTTGACCTGCACGGCAAGGACGAGATCCTTTTCATGGGTCCCGACGAGAACACCGCTGAGCTCGTCAACTGGGCCACCGAGCACGCTCGTGGACGTGGCGCTCCCTGGTGGAAGTCGTTCTTCACTGGCAAGAGCCCTAAGCTGGGTGGTATTCCCCACGACGCTTACGGCATGACTACCCTCTCGGTCCGCCAGTACGTGCTCGGAATTCAGCGCAAGCTGAACATCGACCCCTCTACACAGCTCAAGCTGCAGACCGGTGGCCCTGACGGCGATCTTGGATCCAACGAGATTCTTCTCTCCAACGAGAAGTACGGAGCCATTGTTGATGGAGCCGGTGTGATCTACGACCCGAACGGTCTGAACCACGAGGAGCTCCTCCGCCTGGCTAAGAAGCGCGCAATGATCTCACAGTTTGACATGACCAAGCTGTCCCCCGAGGGTTACCGCGTCCTGGTTGACGAGAAGAACGTCAAGCTCCCCAGCGGTGAGGTCGTCCACAACGGCATGATCTTCCGTAACACATACCACCTGCGCTCACAGGAGAAGTTCGACGTGTTCGTGCCCTGCGGTGGCCGCCCCGAGTCCATCGACCTTGCATCCGTCGGCAAGCTCATCAGGGACAACAAGTGTATCATCCCCTTCATCGTCGAAGGTGCCAACCTGTTCATCACCCAGGACGCCAAGCTGCGCCTCGAGAAGGCCGGCTGCATCCTGTACAAGGATGCGTCTGCTAACAAGGGTGGTGTGACATCTTCCTCCCTGGAAGTCCTCGCCTCGCTGTCTTTCAACGACGAGGAGTTCGTCGAGAACATGTGCGTCCGCGAGGACGGCACCGTTCCTGACTTCTACAAGGAATACGTCCGTGACGTGCAGGATGTCATCCAGTCGAACGCCGCTCTCGAGTTCGAGGCCATCTGGCGCGAACACGAGCAGACTGGTGTGCTTCGTAGTGTACTCAGTGACCGTCTCAGCTTGGCCATCACCAAGCTTGATGAGGAACTTCAGATGACTGAGCTCTGGGACAATGTTGCGCTCCGTCGCTCTGTTCTTGGCGACGCTCTGCCCCGTCGTCTGTTGGCG
The DNA here is from genome assembly GCA_028827225.1 of Penicillium sp. CMV-2018d. NCBI lineage: Eukaryota > Fungi > Ascomycota > Eurotiomycetes > Eurotiales > Aspergillaceae > Penicillium > Penicillium hesseltinei. The sequence continues at coordinate 1,264,456 of JAPZBW010000003.1, forward strand.
AAGATCGGTCTGGAGACCATCTTGGAACGTGTATGTCTCCCCTATTTCTTTTTTTCTCTTATTCTTGAATCCCCGCTAATCAATCCTAGGTCCCTGAGAACTATCTCCGTGCCATCTTCGGCAGCTACCTGGCTAGCCGCTTCGTGTACGAGTACGGCAACCAGCCCAGCCAGTTCTCCTTCTTCGACTTCATGACCAAGCGCATGGCTAAGCTTCAGTTGTAAGCTTTTGGGATTAGATATTCCTTATGCGAAAGTGCTGGTTTTGGCACTGCTTTGACATTATTTTTGTTTTTCATTTTTGACGAGAAAGACTTCCCGGAGTCAACGAAATACTTAATAGGGAACAAAAGACGATTTGTTCCCCTGACGAATGTATGGTTTAAAAAGTTTGGCGAGCGAGAGAAGAGAAGGCCGTTTGGGCAAGATGATCCTTTAGAATTCAAAATTCTTACCTATTGGAAACAGGCAGTCAAAGTCCTACATACCTCTATGCAAATTCCATGTTACAATTACACCAATCAACTCCCTTGAACAATGCTTACTTCCATTTATTCTGAGATGACACAGACTCAGCCATAATCAACACGATATTCACTGCCTACATGGGATGTTAGTATATCCTAATAGGACCAACACCCGTGGGAAGCCCACAGCTCCTAATTAAACAAAAAAGAAAACTCACCAGTAACAAATCAACACCTTCGGATACCTCAACCTCCCATCTCGGCCTCAATTTCATTTTGGATTTACTGTAGTCCATCGAATTGTGTCGCGTGATATGCATAATCTTCTGGTTACCCATCATCACACCCGTACCCGAGACAGCTTGATGCATCACTTTTAACTCCACTTTTGAGCCGGCGGCTACATTGGCTTCTGCATCAGCAGGACCGAGATTGGTGCTTGTACTGGTGCTGGCATTTCGTGATGCAGATGCAGATGCAGATACAGGAAATAATGCAGCCGGCGCCGGCTCCTGCGGCGGCTCGAGTGCATCGAGCAGATCTCGTAGAGGATTCGGCGAGTCTCGACGGACAGAGTCGTAGGAGGGGAGAATGGAGGGAGAGTGGGGATGTTGTGATTGTGTATGCGTCGGTGCTGATGCTATCGGACTCCCAGAATGTGAATTGGGAAGTGGTGGATGTACTTTCTCGTCCCTCTGCACCAACCCCGCATTCCTCCCCTCACGAGTACTCCCCTGTTCTTCACCCCCAACCCCAGAAACAGCACTATAAGGCGGCGGCTCGTCAGAACCAGACACACCAGCACCCACTCCCCCTCCAACACCTACAACCCCACACCCCTCCCTAACCGCAAGCGCATTCACAAACCGCACCTCAAGCCTAAACCCACCACCCCCAACCCCAACCCTGGACCCAGGTCCATCGGCAGTCCACGGCACAGACGCAACCAATAAATCCTGATTCTGGTCAGGAAGTCTAGCAGTCCATTTTCGCGATAACCAAGCCCGTCGCAATACGAGGACTGGCATGCCCTCAGTGTCGCAGATCACGCGACTTGTGTTCGGCCATGGTTTCCCGTACACGGTGTAGAGGGGGACGGTGCGGTCTGGGCTGTCTGGGGGTTCGTGTGCGCGGATGCGGTGGACTGTGAAGACGGGAGAGGAGGGTTTGGGTTCTTGGACGGGTGTTATTGTTAGGGTTGTTGCGGTGTTGGTTAGGAGGTCTGCGGGTGGGGAGAGGAGGTGGTGGGGGTGGAGGGCTATTGGTGTTGCGGGGGATGTGAGGGGGTTTGATTTTGATTTTGATTTGGAGATGGGCATGGGGTTCGTCGTTTGGATGGTTTTATGTAGAGATTGTATAATGTAGATTGTGTAGATTGTGTTGATTGTGTAGATTGTAGAGATATAGGAAGAGTTGGAGATGATGATGTAGATGTGGGGTCGGGAGTGTCGGATAAGTGTAGAGATGACAGCACTGAGGTCACCAATTAGGAGTGCGATATATATAGATCGTAGAATAAATAGCTGTACAGGACTTTTCAATTTCGAGTCTTATAATCCCCAAGTGACTTATGTAGTATACAAATACATAGTAAAGATTGAAGTAACTCCTAATGCGTCCAAGGTTTCCGGACATAACGGATATAGCTCATTTACTGATTTACCGAGGTACCTTCGATCAGCTATTACATTATATCTCGCTAGTTGCTAAACTGGATTTACCACACAAAATACCACTCAAGCCTATCTATGATACTAACTTAGCGGACAACCCTCGTCTCCAAATGTCATTCATGCACAAGCTTTTCAAACCCATCAGGTATATCTTCCCCTTCAATCCAAGCCTTGGCAGTATCCGCAAAGAGCTTCGGATTTTGCCGATTCCACGGATGTCGCATCTCCGGATGAAAGTAAGCAATAGTCTCAGGATTGCCCTGGCGGCTGGTCTCCATTAACCGAAGGCCAACCTCCTTGCTATCGCCACTGGGTACTAGCCCTCCCTTTGCAGCAACCACAATCAAAGTCCTAGCAGCCCAAGGCTCCGGCCATTGCAATTCAGGCGAAGGCGTCATAGTCTCCTGGCAAAGCTTGAGCGTGGTTGCACTTGTGTTGCGAGGAATATCGGTACCGTCCATCGCCCATCGCATCACTGACCTCGGTATCAGGTTTTCGACATGCTGCATCGCCCATACCGCATGGGGAATGTAAGGCGTGAAGACGGTGCGAGGAATTGACATGAATCCAGATACAAATACTGATTGCACTAGGTCAGGATAGGTACATGCGAGCTGGATGGCTACTCGAGCGCCTAGACTGTGTCCTATAACGTGTGCGTGCGAGTTGATCGCCTTGTCGCGGATAAGTTGGGCCAACACATCTGCGGCAGACTGGACTGAGAATTCTTGTTGGGTCGATTGGCCGTGGCCCGGTAGGTCGGGGGCCAAAATGTGATATTTGGTTGAGAGATGGGGGACAACGAGGTCCCACCAACTGCCTGTCACCAAAGCGCCGTGGATCAGAATGATGGAAGTGGGCCCGGTGTTGTTCCAGCTTAAATAAGAGACTGGATATTCAGTCGCCATTTTCAAAGTGCTGGGACGAAGGCTGTATATTGGTAGAGGCTGCGGGGGGACGAAGATGCCAGGCGTGGATAAGCCAGGTTCTATAACCTTGGGAGTTATTTATGTGACAGAATCTGCTGTTGATAGGAGGGCTAATATCTTCTTCACTAGCTAGGAGATACAATTAATTTAATCAAAGGAATGTTGACACATGGGGGCCGAAAAAGATCCTGATATGGATTAGCGCGACTTTAGGAAGAATAGAGGTAAAAAAGGTAAAACCGATAACATTGCTATACCATGGCTATAATAATAATACAATATAGCATATTTTATTTAGAATCTCTTAGCATCTCTAGGCCTATCTAGAATCCCCACCATCTTAATTCTTCAGAACCATGGTCCATATGCTAATAATAGCCCTGAGAGGCGCAGTCTAGACTAAGGAAAAATTCTGCTTTTTATACCGGGATAGTATTGTAAATTTTAAGAAACCTATGCTAGTAATTAGTATAGCTGTGCTAATGTGTTAATAGCAAATACCATGTAGAGATCAGCAAGGTAGTTAGTGTGAGTTAGTGGCTGAGTGAGAAGCTTGTTTTATTTTATTATGTGAGGATGTCAGATGTCACCGGGGTAGTTCCTTGTCCAATGGATCTGTTCTGTTCCTAATTGGGTCAGGCCAGGAACAAATCTTGCCAAGGTTGCCAAGTTGCAATGCCGTGTTGATGCCATAACTTCAATGCATAAAATTGCATCACCGGGTTCTCCTCATTTTAGACAAAAGGAACCCACTTCCCCCTTCTTTTCTCTCTTCTCTTTATATCACACCGTTTGTGGGGCCCTCTGTTACTACCTAGACCATTGCCACATAAGCCTCTCTGCTGGGTCCGCTGAAAGAGGTCCTACTCTGATATTTCCTATTTACCCCATATCTGAAAGGACAAAAGTCACTACACTTCCGCCCACTTCCGAAAGAATTGAAGTTGGCCGGGGCCCGCCATGTCGGAGGCGCAGGAAAAGTTTCCGCCGACCCATCGTCCCTCTACGGAGATATCCGAGAGGGACCGAGCTGAAGACAAGGATCACAATGCCGATACCAACACAGAAACCCTTCACCCAGACGAAGCCAGCCTGAAGCCTAGTATATCAACTTCCCAGAGATGGCGGACAGCAAGCCGGCGGGTTCGAAATCGGGCTGCCACGATAGCCGAGAAGCTCGGCCGACCTAGCGAAAGAGAGGCTGATGGCTTGGATGCGCCGATGTTACCAGAGTACTATGGAGCAACAGACGATATCCGAGGATTCGAGGCCCGCCAGGCAGACGATGAAGAAGCCCGGCTCCCAGGAACAGACTATGATTCGCAAGCTCGGCTCTTGGTGGAACGAATGGGGTCACAGTTCGAGGCACGGCCTCCACGCATCGAAGAACCGCGTTCCGGTTCGACAACCCCAGGAACTCCAGATGGGACGGCAACACCCGGCGGTCCACCCGGAGGACTTCTGTCACAATTGCTCCGTGTATACGCCAACAACCTCCACACTGCAAGCCGGATGAGTGTGGTCTCTACGACTTCAGAAACAGACCCAGATACAGAAAGCACCCCAGCATCCGGCACAGTGACACCGGGTGGAAAGAAAGAGAAAGTGAAGTGGTACAAGGGTAGCCACCCCAGCAAACCAACCCACAGCTATACTTCCTCCCTCATCAATGCATCCATGGATTTGGGTCGGGTCGGGGTCCCCGGAGCCACGGGTCCCCCACCCGTGAATCCCAAAGAACGAAAGAAGCAAAAGCGCAAAAGCAAGAAAAACATCAAGCTCACCATCCACATTGCCGCCATCCTCGCCCGCCAACAGTACATCATGCAGCTGTGTCGCGCTCTGATGAAATATGGCGCCCCAACCCACCGCCTTGAAGAGTACATGATGATGACCTCCAACGTACTGGACATCAAAGCCCAGTTCATGTACATCCCGGGATGTATGTTCATGTCCTTCGACGACCCACTAACCCGCACCGCCGAGGTAAAGATCATCCGCGTAGTGCAGGGTCTAGACCTCTCCCGTCTCGCAGAGACACACAACATCCTCAAAAGCGTCGTCCACGACGTCATCGGCGTCGAACAAGCAACCCACGACCTAGATGAGATCATGCAACGCAAGCCACGCTACAATCGCTGGCTCCTCATCTTCCTAACCGGCTGTGCCAGCGTCGCCGTCGGCCCATACGCCTTCAGCGCCCGCCCCATCGACCTACCTATAATCTTCGTGCTAGGCTGTCTAGTAGGTTTCATGCAGTACATCGTCGCGCCAAACTCAGCAACCTACTCCAACGTACTAGAAGTCACTGCCGCGGTCCTCACCTCCTTCATCGCGCGTGCGTTCGGCAGCATCCAACACAACGGCGAGCGCGTCTTCTGCTTCTCAGCCATGGCGCAGTCCTCCATCGCAATGATCCTGCCAGGCTTCGCCGTGCTAAGCAGTAGTCTCGAGCTACAGTCGCACCAGATGAACGCGGGCTCGATCCGTCTCGTCTTCACCATTATCTACTCGCTCTTCCTCGGGTACGGCGTTACCGTCGGCACGACAATCTACGGGTTGATGGACCGCAACGCCACGAAGGAGTCGACATGTTCGAATCTACCGGATGTCTGGGGGAACGAATATATCCAGCACTTCCCCTTCGTTGCGCTATTTTGTCTCTTCGCTGCGCTGATTAATCAGTCCAAGCCGAAACAGTTGCCGGTTACGATCTTCATGGGTGTTTGTGGCTATGTCACCAATTACTTTAGCACGAAGAAGCTCGGCTCGAACCAGGTCGCTAATACGGTTGGCGCGTTCACCATTGGTCTTCTGGCAAATTTGTATAGTCGGTTGTGGCATGGTCATGCGGCTGCTGCTATTATCCCGGGTATCTTTACCCTCGTCCCGTCGGGTCTTGCGTCTAGTGGGTCGATTATTTCTGGATTGGAGTACGCTGAGGCTGTTGCATCTGGGAATGTCTCTAGTACTACTACTAGTGCGAGCTCTAATACCTCGCTTACCTCGCTGGGATATGGTATGATCCAGACGGCTATTGGTATTTCCGTTGGGCTGTTTATCTCCGCTTTGATTGTTTATCCGCATGGGAAGAAGAGGAGTGGGATTTTCAGTTTGTAGATTCGGGCGTGTACATGTCTTTTTTTTTTTTTTTTTTTGATCTAGCGATATATTTTGTTTGTATTATACTGTATCATTTTGCATTAGCGTGTTGATATTCTAAAGAGCGGAGAAAGAGAAAGCGTTCTATTTACACCAACAGACATACTACTACATATTGTCAACACATCACGATTATATATACACTCTTAACACCAATTCCAATACTCAAAATCAAATTCAAATTCACAATGTCAAAATAGCCCCCAAAAAAGCAACCCAAGCTGGTAAATCCGCAACAACCATCCGAACCCGATGAACCCCCACCCAACGCGCCATATCAACCGACGCGCCAACCCCACTCTCCCCCAAATCCTCCTTAACAGCAACATCATCCACAATCCTCTTAACCGGGCCGACGACAAACGGCACGAAAACCAAATGTCCGATCGCACCCGCCAGTCCGATCCAGTAAAACGCCGTCGTCTGCAGCGGTTTGCGCGGGTAATAGCGATTCAAGAAGAGCGTGCCTGCGGCTGAGGTTATCGTGCCCAGGTTCAGCGCGAGGACTGTCCATACTGCGCGATTGAAGACGTGGGAATACCACTTTGGTAGGATTTTGTCGGAGGTGGGTTGGAGCGAGGGGAGGAGGAAGCCGGTGGTTGTTGTTAGTTCTAGTAGTGCGTGCGCGAGGGTTCCCGTGCTTGTTGCTAATGGGAGGGTTTGTAGGAGGAGGTGGGGGTTTAGAATTAGACCTGAGGCCATTTTGGAGGTGGTAGGTGGTTGGTATAGTTTAGATAGGTGGGTAAGTGAGGGTGTTTAGAATATTAATATACTATGAAGTTGGCCCTGGCTGAGTTGGCTAATCCCCGGACTTGGCGGGGGGAGGTGGGTTCATATCCTTGAGTCTGTTCTTTCTCTATAAAATATTGAAGTGTGCTTTCTTGTTTGTCACCTGGCTGCTGACCACATAATCTTTTCTTTCACAGTCAAACATCCCTTTAACATACTCTATCTGATCACCTAACAGCTCTGTATATATATCCTGAGCACCATTGTTCAACTTCCCACTTTCATCAACCTCCAATATTCTGGCTTCAAAACCAGACATGAAAAACCACATGCTGCCTATTTAACTTACCACTGTCGCTCTTTAAACCATCTTACTTTCTCTTACACCTATCTCTCAGCAAGACCATTGACTGAAGGAACCCCCCCCCCCCCCCCCCCAATGGGCTAGGCTTCGCGCAGGGTAGAGCCAATTCCCCTTCGACTGGGAATTGTGGAGGCTGAGACTCAATGCCGGTTTGATGGGATTCAGAACCTTTTGGCTTTTCTTCGAGATTTTCTTATGCTTCCTTTCCTACTATACCTTGACTCGGCCGTGGTGAGACGAGTTTGTCCCAGCGAAGTTGTCGAATCCAGCGACCAGGTCGCGGACCGCCGTCGAAACAAACCTGGATCAAGTCCCAGAACCTGGCAAACTCGGCTCTCCATCATCATCAACCTCGTCAACAGTCGCACCCATATTGCTGTGGATTGGAAGCCAAAATTGGTCAGCCTAAGACAAAACCGAAAGAAGCTCATGGCGGGTACCGGCAATGCCATCGGTGACCTAAGAAGACAGACAAAACAAGCTTGACTAGCAGACCTCGTGCCGTTGAGCACAGTGCAGTGGGCACACGACTGGGAAGTGGCGGTGCCCGAGACACAACCGACATGAAAAGGGAGACAGGAATTCGTTCGGCTGGGACCCCCAGTCCTGGTTTGAGACCCGCAGGCATATATTCGTTGGATAATTTCAGGGCAACAAATATCCTGGATTCAAACATTAACCCCAAACCCTTACCCTGTTGAAACGAGGGCTTATACAGGGATGAGGTATACCGCCGGTACAATACCCGAAAAACCAAACCCGTGGCCTGGCTTCCATTAAGAGCTACCTCTTAACAAGCAGTAACTGCGTCGAATTGTGGAAGCTGTGGGATATAGCTGCCGGTGATGGTTGATGGGCTCTTTTTCGCAATCTTATATCTAGCTATCTCTTCGTAAGTCTTGTGTGCTTCTATGATCCAAACAAAATCTGGCGTGAGTCTGACAAGTTGATCTCACTAGACGATTACATCCCTTGATCAACGATCTTGACCCGAGAGAGAAATGGCTCGGATCATACCTCTAGCACCCCAAGAATGGCTTCTAGAACTTCTCACACGCCTCCGGGTAAGGCTAAACCGTACCAACAGCAGGGAAACCCACATGTTCAATCTCGTGGGCGAACTTATGGCATGGCAAAACCTCGAACAAGATGTCGTTGGCGTTCCCTCGCACGTTGGACCCATCGCACAATCGATGTGCGTACTGCTAGTCTGAGATCACGAAACTCAATCTCCGAGGAACAGTTGCTTCTCGGGGACGAAACACGCTTGAAAAGATCGCATTGCCTGATGGGACAGGGTCATCAGGCCCCCAAAGCAAGACCTTTCCGGTTCTTGAAGTGCCTGCCAAAAATTTATTTATTGACGGTATTGTGTGTATTGCCGCTTGTGCAGCCTCAAGCTTCAGTTTATTAACGATACCGGAAGCAATATCCCGAGCACCTGACAGCGAGAAAGCGAAATATGAAGCAACAGAGACCATATTGCGAAACCTTTATGCAAAAGCCCCTGGCTACCATTCTCCCTTGAGAGTGTCGAGCTTCCAAAGCGTGGGCCTTTATATATGATTTAAGTGAGTTGATCCTCTTTCCTATTCATGTGGCCTGTCTCTGTTGAGAAGCGTCGCTGATACATTATTTCGAAGAAGTGGAACATGGCCCTTTAACTGGGAGTTCTGCCACAACACCTCCCATTTCAAGGTGTTATTATTGCAGCAGCAATGGAAATGGTCATTGGGAACACGGATGACGAGCTGCTTCCTACATACCGGAAGAATATCCAGAAGACCATAACGACGAAGAGGTTGGCTCTCGAAAATACTCTAGGAAGAAGAAAGAGTCTGATGAGCAACGCGTCTGGCTCAAATAACTACCCGGGAGATCTGGGACTCACTGAAGGGATTTGCTCAACAACAGACTTGGATTCTCTCCGGCTTCCCTGCCTCGCGAGATACTTAGCAAAAGCAAAAATCTCTGAAATCAGCCATTGATGACCGAGCCACCATTCAGACGTGAGTCTTAACCAAGAGTTTTAGACGTGAAGCTCAATTGGTATGCTAATAAAAGCTCATATTAGTATCAAATGGGTATAATGGCTGGGTGCCCGATCTTCCGCGTGAGGCAGTCGAAATGAGTCTTCCTGTACTTCTTCTGGCCCCTAACAGGACCAAATCCCCGGCATTGCACGAGATCACCTACATTGGCCCTCTATATCAATGGCTAAACTTCGAGGCCAATGTGAAGGCTAGCATGCCCGCACGATGGTCCCCGATCGTTACTGAACATAGCCTTCGGTCCTGCGGTATCAGACAGGAAGAGGTATATGTCGCCGATGAAACGGGCCTTCAGGGACGATTCGAAAAACCCAAGCTCTTGGAGGGGTCTTCAGGGCCGAAAGCGTGGACATTCTCTTCGATTACTTCAAGTCAGCTGGGACTGGCTATAGTAAGACGCCCGGGCATTCCTCTGGTGTCATACACTGACATGAACAAGATATTACAGGGGAAATATATACCATCCGCTTAGGTGGCGACCAACGATTAAGGAAGAAGGGTAAGAAGCATCAACCATCTTCATTTTCTGATTATCTCGGAGCTCAAAAAGAGCATGAACTGGATACGCGGAAGTGGGTGCTGGAAAATTCCAACGTGGAACAGGGAGGACAACGACAGGGCGTCATGTTAGTATGTCCAGTTAAAGCCCGTTCGCAAGCCTCTAACAATTCAAAAACAGCTTGAACCTCACAACGTCACCGCCTCTCCTCTGAAAGTTAACACTGTGAGGAATGACCTGGGTTTGAGGTGTATCGTCTAAAATCATGCCCGGACGAAATGCAATGTGTTGGATGCCGAGAACTTCTCAAACATATGATTGAGAAGTGGATACTATCAGAGGTATACCACCAGGAAGAGAAGGAAATGACGCGTCAAATGTAAGTCTAATGAAGAAAATTATTGAGAAGATGTGAACCATCTAACCCATTTGTTTGTGATACCAAGGCGCTTTATCAAATCTTCCAACCCTGTGGGGTTTCGAGTCTGTTTTCATCTGGTTGGCTTGGTTTCGCACAGAGTTGGTCGTTATACCAAGCAGTAACCTTTGAAGGGGCTGCCCTCACCTCCGAACTTGAAACTTGATCAGTCAAAATGACTGATAACCCTGGCTCTAAGAAGAGGAAGAAGGTAAGTTGAAGGGTACAGCCTCTAAGCCTTCCGTAAAGGCCCCCCTCCGGATAAGGACAAGGACGCCGGGAACAAGACCGATCCTTGCCCTCCCGAATGCATCCGAGCCGAAAAAGTCGCCGAGAATTCCCCAGGGCTTACGAGCGTGGTATGACCATTCACTACATATGGTCCCTACCATGACCCGACTTTCGTCGGCAGAGAAGGAATCATGGCAACAGAACTGCGTTTGTAGCACTCTCGAAAAACCACAAGACTCGCCGGGCGACGAATAACGACGCAGATTAAATTCTTCCAAATGGATATGACATTTAAGCGTATCAATGGGCCGATCACAGAGGTTGTGTTTGGCACGAAGGATGTTGTCCTTAATCGCGGTAACTATTGATAATTCCCTTTTATTACTGATAGTTACTGGTCGTTACTGACAATATATCTTCTATAGCATGCATCCTAGCCCATATATTTGTGAATTCGGACTCTACAGAGACCTATTACCGCCTATCTCAGGCACTCTTTCCACTTGTTGAAGCACGAGCCGCCTCAAAAATGATTTGCCGAACAAGGATATCGTTCACGTTAAAAAACTTGGCCTCCAAGCGCCCCCACAACCCGGGGATTCCTATCTCGCGGCGGTCTTCAACGACACAGCCAATCGCAATACACCTAAAGCTATCCACGTTGCTTTTCCAAATCATCCCATGCGCTAGCTTCTGAACCTGCATTTCCATCCATTGCTTGCCAAATTTAGCAATTTGCGCATCACATCGAAGTCTTTTGCTAGCTGTTTCGCGATGAAGACTACTATCGTCTTCCCTGTCTACTTTGCATTATTCATTCTTATCCTAATCTCTATCTCTCATTCATCTCTCATTTCTATCTCAAATGCATTCAACTACAAAGAATTCATCCCAAGCCGGCAGCATCTCTAAGAAGACTGCGCACAGCTGCGATAATTGAGAAAAAGTCAATGCACCAAAAGCAACAAAAGACGCGATACAAGGAGGCATTGAGGATATGATGTGGCTTATCACCAAAACGACGAAGACAAGTCCAGGAACCTCATAGGCAACCACCAGGACGGCTAAAATAACAGACTGGATAAAGAGCAACTCTATCAAGCCAAGGTTCATACCTACAGATGTAGGCAGCTCTCAAAGCTGGGTATCCACAGAAAGAAGTTTCCAGCAATTCGAATGAACCGCAGTCCGAGCTGCGAACGCCATTGTTTCCCTATATTTGAAGCGGAATGACAACAGGAATCGGATCCACCAGCCATTTGTCCCTTTTTTATTGCTTCATGATTTCAGTTACCCAAAAATGGCAAGGGTCGCAAGACCAAGCCAAAAGATGTATGGGAGATGGGCGAGTAAACTGGTAGACGGAAAGGGTCGCTTCTTGTACAACTGTTCATGGCAAGCCCGAATCAGCAATCCAGACTTTTTCTGGGCGCCTCAATGACAGGCTACAATGTCAAACCTGCGTTAACTGGCCGCTGGGGGCTGATTCTGAAACAAGCGAGATACAGACTTGTTGCAGGTGAATACCTCTCGCTACACGGATGGTCATATCAGAAAGCCCCGGCGAGTGAGCGCGACCCGAAAGGCTCGTGGTAATCTGAAATAAGACCTGCAGAGCCCGACGAAAGAAGGTGTTGTGGGACAAGGCATCTTCCAGTAACTCCTTCAAGGAAAGAGAGAAATGGCTTTGTGTCGCTCACAAAGAGCTGGTATATACCAATGGGGTTATGAAGACACCACAGAACGAATCGCGGGTGGGCTGAGGAATTTGTTTTCGAATGCCAAAGATACGGAACTGTTTTCACGAAGGCCATAATCAGGCGGGTGCTTCAAAACGAAGTCGTCAAATTTGAAAAGCCTACACCGTCCTCCTGCTCCATGATGCCTTGCTATGTACAGGCCATGGCAAGATCAATGCGATCAATCTGCCTAAATGGTTTGATAAAGGTAAGCTGCCTGTCACTATGATTCATGATCAAAATGCCTTGGTTTTGACGTCGTCTGAAAAGGTAGTCGCTGTTTTCAAGTCTAGAATTTCTAAACACTTCACCCCGCTGCCAAACAGCTTCAGAGTGTCTTGGGATTGAGACTCTTCCCAATGGAACGACATGTGTTATTCATCGGCGGTTCAGCAATACGGAATATAGAACTACAACACAGTGTCAACCTCTTTCAACGACAAGAGTTCTCCCCACAAACTTCGAAGGCCCGTCCTTTGTAGATTGACTTGGTGCATGACCTGCTTGGGGGTGTCGATTCATGGTCCCGTCGCGTAGACGACCCAGGTTTGTTTACTTTTTCCTTCAGAATGCTTTTCTCTTGCTTTAGTGTCCTTGAATCTCTCACTTCCCTTCGTTGACTCGTCCTTTATTTGTGTTTTAACAGTCGTTGAAGATGCCTCCTGTTAAGAACTCCCCTCATAAGCTTCATCGGCCTGCCCTACGGAAGTTGACCTGGTGTACGACGTGTTTGCGTGTTTCGATTCGGGAGTGGACCGAGGTCGACCCTGTTGCGCTGCGCCCTTTTTCTGTGGCTTGTTATGCGGAGACATACGACGGCAAAAGCTGCCGCCACTGTAATGGCCTACACAAGTCATGCGAAGCAGTATGTTTTCGTTATTGACCCGGTCTCATTTAGACGTCTGTTCGTGCTAAAAACACTTAGGTCCCAGAAGGGATCGAAGGCAACCGGTACGAGCTTCTGGCTTGCCTGTCCTGGACAGAAGAATCCTGGAGCAATTATGAACATTGAACAAGACGAAGGAAGCTAAGGAAGTTATGGAGAGAAAGTGAGACTATTCTGAAACATAGTTGCAATCCGCAACATGGTGCAAGAATAGGTTGATTACACGGCAGAGTACCGGTTATCCACATTGTCCAAAGCTGGCAGAGCGCATAAATCAGTCAATCAGCTCATGTCAGATGAACAGCCATACATCCCAAATACGGGAAACATGAAGCGGCCATTGGAGGGTCGAACTGCGGATTCGGTGGTATGCGCGATGAAACCCGAGATGTTGAACGTCGTCATGGTTCTCTTGGAAAATGTCAACCTCTTTGGTAGCCGGGATGCATAATCGCTCGGCACCGTCGGCGTCGGCGAAAAACAACAGGCCATCCCTCTTACGGAAGTGGAACGCTTTCTCCTTGTTGTCGTGTCTCACATCGTTACCGACAACCTCTCATCTCTGACACCCGTCTTTCATCGCATCTCTCATCGACACTGACGAGTCTCTCATCTCTGCTGCATCTCTGTCACCGTGTCTCATACTAGGTCAACATTCATTTCATCATGAAGAAGCCTACCTCAACCCGACCGTCCAAACCCCGCCACGGATTCTGCAGCGACGAGGAGCTGCAGGATTCTGCCCAGCATGTTGAGACAATGAACAAACGAGCGCAGTTCACATTGAGCAATGCGCCCAATCGGACAGATTTACCGTACTACGATGAGATCCAAACGACACCGACAGGTGCTTTGATATGTCCTCCAGGCGAGCATCGTCTCTCTGACGCCCTCGTTTTCTTGATCATTGGGCAAAACACGGTCGCAGCCCGTCACCGCCACGGGAAATGGCCGTCGGATTTCGACGTCACTGGTGACACTTACTGTGACAGATGGCCCATGGGAGACCCGGTCGTCATGTGGTGCTTCGGTTTGCCATTTCTGGCCGTATACGGCGACTACTACGTTATGACCGGTAGCCCGTTACGCCACTTTCTCTGGAACATCGACAAAAAGCCGGGGCATTACTCGCTGAAGCACAAGGGTTTTCACTTCGGCGAAGTCGTGGTTTCTCCGACGTTGCTCAAGGAGCTCACACCGGATCGCGGGTTACAAATCAACTACAAGGACTATGGTTGGGGGAAGTTCGAGGTCGCACCCGATGTGCGATGTGATACCAATCAAAATTGGGACGTGTGGAAACCAGCGGTAGATGTCGAGGCATATTTGCCACAGCTCGTCAGAGAGTACGACGACAAGCAGGCCGCAAAAAACAACTAAAGCCAACAACGCCGTTATGTTGCCGCCCATAGGCAAACAGACATAGACTTACCACCACACATTTTACCTTTTTCTCACTTGCTCATCTACCACTTCCGACATCGTCACGACGCCACTCAACCTTCATCCTTACCTCTCATCTCTTCACTTATCCCGTTTCACAATTAACCTTCATCGTCACCGACAAGTTTTTCATCCTTACAACCCTTCTATTTTCAGTTCTCATCTCTGCTACACCCGGCGCAACTCGGGTAACCCACCATTCTTTTCTACCTTCTTGCCTTCACGTACTTACCGAGACCGAAACCATGTACTCTTTGAGCGCAAACATCAATTACTAGTACTTGCATACTATTACCATCAATATTGGCATCATGGGAAATCCTATCAAGATGCCATCTCCCGAACAGGTTTGCTATACGGCTCCTTTAATTGTGTCAAAGCGTGATAGAACCTAACATGAGTCTTATTCGACCTAGACCGCTTCATTAGATAAACTCCTTCAGCGATGTGACTTCGACTGGGCCGAAAATCTCGAAGACGCTTCGGTCAAGGCTGATTTACCTATGGCCTCGAAAAATCCCTTGCTTGCTCCTGTCTTAAGGCAGACTGGTACGATGAATCGTTTTCGACTCACAGTCATATGCGAACACCAAATTGAAGGGTAGTTGTTGTGGCATCACATGCATCACATGCTGAGTTCCTGGGATATCACATGCCGGCCTCACCTAGCTATTTAGGTAGCTCCATGTTTGTTTGTAGAGAATAACAACTTCTTCTCCTTTATTCAAGCAATTCAACAACGTTTTTCTTTCGCAGAAAACGAACTCGGCGTTGTCGGAGCACCCTACGTCGCAGTACCTACTCTCTTCAAGCAGCTCGACGGGGAAGAGCACTTCCGACACTTCCCTACCTCATAATACAAAAGACTCGAAGCACAAGACAATCCCTCAACCGCGATTACAGCAAAGGACTTTGACCAATATTGCTCCGAGATACTCCAATACACAGACAGAGAGAAATACAGAGAGCGGATTTGCATACAGCTCAGTCGACAATCACAATTTTAACAAAACCAAGTTACAAAACGCACTACCTAAAGGAAAGACTGCCGAATTATGAATGGAAGAAATATACAGCCAGGAATAACAATGGTAACTGCACATATTGCGGTGCGCCAGGTCATTCGCTAGCAAAGTGCTTTCATCTAAACCCCGACAATCGTCCCCCAGAATGGAAACCCCGTGCAGGCCTATGGTGCTACCAATGAAGGGATCTCGATTCCAGGATTCGAAGACTGAAATTACAATGCATTATAAAAGTTAATTTCTTGGGGCTTCTCGAATCCTAATTCTGCAATGTAAGACCATATCGCAAAATGAAACATCATAGATCCATCAAATCTGTAACAACAGCTTGTCCATATCCACAACCCGACTTAGCTCTGCCGCGGTCTCCTTCCACACCTGAGTCTGCATCTTTCGACCATCATCACTGTCCCCATACCCTGCAAATGGAGCCATCTTACAATCACTCAGATATCTACCATGTGAGCTCTCACCGGCCAGTACTGCCGCATGAACAAGGGTCCGAGCACCCATAGAGAGAGAGCGACCCATGACCCTCTTCATTCCAGAAAGGACCCCGGCAAAGGCTCCCTCAGCCGTACGGTGCAACTCAGACCCATAGCATAAACCAGGGTTGACAATATTGAGAATCGCACCCCGGGAAACAGATCTATGGCTGCGGACAAGCTGCAGGAAAAAGAGCTGGTAGAGTAACTTCGAGGTGCAGTATCGATCACCCATGTCAAAATTCGTCTTATCATCCAACACCTCGATGAGAGGAGTACCCTTCGCGGCGGAGACCTGGGCTTCTTTGAACTTCGCCCAAGCGGCAGTCTCGCTACCAACGATTGAGATTACAGGGCGGGGACGTGTAGGATTGGCCACAGCCTGTTTGTTAAGATCAGAGAGGAGAAGCAGAGTAAGAAGAGCAGTTCCCAGCCAGTTGATCTGGATAGTCGACTCGTGCGATGTCGATGGAGTCTGAGTGTAGTTGAAGTTGGCAACACCGGCATTGAGCAGAGCGAAATCAATGTAGATTCCGGATTTCTGAAGACGGTTGACAAATCTGGTGATGCTGCCATAGTCTGCCAAGTCTAGTTCCCAGACTTCGACCACTGGGGGTTTGGTAGACTTGGGGAGCGAGGCGAGGAGGGATGTGCGCGCTATTTCGCCCTTTGAGAGGTTGCGTACAGCTAGGATGAGATGCGTGAGACCAAGATTCAGTAGCTGGGCTGAGGCTTCGTATCCAAGACCAGTGTTTGAGCCTGTCACTATGCCGGCTTTGCCTTGAAGAGAGGTGTCAGAGGGTGCCTTGGGAGGGCACACTAGGAATTGGCGGTAAAAGAAACCGGGGTAAGAATTGTAGAAAGACATCTTGGTTTTATTGATAAAGATGAGAGTAGATAATTGTAAATATGTATTTCGAGAAGATCAGAGGGCGTATAAATAGTTGAATGGCATAACTACCTCCCGAGCTATATAGAAAAACCGACGGTGCCGTTTGCGGCTGTGATTGGCTGGTCGGGTTTAAGCTTGATGTCCGAGAAATCGACGGTGCCGTTTTCGTCTTCCATCTTCCATCACCCACTCAATTTAATTGATTTCTATCATGATCTCGGGGTGCGTCCCAGAAACAGTCCATCCAGTACAGTTATTACGCTATCTCCCAGCCCACCGGGTTTTAATTTGCTTGCACTGCCACTATGCCATTCAACCAGGGGCTATTGTCCGCCATCTTAAAGAGATCCACCATTTAAAGCGCTTGCGACGTCGACCATTTGTTGAATATGCCTCTCAGTTTGAGTTAGCAGACCTTGATTCTATAATATTACCAGATGAGACCCAGTTTCCGGTGGACTCGCTACCGATCCACGACGGGCTGGCCTGTCGCTTTGAGGGGTGCGGTCACCTATGTGCCACCATCCAGCGAATGAAGGCGCACTGGTCATCTGTGCATTATCCTAGCCCTAGAAACGATGGAAACTGGTGCTCAGTGCCACTGCAGACCTTCTTTCGGGGAAATGCCTTGCGGTATTTTACAAACCCGGCGCTTTTGGCGTCGTCAACTGATAGTTCAGAAGAACCGATGAGCGCAAGTGAGAAATCTCCCATTACTGTAAGTAGAAGAAATAATATTTTGAAGATACTTGCTTTAACTACCATTTACAGACTATTACCACCCCGGATTCAGATGAGGCGCAAGGATTATCAAACTTAGTTGCCTATGAAAACAACATATCGTTGAGCGTTGAGAACATGCACCTCTTGGATCATTATCTGAACCACACATATACAACAATATCATGTGGCCCAGAAACGGACAGTGTCTTCCGGATTATTGTGCCCCAACTAGCCGCCAAATTCCCATTCCTGCTTCACGGCATGCTAGCCTGTTCAGCACTCCACCTGGCTTCCAGCGATCCCCCAAACCAAAGATCATATATACTCCAGGCAATCCAATATCAAGACCAAGCACTTCCTGCATTCCACCTGGCAACTATGCATGTCGACAGTAATAATTGTCAAGCAATACTGGCCTACGCATTCTTCCTAGTCGTTTATGGCCTAAGCTCCGAAAGTGAAGATGAGACACTGTTTCTCGGTAATAACCGACAAACAAGCTCGTCTTCGAACTGGATTAGTCTTTTGCGCAATGGTTGCTCTATGCTATGTAATGTCTGGTCTGAACTAAAACACGGGCCGTTGGCTCCTTTCGCAGCACTATGGCGGGATGATATCGGCGTCACTGCTGACCCCAATGATCCCTTACTTGTATCTTTGCTGTCTGCCATTTCAGATTCAAGTGGAGCTGTCGCTAGTGTCCAGGGATGTTCGAGTAATGATGTGCATATATACCGCGACTCAGCTTTCAAGTTGGCCGGAGCATTCGAGTTCACCAGACGATTTGGCGCGTCTCTGAGTGTTTGGGACGCTCTGAACTCGTGGCTGACACAGGTTTTGCCCGAGTACTTTGATTTGTTAGATCAAAATCATCCCGGAGCATTACTACTACTGGCTCATTATGCTATATTGCTAAAGCCACTCCAAGCAGAATGGTTCCTGAATGGTCGGGTTACGAAACTGATGGATGAAATTGGGCGAAGGCTAAAGGGGAATTGTTCACTGCACATCTGGAATTTGTTTTTGATTGCTCGCCGGGAATTTGTTTCTTCATAGTGAATATTGGGGTCATTGAATACATATCACTGAAAGTAGGTTATTAGGTTCTTGCTTTAAGTGCTCGTATTTGACCGCAATCTAATCCATCGAGGGGCTGTAAAAGCCACAGAAATTACCCCGCGGTGATCTGGCTAAATACGAATTAGCTAACACCTTCGAAATTGAATCCACCTCAACCTGACCTCCAAGGTTATGAGATAAACGTCAAAAATGGTCGCTCCCACAGACCAGTCCTCCGCCATTTGCGAGAAGGCGATCCGAAAGTACCACGAAATCACCGGGGAGACTCTCGCTGTCGACTTCCTCACAAATATTCGAACTGTTAGTGATCTCACGAAAGAAATTGACGAGAAGAATATCGCCTTCGCCGAGTTCCGCGAAAAACGAGGCGCTATCTTCGATGCGCTCGAAACGGCTCTGATTCCCGTGCAATTGTTCACCAACCTCGCGGCTGGGGAAGCGGTGTCGATGGTATTTCCCCCTAGTAGGCTCGTCTTTGGGGCCGTGATGCATTTGGTTGGTGCTGCGAAGGGAGTATCTGCCTCGTATGATGCGATTCAAGACTTGATGCAGATGCTGCAGGTACGATCTAGCTACATGCAGATAATAACATGGGAAAGGACAGAGCTCTGAACGAAACTAGGATTTCACCGTCCGACTGAGCGCATACACACAAGAAGCCATTCCCGAGGCTCTAAACGACAAGCTGAGTGATATCATCGTTACCTTGATCGAGATTTTTGCCTTGTCATCCAAGACGATTCGACGGGGCCGACTGCTTAAGTACGCCCGGAATATTCTATTGGGTAACGACGATGCCATTCAAGCGGCGATGGTTAGACTCGACAAGCTTACCCAGGTCGAGGCCAAGTTAGTTGGGGCTGAAACCTTGGCCGAGTCGAAGAGAACCGGCCGTGTAGTGGATGGTATATCTGTGACCGTCAACGCCACCAACACGAATGTTCTGGAAACCGGGAAGACGGTCAACCAGATGAGTGCACAGGTATTTGAAGTGCAGGGGATGCTAGAGAAGCTGATAACCTCCTCAAATGAAGAAAAGCAGGATACCGGCGAGGATCAAGAGGTCCTGCAAACACTCATTAAGCACGTTCTTAGGCCATCCATGGTTGATTCAGCGCAGGAATGGTTCGACAAGATCCACAAGGCCCGTGTACTAGGTACAGGAGACTGGGTTCACATGGATGATGTTTTCCAATCCTGGATCAATAAGGAAACGCCGGTCATATTTGTGTCAGGAAATCCCGGTTCGGGCAAGTCATTTTTGGCGGCAAATATGATCAATTTCCTTCTCGAGCGGTTTCCCCCGGGCCTCCAGCGCAACCCCATGGTATCCATCGGCTACTTCTTCTTCAAGGACGACAAACCCCAGACAAGGTCCTGTCACCAGGCTTTACGAGACCTGGCTTTTCAAATCAGCAAGAATGAACCGGGGTACAGGAATTATCTCCGGTCTATCGAGGAATATGAGCAGATTAGCACCCTTGAAAGCGCCTGGCGTCTCCTTTTCGTTGAATACTTTCTGAAGAAGCCCAATAATGAGAGCACCGTGTATCTTCTGCTGGATGCAGTGGACGAAACTCTGGATGAGGAGCGGGGGATCTTCATCGATTTTGTAAAGCAGTTGTATAGCAGCCAGTCATGCTTGCAGATAGCCATCGTTGGTCGACCTTATATCAGTGATCAATTGATCGAAGGCTTGGATGCTAAGGTGCCAACCCTTCACGTCACCAAACAGAAGAACTCTGGCGATATTACCCAGTATATCCACGCCAGCATCAGAAAGTCCCTAGTTTTGCGAAGGATCTCAACAAAGCTACGAAATGAAATCATCGATAAACTGTCAGCAGGGGCGGAAGGCATGTTTCTTTGGGTCAACCTCATGCTGCAAGAGCTAGCTAAGAAGCGAAATGAGACCAGTATGCGGAAAGCACTGGAGCAGGCTCCTCGGGGACTTAAGGAGATGCTCCGGCATGTCTTGGCCACATTCTCTGGAAGATCTCACGAGGAGGAGCTCGAGTATCTCAATGAAACATTGCTCTGGGTTACCTGCGCGGACCAACCGTGGGGACTGGACGATTTAGAGGCGATCCTCAGATTGAGATCACCCGAAGGAGATGGCATGATTGACCTCGAAGGAGCCCTACGGCGCCAGTGGGCGTCATTTTTCACCCTGGACCGAGAGGATGGCCTTACCACTGCGGAGCTAGAAAATGGTTCAGCACATCTGGACGTGTTCGACTGGGACGGCGACCAGGAAAAACAGGATGAATACGAGAGCTCCGACGAGGACTATTTCATAAACTTCAACTCAAAAAAGGGTACAACCACTATTACCTTCTGTCATGCGTCCATTGGCGACTTCCTCCGCGATGAGTCGGAGGGCAAGGTGTCTGCTACAGAGGACCACATTGGCGTCGGCGTAAACTACCACGAAGCCAAAGCTCATATCCTCGAGACTTACTTGAGGCTAATCACCAATCCCGACTTTGGAAAGAAGGCCAATGATTCAAGGAACATGCTCGGCCATGCTGCACGGAATTGGTGCGGTCACCTGCTTACAACTTTACCGTCGAAGAGCTCGCCAGAGAGTAGACGAGAAATTGCGAAAATGCTACTGATAGCCTTTCGCTCAGAAGAATCAATGTCAAACTGGATTTGGGAGAATGAATCAGCTCTTTCTATGGTTACCATTAAAGCTGTTCGACAATGGTGGCAAGATGAAGATGTCTGCGAGTTTCTAACTCCGGAAGAGAAGGAATTCATATCGACGGCGGAGGAGAATCCATCCAATTTATTCAAACCAATGGCAATGGTCTGCGGCAAGGGCTGGCTGCGCGAAGACTTGCCTAGACCTGCTCGCATGTTCTCTATGATCTGGCGTTACCAAATGCTAGTTAAGGGCGAGGAGATCCATGATGAATATAAGGATCTAACGGCGGAAGAAGTGATTGAGGCCGCTGAGTTTGGTGGCCCCGAGAAGACCAGTCAGTGGTTTCAACAATGCGCGATCGCTCTGCGTGAGTCGGGGTACCAATCGGAGTCCCTGCAGTATTTCAACAAGGCAATGGAACTCAATGCGGATAATTGGCGGACCCTGTGTGAGCTAGCACAAACATATCATTGGGAAAATGATTGGCAGAAATCCATTGAGCTCTTGGAACGGGCCCGGCTAAGTTTGTTGACCACAATTTCCCAATCATCAGATGACGGGCCACTGAAAGAACATCTGCATAGATGCCTGGAGCATATGGGTCGGGTTTATGAAGAACAAGAGGACCTGGAGAAACGATTCGAGGTCATCCACGAGGCATATCAATATGCACCCTCTTGCTGGAATTGTCTCGAGGCCCTTCTGCAATACCATAACGACAATGGCACCTACGAAGTCACCATGGAATTGTTGAAGAAGCTAGCAGAAACTCCGGCCCCGGAAGAAGATTTCTCGGAATTAACTCAATTCTTCCTAGGCAGCGTATTTGGCGTGGACATGAAATCAAGGCTTGCTGCCGATGCCGCATTGGCCACCGATGATCTAAACTTCATATTGGAGAGCCTGCAGACGACGGCCAAGGCAGCTCGAAGAAAATCGAGGACGTTGATTGCCGCAGAGGTCGATATGGCTATCGCTCGAATCTATGATGAACTCCTTTTTGACCACCCGAAGGCAATCAGGTGCTGGGAGAATATTATGGATACATACTCTTCCTCTTCCCCCGGGACGTTGATAGGGACTATCAGACAGCTCGCCTGCTCAAATCTGGCTCGCGTGTTTCTGTGTAACGCAGTCGAAGTTGGAGTCGACACCCTAGAGGCAGAGGAATCCGTGGCCAGACTTGAGCAGCTTGCCCACGAAAGCCAGAATTATCTCCCAGAAAGCTGTGCATTCGTGCCGGACGTCTACTTGGGCATCTACTGCCGCCTCCGAGGGCAAGACGAGCGGGCGCGGGCTCTCTTCCGGCCCTCCCTACAACGAAGCGTTCAAATCCTGCGCGATGATAATCCTACGAACGATAATCTTTCCGAATTACGCTATGTTCTAATGAGAGCGGGAGACTTCAAAAATGTTGTTTCAATTGCCTACAGGTCGGAACACGACGGGAGCGACTCCCTGTATACGTGTCGCGGCCCATGCCGACGAAGGGTACCCACCCGGAATGGGTTTTCTATCTGCATTATCTGTTTGGAAGAATTGTGTCCGGACTGCGTGAAAATAGAGGGTGTGATGCCCAAGAAGAGATGTAATTCCCAGCATGTTGAGTACCTCATCTCCATTCCCCCACAGGTAGAAGAGATTTCTGGTGGTGGCATGCTGGTCGACGGCGAGGAGATGGAGTTTAAGACGTGGTTGAATCAGTTGAAGAAGGAATGGGCTCTTGGTGAGTGCAAACCGGAACCGGATTCTACCGATGGCCCCCGTCTTAGTATCGGTGACTTTCTAGCAGCCTGTGCAGAGCATTTCTAGCCCAACTCACAAGAAAACCTCCTAAGATGCTGCCACTGGTGATGGCAATTGTATATATTAGTGGCAGAATAGCACAACAGCTGCAGTGCAGGTTACAATAAAGGAAGCAAACGAGAATTCACAGAGAATTTGCTTCTCCATAGCTATATTAATACTCTCCTCCCTTCCCCTCTCCCTATATGGTTTCTTCTTTCTCCACACATCAGCAGTGTTTCCCAGATTCCTCATATTTCCCAGCAGCTTACCTGGTCTCTAGCTTCTCAATATGGGGAAAACGAAACAGGAAATAGAAACACAGACTCTACTTGCGCTTGAAAAGAATAGTCAGTCTGGTGATACTGCATACTCAACCTCGGCCGGAGACGTGGAATATTCCATCCCGAATAAACGGAACACAAGCACACCTGCTTCCGCAAAGAAAAAGAACGCCGATCCTCCCATCCCGGCTTCGTACGTCGTGCAACCCCGCCAAGGACCTGCGTATGACTACGCGTGGTATCATTCACCGCTCGAAGAGCCCGCCGTGTACCGCATGAGTGACCCTGCAGCGGCGCTGACCGCGTATGCGGACATCAAGGTTGTGAACAAACGTGTTCAGTTTGATCTTCGGAACATGAAGTCTGCGCTGCTAAAAGAGGGTTTGATTGAGGACTCTAACTCTAAGGACGGATATGCCAGTTCGGATTGTTCCATAGATTTTGTCGATTGTGCGAGAGAGATGGGGATGTGTGCACTGAGACAGGCTGGCCTTATGGGGACAGGGTTGGTTTCTTACCTTTGTTCTCCTTGTGGAGCGCACGAGGATCGTTGATAGTTGTCCGTACTTTTCTTCTTAAACAGACGTCTCCTGTTGGCCAATGAAGCATAATGAACTACATTCCTTCTCTGAGTTATTAGTGCATTGTAGCCATAAACTTATTCATAGCTTCCAACCGATGGTGGCTTATGGACACCTATGCTGAAAAGGCCAAATACATTACAGGTGGGCGATTCGAGGGGATGAGCGTCCCTGTGGGGAATAGGCAATAGTCACTGGAATTCATTGTCAAGGATAGTGGCATGTGGAGGGATAAAATTAGTTCGTTGATATGAGTTGGTAATGGCCACTTGTAAAGACTGATTATGACTATGAATGAGTATATTTGATATTGAGTGCATACACTTAGATGACTGTATAGCAACTAATTCCATCCAGTCCACCAAAATGGTCCACAATCAAGCCTCCTCTTCAACAACTCTAGCCGAGCCCTCAGCATCCCTGATTCCCTTCCACTTGTCCACAGGCACCTTCAATAACCACTGCAAAACCCACGCTTTATCCTTCCTCTTCACCCGAATATCATCATACTTGACCAGTCGTGCCTCATACCGCACATCCTGCTCTCTCCAATTCCCAGCCTGCAATGCCATCTCCCGGAAATCGCTGATTGTAAATCTCGCCCCCTTACCCTCGGGCTGTTTATATCGCTCCTCATCATCCTCGTTCAAACCAACCTGGCGGCCCCAGATTGTGCCGGCCGGCTTGACCAGGTGGACTAGGTTGCGGAAGAAGATCTCTTGTTCGCCAAAGCCGAAAAGGTGGATGACGTTGGCTGAGTGGACAAAGTAGAACCGGTCTTTGAGTTCGGGGAATTTGCTGGGGAACTTGGGGTCGACTAAGTCTGCTTTGTGGAAACGGAGTTTGGTGGTGCTTAAGTCTTCGTTGTAGAGGGTCCGACCGACATCGAAATAGCCTATATCATATGTTAATGGTGTTCGGAACTCAATGAGGAGGAAAAGTTCAAGAAAAACTTACGGTTTTCGAGGTCCAATCCTAGAATATTCTATATAGACGAGATGATAATGTCAGCGACTGCATTTCATGTGTAAAATAAACGAATAAATGCCCACCTCGGGGGGATAACCATCCAGAACCAATTTCCGAATATCAGTGCCCATGCAGCAACCGCCATCAACTAACAATCTGGACTTATCTTCCTCCAGTTCGGTCATGATATCGTTGTATGCAAAGTGGTGATCGATTCGTGGCTCGGCAAAGATGCTCTCTCGAATGCATGTGTGAGGGGAAACCTAAGAAGCATCGTTAGAACACACGATCTGGTTCAAATTCACACAAGGAACGCTTCATACCGCCATGCCATCCCGTCGGGCCTTGGAGATCCGCTGAATAATAGCCCCCTCGGACTCCAATGCCGTTCGCGAGAATCGATGTTGGAGTTTGTACGTGTCATCGGCTCTCTTCAGAATGACGTCGTCAGGTTGCAGGTTTGAAGAGAACAGGAAGGATAGGAACTGCATGTCTAGGCCCTCAGCCCACTCCGGAGCCACGTATTGGGGTTCTTCCGTCGCTGACAGGAGCTGCAGTTGATTGTCTTGGGTAGAGATACCCCCAACAACAGGGAGTCCATCCCACCCAAATGTTTCAGAGAGTACTTCACTCAGCTCAGTTGCGAGCCGGACGCCGATGGCCAGATTAAGGAAGAAGACATCGGGCCTTTGTTGGAAATTTCTGGTCAACAGCGCGCAAGTGAAGAGGGCTGAGCTCAAAACATCCAACGAGAGATTGGCTTTGGCTGTATCATGACCATTTACCAGGTCAAAGATTGGCAACAGTACGTATTGGAATTTGACGGCTGCCACGCTCTTGGCGAGTGTGTCTGCTCGCAGCTTGTAGTTGATATCCAGGGCGTGTGCCCGCATATTCCAGGAAACAGTCGCACCAGCATTGTTAAAGGAAGATCTAGTAGTATCATCGGACAGCAGGTCTGCATAAAGGGCATGGAAGAAGGCATCGTTGTAGATTGATTTGGCATTATCCAGGAACGGGCTGTGGAATCCGGATACTTCGTAATCGATATACATGGCTGTTGCTTTCGAGCCCTTGGAGTCCTCAGCAACCATCAAGTTTCCTCCGTGGCCATCTCCGAAGCCAAATGCAATGGGCAGATCGGATAAGCCCCCTTGTCGATTCGGGTCCAGCAGATGAGTTGCGCGATCAAAATGGTGTCGAAGAGGGGGGTATGACACCCCGTTGATGGTCAGGGGGGTATTCAAAAAGTCGCTTGTAGTGAATTCTTGCTTCGGACTCGGTACTCCGAGGACGTCCAAACAGCGTTCGGAGTAGACCTCCAGGAAACGGGCATCCGACTGCAGACGAGAATGATAAAATCGATGAATCCTCTGCTCTGGACAGCTTGTGGGATCAGGATTGAAATCGATTGACCTGGCGTATGTGTCAAGGACACGTTCGGCGCGCCTGAGCTCAAGGTCCACGAACCAGCCCACCGCGCTGCGGAACCCCTTTTCGCTTAGGAACGATCTGCTCTGTAAATAATACTCCAACCGGATCTGGCCCAGCGTTTTACCGTCGAATAGACCGTAAAACAGCATCTGGGCATCCTGATCAACCGCAGCAAGCTGCTGCAGGGAGCTAGGTGGAAAGTGGTCCTGAACGGTGGGAAACGCGACGAGCTCATCATTGGCATGTGGTCCTGATTTGACAAAGACAGGCTTCCATTCTGACCATCCGCACTTGGACTCTGCTGATACGACGCGTATCTCTCCGAAGGAACCCTGGGAATTGGAGGTGAAGGATGAGGGGTAGTACTTTTCCGAGATTGGTCGGAATTCGAACTCTCCCTTTTGATGGACTCGAGGATGAGGAGCCGCGGACACAGAAGACTCGTATTGTAAGAACTTGGATATTTGTTTTTCTTCTATTGGCAAAAAGCTCACCACACCGTAGTCGTTTACATCGTCATTTTGACTTTCAGATGTAATTGAGCTACCGCTGCTGGGACTCTCACTTTGGGACCCAGCAGAGCTCGACGAGCTCGACACCGTTCCACCAACCGGTACTGCTGAAGGCCCTTTAGTCAACTCATTCCGAAGGCGGTTCAGCGTCTCCGTATTAAACGCTGCATGCCCAATGAAGCCCGGGATCAAACTTTCCATATCAGGCGCTTCCGCAAGAGCACGCCATTTGCGCATCAAAGCCCACTTGACAGATTGTGCCGCTCCTTCGGACCTTTCAAACAATGTGCACGAGCTCAGAAACAAGTCAGAGGTAACACCCGGGGTCAAAGCCGTCGGGTCCTCATCCCCAGCCACAAAGTCGAGGTCGATCAGGACCGACAAGTTCTCGGCCAGTCTTAGTGGTTGATAGACGGAGAGACGATTTCCATCGCGCGGATGCTTCGTGCGCATGTATCTTATTGTTTTGGCCGAGAGGACACCGAATCGGCACGGGCTGTCTTGGGGTGCGATGTCGCGGATGTGTTCTTCGCTCCAGATCTTGAGGGATCGTTTGGAGCCATCGTGGGCCCAACCGGAGAAGCGGATGACTTCCCAATCCTCATTGCTGTTGTTGGGGTCTTCGAGAAGCTAATTGGCCAAATAATTAATCTTCAGTACGCAGAGACAACCAGGCTGAGATTACCCCCCAAGGAAAATCCTCCAGTTGAACAATGCCAACCAGCTCGCGCAGTTCATCTTTCTTATGGTGCACGAGACGGATAATGTCGGATTTCATTTCCACGACGCTCACAAAATCCCAGTCGCATGTGGAGGCAAATTGTCGCTGCAGGGATTGGTATGCACGACTGCCACTCAGCCCAACAGCGAGAAAGCCAAGCTGTTTTGCCCGAAGCGGATCGAGGGAGAAACCTGTGGATTTAGCTACCATGTTGAAGGAAATGGAAGGAAAAACAACGGTAGTTCTTATGTGATATTACTTGGGATTGAGATGAAATAGCAAGTTTACCTCGTGCTCAGAGGCATCTAAAGAAGGGAAAATGACAGACCAAGCAGGACAGGATCGGCAATGGCATCAGATTCTGTTTTTCATTGCCCTGGACTTTGGGATGACTTTGGAGAAGAGCTGAGATGAACAGGCCGCGTGCTCATAAATTGTATCAAGCAGTTGATATTCATCCCGTCTCCTGCCAATCTTTCCAATTTGGGAGATGCGTTGTCATTTTTATGGGGATCTTGTGTTAGCTGGGCTCAAAAGTCCACTAAAAGTCTCGAGTTCAGCTGAAATTCAGCTGAATCTCGTCTCATTTATGTAATAATGAGGGGCTGATCCAGTGAAGATCTTTTGCAACAAACTCAAAGTTGCAATTCAGCATCTTCCCACCCCAATTAATACATCACCGTGACCATCATCTCTCTTATTGCTCCAACCATAACAACCAACCTGTAGCCATCCACCATGGCAACCTCACCGAACGCAACCACCCAATACACTTCAGAACAATTCGTCGAAAGCTGCGGCGCAATTGTCTTCGACCTCACCAACCCCTCAAAGAAAACCGTCTGCCTCATCTACTACCGGGCAAAGAACGAATGGATGATCGCAAAAGGCCGCCGCAACTGCGGCGAATCACGTCATGAAGCCGCCCTGCGCGAAGCAAGAGAAGAAACAGGGTACAAAGCTCATCTGCACCCCGTCACGATGAATACACGTGCCCCTCCCGTTGATGAACAGGGCCACATGCCCGATACGCCTCGCTCGTACGCTGATCTGACGGAGCCGTTTATGGTGACTATGCGGCAGCTGGGCGGGGAGAAGGGGAATGATGTGAAGATTATCTGGTGGTATATTGCTGCATTGGACGAGGGGGTTGTTGCTGGGTCTAAGGAGGGGGAGGAGGAGTTCACGCCCAAGTTCTTTCCGTTGGAGGAAGCGTTGCAGAAGTTGAGCTTTCAAAATGACCGGAATGTGCTCGAGAAGGCTATTTCGTTGGTGGCCTAGTCCAAGAATTTATTATCATCGAGGACTGTATAAAGCAGAGACCAATGGTGTTTATACATTGATTCCAGCCGCCTGCCTCATCAGAGAGCATAAGGGTTCCGGTTTAGGCGATTGTACGTAACGTACACTCTCAACTCCTGTGATCCGATTATCTGTTTCTCGGGATTCACGTAGTGAACTGGCCCACACTTTATTCGACGATTGATAGATGCGCACATGAGAGGAATTGATTTGCTCATTAGGTGGTGAGCATTCGTAATTAGTGCGACCGACAAGCCTCGAGAGAGGTCCTGTTTGATGCGCCGCTCTGGCATGTTACCGCTCTGGCATGTGACTGTAAAACTAGTCACGTGTCAGTTTCTGCTTGGCAGAATGGAACGTCACTCCAAAGTCCTTCCCCTTGAAGCTTCTTTTACTACTGCGGATTGGAGGTCAAAGAATGTACAAGATATATTTCACCCAGTGTAATGTCTATTTAATTATTTCGGCAGAATGAGAAAAGGAGTCTAAAATGAATTAATGACATGGAGAAGACAATTATAACCAGCTCGAAATCAAGACACAACATCATTCCACAATATGAAGAGCACGAAAAACAATTGATCAATACCGCTAACCTTGAGCAGCTGATCCCGTTGAACTGAAAATCGATCAATTGCCAATCTTCATAGCAAACCACACCACCAGATGACTGACAGTCGGGTGACTCCACGTCAAGGTCGGGGGCACCGCGACCTTCAGCGTCAGCTGCAGCTGGCGACGTAGAGCGACTGTCATGACGGAGTCAACACCTAGGTCAGCCAGCGCTGCCTTGGAATCCACATCCTCGGCTGTCATCTGCAACACCTTAGCCACACAGCCCCGGATCTTCTCATCCAAATACGACTTGAGCTCCGGTCCTGACGAAGGTACCGCATCACTGCCGTTGGAACCTACAGCCGCCTGCGTGGCACCAGACAGCTCACGAACGCGCCGCACTGCAATATCATTGAGAATGGACACCGGGACCGGCTCCCCGTCCTCAAAGGCGCGACTTCGCAAGACAACTCCGTGGTCGACATCATATTTGGCTAGATGCTGCCAAGCAGCAAAGGCCTCATCGCGTGTCACGTCCATGATTCCCTTGGCTTCCAACTCGGCGTTAATGAAGTCCGTGCTGGAGCCCATACCTAGACCCCGCCATGCCGTCCACTGGAAGGCGACGGCCGAGTCGCCCAGGCGCGCTCGGTGGGTGGCCAGTGTACCCAAGAAGGCGTTACCGCTGCCATAAGAGGCTTGGCCAGTGAATCCGACCAGGTTTCCGCAAGAGGAAAACATGACAAAGAAATCAACGCTCCTAGGGGGAAGACTTCGTGCAGGGCTAGCGTACCCGCAATTTTCGGCGCAAGAACCCGGTTAAGGGCATCGCGTGTGGTCTGCAATACTATCTCGTTATCCAGGATGCCGGCAGCATGGACGACACCCTGGACTGCAGGCAGGGAGAGGCGGTCTAGGGCCGTTGACAGCTGCTCCACCGCATCCGGCTTGGCGATGTCCAAGGGGAGGACATGGACCGAGGCGCCGCGGCTCTCTACGAAGCGGATTTTGGCGATAGTCGGCTGGAGATCTGTGCTGACCTGGTCCCAGGTTCGGCGAGGAGGAAGGGCACGTGGCGAGATGAGTAGCAGACGTCTGGCACCCTTCTCGACCAGGAATCCAGCGACCTCGAGTCCGAGTATGCCTAGACCGCCCGTGATCAGATAGGTGCCCTCGGGACGGGGAAGCAGGCGAGGACCGTCGCTGACAGGACGCAGCTTTGTGCGCTGTAGACTGCGGAACCGGGAAACGCGCGCGATTCCGTCGCTGATTCGGATGATGTCGACCCCCTGGATGTATCGCATCGTCGACAGGGGGATTTTGGGATCTTCAATGTCGATGAGGGATCCCAGATCGGGGTGCTCACTGGCGATGATTCGCGCCAGGCCGAACAATGGGGACTGGGCCAGGGCGGTGGCTGTTTGAGCATCACCCACGTTCGCAGTGAGAGTGAAGACTTTGATGGAGAATGAGCCATTGACGATGAATTTAATCAGTTCAAGCAGGTCCCAAGTGAACGACTCGGATGCAGCGGGAACCTCTGCCAGCGAAGCGACCTCACCGGGGATGTAGGCCACAACAGTTCCCTTCTCAAGAGGAAGGGATGAAGCGTTGCTGAATAAATCCTGTGTCGTGGAGAACTGGAAGGATTGAATCTGGCTCGGCAGAGTAGCGACATACTGGGCCCGCGTACCAGCATTGGGCGAGACCAGAATCACCTTCGTGATGGGCAAGGGCTCTTCGGCTGGGGTAGCCGGAGGCCAGGCGATCTGATGCACGAGACTCTCCATGCTACCACTGACGCCAGGGGTGCCCTCAATCTCGGCGAAGCGCATGGCCGTAAACTTAGCAAGGACTTCACCCTTCTCACTCAGCACGCTAACGTGAGAAGTGGGTACTGCATCGGAGATCTCCTCGACGAAGAGCCAGCTGATCTTGGGCGGGTCTTCCGAGGTGAAGATCTCCATGCGCTCGATGTGGGCCGGCATCCGCAGCGCAGCTATTTGGAAGACGGTAGAACCGATGGAGGTAGCAGCATCGAGGACTGGAGCCCAGGAGGAAGAATCCCAAGGAAGGGGGTCATCCCCAAGGACAGCGGGATTGACATCAACGCGCGCCAGCATCTGCTTGGTATCGCGGAAGTGCTCTGTGACTTCCCATGGGAATCCCATGGCTGAGACGCCCACCTTGTCCAAGTAGTCAATCGAAAAGTTGTCTATTAGTTTGGTGGTCAGTCGCGCTTTGACGGCGGCGAGGTCGATGCGATCTTCGGAACCCAGAACCTTCCGATCCCAATATGCAGTGGTGTGAGTGACCCAGGAGGCATCGTCGTCCGACAGTGAGGGGTCAGTTGAAATCAGCCGGGATGCGACCTTGACCTGATCCTGCTGCACCACAACCTGGACAGACCGTGGTGCGTTGATGACAACGGGAACGTGGAGCACCATGTTCCGGAGCATTCGGCCACCGGCGCCCTTGAAAGTATTAATCAGACCTGCTGCGGGAACGATTTCAGTGCCGTGCAGGGGATGGCTACCGGGGAAGGGCTTCGTTTCGTTGTCCAACCGGCTAGTGTAGACGACGGTGTCGGTGCCGGGCACTGGTATGCGTTGCCCCAGAAGCGTGTGCTTCTCGACATCATGCGTGAGGCCAGTGTGGAGGGGCGCCGTCTCTATCCTCCGCCAGATCGGCTTATGCATCCAGGTGGTGGTGGGCAGTCCGGTGGCCCAGCGACCAGGCATTTGGGCTGCCCAGTTAACTTCCACGCCGCGGCAGTGAAGTTGCGCAATGCTGAGCAAGATATGCTTCTCAGTAGGCTTTTTGCGAAGAATGGTCAGGATTACCGCAAAGTCCTCCAACCCGGCATCCATTAGCGTCTCGTTGATGGAGTGAGACACCACTGGATGGGTTGAGACTTCAAGGAAAATCCGGCATCCATCCTCGACAGCCGCGTGGACGGCCGAGGTGAGACGCACGCGGTTGACCATGTTGCCGGTCCAGTATTCCACGCCGCGGAAATCCTGGCCGCGAGGGTCGACCAGTGCGGTGGAATACAGCTTGATGGGTAGGACTCGTGGGAGCCAGAAACTTTCCGAGTGCGTCTCGTAGAGGATCCATGAGGCCATTCAGCGCTGGACTATGGAAGGCAATGTTGCTCTCAATTGGGAATGTTTTCACACCCTGTGCCTTAAAGGCTTCTGCTGTCTCGGCCATTATATCCTTGTCTCCAGCGACAACGCAGGAAGAAGGCGATGAATCGATGGCGACAACCAGGTCCTTTCGGGGACCCAAGATCCTTTCCGTCTCGCCGCTAGGAAGGTTGACAAGAATCATGCCGCCCTTGCCCATGACCTGTCGGTATAACAACGCTTTGCGAGTCACAATAAGCGCGCCCTCTGCTGGGGATAAAGCCCCAGCCACAACACTGGCCGCGATTTCGCCCACGGAGTGGCCAATCACCGCTTGTGGGGTGATTCCACTGCTCTGAAGGATGGCGCTAAGGCCAATTTGCATGAGATAGGTCAGGATCTGCATCCGATCAGACGACTCGAAGTCGCCTATCCGGAGTAGCTCGATAGGCGATAGGCCAATCTTAGTTTGGATCAGCTCATCGAGTGGCTGGATGGCTGCGAAGAATATAGGATTATGAATTAGTTGTTTGCCTATGTCCGGCCAATGCACACCATGTCCTGAAAACATCTAGACAACGTCCTTACTGACGTCTGCGCCTAATACACGACTCTAAGTCGTAAACGAATGATCGACTCTATTAGCTAGTGCTTGTAGGCCCTGGGTAGTATTAAGGTGATTGTCAACCACAAGCGCTGCTCTGCAGTTATGGTGATCTCGTCGCGTAGCCAAAGTCGTGAGGATTTCACTTAGATTATGATCCTTTCCCTTAGCAGTCATCCACTCACTCAACGTCTTGGCCTGTAGGACTAAACGTTTCTCCTAGGGGCCGGACAATAGCAAGAGGCTAGGTCCGGTCGCTGTCCTATCGTCCAAGAGGTCTGGCCGCAGGATAGGATTGAACCCCTCGATGACTGCGTAAGAGACAGTGCCTCCGTACCTATACAAATATATACCTGCTCGACGGATCGGGTCTGAGGGGGGCCACGGGTGGCCTCTTGGACGACCTTTATGCCGGCTGTCTTCTAGTCAATCCGGCTATTAAGATTTATCAAGTTGGCCTGGGGCGGCAGGACGCCTTTTTGGATGGTCAAAATTGCTTTGATAAAGCCCATAACGCCTGCACCAGCTTCCAGGTGACCAATATTGGGCTTTATGGACCCGATGTAGCACGGGTCGTCGGCGGGGCGATCGGTGCCATATACGTCTGCAATGGCGGATATTTCAGTTGGGTCGCCCAGGGGCGTAGATATGGCATGAGCTTCCACATAGCGCACAGTATTAGGGTCCATACCTGCAACGGTAAGAGGAGTTCATGCTGCTAGCTATTGGGCTTTGGCATTGGGAGCCATGATGCTGTTTGTTTTGCCGTCATGGGCTACTGCACTGCCTTGATAACGGCCAAGACGTTATCATGGTCGAGCAATGCACGGTGCAAACTCTTTAGGACGAGGGCGCCGGCCCTTCACCTCTAGCGTACCCATGGGCGTCATCATCGAAGGAATTGCAAGAACCATCAGAGGAGATGGTCCCGGCTTTGTCGAGGACGCGGGTCAAGCCTAGGCCACAGAGGGCATTGACGCCTCCAACAATAGCCACCTGTGATTCGCCCAGTCGGACGGCTTGAACTCCATGATGGATGGCAACGACAGACGATGCGCAGGCCGCATCCACGGCGGTGCTAGGTCCCATCAGGTTGAGATGATAGGAAATGCGATTGGGCACGCCACAGTACGCGGTGCCAATACCCATCCAGGCCTCGACATTCGGTAGATCCTCCAGCACAAGCTTGGAGTAGTCGTCCGAGTTTACACCCCAGAAGACCGCTATGACGCTCCCAGACAGGCTCTTGGCAGGGATACCGGCATCCTCCAGTGCCTCCGAGGCCACTTTAAGCGAGACTCGCTGTTAGGGATCCATCTGCTCGGCTTCCTTAGAGGGAGATACCGAAGAACTGACAGTCGAAGTCCTCTAGGTGATCCAAGAAATAACCACGCGACGTCATCTTCTTAAGCTTTTTTGCATTTCGTGAGTCCCGACGATAGTAAGGCTCCCAGCATATCTCTAGAATCTCACCAACTGCAATTTTTTAGCTAAGGAGCGATTGCCAGAGAAGCTCGGGGTTGTGGTTGCCTCCCGCCACGCAGTAAGCCATTCCCACCACAGCCACGTCATTAGAGGACTCCTACTCACCGTCAGTCAGATAGCCTTGTACCAGACAACGGTGCAAAATGTCGGGGGTTGGGACCATATACATATTCACTATACTTAGCACTAGGATTATTAGCTAGTACCGGGGATGTTCCCCTAGATAGATATATAGAAGGTAAAACAGAATGTATATTTTGTCAGTAGTAGTTCGGAGACTCGGTCTCCTTAACAAATTCAGCCTTATTCATGAAAATGTTCGCTACCGTTGGTTACTAATGTTCCTTTATATATCTCGGTCGCCAGTATAATATCTAGATATCCTCCTACTTGCCCCTCTACGGTAGTTCCTCATCATCCCGTAAAAGCCGATATCCAGAGTATTTAGAAGGAAATTATCAGTAGCAACCAGGAATAGTAGACTACCAGCCAACTTCCGAATTAGGACATCTTTATCTTCACCCATTCGTCTATTCTAGGATCTTGTTCGAGTTACCACCATAATAGGACAAGAATAACTCTCACTAACGGATAACAGGATCTGTGGATAGGAGCCAAGTATTATACCTCCCGTTCGAAAGCAGTAGCAATAGCGATCTTACGTATATCGTCAGAGATTTGCCACACTAAAGGTAAGCCTCTATCGGCCCTAAGGTTGAACGGGACGCATACTGATTAGCCCGACAGGAGTGCCGGGGATTATTTCTTCCCAGGTGTGCTTCAGGTGTGCGAAATAAGGTATTGAAATAGGGTATTGCTCCATTTAGGGGCCTTATAGTAACTCCGCGAAGATAGTCCAGAGAGGGAGAAGATGTAACTATCGCTAGATATACTGGCAAGTTATCATATCATGCACTATATATATTGAAGTCTGGATGATCTGAGCATAACGCTCAGATATAGTGGTCATTTTGGCCTAGTTTGGAACTCGCCAGTCCAGGGACAGGTGATAACACGAGTTTTGATCAGGCCATTTCAACATGCTTCAACAGGCAGCCCATGGGGAACTCTCCATACGAGAGTGGTAGTTGAATGGGGTAGCAAGTATATAGCCTCCGATAGATGTACGACCTCTCTTCTAGGTGTTGTTTAGGAGAGCAGAGATCCAATATTCATGGTTTTACTATAAAATCTGACTTTCGCCAGTTGGCTAACCTTCGCCAGCACAACAACCACATAGATTGGTGGTCTTCTCACCACCGGGTTCGTTGCTTTTCTCTTCCGTCAGATATACCGCCACTCTATTGAAGGCTCTATCCCGGAGAACGTGCGAAAGCTCATCAATAGGGCTGAGCGACTAAAGGGTCTGCCCCCGCATTTTTTCATATAAGAGGTTGGACTTCAGATTTAACAGGTGCACAGGTCCTCCAACCGTTCCATCTTTTGGAAACTAACCACAGGTTCCAAAGTCCGATGCACATTTTCAGTAATGACCAAATCCCTTCTGATGTAACCGGGTAACATGCTAAGTGATTAGTGTAGGTCCTCCCGGTAGGCTAAGGAATATGGCGGTCCTTACACCTTGAAACAATGTAAAAACACCACAATTGTCTGTGATCAGCGACCAGAAACTGATCAAGACACTGCTGGACAAAAGAACCAACACGTATTCCCACCGGCCCGTATCCCTGGTATCCCACCTGACCACCCAGAGCGAAGATCTCCTCGTCATAAAGTACGGGGTCATACAGCACGGTGAGCGATCTTACGTAAAACCACCAGTCAATAATTCAGCTGCGAGCGAGCGAGCGAGCACCGAAAGGTCAAAGCAGCGGAGGCCAAACAGATGCTACATGACCATCTGACCATGCCAGTGGATCACATGCTGAATCCCAAGCGATGCAGTAACAGTATCGCCAACTAGATTGTTTTTTGGTATTCGCACCAAAACCGTCCACGATGAGTACATGAAGAATCTCTTCTATCTGATGGACAAAGGATCCTTAGTGCAGGAGCTTGGTACTACCCCGCCTGTCGACTGGTTTGCTCTGCTGCGCTAACTA
The DNA here is from genome assembly GCA_028827225.1 of Penicillium sp. CMV-2018d. NCBI lineage: Eukaryota > Fungi > Ascomycota > Eurotiomycetes > Eurotiales > Aspergillaceae > Penicillium > Penicillium hesseltinei. Next base: position 1,301,324 of record JAPZBW010000003.1, read on the forward strand.
TACGCCACAATGGCTGTTAACTGGCGGAATCGGGCGGTGGAAGCGGGTGATCTAATCCAGTCAACTGTACCAGACCGTGCTGGATCAGGTGAAGGAGCGCCACCAACGGGGTATCCAGCGTGACTCTTTTATGGATGGGATTCTGGATACACTAAAACAGACCCCGCTCTCCGAGAATAAGCTACGATTCCTGGGAGGTGTGCTGATGGAAGAAGCCTCTGATACTTCGTCCTCGCTTATATTGACCATCATCCAGGCCATGACTAAGTATCCAGAAGTGCAGGCTAAGCATTATGATCGGGTATTTCATCCTAATCTGCTTAAGTGAGAAAGCTAATAGAGTGGTATTGCAGGACACATACACGAACCGACTCCATTATCGGCCAAGACCGTTCCCCAGCTTAGGCTGACTGGTCCATACTGCCCTATATCAACATGATCATCAAATAGTCCCACCGGTGGCATTTTGTCAGCCCTTTGGGTGTTCCTCATGCCGCCGCTGAAGGTCGGTTGAATCAGATATTTTCTCTCTTGCCAAGCCAGTCATCATAGATAATGTGCAGTCAAACCTGAAGATATTAGCTAACGATCCTTAGATGACCACGTCGATGGTAAACTCATTCCGCAAGGATCGAGCATTGTTCTCAATGTCCATGCATCATTGTAGTGAGCGATGGGAGGAAGAGCATTTTCAGCCCGAACGCTGCGGTAGCCTTGGCATCGGGCTATGGAGGATTCAAACGCCGAGACCACCTGGGTCATGGGGCGGCCCGGCGCCGGGCCGGCGCCAGGCATCCACTTGGCGGAAGGCAACTTGATCGGCGTTGCCAACTGCTCTAGACCTTTGAGTTCCTCGAACCCCCAGGTAGCAACGATATTTCAGCCCACTCCGGGGCTAGTAAAGGGTTTATTCATTGCCGGAAGGATTATGGATGTGGCATTCGTCATCGCTCTCCGAAGAAGCGGGACACCATTATGCGGGAATTTGCCCAGGCGCAAGAGGTTTTCGGTCGAGCTGATTAGCTAGATTAGAGGGTCTGCACTGGAAGGTGATCATCAACCCCTCTCCCCCTCTCCATTGGGTGTTTTTTTCTTTTTGCAAAGGCCCGGTGATAATATCGACGCTGTACTCCGTATATATGTCAGCTCGGCATCAAAACCCTATTTTCATGCAGGTAAGATCCTTCGTATCTTTTCATGTGGATACATTCAATGTAGTCAAATTCCCCGATTGGTGTGGTATCCCGTTTCTCGTCATCCATCTTACATCCCACGTTTCAATCAATTGGCTACTTTGCTTCCAGCGTCGGACTTTAGTCCGTTGCCCCTAGAAAGCCCCAAGGAAGCGGCAAGGCAACCATGTGTTCCGTAAACTCAGTGTTTGTTCCCGTCCCACGTGAAATGATCGTCCAGTTGTGCACGGGTGCATATTTGCATATTAGTGGGACTATAAGGCTACTATATTGTACCTGGAATAAACAATTCGGGCCCTTTCAACAAATCTAGCGAAAGAGGATCTTCATCCCTGTACATCGATGCACATTGTACTAAGGAATAGCATAATGACGACTCCGTTTCTGCAGCCGATGCATGTCGCCCAGAAGAGCAGTGGAAGAGCGGGCGTCGCTCCGGCTCTTCACGGATTAGAGCTAATTTTTGAGATAAGCTGATCGACTAGCACGCCTTTGACGCGTGGTTGGAGTCCAGGGTGTCTGGATGGGATGTGGGGGTGAATATGCAACGTGAAGAATCCCTTAGTGTTAGATGGTACGTACATAGCATAATAGGGCTCACGCTAAGGGTTCATTCGATTTATATTTATTGTATTTTCTTTTTTTGCTTCCGCTTAGTTATCTATTTACTCACCATCAATGCATAAACAGGGATTATATATTGTCCATAGTACTAGTGCATTCTCTACTTCTATGGCAATATAGGGGTCGAACCCACATTTACAACTGTTATATATTCTACCAATATGAGGCCAAGCTTTTTGATTAATGAGAAAACTGGGCAAGAGTGTAGGTTCATAAAAGTCTCACATCTATACGGAGTACTTCGTACGGAGTAGCAGGTTTGGATTCCCTGTTCACTCCAATCTTGGTAGTTAGAAGGATCCAAAGTCTATTATCTTATCTAACTAGCTTTGGACCAATGACAGAATCGCACTCGCTTATTATTCCAATAAAGAGATATGGCGAATCGCCCTGGAAGCTGACAATTGACGAGATGACACACTAGTGGGATTATGGAGGTGTGTAGGTACAACATAGGTAGCAGCCTGCTCTTCTCATCGTTTAATCACTCCCTTTTTGGGATTTTATGCAAGTCTCATCCTGTGGGTGCATGCAGGGTTGCCCGTCTACCCCTGCTGTACTTTTGTTTCCAAGATATGAAACCTCAGGCATCCACCACCAACACAACTTCTGTCGCAGCTCTGTTTTTCTTTCGCGCCGCTCCCCTCCACCCCCTCCCCGCAAGGTCTCGAGTAGTCCAGAGTGAAATTACTTTTAAGGTTCCGACCGCCATTTGGAGTCGAATGAAACTGGTCTGAATGAATATCTGACTTGTCTTGTCCTCCCACCCCACGCCTCCGTCATGTACTCCACTTTCTCCGCCAACTTCAATACCACGATCGACGCCTCCCGTGATAGATCAGCCACGCCTACTACAGCTCCACGACCAAAGCGCACCCAGGTCGCTCGAGCCTGCGACTGGTGTCGGCTCAATCGCGTCAGATGCGATGACAAGCAGCCATGTCAGAACTGCCGGAATCGAGGAGGCTCTTGCAGTAACACAAAGCCACAGGAGGCCACCTCGCTCCCGGCTGCAAATCGGTAGGAAACCAACCTACATCTCCCTCAGGATCATATCGGGATGAATGTAAATGGCCCGCTGATCCGTATCGATAGAGAGATGCAACGGTTACGAAATAAAGTCAGGGACCTTCAGGATCAGATCGAGAAACTCAAAGATGGGACGCAAATCCAAGCACAGACGGGTTTCGCGACACCACCAGTATCGGATGCCGCCCACACCTCGTTCGATTTTGCAGAGCTCACCAATACCACAGAAGGATGGCAAGGCCTCCAGCAGACAGGGCAGATCCACTATGGGCCCTTGTCGTCCTCATATTTTGTCTCCCGAATCGGTCGCCATCTCGCCCAAGCACTCGACCAGCCAATAGAAGATTCGAAGCTGGAAGCATGCATCGCACGCTTTCATTATGTCGCCCCAACCCATCAACCGTCTCGGTGGGATACAAGCCCGGCCATCCAGGCGGATCAGCTTCCAGACGGAACCGAGGAGGCCGAGGATCTCACCCGGTCACAAGAGGAACACTTCCTCAATCTACTCTGGCAGTCCTTTCATTGTGTATACCCCATCCTCGATGAACGCGAGTTTCAGCAACATTATGACTCATTATGGTCAAGTTCAACGGATGGAATGTCTTCCCGGAAGCCGTCAGCCTTAGTCGATGTGTTGTTGGCAGTCTGTATGCAGTACAGCAGCACGTTCCTTGTCAGTGATGACAACCAGCAGGGAGATTCGGATGCTGGATGGCAGGCCAAGCACGCGAATCTAGCCAGTCGAACTTACTACCAGAGGGCCCAGAGGCTGCTGCAGAGTGAGCTCGAAAATCCAACCATCATGCTCGTGCAGAGCCACATCTATTCGATTGTGTACTTGTACAACACCTCCCTGTTGAATACGGCGCATATTAGCCTGGGTGCCACGCTGCGAATCGCCCACGCGCTGCGGCTGCATATCCGCCCGCTGGACGGGACCTCCCCCGAACAGCAGGAGTTACAGCGCCGAATTTGGTGGACGCTCTATCGCATTGACAGCCAGCTCTCAATGACCCTGGGTCGGCCGCCACTCATTCAGATGTCGCATGTGAGCTGCGGGCTACCCGGAGATGATCGCGAGCACGCCCGGCTATCTGGCACAGTTCTTCTCACGAATCATGAGGACATCAGCTGGCTTAGCTTCCATGTCCAGTGCACGAAGCTCATATTTCTCGTCCAGGGTGTGCAGACAGCATTGCACCGGAAATGTTCCCAGTTGCTGAACGGGGATAAAGCCAAGGATCTATATGATGACCCGCGCCTCCTCGAGACTTTGGCCGAGTTTCTCGGACAGGAGATGACGGCCATTCATAACTGGGTTCAAAATGTGCCGCAGTCACTATGTAATCCTCGCAAGGGGGGCGGGGAACCATTTTCCACCAATCGGGATGCGCTGAATCTGTCTCCGTATAGCCCTCTCTGGCTGCAGCGCCAACGCCTCCTGCTGGAGCTCCACTACCACCATCTTGTCATCTCGACACTGCGGCCCTTTATCCGATTCCCCCCTGTGAGCTCCTCTGTGACCCCACTGACCGACGGTTACAATATATCCTGTCTGAATCACGCAATGGCGATCACCAGTATCCTAAACCAAGTGCTCTCCGAGACAGATCTGCTGCGCGGCTGGTCACCCATCTTCCAGTACCAGTGGGATGCCATCCTGTGTACGCTGGGATTTGTGCTCGCCAATTCAGTCTGCCCACCGACCCCTTCTGCCCGCAAGTCGCTGCAGACGGCGATTCGCACGCTGGACCTCGTGAGTGATCACTTCGTGGCAGCCAAAAATGCGGCGGAGGTCGTGCGCGAAGTCAGTTGCCAGGCCGATCGACTCATCAAAACAGTCCAACAAGGTCTGACCCGGAGACAAACACCGCGTCCCAGCCAGGCTGTGTCTACCAGGGCCCAGAATCCTAGACCGCCGTCGAACCAAATCTCGTTCCTCCCCCCGGGCCAACCGGAGTTCCGGTCCAACCCACTCAAGCGGGCGCTGCCACCGACCACCCTGGAAGTATCACAACATCAGCCGATGCCTAACTTTGACACCCGCATGCACTTAATGGAAATGATGCCTATTGGATCATTACCAGAACTATCCCCTTCTTTAGGGACGACGGACTCTCTGTCGATGCCCTCGGCCACGTCTGCTGACATGGTCATCGGCACTGAAGCCCAGTGGCTGCATGCCAGTGCGATGATCATGGATTCCTGGACCACCAACTCATGATTAACGTTTTACCTTTTCATTCATTGTTGACTTTTTGTGCTGATTTTGCATTTTGTCCGACTTAGAGTGCCGCCCTGTCTAACTCTAATCCATACATAGTATCTAACCAGCGGCGGGCCCTGCTAGGTGGAGAGAAATAGAGACATAAACTAGATCGGTTGAACTGATTTATAGTACATATTTACGTGTATGTGCCGGGTGGGCCCTCTGCTTTATCAGATTAGAACCTGGAGTATATATTACTGTTATACAATTCAATTTTCTATGATATTTCGCTTTAAACGTTTCATGCTTCACTGTAAAAGGGTAGCTTGAAGTATCAGTTTTGGGATCTCACAAGTCCGGCTCGCAGAATACCCTAGATGTTGCAGGTCAGTAGGAATATGGATTACTCGATGGCTCCTCTCTTTGAATACCCAACCAAATGTTTTTACGTAGCCCGGTGGAGTGTGGGGGTGTTTGGCGTGATGGGCGCAACTGGCGTAATGAAAGTGTAGTTCTCGACAACTCAGACGTATAAATATCTGGTCTCTTGCAATGTTAGAAGGCGTACACCAACTCCTCTATTGTCTCTCTCTCGTGTTCAGTGAAATGGCTCAGTCAACTTTCAAGCAATATTTTCTCCCCGACAAGACCGGATTTGATAGCTTGGTCCCTCGTGATGTCCCCAAAACGGCTCCCAAGTACGGTCAGATACTAGTTCGAATCAAAGCAGTCGCCCTGAACTGGAGAGACGGTATTATTGCCATGGGAACTTACCCTTTCCCTGGACCTGATGCTCTTGTTCCTGGTAGTGACGGAGCTGGTATGATCATTTACATATCATTGCATTTATTGACAGTGGTCTAACGCGCCTATAGATGTCGTGGAAGAAGTTAGTGAAGGCGTCACTGAATGGAAGGTCGGCGACCGGGTTCTCGCCAACTTCACCCAAGACCACATAGCCGGCCGACTTAATGCGCAAACAGTGTTGTCCCAACTCGGAGGTGAAATCCAAGGTCTATTGGGCGAATACTTTATATTTCCAAAGACTGGAGTCGTTCACATCCCAGACTACCTCTCGTTCGAAGAAGCATCTTGCTTGCCTTGTGCAGCCCTCACAGCTTGGAACGCGCTCTACGGTTTGGTCCCTATGCGACCAGGCCAGACTGTTCTCTTGCAGGGCACGGGAGGAGTATCGACATTTGGATTGCAGATTGCCCATGCAGCCGGCACAACAACCATTGTCACCTCTTCATCCGATGACAAATTGTCGAAGGCAAAACAGCTCGGCGCAACGCACACAATCAATTACAGACAGAACCCAGATTGGGCGGCTGAAGTCAAGAGAATCACAAACGGGCACGCAGTCGACCATATCATTGAAGTTGGCGGGACTCTCACCTTACAGGCATCCTTTGATGCCGTCGCAATGCACGGCCTCATACATTGTATCGGGCATATCACAAACCCGGATCCCTTGGGCGCTGGCAAAGATCTCCGTGGCCCGGATGCTGCTTTCCTGGCGTTGGATAGGTTGTGCATTGTGCGTGGTGTGGTGGTTGGCTCCAAGGAGCAGTTGCAGGATATGCTGGAATGTTTCCAAGCCAAATCTATTCGGCCTGTGATTGACAGTGTGTTCGATTTTGAAAGGACGAGGGATGCATACGAGCATTTGTGGAGTGCGACGCATACGGGGAAGGTTGTTATCCGAATGCCTTGATATAACTTGACTGCAAATAATATAGCCGCCAGGCCCAGTGTGCTTGCATCCTGAAATTGACACCGGTTTAATTTCTATTGTTGAATTGCAACCAAGTTCAATTTATATGTTCATCGACCCAGTGTAGAGCAATTATTCATCACTATCACTGACTAGCTGTTCTTGAGCCAAGTCTATTTGCGCATCTGTTTTGAATACCAACACACTTCAATGTTGCATTTCACTCTGCAAGTAATTACTATCTCATGCTGTCATTAGGGCTTTGAGGACTATGTCCGAAACGGGGTCTAGTGGTAATCTACTGATAATTACAGTACGAAAGATACACAGGGGCACGGGAGGAATGATTTGTCAGCGCTCCACGCGGGGGGTTGATGTCCCGAGGCCCCCTATGACAACACCCAATGACAACAATTCTTGTTATCCCAGTCCTACCTGGTGGTAGTATCGCGAATGCAGGTGTGAGATAGCACAAGAGCGTTTTGCACAGAAGGACCATACACTTGAACTATTGTTCATCTTTATACTATCATGTCTGATCGTGCTCAGAATGTGAAACGGCGAAACGGCTCCAAACACGACAAGACTGGCTGCTTGACCTGCCGATATAGCTATCCCCGACCCAAGAAATGCAATGGTTGACAGAACCTCTATTAATGCAAAAACAGACGCAAAAAATGTATAACAAATACCTTTCCTGTTTGTGGAGCATGCAAACGCCTTTACCTCGAGTGTGTCCGTGAACCTACTCTCCGGATATTACCTCGTTCAAGGACATCTCTCGGGCAAGATGAAGCTCATCATGAGCAAACTAGTCTATAGTTGGCTCGGCCCTCAGATCCTTCGCTTAATTCGCTTTCTCTACATGGATCCGGAATGGCCGAATGCTCCAAACGACGATATGCAATGAAATTTTACATCGACGTCCTGGCTAAGCTTCTAGCAGTAAGCCAACAGTACAACTCCTTCCTTTCAGGTATGTCCTATGTCATATGACCAAGAAATCATTTCAAAGCTAAAATCTGTCAAGACTTCCTCCCTATGGCGGTAGAATCCCCCGCTTTAGCAGATGCTTTGGTCGCTTGGTCATCGGGTCACCTTTCCGTCTATGACAATACCTATCATATAACCGCTCTAGAGGCACGAGCCACCTCTCTTCGTGCGCTAGCAAAATCTCTAACCTCAGAGGATATTGCGAGTCGGGAGACGAGCGCAAATTATTGAGTGTTCTCGATCACCAGTCAGCGTGTATGGGCGTGTGCTTTGTGGGCCTGAAGCTCTGAAGCAAAGCCCCGAAGGACGGTGGGTACTACGAAATTTTGCGTACCACGATATCCTGGGCAGTGTCACTCTCAGAAAACCTCCTTTAATCCCGGGGAATTATTTGGAAGAAATCACAGATGTTGTTGAAACATATATAGGGGTTGGTTCTGAGATATTAATCTTTATCTCTGAGGTCAGTTGCCACCACACCTCGAGCCTCGCACATGGGTACCTCTCATCAGATGAGGAAAATCCAGACACGACAAATTCCTGGTCAGCAATCGAGCAGAAAATAAAGAACTGGAGGTGCCCACCAGGCACATTGCAAGCTTTAGAATCACTAGCATACGCATATCGCTGCGCTGCGTTGATTCATCTCTACCGCCAGACCTTGCGCAGTTTGAAGCTCGTGCACGATGATACCCACTGGGAGAAACACGAGAATCCCACGTTTGCTATGTACTCAAAGATTGAAGTGGAGGTTTCTACAACTCTGCAATACGTGGCCAATATTCCTCTGAATGATGTTCCCGAATCTGCCCTTCTTTGCCCTCTGTTCTTGGTGGGAGCCGAGGCAACGTATAGTTCCCACATGGATACGATCCGTATTCGACTAAGCCTTATGGCGAAGAAACGCAATTTCCAGAATATACAACGGGCGTTGGGTGTTTTGGAGGAGATATGGGAGCGTCGAGCTCAGGGATTTGGAAACAACCAAGTGGATGGGCAGGATATCGTTGGTCAGCAGAGTGATGATCTTCTTTCGAGACACCAATTAGGCTGAGTTTCAAATATGCTTCATTGGTCTCATTCTGCGTTCTAGAATCTAAAACTGTGTGCCAACATGAAGCCCGCCATCGACTAACATATTCGTGCCCGTCACGAAGCTGGCCAGAGGACTAGCCAGGAACACTGCAACGGCCGCCACCTCTGTCGGGCCTCCCAGCCGCTTAAGAGGAATCTTCAGCCGCTGTTCCTCCACCCATTCCGGGTTGGTCTTTGAATAAAGCTCCCAAGGACCGCCCTTGCAAAGGATTGGTCCCGGCGAGATGGCGTTGACCCGGATGCCCTTCGGTCCCCAAAAGTGCGACAATTCCTGGACATGCTGCAGCTGCGCTGCCTTGCAGGGCCCGTAGGCCGCCGGAGGGGAACGGTAGAATTCCCGCCCCATGAAGGAGCTCTGCACTATGATAGATGCCTGGGGGGACTTTTCCAAGTACGGGGTGGCCGCCTTGACCAGCTCGACGAAGCCCATGACATCGATCGCGAAACTGCTCTCCCAGTGCTCCGTCTCGCCTTCCATATGCATTGGTGAAGCTGCGGCCAGTTAGTATGCCATTTAGACCAGGAGATGTCAGGGAAAGCAATCACCATTGGCGATAACCACGTCAATTCGTCCGAGTCGCTCGGCGGAGCTCTCGACCCACTTAACGAGCGCGTCTTTGCTAGCAACATCGAATGCCGTGCCCACGGCGCGGGCGGTATTACTCTTAGCGAGCGTCGGATAGAAGTCATCATACTCGGTATTGGTGACAGTCCGGGCACAGTAGGATACATTTGCTTCCTCCTGGAGGAATTTATGCACCATTGCCTCTCCCATACCCCGTGTACCTCCTAGTTCCCGCGTTACTTGGACGTAGCTTAATCTATTTTCTTATTCTTCTTACCTGTGATGAGCACATGGGCCCCTTTGAGACCAGTTGTGAGCACCATAATTTCGAATAAATTTCGAAATTGTAATTGGAATGTGAATGTAGACGGGAACGAGTGGAAAATGGATAAAGCAAAGCGACGTGAAAAAGGTGAAATATGTTCGGGCCCCCTTCCGAGTTTGCAGCATTGTGGTTTATAGCTTAGAAATACAATTTGAGAGATACACTAGGCCATCCACCTTAGCATTCTCGCGCCACAACTTGGAAGTGAGCCCAGAACACTTACCCGATTGGGACTGTCTCGAAACTCCGAAACTCCTTTGGGGAACCACCATATATCTAGATTGGACAGCGAAAGGAGGTAACAGGATATGGACTATTGTTTCCATTTTTCTTTTGAACCCGTCCATTTCCACTTTTCTAGTCCGCAATGTGATTCTTCCACGGTTAATGAAGGGGTTGTGATAGTCTTGCAGCGCTTCCTATCTTCATAATGGTAGATAATTATCATCCGTCATTAGATGAGGCAAAGACACCCATGCAGTCCGATGGCGATATGCAGAAGTCTGAGGCTGAAACCGAGGGGCCGTCGTTGAAATCGTCCCAGATTACAGCACTTGGGGGATCGATTGCAGACAGTGTAAGGAAGTTCCTTGATATTCGCCAGGCCACCATTCCCGACGACACCGGGGTAGTCTTCGACAGGATATCAGCAGTCGGAAGCGGAACCGGAGTGAGCACCACTGATTTCAATTGAAGGCACCGCTGTTAACCGTTGATAGTCGCAAGATGCACCCACCGTCACGTCGGCGGCCCAGTCGGCCTTTGGGCTGTTGAGTCCTCTGCAAAACAGAGAAAGGAAGCAATATTCCCGGCCCATTCTCAGCAGATTCTCAGGCACTATCAACCCCGGAGAAATGTTGTTGGTGCTAGGTAAACCGGGGAGTGGGTGTACAACTTTCCTGAAGACGCTGTCGGGCCTGTGGGATGAATACAAGGAGATCCAGGGAGAACTCACTCTTGGTCGTCATCCGCTGCTAGATGTGATGAAACAGCGGCCCCAAGATATTCTCTTTTGTGGTCAGTCCTCGCGTTTTGCTGTTTGGTGCTTGTTGGACACACATTGACAGAAGGATCTCCCTTAGCCGAGTCTGATGACCACTTTCCTACCTTGACCGTGGCAGAGACGCTGCGCTTTGCGACCAGAGCACGTTGCGGTCCCCAAGTCTCGGCCCTAGAAATTGACACGATGGTCGCACAGCTGGCCAAGCTAGTTGGTCTGGAAAATGTCTTGAATACCAAGGTGGGCGATGCGAAGATTCGAGGAGTCAGTGGCGGAGAGCGGAGGCGGGTATCTTTGGCGGAGGCCCTGGCCACCTGTGCTCGGTAAGTGATATCTTATGCTCATTTTTGTACCAACAAAAATCCATTGACTTACACATCCTCACAGCCTCATCTGCCTGGATAATCCAACCCATGGGCTGGATTCATCCACGGCGGTCGAATTCATGGAGATGATGCGCGAGTGGACGACACAAAGTCGATGTGTCGCCGCAATGAGCGTGTATCAAGCAAGTGATGCGATTGTCTCCTACTTTGACAAAGTCATGGTGATCAACTCTGGCCGTCAGATCTACTACGGCCCAGTCCAGGACGCAAAGGCATATTTTGAGGATCTCGGGTTTGAGTGCTTATCGACCACCACCGTTGCCGACTTCCTTAATGTGATGTCCGCTGATCCAGACGTGCGACGAGTCCAGAAAACCAAGGAACGCCAGGTCCCACGAACTGCAGAGGAGTTTGAGCGTGCATTTAGTGCGAGTCCCATCTACCAAGAAATGCAAAAGTCGGTGCAGGTGGCTAAGGAGCAATCCCAAGCCCACCCCAATCCCCTCGCCAAAACATCGGCATTTGCTCTACCTATCTGGCATCAGATTTGGTACTGTGCAGCCCGCCAATTTCGTATCGTCACTAGTGATTACAGCTTGTGGGCGGTGGAGCTCGCCACTATCGTCGTCCAAAGTCTGGTGTTGGGCACGTTGTTCCGAAACCAGAAGCGGGCGACTGATTCCCTGTTCATTTTCGCATCTGCCTTATTCTACTCGGTCCTGGTCCCAGCTCTGCAGTCCATGGCTGAATTTGGTAATGGATTTGCTCAGCGACCGCTCATCCTAAAGCAGAAACGATACCAGATATCTCGACCGATTGCATATGCGCTCGGCTTGGTTACCACGGACGTTGTGTGGAAGGTGGCGGCCATCTGCTACAATATTCCCTTATATTTCTTGACAGGGTTCCAACGGACGGCTGGCAATTTCTTCACCTGGTTCTTGATTATCTACATAGAGCATCTTGCCCTGTCGATGTTCTTTCGATCGGTGGCCATCTTCTCTCCCAATATGCATCGGGCTGTGCTTCCGGTGGGGATTTTCTTCAACATGTATGTCCTCTACACGGGGCTCTACGTGCCACCACCGCAGATGCAAGTATGGCTCGGATGGTTGAGGTATCTAAATGTAAGTGGAGACCGTATCATTGGGTTTGGACAAATTATGCTAACATGCGACAGCCCTTATATTATGCATTTGAGTCGGTGATGGTGAACGAATTTAGAGACCTGAGCTACCAGTGTAGTGCCTCAGATCTGGTCCCATCGGGGCTAGCATATACCGACATGGCCCATCAGGTCTGTGCGGTAGTGGGATCGCAACCTGGAGATCGTCTCCTGTCCGGGGCGTCGTACATTCATGCCCAGTACGGGTTCAAATCCTCCCACCTCTGGCGGAATGTAGGGATTAACGCGGCCCTATTTGTCTTCTTTGCCCTTTGCTCTGGGTAAGTCACCATGGGCTGAGGCTTTGTTTATGGAGAACTTTACAACTGACACTGGAATTTGAACAGGATCGGGATGGAGATGCTGAAAACTCCAGCGGGTCAACTAGCTACCGTGTTCTACAAAAAGGGCCCACGAGGAGTACGCCGTCGTGATAAAATGGATAGCGAAACAGGTCCAGACCGCGGAAATGAAAGTTTGGAGACATCGGCTGGCCAAATCAATGACGCCCATCAATTACAAGAACATCAGGACCCCGACAAGAGCCATAATCTTACATGGACCAATCTCTGTCTCGACATCAGAACTAAGGAAGGCGATCAACGTCTGCTAAACAATCTGAGCGGCTCGGTCAAGAGTGGTCAACTCAAGGCTCTGATGGGTGTCTCGGGTGCCGGGAAGACTACCCTCCTGAACGCACTCGCCGGTCGTTCCACCATAGGAAATCTCACAGGAACACTAGCGCTTAACGGCCAAGTGCTTCCCACGTTCTTCCGAAGTAGAATGGGATACGTGCAACAGCAGGATATTCATCTTCCCACTCAAACCGTGCGCGAGGCATTGCAAATGACGGCGCGACTTCGACGCCCAGAGTCCATCTCTGTGGCAGACAAGAATGCCTACGTCGAGAAGGTGATTCAGTGGTTGGGTATGGAACATATCGCAGATGCCCTGGTTGGTGTCCCAGGGGCGGGACTCAATCTCGAACAGCGGAAGAAAGTTAGTATTGGCGTGGAGATGGCATCGAAACCAGAAATCCTCTTCCTAGACGAACCGACCTCGGGTCTCGATGGCCAATCCGCCATGTTGATCGCTCGCTTGCTTCGTCGTCTCGCGGACTCGGGCCAAGCCATCCTGTGCACGATCCATCAACCGGCAGCTGAGCTCATCGACCAGTTTGACAAGTTGTATCTGCTAAGCCGCGGAGGCAACTTGGTCTATGACGGCCCTCTGGGAACACGCTGCCAGGAGGCAATCCAGTATTTTCACCCATGGAGTCGCCCCTGCGGCCCAGAGGAGAACCCGGCAGAGTATTTCCTGGCGGTTATTGGGGCTGGATCTCGCAACGACGCCCATATGGATTGGGCTGGTCTCTGGCGTGACAGCCAACAGGCCAAGGAGCGAGAGAAAACCGAACAAAGCTTGGTCCCCGCCGCTGACCACGCACCGCAGCTAGAGCAACAGTCAATGTACTCAGTACCGTTCCATGTGCAACTGTGGGTGGTTCTTCAACGAACATGGCTGTATTACTGGAGAGAACCGGATTATGTCACCTCGAAGCTCTGGATGAGTATTGGAAATTCCCTCCTCAACTCTCTAACGTACCTACAGTCCCCAAACACGGAGCGAGGGGCGTACAATCGGGTCTTTTCTGCCTTCATGTCACTCATTGTGGGCCCCCCACTAGGGCTGCAGGTGCAGCCGCGCTTTGTGACCTTGCGGGATATTTTTGTCCACCGGGAGCGAGAGAGTTTGACCTACCACTGGCTGGCATTTGTCTTATCCGCATTTATCGTGGAATTACCCTTCACATTTCTCAGTTCGTTGGTCTATTGGCTCCTGTGGTACTTCCCCGTTGGCTATTTCACCACCCCCTCGCGCGCAGGGTACAGTTTTCTTATGTACGAGCTCTTTGGTGTATTCGCCACCAGTCTGGCTCAGCTGTGCGCATCGCTGATGCCCAACATCGAGGCAGCCTTTGCCGCCAATGGATTCTTCTTCATGTTCTGTAATACCTTCGCGGGGACGCTTTCGCCAAAGCCCGCGACCCCCTCAGGTTGGCGTTGGTTTTACAACATCTCTCCCCTCTTCTACCTGGGTGAGGGCGTCACTGTGGATGTGTTGCAAGATATGCCTATACGGTGCAAGGAGTCGGAGGTTTCAATATTCTACGCAGCAAACGGTACAGGCTGTGGTCAGTATGCTCAGGATTTCCTGAAAACCGCGACGGGATATCTGCTGAATCCAGAAAGCACGACGGAGTGTCAATATTGCCGGTATCGCGACGGACAATCCTACGTAAGTAGTTCTGATCAGGACAGAGGAAGTCAAGGCGACGCATCTAGTCTGGAAACTAATCATTCAATAGTTTCAACAATATGGCTATGAATTTGCTCATCGGCATCGCAATATTGGCGTTTTCATCTGCTTTATTGCGTTCAATTTCACCATGGTTCTGGCAATGACCTATCTCACCAAAACGCGCCGTCATTGATGGAAGATGGACTCTATTCTGCTACAGCCTCGGGCTATAGAAGGGGACTTTGTTTCGGGTGTTGTTTTCTTGTTTGATAGTAGAAAAGGTAGTAAAGACATAGATCGATAGAGTAATCAACGGGCAAGCTTTGGGGTGTCAGTTGTGATTCCATAGTACGAGAGGCATTCGGTTTTCCTTTTCCGTCTCGTCGTTTGTATATCACGCTTTCAAGAACATACATATCGAGAATTAGATAGTCTGTTGAGCTCGCCTGACCTGTTTGACAGGACTGGCAGCTACACATAGCTTCCCCTTCCTCTTCTTCTTTTCCCCTTAGCAGTTAGCAGTCAGTTACAATACAGTCATATTGCCTGCTCTCTTTTCCTAGTATCTCGTCATAATCTTCTGAATTCTGCTCTGCGATGGGCCGCGGCTTGGTGCAACTATCCTGTCGATAGACCTGGGCAGTCACGGCACTGACAAATTCGCCCTGCACATTGAACCAACAGGTCTGAGACTGTGGAAAGATATTACCAAGCCATTTGCCATTGACAACCTCGTGGCTGCGATTTCGTGGGGGAACGGGCAGCGCGAACCACAAAGGGTCCAACGGGGGTTCGGCATAACGGATATTAGAACATTGGTAATACCGACCAGTTGACTAAGTATATCATCGAATTGATCATCAAATGGATTTCTAAGCCTTTCATTTTTCTCTGTGTACGAAACTCACGTGAAAGCGAATGGCTTGGTGCCGCTGATAACCCAGGTCCACAATCGGCAATTCGGCTGCTACAACAGTCCCCAATGTGCCCAGTAGCAGACAGGCCCAGTTGAAAATTTGCATTAGGGGTGAATTACGGAGTATAATGAACTGTCCCACGTTTCTTTTATTACAGTATTTATTGTGCATTTTTAGTCTAGTACAGTTATATATGCGTAGCATACAACATATGTCGATGCTAATGTCCTATGCAAAATTCTCTAACTAGAATAAAATATCAAGCGTGAGAGCTGGCTCAAAGGGGTTCCATATAAATTCGATTTACGAAGTGATCTCCAGGGCTGTTCGGCCTTTCTAAGGTTGTATTATAGCTAATGACCATCCATGGTTTCCGACCTTGAAAATCTTGGAAACGATTAGAAATTCTAGTGCCGATCCATGGATGCAGGTCCAGCCAGACCCACTTAGTTTAATTTTATAGGTGGGCCTATCTGGCCAATTCCGCAAATGATTGGGTGAGCTCGGGAATTCCCGAGGTCCCACTCGGATTCCTAAAGGAGATTCGGAGTTGGTCAATCAAAATGGTAAGCTACGATTGGTCAGATAGCCAACTGACAAAGATGAATGTCCCGAAGGAGAAATGCATTGTCACCAAAATGTTCTCTTCCAGCACTGCTAGCATTTAAATAACCACCCACAGTCGGGCAATATGGACATCAATACTTTCGCCAACATCCTCCAGCGAATATCTATATTTCTGCCTACCATCTCCACTTTATTACAACTCCATTGGGCAGGTGACTAGATAGCTGTATTCGTGGACCTTCAAACAGCTGACTAAGTACCGCTCGATTCGCTTCCCGCCATGAGTATAGACGCTTCGACGCCAAGTGAGAGCGTGCTCGAAAGCCAAACCCCGGATCACGTGGACGAATCAATCCCAATACAAGCTGGGGATACCGAGAAGGATGCAGCCCCGGCCCGGGAAATCGTAGGTTTCCGCTGGCTGCTTGTCTGTATTGCCGTTTTCTCCGCCAACCTGCTCTATGGCCTGGATAATACCATTGTTGCAGATATCCAGGCTCCCATCGCAGGTGACTTTAACGAGTACACGCGGCTGGGTTGGCTCGGCGTGGGTTTCACCTTGGGATCGGTGGTTTTCATTCTCCCGCTGGGCAAAGCTTATGCTATCTTCGATACGAAATGGCTCTTCCTTGGTTGTTTGACCATGTTTGCGGCTGGCAGTGCCCTCTGTGGCGCTGCACCTAGTATGAATGCCATCATTGTTGGGCGTGTGTGGGCGGGAGCCGGAGGAGCGGGCATGTATCTGGGGTAAGTTTTATCGTGACAGGCAGAACAGAAAAGGAGAGAGAGAGAGAGGGCTAACGATTATGACCTAGAAATCTGAATCTGATCACTATCCTGACCACCCCCACGGAGCAGCCCGTGTATGTTGGCCTGGTTGGATTGATCTACGGCACTGGCTGTATTCTGGGTCCCATCATTGGCGGTGCCTTTTCCGATAGTTCGGCCACATGGCGATGGGTACGTGGAATCCATTTCGCATTTCTCCGGCCGAGTATGCTAACTGAAGTGGACAGTCATTCTATCTCAATCTGGTCATATTTGGAGTCATGTCACCCATCTATGTATTCCTCTTGCCCTCCCTACCGCGCCCAGCAGGTGAAGGCCGCAGCTTCTTCAAGAAGCTTGTGGAGTTAGACTGGGTGGGCACCATCCTTTCCGCAGGAATGCACATCTCCATCATCTTGTTCATCGTATTTGGCGGTGTCGAATGGTCCTGGACGGATGGGCGGAATATCGCTCTGTACGTGGTGTCCGCCGTCTGCACTATTGCCTTTTTCGCGAGCCAGTATTTCTGCGTGGGAACCACCAAACAGGACCGATTGTTCCCCGGCGAGTTCTTACGAGACCCCACGATGATCCTCCTCTATGTCATCATGGCCTGTGGTGGTGCCGCCCTCTTTGTGGCAGTTTATTATATCCCTCTCTACTTCCAGTTCGTCCACGGCGACTCCGGTATAATGTCGGCAGTGCGTTTGCTTCCCTTCGTCTGCTTCTACGTGGCTACTATTCTCCTGTGCGGTTATGTCATGCCCAAGACCGGCTACTTTATCATCTGGTACCTGTTGAGCGGCGTCTTCATGCTCATTGGAGCTGTGTTGATGTACACTGTGAAATTGGATACCAGTCCTGCCAACGTCTACGGGTACTCCATCCTGATGGGGCTTGGAATGACCACCACGCAGGCCGCTTACGCAGTGGGTCCGGCCATTGTGACCCCCGACCGCGTGGCTGAGTGTCTCCAGTTCATGAACATCGGCCAGGGCCAGAGTCAGCTGCTGGGATTGGCCATCGCAAGTGCCATTTTCCAGACCAAGACCCTCAACGGGCTCACTTCTCTGTTAGCGGATAAGGGATATTCGCAGGCTGACATTCAAGGTGCCGTTGCCGGCGCCCAGAGTACTCTGATGGAGCGGCTGCCCCCGGCATTGAAGACGGCAGCGCTGAAGGTGATTGTGAGTTCGATCAGTGATGTCTACGTAATGGCGATTTCGGCGGGCGCTCTGTACGTGGTTGCCTCCTGCCTTCTGCCTCGGCGTCGGTTCTAGAATTGTTCCACGGTGAGGGGGGGCACCCATGGCAGATGGAATACTGGCTTTGGATCCGTCACTGGGGTGTATTTGGTAATGGGGTTTCTTTTCTTCTTGTCCTTTTCGACGGAGGTAAGCCTCTAGGTCTATGCTTGCCGAGGTCGCTTTTTTTGTTTATAAATCATAATTTATCCAACCAGTAGAGTCAAAATATCTTCCGGGGATAGGAGATAGGAGATAGTATAGAATAACGGCTGAGAAATTTCCACATTCCAAGGTTTCAGCAGCGATTGACCAAGAAAGCCCTATGTAATTATCCACCTTACAGGGTTTATAATCAACAGCAACGTTTGTTACTTTGACTTGGGGGTATAGTGATCTCCGAAACTCCGATTCCGTATCTTACCTAGTACCAATAAAGATAGATCAAAGATCAAATAACTATATTTAACTATATATAGTCCTTATCTCTCTATCCCCCCCACACCGCACTGACGTCGTAAAAACAAATTACTTCGCGCATCTATCAATTCTTCGGCAAAATACACACCATGGCCTCCTCGATTCCCAGCACCTACAAGCAGGCGGCCTTCAAGGAACAAGGCGCGAGCCTAACCCTAGAAGAGGTTACACTGAATCTCCCCAAGCGCGACGAGATTCTGGTCAAAGTCGAAGCCTGCGGCGTGTGTCATTCGGACCACTTTGCGCAAACGAATCTCATGGGAGGAGGATTGTGAGCCATCCCATCATGGAATACACGACGTTTTGCCTAATCTCCTGTCCTTATACAGTCCCCTCGTTCCCGGTCATGAGATCATCGGACGCGTGGCAGCCGTTGGGGAGGGCGAGACCGTTTGGAAGGAAGGAGATCGGATTGGAGGTGCATGGCACGGCGGACACGATGGTACGTATACTATTCATTCCCCGCCTTCCAAAGGGCTGGCTCCTTGACGGGACTCTACTGATGGGTGATGCACTGGACAGGTACCTGTGGGGCATGCAAGAAGGGCTTCTTCCAGATGTGCGATAATGCGCAGGCCAACGGCATTTCCCGAAATGGCGGCTGTATGTCTTTGCCCTTAATTACTTCTCTCCCTTCTCTCATAATGCACCACTCTTCTATTATTCCACTCGATGTGGAATAATATCTCAATGCTAACCTGACCTCTCCCGCCCCGGTAGATGCCGAATATTGTCTCATCCGTCGCGAAGCCGCCGTGCACATTCCCGACCATATCAATGCCGCCAAATACGCACCTATGCTCTGTGCCGGTGTCACCGTCTTTAACTCGATGCGCAAAATGAACATCCCCCCCGGTGAAGTGGTCGCCGTCCAGGGTCTGGGCGGACTCGGCCATCTTGCGCTCCAGTATGCGAACAAGTTTGGCTACCGTGTCGTGGCGCTCTCGCGAGACTCCAAAAAGGAGGAATTTGCACGGAAGTTGGGGGCGCATGAGTATATTGACACGAGTAAAGAGGATCCAGTCGCTGCTTTGCAGAAATTGGGTGGCGCTTCGCTGATCGTGTCTACGGCGCCTGTGCCGGAGATTATTAACCCGCTGATTAATGGCCTCGGTGTGATGGGGAGGTTGTTGATTCTGCCGAGTAAGCTTTTCCTGGGTGGTTTCAAGGCATTTGAACCTTTAGGCCTTTGGTTGGATGCTGACGAAAGTAGTTGTTGGTGGTATTGAGGTGCACACTGGCATGTTGGTAAGTGGGATTTTGCTATCTGAAAACCAGACACAACCCGAAAACGGAAGAGATGATCGGATTAGAATGATGAAATACTAACCACATTGCAGGTTGGAAAGGGCAAATCCATCTGGAGCTGGCCCAGCGGCCATGCCACTGATTCCGAGCAAGCCATCGCGTTTGCCGAGCTGCATGGCATCGATTGTCAGGTAAAGGAGTTCCCCTTGGAACAATGCAACGAAGCATTCGGTATGATATCTTCTTTCTTTGTTGGTTTACTCTCTCTGACTTGCTTTCCTATATTCTACAGAGGCTATGATGGAGGGAAGTGTGCGGTTCCGTGCCGTCATCACCATGTAGTAAGGAATGAGAAGGAATATTAGGGACAGATCCCATTATACGTGTCGTGTTGGTAGTATTTGCATAGGGTGGAGTGTGAAAGGTGGAAAGGTGTGAAATCTGCCTAGGATGGAGCGTGAAAGGTGTGAAGGCGTAATAGATTGAGTATTTACTGTTGGAAAAATACAGCCATTTTACCACTAGACCATAACAGAAACGTCTGTTCTTGTTTAGGGCCTAGGGGGGCCATATTCTATTCTGATATTTACTTCCACTTGGTATTTGAAGAAATGTACGCATAAGGGCCCCGATGATAAGGACTTACAAAGCGTGGACCGGGGCCTGGTAGGAACAGCGAAAGCCGAGGCATCCGCAACCCTCACGGCAATGACTCGAACTTTGGAGTCAACCACTGCTATTTGCCGGGCCCGTCGTGTATATAAAGGAGTCATGGAAGATGGTATCAAAGAAGGTGGCACCAAGGCCTGGTTGAGATCAGGCGCCATAGCAATGTTGCTGCAGGGAAGATGATCACCCCAAAGGAGTTTCGGAAGCATATTTCCTCTTTCGGAAGAGAACAGGGTGGTAAAAGTATTAAGCGCCCATAAACGAATATCACCACTTTGTAACGCACATGGATGATATACGTGCAGATTCCGTAAGCACACCCCCTAGGTAGTCCTCTCTCTTGTCGTTCCTTCGGAGTATTCCGTAACCCCCGCAAGACTCGGCACCGTTGATCCGCATTCAAAAGTCCTGGTCTTCATGATGATTGCTAATCAGGGTGACACGGTCGCTGCATGGAAGGGAAAGGGGAAGATCGCAGGTAGTCAGTCGCACGTGGCACGCCAGGGATCTATATTTGAGAAAGAAATGCCCACCAAGCGCTGATTTTTCAAAGACTATCCCAAGTTCCATGATGGCGAAAATCGATGTACACCACCACTTCTATCCTCCGGCCATGCGTCAAGGTCAGTCTCACGCGTGCTGGAACGGGAGCCCCATTGGTTGACCTTTAATAGCCCTGGATCGCGCGGGTGGTGATCCTTCGGGCTGGTACATTCCACCCTGGACGCTGGAGCTAGATCAAGACATGGCACGACGGCTGAAGGTGACCACCACCATTCTCTCCGTCACCGCACCGGGGCCAAGCATCGAGCCTGATCTTACTAAGGCAGCCGCCCTAGCGCGCAGCTGTAATGAATCTGCGGCCGCCATTCGGGACGCTCAGCCCCGCCAGTATGGCTTCTTCGCCTCAGTCCCCTCGCTATTCGATACAGCCGCTGTCTTGAAGGAAATTGACTACGCCTGCACCACTCTCCGTGCGGATGGAGTCACACTATTCACCCGCTACGGCGAGGGTCCCAATTACCTGGGACATGCAGCCTTCCGACCTATCTGGGCTGATCTCAGCCGCCGCGGTGCCGTGGTCTTCATACACCCAACCCATCCAGTCGATACGCAGCTCATCAACACCTGGCTACCGCAGCCCATGTTTGATTATCCGCATGAGACTGGCCGGGCCGCCATGGATCTGCTGACCAGTGGAATTTTGCAAGACTATCCCGGATGCAAGATCATCCTCTCCCACGCGGGCGGGACCTTGCCATACCTCATCCATCGGGCGGCTACCATGCTGCCCTTGATGCCACGTACGCTCGGTCTGTCGACTGAAGAGCTGGTGGAGTCTGCCCGGACCTTCTACTTTGACACGGCCATCTCATCAAACCCGGTCACGTTGAAGGCGCTGTTCGAGTTCGCTGCACCGGGTCATGTGCTCTTCGGCAGTGATTTCCCAAATGCGCCGCAGGACGCAATCCAACACTTCACGGACTTTTTGGAGGCGTATGAGCTGCCGGAAGGTACCAAGCGACAGGTACACAGCGGCACAGCTTTGGAGTTGTTTCCGCGGTTGAAGGGGATTATGGATAATGCAAAGTTCTGAAACAGGGCCAATTTTAGCTGTACACGAGAAGCTATTGGGCGAGTGTTGGGGCTGAGGCTGGTGAAACTATATTGCTAATAGCCTAATGATTATTTATAAAGCACATTACGGATCTAATAGTAGGTCCTCGCTCAATGGTCTGGCGCGTCGGAGTTTGGAGGAGACGAATGTTTTGTTTCCACAGTAGATATTTACAGGCGGCTGAGGTATATATGCGCAGGTGACGAGTTGAAGGCAGTTGAAGGCGAAATTACGAATTATTTTTTGCAGGCTTTTGAAGTCATGCTCTGTTAGCCCACGCGTACAATAATTTCTAGGTAGTTGATTGGCTAGTGAGGAGCTGATATCAACAATATCTGCGACTAAGTACATTATTACACTGCGGTCGTTCGAGCTATGAGATCATCGACGCATGATTGCAGGTGAGATACTGGCAAGGATTGTAGGTAAATTTGATTCGCAGTGCGTTCATATGAGATGCAACTTCAATGTACTCTTAAACCCACTCCCAGTTTCAGCTATGCGTCTTCGAAGGAAGGGACAAGTCCAGACAATATCCGTTGAAGTGAGCCGGCGATAGCAAGAGAAAAGTGTTGCCAGCCTTGACCATTGGAAAGTATTCGAATGGCTTCTTTCAACACACGGTGACCATTGTGTTTGCCATCCAAAAAGCCTATACCGGCAATATGGGGTCTTCTCATATCACCAGATTCCACCCATTGCATCCATACTGTCTCATTGAGGGACTCGTCATCAATTTTCAACGCTGGCCCCATTGCGCTATCTGGCTCTGTTGAGCTCTCAAATATTCTTCCAAAGTACCAAATATACAGAGTTGCGAAGAGCACATAAAGCGGATCACATGCTTCGAGCCATCTTTGGTTCCGAACTCTGCGGAATAGTTGTGCCGCATAGATCAATGTTCTTCGGGACATCTCAGGGTTGGATCGTAAGCGTTTTTTCAAATCCTCCAGGCTGGCTTCTGTATCCTTCTTGGATGCCATCCAGCCAGCAGACGTATATAGCAACCTATAGGGAACATGTTCTAAGATCCTGGATACAGAGTAAATCTTCTTCATGGCAGAGAAAACTCCGAGCGAGGAAGAGGTTTCATCGGGCCCTAGACGGTATTTGTGGAGCTTTCCAGCGACATTTGATAGCGCCTGGTTTGCAAGCATCTTAGTTCGGTGGGATTGAGCAGCGCATATAGCAGCAATTCCAGCATCTGACTCATTCGCGCTGACATCCGTGGTTGCTGCCTTCATAAGTTGGAAGAAACTCCGGTCTTTTGCGCATGCCGATATCATAGTAAACAAAGATGCCGAGCTTCCCAAGGTCCACGTTAGTTCCTTACTTGTGATCTGAGCACCAAGGACATCTAAAACACTGGGTGAATGTGGCGGAACTGATTATGTTAGTTGAACTATTTTGATGCGCGCGGGAATATTTCAAGAGAAAACTCACAAGGATCTGTTTGCATCAAGTTCAGTTGTTCAGAGACATTGGGACTTTGCCAGAGCTCATCGTCACATGGCAGCCACGCATGCAGCTCGGAAAGCGAGATTAAAGGAACGAGGTCGAAAAGATTCCAATATAAGTATTCAGTGTCTGTTTCAGCGTATGGATCAGCTTTCTGAATCGAGGATGCTGAGTGTGATCACAATGAACTTACACCAAGTAAAATAGACCACTCTGGCCCATGATTCCTGTATTACGAAACCAGAAGAGCTTTCCCTAACTGAACACGTTTGCGAAGGAGTCCACCCGCTATGCAGAATGGATCGGGTCATGAATGGACGACACATCGCCACGAGAAGACCGCGCAAATACTGTGCTTGAGCCAGCGTATGATGCCTTCCGTAGAATGACAAAGAGAATGTACATAAAATTGTTGCCTGAACCAATTGAAGATCATGTTGAGAGCAGCCCAGATTGATCTGTCAAATGTTTCAGATTTACATGCTGTCTAGGACGAGAGAAATGACGATCTGATGAGAGAACCTACATTGTCAAGCAAAGCACGTCGTAGGATCTCCAAGAGAGCAAGGCTGCACTGCCCCCGAGATGAGACCCTGGAGTACTGGGCGCCTATTGCAGCAACGGCGAGTAAGAGACAAGAGGACCGCTGTCGATGATGAAAGGTGCCTTGGTGCAGAAGGTGAAAGCCTGGATGGAAGTATTCAAAATACAGCTGCACAAAGACATTCATGATTTCACGCGGTGGAAAATTGCCGTTGGTTTCCGAAGAGAAGGCCGGAACTGACTTGTAATATAGCCTTGAGAGTGCATCATAATCATGCTCGGACACTTCTGGTACATGACAATAATCGTCTGAAATCAGTAGGTCAGTATCATCTAGGGAGAACTGAGGAAAGCCAGGAAAGGATAGCTCTGCTTGCGGACTCTGAACGCCTATAGGCGTCGAAGAGATTCTTTGACTGATGGGCTCATCCAAGAGTCTCTCGGGTGTACTCATAGTGCCACCGTGCTTCATCTGCCCTGGTGTTGATGCAATTGGATCTTCGAGGTAAAATCCCATATGGTCTTCCAAAGAGAGAGCAGCACGATCAGAGTGGAGCATCACATCGCTGGTATTTGTAGGGAGGATGTCGAAAGCCGAGACAAATGGGAATGCAAAATCTTCGGGCATACCGAACTCATATTGGTTTAGTGGGTCATTTCCCCCGACGATGGCCGTACGAGGGTCTTGGTGTAGTGAATGGAGGTGGCCAGATACAGCGCCATCCTCGATCTGAGAACGTTCTGGATACTCGTTTGGGAGTCCACCAGTGTTTCCCTTGGACGATTCAGGTGAGGGCTTGACAATGTGACAAGCTAGGCCTCGGTGATTGCAGCGATCGCATGGCACTGTTCCGTTGCAACGTTGCTTGGATCGGGTACATTCACTACAAGCTTTAAGACCCCGTTTGCTCAAGGCATTGTGCTGCTGCCCATGCACCACGATGTGTCGCTTCAAAGTGTCCCTATTAGTATCACATTAGTGAAGTACCGAAGATAGATATTCTGGCTATCGCACTGTCTTGAGAAGGATTTACCGCAATGGTGACACGGGAAAGGTCTTAATTGGAGGTGACAGCGAACATGGCGGGTAAGATGCTCTCTTCGCTGGAAAGTGACTCCACAGTGTTCACATCTGAATAGGAGTTGTTGCGGAGAGGCCGATTGCATTGTCATTGACTTTGGAATATGAATCTGGGCCGTTGTGATGATCAGGAATGATACAAGGATTGTGTAGGACAATCCATGGTATATGAAGCTGGGATGCAATATATATCGACAGGAGGTTTTAGGTGATGTAGATCATTTCCCGTTTGAGAAGGCTCGGAGATACGCGGTATCTCGGGCCCGAGATCCCGCTTAGTCAGGGCTCCGGAAGGGGCTGTTTCTATGCTTGATCTAAATGACTCGTCTTGACTGAGCCTTGATGAATGCATTGAACTATCCTAGGTAGTAATCTACTTATATTTTGCCCAAATGGTCATTCACATTAATTACTTCTGCAAGACAAGGTGAAAGTAGACCAGGCTCCTCGGAACTCTCTGTACGAGGTCGGCAACCTTTGAAAGTGACAGGACCATTAGCATTGAAAATCACTAACGCGGCTTGAATGTGACCTGAAGCCCAGGATCTCCATATTGCAGCGTGAATCGATCAGTTTTCTTCCCAATATCACTTTTTGATCGTAAACTCATCTTGAAGTTACGCAGGAGATAGGCCAGTGCGATGATGATCTCGGCAGGTGCAAGACTAAGAGAAAACGTTAACAAATCTTTTTTTGGGCGAATGAAATTGTATTGATACTCACTTTTGGCCGATGCACATCCTTGCACCCTTGGAAAGGGTACAGAAATACTGCTCCAGGCCCTTGCTCTGAGGTCCGATCCACCGGTCAGGTCGGAATTTGCGGGCATCCGGGCCCCATATCGAAGTAGCTGTGTGCATGGTGTAGGCAGAGATGGAGACAGTTGTACCCGGTGGAACTACCTTGCCATCAACAATGAAAGGCTCCGTGAGAGAATCTGGCACAACACGAGGAAGCCGACCTGGAACGGCCATGCCAACTCGGAGTGCTTCCTTAACAGTAGCATTCTGCGCAAGCCTGGTTAATACTTCGATTGCCCTGCGAGCATAATATCCTATGGGGTGTCCTACCAAGTATGCTGACTTTTCCAAAGCCTGAAGGGAAAGTTGTCCATTCTCGTCTGTCGGGAGTAAATCAACCTCCTCTAGCAATCGACGCTCAATTTCACTGTCGGTCAGAATGTGAATCAACCCAGTTGTCAAAGTAGATGCCGTAGTGTCGGCACCGGCAATCAGAATGTCCATCGCCTCGGTCACCTTTTCCTCGTCATTGACTGTCTCCAATGCTTCGAATACCACTGGATGGTCGGGTCTAGATTCGGACTTCTGCCAGTGACGCACGGAGTCTTCCGCGAACTTCAGATCTTGTTAGCTTAGAGCACGCTACTCATGTCCTGAGAAGAATGAATATGTACCTTCATAATGTCTAATAAATTTCCAATTTCCGGACTTAACTTGTATACCAGGGTCTGCGGAATGATGTTGATGAGCTTTCGAAGCCACGGCTGGTACTGCAGGTCGGGAATGCCTTTCGCAGCGGCGTCAAACCCCTCTAGGAACCATGAGCGGAAACCGTTCTGATCCTCTTCGATAAGGCCCCCGGCTCTTCCAAACGCAAGTTGCAGGATAACTTCAGTAGTCATTAACCTGACAGGAGGGCTTTTAGCAAAGAGCAAAAAGGATCATCATATATCTTACCTAAAAGCATCATTGACGTTGACAGGTCCATTTCCTGCCAGAAAATGGATCTTTTCAACAAGCATTTTGATTTTTTGTTGAATGACAGGCTCCATTTTAAATAATCCAACACGAGAAAAAAGCGGGTTAAGCATTCGCCGGCGCTCTTTGTGCAACAGAGGGTCACATTCGGCGAATACAGTATGTGGGGTGTTAAATCCATCGTAGAATGGAGCGTACTTGGGAAACGGGCTTGACTGGCTGTAGATAACTTTGTATAAGTTGACATCAGTAATGTGCAGCTCGTTAGGTCCGATTCGAAGGGCCTGGGTATCTAGTCAAGCAAGTTGCTCAATTAGTACTTAGTTACCTAAAATGAAGATCTTCGGACTCACTGTATTTTTCGTGCAGTTTTTCGAAGTTTTCTTCCTGGAAGTCGCTTTTCGTCATTTGATACAGCCATGTCTCTGATCGGCATGCCGCAACCGGGCCCCTGAATTTACAGAGGGGGTGAAGGTTTGCATTATAAAACGCAGTAATCTGTCGAAACGAAAGAAAGACAACAGGAAGGAGGCTGAAACCGAATACAAAGGTCATTCCCAGATCCTGCCGCGCCCAATCGCAGAGATTGCTTAGTAGCCCAGATTGCTGCATGCTGGATGAATTTGCTCCAATGTCCAATTGGTAACTATGAGAACAGCGTGTAGGAACAATCAGGACAGTTCCCTAGTTTTATACGGTGCGGTCTTCCTCAAAAGTAACATGGTGGATGTGAAAGTGGGTCTGGGGTTTTTGTTGCGTAAGGAAGGAAAGAACTTCGGTCTCATTCCTAGAGCAAGTAAGAAGTGAGCGATTAGCACCTTGCAACATTGAGCACCCATCGTGCAACACCTTAGTGATCGACCCCCGCCGATCCCGTCGGCCCCGTCGGCCCCATCGGCCCCATCGGCCCCATCGGATATTGCTACATGTACGTGTTGTTAATTGCACATTACCCTGGATTGGAATTATCCCGCTTCGCAATCGTGTTCTCTTTACATAAGAACGGAAGTTTCGGCAAAAGAGGTGGCCCATGGAACACTAAGGGATAAAAATGGGGCATTGTTACTAGTAATTCGGACAGCACCACCACAAATTTCGGGGTTGGTTTTGGCACGAAATTAATTTCTTGGGAAGCTTCGATTGGCAGGAGGTTTTGGATGGTATGGACACCGCAGCTGATTTCCTTCGTTTGAAGGTGCTGTCTAAAATAGCTTCATAGTTCAGCCTATGGTCTTACAGGCCTCCTACGACATGTATACGTTTAGTCCACATCCACTAGATACACGGAAAACGAGATACATCACCTCCATAACAGACATCACCACTTATTGCTACCGCGTACTCGAATAGTAACATTGCTCTAAGTTTTTCTCAATGATCCAATGTGAATGCTGCTTACTCCATACCGGGACACACAATTGAACAGCTCCCAGGCCAGCCTTGTCGATCTGTTTGGACGGAAACACTCCCTCTCTAGCTTACTAGGCAGGGCTGGAGAAGGGAGATTGGCGAAAGACTCTGCAATGCTCAGTTACCGTTACTTAGCACCTTCCCGAAGCCTGCACAACTCGGAAAGTGCTGCTGCCTGACGTGTTTTGCGTCTGCCAACCATTGGGGCGCTCTTTGACATTCGCTTTCGTCGATTTGATGCCAACATTTCTCTCCCCTTTTTTTTGTTCCTTCCAATCTCGGAAATTTGGAAGTTGGAAGATTGTCGGAGCTCATTTAATTCGATGCGGTCAAGCAAGTTGGATGAATTTTCATCTATCAACAGTGGAGAACAAAAGATTGGACCCATGGCTTCAACTGTCCCCCAATCAATTGGGCATCACCCACGCCCATAGAAACAATCCTCGGGCCGGAAGACAATTTCCAGGTCGTGGACGGCGTTGGTTTGTTCGATACCGAGATGTACATGTCCGGAATGCATGGCGGTCACGCCAAAAGCAAGACCTCATCATTCAAGCGATGTTTATTCCTAAAACGCATTGGAGCATTAATAGGAGTAAGTGGAAAGCACTGGCTTCACGGCTTGGCATCGCCTTATAGGGCTGATCACGACCTCGGGACCTCATGCCTTGACAAGTCCCGATTTGGTGCCTTGGCGCCAAGTGGTCAAGCCGCGAGTTTCAGTCCTCGTACCTTCGTATTAACATGTCGATCACCTTCTTATCTAAGTAATCCCCTAACCTAAATAGGTAAGTTCGGAGCACCACAGCACCAAAGTTATTTTTAGTGCTGCACCACAGGCCTACTTAAACCCAAATTTGTTGTATTTCCCCATGTTATTTGAACAGGGAGATTAAGGGGTTCCACTCAGGTCCATCTACCTCTCAAAAAGGGAATGAAGAAAAGAAAAAAAAAAGAAGTCATGACGAGAAAAGGGTCGGCACCTTATTCAGCCCTATCTATACATAGAAAATCCCACTAGTAGCAGGGGGTGCGCATCAGCAAGATGGTTGTGCAAAATACAGCAAAGTAGTATCGCGGTCTAAAGATACTAGTACACCTAGGCGCTTTGTTCACCGGGTCGCCAAGCCGTGGTAATTACTCCGTACTGGCAAGGGGTTGCTAGTAACAGGTAGAGTAAGGTCTGGACGTGGAGATGTGGAGGTTATTTGGATTATTACCTAATTATCTGGTGTCCCCAGCCCTTGAAGGCTGCGGCTAGTGTTTCGTATTCCAAGTCGGTGTTGCACCCGATGGGTTAGTCCCCATTTGGAGCCCGGTGGTGCACTTTCTTTGCATAGTGATGTCTCAGCTAGTGTTTGACAGCCCCTAGTGGCGCCCTAAGGATGTTTCGTCAAGGATATCTATACGACATACAATATAGATAGTATGGTAATTCCACCAATCGGTGAGGCACCTAATGCTTAGTGCACCTGTACGGCTGGTGAATGTTTCGGAAATCTTCCCACATAGCTCTAGCGCGTAATAACAATGGGAAATTGTATAGTTTGTTAGTCCGCGGAATCTGGAGAAAACCTGCTCCGGCTTCCCTCCGCCGCTTGACTGTTTCCAGCTGCCAATATAAATAGACCCTAGGTTTCCCTTGGTTAACAACTCGATATTGGTTCCCATCACTGTTGTGAATATCAAAACCATGAGGTATTTCGCTGATATTACACTCCCGGCGGTGCTATTTACAGCTATTGCCAATGCATTCGCCAATCCTGGCAGCTGCTCAGGGTCCTGCAACGTGCATGACCCTACCTTGATCCAACGCTCGTCTGACAAGCGATATTTCCGATTCTCCACTGGCAACAAGATATCATACGCGAGTGCGACCTCTATCAATGGTCCATGGACAAACATTGGCTCTATGTTGCCTGCTGGGTCCTCGATTGACCTTCCTGGTCGTGATGACCTTTGGGTAAGCCACACGAAATGCCTTGTTAGATCTATACTGATACAACTCTGCTTAGGCACCTGACGCTCAGCTCATCAATGATCTTTACCATATCTACTACACAGTTTCGACATTCGGGTCACAGGACTCGGCGATTGGAGTAGCCACTTCCCCGACCATGGAGCTGGGTTCCTGGACTGACCACGGAAGTACTGGAATCAGGTCCTCCTCTTCCAAAGACTACAATGCTATCGATGCCAACGTGTTCAATGATGGTGGCTCTTACTACATGAACTTCGGTTCTTTCTGGCGCGATATCTACCAAGCTCCTATGAACTCGGCTGCCACCAAGGCTGCATCGTCATCTTACAATGTAGCCTTTGACCCGTCGGGAACTCATGCGGTTGAGGGTGCCTACATGTATAAGCATGGCAGTTACTACTACCTCTTCTACTCTGCGGGGATATGCTGTGGCTTCGATACGTCTCGCCCTGCCAGCGGCGCAGAGTACAAGATCAAGGTCTGCCGATCTACATCGCCAACGAGCGGATTCGTATGTGTTTTATCCCCTTCTAGTGTAAATTCAGTCTAACAATATTTGTTCTAGGTGGACAAATCTGGTGTTGCCTGCACAAATGGAGGAGGTACAGTTGTGCTGGAAAGCCACGGCAACGTTTACGGGCCCGGAGGACAGTAAGTTTCCACCTCTTTGGTTCAGAATTTTCCTGAGATACGTTGCTTACTTTATTTAGGGGTGTCTTTACCGATTCCAGTCTTGGTCCTATCCTGTACTATCACTATGTGGACACAACTATCGGTTACGCCGATAACCAGAAGTTGTTCGGTTGGAACAAGATTGACTTTTCCAGTGGATGGCCAGTTGTTTGAATCAGGTGATGAAACATTGACACAGTGAGACATTGCTTACATGCAACTAGTCCGGCTTTTCCTTGTCCCTTCGTCCCCATGAAGCTAATTAGATAGCTTCATGGCAGTAGTTAGACTATAAATAGAGACAGTACTCTCCATTCTCCTACTCCTAATTAAATGACGCATACGCCTATGAATGTCGGACATCTGGACATTTTGCTATGGGGCGTCTACATTTATATAGTGAGAGATGAACATGACGAGTGTTGGGGCCGAGGCTTGTGAGTCTCCTGGGTCTACTCGTTCATGACATCAGAGCCTCGAAAAATGCGTTTGTTTGGGGGCTATTAAGAGCCCTAGTTTGGGATGTCAAATCCCTTCCCTTCAATGGTCAGCTAAGTCTACAAAATGAACAAGGAGAATGTTTCCCTAAGTGGAATATTAGCTGGGGCACACTCCGAGTGTTCTGCATAGCCCATTAATGGGGGCCCATCAAAGCCCATCAGAGGCCAATTTCTATACACAAACACAGTCTTAGCATACATAAATTAGCTGATTAATAGCTGTGTTTTACGTATATACCAACCTATATCTTCAGTATTATTATATTATCGTAGTAAGAAGTAGGAATTGAGTAGATTATACTGATTTTAGCATTATGATGGTAGATTTTATGCAAAACTTCATACAAAATCACCCCAAAAAGATCTAATTTAACCATGAATTCGTACCTAGGAGGGATTATGGAGTATCAGTATGCAGAGATATATATTATCTTACTACTTTCTCTACTCAATTGTAGTAATACTTATGGTACCTCTACTTACTATATAAAATCCTAGCAACAATAAGTACCTCTTATAAAAAAGTAAAGCTTTGTAAAAATCAATTTTGATTCTTGTTTATATCCTTTTATATCTTCTAACCCACCTTTCTTTCTATTAATATCTGCTTCCTCTCTCCTTGAATGGTGATTTCAATACCCAAAACAACCAGGGAAAGATGCATCAATTATGCAGCGATAAATTGGTATGTTTGTATTGTTTGGTTAATAATGGGGGCCCATTATGGGCCAATAGCCGATGGGCTCGAAGGATGGGGTGGGCTATGGGCTTTATGGGCTATGCAGGGGTCTACAACATACGCACTCCTATGCGTAACCGAGTTTCTTTGGTGATCGCAATCCCATTATGTACCTTGGCGTGAACCCCTCGCCTTCGATCTATAAGTCAGCATACCCCACACTCATCTCCAGAATCCAAGCGCCAAAAGATTGAACTTGGATAAATCTCATTGACTATGGAACCATCATTGCTATCCCTCCTGGTATTGTTACCAGTCATCCTGCTCGTGCGATATGCCTTCACCTACGGTCATCGGATTAGCACCATGCCCATCGGTGAGTATTTGTCTTCAAGATTGACTGAGAGTGGATTCGCTCATCTCCCGTAGGTCCACCTACTCTACCCTTTATTGGAAACATTCACCAGATCACCAAGAAGTACACCCATATCAAGTATGTACAATAACCTCCCCCTTTTCCTTTGAAGCAGACAAAAAATTCTCACCGCCATTTTCTTGCGGGGTTCAGATTCACCGAATGGGCCGCCCAGTATGGCGGGTTATACATGCTCAAGATCGGAAATGGCAATATGGCCGTCATCACCGATCGCCGACTAGTCAAAGATGTCCTCGATCGCAAGAGTGGCATCTACAGCCATCGGCCCCATTCTTTTGTCTCGCACGATCTCATCACCAAGGGCAATCACCTACTGGTCATGCATTATGGCGATCAGTGGCGCACCTTCCGACGACTGGTTCACCAGCACTTCATGGAGACGATGGTGGAAAGCCACCACACCAAAATCGTCAACGCCGAAGCTATACAGCTCGTGCGAGACTACATGATCGACCCGGAGCACCATATGGCCCATCCCAAGCGGTACAGTAACAGTATCACCAACTCGATCGGTATGTCTCTCCCATAATGGATTCACTGTGGGAACAACTCCTAAAACCCTATCACAGTATTCGGAATCCGCACGGCTAACCGGAATGGATCCAACATGCGACGACTTTATAAACTTATGGAAGAATGGTCAGAAGTCATGGAAACCGGCGCAACACCACCAGTAGACTTATTCCCATGGTTGAAACTGTTGCCACAATGGCTGTTTAACAACTATATCAACCGGGCCAAGTCCATCGGTGTGCAGATGGAGACCCTCTACGTCGGTATCTTGAATAAGGTGATCAAGCGTCGGGAAGAAGGCCACAACAATGGCACTTTTATGGACAAGGTCCTGGATAGCCAGGAGAAACATAATCTCCCCTGGCACCAACTGGCTTTTATCGGCGGTGTTCTGATGGAAGGCGGTTCGGACACTACCTCCAGTCTCACCCTAGCAATTGTGCAAGCGTTGATCCAGAACCCCGATGTCCAGCGAAAGGCGCATGCTGAGATTGATGCTGTGGTCGGCCACGACCGGTCGCCTGTTTGGGAGGACTTTGAGCGACTTCCTTACATTAATATGATTGTCAAGGAAGGTCACCGATGGAGGCCTATACTTCCACTCTGTTTTCCCCATGCACTAGGAGAGGGTGAGGCCATATTTTTCTTTTCCTTTAAATTATGATCGTTTTCTAACCTCTGTACCAGACGACTGGGTCGATGGCAAATTCCTCCCCAAGGGCACAACAGTCTTGGTCAACACCTGGGGAATGCACATGGATCCGTCCCAACCCGATGACCCAACCGCTTTCATCCCCGAGCGCTTTGCCAAGCATCCTCAATTGGCTCCAGACTATGTCCCGGGGACATGGGAGCGTCGCGATCACTACGGCTACGGGGTTGGGCGCCGGATCTGTCCTGGCATCCACCTCGCCGAGCGCAACATGTTCCTAGCCATTGCTAAGCTGCTGTGGGCATTTGACTTCCAGCCGGGAGAGGGTCCGGTGGATAGTGATCCGGTGAGTGGGTATCATAACGGCTTCCTGTACTGTGCCAAAGACTATTCTTGTCGACCTGTGGTACGCAACGAGATCATTCGGGCTACGATTGAGAGAGAATATGCCACTGCGACGACGGATGTGTTTTCTAGGTTCACTGAGGGATAGTTGATGGTCGGGACAGACGAATTGTAATCATTGATGGGGCTGCGGTTAGGGAAGGGAATGATCGAGTGTTGTTTTTCTGTTTCCTGGTTTCCTTTTCTTCTTTGTTCAAGTGCTCACTATACTCGACCTGGATTTGCAGTAGCATCGGTCTATTTCCTATCCGGGCAGTTTCTGTATGGCCATTTTTGGATGGACGATCATTGACATATGTGGGAACGTGTTGGATTTCTGGGCTTGCCATCGACCACCTGGGAATAAGTCCACAATTGCGAGAGCAAGAGCTTGGATTCTGCCCCTTGCCTTTGTATTAGAAGACTCACATCCCAATCTCAGAATATACGTTCTTATCTGGGTCTTTATATACAGTTCTGATGGACGGCATAGAGCAGGGAACAATCGCTGGATGCTGGTTTATCAAATCTCCTTCACTTTCGGCCTTGTTCCTTGATCCCATCTGTAATAGAAATCCGGCTTCAGCCACCAGACAACAAAAAGAGAAATGCCGTAAATTGCCCCCATAATCGCTGAACCAATCGAATTAGTGTCACTCATCACAGTTGTAATTAATAACAACCAGCCCAGGCTCAAGATCCAGTAGATGAGACAAATCCAATTCTTTTTCTTGCCTCGGAAAAACAAAGTCACATTGAGCCCAATGAATAAATAGAATGGTATACTCATCCCTACAGTCATGAAAATCCCCCCCGGGAGACCCATGGCTGTAATGATGGAATAACTGCGGCAACAAGCCGTTAGCAATCGAGGCACCGAAGCTCTTTCAAAGTGATAGTAACTGACCAGACAACCAAAAACGCAAACAGAAGACGCCACCAAGTTCTTCCACGTCCTAGCGCTTGCAGGAACGCTCGAATGATACTTCCAATGACAAGGGGTACAAGTATTGTGCCAACCATAAGCGGCATCGCAATTTCGAAGAAGTTTACCAAAGACCATGCTTGGTTGGCTCCGGAGTCCACGATCTTGGAATTGGAGATGGTGAATTTTTCCGGATTGGTTTCATCAACCCGGGTGACATTGCGCCACGATGGTTGAGTTTGCGTGACTTGGTCGAGATTCATACCCAGAAAGCTCTAGAATGGAAAATTAATTATAACGACAGAGTCAAGTGAGCTGCATCAAGAACTCACAGTCACAAATGCAAGTGGCAAGTACAGTGCGGCGAGAATTCCCAAGATTGTTGTACGACGTATTTGGACAAAATCTAATTGCTCGCGAATGCCTCGACATACACCAGGTATTCTTTGCAATGACGACACAAGTTCACCATGAAGGTAATCTAGATCATTCGTGGCCATTTCAAGCTCATGGATCAGGCTTGCCTCATCTTCAGTGCGAGGCCCTTGAATCATGTTAACTTGGTCGAGCAGCACCTGAAGGGTCCGTCGATTTTCTCGACTGCAATCTTTCGCGACATGGTGACAGTCTTCTAGGTGTCGAAGATATTGCATCTTGCTTCCAGATGGACGAAGCCGCCCTTCATAAACCTAAGCAAGTTAGTCTAAGCACGCACGGGCTTTGTTGTCATGGATGGTAGCGCTCACCATATAATTGATATCGTCGCATGCCTTGGTCAGAAAAGTGACGAGCTCATCAGTGGTCTTAGCACACACAAGTTGAGAGAGCCGCATTATATACGGAAGGCCGGAAACATCATGCTGTAAGACTTGGGGGAGAACGTCACGTCGTAAGTCCGTTAGGGTGTTGTGGGAGTTCACAACCACAATCGCCCGCCGAATCTGCTCGTATTGTATCGACGTTAAAATAACATCCAAGGTCTTTACTTGAGGATGTCTCCCATATGGCCGAAACACATAAACTGAAAGGTCCGTTGCGTAGTAGGGAGCATTAATCCATTTGAACGCAAGCTTCAATGGCACCTGGACGGAGCCTTCTATCTGCGGTATGTTACCTTTGCCTAGTTAGCACAGGAATCAGATGTTGCATGGGCCAGGTACTGTACGTTGAGATGGCAAATTTGGTTGCCATGCCGGAAGAGAAAGCGCCTTTGTACATAGGCTTTCTGTAATTTTCCTCACTGTTTCATCACTTAATCCCCATTGGCTTTGAAGAATTCGGATGACCATTTGGCTCGGCACGGAATAAGCTTGTTGAAACCGATCATGGCTGATAAGGAAGATTCTGTGAATGAATGAAAATGCATGGCCAAGATGCGTGGTGTCGGAGGTAACGAGGCAGATTTCCAACCCATTCTCGCTTTTCCCTGCAGAAGAGCGTAACTGATCGAAGCACGTAGACCATGTATCATATTTCTCAAATATAAGCTCGTCCATATCGGTCGCTTTATACGTGAAGGTTTGTTCAACTAGGCCTAGGCTAGGTCGTCGAGCGATTTTGCGGTAGTCTTTCTGAAGGGACTCGTCGCCAGGCATGGTCTCAAATGATATATTCGAATTTGTAGCCCGTCGGATCTAAGCATTTTGGTTATTATCATTATAAAACAGCCGGTTCGAGGGTAACAAGCTCACAGCAACTCGGGCATTAGCTGCTATTTTTCCAGCCAGTTTTTGGTTCTTTCGCCGAAAGAACCATCTTTGCGTTGGAGTAGACATGTCTTCCAAGTCGATATCTGTGTTCGAACGAGGCAAACTAATAGACTCTGTCATGGTGGGCGAATATTTGGGAGTAAACCACTCCAGCCGCACTTTGGTGAAAAGATGTGTCTTCCGTAGAGTCTACCCTGATCGCGTTGGACATGGGCCAGAATTGAAGGGTGACCTGGTAATCAAGGATATCCCGTAAGACCTATGTTGTAACTGTTTCGAGGAGGCTAGGTTATGTGTCCATACGATAAAAAGCAAATCACTCGCTGATCCCGACCGTAGCTGGACCTAGGGCGCCGATCACATCTATCTCTATTACTCCGTACTCTCACTTTGAATAGGGAAAGGGATTTTCAAACACGATTTCTCCTTTATGGGAACTATGATATATTGGCTTGCGATTTAAATACAAATTATTACACCGACACTTCATTTGAGATGCCGTCAAACTCCAGCCCTTCCTCTTGATCGGTGCGTTGAATCGTCATCAGATGCTCCCAATGCTCGGGATACTTTTGACTCGCCCATTTCTCCACCTCATCTTTCCAGTATTGGTACGGGATAGCGTTGTAGAACAACCCGATACTAGGACATATATTAGCGATCAGAACACAGAGAGCGAATGAATATGTACTCACGTATTGCTTGTAGGAGAAAGCCCAATCTCAGCTTCCATGTTGTTGATAGCCTCAACGGCCAGATCAAACTCGCATTGCGCTGCCAAGGCCTCCATGTACGCAGAATAGAGCGGGCGGTTCGCAGTGATCTCCAGCTTCTTGACCTTACCCATCATCTTGATAGCCTCCTGGGCACCATTGTGATGCTTCTCGCAGACCTTGAAGAAAATCGTAATAGTCTTGTGACAAGGCCCTTCCTCCGACTGAAGAATCTGTCGGAAAATTGCCATGCTCTTCTCGGGCATCTCGCATGCGGCATATGCCATCATCAGACCATTTAGGATTCTTGTGTTGAGATCCACTTCAAGATCCAGTTTCAACATGTTGTGCACGAGCTCCAGGTTGGTCCCATCTGCTGTGCGAGCCAGGCCCTGGAAACAGCGCGCATAAGTGTCTGCTTTGGGGCGTCGACCGGGTTCGTCGGCTTGACGCATATGTCCAAATACCAAGACGGCAAGATCACTGCGCTTCCGGTTGAAGAAGGAGGTCATGATCTTGGTGCGGACTGAGACCCACGTTTCGGGGAATGCGATCTTCAGAAGTTCGTATGCATTCCACACGTCTGTATCGGACTGGCTTTTATCCATAATGTACTCGGCGAGCGCGTCGCGCACCGGCATCTTCTGTTCATCGCTGTAGCTGCCTAGTCGTGGACGTAGTAACTCTGAAACAGCATCGAGGTCGTTGCGGTAAAGGAGCATGTGTGTCAATGCGGCAATGGTCGCAGATTCTAGACGCACGTTCTCTTGGAAAAGCGGGTCTAGGAGGGAGGATATTTGGTCGAACAAGACGTCCTTTTCCTCGGATCGACAGAGCATCGCGATGAGCTTGTTTGCAATTGGCAGGTTGTGACTTGTGAGGGAAGTCGGGTCAACCTTTTCTTCGACGATCTTCAAAGCCCCGTCGACATCGCCGGCCTGGATATGCGACTCCAATTCTAAGATATGAGTTTGGCTATCTGGGGTGAGACCCCACTGGCCTGCCAGCGCCATAAAATCAGAAGCCAACTGGGGGTTCTGTGTCGCATTTGCATACTGAATAAGGTTATTAACAAGGTCAATGTTGATGGAGCCCTTGAGTTGAGAATCCTTCGCAATCCATGCATGGACCTTTTGCGCAAGAGCAGAAGCATTGCTCCCCTTTGCTGCTTCCCAGAGCAAAATTATGCCAGCAGTGTCTTCGGTGGGCTCATGAGGGAGAGACTTGAAGATCTCCTCCGCCGCCTCTACCCGCGAATTCAAGAGGTAATATTTGATGAGAGCCTCTCTCGCAGCCATAGAGGGTTCTGAGTCACCGGCAATTGGGGAGTCGTAGACAGTTTGAGCCGCTTTCCACTGACCGTGGTCGACGAGAAATCTAACGATCTCTCCATGCGAGGCTTGGTCAAACTTGTTGCCGTGGTTTCCCCACTCATCAACAATCTTCCGCACCTGTCGCAGATCGTCCTTCATGGCAAATCCTTTCATAATTGTGAGCCAGGGTGACGGGACAGCCTTGCTCATTTGACCCCAAAACTTCAATAAGGTATGTCTAGCATCCTCCGGATTGCCATTCATAGCCAAGATATTGATATAGAGACCAAGGGCCGGCCGGCTAATCTTCCCCGGACCAAATCCGTGATCGAGGTTTAGTTCTTGATATGCGTATCGGGCAAGGTTCATGACAACCTCACGAGCCTGTGGGGCACAGCCAGACTCAGAGAGTACATCCAACACTTTTTCGAGGTTCTCAATCGAGAACACATTCTGCCAGTCTTCTTCCTCCATCTCGTTCTGTTGGGCCCTTAAATGTTTGAAGGTGACGATCAACGCGCGGGCTTGGAAATGACTGATGAGCATGGGTGTCTCAAGCCGCATTGTGAAAAAAGTTTGGAATGCCCTTGCAAGAATATCACTCGGAGGAGTTCTGCTTCTATCTTTGAGTGCCCTCATCAAGTCAGCCATTGGTTTCAGGCCCTTTTCAGAGGGCAAAGTAGATTGTGACCGCTCGGGGTCTGAGCTGAAGACAAAGAGGTTGCGTCGTGGTGTATAAGGGAGACTCGACATAGCAGGTCGTACACGGGCAGGAGTGATTGTATGCAATAGGCGATTTCGATGGCATTGGGAGAACCGAAGTGGTTCATTGTTGATAATTGCCCGGAAGACCCGTCTCGTGAGATGGGACTGCATTATGGATGATGTGGAGTGAGCTTATAGCTCAAATTAAACAAGAGGAATTGGATAGAAATGTGTAGTCCCAAGTTGACTCGCAATCCGCATGGAATTATGAAAAATGGGGGTTCGTGACGCGGAGAGACCTGGAAGCGGAAGAAGGCTTGGCAAAAAAAGATCTCATCTCCGCGTTGCCCGGTCTCCCTATCACCGTCTTCGAACATCTACAACTAATCAGGGATTGAAAGGTCAAGATGTCTTTGAACCTCTTTTCCTCGTCGTCATTGCTGCGCAATGCCGCGACCACAGCCAATGTTGGCCTGTCGCTCTGTCGCTGGAGCTCTACCGCTGCCATGAGCGCTTTCACTTCCCAGCGCGCCGCAAGCTCACAGTGTATGTGATGGACCCGATACACCCAGATAATCTATTTGTTGTCCCATTTGATGATATGGAACACATTTATTTGAGTGTGATCAGCGACTAATGTGTTGCGATAGCCTCCCAAGTGGTTCAACGGCGCCGTTTACCCAGTCGCCTGAAGTTCCTTGAGGACCAGAAGGCGCAAGGCGAGAGCCGAGCCCTTGAGAGATATCAAACCCGTGACTTCAAGGCTGGAGACGTCTACTCCCCTCACGATCTTAGCCCGGCCGAGATGAAGAAATGGGGAAAGCGCCAGAACCCTCAGACAGATGCTTTCGATGCATTGAACGTTAATCCTATGGATTTGTACAAGGTACGAAGTCCTCGAGCCAATGGCACCATTGTTTTGATGGAGTATATAT
The DNA here is from genome assembly GCA_028827225.1 of Penicillium sp. CMV-2018d. NCBI lineage: Eukaryota > Fungi > Ascomycota > Eurotiomycetes > Eurotiales > Aspergillaceae > Penicillium > Penicillium hesseltinei. Next base: position 1,341,707 of record JAPZBW010000003.1, read on the forward strand.
CATAATGAATAGCCACTGACTATTGGCTTTTTTGTTATTACAGAACTTCTCTGTCATGTCCGAATATATGACCAGCATGGGTCGTATCAAACCCCGATCCGTCACCGGTCTCCGACCTGTCAACCAGCGCAAAATTGCTAAGGCACTCCGGAGAGCCATCGGTATGGGTCTTATGCCTAGTGTTCACCGACACCCTGAAATCCTCGCAGCCGAGATGCGGGCACGTATGGAGGGCCCTGGAGGTTTCTAAGCCGAACATACAACTTTGGAGTCATTGTTTTGGGGTTTTCTAAACAGATTTGGGGAGATTTCCTTGTACAAGTACAGGCCGGTGCCTGGTGGAAGGGGCACGACTTAGTGTATTATTACTCTTAGCGCTATGCATTGATTTTATTGAGAGCTACGACTTTCACCTTCCTTTGTGCTAGGATATTTGGAGCTACCAGATATATTGTGTATGTGTTGACCATCATATTTATCTTTCCTGCATATTCTCAAAGGCTTGTTTTATGTAGACAAGGCGTGGCTGTGTTCCCCGCTATTGTGGCCCGGGTACGTCAGTCAATAAACAGTGGACTAGCGGACTTCCCTCTACTTTCTCCCAACTCCTCTGGTTGAGAGTGCAGACCTTAGCAATGTCACTTACGAATGGTGAGAACCTGACAGCCTCGTATTATCTTTTATTATCCTGACATATTCAAAGAGTCCATTTGGGCTCCTAGCCCCTCCACCACCCGCGGCCAGCCTACCCAGCTCTCTTCTGATTCTAAAGGCGAGCGACTGGCCTATGCAGTATGTGATTCCAAGAACCTCTACAATAGCACAGCCTCGTTCTGACACAAGCAATTATAGTCCAACAAATCCATCTTCCTGCGTTCAATCGATGACCCCGCAGTCGCTAGGCAGTACACCGAACACAAAGCGCAGACAACTGTCGCACGCTTCGCTCCCTCTGGTTTCTACGTTGCAAGTGGTGACGCTGCTGGAATAGTGAGAGTATGGGATTGTGTCGGCGAGGGAATCACCAAGGGTGAATACAGCATTGTTAATGGTCGAATCAACGATTTGGCCTGGGACGGCGACTCCCAGCGCATTATTGCCGTCGGCGACGGCAAGCAGAGATATGGACACTGTATTACCTGGGATAGTGGAAACACCGTTGGAGAGATCCACGGCCATACGCAACAGCTCAACACCGTGTCAATTAGGCAGCAGCGGCCTCTGCGTGCCGCCACTGCTGGTGACGACAGAAAGACAGTCTTCTACCACGGAGCGCCGTTCAAGTTCAACAACGGAATTGCCGATAAGCACTCAAACTACATCTACGGAGTTGGCTTTAGCCCTGATGGTTCGCACTTAGTCAGTGTTGGCGCAGACCGGAAGATCTGGCTCTACGACGGCAAGACTGGCGAGACCAAGGGTCAAATCGGCGAAGGAGAACACAATGGCAGTATCTTTGGTGTATCCTGGGCCAAGGACTCGCGAAAGTTCGTTACTGCGAGTGCGGACCGGACTGTCAAGATCTGGGATGTGGAAGCTGGCAAAGCAACACAGACTTGGACTTTGGGAGAAGAGGGTGCTATGGCTGTTCGCGACCACCAAGTTGGCGTGGTCTGGCCCCCAGGCAGAAGCGATAACCTGCTCATCAGTTTGTCTCTCAGCGGAGACTTGAACTACCTGGTCGAGGGAACCCCCGAACCCCGCCAGGTTGTCTCGGGTCACCAGAAGAGCATCACCTCCTTGGCACAGACTACTGTGGATAACAAGGAAACTTTATGGACAGGCAGCTTTGACGGAAGAGTCTGCAACTGGGATGTCGCTTCAGGTAAGGCTGAGGAGATCGAAGGAGATGCCCACCCCGGTTACGTCGCCGGGCTTGCAACCACATCAGAGGGAAGCGGTAGAATTTACAGTGTCGGCTGGGACGACACCCTCCGTTCTGTCGATGTCGCTGCCAAAACATACACTGGCAGCGCTTCCAAGCTCAATGGACAGCCGAAGGGCGTTGCGGCTGGTGACTCGACCGTGCTTGTTGGGGAAGCCGAAACCGTCGAGATTTTCCAGGATGGCAAGAAGACCGGAGAATACAAGACGGACTTTGCGGCTACAACTGTAGCCGCGCATGGTTCTCAGGCAGCCCTTGGAGGTGAGAATGGATCCGTTCAGATATGTGCCATCTCCAGCTCTCGGCTTTCTCCCCGGGCAGATATCAATGCCTCTCGCAATGCAATCTCTGCTCTTGCCTTCTCCCCTGACGCCTCACACTTGGCCGTGGGTGACTTGCGGGGACGTGTCTTGGTTTTCAAGGTTTCCGATGGCAGTCTGGTGACGGACCGCTGGACGGCGCATACTGCACGAATCACATCACTTGCCTGGAACGAGGCTGGCTCACACGTTGTGAGTGGATCGCTGGACACAAACATCTTCGTTTGGAGCTTGGCTAAGCCAGGCGACTGGCTTGAGCTACAGAATGCTCACAAGGAGGGTGTCCATGGCGTCGGATGGGTTGCAGGAGGATCCAAGATCATTTCAGCTGGTGCTGATGCAGCGGTGAAGGTGTGGAAAGTGGAAGGCTTGAAATAATTGTGAAATAGCTGTGGCGGTATTTTGCTGCGAAATTATAAAGATCGAGCTTGACCTTCTGAGTTAATCAAAGAATTTCGAAGCCAGTATGGACAATCAAATCTATTAATATCAAGTTGCCCAAGTTGTAGACAAAAGGCAAAAAGCAAGACAAAGAGGTGCGTGGCAATGGCAGATGGGGGTGGCCGTAATTGACTTCCAATCGTTGCCAACAAATTCACCTGCATAGCTCTCTGCACCTCCGCACAACCCTCTGACGTCTTCTTAAATAGCGGAGAAAGGGCGAGTCATCGAACATGTGCCATGGGGCTTGTACAACGCCCTGAGTCCACGCGAATTACGTGAAACCTGAAAGATGCCGTCTGGAACTCCCAGCAGCTCCCGCCGTTCGCGCCCAACGGTATGTACTCTCGCATCTTCTGACTTGAGAGATACTAATTGTCGGTGAAGCTCCGCCAGGCTACATTCGTTCTCCCGAAAACAGGCCAGCGCCTGAAAGGCCTCGTTAACCTTCGAAATTCCACCCCTATCTCCGACGACACTGAGGAAAGGCGCGGGCTGCTCACAAACGAGATCCAACATTATGAGGGGTACCTCGACGCGCTCACGCGCCGTATACATGAACAATGGACGCAGACAAATCAGTTCTTTAGGTCAGAACCGGGAATCGGCGTCTTGAAGTACAGTCTTGCGTATCTCGTCGGATCTCTCGCAACTTTTATCCCCGCGATCTCGGCCATGCTGGGTCATCAGGATGGGAAACACATGGTGGCTACAGTCACAGTCTACTTCCACCCTGCCAGATCTCAGGGTGCGATGTTCAAGGCCTTGATTTGCGCGTTCCTAGCGTTCTGCTATTCTACCTTCTTGACTATTACCAGCATGTTCGTGGAGATGTTTTTCCAGGACACATTGGAATTGCCTGCCCTTGGCCACGCGATGGTTCTGATAGTATTTTGTGGCGGTGGCCTTGGCTTTGTCGGCTGGACCAAGCAACGACTGGGAGATCCTCTAGTGAACGTTGCCTGTTCACTCACTGCACTGTCAACAATTACCCTTTTGACCAAGGAGGGTTCTGTGCAAAGCGGCGACTTGTCTCTTTCCAAGATCTTCCAAGTCTTGAAGATGGTCCTGATGGGCGTATTCGCGGTCATAGTTATATCCTTTTTCGTCTTCCCCATATCTGCGCGTAAAAAGCTACGCTCGAACCTCGTCACGGTGACTGATACATTAGCTCTTATGATGGCACTTATCACGGAAAGCTTCTTGAGCGGGACTGAGGATGTCCTTGTATCGGCCGAATTCCTTGATGCAGAGGCGAGGCACCGCAAGGCCTATAGCCAGCTGGACACGCTCGTCCGAGAAGCTAAACTTGAGCACTATGTGGCAGGCACCGAAAAAGAGTACAGGCTCGAAAAGAACCTCGTCCGCTGGGTGCAAGATATCACCCATAACATGGGAGGACTGCGTAATGCAGCTTCTCTCCAGTTCAGTTTGATTCGTGAGACTATCGCGCGTGAGTCTGCCACTCCGGAAGATCAGCAGTCTAGCTCGGCTCATGTGGACTATTTCACGCCCCTCGAGCGATCCTGGTCATTCCCCGATGGGTCATTTCTGGAGCCTATTGTTGAGCGACCAGAGGAGGAATTATCTCCAGGCGGTTCCCACCATCTTGGAAGTGCTGAATCAACACCCAGACCCGCACTTCTTCCAGCAGATGTCTTCACTATATTCATCTCTCATCTAGGTCCTGCAATGGTAAGTTGGAACTCGATAAGTATTTAGTACGTTCAAGACTGACTGGAAGCAGCGATCATTGGCATTTACGTTGAAAGAAATCTTCAAGGAGATTCCATTTGGGCCAGCGCCGAACTACAAAGTCTCAGTGAATGGTCGATTGCGAATCAGTCTTGACCGGGCGCTTGATCTTTACAAAGAATCGCGCGAGAAGACACTCGCAGCGTTGTATCAACAAAAGGAGACCATGAAATTGAAGACACGCGAAGCTGAAGCCGATCTTGAGGAAGTCTCAGCCAGCTGTGGCCATTTCAGCTTTTCCCTTCTCGAATTTGGCGAGCAGCTCCGAGAGATGCTTTCCATTTTAGATGAGCTGCAATTGGAAGTCGAAGAGCGGCCTAATGGGCGAACCTGGTCATGGCTCAAAGTCTGGCGGTGGTCGAAAAATACGGAGACCACTAAAATAGCCTCTTCTGATGCTGGTACGTATACCTCCACATACCAGTCGTGGAGACATGGATATGATGCTAACTACCTAAAGAAGCAGTTTTTAGACCTTCCAATTCACCCGCTACTGAGCACCTCCATGGACATGCTAGGCATGCATCAGACGGCTTGATTGCACATAATACACTCCCTGTCAATGTTCAAACACAAAAAGGCCCCTCAGTACATGATACAACAAAACAAAGACTTGGTTACCGTTTATGGAAATGTCTTGGGTTCCTCCGGCGAGATGATACAAAATACGCGATCAAGGTTGGGGCAGGAGCTGCAATCTACGCCCTGCCTGCTTTCCTTCCTTCAACTCGTCCGTTCTATGGACGTTGGCGGGGAGAATGGGGTCTCTTGTCCTACATGCTGGTTTGCTCAATGACAATCGGGGCCTCGAACACGACAGGGTATGCCCGGTTTCTTGGTACTTGTTTGGGGGCAGTCGCTGCTATCCTAGCATGGAACATCACCGCTGGAAACGTATTTGCTCTTGCGTTCTTGGGATGGATAATGGCGGTCTGGACTGGATACATCACTATTGTTCGTGGGAATGGGCCCATGGGCCGGTTTATCATGCTCACGTACAACCTCTCCGTGCTATACGGCTATTCCCTCTCTCAGAAGGCGGCAAATTTGGACGAAGACGAAGGTGGTTCTAATCCAATAATGACCGAAATTGCACTTCATCGAGTTGTTGCTGTGTTGTCTGGATGCATTTGGGGAATCATCATCACTCGAATGATCTGGCCCATCAGCGCAAGAAGTAGGCTCAAGGGGAGCCTAAGTCTTATCTGGCTGCACCTTAGTCTTGTCTGGAAACGCGATCCCCTATCCATTATGGCTAAAGGTGAAAGGTCTGTTTTATACATGACCCCCCGAGAGAAGCTTGAGATTGAAAGATTTTTGTCTCGGTTGGAGAGTCTTCAAACTGCGGCGCGCTCCGAATTTGAATTGAAGAGTGCATTCCCTGAAGCCTCATATGCCAACATTGTTCGCCGTACACGCAGCATGGTGAATTCTTTCCATACTATGAACATCGAGCTGATGAAGAATGATGTGGCCACTGAAGGTGAAATCAGCCTTCTTCAATACACAAAATTAGAACGGCAGCAGCTATCTGCTCGCGTGAGCCATCTATTATCAGGTCAGTCCTCTTGTAACTACCCTTCACTTGATTCAGTGCTGACTATTTTCCAGTGATTGCTTCATCAATGAAACTCGAGTACCCTTTGAGTGATGTGCTTCCTAGCATTGAGCATGCCCGAGACCGCTTGCTTGCTCGCATCTATCGCTATCGCTTGGATCGTGAAGCATCTCAACAAACCACAGATGAGGATTGTGCTTTGCTTTATGCCTATAGTGAGTATTTCTTTGGTTTCTGGTTATATCCAGTACAATATACTGACCCTTGTACTTCTAGTTTTGGTGACGGGCCAACTATCGAATGAGATCACGGAGATCATTGCGGAGATTGGACAACTTTTTGGAGTATTAAGTGAAGATGTAGTGCAGCTAGCTTGAAAATCTAGCTAATCAATTTGAAAAGCATCTAAAATTCCAATGTAGAGAAATATATGTAGACATTCAAGGCAATGCTGCTAAGTTTGGCGCACATCGATGTATCCGTTTCTGGCGTCTGGCGGGGAACCGTAAGTCGGAACCTCCCCTTCCACCCAAACCCATCGCCATCTCTTTCACTCCATCAATTTTCATCTTCAATTCATCAGGTTCTCTTATGACAACATCCTCTCTTCCTCTATTTCTAGTTTGAACACTAGAATCCTCCTTGATGAAGGCGTAGGTGCCAATATTCCCTGCCCTTCGGCGTCGCCCGTCGCGCTCTCGCGATTTCAGCAACCATGCAGATTGATCCGGCGGCTTTGAGTCGCAGTGACTCTATCTCAAATCCAAAGGGCGCCGTTCCCAACGGCTCAGTATCCGCAAAGACCTCCAGAGCTCTGATATCGGTGCCGCGGCTAGAGCTCGAGCATGCCTACACGGACCTGAAGGCCGCCATCGGAGACAAGTGGGCCGAGTATAAAGAGTCCACCGCTCTGTTCTTACTAGGTATGTCATGATGCGCAATAATTTCTTCGGAGAGCGATTGCTTGAGCTCCGCGCAGACTGCTCCCTTCCCTCCTACGCGTTGGCCTCGGTTCGATCACCTCCTGACCACTTGTTTTCCGATAGGACATTATAACCAGAGTGAATACTCATCACGAGTCGACTACTTCCTGTGCGCCGATCCTAAAAACGAACATCTACATAACAACTTCGTATGCGCGCTCATCGGAAACCTCACGCGAGACCTCCCCGATCATGGCGTCGCAAACTGGGTATCGGCCAATGATAAACCATCAACGGTGTCGAAACCCGTCTCCGGAGATGCTGCGGAGCAAAGATTGAAGACGGAGGTTATGAAATTACCTCCGAGGGACCGTCGGCGCATAAAGGGAATCCCAGAAGTATGTAGTCGCAAAGATGACGAATACCTCCACCCCAGAACCGACAGCTAATGATAACCAGCGAGATCCCAATGAGACGGTACCCACAGAGCTCGAAGAAAGCCATCTAGCTAAGCAATTCAAATTACCCAGCCAGGTTCCCGCAAGTGCAGGCGGGCTGAACAAAACTAGTAAGGCGAAACCCTTCGCGTCGAACTCGAGATATCCTCTCCGTTCCCGTGGTCCCCTATCAGGAAACAATCCCTAACCATCCTCCTCCATTACAGACTGGGAACTGGAAATCCGAAAACGTTACGCCCAGCCCCTCGCCGCAGAAACAGGCGAATTCCCCGATGCCGAATCTATCCATGCCCGCATGGTCCCCATATGTTACGAGGAATCTCTACCCAGCGGTGCTGGGCTCCCATGCGCTGAGTTCATGGCAATTGCGACGGAAACTTTCGTGAAGGAAGTTTTGTCCGCGGTATTCTCGCGCACCCGTTCGAATGGCCCGTCCGGTACAATCAATAACATGATGATGCGTCAATACCGACACCAACTGGAAGTCGAAGAGCTCGCATACACACGTGGAGAAATTGCGAAGGATGCCGCCACAGGTCTACTCCCCGTTGAAGCTAGAGAGGCCAACATTCGAAAACCATTGGGTGTTAGAGACCTGCGGTTAACTTTGGAGCTGGGTGGTGGTGTCCTCGGCCACATGCCACTCATTGTAGACCAGATCATGAATGGGTACTTCGAAGACGAACTCGAGACTGAAAGACACGAGCGGTTGGAGAATGGCGTTGGGGAGCCGCATCAGGAAGTCAAACCCGAAGACGAGATGGACTTGGACGAAGATGAAGACGAAGACGGTTCTCTGCTAGACTGGGAAGGCGGCACGCTTGGTGATCGAGATCAGTTGAGCTCTTTACTCGACGAGTGTCTGTCCATGGCCGCATGAGAATTTTATACCCCCGTTGTCTTTTTTTCCCACGTTTCATACATGCCACATTACATGCTTTTTCTGCTCTTTTTTTGGTTCTACTCACGGTTTTGGATGGTGGCTCACGGCGTCTGGGTACTACCAAGGGAGGCTGTCACAAATAGTGACGCCAAATGATTTGCATACGGATTTGGAGTTTGAAGATATTGTCTTATCCGTTCTCGATCGCCTCTGCCTTGTCCCCTATCCTTCTCCCCATTATGGTCATGTACAGTATCACTTCTTAAGGGGCAAGGCGAAGCGGTCGACATTTGGAGGATAAAGGAAAGCTCAGAAAAAACAAAGAGACTAAAAAGCTGAATAGCCATAACCCCTTTTTGGAAGATGAGGTCAAGCTCGTTCGATACCCATGAATTCTACTTTACAACTTGGTTATCTTGGGAAGTTATTACATAGTTTCATATTAAGACACTGGATTTTTTTTTTTAGACACAAGACAAACAGAGACAAATCCCTGTCAAAGATTGAATTCCATGGGCGGTTTGCCCCCGAAACGCCTGTAGATTACACAGCCACAAAGAACACCATGCCAGCTAACTAGCTGATTGTATTTGCGACGAGCTTCAAAATCTCCTCGGTAGTCTTGTAGGCATTGGCCGGGTCCTTCGCGATGGACTGCCAGATTTCACCATGCTTGGGTTCCATCGAGATGCACTTCGACACGACATCTGCTCGTTTTTCCTGTAACATATAGATATTAGCGGGGTATTCAATGATAACACAGAGCCCAAGGAATGAATGAAAAGGGGGGAGAGATGGGGATAACTAACCTCGGTGCCATGCTGCATAAGGAACTTGTAATACCAAGCCCAGCCATCACCGTAATCACTGTCCAAGACGATCGCCTTCTCAAACCAGGTCATGGCCTTCTCCAGCCGACGCTCGCCCCAGAAGATACGGGCAGCAGTGACGAACAGAATCGGGTCTTTCTCGACCTTCTTGATGGCCTCCAGACTGCGTGCCTTGCGCTGAGAGCGAGGCTCGAGATACCAGATACTTTCGCTCCACAGAAGTCCCGATAATGGGACTTCCTGGATCGCGCGCGCCATGAGGACCTTGGCCTGGGAGATATTGTTGGCGCGACGTTCAACGCGCACACTTTCAGTCCAGAGCTCTCCGCTCTTGGGAACGGCCAAACGAGCTCGGTCGAGGACAGATCGAGCCCGGACGACGGCGCCCGCTTTTTCTTCCAGTCGTGAGGCAAGTAGCCACAGCGCAACAGACTTGGGGCAGGCTCGGGTGCCTGTTCCGTATGCCTCGCGCGCCTGCGGGAACTTGTTCTGCGCTTCGTAGATTTGGCCCTTGATCATCCAGAGCTTGTCGGCCTTCGGGAAGAGTTGTAGGCCTTGGTTGACTAGGTCCAGAGCGTCGTCGATGTTGCCGAGCTGCCGCTCGAAAGTGACGCTCTTGGTCCACACACGATCTGTGCCGGCTTCACGGCGGGCGGTGGCCAGAAGGTCTCTGGCTTGGTCGGTCTTTTTGGCGTCGGCCTCGAGCTTGACAGCAGCCAGCCAGATATCTTCGTTGTTGGGGTTTTGGTTGAAGGCACGACCGAGGACTCGTCGAGCATCGTCAATATCTCCAGACTGCCATTTCTCCTTGGCAAGGAGGAGCCAGAGCTCCTCGCTCTGGGGGCACGCTTCGACTGCCTTCTCCAGAACCTGCCAGAGAGCTTCTTTGGTGCCGTGGTTGCGCTCCAGGTCCGCTGCTGCGAGCCAGATTGATCGGCGGTTCACAAAGACACGCAGGGCGTACGCATAGATTGCCCGGGCAGTTTCGTAGTTACCACGAGCAATACTGGCCTTGGCATCGTCCATCCAGATATCTTTTCGGTCATCATCCTCATCCAGGCCCCATCCGAGAGTCTCTTGGATGATGCTGCCACATGTAAGCACAGCGCCTTCACTTTCGCATTTCTCGGCTTCGGTGATCCATTCCTCTCTCTTCAGCATGGCGTTCTCTCGGGCTAGAGACTGAATAGCACGCTTCATGACATTGACCTTAGCGAATGTACCCATCTGCTCCTGGAGTCGAGCCGCAGCAATCCAGATTTCATAGCTAGTAGGAACGGCCTTGCGAGCAGCGTTCAAGACTTTTTGTGCATTTTCGGGGGTTTCAAGGCGAGCAAGGGCAAGCCACAACTCGACTGACAGAGGAATGATTTCAACGGCCTTTGCCAACAGCAAGCGCGCATCGGCGGGATCGTCTTCCAGATTAACAGCTTCCTTCCAAATCTGCACCGATTGGGGAATGTGTAAAATAGCTTGTCGAAGAACATTCTTCTTGGCACGGGTGTCCGTTTCTAATCTCATAGCCTCAGTCCACAATCGTGTGGAACGGTCATTGTTCCTGATAGCATTCGCTGCAATGACCTTTGCGTTGTGGCCTTCATTGAGTCGAATGTTTTCTAGCCATGCATCTTCACTTTTGGGGCAGAGGTCACACCCTTTGGCGATAAGAGTCCTAGCGGCGACAATCCGGCCAGCGAGCTCCTCCAGACGAGCTAGGGCAATCCAACCAGGAGCATGCTTAGGATTGGTCTTGGTGACGGATTCTAGTAGGGTACGAACTCGCTTGATATCGCCCACCTCAACTTCACCAGCCTTGGCTTCGGATTGTGTCAAGCTGGTGAGGTAACCCTTGGGGTCGATATTCGTAGCAGTTCCGGATTTATCACCGGCTGACCCTAGCGCAGCCTGGTCAAGTCGGACCTTCAGCACTTTATCACGCGCCGCACCGATATCTGCGAAGTTCATCATGGTGCTGTCCGCGCTTTCTCCTTGGTCGACAGCCGTTTCCGTGCCATCTTCGGCGATCGTCGTGCCATATTGAGCTGAGTCTCTCGCACCAGCAATCACACTGTCGGGGACGGCGTAGTGGCGCTGTCGGGCATTCTGTTTATCTCGTCGATTCTTGCCCGTCAAATCTCCAACTTCCGGGAGGTTGGCCCATTCTTCTTCGGATACCGAGGCGAGTGTGCGTTTCAGATCGGCAAATTGGTGTTGGATCTTTGGGTTATTTCGTTCGTATTCTTCTTGTTCGGCTTTCTCTCGAGCTTCCCTGTAGGTGGCGAGCGATTCAAGTCGGTACTCTGTCCAAACAACCGGGGCTAACCCGATAAACAAATGGTTTCGAAGGGGGGATGGGAGGGATATGACTAACCTGCGAGCTCTCCGACGCTTGTCCATCTTCTCGTCTACCTCTTGGTAAATGCGGTCTGCCTCATCGTCTTCTTTGTCGAACTGTCCGTATGCGAACAGTCCGACCTCGTTGTCGGGATCCTGGAATCGTTCATCTTCCTCTTCCTTATCTTCTTCTTTGCCACCTTTCTCGCGGGTAGTGGCACCGTAAGCAGTGGGTGCAGCAGCTCCGAGAAGCTGAGCTCTCTTGGTTAGAGCAGCTTGGATCTGTTCGGGCGTAGGTCCTTCACGGGCCGGGCCAAGATCGGAGCGAGTGGTGAAACCTGTCGCACCACGACCTAGACCAGCGACGTAGTTTTCAGGCGCTGCCTGGCTTAGAAAATCCTTTCGTCCAGACGCCATCTCGGGCTCAACGCTACTCGAACTACTACTCAAAGGACTTGACGACATGACGGCGCGGGAAGGGTAAGGCGGGCACGGGCTCGGGGAAATGTAATTCCGGCCGGCAATCTTATCGTAAAAAAAAGTTCCCGCCCGCTTGGTCGACGCGCGGGTTTTCCCTCTGGTTTCTTTGGATAATTGTTCGAATTCCAGAGGCTCATTACTCCAATATGCCCAAAGTTAACAAGCCGAAGCGCAATAGTGCCGCTTCACAGGGTCTGTCAGATGCTGCTGCCAAGACAAAAGCCGCTCACAGCATCTTTAAGATGAACACTGATATTGGCCAGCACGTTCTGAAGAACCCCGGTATTGCTGGTAGGGACTAAGGTTCACTGCATTATATCTACTTCGGCTAATAGATTGGGATTCTAGCTGCAATTGTGGAAAAGGCCGAGCTGAAGCAAAGCGATGTGAGTTAACAAAAGGCATTGATCGGCTTAACAAACACTAATAGTGTAAATCAACAGATCGTCCTAGAAATTGGTCCCGGTACTGGTAACCTGACAGCCAAGATTTTGGAAAAGGCAAAGAAGTGCATTGCCGTGGAATTGGATCCTCGTATGGCTGCAGAAGTCACCAAGCGCTTCCAGTCCACTCCATACCAAAAGCGCTTAGAGGTCATTCTTGGTGATGTGATGAAGACGGAGCTCCCATACTTCGATGTCTGCATCAGTAATACTCCCTACCAGGTACATACAACCCCAGATCTTCTCCAAAGCTTCTTTCCGAGTCTAACGAAGTCAAGATCTCTTCTCCTCTTACATTCAAGCTCCTCGCTACATCTCCGGCGCCTCGTTCCTGCGTACTCATGTAAGTCCCCACCATCAAGGCTAGAAGCTTTCAGAAACGTTCTATGTAATGGAAAGCTTACATGTTAACCTCCCATACAGGTTCCAACGTGAATTCGCTCTGCGTTTATTCGCCAAGCCCGGCGACAAACTTTACAGTCGACTTTCAGTCAATGCTCAAATGTGGGCCAAGATTGATCATATCATGAAGGTTGGCAAGAACAACTTCAAGCCACCGCCGCAGGTCGAATCAAGCGTTATTCGAATGGTCCCCAAGAACCCACGGCCACAGATCAACTACGAGGAGTGGGATGGTCTTTTGCGAATTGTTTTCGTACGTAAGAACAAGACTCTCCGGTCCAGTTTCATTGGTACGACAAGCATCATGGAATTGCTAGAGGCAAACTATCGGACATGGTGTGCGCAACATGACATTCCTGTGGAGGATGGCCCAGTTGAAGTCGCCAATGACGACGCCATGGCAATTGACATGGGCGAGGAGCAGGAAGAGGAAGAGGCTGTCGAGGAACCAGCCGACGAGGTCATGGAGATGGACGATGATGATGTTCCTGATTTCTTCAAAGAGACCACAAATGCCCGCCTCGAGGCAGCACTCAAAAATGGAGCTTCGCGCAAGAAGCGTGGCAAGGTTGCAGAGCTAGTTCGTGAGAAGGTGCGCCAGGTCCTGGAGGAGGACACTGGACTCGGGGATAGGCGCGCGAGAATGTGTGATGAGAATGATTTCTTGAAGCTGCTGTGGGCATTCAACCAAAAGGGCATCCATTTCAACTGAGCGGGAAAAACCATGTCTGCCCAGGGGGGAAAGTATCCGAAAATAGAAGTTGGGAATTCGGATCATGAATTATGATTACTATCAATAAAAGATACCATTTTCAGGAGGTTCATCACCAGCAGGCCGGAGGTGAGCACGTGAGTCTTGAAACAGACTCTGCCAGATAAATGCTTCGCTGAGTAAGAGTTCAATGTCTTTCTCGGTCCAACCCTTCGTTGGCAATGCCTGGAGGAACATCATAACCTCCTGGAAGAACGTTAGTTCATGTTTAATAGTGGCGAATATTCGATTACAAAATCGTACCTGGAAATCCATCTTGACCAATTGATCTGTCCATTTGACCAAGAATGCGGCGCAAACATAAAGGTGGAATCGAGAGAAGCCCTGCTCCTCGGCCTAGAATGACGATTAGTATCATGCAAAACAGTCTCCTGGGGGAAACGTACCATGTACGTGTCCCACATGCGTATCGTATTTTTGATGCTCATTTCCCGCATGAGCAAGCAGTTCATCCATCGGAAACTAAATTGCATAAATTCTACACCTTCTTGCTCCAGGTGCTTTGCGAGTGCTGCATCGATGCGCACCGTCAAGTCTCGTAGTGCCCTGACCTGTCGGTGAATGCCAGGCTGAGCATAAATGTAGTTGTCCTGGATACCATCCAGTAGCTTTGTCAGACACCAAAAGGTGTCTGCTTCCACCGCGTCTAACACACTCCGAGGCAATTGGCCTGGGTCCATGCCTTCTTCAACGTTCAGATCGGTTATGTAAACGCCCAGGAAGACCTGCCAGAATGGTGTGACCAGATCATTAATACCTTGAACATAACCACTTGCTGGGTGTCGGATGGCCCAAAGATAAAGGATGCGTTCCAAAGACCGCTGGGTGGCTTCATAGCCGTACAGCGGAATGTGGGGGCTGGTGCGTGGAACATCGATGCTAATCTGGTGCCAAACCGCCTCATCAAGTCCTCTGCCGCGGCCCTTAGTTGAAGGCGGGTTTGCAGAGCTTGCCCCACTACCTCGGTCAAAGGCCTGTCGGACTCCGTCAAGGTACTCCTTGCGCTTCCGCTCCAGGGTGGAAATGCGGCGCTCGCTATTTGTAGGAAGATAGCCAAGGAGAAGTTGCCAAGTCATTGGCCGCACTTCTTCAGGGACACCTGACCACGCGAGATCCCGCAGCTCGGTAGGAGATACCGTACTTGCTTGCAAGATGCGCTTGAACTTGTTAATTCGCGTAATGCGACTCGAATGGATGTCCCTCTCTTTGGGTGAAGCATCTATAGGAAGTGCGGAGTGGTTGATGAGATTCAAAGCATTAGCAGGGTCTATATATGTCAGCGTGATCCTACGTTTTTTTTCAGCCATCAACTCATACATACCTTGTAAGATGTCCTTGTATTGAGGCCGAAGGATCTTCTCATCCCCCTTGCGAGCAGTTGGATACAGCGGGGCACCACGCTCTTCCGCAATATCTGCGCTATCCGCGCGCAGCCTGTTTGCAGCTGCTAATCCATACCCAAGTGTTGAGGCGTTTCCTGCTGCCCCACCACTGAAATCAATATTCTGAGCTTTCATAGGTGCAGATCTTTTTCTCCTCATACTAGCAAGACTAGGGAGCCCGAATTCATCTTCATCATCATCGTACACAATCTCGTCATCATCATCATCATCTTCATCTTCTTCCGTGGGGTCACGGCTCCACTCGTCGACCCCTTCAGTCATAACTCCGGGGTAGGGTTGCCGGGGAGGTGAGGCGACTAGGTTTCCTGACCTGCGAGACAAGTTTGATGCCGCATTTGTAGTCGATGGCTTCGGTGGTGTTCTTGGGGCTGAGTGGGAGGAGGTAGGTCTGCGAAAGAAGACACTTGTCAGTCATCGTTGCCGATCAATTGCTAGATCTGTAGGATGCATTGCTAACATACTGTACAATATTGGCATGTGAGTATGATGCGCCAACAACCGTATTCGAGCCATAGAACTTTGATGATCCCTGGTTTGAAGATGTATTTCGGCCAGCCCAGAAGGGCGATTCGGAACGTCTTCAAAGGACATTAGCATTAAACCGACCTGGCAGCTGTTTTAATAGCTGTAGAAGAGCACATATAAAGCTTTCACTTACTCCGACTTGTCTGTGAAATGGCGAAAAAAGACCATGTAAGCTATAGCTGCGATTAGAATGCAAGGGGGAGGGACAAGATACGAACCAACCTGGACCATTTCCTGGTGATACAGTTAGCTCAATGACACAGACGGATTCAAGATAGCCTTAGAGCTGGGAAGAAACACATACCTGCTGGCCTTTTTTGTTCGCCATCGTGTGGGGATTCCGAAAGTGGTGTGCTCATGCGGGAGTCTAATACACGTGCGGGGTGGCACTGTAATAGAATGAATGTCGTATATCCCACCGTCAGGCCATGTAGGGACTGAATTAGAAGATCAATAGAGCATATTTGAGAGGAATAGACTCGAAACGAAAGGCAAACCAAAGGCAAATCAAAGCAATTTCATAGGTTCTACCAAATGTATAGATACCAATTGTCTTTCATCCCGAGTCCGGCGTGAAGAACAATGCATTATGTAAGCGCTCCGCTTGGGGATTCCCGCGGTCCTGGACTTCTGAACTTCTTCTTCGCTTGTTCTCACATTTTCTACTCTTCTCGTTACTTTTGTTTTTACTCTACTCTGATTTACTAGGGTTGCACGTGTTCCCGTGACTACTGTTATCGCTTTATTCACCGCTCACTATCTCATCATGGCTGACCCAGAGGATGGAGATGATCTCTTCGCTGATCTGTATGTTTTTTACTTCGCCCTGAAATTGAATAATGAAATTCTAATTAGACTGGTTCGTTTTTAGTTACGATGCCGACGATTCCACCCATCGTACCACTGCAGCAGTTGAGGCGCCGAAGCCTACTGATCAAGGCGCGACCAACCTTGCTCCTGCTGGAGAATCTGCTGGGCAGGATTTCGCACCTGCTCCTGTTGCCACATATGAATCGCACCCTGCTCAGCCGTCGGAGTTTGACCCGGGTTATCACAATGGCTCCGGAAACG
Organism: Penicillium sp. CMV-2018d; assembly: GCA_028827225.1. Lineage (NCBI taxonomy): Eukaryota > Fungi > Ascomycota > Eurotiomycetes > Eurotiales > Aspergillaceae > Penicillium > Penicillium hesseltinei. The sequence continues at coordinate 1,358,190 of JAPZBW010000003.1, forward strand.
CTTATGGCGCCCCTGCCACTACCCAGGCGCCCCCTCCTGTTGAGCCCGAGTCTCACGGAACAGGAATCAAAGAAGACGGGTAAGTCCATTAACTGTGTTTCTTTTACATATCATGTTCGAACTCTACCCCAATCGCATGTATCTGTCTGGTTTCGGGCTTTACCTGGTCGATACAAGCCTAGGTGGCGTCAATTGCTATTCATGGGTTCGACTACAATTCTGGGTGCAGGAAGGAGTCTCCTAGCTACGGGTTAAGGTTTCTCTGGGCTGTGGACAGTGGGCTGTTTGAGGAAAAATTCGCCGGTTGGTGGACGATGCGCGCGTTTCAACCTTGGAAAGGAGGGAAAACAAAATGCGGGCTCGGCGACCAATCAACCTGTCTGTTCGAAGAACCCTATCGCACAACCATCAACGTCTACCAAAGGTGATCTACAGATCATATGTTGGGATACTCTTCGCTCCACGGAATCAAGCAAAGGCTCAAAAGGCACATGCCCTGGAGCCCTTGGTCAAGACAATTGCTTGCGCAAATCAACCACACGCCACCCACGGACCTTTGTCACAAACGATTCATATATAGTACAGCCGATACTATATAGTTTCCTGTCGATATACCTTGATAGGGCAGAGCAAGAAGTAGCTATCTAGCTTGGGACTCTGTGTTAGACAAGGCAAAGGTTTTCACGAGTCAGACAGACAGACAGTGACAATTCACTTTTTACGACTGAAATACTTGCACCTCCACGCTTCTCATCTCGCCTATCTCCGGCTTGAGCAATCCAGAAAGAGGAGGACATGAATTCTGCATCCAGGCCCATGTAAACCAGTGGGCTTGACGTTAAAATCCCGGTCATGAACATCAATATTGCTCAAGACCATCCAAGTATACAATTGACGTGGCTATGAGGTTCAAAGATTATGTACCGACCTAGCACGTGCCCTGCTTGTTGGAGGGCAGTTGTGTCAGAATAGCGAGGCTTTTCTCACAGTCGAATAGCCCATGAATAGCAATACCTCGCCACCCACCTTTGCACATTGATTCACTTCCTCTACCCTCTCCCACTATCATTTTCCCTCAAGTTCATTATTTTCATCATGCCGCTCCTTGAATGTGATATCCTTGGATATTCAATTCATCATGTTTTCGCTGAAGCTGCTCTTGCTGAAGCTGCTCTCGCTGAAGCTGCACTGACCAATGACAATCCGCTAACCAATGACCATCCGCTTAATAGAAAGATGTTCATCGGTGGTCTGAACTGGGAAACTACAGACGGTAAATATATCTTTTCTACACAGAAAAATGCGTCATCTGGCTGACATATTTGATCTTCATTTAGAATCCCTCCGTGACTATTTCTCTCAATTTGGGGAGGTTCAGGAGTGCACCGTCATGCGGGATAGTGCCACTGGACGCTCTCGTGGCTTTGGGTTTTTGACCTTCCGTGACGCCAAGACTGTCAATACTGTGATGGTGAAGGAGCATTATCTGGATGGAAAGATTGTAAGAGCTACCCCGCAATTGGGACAATTAGGAACTGTTGCTGACCAATGTCGAAGATTGATCCCAAGCGTGCTATTCCCCGCGACGAACAGGAGAAGACTTCGAAGATTTTCGTTGGTGGTGTTAGCCAGGAGGCTACTGAGCAGGACTTTAAGCAATTCTTTATGCAGTTTGGCCGTGTTGTGGATGCCACTCTTATGATGGACAAGGACACCGGACGTCCCCGCGGATTCGGATTCGTCACTTTCGACGGTGATGCTGCTGTTGAGAAGGCTCTTTCCCGTCCTCTTGAGATTCTGGGCAAGCCAATTGAGGTCAAGAAGGCACAGCCCCGCGGCAACTTGCGTGAGACCAACGATCAACGCGGAGGAGGCGGCCACCGCAACGGAGGATACCGCGACCAGAACCAGAACGATGGAGGTCAGCAGCAGCAAGCCCCTCAGCAAGGACAAGGTAGTAGTTCGATGACTCCTCAAATGATGGCTCAATACTGGCAACGCATGCAACAATACTTCACCATGCTTCAGCATCAGATGGCCGCCGGTCAGGGAGGAATGCCCGGTATGAACATGGGCGGCGCTATGAACATGAACCCCGCTATGATCGCACAGATGCAGCAAATGCAGCAGATGCAGATGCGCCAGCAGCAGCAGCAACAACAGCAAATGGGTGGCCAGCAGCAAGGTGCTATGAGCCCCGGCCCTCAGAGCCCTGGCTCTCAGCAGGCCATGCCCAACATGATGAACCCCTCTATGATGCAGCCCAACCAAGCCAATGCCCCCGTTGGTCCAGGCAGCGATGCCGCCAGCCCTGTGCCCCACGCCGCCGCTATGGCCGCCAACTACGGCAACGGAACCCCAAACGCAGCCAGAGGACAGACCGGACCTGGATACAACGCGACCGAGCAGATTGCCTTCGAGCAGCAGAAGTACGAACAGCAGCAGATTAACCGCTCCATGGATCCTCGCGGTTTCTCTCCTTACCAGCAACAAGGTGGCCCAACTTCGTGGGAGGGCATGTACGATGAAGTTCCTCAGCCTCACGTCCCGACTGGACCAGCAGGTATGAGACGCAATGGAAGTTCGGGTAGTGGTATGTGATTCTTACGAGTCTTTGCATATTGTGCCTCTTTCATCCCAATTCCATTCTTATTTTTATTGGCTCGCACTAACTAACACTTTTCTCAAACAGGAACCACTCCTCAGCCCCAGAGTACTGCCCCTGCCAATGCTCCAACTGGACCTCGTAACGCTGGCAAGCCTGGTGCGAACTACCGTGGTGGCGGCCGAGGTGGACACCGCACTTACCACCCCTACCAGCGCTAATCTGCTCGCTGTGGTTCCTTCAAGTGACGCATCTAGCATCTAGTCTCTTCTCGTTTCAGATACGACTTCGTTTCTTTCATGTGTTTTTTTAAGTCTTTTTTTTAACCTGAGGCCAGCGATTTTGGGCCTCGGGGATTGATATTTGCGTGGCCGCCAGTCAAGGCGAAGTGGAAACCCCTGAGCCGGTTGTATTGGCGGTGCCCTTATCCTTCGACTTCACTTCAAGGTTATCTGGTCCGGTTGCTTTCGTGCTTTTGTTCGCGAGTGGCGAGGTTCGAGAATCAGCCTTGGAAAGCTTGGATCGAGGTTATCCGTGCTAAGCGGGAGGGAAATCGTTCGGTGATCGGTGACAGCGAGTCTTCAGGCTTCGTTCGAGCTCGGTGATACACTACTTTTTTGTTGTGGAGTTAGCCTCACAATCAAAAGTCGAAATTACCCAAGGAGTTATTTTGTAGATGGTCCCGTAGGTGGCAGAGCGCAGGGCGTAGGGCGTAGGGTTTTCGGTGTTGGATGTACAAAGGGTTTTCGGTGCTGGCTCTCTTGCGGGTCTTCGTTGTTAGATGCTTAGAAGTTCTAAATACAAGCCGCGGGGGGCTACGAGGCTCTCCAGCCAAGGTAACTATGAGTGGGAACCAGCGCGACAGACCTCAATCAAGCCACATAGAGCTATCGTGTATATTTCAAGTTGCGGCTTGGAATTGATATCTACTTTTGGATAAATATACACGTATCCTTGAGCTCAAAATAATTAGTTTTATGGTGTGGTGATCAAATTAATCCCATGGGCCGTCTTCTAGGTAGGGCCACGCAATCCACGTGACTTGGTGATTCTCCAGTTCACAGATATATCTTGGAAGGTTTGCTATAATGTAAGCACCCAACTTCTAACCCGCTAACTATGTAAGGATTGGATTACCAAGGAGTGGTTTTCACAAGCTTGTTCAGCCAGTTGACTCTCCGCAATGCGGATTGCCCTGTCTATGTATCCACATATCTCGCTTTCACCATGCAAATCAACGTTTCTGTCTTGTCAGATCTCTATCTTTACCGGAGAACCATAGGATTACAAGTTATATAGCATTCTAAACTATGCGAGATCAAGTTCAAATACTTTACGTAAAGAAGGGAAGGAATACTCGACCTCAACCTCGGACTGTTCTCAGGACTGTTTTCCAAGAGGATATATATATAATTCCACCATGAGCTTAGTTGGTTACAACATACTCATCTCGCCAGGATGATAAGACTATGAACAAGATTAAAAAACCGAATATGGAAGAAATGCTCATCAATTGCAAGCGGTAATATAAATGATAGATGGTAAACATGGTAATGAATGAGGTATGTATAGAGACAAGATGAAAAAAAGAATGGAAGTGATATCACACAAGAAGATGCATCTAAAGGCGGGAAGATCAAGAAATGCCCAGCCGCCATTTTCAAGCACGCTAAAAAATCGTCAAAAAAAAGTAACTCCCAAGCCACAGCGCGCGTGTCCGATCTAAGATTGTCGAGTAGGGAGGTAAAAATATAGAGAGAAGCAAGAAGAATTGTAACGTCATATCAAGTCTGTGACGCTTTCGTTGATTGTTTTTTGTTCTTTTTTGTTTCTTTTTTTTTAATATGCCATTCCGTATCCCGGAGCTGTGGGACGACGGCCTTCGATAGAGCTTCGCGAGTGGTGGCTGTCGGGGCTGCTGCGCCCGTGCGCGACGCCGTAGTCATTGTGGACTAGGCCATCGCGTTCGTTGCTGCCAGGTGATCTGGCTCGCTTGGGCTCGTCTCGGTAAGACTCGTAAGGGCCGGTGAAGTTGAAGTTGCTCATCTCGGCGTATTGCTTGCGTTGTGGGTGGTCCATCAGGAGGGAGTCTCGGGCATCCAAGGGGGTCAGATCGTCGAGGTCGCGGTTTGCTTTTTCTATAAGAAAGGAATCATTAGTATGTGCACATGTTGGGATGGGACTTGGATCACAAGGTAGCTTTGACTTACCAGCTTCTCTTCTCCGCTTAGCATGCGGGTTCTCGCGGCAACAGTTGATGAAGGCGTTGACTGCGATGAGAATGGCGAGGACTGCAGTGAGAGTGGACTGCACGACAATGAGGACAATTCCAGTGACGGTCTTTGTTGTTTGGGAAAGACCGAGTTCTTCGACGAAGACTAGGACGCAAGCAATGGACAGGACACGGACGACTTGGACGGCGATGTTGATTCCCATTGACGCCTTGGTGGCATATGGACGGCTCCACACTAGGAGTCCCAACAGAAGGATTTCGCAGGCGAGCTGGCCGGAGCTTTGGAACAGACCGTGGCCCTCGCCACCGGCGATGATGCAGCCCTTGACCAATGCGTACACAATGACGGGAATGAAGAGCCACCAGAAGTCCTTCTTGTAGTTATCGTAGAACAGACTGTACTTTTTCCAAGTTTCCTTGTCCTCGTACAGGCTGTCGACATCTCCCTCGGCCTTCTTGTACTTGCGAGCCATGTAGACAATGCGAATAGCGAAGAAAAGAAGAAGTGCTGTGAAGAGAGAAAGGGTTATCGCAGCCAGCAGCTTTGCTGCCCACGAGTCACCCTTTCGGAGTTGGTAGACACAGTATAACACCCAGATACTGTATAGCACGAGAATCATGTTGGTAATTGTCCGCGCCATCAAGCCCCAATAATCCTTCCGGAAGTCAGTCAGCTTGTTGGGGAAGTTGCCATACAGCGCCCATAGTTCCAGGATGACCTTCATTAAAAGAATGCCGACAACAACCACAGCGATGACGATGGCGAAGATCAGGAGAACCATCATGAAGACGTCGGCAGAAGGAACCATCAGTTCTTGAGCGACTTGCTTCAGGTCGTTAACCTTGCTCGAGGAGTCACTTTCGTCGCTGCTCGAAGAGCTGTTCGAAACACTAGCGTCGGCAGAGGCTTCAATTGAGCGAGCAACCATTGTGCCGAATTCGATGGTGTAATCCCAGCTCCGTTTCGTTGTGTTGGATGACGAGCTGCTTTGCGTCATGGAGGCATTTTTCAGGTAGTCATAGCTCTCCGTGGTCAAGTTGCCACCTGTGGACGCCCGAAATCTGTCGATGGACTGCAGCATGCCAGGCCAAGGGATCATACCGGTACTCCACATAAAGTTCGAGGAGAAGCTGCGATAGACTGGGGGGTAGGCAACACTGAGCATGCCATTGGTGGCCATGGAATGGAACCAGCCCATTACATCGCCAAATCCAGGGCTGGAAGACGGTGATCCAACAGTTCCTGCCGAGCTGATGGCAGAGACACCGCTCAGTGCTAGAGCGCCCGCCGCAATGCCCGCCGAGGCATATTTGACCGCGCCGACGCTAGTGGAGTGGCCGTTGGTCAGTCCGGACTCGATGCACGCCACATTCTTCTGGCCTCCCTTGGACTTAAGGACAAGCTTTGCTTGACCATCCAAATCGGGGATGTTGAATGCGATACCAGGGATCTGGCTAGCGTATTGAGACGGAACCTCCATGGATCCGCTGGCCTTGAAAGTACCCTTGGGGACGGGGCAAAGTTGGTCGACATGAATATCCGTGCCGCAGGGATCAAATTCTTTGCTGTAGAGTTCATTGCCATAGGCAGTGACGGTGATAGACGCCGACACATTCTGTTCCATCGCGTTGGTACCAGCCACGTCGAAGACAACAATTCCAGTAGAGCGAGCGTAGGTAACATCCATCTTTTGGACGTTGATTGCGGAATCGGTCATGCACAGGCTAAATCCGCTCGTGGATAGGGTATCGGCTGCCAGGGCTTGAGGCACGATGGCCAGGCCCAGCAGAGCCCAGACGAAGTTCTGCATGTTGGCCAAGCTCAATTGACGTTCTATACGATATACCAATCTGAATCTAACAGTTTGAACCGACGAGGTGCGTATTCATCCAGGATGTAGGGATTGGCGCGATGATCGGACGGGTTGGTAACGATATATGGAGCGACTGTGGGTAAGTCACAGGGGGGAAAAAGCAAAAAGAAAGGGCAGGATCAACCCGCTATAGAAAAGAAATCAAAAGATAAAAATAATCAATGAGTCGAAAGGGTCGCGAGGACGAGGTGGGATTGTGAGACACTGGTTTTCGCGCAACCAGGAGCAGTAAATAACGAGGGACAATTGAACGAGGGTGGTTGGAGAGAGGAAGCGATTGGAGATTAGTGAATGGAATTTCCCCCTCTTCGCAATGCGATGATCTGTGAAAAGAAGAAAAGAGAGGGAGGAAAGTCTCGACCGTAGATTACACGACTTTCCGATTAGTCTAAACTTGGCCCCTGAATTTGGGACTGATTGGCTCTGACCCCGTTTCAGTCTAGACCTAACACTCGGTATGTTACTATTTCCATTAGACTTGGTATTTATACCTTAATTTTATTATCCTTATTATCTTTATTATTTTACCCAAAATATTGTCTACTCCTATATGAATTAAAAGGGGTCGAGGTATACCTAAAAACAGTTGAAGCTCATAACCTTGGGATTTAAAGCTTTCCTCCCAGATCAGACCCAAGGTTTGCCACTTGAGTTACCACGGTACCAGTCCACGAAACAGCCCAAAGGAGGTGGCACTAAAAGTTCTCCCGGTCGCCCACCCATGGAAACGCATTCCTCCCCAAGGAATTCCACCTAAACAACGCCACACCAGCCACACGGGATGTCAATTACCTCGAGACTTATGATTCGACCACTCAAATTAATTTAAATATAGGTATCAGTTCGCGCAAGGACTTAATGGTACCTGCAGAGCCAAAACTTGAGTATCCATGGTCCGCTTCTTCATATGTTGTAAATCGAACATCCCTATCACAGCGTATGTATGACGTGTGCCCCTCGCGGGGGGTCGCACACAAGCCCTGATGGGAGCGAAAAGCTGCAGGGCTCAAGCATGACTGAAATGCCGATCAAAGATCCTCGCACAAGCCCAGCTCTAGACTTACTCAGTGGGCCCCTTACAGGCTTCTGGATGGACACATAACGTTCTTGGTGGAAATCTTGCTATGATGCACACGACCAATCGAGTCCAGAGCACTACAAACAACATAGGAATCACATTGTTCTGTGTACACTGCACACACATCTCAGAAACCATGAAGGTGGAAAACATAGAATTTGAGACCTATGTGGGTTCACCCTATGGTCCGATCATCAATGTGAGACAGGGCCAAGCGATGGGGTGCCGCCCTAACTCACAGATATTCTATTCTTGTCTCTTCTGACAGCCTATAGCATACCTCAATTATTATTATGATTATCACTATGACAGCCTCCCACTATGTTTACTTGTTGTCCATACGGAGTACATAATCCATAGAGTCTGCACTACCCTGTTGCTAGAGAATAGCTACAGAGTAATCAGTGAAAACTCTGCAGATATTTATCGGATTGTATTCATTTCATGGTTTCAGGTTAATTGTTACCAATGAACAGAACAAAATCCTTAGATCATATTAAATAGAGCAACTACGGGGTCCATAGGAAGAGGTCCACTAAGAAAAATCCTAACGAAAGCAACATGAAAAAACTTCCTACCTGAGAGTTAAATACGAAGTATAGAGTAAAGATTTAAGATAAATCGTAGATGCTTTTCTTAAACTCCTCAACGATTCAAATATTGTAAGAATAGCCTACTACTTATCCAGCACTGTGTTTCACTTAAACACGACAACGTAAGACTTTGAAGATTTTAATATTAAATCCGTACTCCGTATTTAAGCTCGAGATAATGTCTAAGATGATGCTACAATATATGTTTCAATGTCTTGTTTCCTTTTTACAGCTATTACCAAACGTTGAAATATCCAATAATGGTCGCAAACAACAGAATATTCGTGACGTTAAGCATAATTCTTACAAACGACCATGTGTACCCTGTGATTTGTACAACAGAGACAGAAATGAGAGAGACATACTCCGTAGATCCTCCGTAGGTCCTCTGTACTCCGTACTACCTTCTGTGAGAGCCAAGTACTCGGCAGAAAATGTGCTATCCATACCGCCTGCTACATCGTGACCGACAAAGACTCCAATTCTACCCCCTCATCACCTCCCTCCTCAGGTACAAGCTCGCTACCATGGGGCCCGAGGGGCTCGAGAAGCCCGAGATCCCAGAGAAACCCGAGAAAAAATCTCGTCGACGTGGGGCCGAACTCGATCCATTCCTTCGCACCCGGCTCTGTGTGCTCAGAACCACAGCCAAATGGACCTACAAACAGATCCAGACTGAATACCCACATATTCCCCTCTCAACCATCAAATCAACCATTCTCCGAGAGAGCAATCGTGTCAATAACCACTCACAAGCTCGCTCTGGCCGACCGTCAAAACTGAAGGAGGAAGATCGAGCCCGAATCCGCGAGGCTTTCCATGCAAATCCTCAAGTTACATACGATGAACTGCTCGTGGTGGTTGATTATAAAGTTGGCAAGGAGTCGCTTCGTCGGTTTTTGAATGATGATGGGCTGAGGAAGACTCAGACGCCTGGTCGGTCTTCTTTGGCTGGGAAAGGAGCTACCAAACAAGTTGATGGGGCTCAACCTGTTCAGTCATATGACATACCTCCCGCTGGCTGGGCTGGTGATTTTGGGTCTGGTCTAGTACCCAGCGAGTCAGATCCTGCGTCTGCTACAGCGAGTCAAATCGTCGGCAATTAGACGACTTGTTGAAAGAGATACCCTGTGATTTTCGGCGTTGTGCGTTCATTTGGGGCTACCTGCTCCATTATCCAACCAAGGTTATTCAGCGTGTCATGACAAATATAAGCTATATGGGACATACGGGCATTGGAGTGAAACCTTTGTTGTAGGATTGAACAAGCTATTATATGGCCTCAATGTCACACTGCGGACAATTGGTCCCAATTGGCATTTGCATAGAAACATCTAAATACGGTGTTCACTTCAATATTACTATATCATCAATCCAGCAGCATACATAACTTCTTGATTCCGGGAGCCTTTGTCAGGTCATTGTTTTTGGGCAGCTTGTTTGTATCATGCTAATTGTCTCAGATATAAAGCGTGAGAAATTGCAGGCAATATGATAGCAGAATAGACCCGGTTCATGATCCTAAGATAGAAAATGGAACATACTATGTGGTCAGATCGAAGATCTGGGGAAATCATCGCCATTTGGGGTAAGTGTTTTGCTTAGGTACGTACATGGAGTTATTTTTGCAGCTTCTGCAGACCTAAGAATAGAATATGACATGAATATTGCTAGATCCTTGCCTTGGGTTCCAGAAACGGCCACAAATGACAAATGAGCGGTGCTTCATTACCTCTGCTCTTGGATGTACTTGCCCAAATAGTTCCTGGGGCATTCTAGATTGAGGGAAAGATAACGGGGGCCAAGTAGGGCTTCGGGTTTGTTCTATAAATAGTCACGCAACGGGACTTAGAATGGGCAGGACAATATCGACATACTTACTTCCATGGGGTCTGTGTTTGTTTTGAGGTACAAGTATAGGCATTCTTTCACTTTAGTCGGTATATTGTCGCAAACACCGTGTTCATGCCTTGTAGGTCTGACTTCCAAGGTTGCCCAAGGTTGCAGTCTTTGTCTCCCTTCCGCTCCCTATAATCAAATGGGGAATTGAATGTTGGCACAAGAAGAGCAGGGCCACCTAGAATATGTAATTATTTACCAATTCAAAGACTAAGCTCTGCTGCTCAATGTTAGGAGTGAAATATTGAATTACCAGAGTCTGGATAATTACACTCGCTTGATATGTCACATGTTGGAATCCAATGCAAGCATCAATCAGATGAAGTTATCAATCAGATGAGGTTGCATCGTAAGAATAAAAGCCCATGCCGACAAAGCAGCAGGGCAACACAAATTGTCCGTGAGAACAACACCATACGCCGGGGTATTTTCCTTTTCCCGAAAAGCAATCGCCTATGCAAAGAAAGAAAAATCGTTAGATAAATGACAAAGGTCAGCTTATGCCATCACCACATCTTCCGCCGGGGTGGCAGCAGTGGAAGGCATAGCGGAAACATCAGTCATAGCATTGTCGCCATCTGCATCAAGCGTAGGGGTGCTTTTCTGCGAGTGAGACTCAGGAGTAGGAGTGACACCGTCGCTGGACGCATCATCATCGTCAGATCCGGTGGCATTTTCATCGACCTCCTCCCACAAACGAACAGTCTTGTCCACTCCACAGCTCACAACCATGCGCTTGCCGTTCAGAGTACCCGTATGAACGCAAAGCACGGCATCCGAGTGACCATTAAGGCGCTGCAGAATTTTCTTGCTCACGATATCCCAGAAGAGGATAGAACCATCCTCACTGCCGCTGACAGCAAAACACAGAGGCTGGTCGTAGGTCACATTTGGGGGTCCATAAGTACCGAAGCATCCCGACAAGCTGTACTTCTCGTTGACATGGCCTTGGAAAGTCTTAACGACGCGACTCTCAACATAACTCCACATCCGAATGCAGCCATCCAGGGTCCAGGCCAAGACGTATTTGCCGTTGGGGGAGAACTTGACGCATGTTGCAGGCGGGTTATCTTCCATGACCAGGGTGCGGAGACACTGGCCGCTGTGGGTGTCCCAGATACGAATAAGTCCATCCAGAGCGCACGACACAATGAGGGTTCCATCATGAACAACATCGATACCGGCAACAGGGTCGGAATGAGCGGGAAGGGATCGCATAACCTGGGCTCGGCGAACATCCCACATAAACACGGCCTCGTCGTAGGAGCCACTGACAAGGATGTTACCTTTCGGGGCGAATGCAATTTGATACACATAGTTCTGGTGACCATCAAAGACCTTGGTATGGGCCTTGAGCTGCATCAAAGTATTAGTAAAAGGCGTGAGGACATAAAATAATGGATAGGTTTCTTACAGTGTTCACGTTCCAGAAGCGAATAGTTTTGTCATCGGAACCACTTGCAATCCAGGCACCATTAGGGGTCCAAGCAAGGGTAGAAATACCAGCTAGATGACCCTCAAAGACGTGGATGAGTCTACCACTCGCAGTGTCCCAGATCCTGACAGCTGCATCGGCGCCTGTTGTGCAAAGTCAGTTTACAAGTCACGTAGTAGCTAGCTCATTAGTATAAAACATACCAGCACTAGCGATCATAGTACAATCAGGCGAGAATTGAACAGCGGAAACTCCACGCAGGTGGCCGTGCATAACGAACTTCTCCTTGTAGTGCAGATGCTCGGGCTTGGGCGGCGGCGGAGCAGCAAGAGGCGTTGCAGAACGGTCAGACCAGTTGTCAGCGTCGGCAGCCTGGTTCTCGTCGGAGCCAGTCATGTCGCCTTCCGCATGATCATCCGAGCCGCCCTGCGAATGGTCGTCACGGATGTCAGTGCGGTTAATCGGCGAAGCGCTTCGACGACGGTTGCGCATGCGTGAGGAACGCCAATACTCGTCGGCATCCACAGCTAGCTCGTCGGGGCTTTCGGACTCGCTGTACAAGCGGCCGGACTTCTTTGGACGAAGTGGGGTAAAGCCCTTCTGCATAGTCCAGCTGGCGCGACGGCGTTCGGCTTCGTCGTGGTCGGAGCCGGCGGCGAGTTCATCGGAAGAGGACTCGGCGGGAGATTGGGCGCGAGGGTCCCGGCGGCGAGGCTGGAGATCCATTGCACAAGAGGGATGCGTGTAGCATCCAAAGAAACAGAAGGAAATACGCCGAGAATAGGTCAACAACAACCAATTTCTAGCCCCGATATGAAAATTAATCGGACGCGTCGCGAGGCATAATATCAAGGCGGTGTGGTACTTTGCGAGCGGTGAGTCCAAGGACAACTTCTGTTGGCTGCGTCATACTAACTGGCCCACCCTCGTGGGCTGTTAGGTGGAACAACATCAGGAACAACATCGATCTTTGTTTAGCGCCTTATTTGAGCTCTTCCTGGTCGACCAATAGCCCTAAATTTAGCTTTCAAAGCTCGTTCTGGTCAATAACAGGCCCAATGGCCAGCTCTATCCCCTCCAAAGCTCCAAGTGACATTCGCATTCTCACATTCAATTGCTGGGGTCTCAAATACATCGCCAAGTACCGCCATGAACGCATGTCGGAGATTGGGCGGCAGTTGGCAGTAGCCAGCCCGCCGCCGGAGATAGTCGGACTGCAAGAATGTTGGACACAGCAGGATTATGAAAGCATTCGCGATCAAACTCGACACATCCTGCCATATGGGAAATTTTATTACGGGGGAATATTTGGCGCCGGATTGGCGATTCTGTCAAAATGGCCCATCGAGGAAAGTAGCATGTTTGGCTACCCGTTGAATGGCCGACCAACAGCGTTCTTCAGAGGAGATTGGTTCGTGGGGAAGGGTGTGGCCAGCGCCCGCGTTCGATTCGGTCCTGGTACCGCTGACGTCGCCGAGGTGTTCTGCACGCACCTACATGCGCCGTATGAGCGTGAACCGAACGACTCCTATCTCTGCCACCGGACCGCACAGGCATGGGAGATCGCTAAGCTCATGCGCGGCGCTGCGGAACGCGGTCATTTAGTCATCGGCCTGGGCGACTTTAACATGCTGCCTTCCTCTTTCGCGCACCGTCTCATTACTGCGCAGAGCCCCGTTCGCGACGCCTGGCGCGAGCTGCATCCAGACTCATCTCTGGCGGCAGCAATTGATCCTATAGAAAAAGCACGGAATCGGCCTATTCCCACCGCCGAGTTCAACCTTGCCGAGAATGGAGCTACCTGTGACGGGTCATTCAATACCTGGCGCTGGACTGAGGAGATGCGGAAGCGCCTAGTCAAGGGTGAGGATATTGTCATTGACAAAGATACCCCAGACCCGCGCGGCAAACGTCTGGATTATATCTTCATCGGCGACGGTGGCTACCCGCCTTCATTCCCGCCGTCTAGCTGGTCAGTTGAGTCAGTCCAAATCTCCATGACACAGCGCCATCCCACTCTGCTCTGCTCGCTGAGCGACCACTTCGCCGTTGAGGCTGTCATCACCCGTTCTTCCGTACCAACATACCCTCCTGCTCACTCCATAGAGTCTTCCCCAACCTCTCCTGATTCTCCTGCATTGCATAAAACAACTTCAAAGCCCGTCTCCCCCAATGCCGCCCTTTCTCCAGACACATACGACCATATCATTGAGATCATCCACAAATACGTGGCCCGTGAACGCTCTCAGCGCCGTTGGCGTCTGGCGCATTTCCTGGTGTCTATTGTGGTTTCTATTGGTTGCATGGTTGGTGTGTGGTGGGTTGGCAGCCGCACGTACATCGGATTCATCCTCGTCCTGGTCAGCACGCTCAACTTCGGCGCTGGCATTTTGGATGGTTTGATTGGTGGACTGTTCATGTCGGGTGAGTTACGTGCCTTGAAGGAGTTTGAGTGGGAGGTGAGCAATGCTAGGAGCTTGGTAGTTGCGGCCGAGGCTGGTGCGGGTACTGCATCAGAAGAAACGGCGAGAGAACAGAAGGATGATTGATTATTTTTCTTACAAGTTGGGTTGTGGAAAGATATTGATTATACGCGAGGGGTGTGGCTGGATTGCGTGGCTTATCTAGTTATCTGTTTATATCAGGTTACGAAAGTGTAGTATAACATATGCGCGGCTAGTATTATTCTCGACTGGCAAAATTAATACATAATTCGGAAAGCAAGATCAACCTCTCGAGATACAGTAATACAGTACGTGTCTACGGATTCAAACGGAAGAGTATTTTTCACGAAACGAGTGTGAAGTGCATTTGTCAAGAAATCATCATCATCAAAGCTACATGAACCTCCACCGAGTCCACCAGCATCAATCAAGAAGCAAGCAGAAACGACAAAGCGAGCTAGCACAAGAGCGTGCGAATTTACTCAGCACACTCGCGCTTACGGGTCTCGAAGACACGCAGAGTCTCCTCTGCGGCCTTAACACCACTCATAACCATGGCGCCGAAGGTGGGGCCCATACGGTTGAAGCCATCGATCTCAGACAGCTCCATACCACCAATGATGAGACCCTTGGCAACCTCACGGGTGTTCTTAACAATAGCGTCCTCAGCCGCGTTCATGTCAAGACCACGCATGCCACCCAACTTCTCAATAGCGTTCATGGAGACGAGACGCTTAGCACAGAAAGCGCCGAATGGCCCGTCATGACCAGTGGTACTGACAATAACTGGGGCGTTGATGGTGTTGGGGTCCATGCAGGAGTGGTCGTCGTGGTGGAGGGTGACGAGGGTCCAGTTGACGACGACACCGGCGAGGCGGATGTCGTCGCCGTCTGGGCGGGTGATCAGGTCTTCCACGCAGGTCGCGTTGAAGAGCTTCACGTTAGGGAAGGCGAGGACCTTTGACAGGAGCGTCGATGTGAACAGCGAGGCGTGCTTGACGACCACGAAGTTAGGGTTGGTGGGCTCTTCCTCGAAGGGCACGCCGAGCTCGGTCAGGAAGGCGTCTGCGGGGCGCCGGAGGATCATGGCACTGAAGAGCTGACCACCTAGCCAGGCACCACCGCCTATACAGTATGTTTGTTAGTGGATGCTATGTTGGTTTTGTGGTGGAGGTCTACGAGAGAGAGAGTGATAGTCTGCTCGCATGGGACAAGACTAACCGGGTGACACGGAGGCCTCCACGATGGCAATCTTCAGGTCTGGACGGGCCTTGGCGAGCACATAGGCAGTGCTCAGACCACAGGAACCAGCGCCGACGATGACAACATCGCTCTCGGCGTAGTTGTCCAGATCCTGGAAGTAGCGTCGGGTCATGGCGCGCGAGACTTGGCTCTCGCGGATAGGGGCGAACTTGAACTCATCCCACTTGTTACCGAACTGCTCAAGGAGGTTGGACTGGCCCTGGCCGGTCAGGGTGGTGGTCACCGACTCGGGGACGATGACCTTGCCCTTGATGCCGGTAGGGGCAACAGTAGCAGACTCAAACATGGCAGCGGGAGGAGACATAATGGTTCAGAGATCAAGTCGAAGAGATGACTTTGAGCCTTGGTTAGTTTGTCTACTCTAGTTTGGGGGAGAGGGAGGGGGGAGGGCATGATCCTTTCGCTGGTATTATCCAGATCAAGTTAAAGGCCGTATAATCTCAGAACGAACCCACGCCGAAGATGAATCTGATGTCTGGAGACATTGGATTCACCACCGACGCAAGAACGAACACCGGCTCATACCCAGAAGTTACCTGAGATACCTTGATCCCTGAGGGATAATGTGCCCAGCCAAAGAGTATCCATGGCTCCCAAAGGAAGGGCAGTATGTACTTGTCCGTTTGGGATCTAAACGAGAGTCAGCCCTGAGGATATACAAGTACACATGGTAGTAGATAGTTACTGTTGTAATGTAAATTCGTCAATGGAGTGATGAAAAAGAAGAAGAAAGAGGAAAAAGAACTGCGGGCAGCTCAACCTTATATGCCAACCGCCATACCCCACCATCCCACCTATCGAGATGTCATACTGCTCCGACTCTCTCCGGTTTTCCGGTGAGCTCCTCGGTGAGCTACAAAGTACGTTGCACGAATTAAATTGCTCTCAGGTGACGTGTCTAACCTTTCTAGCCTGTTGCTTCACGAGTGGCCGGAGCGTTCTGCCCCGGTCTTTCTCACTTTGCCCCACGGAGTAGGTTTCCAATGAGTACAATATGTAAACTACATAGTAAATTCTTGCATACTATCAGGTAGTCACATAGTACATTGATCGAGAGCTCTTATACAGTGGTATCACCGCTGCCAAGCTTGTCTGGCCGTATAGATTGGGTGTTTTCATGACATTTGTACCTTGTATGACTAGGATGGGGGCCAAATTACCAGGATCACAGAATGGGAGCCATTTTTATTTGAAATGAGATCCACCTGGAGTCGCTGGAGGGCAGCTGTAAATTCAACAAATAAATTTCATTTTTCATTTTCTCGAAGACCCTGTGAGGGCTTTCTGACATCATAGTCATCACAGCCTTCAGCTGGGGCATATATATATGAGAACGCAAGTAAACGCAAGTAAAAGAGAATATACAGTGACCTGTGTTAGATGCAAAATTCAAAGCGCAAACCGATAATTGGCACCATAATTATCCTCCGCTACCGGGCCATCCACACATTTTGTTGGGTCTTCATCAATACGAGGCCCATACTTCTTGTCAAGGCGCCGGTTCTCCCATACCAGAAGCACACGCAGACACAAAGCGAGGAATGTAGTGAAGAACATAAAAGCAGCACAGATTGCCATACCCTCTACATACCTTGGGGCTTGTTCATCTGGGAAAATATTGGTGCCCAGGAAAGGACCACATTGGCCGATCACGTTCAACAGGATAATACCTCCACCACGGCGAGTATCGGAGCCCTGGTTGTCTGCACAACACAGAACGTAACACGTCCAGTCAATAAAAGGTCTTTACACAAAAGGAAAATCTAATGACCAGAAAAGGAAATGACTCACTCAGAACCCATGGCAGAATGTTGGCGATCGAGGGGAAGACTCCACAGGCCGCCAAGAACACACCAAAGTATCGCACACCCACTGATGTGCAGGTCGCGCAAAGGATGTACCCCACGCCACCAACCAATGATAAAGCTGCGATCGTCAATCCACGCTGCTGGATGCGATCCGCCACCCAGGTGGTCGCGATCGTCGCCAGGAATGAGGCAAAGAACGGAGGTGCAGTGAGCCCCTGAGCGTTAATGGCCGTGAAGCCCATCTCCTTGAGAATGGTGGGTAGGAACACGGGGAGAGACGAGAAACTGACGTTACAGCTGAAGTACATCAACTAGATACACGGTTCAACATCAGCAAGTTCTCCGTACAATATACACAAGGCATACAATGACGCTGATGTTCGACTTACTGCTGTAAGCCACGCTTTCACATCGAGAAGCGTCATGGCTAATTCCTTCCATTGGATTTTGCCCGTGCGGTTTGGTTCACCGGATTGTTGCAGTGCCCGGGCACGCGCAACATTCTTCTCTTCTTCGGTCAGGAACTTCGCGTCCAACGGGCTATCTGGCACGTAGAACCACGCCAACACGGCAGCCGCACAGACCGGAAGACCCTCAACCAGAAACAGCAATCGCCAATTTGCCAACGCACCATGTCCCGAAGTAATACCATAAGCCAAGGCACCGGCGAATGTATTTGCCAGCGGCGCGGCAGACAGAAACAGAGCGCAACGGAGACCCAGCTCATGGCGACGGTAGAAGAATGACAGCAGATAGGGCACACCGGGACCGAAGCCAGCTTCGAAGGCGCCCATCAGGAACCGGAGCGCCATCATGCCTTGCCAATTGCTGACCGCTGCCTGGCACGTTGCCATCAGACCCCTTTGCATCACTCGTCAGTTCATAATCCATAGACTCATATACATTTGCAATCCCGGCTAATCGACAGCACTGCACGTGGGATTCATACCAGGAGAACACCACGAAGGCAGCCCATTGATGCGGCTTGACAATCTTCCACATCAGTGCTTGGAATTCAAACAATGTATATGAAATATAGAAGATTGTCAAGAGCCAGGCATAACTTTTTCCATCGAGGCCGAGGTCCTCTTCCATGCCGGCGATTTTGGCATTGCTATGGTTCACACTGTCAGCGGATGTACTGTTCTGCGTGCAGGTCCCAAGATGCTGCTGCGGACGAACCCGATATTACTTCGGTCGAGGAAAGCGAGGAGATCTAGATACCACAGAAACACATGGTCAGAGTATAATTTCGTCTAATGCCTGGAGTTCGAAGCATACATAAAAATCCCAATAACGTCGGAACACGCCAGTCCAATTTCCTTACCACTCTCCGCTCAAGCTCGGGATCAATAGCCGGCAAGGTTGCAGCGGGTGGTTTCTCCTCGTGAGCGGGCACGGCAATTTTCTCAACATCTTCATCAGGGGCTGGTTGGATTACATCCTCTGGCAGCTCCTGCCTTTCCAAGAAGCCCATGGTGGATGGAAGATGTCAGATGTCAGATGTCACAATGGACAATGGAATACTGGTCTTAATGTGAAAATAGGAGAGACGAGAGAAAAGATCGGACAGAACTCCGGGGTGGAGGCATACTTATTCGCGGGGTGAAAGGGGAAAAAAAAGGCCAGGATCGGCGGCGTACTACATCACATAGGAACTAATGGCCCAGTTCAGCTGAGATTGGTGGGACTACAGAAACTATCGATATTAATTGGTGGGATGGCTGAAGGGGGATTTTGAGTGGAGAAGTTGGAGACTGGAGACCAGAATGCGGAGGAATTGGCAAAAGCTTAGGTGGAGAGCTGCCGCTTTGGTGTGCAAGGCCGAGGCTGGGCACTTCGTACATAATATTTACTTTCAAGGGGGAAGAGGTATATGATCTTGGCTGCTTTGTATTTGTCTATTTAAGAAAGAAAAAAAATCAGCTTATAATGCAAAAAAAAGGCTTTGTTAAGTCTGTATAGCACATCTTTTTCCAACCTGTCAACATCCAATTTTGGAAATTTCTTATTGAAAGGAGAATCATTCATTTATTGTCTATTGTCTATTGTCTATTGTCTACTTCTATGAAAAGAATCACTGAATAAATGATTGAGTGAATTTCGAACTACGACAATAGGTAAAAATAACTGGTGCCTGCAAATTCAGGTGTTATGCATATTAGGTCGATACCGGATACCGTATCAAAAATCTCCCGCGTAGTGTCGCGTTCATTGAACACCTCCATCCTTCATTGCTCTCGCCTTGTCCACTTCCATCGCATCCCAATTACCTAGCTTGATTTGAACCTAATTTACTCATACCTTCCCAAAGTTGATTGCACTTGGCAATCAAGCGCCCAGTATGGATGACCCGGCCACACGCATCCCGGGCCAGCTGGTAAGACCCCAACAACTTCCTATATCGATCGCCCCATGATCTGTAACCCCCCACTAACCTTGTCGCAATTATGATAGCTCCCCCACATGCACCTGGTTTCGCGCAACCGATACCCTAGCATGCACATGATGCCCTCCGAGACCGCCGTCGAATACCTGACGAGCGCACCCCGGATCTGCCAATCCCAGGCAATGCATTGGACATTCCTTGATGGTCCCCCAGATGGGACTGTCATGCTTACATGGCAACCACAAAACCACCTAGGCAATAATTTTGCTAGTGATGGCTATATCTGGGCCGACCAGGAACAGGCCTTTACCTTTGAATCTCGCGGCTATGTATGCCTCCTGCAATGAAGCTTCCCTTCCTCCACATGGATTCCATTCTAATATGCGAGGACACAGACTGTTGAGATGTACCTCCACCGAAGCGGTTTCCACCCTCCGAATGAGCCCGTGGCAACACACTGCCGCAAGCGCTACCGCATTACCTCCTCCAAAGTACCCAATGCACCCCAGCCCGATCCATCACTGTGGATTGTGCACTACACCCGCGCGGCTCCTCAGGACCATGCCCCTGCAAACCGAATCCAAGTTACACCGCAAATCCAGGGCATGATGAGCCAGCGCCGCTTCCTTCAGAGTCAAGGTCAATTGGCCCGCAAGGACTTTTTGCTTCATGATCGCAACAGCTGGCCAGTTATCAACTTCCCTCAATTGGCCCAGCCGAACTTCGCGCAACCAGGTGCTTACCCGGCTGCTGCGCCTCGTGGACCTGGTTTCTACGCTCCCCAGGGTCATCCAGGTGCAGTCGCGCCCAATGCACCCGTAGCCAAAGGGCCGCGCGGACACCGTGCGCCGTCGGCTGCCCTCGCTTCTGCAACAGCTGATTTTGCTATTGAAGATGAGGACGTATCCAGTGGTGACGCTATGGATCTTTTAACGCCGCGCGATGTCAGCAAGATGCGATACCAGCAACATCACGAGTGGATGGAGGAAATCTTTGCATCGCCATACAGCGTCTCGCAAATCACACCAGTTTCTTTGGGTCTGGGCCGAAAGGGAGAGCTCGAATCTCTTACTGCAGGCTTCTTCGATGCTCCCGTTGGAACCTCTGGGGGAGACGGCCAGGAGGCGGGCGACGCCCCGCAGGCTAACAAGATGGAGCCGGCCAAGGCAGAGGAGTTTGCTGAGCGGGTCTCTAAAAAGGTGGCGGACATGACCGCCGAGATCGAAAACTTGAAGAAACAGCATGCTCGCCGGATGCAACGTTTCAACCGAAGCTCCTTGCTTAAGGATGCCGAGTTGCGCCTCCGAGAGTCTGCAGCTGACCCTACCGAAAAGGGCCCAGAAATTTGGAGGCTGGAGGGTCGAGTGGTTATCCCAACAGAGGATGAAACCCCGCAATTGGATTACATCGAAGATAAGGCCAAATACAGGGTTGACGAGATAGTCCGGGAAGTTGAGACTGCCTGGAATAAGCAAATCGTTGCCGAGCCCAAGGTATCCTGTGTCGAGAAGGGTGGTTTATTGGAGAAGATTGAACCCGAACACAAGGACGAGCCTGACACATTTACCCATGACATGGTCATGGACGATGACTCCCACCTACTCAACCAGTTTGGCAGCCCGGGCATCGGTGTAGGCGCAGTCTCAAGTGTTTCTGTCAATGGACAACCAATCCACGGCGCTGATATGTCTGGTGATGTTGACATGGATCTGGGCGACCAGCTCCACGCTGGCACCAATGGCCAGGCCAACGACTGGGTAATGGTAAACAACGAGAGCAAAGACCATGGCCCGGTCGGTGAAGAGTTCGACTTTACCAACATCGACAGTGCCGGAGATGCCTTGGCAGCTTATAGCGAGCAGAACGATGGCCTTGACTTGCCAGATCTGGATAACTCGGCGTTTGGCGACGCATTCCATGCATCTGACAATGAACACTCGCACAACCCTGATGCGGACGACATTTCCTAGTCTGGTGCCGATATCTTTTCACATGAAAGTGGTTTTTTTTTTAACGAATGATTCTGCGGATCAGTCATTCTGGTCTGTTTCAGGCGTTGCGGCTTGCTGTTCGGGGGTCTGGATTTTAAGCAGGATTAGCTGGTTGTGTACCATAAGATTGGCCAGGAGGAATTCTGCTTCCTCTGGCCCTGCGAATTTCTTTTTTTTTTTGTTGCCTCTAATTGAGAGGATAGAGGGTGGGATCTCTCATGAATTTAATCCCTATTTTTCACCTCATCTTCCACTTTAGGGTATAATTCGAATGAGATGTTTCCCAATTAGGAAGGTAGCAATTGTGCCCATATTTCAAATCTGAAAATAGAAAGGGCACACTAATGCCTTGTGTATGATTATATACCTATGTACCTATGAAGTACATGGAATATCTATGGATAATATCATAATTAACTAATAGTCTGCAGATCTACTGCTAGTACGTTGATATAAGCCAAGGGTGGAGAATGACGATCAACCTTAGATATTTTCAGGATACATAGCTCAAGAAATTTAAAGACCATCACCACTCACGACTATTCTACAACGTTAAGCTTGAAATGTCCGCAATCGGAAAGGTGGGATGAACAGCTCAACTTGACATCCGCCCATCCCCGTTCATGACGTCAGCCACCGGGACTGCACTTCCTCTGGCAAAGCAAAAGAGACGCCCTCGAGAGAAATAGGGTTCGTCACCATCGTCATCTATAGGAAGGCGCTGCCGACTTATCATAACCTCCCCCAGATTCAGTTTTCTCTTCTCATCTTAACATATCCCTCTACCATAACCCTAACTTGTATTGACTATATCTACATACAAGCAACAATATGTATGTATCCTAATATTCTCAACACGTCACTTTAACTAAACCATCTAGGAACCGCAACCTCTCATTCCGCTCGCGCAGAGAGCCCCCCCGGCAGCGGTTCAGCATCTCCACCTTCCGTGGGATGCAAGCGCCGGAGCTCAGCCGCAAGATGACCAAGCTGATCAAGAGCGAGAACACCGCCATCGGCGCCCACGAAGCTGCCGGTCGTGAGCGCACCTCGATCGCCGCCCAGCTCTCTGAATGGGGCGAGGCGACTGAAGACGACAATGTTTCCGACATCTCCGACAAGCTCGGCGTCCTGCTTGCCGAGATCGGCGAACAGGAAGACAGCTTTGCGCAGAACCTCGAGGACTACCGTGGTATCCTGAAGGAGATTCGCAACATGGAGGCCTCGGTGCAGCCATCGCGAGAGCAGCGCCAGAAGGTCACTGACGAGATTGCCAAGCTCAAGTACAAGGATCCTTCGAGCCAGCGTCTGGTCACGCTAGAACATGAGCTTGTCCGAGCTGAGGCTCAGAACTTGGTTGCTGAGGCGCAGCTGTCTAACATCGTACGTTGGATTCTGATTTCGTCCTGTTCTTGTATGACGTGTGAGGTTAATTTGGACTGGCTAACGTTTATACCATCTGTAGACTCGTCAAAAGCTGAAGGAGGCCTATGATATTCACCTGGCGGCCGTTATTGAGCGCGCCGAGAAGCAGACCATTCTGGCTCGCCATGCTCGTCGCCTGCTCAACTACATTGACGACACTCCCGTTGTTCCTGGCGATGCACGCCAGGCGTATGACCACGAGCCCTTGGCTCGCCAGATCCTCGAGGATGCTGAGAATGATCTCCGTCATTGGGAACCTAGCGTTCAGCCTATCAATACCGCCGTGGGCCGGGACACTCCGGTTCACGGAAACGGTGTCAGTGGTGTCAACGGTGCCGGTGTCAATGGAATCGATGATGGGTCGGAGCGTCAGTCCGATGTTCTCGAGAATGTCTCTG
The DNA here is from genome assembly GCA_028827225.1 of Penicillium sp. CMV-2018d. Lineage (NCBI taxonomy): Eukaryota > Fungi > Ascomycota > Eurotiomycetes > Eurotiales > Aspergillaceae > Penicillium > Penicillium hesseltinei. The sequence goes on from JAPZBW010000003.1 coordinate 1,381,625, forward strand.
TGACTGAGGGTTTCACCGAACCAGTGGGTAGCGGCGCCCTGCCCGCGAAGATGGTGGTTGAGCCTGCGCCTGCGTGATCTTTTTCCAATCCTTCTCAGAGGCCTAGTGGTCTCCTTTTTTAGTTTGATACGGACATACTTCAGCTGTTGTGTGTAAATTCGGTTCTTCGCTTCAGATTGGGCACCAAACGTTGGAGAGGTGTTTTCGGGAAAGGCGTTGGCTGGCACTGAACATGGGGGGTCTATACTCAGGAAATATGCAAATTGTGTATTGTAAAGTTTAATTGGCTAATTCGTTAATTCATTAATTCGTTTGATTTAATTCTTTTGCTTCCATAATTTCTTCCAAAAGAAAATGATCAAACGAAATACTTTCGTATCGCGATTTGTAGTAAATCCTGCACGTGACCACAGGCGCCAGAGTGACGCGGAAACCCCGAGCTACAGCGGAGCTTCAACCATCACTTGCCTGTCTCACCAGAATCCCTTTCACGTCTTTCCAGCATCTTTTTTCTAATTTTCTCCTTATTCTCTATTACTTCAGAACACAATGGATAAACTTGTTGCCCAATACTCGCGCCCTCCCCATCAGAATGAGATGTACTCAGAGCAAGAGCAGCAGGACCTCACTGCGAGCGTCCCTCCGCTCTCGCTGAAGTTCAGCCTTCCTCCTGTCGACAACGTGAGTTCCTGATGAATACCGGGGCAGACTCTCTTTGATCTGGATGGCGGTTCGGTCGGGGGATATACGTCTATCCTGACGTCAACCTAAGCTGCGCCGTCATCACAGCTATGTCTAAGAGAATCGCTCGCCAGAACCTATCTACGATTGAAGCAAGTGAAATAATGGACTGACCCTGATTTTCTTGTATCTAGCACTCTGCTTTCTTGCGTGCCATGACCGATGACCACTCCAATCCCAGCTGTCCTATCAAGCTCGCTCACGGCACAACAACCCTGGCCTTCCGGTTCCAGGGCGGTATCGTACGTTTTCCTATATTTCGGTTATACCATGGGTTTATTGATTTTGGAGCATGGTGGGCTAATGGAAATATTGCGTTAGATCGTGTGTACCGATTCGCGAGCAACAGCCGGCAACTGGATTGCCAGTCAGACAGTCAAGAAGGTCATTCCCGTATCGCGGTTGAGTCGGGGCGAGGACAAGAAGTCGAACGAGCCGACGCCAGGTCTCCTGGGAACAATGGCCGGTGGTGCAGCTGTAAGTTTGGACCGCAAGTGATGGTGACGAGTGATGGTGTGATGGACGTTGGTTGCTGATGGTTGTTGCGAATTGCTAGGATTGTCAATATTGGTTGCGGTATTTGAGTCAGCAGTGCACTCTGCATGGTAAGCTCAGCTCGATTCTTGCTATTTGCAGGCAGTGGAAGGACATTGCTGATGAATTTCTCTCTAGAAATCCGACACAAGCGCCGTATCACTGTTGCGGCTGCGTCCAAGATTCTTGCCAACCTCACTTACGCCTACAAGGGATACGGACTTAGCATGGGAACTATGTTAGCAGGAGTATGTCCCACACATCGTTCATAGCCACGAGATTCGGAAACTGACAATGAGCTCTAGATGACGCCCCAAGAAGGACCCGCCCTGTACTACATTGACTCCGATGGCACCCGCCTCCCCGGTAACCTGTTCTGTGTTGGATCCGGTCAGACTTTCGCTTATGGTGTGCTGGACGCCGAGTACAAATACGAGCTGACTGAGGAGGAGGCATTGAACCTCGGTCGCCGAGCCATTCTGGCTGCCATGCACCGTGATGCCTACTCCGGTGGTTTCATTAACCTGTACCACGTCAAGGAAGAGGGATGGGTGCACCACGGATTCGATGACATGAACCCTATCTTCTGGGACACGAAGCTCCAGAAGGGCGAGTTCTCCAACGTGACATCTGCGTTGTAAACGGGTTAGAGGAATGAATTTGTGTATGTAAACTGAGGACCTATGAATTACCTTTTCTGGTTGGTTTTGCCTTTTGAGGTTTAACATAATACGCCGTCAAACCTCCCCAATGCCCGACAGACTGGTCCCTTTCTCGTTTTTCCATTCTCCCTACGTGTCCATCGTATAAGGCCAGTAATTGGATAATATGAGGGACAAATGAGGGAAATGTAGACGGTACACTCTTGCTACTCTTATGCCTTTTTGGGGTCAAGAGATCGAGAGATCCTCGGCCCGTTAACAAGGGTTCTACAGCATAGGGACATATTACGGTATAAGATAGGGCACATAGAAACTATGAATGGGAGATTCTTTATTTGGTTGTTTTTTTCTTGGTTTTGGTTTCAGATTTATTAGATCTTCATGATAATCCCTTTTGCTTAGACTAAATCCAAGTTCTTATACGCATATAGTCAGTCCAGTGGGTCAGGCCTCGTGGTGTTACTGCCATGTCAGATCACTAGGAGAAGAGATAAAGGGGGTAATATCGTAAGGAATAGATAACTCTAGGCAGGTAAGACTGGAGGATATGGTCCAAAGTTACGTGTGGAGAGTTTTCTGACCTCGACAATAACCATTTTGGTCAATTCCACATGATATATATATATATCATTGAATGATGCTTAGGTTTCAAGCGTTAACGCTAGTTTCAAGTTATATCCATCTCCTATTATTAGTCGCTGTCTTTCTCCTGTCCCCTTCACAGAATATCTGTTAAGGTCTCCAACTAAACAGCCAATTTCATAGCAACCTCAATATGCGGAAACCTCCCTCTAATCACTCGAAACTTATCCAACAGAATATCCTTCGGCATAACCTGCAAATTATGAAAGGAAAGCACAACCCCCTGCATAAAAACAATATCATCAATACGACTCGTCGTCTCCTCCTTCGTCGCCTGCGGCACATGAATCACCACATCAGCAATAGTATTAACAATCTCCAACAACTTGCTAATCATCGACGATCCATGCACGCAAATCGTATTCTGCGAGATCTTCGTCAAAAACTGCCTGAGCTGACTCGACAACCTCAACGGCATCTCCAGTTCCAACGACGGACACGACGCATGCGAACTGAGCAAACAATTCGACATAGCCATCTGCCACAACAACGTCCGCATCCACTGTCGCGTAATAACCAAATCCGCCTGCTGCAGCTCCGACAGCGCTGAAACTTCAACCTCCCACAACGCATCATCCAGCTCGCGGTGTTTCCGCTCGACCCATGACGCAGTCACCTGCGTCCGGTCGCCAATCCATAAACTGATAAACGACGCGTCAAGCATGCAGAACGTCTTGATCACCTGCGTCCAGCCTTGCTGGATCTCCGCGCCTAAGAACATGTCTTTTTCTGGATACTGTGTGTACGGGGGTAGTGTCACCGGGGAGAAATTCACGATCGATATGAATCGCTCGTGGATGAAACATTGCCAGTAGAGTCGTTGGCGGCGGGCTCGCTCAGCCGTGGTGAGGTTTGCGTTGACGGTTTTGTCGCTGATGCGAAGCATCTGGATCATGCTGATTGCTTCGCGGAGGTGGAAGAAGCCTAGGTCGTAGTGGCCCAGACTCATGGCGCACATCTGGATGAAGATGCTTGTTGTGGCGCGTAGGATTGAGGGCCGGAAGCCTATTACTAGTGGTTGTTGGGTTTCCACGGACTGGCGCATTAGGTCGGTTATTTGGGTTGAGGCTGGTTGGGGGCTGGATTTGGTGGTGAATTGGGAAGAGCGCGTTAGGTCCAGCGTTACTGCGGTGAAGGCGTAGATGAAGGCTGCGTGCTCTCTTTCCGTGTTCATTTTTATGAGTGACTCGCGCACTTCTGTCTCGGTGATTATTGGACTGAAGGGGTATACATAGGACATGTAGGCTGGGAGTAGACTTTCAAAATACGAGGTCGGTAGTTGGGGTGAGGCTGAAGCTGTTGGTGGAGAGAGAAGTGGTGTCAGAGTAGTGGTTTTGGGGTTGGCGCTCTTGTATTTTGAGATGACAGCTCCTCGGCGTAGTGAGTGTTTTCTTGATCGCAATAAACGGTTCTCTGTGTATGTGCAGGTGAGATCCAGGTGCTCGCATTGCTGGCATCTTTGCTGGCCGTTGCAGCGAACTTTGCGGCGGTTACATGGATCGCATGCTTTTGGCACTCGCGACTGGGATGGTGGACTAGTCATTTCTTCTTCAAATTCAAGGACTCCAAGGGTCAGGGGTAGATTGATGTTTAGTTGGAACATGTACTTCTTTTTCCCCGCGTCGGACGTTGAAGAGTCGGGGCTTGGCACTTATGACTCTTTCAGCGTAGCGCCATCGGGTTGTTCTCCGTATGACTGAAGTTGGTCATTGGGAGCGATGAGAAATTCACATGTGTGACTTACCTAAGTAGGCCTAATTCGTACATATATGCATTAATTAAAAGCTTAATAAATCTGGGGAGAATCCGGGGTGATCCGGGGTGAAACTGGGGTGCACAGTGTCTTCAGACTAGGTATATCATGCATGTAGTGTTTATGTAGAAGAGTGGATACAAAGATCTGACTCGAATCATTCCTGAAGGACAATTGATTGTCTAAACCAATTTGAGTATGAGCTATCTAACCAGTAGTATATCCCAACCCTAAACCAAAAACACTCTACCCTCAAACGCCTGTAAGTCCTCCTTGTGTCCATCTACATTGCTAGCCAACAATTTCCAATCTTCACCCTTCACAGAAGCCGGTTTCTCAAACTTCTGTGTTGTATCCGAGAAGTTGAGAACCACCAAAACAGTCTGGTCGTGACTTGTCTTGGTATAGGTGAAGACACTTTGATTTGGCTCGTCGATGATCTCAAACTCTCCAAAGACCAAAAGATCGGCATACTCCTTGCGCAGCGCATTCATGTATTTCCAGAAGGAAAGAACAGAAGATGAGTCTTTCTCCTGGAGCTCCACATTGATCTCGGGGTAATTGTCATTCGGGCGCATCCACGGCTTTGCCGACGAGGCTGGCGAAAAGCCGGCATTGGCCTCAGCGCTCCACTGCATGGGAAGTCTGGAATGATCTCTCGCCAAATGCTGCAGCGAATCCATGGCCGCGCTCAACGCGGCTGGGTCGTCACCAGATACTTTGCTTGTCATTCGATGATAGTTGGTGCTATCGATGTCCTTGTATTCGTCAATCGTCCACTCCCGGGGCGCATTTACCATTCCGATCTCCTGACCCTGGTAGATAAACTGCGTGCCGGAAAGTGTGCTCTGCATCATGGCCAGCATCTTCGCAGACCGAACCCGCAACTCAGGTGTCTTATCAGAGCCGAACCGACTCACAGAGCGGCCCTGGTCGTGGTTTTCCATGAACACTGTGGTCCATGCATCGGTGCCTTTGATGATATCTTGTGTGCTCTGCACGGCGGTCTTCAGTTCTCGTAGGTTCCAGCCCGGCAAAGTGGTCAGGAACTTATAGTCCTTGCCCTGGCCGAGTTCTACAATATCGAATTGGAAGACCATGCTCAGCTGCTTCTCTGCTGCTGAGACATAGCGCAGAACACCCTCCACGGTATGTGTGTTTGGCAGTTCGCCAACGGTCATTGCATCATATTTGGAAAGCACGTCACTCATCTCGCGCATGTACTCGTGAATACGAGGACCGTTGCAGAACAGCGAGAAAGCTGGTTGTGTGTCGGACTTTGGATCAAGGATTGGAGCATTGGGATACTCGGGGTGCTTGCTATACATGTTGACTGTATCAACGCGGAAACCATCCACGCCCTTCTGCAGCCAGAATTCCATCGCCTCCTCGTAGACAGCCTGGCGAGTCTCGGGATTCTCCCAGTTGACATCGGGCTGTTCAACACAGAAGAGATGAAGATAATATTCTTGTGTTGGCTCATCCCACTCCCACGCACTGCCTCCGAAAATACTGCGCCAGTTGTTTGGCGGCTGACGATTCCCATTGGCGTCGTATTTCGCTGGCTTCCAGATGTACCAGTCGCGCTTGGGGTCTGTCTTTGAAGAGCGGGACTCTTTGAACCATTTGTGTTGGTCTGAAGTGTGATTCACCACCAGGTCCAGAATAATTCGAAGTCCTCGCTTGTGGCATGCATCGATGAGGGTCTCCATGTCCTGGACAGTACCGTATGGGCCATACACGCTTTGGTAGTCGGCAACATCGTAACCCATGTCAATCTGCGGGCTGTCGTACATGGGACACAGCCAAATCACATCTACACCGAGGCTTGTGATGTAATCGAGGGACGAGATAATCCCTGGGATGTCGCCAATACCATCGCCATTGGAATCTTTGAAGCTGGCGGGGTAGATTTGGTAGATGATGGAATTTTTCCACCACTTTTCGCTAATAATAGCGGGGGACATGGTGGATGGAATGGATTGCAATGCAAGAAATGGTAATAGAAGAGAAAATAAAAGTCCAAAATAGGAGACAGCGTGGAGGTATATATATGCCTAAAGCATTAGATTTTAGATAATCCTTGCACTAAGTACCTCTCCAAGCCTCGACGATGGAGTTCCAAGCTCCTCCGATATCATGTAGGGAGGGCCATTGCTCTCATTGACTGAATGTCGGGCCGACAATTATTATGAGCAACGCTCTGTGCCACTCCTTTTGCCTGCGGGGTTTCTTTATGCTGGACGAGCGTTGGGGGCTGTTTCAGTATGATAGGGATTCCCACTTATTCCCACTTATCCCTACTGAATTCCTACGTGAATTCCACTTAATTCCACCTGATCCCACGATCCGGAGAACATCCCGAACAGACCAAGGGTCTCTGACCCATGTGAAATGCCGAAAGTATGCCGATTCGTCTCTCATTCCGGGCCTAACTGATCTTCGTTAGTTCAATCGACGAGAAATGAGGGGGAGAAAAAGGGGCGAGTCGGACCGACACCTCACCAATCAAACCCGCACTCTTCCCCGGCTCCCTCTAACCGGATTGGGAGGGAAGCGACAGCCCTAAAGCGGCCAATACGCAAATACGAAACACGGCTGGATGAAAAGGCCAATGAGAAGAAAATAAAGAGAATACAACACACTAAATACTTCTTCATCTTTGCCTGGCCCGACATCAGTCCAATCACGACTCTCCCAGAAAATCCGGGGGATAGTGGGCTAACCCAAGCCTACCCCGTGCAGATAAAACCGGGGAAAAGCCTTCTCACGCCACTCATCCCGCTTGTTGCAAGAATTAAGCAAGGATTAGACTCGACGGACGAGTGGGCCAATGGAACCCCGGTCCCATCCTCGCTCATTATGGACGACCATCGACGACTATTAGCACAATTTGGTATATAAGTGATCGGCGACGCCCCGCATAAAACACTTCTCTTCTACCCCAGACCTGTTCACAACGAGTAACGATCTGGAATCATCCTCGGAACCACCATTGGCAACCCCCATCCTAGCAATGGCTTCCGAAAAGCAAGCCAGCGACCATGTCGAGAGACATGCGGACTCAATCGAACCAGCAGGCCATGTCCTGCCTGGCTACTCAGACCTCCAAACCACCACCGAAGCCCACGCCGCCATTGAAAAAGAACACAACATGACCGCCATGGAAGCCCTAAGGCTCTACCCCAAAGCCGTAGCCTGGTCCCTCCTCCTCTCCTGCGCCATCATCATGGAAGGCTACGACGTAGTCCTGATCGGCTCATTCTTCGCCTACCCAGCCTTCAACATGAAATACGGCGAACTGATGTCAGACGGCAAATACGGCCTCGCCGCCTCCTGGCAAGCAGGCCTAACAAACGCAATGAGCGTCGGCCAGATCCTAGGCCTCTTCGTGAACGGTATCGTCTCCGAACGCTACGGATACCGCAAAACCCTAATGGCCTGTCTCGCCTCAACCGTCGGCTTCATCTTCATCCTCTTCTTCGCCCCAAACGTCCAGACCCTCGTCGCCGGCGAGTTCCTCATGGGTATCCCCCTGGGCGTCTACCAGACCCTCACCGTCACGTACGCTTCAGAGGTATGTCCCGTCGCACTGCGCGCCTATCTCACCACCTACGTCAATCTGTGCTGGGTCTTCGGACAGCTCATCGCCTCAGGCGTGCTGAAGGGCCTTGTCGGACACACCGACCAGTGGGCATACCGCATCCCCTTTGCCATCCAGTGGGTGTGGCCGGTGCCGATCTTCATTGGAGTGTACTTCGCGCCCGAGAGTCCGTGGTGGCTTGTTCGGAAGGACAGACGCGAAGACGCTATCAAGTCTGTGAAGCGGCTCACGCGCGCAGACCCCAATTTCAGCGCTGAGGAAACTGTCTCCATGATTGTGTATACGAATGCCATGGAGCAGCAGACCGAGACTGGTGCTTCGTATATGGATTGCTTTAAGGGGACTGATTTGCGACGCACGGAGATCGCGTGCTGTGTCTGGGCGGTGCAGAGTCTGTGCGGTAGCGGTCTGATGGGCTACTCGACTGTCTTCTATCAGCGTGCTGGACTGGCGGACTCGCAGTCGTTTACGATGTCGCTGGCGCAGTATGCGATTGGAGTTGTTGGTACGTTTAGCTCGTGGCTGTTCATGACGTACTTTGGGCGTCGCACGCTATATGTGGGTGGTCTGGCGATCTTGGCTGTTATCCTGTTTGTTATTGGATTTGTGTCTGTTGCGCCAGCGACTATTCCGCTCTCGTGGGCCACGGGATCCATGTTGCTTGTGTATACGTTCGTCTATGATTCGACTATCGGGCCGGTGTGTTTCTCGCTGGTTTCGGAGATGCCGTCGTCGAGACTTCGAACTAAGACGGTTGTGCTGGCGAGGAATACGTATAACGTGCTCAATCTGGTGACTGGTATCATTATTCCTTATATGCTGAATGTGGATGCGTGGAATTGGAGGGGGAAGTCTGGATTCTTCTGGGGCGGACTGTGCATTCTCTGTTTTGTCTGGTCATTCTTCAGACTTCCCGAGCCCAAGGGCCGCTCTTACGCTGAGTTGGATGTTCTGTTTGAGAACAAGGTGCGCACAAGGGAGTTCCCGTCTGCGAAGACCGGTTTGGTGCAGAGTGAGCTCGATGGGGAGAAGGGCTCGGTTTGAGGTTAATATGTGAAGTATAATATCTGGAGGAAGGATCGGAAGTATAGCGAGATTGACATGTAGTATGGCACTTATCAGTGAAATGAATATTTTATCTTGTTATAACTAAAGCCTAAGATCCTTGAATCTTTTAGTAGAGTTGGATGAACAACTAGGGGTGTATTCCGTGGGACCGCCAATGGCTATAGAGCCCAAATGCTCAGCCATGACTTTATCAAAGGGCTCGCACGAGAACTGGTATTCAATCTTGGTGGGCATCGAGTGTATGGTATGACTTTCAGCAACTGGGTAATGCTGATGTCTCTCCATAGATGTGCACGCACCATGTGGTTGGCCCTTCGCCTACGCTGTCTCATGGGGGCTACGGTGAGATGGTGGTCGAGAGGGTTGGGGAGAGGAAGAAGAGAAGAAAGAGAGAAGAGGTGGAAGGGTGGAGGGAGGCCTTTTATATGTTCACATCCCAGGTGCCTTCCCAAAAAGGACGGCCGTTTGCTCCTGCCCTTTTTCTACCTCTCAGGGTTACTGGTTGTAGCAGGTGACCACGCGGAACCCTACTTTACATGTTTCTTGCAAATTCAGGGCTCATTGTAAGGAGTTTACCAATGGGAGAAAAGATGTAGCAGTAAAAGTAATAACAGCATGGGATATTTCGATAAGATTATAGCTGGCAGTAGCCCATACGAAGACCATTCTCTTATAACAATTCTGATTTTGGCAAGAAATGCTGTTCGTACACAAAGAATATTTGCAAAAATAAATAAGACAAGAAGCAGATGAGTATAATCATTAAACCAGGTATACGCCACCTATGACATTGAAACAAGGAAACAATTTTTGGAGATCCCCAGTCAGAGACCGATATATCAGTTATCCACCAAGAACTTCATCCTGATACCCATAGCCGCCAACTCAACATCCAAGTATCGCAGCACACCAGGCACAGCAACGATAGTAACATTGTCACCACCGACGTAGCGCTGTCCATTGCCATCCTCCCACACCTCAGCACGGGAGTCATCGAAAGTAGCCTCACGGGCACAACGACGGCAACGCACAACACCATTGACACCACCAACAGCACCAATGGCAGCACCAGCATGAGCATTGGTGCTCTGCTGGTTAGGAGCAGCCTTGGCAGCGGCAGCAGCAGCACCAGGGTTGATAGCAGTGCGGGAGCGGGACGAGCCGGAAACAGCAACCTGCGTGGACAGGAAAGAACCACAGCAGCGACAGATCCAGGTGTGCTGGGCATCGGAGCAGTTCATGAGACGATCCTGCAGCAAGAAGGCCGCACCGTGAGCAATGAGCGAATCACGCTCCATCTCTCCGACACGGATACCACCACCCTTCGCACGACCCTTCACGGGCTGGCCCGTGAGTGCGTTGACGGGACCAGTAGTACGCACTTGGAACTTGTCGTTCACCATGTGACGCAGACGCTGGTAGTAGACCAGACCCATGTAGATGTCGGCGGAGAACTCGCGGCCTGTGACACCACTGTACAACGGCTCGTTACCGTAGTAGTTGTAGCCGGCTTTGCGGAGCTGCTCGCCGAAGTAGTCGGTTGCGGTGTTTTCTTCGGAGAATTGGAAGGGAGTGGAGTCTTGCGGGAGACCGTGCATGGCACCTGCTTTGCCGGCCATGGACTCGATCATTTGAGCGATTGTCATACCTGGGGATATGTTAGATGAATGTATACATTTCATGTTAAGAGCAATGCGAACTTACGGGACGGGAAAGCGTGAGGGTTGATGATTAGATCGGGCTGCATGCCGCTCTCGGAGAAGGGCATGTCGACAGCAGGCCAGAGTTGAGACAAAACACCCTTCTGACCGTGACGAGAGGAGAACTTGTCACCGATGACGGGCTTTCGGGGAATACGGTACTTGACGCTGAGCGATTGAGCGGGCTCGTTGCCAGACTCGGAACCCATAATGCGGATGCTGTCGACGTAACCTTCTTCGGCATCCTTGTATTTCATGTAGTGGGTGACTCCATCGACATTAACGTACGAGTCGGAAGCGGGATCGAAGCGGACATTGTGCCAGGCAGCGATCTTGTCACCTTCCTTGACGCGAGCACCCAGGTGTGGCATTCCATCCTCGTCAATGACGTTGCGCACCTGCTCTTTGACCTCGTCGCCGGGGGCGAATCCAAACAGCTTGGTGACCTCACGCTTGGACTTGGTCCGGCGGGAGTCGTTATCGGCTAAAGTGACGACCTTGGTCTTGTAGACTGTACCGTGACCGAAGCCACGTTCGTGTGCGGACTTGTTGATAATCATAGCATCGTCCATGTCATATCCGGTGTAGGAGATGATAGCCACAACTGCGTTCATGCCGTTGGGGAAGTTGTCCAGACCGTAGGCGTTGTAGAGAGGTGGCCGCACAATTGGCGTTTGACCCGTTTGGATGCGGTACAACTTGTTGTCGGTACGGTGGGCAATTGAGGTACCTGGCGTACCCATGGTTTGTTTGCTCATCTGACACTGGTACATGTTACGCGGAGATTGGTTGTAGTCGGAGAAGGGGGTCATGTTCGCGACGATAGAGAGGATGTTCGTGGGTGTGAACTCAATGTGGGTCGAAAGACCGGGGATCAGGTCAGATTCCACACAGGCAATCTCCATGAAGGGCTGCTCAAATGGTCCGACGTAATCCAGCTTATCCAGCGCCAGATACTTAACGGGGCGGTACATTCTCGCTGATTGGGAGAACATGTAGACACCTGGGTATTGACCGCCGCTTGAGTTGGGAATATATCCAATTTCCAATTCACGAGGGATGTTGTTTTTGCCTTCGACCTTCCAGTACCGGATGGTATCGGCGATTCTCTGGGCCTGCTTGGGCGAGCAGTAACCAATGATTCGGCCATCCAACTGGACGACCACGCTCTCGTCCAGAGCCACGGAAGACTCGGACTTGACACCAAGCTGAACCAGAGTCCGGGGCAGATGAGATACATCCAGGTTATCCGTAGAGATTAAACACTTGTGCGACAAATGGTTGAGCAGACCGCAAGGCGATCCATCAGGAGTGTGAACGGGGCAAAGGAAACCCCAGCTTTCTGGTAGCAGTTTTCGGACAGTGGTAGTCTTCAACTGAGCGAAGAAACTACCACGGTGAATCATGCGGAAGTGACTGATGAAACGGTAGAAGTTGATCTTCTCTGCAATGACAGTGTAACCTGAAGTTTGTTGCAAATCAAGACCCGTAGGACTGACCAAGTTACCGGTTGAGAGGAAGTACTCGAGCGCATTACCAATATTCTCGTTTGACCGCTTAACAATCTTGGAGAGGAAGTCTCGGTCGAATGCTTCATCCGTGAACTTTGCGCCGTTGTTGCGGATGGACCAGTCTCGGGCAAGGGGACCGAATGAACGGAGCCACTCCTCGATACGTTCCTTGAGAATCATTCCGTAAAGGAAGCCACCAAGCAGAATTTCTTGGTTGGAGACAGCATCGGGATTGTCGGGAGCACAGTCTCCTGCGACTGTAGAGTAAAGCTTCCGGATCATGAAGGTGATCAACTTGAACTTGTCCCAGTCTTGAGTCTCGGTGACATTCTCATTTCCAAGATGGGGGAGAACAACCTTGCGGAGGAACTCTGTGCCAACTTCCTCGTCGGGCATGTCAGCGGGGACTCCGAGCACAGGTCGGAAAGCCTTGCCCAGGTGGGATCGACAATCGTACTGGCTGTGCTTCTGGTAGGCGTGGTAGGTTCTCAACAAAAGCTCGACACGGTCCGTGACGAAAGTGTTGTTCATTCCCTTGGACGAAGCACCACCGACAATGGCCTCGAAGATCTCGCGGTCGTTGGTCTCGGCAAGTGCCTTGAGAATCATCATCACGGGGATAAGGTATTCATTCTTGCGCCATGAGAAACGGAAGGTGACGTTTCCATCGGAGAGGTAGTGAAGCACGTTGGTCTGCGAGGTCTGATCGGGACGGACCGACCGTATTTGAACACCGAACTTTGTGTAGGTCTGACCACGCTTGACGAAAGAACCACGAATGATGGACATGGGGTAGTTGCGCTTGCCGACAATCAGCATACGAATGAGCTTCTCGTTACCGTTGACGATGTAGAAACCGCCCAGTTCCTCCGATTCTTCATTGTGTCGAACAAGCTCATCGGGGGTAGCCTTTTCGAGGTGACACCGGTTGGTGCGCACCATAATGGGGACATTGCCCAGCTCGCGGACAGACTCCATCCAGTCTCCATTGTTGACCTGGTACTCGAGGCGAGCACGGAGCTTACCACGGTACGTCGCGTGGCGCTCTCTGCATTCCGAGGGGTAGATTTCACGGTTTCGGGTGGTGTACTTGTTGGTGGGGGGCAGGGTAGGCTTTTCGAGGAAGATTTCACGCACGCGGACGTTCAAGCGATTCCGCTTGGGCGGGCGAACGCCTTCTGCTTGGCGGGCCTTCTTCTGCTCGTAAGTTTCGAGTTCACCATCGAGGAAGGTCTTGGTGCCGATATCCTTCAATCCTGCCTCCAGGATCTTGCTGTCGTCGAAGAGAGCATTGAAAGAATCGATATGCGGTCGAATCGACTCGGCCAGCGATGGATAAGCCGTGTGATCCGTGGGGGGATTCTTAAACAGGTTCTCCCGTCGCAGGGTGTCGTATTCGACTGACCACTGGGTTTCTGTGGCTGCGGGCGCCATGATGGAAATTCGCAGCTCTTCAAAAGCCGGTTGATGCGGTATAGAAAAAGAAAGACTGAACGGCACAATAAATGTGACCGTCAATGTAAAGATAAAAGCGCGACAGTATCGGTTCGATTCCTCCGCCCAATAATATATCAGCCACTAGACCACAGGAATTGAACCGACAATGGCAGCTGCCAAACGAAGACGAGAGGTCTGTTCTGCTTGGGGAAATTTTTCGAGGGTGGAGCCGGATGCTTATCCTCACGTGGTGATATGCATTGTGGCCTGAGGCCAAATTGAGGCTTCAATATCCGGAAAGTTCGATCAGACGTTCATATCCCCTACAACATACTGAAACTCTAGTTCATCTGCAAGTTCCTGACATGCTCTTGAACCCCTAATCCTGGTAAACTCTAGCTTGATTAACCTTGCAACACCAATGACCCAGAAATGTGGAAATTTTTGTAAACGCCACACGGGCTGGATATGCTGCACAACGCTGTTCACCCCCCTCCATTTTTGAGGCCGATGGAGCCTAAGCGCCCTCGGGTCATGTGTGTAGGTAGATCGGTCAATTCTCCATAGAAAAAATAGTAGATTCAATATCCTTGAATATCCTTTTCTATTGATATCTGCCGGCGGTTATCCCCTTAAAACATCTTTCCCTCTAATAATAGGCCTTTTTTAAATTGTTGCTTCTAGGTTGATCTCTTGTTACGGTGTGACGATCTTGCTCTTTTTTTTTCCTTTTCTTCTGTTTTTCCCTCTTTACCTTTTATCTCTTCATCAAATCCAGAAATCCAAGAAGATCAAGAATATCAACCTGTTGCGCAGTTACAAGGTTGACCCCACTCTCTGGCTTTTGTCATCCTGAGCTTTTTCCACACACAAGGCAACTTCTCAGCTAATCTTTCTACTGGCTTTCTTTTTTTTTTGGTTCTATTCAACTATACTCTCTTTTCTCTTCTCTCCTTTTTTCATTTTCATTTTCATTTTCATATTTCCCTCTCTTCGTTATGGCCGGCATATTTCGTGCTATCTATGACTGGCTTCTGAGGATGTTCTGGTAAGTGGGCCGTTTGATAGATGCAGTTCTCGGGAGACCACGGCCCGTCCCCGCAGATGAAGCCATGCTGAACTCCATATAGGGCCAGCGAGATGGATGTCACCATGATCGGTCTTCAGAATGCCGGCAAGTCTTCTCTGTTGCGTGTGTTGGCGGTAAGTCGATCTGATAAGTCCCTTATGGGTCCCGGTTGTTGACATGGAATAGGGTGGAGAGTTCACTATTGAGTAGGTTATAGAGGGTCTCACATCTGAGATCATTCCATCCCAGGCTCTAATTCCTTATAGCTCCATCCCGACAATCGGATTCAACACCAAAAGAGTGCAGAAAGGCCATGTGACATTGAAATGGTATGTTCATTCCTTCCCGATCAAGCACGGCGCTAATATATCCCCGCAGCTGGGATCTGGGCGGCCAACCTCGATTTCGGCCGATGTGGGAACGGTATTGTCGGGGCGTCAACGCGATCGTGTAAGACTTGCTTATTTTTCCCTAATTTCTTGGGTCGTCTCTCCCTGGCAGCATACTAACCAAATGTCAATAAAGGTATATTGTGGATGCAGCAGACCGCGCCGCACTCCCAGTAGCGACAGAAGAACTGCACGACCTGATGAAAAAGCCCACACTGGATAGTATCCCTCTCTTGGTCCTCGGGAACAAGTCCGATCTTCCAGACAAGCTGTCTGTTGATGAGATCATCGAGGCCATGGATCTGAAATCCATCACTCATCGCGAAGTAAGCTGTTATGGTATCAGTGCCAAGGAGGAAACCAATCTTGATGCTGTCCTGCACTGGCTCATTGCCCGAGCTAACCGATGAGGATACTGTCCCTTGTGTGTCTGCCTGCTTTGACCTTTGACCTCGACTCGCGATATCCCTTTCGTTTTCATTTTCATACCCTTGACTGTCTCGCATTTTGATTGTGTTCATATCCTGTAGACTCTAGCGTGTTTGGCCCGCAGCCTCGGATGTAACGATGTTGATGTAGTCTTGTTTTCTTTTCTTGTGCTCATGAATTCGAGAATTCATGATGATGATGTATGTTAGTGGTCATGTGTGCTTCGTTTGATCCCGGTTCTGTTTCTTTATCGTTTTTTTTCCCTTGGTCGCTTTTCTAAATTGATGTGTATTAGAGTATTTTGGTAATGCTCAAGGGGGAAGAAATTGTCAGAAAGTCCAACTGGGCAGGGATGGCCAATATAAATAAACCAAACACGGACCACCTCGGCATTGATGTGTTGGCTGCCAACGCATCGATGCAGAATAAAGCATCCCCGCCAATGGACATGTCGCATTAAACACATATTGTGGATGACTATGTGAAAGCCGGAAAAATAATTCTATTTCAAATCGTTCCAATATCATTACTAGTACTTGTTACTACTCCATGTCTTTACATAGTTGATCTACACTGCTGTGCACCTTCATGTCTTGCATATTATTCTCAGAGAATCAAATCAAGTGGCATTAGTCGTACAGAAAATATCTAGATCAGTTTTGTAGGTCCTTCCTTGCAGACAGGCCAGATCCGGAGTTGCTCAAAACCCCCTTTCAAGCGCCCAAGATAGCGCAGTAACGCCCATAAACATCAAAAACGAAAACCAACACGAGTGAAATACGAAGATATGCAATCATTTGCAACGCTTCTCCACAATGTTCGGCCCATGCTCTTCGTACTCCTTCTTGGAGATCCACATCTGGTGGAAAGTTCCCAAACTAGCCAGGATACTTCCTCCAATCCAGGAGCCGAAGCGTCGCTCATAGGTGTTACCAGACGCAGTGACACGCACCCTGGGGCCAGGGAATATCTGCATCAGTTCGTGGTTCAGACGATCAGTGAATCCATAAAGCAAGCTGGATCCACCGGTAACAACGACATTAGCCAGCAGGTGGGGGCGGAGGTCGACGTCAACGCCGGCCAAAGAAGCCTTGACAAGTTCTGGGATGGTCTGGGCGGGTGTCGGGGGAGGGAAAGACGAGTCGGGGTCTGGAATGGCAGCCTTGGCATCAAACAAAGATTCCACCGCGCGGAAACGGTCGACACCGAAGACTTGGTTGTACCCATCGGGGAACTCGAATGGACGACCGGGGGTAGTTCTAGCCATATCTTCGTTGGAAACGCCCGTGGGGCTGGGAGCTGAGAGCCTTGTGGGTCCGGGCCAAACCTGCACGACACATTCCTTGAACTCGGACAGTGTGCGCTCCTCGAGGAGAGCACGGTACGACGCATCGGGTGCCTTGTCGGCGGCGAAGGTCTTGTATTTCGCTTGGGGCGGTTGGCCAGCTTCGACAGCTGACTTCGAGCTGATAAGGTAATGCGGCGTGATTGTGATGGGTTGTGGGGAGTTGGCCTTGAAGATTGCCTTGATCTGCGACGAGATGTAATCACCGCCCAACGGAGAGTGCTGCACGCCCCTTTTCAGAATCATGCCATCGTGGATCGGGGTAACAGAGATGTTGGAAGCTCCAATGTCAATAACAAGGGCGGATGCCTTGCCGGCAGCGAAACTGCACATGGAATTGGGTCAGTAAATGGTAGACATATCATAGTCAAGTGGGCCTGGGATACGTACGCCGCAAGAACACCAGTGCGCGCGAGATAAAAGGCCGGGGTATCCCATTTCTCCATTGCGATTTCAATGGTCTTTTCGCGTGCCTTCGCTGGGTTCCATCCAGGCTCTGTCATCAACAATGGGCTGTCCGACAAGGGCTTCTCCTCTGACTCCACTTCCATTTCCGTAGGGAGCTCGTCTGCGGAAACGTCGTTTAATCCATTCTGGAAGGGGTTGCCCGCTTTCGTGCCGGTGAGTCGCGACATAAATGAGTGCTCCCACACCTTCTCTGCCATGTCCCAATCCTCGACGATTCCATCCTTGCCAACCGGGTTGTGGATGGACAGACCAGGTCGTGGGGTAACGAATACGTCGTCGCCAAATACGAGTTTCTCTTGGCCGTCGGCGTTGTATTTTCCGTAGTAGGTTGGGATCAGTGACTTGGGAGCATCTTCACCGGCAAAGCCCGCGCGAGTGGTTGAGTATCCCGGGTCTAGGACAATAGCAGACACCTCATCTGTAGTCGTGCGATAATTAGCATCTTGCGCAGTGAATAGGCATCAAACGTTCTTTGGGATGGCAGCGGCAGGCGCAATTGGAATGGCATATCTGGGATCACATACCTCCACCGTACTCGGCAGCTTGAGGTGGGTTGGAAGGGTTCATCGCGAAAGTTGTGCGGGTATATCTAGGAAGGGAGTCGTAGCTGTCACAAGGGGTATGTGGATATTTTGGATTAAGTCGCCTGAAGACAAATCAAGACGTGACCATACGTATCGGACGGACAATCAGAGGGGCTGGTTGGAGGCAGGAGAAGGGCGGGTCTTTTTGGTGCGGGTGTAGCTTTGGCTTTAGCACCCAAACGGGCAGTCCAAGATCTGGCTTAGTCATTCGTGGTCAACAACTGCGCTGACTCACCAGTACAGAGCTTCAGGACATTATATCCACGGATATCACCCTCCTTGAATTCGCATCTTTCTGATAGTTACCTTTGTAAATATTGGGGATACATGGGGTATTTGAAAAGAATGGGCTGTGCAAGAAAGTAAAGATAAGCTGGTGAGGCGGTTTACTATAATTCGAAACGAAACAAAAAGGTTCTATACCGGACACGATGTACCCAATAAACAAGATATCATTTCCTTTGCCCTTATTTTCTCATGCTTGATTTTCATATCTCATTGCCCTTATATTCTGCTTCAAAGCTTGGGCAAAAATAACCTTTAGCTATTGTAATAGCTGCATCAACCACGTAGGATGCCTTTGGATATATATATACTCAAAAATAGTCTACCAATGTCCTTGGGAATATAAACATCTTGTGAACTAAATATCTAGTTAGCCTGAAATTATACCGTAGACCCTACACCTAAGATAATACTACAATACTTATACTCCATCTTAATATCTGGGACCAGAAGGATACATGTAATTTGCCGCAAATCGCAGATCACCTGTGGTTGAAAGCAGTGCATGTACTTGGTCGGTAGCCATTTGAAAAGGACATCAGAAATAGCATTGGCGCAAAAAATCATTATGGTATCGTATGCATATCGAGTAAAAACACATGTCGCAGAGGATCAAGTACATAAAGTCCATATCAAGGGAAACCAGCCGTTTTGGATGAGAGAAACGATCATTTCTTTCCCGCCTGTGCTTCTTTTTCCCGCATTGCAGCTCTTGCACTGCGACTGCCTCCAAGCTTCGGACCCCGAGGCGCTTCAACATTGGCCACCGGTTTTGCTGCGGGCCGAGTCCGACGCCGAGACTGCATCGCATCCATAAAGTCTCGCCTGAATTGCTCGGCAACTCGGTCATCAGCAGCCTGTTGGTCATCAAGTTGTGTTTCCTCCTCATGTTCATCATAAATTTCCACTATAACAGCTAGTGTTAGCCAAGACACAGATCAAGATTTCACTTTGGAATACCACACACATTTGCTCTCACGTAGTACCTCTTCCACAAGACGATCTCTTGCGATGTCTGCTTCTGTCCTCTGTTTGCGATTGCGCCATGACTTGCCGTCTGAGCTAGGCCGACCCGTCTCAGACGTAGGATGGTCCGCTGATGTCGGCAGCTCTCCTTTCTCCATTTGTCGAGTCGCAGCTTCTGTCCGCGCAATGTTTCGTAATGTGGCTTCATGGCCAAGGTCGATTTCGTGGAGTTTGCCTAGCGATGCAGGTTCGCGTGTCTGATGTCCAGCCAGCGACAGCCCCCCGGCGACTTCCTCTTGCGTTGGTTGGTTGGAATCTGAATGATCCACTTTTGATTCAGGCTGGTAGCGCTTAGCCATCTCGGAATCTATGAATGCCATCCTTATCTCGTTAGCCCACATCAAAGGAATTGGACAATCAGCTGTAGCAAAGGATTCGTACATGTGCTTGTCAACATCTACCGTCTGACCGGTGTATCCTGTGAAACGTTCGTTCATTGCTCGTATCTTCTCATCCTCAGTTTCTCCGGCCGCTGGTACTAGCGCTAGTTGCTGGCCCTGATCATCTCCTAGTCGCGACGCGGTAGAAAATCCAATGCCGCCCTTTCTGACTGCGCGTGGACGCCGGATATTATTGCTCCTAGGAGCTTGTGACGCGCCATGATTGTCATTTTGATTATCGGCCTCTTCGGTGTCTGGGGTGTCATGATCGGGACGTCGTCGCATGAACTTGCGCTTTTTTGCTGGCCGAAACAGGGACTCGGTTGGCACAACATCTTCTGGCGGATCCATTGTTATTTGCGACGACGTGGACTCGGGTGGTAGGGGAAAGATGAGCGGGAAATTAATTGTCAAGGTGAGGTCATTCAGCAGTGCAGACAAACTACAATTCGCTGATCTCCGACCGCCTTTTTATTCTGCCTAATTTATCGAGCTTATGAAACAAATGAAATGAGATCATAACATGTAACCTCCCCTGTTGGTTCAAATTTGAATCTAAATTCGAATATGGCCTCAGGATATCAACCTGCAACTACTTCTGAGCCTGACCTAGTTTCCTAGCAACTGGAGGGAACCGTAGGACCATATAGTAATAATCCAGGCATATGAGCCCGCGATAGTAGAGATAGTAGGCGGTCAAGGCCTACATGATGGTTATAGGAGGCTCACCAGCATCTAGCTAATGTGATAGTTCAAATATAGTCGATGATGCTGTCGATTTTATGTCTATAAAGAAGCTAAGTGAGGCCAAGTAGAGATAGCTGAAGTATATTGGGCCATGGCTGAGCTGGCTAGGTAAGGTAGTTGTCAAGAATTTTCAGCTCTGTCACGAACCAAATAGGTCTTCCGATGATTTTACATATTATGACTAAACAGCTTCTTGTAGATACATTTCGAGCAACATGAAAATATACCACAAACTTCCAGCAGGCATCTTCTTAGCCGGTCAGTGATGGTGCTTACTGGGTTTCCCCGGTACCACATCCGAATGAAGCGACACCCCGGCCGTCGTTGCGATTTCATCCAGAGGATACTGGGCAAGCACCATCATCTCACAATGGTTGATATGGTTCAAATTGTTGTAGCGATGTTCAATCCGAGTGTTCCGTTCCCTAGCGAGAAACATTTTCTTCCAATAGTACATACAATGTACCAAATGCCAACGTTGAGTGGTGAAAAAGTTTCCTCCGGTCTCCGGGATCATTGAAACTTCTTCGAGGGAAAGGAGTCGGGTTTTGTTCAGATCCGCATAATATGGCCAACTCCCGTCGTCATTTGAGCCAGCATGCTCGAATGCCTCATTGAGCACATTGTCCCGACAGGCAGGCGGCAGCCATGCTGCGGCGAGCGAGTCGTATTTACAGCCTTGAGCGAGAGCTTCTGCTATTGTATCACCGCAGTTGCAGGATATTGGTCGATGGGACTGCATGAGGGTGTACGTTCGGTATCCCAAGTCAAGAAGGCCAAATAGGGCGAGGAAGATAAGGAACCCGAGTAGGATACCTTTCCTCCATTTAGAGTAAGGTGTATATCGATGACCATAGGATTTTTCATCGTTCTCCCGGCCCTCCAGGTAATCTTCAGCTTGGTCGTGGTGATCCAAACATAATTCTGTGCTTTCCCGTTGCAAAAGATGCCTGTCCATGGTAGACGTTGTTCCAGCTAATGCAATTATGGGTGTAGCTTGCCCACTCAGCCGGTCAATTGGCGACACTGACAGAATATTTTGTTTGAAATCAAAAGTTAGTATGGTTGTAAATATTCTTTCTACTTATACAGCGTTTAAAGTACTCGATCTACGGGAGGGGGCGCATCATCCCACTTGTTCGTGTGATATCAGATCAGAATGCAGGTAGTACCTATCCATATGCATGCTTATGCATTAATATTAAGTTACACGAGATGCACGCATCCTTTGAAGCCCTCCCTTGCGTCTTGCATATATCATTTCTTGGCAATATATTGCACACTACATTGCATCTCACAGACTATGGTAGAATATTGGTGAGTCTGCAGGTAATTCCCGGTAAAGGGCTGATTCTGAAATACCTAAAATATTGTCCAAGTTGGGAGTTACGCCTATTTATTGCCATTGAGCAAAACATCAGGACTTTGTTAGTTCAACCTTTTCTTCAACCTCCTGATCTAATTTCATTTTCACTCTCATCTACTCTTCTTTCAACATGTCTTATATGGGAGTTCGAAAAGACGAACATGATGGTTATGAAACCGAAAGCGATATTCCATACACCAAAGACACGGTCATCACTAGGTCTCCCTTTTCCATTGCAACGGTCCTATCTCTTGTGGCAATCATTTTATCGCTCATCACTGGAGCATTTACTCTTTCTACGTACTTGGACCATATTCGGGCAAAAGTCCCAACCTCTCCAGTCCAGTCAACCTACCAATGTGGTGAAGTGGCAAGCCAAGCCCAAGCCCGAGGATGTCACTTCGACCTTATTTCATTCTCGTGGTTGCCTCCAGCTTGCTATGATGCAGAGTTGACTGAAGATTTCCTCAAGTCCTATAACTGGACCTGGTCAACGGATCCTCAGGGCAAGAACCTTGTTCCAATTGAAGATGTGGAAAAAGGCGATTTCGAATACCTCTTCACCGATCTCAAATATCATGTCGTGCATTGCGCATATATGTGGAAGAAGCTACACCGCGCACTCTCCACTGGAGACCTTAGTCGCGTCGATGGATACACTGCGGGTTACCATCACACCGAGCACTGTACGCAGATGATGCTAGATCGTGATTCTGATCTGAGTAGGAGCGGGGTTGCGGGTCTGGTCAAGTTTCCTTTATGCGGACAGGGTATGCTTCTAGACAATGAACCTGGCTGGTTTCGTATGCACAATGGAGAGAAGAGATTCGGAATGAGTGGATACTACGAGGACGTGTTTGGAGTTGCCTTTAAACCTCATCATGAAGATCATGAAGGACATTCAAATTAGCCTAACTATTTATTCAACGTTTATTGAGGGCAATATAATAACATTGACATTGTACTGTGTGTTAACTACGTTGCTACTCCTATTATAAATCAAGATCACATAACCTATGTACCTTCACCAACTCTTAACTAGCGTATTGAATACCTGATATGGACTACTCCAAGGTATAGAATTAGGAATTGCCAATGTTCGGAGAGGAACTACTAGGAGACTGCAGACACTAATGCAGATGGGTCATGTTTCCTTAGACGCAGGAATCAGTTGGTAATTGCACATCAACAACAACCGCTATAAGCGGCTGATAATACAGCGTGGGCATCGCGACCATTTGCCACCGTCTTCTTCCTCCTGTACCTACACCGCACTAGCAAAAATTAGCCTGTTCTTAGCGAAGCCACATTGACAGACTACTTACGGAGGGGTAGTATCTGTCGATCTAATAGTCTTGGCACGATCGACCCTTGGATATATGCATAATTATTTAGCCTATTTGAGAAATGGATTTGTCAATTCTAGGGCCTTCCAAAAAGCAAGCAACTTTATAGATGATTACTAGCAACATAATTGGTGAGGTTTCTCATATTTTTCTGACTAAAGCAAACAAGCATGAGCAACCCAGATTTGTCGTTAACCAACACTAACTAGTAAGTACATCATGCAAGATTGCCTGATTCTTGAGCCCGTGTGACCACGGAAGATCGACCGCTATGTGAGCTTGGGTTACAGTGCACTCAGGTCCGAATGGAGGCCGCGTATCAATCGCCAGCTCGATGACCAAGCATGGCTAGATGAAGAGTGTCCTTCGGTATATAAGGTGGCATCGATATTGAGCTCCTCCTATATCCATTCCATTCTTCTTTTTCCATCAAAGCATAATCACAACAAGACCACTTTCTAATCAATTTCCTCTGCTTCCAATCATTCACTATGAAGTCGGTCTCGTGTATCATCTTGGGACTTATGCCCTTTTGCCTGGCTGCGCCGGTTCCTAATGTGGGTTTTTATTGATATGATGGGTTTCAGTATCTAATAGCCCTGTGCAGGAGAGAAGTGTGTCTTCCATCAATGCTCGGTCTGAGGCCGAGATTCCTACCGATGCGTTGAACTCCCTTGGCGGCGGCGGCTTCAAGCGTGCTGAGGCCGAGATCCCTACCGATGCGCTGAACTCCCTTGGTGGCGGCGGCTTCAAGCGTGCTGAGGCCGAGATCCCTACCGATGCGCTGAACTCCCTTGGTGGCGGCGGCTTCAAGCGTGCTGAGGCCGAGATCCCTACCGATGCGCTGAACTCCCTTGGTGGCGGCGGCTTCAAGCGTGCTGAGGCCGAGATCCCCACCGATGCGTTGAACTCCCTTGGTGGCGGCGGCTTCAAGCGTGCTGAGGCTGAGATCCCCACCGATGCGTTGAACTCTCTTGGTGGCGGCGGCTTCAAGCGTGCTGAGGCTGAGATCCCCACCGATGCGTTGAACTCTCTTGGTGGCGGCGGCTTCAAGCGTGCTGAGGCCGAGATCCCTACCGATGCGCTGAACTCCCTTGGCGGCGGCGGCTTCAAGCGTGCTGAGGCCGAGATCCCTACCGATGCGTTGAACTCCCTTGGTGGCGGTGGCTTTAAGCGTAGTGAGGCTGAGGCCGAGGCCGATACTCTAGATTCGGCTCTTGGGTCCCTTGCCTACTAGGGTGTCTGGGTTTGCTCTTACGCCTTAGAGAATTCAAGCGTATGTTTCTGGGTCTCATAAATGCCAGAAAGCTCAAGGTATGCTTCCAATATTGGACAACAATCTCTATTTCTCATTTGGTGCAGATAAGCAGAAGACACTCCCAAGCTGACAATGTTTGACGTTCATAGATTGAAGGATTCTCATCTTCTCATCATTGCTAAGCTCAGTATACGGTCTGGTTTGAGAGTGATTCGTACTGTCCACTTGAAGTCACCGATGTGGCAAAGAGAATACAGGGGCATTAATTTCGGGGTTTACTTTTCTGTGATACATGTTTTTGCCTGTATTCTAAATCTTTAGAACCCACACTCCTTGGTAATGGACTTGACCTTTAGCTCACTATTTTTGAGAAATTGCTAGTTGTGAGGGAATACCAATTTGCAAAGTTGTTAAATATGGATCATACTCATTCTAATTTACTAGTATCCAGACGGTATATAGAAAGGAAGAACCCGGATGGGAGGATATGCTTAATCTATCAATATCAGGAAAGTACGTGCTTAGGCTCATGACCACTTGGTTCTGGAGCTGGTGATATAAATGAGCTCGGTTTTCTCGGCTGCAAAACAAGACCAGCGCTATCTAGAGCTCAACAGCTTCCAAGAATATCATCTTAGTCTTAGGTATTCTTTTATCTTTTCCTCAGATAGAACCCTTAGCTATATAAGCGCCAAAAAAATATAACCGCTCTCTTGCCTATGGCAGTGTATAGCCGCTAGAGTGCTTCCAAGGTCTCTACAGTAACGGAATCACAAGAAAGTGTCAACACTGTATTAAAAAGAGAGACGGAGGGAACAAAGCAGGAGGAAAGAAACTGCTTTCCTACCGACATATCCAGGTACCGGGTACAGATGACCAACCAGTCAATAATTATACCACAACACCACGTCACCACAGGTGCTAAAACAGTATAAGAGAAGTGGCAATGTGACGCATTTGAATGGTATGCGCTCACTAAGCGCAGTCAGAGTACGGAGTACTCGGTGAGCACTTGGGTCATGCTCACTGAGCATACCCTGAGCGTTCCCTGAGCGTTCACTAGGCACGCCTGAGTGCCCACCGAGCATAACCTGAGCACTATTCTGACATTACTAAACATACTCTTGAGTACACTGAGTAATCACCCTGTGCTGTCAAGGTGTGAAATACTCAGTGAGGTTAAAGCAGCGGCACCCCGATCGGGAAATTCGCATCAGCGGCCTAAAATCCGGTAACTTATTTCACAAGCGAGCCGCCATCTCCAAAATGATAGATTACAGCTTTATATCTCAACAAAGTTAGTCTATAAGATCATTTCCTTGTATCCTAATACTACATAAGTAATATATAACCTCTTTAAGGAGTTTAGGGAATATTTCTACCTTATAGTAACGTAATTTTTGCTAATTTTTGAAACGATGATAACAAATTTCAAAAATTAAGTATCTTTTATATGGCAACTACATACAAAAGGTACCTAAATACAATATAAATATAATATCAATTTTCTCAACCGTTAAAATGATTAGGGTTATGAAATGAATGATATTTAGACATTTTAATTGAACCAATCTTAGTAGGGAATCTTAAATGCGTAAAGCAAGAAAATAGTTAAAACGTTTTCATCTGATATTTTTTGCCTCTATATCATATATTCAGAACAAACTTTCGTAGTAGATTAACTAAACTACCTAGATTCACATTATAATTCAACGTTTTTATTTTCCCTTTAGCTAGTTTTAGGGTTGAACTGTGCTTATATTGTATTGAGGTATCTTTTGTATGGAGTAACCATATAAAAGATACATAATTCTTAAATTTGTTGTCCATCGAAGCCCACCCCAACACCGGGTAGTAGGGGCTTGGCACGGTTAATATGTGTTTTGGACAGGCCGGCTCGCTTGTGGTGCTCGCTTGTGAAATACTTTATATGTGCCTTGGCAGAGACCCTCATCAAGAGGCCCGGGATACTAATACCTTGGCTCTCGGGTTCGCAATTCCGACAAAGGTATATGGATATGACGCGCTTAATTTAGGCTAAATTCCATATTATTAACACTATGGATCCTTTCGAGCTCAGCTGGGCAGGATTCCCGAGATCGGGGATTCTCAGACAAAAAGTTGTACTCCGTGCCTAACCGATGTAAGATTTTGCTATCCATATATTGTATGAATAAAAATTTGCAACATGTCCACGGATGGGTATGCGGTGTAGATGCATGTTCTTTTAATCTGGTTACAAAAACCGCTGACATACGTTTGCTCAATATATCCATTTAGTTATTGGTCAGCTTTTTTACGCTTATCATAAAAATCTTCTAGACCCCGCAAATAATGTTGAAATCTCTGCGGGTGAGCCGGATACGTCCACGGTGTGTCATCTTGACCGAGTCTTTTCTCAACAATACTTCTCGGGCATCTCTCGGAGAACGAAAGGGATCCACCAGGGGAAGAATGCGAGTACAACAGACATCGTAAAGGACAACGTAGGCTTAACGAGAATGACTTCCTTTTCTTTTTCGTCGTTCCAATGGCACAATTCCCCACGATTTGAATATAAGAAACAGTGTACTCCGTACGACAATACCAATCCGGAGAGTGACCGAGATGGTGGGGTGCATTACATTTCCCCTCAGCACCCCAGGTTCGATTCGCTGATATCTTGGCAGAAGTGGACAAGCCTTTAGGGCTAGCTCAAGCCTTTTCTTGACCTATCAATGCCGAGACCGGGCCGAGTTAGGCAATGAGTGACCAGGAACCAAACCGAAAACTGCCCAAGTGGGAAGTTTCGAAATGCCGGCAGTCGGAAAATAAATTACCCCCAAACAAGTGTTTTTGCCCTAATTAGTTACCTCTTCCATATTGGGTAATATGAGAGATGACCAGGATCCTAACCCCCGTCTGTGTTCCGAATTTCGGCATTCCCTCCAATCCTAGACAACCTTGGAAGTCAGTCAGATCATCCACTTTACTTTGATTTTCGGCCCTAAACCCACGGATCAAAGCGGTCCTTGACTCGGGAGTGGCAAAGGGGGCGGGATCCTTGCACACCGGGGCCAAACCTACCCCGTGGAGTCGGCGACGCGACCGAGTCACAGTCGGACATTTGTTGAAATTTGACCAAAAAAAGTGGTACCCTGGTGGAGATACGTTATCCACCGGGGAATTCTCCAACCCACAAGCACAGAATTACTGTACAGTATGTATTAATTTTTTCTGATGCGGGGTCTCCACGAGGAGGTTGACCGAAGCAGGGTATAAACCCATGGAGAGACCGGCCCTTTTCTCTTTGTTTCTCTCATCCCTCAGAGTGACCTTCTCTACACACACTCCAACATGGTCACCTTATTCCGAGGAAAGGCGCTGAGTGTAGCGCAGGCCTTGCTCATCGTAGCACCGGCCTTCATCGTCTTCGGTTACAACCAGTCTGGCTTGGGCCCCCTGGCTACATTGCAGAGCTGGGTCAATATTTTCCCGGAAATCGACACAATCAACACCACGGGTGCCCAACGCGCGCAAAACTCCACAGGCAAGGGTACCGTGATCGGATCCTTCCAGCTCGGTGCTCTATTCGGAGCCTTGTCGTGTACATTCCTTGGTGACCGCCTCGGTCGCCGCAAGACTATTTTCTTGGGTGCTATCCTTACTATCATCGGCCAAGTGCTGCAGACTGCGGCTTATGGATTACCACAATTCGTCGTCGGCCGTGTCGTCCTTGGTCTCGGTGTCGGTCAACTGAGTGTTGCCGTTCCCGTCTGGCAGTCAGAGTGCACGTCGGCCAAACATCGTGGACAACACGTTGTCGTGGACGGTATCTGTATCTGTTTGGGTTACGTTCTCTGTAACTGGATTGATTTTGGCTTGAGCAAAGTCTCCGGCCCATTGCAGTGGCGTATTCCCTTGGCCATTTCCCTATTCTTCTCCCTCGTTGTTGTGTTCTCGGTCTTTTTGCTTCCCGAGTCTCCTCGATGGCTCGTGCGAGTTGGCCGCATTGAAGAGGCTACCAGAAGCCTAGCTGCCTACAAGGGTCTGTCTGACGAGGATGAGGCCGTCCGCGTCGAAATTGCCGGCATTGAGACCTCGCTCGAGAGTACAGTTAACAGCGCCTCCCTCATGGATATCTTCAGCTTTAGCAAGCCCGACGATGAGCGTCTTCTATACCGGTTTTGTCTGTGCGTCTCACTGCAATTCTTCCAGCAGATGTGTGGTGGCAACTTGATCTCGACATACGTGTCAACCATCTTCGAAGAGAACCTGAATATGGACAGCGACCTGGCTCGCATCCTGTCTTCATGTGCCATGACTTGGAAGTTCTTTTGCAGCTTCATTGCCTTCTTCGCTATCGATCGACTCGGCCGCCGAAAGATTTTCATGATCAGCGGTACTGGTATGTCTGTCTGCATGACTGTCCTCGCCATCACCAACAGCTTCAAGGACAACAAAAACGCGTCGATTGTTTCGGCCGTCTTCATCTTCCTTTTCAACTCCTTCTACCCTGTCGGCTTCCTCGGCGGTAACTTCCTCTACTGTACCGAAGTCGCTCCTATGCGTCTCCGTGTCGCCATGTCCGCCATCTCCACTGGTAACCACTGGCTGTGGAACTTCGTGGTTGTCATGATCACCCCCGTCGCGCTCGACACCATTGGATACAAGTACTACATCGTGTACGCTGTCATTTCTGCCTGCATTCCAATCTCGGTTTACTTGTTCTTCCCCGAGACTATGAACCGCAACCTGGAGGCTCTGAACCATGTCTTCCGCGATGCCCAGACTCCATGGGATATTGTCTCCATGGCTCGTCACCTGCCCCAGGGTGAGGCTGCTGAGGTGGATGTCTGGATGCGGACCGAGGAGAAGGGTGCCATTGACCAGAAGGAGAATGCTTAAAATATAGATTGAATTTGTTGAGACTTTGCGAACTGTATATACTATGTCTGACGATGATGATTGAATGGGTTGTACTAGAGTACAATTCAAATAGATGAGGCCATCATATTGAGCCTATCAAAAATTTAAAATTTCTATTACTTCTATTAGTTCCCCTTGAGATGTCGTATGAACACTAAGTAAATATAATTTCTCCTAAGAACTTGCCACCCCTGAACACCCTATAGTCTAATATCGCCTTGATTTTGGAGATCCAACATAGTTGCCTCTTTCACCATGGTAGCATGATATACTGTTGTGATCACCTGACGTGACCTGTTTGGCAGGACTTCCAGTAGCTAGCTTCTCTTCTTCTCTCTCCTTATTTTCCCTAATGAATCAACCATCTTAACAATCTCTTCTCCATCTAAGAGATATACATACCAGAGGCTACACATTTCATCCACATAATGAGATTGTCCAGTTGATGCAAAAGATGGTATTGGCAACACTCTTGAGGAACCTCAAGTTAAGCTCTTTGTCTTCGATTCTTGCAACCCTCTCGACTTTCAAGCTTACTATCTCTAAGTTGATGTACCATGTCATTGTCATTGACACATTCTCATTCTCATTGTTCTCTCAAGGTTATCCGCCCCACTTCGAGTTTCTTTGTCTTCCAAGGCTATGTTCGGATCCCTTCCTTGTCCACGTCGTCGGGCCGTTGTTGATTGTTTATCCTTTATTTTTATTTTCTTTGATCCTATTTCTGGTAAGTTTTGTGTTTGATCATGATGAGGCTAACAATAAATTCAACAAAGGTCATTCAAATGTCTCAAGCTACCTATATAACCCCCCTCTGCATGTCTTATGGTCTTCGTTCCAAGCACATCATCCAACACTAACACTTGATTATATCTAATTTCAATCGATTTAATTATACCAAAGTACCACTACAATGTTGAGGAGGATTCGCCACTCGTTTTTGTGTTTCCCAAGACGCCGGTGCGATTGTGACGACGACAGCGACTCTTCCGGAGCCCAACCTAACCGCCCACGGGAAATAACACCAAAGCGCGCCCTGCGTCAACCACTTCCTACGAACGTAGTCAGAGGCGCAGCTCCAGCTAACCAACCCCAAGCCGGCAGTGAAGGTGAAGACAGCAGTGAATATGAGTATAGCAGTGACGATGACTATCCTCCAGCTCCCCCACCCAGCGAGGTTCCCCTGTCCGACGAGGTTTCTCACACAGGAATAACACCCCCGATGAGTGAGACAAATCTGGATGATGACTCTTCGTCGGGTGATGACCCGTATTCCCTTTCAACAAGAAATCATCACACAGACAGCCCGCCCGAGGTAAGTGATACTGATTCCAACGAGAGTTCATCTAGTGGTGACTCTTATTCTGCCGCAACAAGAAATTCACACACGGGCATTACTCCCGAGATGAGTGATACCAGTCTCAGTGAGTCTCAATATGAATCATTCCCAGAATCAGGAGAAAGCTCTCTTTTCGTGAGTGCAGGTGAATACAATACCGATGAAGAGTACTATAACGGAGCTGATGAAGGCAGCCTTGATCTGAACCAAGATGACGACGACGAAATGTACGAAGAAGAGGACTATAATGGAGCTGATGAAGGCAGCCTTGATCTAAACCAAGATGACGACGAAGAGATGTACGAAGATCCGGGAGAGTCCGAAGAACCCGAAACTTCCGGCCACGAATGGCCGAGCGATTCTAGTGACAGGAGGCGCCGGCGCTCTCTAGATAACCAAGCTCAAGCCGATGCCGAACACAGGGGTCTTTATGGATCGAGGGGCAGTAGCGCCAGCAGCAAGCGCCAGCGTCTTGAAGGCTCGGCCGACACCTCAAGCGGGAGAGTGAAGACCGGCCTCGAACCGACAACGAAGGATGTCACCAGATACAGAAATATAGGAGCACAGTACCAAGCATGGATCGACAATTCCCAAGCGCCAGGGTGCCGAATTAAACCGGCAACATTAACTATAGAGGAGATGACTGACGAAGCGCAACCAATACCCTGGAAAGTCGATGAATCGTACTTCACAGTCGAGCCAATCCTACTAGAGGGCGGCGACGTCGAATCGATGAATATTGCTCGCGGCGGTCCGCGGTGGCGCTACACACACCTCCGACGGGACCCAGGGCCGAACGCGATCGAAGCTAACGAATTTGAACATCGCGTCGCTCGTGGCGTTCTTGTTGCTGAGAGAATTCATAGGGAAGACGGTCCCCATTGGAATGAGGTTGCTCGAGCTCAATATTTGCTTGATTTTAACTTGAAAACTCTGAGACATGTTATCTTTACTGACGTCGGGAATGAAGAAACAGCTCCATATATATGCCATGAACTATACCCCAGAATGGGTGTCATGTGGTCACAAGCACAAAATGTTGATTGTATGGTATTTAAGCATGGTAGTGCTGAATATCAAGAGCTCCTCGGGACGAAGTTGGGTAAAGCTGTGGCTTGCCTTATTCTTTCTTCATTCCCCAGGGGTACGATGAGGATCACTCGTATTGTCACTTGGTGCAATTCGACCGCGCCGCAGATGCGATTTGAGATTGAACCTGTTATTGCTCCGCCTGTTGCCTTTGCTACAGCTGCATGATCTATACGATTTGATTAATTAGATATAAATGCATCTACTGGTGTTATTATCTACTTTTTGGAACTTTTTATACATAGAAATGCTACGATAATATCCTATATCCCTATATCCCTGCTATAATATATAACATTGTGTTTAGAAAAGTAGGCATTACTTGGATCACTCATACAAACAGGATGACTTTTGAGCTTAGCATTCTCCATATACTATCCCATTGTTTTGAAGGAAAGAAAAAAAAACAAAAACATTTATTAATAGATGTGCTTTGTACAACGGCTTGAGGCCCAGATGCCTTTAGGAACTCATCAGAAATGTTCAAGTCAAGAACACATACAAGAATGGAAGATGGACACAGTCACACATAGCCAAAAAAGGAAAATGAGCCATGAAGTTTGCAAATAAGGTACTATCATACAGCATCGGCAATGATAACTTCAGCAGCCTTCTCGCTGATCATATAAATGGGCAGGGCGATATAGTACCCCGGAATTTTGGGAAAGACCGAAGCATCAACAACACGCAGCCCGTCAACCCCACGAACACGGAAGTCAGAATCCAGCACAGCCTGAGGATCCCCATCTTCTCCAATGGCAGCAGTGCAGCAGGCATGGTGGCCCCATGCCTCTTGCTTAATGAAGTCCTTCATCTCATTCTCAGTAGTGACATTTGGTCCAGGCCAGACCTCTTCAAACCCGCCATCGAGGGGAATAAGATCATCGAAGATTGTGCGGGAGAATTGCATTGCTTCGTATATAGCCTGAAGGTCCTTATCATCTGCACCATCTGTGGTCACTCCGGTATCGAACGAGTGGAAGTTAATAAGGGGCGTATCACGCGGGTCAGTAGATCGGAGCTCTACCGTGCCAGCATTGTTGCGGGACCGAGACTTTAACGTGATCCAGGTCCAGTGCTGGGCATCTTTGAGACCTTCGTAGGAGTAGTTAGGGTAATAGCCAGGGAAGTTGACGGGTGCTCCTGAAATCAGTAGGTCGGGCTCATCCTCTGCGACAGAAGACTTGCGAATGATGGCGATGGCAATTCCATTGGTGGTATATGTGCCTTTGAAGAGGGGATCGTTCTCATATTGTTCCAGACACGGGTCGGGAAGAGAATACAAAAAGGTACACTTGGATGTGAGGACGAAATCGGTAGGTGACTTGCCCACTGTGCCTGTCTCATATCGGTCCTGAAGATTGCGACCGACGCCGGGGAGATCTACTAGAGTTGGAATTCCAAGCTTGGACAACTCCTCCTTTGGACCAATGCCACTCAGCTTCAGCAGCTGGGGAGTGTTGAACGAGCCTGCAGACAGGATCACTTCACGAGCAGCACTCACACTACCGGGTGTCCCGTTAGACGATGTCTGGGAAGCCCGAGGGTCTGCACGATAGAGGCTCTGACCCCGAAGATAGTCAACCCCGGTAGCCCGCGGCTTAGCTCCGGTGGTGTCGAACCGAAGCTTCGTTACCAGGGTGTTCAACTGGATATCAAGGTGATATTTTCGCGAACCATCGGAGTTTACAGCGTTGACTGTCTTCATGAGGAATTCTCGAGGACCTGTACGCTTGTACTCAGGAACATCCACTGCGAGAGGTACTTGGTATGGACCCTCATCGTAGTCGCGTGAGGGAAGGGGGTTGTTTAGGTCACGTAGTAGGACTCCTGCAAGGCCCGTGACTGTGGTGATCAATTTCCCCAACAGCGTTTGACCCGCGGCGGTCGCACCGGCCAGGATCAAGGACAGAAGCTTTTGATCTTCAATGACGAGACGCAAGTCTGTAAGACTCGTTGTAAGCCATCCGTCGAATCCGTGGCCCAGCAAGCTGCTGGGCAGATATCGGTTGCGCTCTAGTCTCTGGAAGTATTGTCGCATATTCGAGGCAGACCATGAATCATTGCCAGTGAGACTGGCCAGTTGCTCCCAGTCATTTTCGTACGGGTAGATAGTGCTATCAAGATACTGGTCAGCATACGATAGCCACGTCTGGTAGAAACCACGGGAAATATAAGGCGCACATCATGGCATTGTGGGCAGAGCATCCACCCAAAGTACCTGCTCGAGGGTATAGAATTCCCAAAGGCTCGGCACCATTGGGCGCATTGCTTCCAACATGGAGATCACCGGCAGGTGTCCGGTAAGTCATCTTGCTGTCTTCTTTTTGACGAGTCAAGTTCGAGTAATGGTTAACAAAATAATCCCATCTCATCGGCTCGTATTCGGTGGACTGGAGTTGCAGCGCGGGGACAATTTGCTGGGTCGCATTCCCCTGGTCATCTCCTGCTTCTAGAAGAAGCACCTTGTATCCTGCAATAGCCAATCGTGCCGCTACAGGGCCACCTCCAGCGCCAGAGCCAACAATGACATAATCATACTTCGTGGTGGAATTCTCGTTATCCGAAGACCGCTTGTGCATGTTATGATATCGATGGTTTGGCCCATGATCACTGTGTTATGGCGTTAGTCTTCTGTATAATTCAAGGTATGAGCAAGGACTGAAGGTGCACCCACGAAGCCAAGACAACCGAAAGGGTGGACAGTAGTCCAAGTACTGCAGGAAGACGCATGACAAAAGAGAAAGGACGGAGACGTACTCCAAAACCAAAATGGAAAAAGCCAAAAGAAAATCCCAAGCAAACAAAAAGAAAGAGCGATTTGGGATATATCAATGGCCACAACCCCCTTCTCCTGGCCCTATTATAAGGTCACCATAGAAGCAAAAGCACCACGAGCACCCATAATACGATCTTTGGCCGTCCTACTGAGTACATTCCTTCATTTTCCTTACGAAGGTGATCGACATAAGCTTCCACTTTCCAACTTAGCGTGTATCACGCATGGATATCCATCCCGTGACACGACACCAATGCAGCCCTGGTAACAGACTATCCTGTACGGAGTACATAGGAATAGCTCTTACTCGTATTGAACTAGGTCTGAACGCAGCCGTGTCTTGGCAAATCAATAGACGTTGATACCTTTGGATTGTGGGACTGGCCGGCCAATCAATATGTTCTAAATCTTGTCCATTCGTGCCGCCCTCCTAGCTTCTTCTCTATGCCGTTTGACATGCTGATCACACTGAACAGCCACCAATTTAACGGTAAAGCTACGTCCCTAGTTTAGAGTTTCGGGCGGCACACGGAGTACATACCCTAAGCTATATTATCGGGGAAACTCCGGAGTAAATAGATCTGATATTTATACTCCGTACTGGATGTGAGATCCGAAGCTAGCCACCTGGGAATTGCTCCACTTTTCGGTTAAAAGGCATATAAAGAATTACTCGGTGCCTGAAAGCTAAAGCCCCTTATTGATGTTGTAGAATCGGGCATGTAGCGATGCTATCTTGCTTTGTTCCTATTTCACTAACGCCTGCTGAGACATACTCTTAAATTATATGGGGTTAATTTAATACAAAAGTATGACACTTGTGAATAACTAGAGTTTTATCATGCTTGATTATGTTGAATACATATTTGAAAAGTATATACATTAAAGAGAACATCATCTCTGTGGTGAGATTTAGTAATGTAATAACTGTGATTAAATGAAAATGAAAATAGAAATAGAAATGAAATGAAATGAAGAAAATTAAAGACATTTCCCCACGTAAGACACCCCCATCTTCACCCTTAAACTATACCGGGGAGGGATGATGTAGCCGGGCTTCATCAGAGGTATCCAACTCATCAAGTGGGTAGAATTGCCGATCAGCACTCTTGCTCGGCGCAGGGATACCCGCGAATTGAGATCCATTTCCACGGGAATTGGAGTTCATAGCATATGATGATTTGGCTGGCTCAGTATCCCCAAAGAACCTGGGAGATACACGACGTAATAAGGATCTAATGGCAGGCAGACACGCACATATAACACCAACATCGCATTCAATAGTACTCCAATACCCAACTGACACGTAATCCCCTTAGAGATGTCAATAAAATTGCACATATCGAAAGAGAAAAGAGAAAGAAAAGGAATACTCACATGTTAGGTTAGTGGTGGAAGCAAAGTGAATGAGTGAATTCAGCCGCAGGATGCTGACAAGGGTGACACTGAGCTCATGGGTTAGTCAATGAAATTGTGGAACAGGCTGGAAGGGAAGCGCACAAAATACCCAGGCTAAACATGCATATCACATATGACTTCCGTTTCACTGAAAGGTTTAAATGGTATAGCTGGCGCAGTGGAAGCACCATGACAACTATATCAAGAACCATGTTGAGCACTGCCGATGCCCAGCCCTGTGCGTTGATATGGTTGCACTTGTAGTTCTCTTCTTCATACCAGCGGTGCCACGCTCCGGGTATAGGTCGACACTGGAATACCGAGATCAAGACAAAGGCAACCAAGTAGCACACGTTCAGTGCAATTGCCACATAAGTTGCTGTCCGGAACGTCCGATCAGGGAAGATACGAAGGTAGAAACAGCAAATCGATATTTTGGTCAGCGGGAGAATGCTGAGATAGAGCAATTCATCCCAAAAATAGACCTAGCCCAATTAGACAAATCCACATTGGCAATCGCATGAAGTCAGGGTGTATAGTAGTACTCACATAAAGAATATGGGTGATGTTGTCGAAAGGAAGGGTCCACATATCCTTTCCTAAACCTGAATTGGCCACTATACAGAACGGTTAGTCGAGTGAGGTGCGTTTAACCAACTGCAAGGGGAACCATACAGACGACCGAGAGTGCTGAAAGTGGAATGAGCAAAGCCTGCCAATTTCCAGTTAGAAGAAAATTCAGTTCAAGCAAAGGGGAAGGTTGTGTATACCATTGTCAATACCATTGTCCAATCATCCGCGCCAAAAATGCCACCACAGCAGCTCAATCGAGCCAGCATCCGGAGAATGAAAGCGATAAGGGCTACAATTCCACCTCCAACCCCTGCATAAGAAACAATCTTTGTGTGGTCCCGGATAGGGACCCCGCACGCTGATGTTGTGACATTTTTTGTAGCTTGTGTATGTTAGCAGTGAGTCGGATGAAAGATGAAACCATTGACTCACTCAGAGATTCTTGAATTGTGCAACTAGAAACAACGCATTTCTGGAGAACAGCCGTGTAATGTGCATCATTGCATAGGCATGCCTGGTTGGTTGCCTCGCAGTACGATTGTGACACCGAAGTCATCATACAATCCAGCTTCGAGGTGTTAGAGTTATGAGTTCGCGACAAAAGAGGGACAGAAGGGCTGCACTACCTACCGCACATGAGGGTAAAACGGCCGCCAACTGTTCCATCCCTGCTATCACAGTTGTTGCGAACAAGGCGGCCGCGAGGGCTGCTGTACTGAACAAACGCATGGTGAAGTTTGCAGGGAAGGTGCTTATGCATTCGCGATCAACAGACTGACAGAGAAGACATGGGCCGAAGTTGATCAGGCGAGCCAGGAGCATCTAATCTTATGAGATTCATGACGATCCCTTGGATAGGATATAAGAGTTGTTCTGCCTTTCCGTTGGGATTTTTAGCGTATGAACACCTTAAGTCTAAGTGCCGTGTTTGTCTTCACTGGAAACTTACCTATCCACTTGTTCAGGTGTTTGGGTGCCAGATCTGCCGTTGTCAGCATTTTGGGCACTGTTTCAGCTCCCTGCCAAGCATCACGTCGTGGTCTGGAACTAGTCTGCAGCGAACTAGTCTACAGCTTCAGAAGTTCCCGATGTAAAAGACAAAGGTACTCCGTACAAGCACTTTCCATACAGCCATACAACCAGTAACCTTGGACGTCTTTTGGAATTCATCGAGAAGATGTTCCTTATGGACATGATGGCTGATTTAGAAAATTGGGATCTGCACTTGTACGAGGCTTCCCCAGCTCTTGACCCGTTCTAGACGTTTTAGGGCCCGCAAATACCGGTCTAGCGTTCATGTAGCAAACCAAAGAGCTTGACAAGTCGCTAATTTAACTTCGGACTTTGACACTCCACCCACGCGGAACGGGTTTCTGCGTTCCATTCCTATAATTGACCCTAATCGTCTCTAGGAAGACCCACAAGCGGGACAGGCTCCGGTAAAATGGCTGTTCTGGCCCATTGTCGCTTAGACCCCACGGAGAACACCCGAATATTATCCGTAGTGGGTGTACAGTCCTGCCGCCTGAGGGAAAGATCGCTTCGATATTTAAGATCTACACCCACTTTTTGGCGCATATGTATGTTGTAACTTAAAATCCCAGGACTGTGATCGGCGCTGTCATTGAACTAATATTTGACTTCGCCGCGAGGCGTGCGTTAAGATTCGTGTCCGCCACAAGAGCGTTCCCAGCATTCCCAATTCAGGTCTGATCAACTTCAACTTACGAATATATTTATAATCGACCCGCAACATAGTTAGCCAAACGGATGACAATACAGAAATCAGGGGCCTGTGCCATGTTATTCGCAGCGGCAATACAA
The DNA here is from genome assembly GCA_028827225.1 of Penicillium sp. CMV-2018d. Classification (NCBI taxonomy): domain Eukaryota; kingdom Fungi; phylum Ascomycota; class Eurotiomycetes; order Eurotiales; family Aspergillaceae; genus Penicillium; species Penicillium hesseltinei. The sequence goes on from JAPZBW010000003.1 coordinate 1,419,879, forward strand.
CTACCATACAGCTGCTGAGTTGTTTCCACGATGTACTCCCTTGGGCCATAGTTGAATGTATTGTACAGTGGGCTCCGGCGCTAAGACGGGCCATTCAGGGGATCATCATTTCTCAGCATGTGTACGGAGTAGAACTCGGAGATTTACCTGGGGACGTAATTGCCGCGAAATATCTAAGGGGGATATTATTCCACTCTTCTAGAGCAGTGTTCTTCGGTCACTCGTTACATGATCATTCCTTCGATCCCAAGGGGAAACTGAAATTTCTAGTGGAGGACCAACACATTCGTTCATCATGCACATCTTTACTACAGGGCTGTTGCTCTGGCCACTGTCGCTCATTAATCTAGTATCAGCTTTCCCAGGGTCGATGAACAGCCATGATGGCCACTCAGGACATCAAGGCATGCACAAGCCTTGCCCATATGCAAACACCCAGGACCAAGGCAAGCCGAAGACGGAACATGAAAAGCGGTTTCTATTCAGTTTGATGAAATCGCCTGTGGATAGTACGTTACAAAATCCCTCTTATGCTCTCACAATTTGTAACGAAATAACTCTAGTTACCGGCGAACATGCTTTCCAACCCCCGGACTTCGAGAACGGTGACCAGCGAGGCCCCTGTCCAGGTCTCAATGCACTCGCAAACCATGGATACATCCCGCGCAGCGGAGTAGTATCGGTAGGTTATTCCTGTGCAACTGGCGTGAACTTCTAAGCTAAACGTGAAAAGTTCGTAAATGTGATTGCCGCAATCAACAAAGGTACAATTGCTTCAGGAAAGTACTAATGCCGCATATTCTGACCTTTATTATATAGTCTATGGCATGGGCGTTGATTTGGCTACGATCCTCGCGATCATGGGTACTGTCTGGACTGGGGACGTGCTGTCTCTCGATCCCAGTTTCTCTATCGGGGGTCCGGATACTGGCGTTAACAACCTTCTAAATAACTTGGGTGGTGTTCTCGGTTAGAGCGTCTTTACTTGGTTGCATATCTTTGTCGACCGCTAACATTACCTGCAGGCGAACCCCAGGGCCTGATTGGCTCTCACAACTTTATCGAAGCAGACTCCTCCAACACGCGAGACGATCTCTACGTTACGGGCAACAGCTGGACACTGAACATGGACAAGTTCATGACTTGGTATAATATGTCTTCCGACGGCACTTACGATATGAGTCTCATGGCCGAACGCGCAAAGATCCGTATGGATCAAACTATCCATACAAACCCGGATTTCTACTACGGACCTGTGACTGGGCTCATTGCGCGCAACGCCGGTTATATTTTCTCAGGTCGGCTGTTTCGAAATCACTCGACTGAAAATCCAGAGGGAACGCTGAGTAAGTCGATGCAATAGATCGTTGAATGCGACTGGTTATGCGAGATTTGCTAACGCCCATCCTAGCTAAGAGCCACCTCCGGAATTTCTATGGAATTTATGGCCCGGAACATAATCTCACCTACCGCGAAGGCTGGGAAAGGATACCCGAGAACTGGTACAAGACGCCTGTGGACTATGGACTCGTCTCACTCAACTTGGATCTCATTGGCTTCATAGCAAGATATCCGGAGCTTGGCAGGTAAGAGCCCATGTCAGATTGCCTATATCGAGCAGGTTCTAACAATGATCTGAATACAGTATTGGAGGCAATGTGGGCGAAGTAGACAGCTTTGCCGGAGTTGATCTAGGTGATTTGACAGGTGGTGTCTTGAACTTGGCTGGCCTACTGAAAGATAACAACTTGCTGTGCTTTGTGACTGAAGTGTTGAAGTTTGCCAGCCCCAACGCGCTTGCTGGGATATACTCGACCGTAGCTAAGCCGTTGGAGTTTGTCACCAATATTCTCGCTGTGCCTTTGCTCAACTTTACTTGTCCGGCATTCCAAGATCTTCAGATGGGAGGGAAGCCGCTATGGGAGGCGCTTCAAGAGGACTTCCCCGGCGCTCTGAAGAGCAAGCGTTCGCTTTAGATATGTTGGGCTTGCTGGGATTGGCGGTACTATAAACGATTGAGCGATCCGTTTCATAGTAGGATATTTTGTTAATAAAGTTCGACTTGTCTTCCTGTGAAAAGCTGAAATGGGTATATGTAGTTAGGCGGGGGTGCTGTTCTAAGACACTAGGAACTAGCACATGTGGATTTAGAGAAACATTGATCCTTGAAATTAGGAAATTAGGAGCATGGAAGGTTATGCAGGTTGGTATTGTATGGTGACCTGCATATAGTTGTGGTGTGTCTGCATTAGTAGTTCCGGGGACTGCGTGATGATACCAAAAGTGTCAAATTATCCACAATGCGGCTCAGTGGTTTAGTGGGATAATTCATCTTTCGGGAGAAATCTCTGATTTCAAAAGAAATTACCTAATTTAGATGAGGTCCCGGGTTCGATTCCCGGCTGAGCCCCGTTTTTTTACTTGAATTTGTTAGTAACCGTGCCAAGCGTCCAACATATCACCTAGTATTTATTTACAATGTTCGTACTCTCAAGCCTATATTAGAGCTTATGAGGAGGAGCAGGAGTAAGAGAGGAATCTGTAAATCTACGTAGGGCGAAAGCCAATTCGATCTCATAGATATAACAACTGATTGATTACTCTGAGCTTGGCTTCTTCGATTTAGTCCAATTAGATTTTCGAGTAGAAGAGATACGATAAAAGAGCTGGGTACACTTGCTTAAATAGTACACGGTATACCTGCTGATTGTGAGTAGAACCCAGAAGTAGACCTCCGCAAGGCCCATAAATGGGCCCGGGGTCCGGCCCAAAGCCCAACCCTCAGTGGGCTATAGGCTTAACCTTTGAAGCCTAACTCAACTATAAGGCCCTTATTATAACCTATTGTTGGACTACCTCCCATACATGCATGTTTGCCTGTTTGCTTGATTGCTTGTTTGTCAGATTGAGCCTTTGTTCAGATGGTTTTAGCAGGGTATATAAACCCTGCATTTCTCACTTCTAATTCATCATGATTCCTTCTGCTTTCTCCCCTTCATAGTGGAAGCAGTAAACCCCTCCAACACCTATTAAGGGGGTCTTAGCCCTTACAAACCAGCGCGTCTCCAGGTGGTTCGGGAAGGTTAATTGGTCGCCGGGCAGAGATCTGGCGGGCCAGGAAGAGACAAGGTCCATGTCGGAATTGTTGCCATGCTGATGGTCCTTTTGCCTCTTGCGGCTCGTGCGGCTCGTGCGGCTCGTTCGGTGGTATGCGGGTGGTCGTCGGGCTTTCGTATCTCGGCGTCTCCATGGCGGTAGACCCCAATCCGATGGGGCTGCAGATGATTATGCTCTTAGGAGATGTGAGAAAGGTTGAAGAATGAAGTTTACGGCCTGGCCTTCTTTTATTTTGCTCTTGTCTGAACGAACGCGCGTTGACGAACGCGCGTTGGGCCTCGAGCTTTTAGGACGAATCGCCGTTCGCCTCGCGCTTCGCATTTACGTTTTCTTTTTCGTTCCATGTTGGAACATCAGCCCAAACGATGTACTAGAATCATTCACTATCTATGTCTACCTGTTTGGGTATACCGGAGGATTAATGGATTATCTATATCGTGACAATAGCCTTATAATCGCTATATTCTAGCCTTTTACTAAATCTTCTAGAGTTCAAATTTGGAATTTAGAATTATAATGGCCATATAAGTATATATTTCAATTTTTAATAAAATTCGACCGGTAGAGGTCGAGATACCGCGGAGAAAGTTAATATATATTTAGGATGTATACGGGAGTACTAACCGTGCCAAGCGCCCACCACACCTACCAGGTATTGGTGCGCCCCAGTAGATAACCATTTGTTACTAGATAACCAATCTACAATTTATGTATCTTTTGCATGACTCCCATACAAAAGATACTTTAGCTACCCTCGCGAAAAACGGTAATTATGGGACAGAGTGCGAGTGAGTGATTTCGTGATTGTCTCGGTACTTGAGATCGGTTTCTTGGTAGGGGCTACCGCAGGGCTTATTCTTGCTTGTCTCTAGCAATTGGCGCCAAGTGGGGAATGCCTTAGAACCACGAGGTTGACATTTGAAGCCGAAGGAAGGGTTGGCAAAAGTGGGGAATTGGATGCGAGAGGGAAAAGGAAGCGGAAGAGAAGCCGTTAGATCTAAGGTCTGCCCCGCGCTAGCTGTGGACCACTGGACTGCAATGTACAAAATCAAACAAAGAACTCTCATCTGCCAAGGTCACTAGGCCCAGCTAAACAGAAGTAGCATATCGCGCGCGAGAATTAATTAGGTGGTGCGGCCAATGACAGACCAAGGACAAACCACGTCATGCAACTAAGAGGTAGCTCGAATCTCGCAACGAAAGTAAATTCCCTGAGCGCGAGAACCATCTACACATCAATGGACGGCTTCGAGGGCTATGATTGCTAGGACAACTAGGATTGCTTAGTATCGGGGAGGTGTGCGGAGTCCGGACTGACTCCGTGGGGCTCGTTGCACCCTGAACTTTGATACCGATATTGGGGTTGTCTCTGTGTATCTGCCCGTATGTGATTATGTCAACCTATATGAGTTTAATTGAGTTCGACGGCGCCAAAGTATTCCAGACTACTCAAAAGTACGATTGCGGAATGTAACCCAAGACATCCCTGGAACCCAAATAGGAAGTCAGTAATGTCCATTCTTTGTACCAGAAATTTGAGGTTGGACCTACATATGAGGATCAATCCCCCGGCTTTAGATATTTTGGATCTGTACACATCTTTCCACTGGTCAACGTATTGATTGTTTTTTTATAATGCGCGTGTTGTGGACGTTATCGGCACTGGCTCTCTCAGCCGAAGCCATCAAAACAACTGGATGTCCTCTTTTGGGACCAGCTTTCCCTGCCCCTACTGCTCTGTCAGAAGATCCCACCTTTCTTAGCAAAGCTGAGGAGCTGACCTCAAAGCTCAATGGCGCCATTGAGGACGGAAGTCTACCTTCCATATCTTTCGCAGTGCAGGTCTTTAGCAGCGAGGAGGACGATTCTGCCTTCGGTTTCTACCACACAGATGATCCAATCAAAGTTGGATCTGTGGGGGTTCGCGAGGTCGACGAGGGTACCATCTTCCGCATTGGCAGCATATCAAAGCTGTGGACTATGTTTCTCCTCATGACCTTGGGAGGAACACGGTACTTCCATGAGCCTGTTTCGAAATACGTGCCTGAGCTGCGAACAAAGTATAGCCCAGCACAAACAAAGGACAAAATTAATTATTTGCAATGGAGCGATATGACGATTGGCGAACTGGCCAGTCACCAAGCGGGCCTTACAAGAGACTGTATGATGATAATACCCCGATGACCCAAATGCGCAATATGAAAAAGAAACTGACCCTGGATTCTAGATGCATTCGGAGACCTCGGGTTCCAGTCGGACCTTCTTCAAAGCCTGGGTTTCCCTTCGCTTCCAGAAAATGAGCAACTGACTTGTGGGAGTGAGGATACGTGCGATAGGGAAGGTAATTTAATTGTGTTTGTTTACATTATCGCTCGAATTGTTTGGCTGACAGAGGGAATGTTTTCAAGAATTTTTCCGTGGCATTCTAAAAACGCGTGAGTAGGGTAATCCCGCTGAATCTGGATATACCCCTAACTTCGTCTATTAGACCCCTTGACGCCAACCTCACAGACACCGATATACTCGAACGCAGGATATCAAATTCTGGGATATGTTTTGGAGTCAATCGCAAAAGCCGACTATGAAGACATATTAATAGACCGCCTTATCAAACCACTCAACTTGACTCAATCTTCTCTTCAAGTCCCAAATCCCAGCTTGGCGGTGATTCCCTACAATGAGACTTTCAGTTGGTTTGGTTATGAGTTTGGCGACGAAGCTCCGTGAGTGCCAATAAGCCGGTTGATGTACCCATAGCTTACACCGCACTAGTGCTGGAAGCATTTTCTCTTCCGCAAAGGATATGGCCACATTCGGCCGTGCCGTTCTTTCCAGCGCCCTTGTTGACCCTGCCGTGACAAGAAGGTGGATGAAGCCGGTATCACACACGTCATCCCTGCAACATTCCGTGGGCGCCCCCTGGGAAATCTACACATTTTTGACACCTCGTCGGGTTGACCTATATACCAAGGCTGGGGATATCGGACTGTACTCCAGTTCTATCGCCCTTTCCCCAGATCACAATACCGGCTTCACGGTTCTAGTCGCCGGTGGTAACTCACACGCGATGACATCCACCATCGGGGAGATGGTGGCCGATATTATGCTTCCCGCGCTTGATGAAGTAGCCAAGGACCAAGCTCTTGAACGCTTTGGGGGCACATATGCCTTGACAAGCGGCTCCTCCAATTCCTCTATCACTATAACGGCCGATGACGGGCCTGGTTTGGTAGTCTCAGCATGGATGAGCAACTCGGTCGACATGATCGAGTCTTTGATGACTTTGCAAGGAGTGACAAATGCGTCTGCGGTAAGCATTCGTCTACAGCCTAGTGGTCTTGAGACTCCGGGTCGGATCTCCTTCTTGGCTGTTATTTATAGCCTTGCTGTCTCGGAAGATGCTGGGCCCCTTGTTGGCTCCTGCTTTTCCTGGATTCTGCTCGATTCCATGGTGTATGGCAACGTTGGTCTCCCAGAGTTTGAGTTCGCACTTGATCATGATGGGAATGCGACGAGCTTATCCCCTCGGGCATTACACGTTACTCTTGCTAGAGTTTAACTCACCGGCAAGCTCTCATAGTGCTGGATTCATCATTATGTATCGAACTTTGCGGTTGTTTTGTTTCTGTATATAATTACTCTACGTACCAGCCCTGGGATGTTCATTGGATATGTCTGAGCCTATGTTGGGGAAAGGAGATGGTTGTTACGAATACCATCATTATTAGAATTTTCTCTCAGAGTCTCAGAATACTTAGAGCTTTTAGTCTATCTGTGTACATAGATAGCGAGAAAGCCATGTGTCCTATGCTAGAGGGGTTCTCCTTGGGTTTTACTGAGCGCTCAGACCTCTCTGTTTGGGTCTGCATCTCCATCCTTCTCTTCATCCTCTTGTCTCGATGAAGTATTTCCTGTTTTTCATATGAAAGGCACACTATACTGATCGTGATGGTCTACTTGACAATCAACTTCGCACTTCACCTGAAATATATCCCGCCTCGTTCGCCGGTCGCCGCGACTCTTATTAATTTCGTTTTCTTCGATGGCACCGACACGAGGCTATGACAATAATGAAGAGCGGTTGAAATCTGTGAGTGAAAGTCGCAATTCCCAGTGACTCTACCTAATCTCACAATTTAGGTTGTCATCCGAAAATCTTGTACCCAACGTCAGTTACTACTCCACGAGCCTCCCAATGCCCTGATAACCACAAGTTCTTGATCATTGGAATTTTTGCTGAAGTATATCTTGTGGACGATGGCATTATCAGAAAGATTCCTCGTGGCCTGAGTGAAGAAAGCATGCAATCCATAATCCGCGAAGCTATGATTTATGACATTGTCGGAACCGATGCACAGATTGCTGAATGGCTATCAAGGGGCATATCCGACTACTTCGACATTCAGTACTATCCGCATGGTGACCTTGTGAAATATTGTCAGGAGAACTCGATCTACGTTACCCATGACCGGAATTCCTAGACCAAGTCGCATAGTCGAAGGGATTGTTCATGTTTGAGATGAACATGCGATACAGAGTCCTTTTGCTCGGGCTATCGAGTTTCCGCGGGCTATTGGTCAAGTACTATGAGCCTCCCTATGGGCTAAAGGAATCAATCTCTATTTTGGAGATTTCAAATGCTCGGGGGCTCCCGTGTCGTTCCTGCCGCAGCCGTCGCGTCCTTCGAGGGAATTTCGACGCCCAATACTCTTTTAGTCGCTTCTGATATTTATCATATGTGTTAAAGTTCAATTAGCCTTCCTCGTAGAAGAGAAAACGCTTATGGTTGGCTATACCATTTTATAGAAAACTGCCTAAGAGAGTGATATCAATAAATATGAATTGTTACCAGCCTCTCAATTTTGATTTAAGAACGCAACAAATAAACAATCGTGTACGGTAATCTTTTCCGTGATCAACCATATTCAACAGAACCTAAAGATGTTGAATCAAAGGGATTGTCCACGGGTGCTTTGGACATGGATGGGGTTACACGGAGTGGAGCTGATCGGAGTTTTTCTTAGCGACGGCAATATACGATTGGTGTGCTCGCTTTTGATACGTCTTGATTGGGCAAGGTTATTGAAGGGCCCCACTTAGGCATATATGGATCCCTGTTGCGTAAGATGTTCTACAACATAGTATGGTCAAGCTGAAATGTGGCGGATATATGCGAGTTTGCCTGAAAGTGATGAGGCTATGAAGAAACTTTGGATTAGTCAATTGATACTCAAAGATCGGCCTCTATGTAGCATGTAAGCACAGAGTACCCCACAATTAACGTGAGGTACGTAAGTCCGTTGGATAAATTTTATAATGTCATTTTAATATAAGTCTTGGGGGTGGATGCTCGCTTGTGGCGGTCATTACCTAATGCAATACCAGAAAGTTAATTCGATTTAGAATGAGTTCTCCCTATTTAATTCCACTTTGACGAGGTTTGACGAGGAAAAAAGGCAGCGAAACTGCTGAAGAGAAATCACGATCAGCGCGGCCTTGGGCGCATGAATTGATTGAGCAGGGTAGATGTACGTTGTAATTACTAACAGCATGTGCTCCGCTAAGAATGCAGTCTTAATGGTCCTGTTGATGCGGCTGAAGAGATGTATCAACGTGGATCTAATTTATATAACCTTTCCATCCCTGCATGGATCAAGAGCAAATAAATTTCTTGACTAGTCAAATGCTGTCTCTGGGATACGTGTTTAGTGTGGCTTTTTCATGTGAAATCCCCAAAGCCACCAAGCCAAACACATTACTGGCAAAGCATGAAAAAGGCTACATTGCAGACATGCAAAAGCTCCAGAGCAGTATCCATGAAGGACACAGAAGCGAGGCGTACAACAATCGCATGCTCCCTCACTGCCGTTCCATAATCCTAGCAATAGGCCATCGCATGGCATATGAGGCTGCGGTCAACAAGGGAGTTGATTCCGATCTGCTTGCTCTGTACGAAGCTGGTGTGGTCAAGACCGACTCTAGTTGGTATGTCGAGAATCTGGGCCTCAGTCGAGCAGATCAGTTTGAAATGGAATGTAACGCAGCTGATGCTGTTGTGCCGCGGTTGGGTGAGTGTTTGGACGGCCTGGAGACGATGGAACCTTATATTACGGCCCCGATACTTACCAAAAAGAGATGGGAGACATTCCTTGCTGACCGTCAGAGGATCGAGGGAGATGCGTCATTTGATATTATGCAAGCCAAACTTTGAGATGGGGGAATATATGTGAGGTCACAAGTATTGGATACCGCTATACTTCGTATAAACACGCTCAAACATACGAATAGATCTAATTCTTTCAAAGGCGATGAGTTCGCAACTTAGGGGGAGGTAAATTGGTAGTTACTCTCTAGCACAGCGGCAACCCATTACCGTTCGATATACATTGATATAGGTCACCCATGGAGCAAACATCTCTGCTATGTACTAGGTCCCTAGCGAAGACAGACATTATCATCTGTGATCAGGTGTACTAATCTCGTTTATTGCTATAACTTCTCAGGGTCCCGAGCAAACCAAGGTCAACGCCAAGACGGGACATCCACAAAGGTGCGAGGACAGACGATAAATGTGCAAATTGTAAAAGCATCAAATCGTCAGAAATCAACCATCATGGGGTGATACGGAAGAAGACAATGACCTTGGTTTCGCCCTATCGCGGAGCAGCCGCCCAGAGGTGGGAACTTGACTCTGACACTCCTACTTCTGCGACGATGGCAACGGGTTGGAGCAAAGACGCGGGAATCCCTGTGACCTACTGGCTCTTGCTCAGGATAAATGTCGCCGTCTGAATTGAATCTCGGATTTGGGTATATAATCCGGACCGATAGATCAGTACTCTCCGTTCGGGTACTTGGCCCATCTGTTGTTGTACGTGACGAGTTGTCAGGAATATCTCATGGTGGTCTTGTGAGATAAGAAGGCGTCTATAGGATCCAGTTAGAGCAGAATATTCGATAATCTACCTAGTATGATCTGACTTACCAATGAAACTTAAAAGTCTCGCCAATTGCCTTCGTGCATGATCCATGCTACCATTTGAGCGGCATCTTGGCATGTCGATCGTTCGAGGTATGTTTGTTCTAACGACCCTCGAAGCAGGGATGGAACGAATGGTGGAGCAACTGCTTGGTGGTATCGTAATCGCTTTGTGGCTTAAGTTGAGCACCGACAGAATGCGCGAATCCTAACTTGGGACTATATCACAGGGGGGAAAAGCTCCCACTTCTGCGATTAGCAAGGTGTCTTGTTCTGTTGTAAACATTGTTGACGTACGCTTGAGCGAAAGGTTACTCCAATGATGGAATTGAAGGATGAAAATGCGAGGACGGAAAAGGTTGCTATACCGAGCAAGATCACAGCAGAAGCAACCTGTGTCGCGAAAAGAGAAAATTGATTTGGAGAAGACGCCATTTTGATATTTTGGTTATGAGTAGAGAACTTGATTGAAGCCGGACTAAAGGGTTATGTCAATGTTTCTGGGAGTCTTCCGTGGGAAGGAGGCCTTGGAGTGGAAGTACCTAGGTAGGCAAGAGCCAAAGAAGTAGACTCCAGTAGCTCTTGACAACAAATTTAGAGAAGTGCACATAGAGCCTCCATTCGGTCATTTTGGATACCGAATGAATCAAGTTCGCTCAAGTTCGCTCAAGTTGGTACTCAAAGGTCCCAAATCTCGCGATCATGCCACTCGTTAGCGGCACGAGGGGATAGAGTTGGCCATTGCCAAAATGAAGAGGAGAGTGCCTTTTGGGAGTGCCTTTTGGGATTTGGATATTTGACAAAGGGAGTCGAGAAGGTTGAAGAGAAGTGAGAAGGGGGGACGAAAATATTTTGGGTCCAGGGCGCTCCTTCCTCAAAAGGTTGACACCATCGAGCCCTGGAGGAAGTCACGACCGGACTAATCTGTGATTACATAAAAACATAAAGCACGTGGGCATAAATATGTACAAGACATCAAATCATAAGCATACGTTCTTTCTAATCATAATATTTAGCTATCACGCCCCCAATAATAGGTTGATCTCCGACTTCACTCCGAGCCACACCTTTGTCAACTCCCTTGGTGACCCTTGCCTTCACCCACTCACCAGCAGTGATACCAACCGCACTATTATCTGTCGTCTGATCATATCCTAGACGATGCAGCACTTCACTCACAACCGGCCGCAGCTCGAGACTATCCTCCGGTCGAACAAAGTACAAGACACCTAGACGGTCTACGTTCCTCTGATCCGGCGGCGGTGCAACTACACGGTGAATGCTGCTTTTGAGGAAACCGTTGGTGAGGAAATGGAGCGAGTCCGCAAGATTCACCGTGATGCTCCCTGGATACGGCTTGACCCACTTCCACTCGCCTTCCGGTGTGCGAACCTGAAGTGCGGCAACGGGTTGGCGGAATAGCAAGGTTAAGCTGCCGAAGTCGGTATGGCCCTTGGACCAAATTCCGGCGGCCTTCTCGTTTTCTTCCGCTGTACGTTGGTGGTACTTCATGTACCGTAGGTGGCAATCGCTTTTCTCATCATAGCGATGCACCTTTAGGAAATAGTCTTCTGGTAGCTCGAGGATAATGGCGAAGAGAGTGAGAAGTTTGGCCACAATTTGGTCATGAATATGGCGTGCGAAGCCCTCGATGATGGGGCGATTGTGATTTACAATGTCCGGCTGAGGAAGCTCGAGGGCTGGGATAAATTTGGGGATGTTGTAGATCTCTGTGTTGTCATAAACACCCGGACTGATTTCCTAAGCTAAATATTAGAGATGATTTCTTTTCCCCCCATATTATCAATTTGCAACTTACCCGCAGACCCATTGGCTTGTAGCCATTGTAGCCACCTTTTTCAAGTTCCGCACGGAATTTGAGTTTCTCTTCTACTGGGAGCTTGAATATCTCCTTGCCAATAGAGAATTGTCGATCGACATCTTCCTGTGAGAGACCGAAGTTGGTAATATAAAAGAAGCCTAAAGCCAGATAAGTATTACAAGCATAGAAAGTGGGGACTCTGAGCCATATGCTACTGACCTATGTTCTGGATAGCCTCGAAGAGCTGCTTGGCTAACTGGTCTTTACCACCGGGCTGGTCAAACAGAGACAGATCCAAGGTGGCGAGGTCCGCCCAGTCCACTATATACAAATCGCACATTAGCCATGGTATTTCAAGTATAAGGGTTGCCAAAGTCCAGGACTATACGGTAGAGCATAAATGGAGGACGCGAAAAACTCACGATCAAAAGAAGTCTCTGGAACCTGACTGTATGTCGGGATATCAGATCCTGTGGGAACTGGAGCTGGAGGTTGGGCCAAAGTTGCCATAGTTTATGCAAGATATTTGGACAAAATATGCAAAATAAATACAATCCCAGTAACTTGGAGTAAAACGGTTTTATTATGGAGACAATCGCGTCAGTATACAGGAGAAATGGGGGGTTTATCAATATCGCGATATCCTTGGCTTCACAGCAGTCTCGGGACTGACCTTTGATCTTATTGTTGATCTATTCCAATCGGGCAATTTCCTATTCCACTAACAACCCGCAAAGTTGATATACAAAGTGAAATTATGAGTGCGAAATGTAGGTGGATCTCCACTTTGCGCCACGTGGGATTTCAGATCTCATCATGATATCCTCCGTTTGCGTGATCAGGAACTCTGCCGTGAATCACGACTTCACTCCATTCAGATTATTTCCAGGTATTATATTGGAAGATCCCGCAGAATGACCAATAAGTTATTGAGTAAAGGTACTTAACTAGAATATATTAAATACTGGACTTGACTGAATTCCTGCCGGGAGAGAATAATTGAAGAAAAATAACGGATTGTACTTAAAATATTCGAATAGACTGTCGCCCCCTAGATTAGATCTCATAGATTAGATGTTATATCTACAGACTCAATAATAGTACGGCCTAGGCCATATCAATTGCAATACTTGTGGACTATGATACAATCCTTGTTGTGCTAGGTTTGGAGCTTGGTCTAAGCTTCGATAATGTTTTTCGGAGGGTTTCCGAACTGATAAAGGAGAGACATTGATATCTAGTAATGACTGCTTGCGTTTAACCGTACTATCAACAGTGACCTTTTAACACTGTACTGCCGAAAGGAACATTGCGACAATGGTAGACGAAGAACATGGGCGCACCTCATCCAAAGACTTGGGTAAAACCACAGCCACTGATATTACTTCCACCAGTGAAAGCAATGCCGATCATGATCTCCATTTTGTCAGACGTGGTGAAGCTCTCGCCGAAGCCTCATCAAGCCAGGAAAGCATCGATGGCTACGACCCAGAGCTTATGAGTGGTAGGACACTGCTCACGGCGGAAGAAGAGAAAAAGTTACTACGCAAGATTGACTGGCGGTTGATGACGCTTTGTTCACTCATATTTATGTTCAAGAACCTGGACAGCCACAATGTGCGTATGAACAGCCCTTCCAGGATGCCCGTGTGTTACAAAAGAGCTTACAGCCTCGCAGGCATCCAATGCTCGGATCATGAATAAGGGAACGGATCAGAATATTATGACGCAGTTGGGAGTCACATCCAACGAGTACAATCTTGTGAATGTCCTTTACTATGTAAGATTTTGACGAAGTCCTGACTTAGGGGCCGCGGCATCTCGCTAATCACGAACGTCCTAGGTCCCATACATTGTGCTAGAAGCACCCTCCAATTTACTGCTCAAGAGATGTTCTCCCTCAAAATGGCAGTCAAGGATTATGCTGAGTTGGGGTATCGCTCTCATGTGCAATGCTGCGGTGAAGAATAAGGGCGGATTATATACGACACGGTTCTTGCTAGGTGTAGTAAGTTACCGCCCCAATAAGTCACATTATTTCAGGATAAAACACACTAACCTCGCAACAGGCCGAGGCTGGACAATTTCCCGGTGTTATTCTCCAGATGACTTACTGGTATCGCCCGGACGAGATGTCCTTGCGACTACTCTACTTTTGTAAGCTGCACAAGATCTGCTCCCAAACCAACTCGCGCTGCATGAAACCTTGCTTACAATTAATATAAAGATATCTGCGGAAATATATCTGGTATTTTCGGTGGTCTTCTTGCTTATGCGTTTGACACCGTATCTGGCGCAGGGGGCCTTTCCGGATGGCAATGGTAAGCAAATTTTATATCCACTCCTCTTCTTTAATACGTGCTAAAATTATTCTAGGTTGTTCCTCGTAGAAGGCATTGCGACCGTTCTTTTCTCAGTTGTGATTTGGTTGCTGCTCCCAGACTGTAAGGGTCCTTTTTTGCTCCCACAACACAGAGACTAATATGAGAAAATGCGACACAGTTCCCGAGACAGCCAAATGGTTGACTGAACGGGAGAAGAAATTTATTCAGGCTCGACTACCATCTAATGCTCCTCGTGCAAGCGAGCAACACTTCCAGCTACGTGAGGTTATCGACTCGCTGAAAGATCGCAGACTGTGGCTGTTTACGGCGATTTGGGCTACCTTTACTGTTGGAACCAACGGCGTTACGTTCTACCAATCAACAGTCATTGCCAACCTCGGTTACACGTAAGTTGTATACCACTCCATATTCAGTTGGAAAGACAAGGATGACTTCAACGAGCATTGCTGACAGTCTATCAGGAGCATCGCTCAAGCCCAACTCCTCAATATCCCTATCACGGTCTGCGGGCTCCTGTTTATCGCAGTCACAGGAATTACAGCAGATCGCAGCCGGATTCCCCGGCCATTGTACCCACTCACCTTCCTTCTCATCATTTTAGTCTGCTACGGGGTCTTTGTTGCCCATCCAAGTAACGGTGCAATTTACGCGGTAACGCTGATCGGAAATGCTTTGACTTCAGGATGGTATCCTGTCATGTGGTTAGTTTTCTATATCCTACCCCGATTGAGACGTTCATGTATAGCTCACAACATGATAGGCCGTGGCGCGTACAAACAACCTCCCGAGCTACGGGATCTGCCTTCTCTATCGGATTCGTCAACAGCTATGGCCAGATTGGTGGTGCCATCGGCCCGCAGTTGTTCCAAAGCAAGTATGCACCAGACTACACAGTGCCCTTCTCTGTGGCCATGGGTCTTGTGGGTACTTGTGCGATCTTGACGGTGATAACATGGTGGGTAACTCAGGACACAGAGCGTGACACAAGGCGGTTGAAGCTAGCTAAGATCGCGGCTGAAAAAAGAGGCGAGACTATCTTGGAGGATGTTGTGGACAATGACTTGAAGAATCGTTAGAGGGTACAGAGAAGTCTAGATATATCGTGGCCACCCTGTATACAAGTTCTAGCTCATAGACCAAAACCCAAATCCGGACCCTTGATGACAAAAGTGAATAAATCCTAAACACAAAGTTCTTCATCAAAAACGATATTATATGAAAATGATTTATTTACCCCAACGTTCAATTACTCCGCGCCAGCGCTTCTCAAACAAAAAGGTCCGAGAGTCGAATCAAAATCGAGCGATCTATCCGCCGCTAATAAAAACCCTCCGACTCCATACATACCCCTCATAATTTGTGGGAACTTCCTCATGTGCTATTTTAGATTCGACATTATTTCTTATTCGCAGAACGATTTCTGACACAGCACAGTTGTTCCTCGGCCCATCTAGCTTGCACAATGGACATTGCTGACGCCCAGCCACCCGCAAGGGCTTCCAGCGACCCCTACTTTGATTTGGGCACATTCGGTCGCAAGGTCAGCACCAATTCGAAGGAAGCTCAAACATGGTTCAACAGAGCACTTGCCTGGACATATTGCTTTAATCATGATGAAGCAATCACTTGCTACAAGCAGGCAATTGCGCACGACGAGAACTGCGCCATGGCATATTGGGGAATATCATTCTGCTCAGGCTCCAATTACAACAAGACATGGGCACTGTTCGATCAAAGAGATCGGCTCAATGCGATCAAACAGTGTTATATATTTTCCCAAGAAGCGTTGAGGCGGGCAAACAATGCATCGGATTGGGAGCAAGCGCTCATCAAGGCTCTTGCAGAACGTTACCCCAACGATGATCCAAGTAGGGATCTTGCCGGATATAGCCGAGCGTACGCCGATTCCATGAGAGAGGTGTATATAAATTTCGGCCGCGAAGATTTCGACATTATCACACTCTTCGCTGATGCACTGATGAATTGTGCTCCGCGAAAGTTATACGATGCCTCCACGGGACTCCCGATAGCATCATCCCCGGTTTTCGAAGTGAAAGATCTTCTTGATTGCGCTCTGAAGATGCCGAAAGTCGAACTCCATCCTGGTCCCGCGCACATGTATATCCACCTGATGGAAATGTCCGCGACTCCTGAGGCTGCTCTGCCGGCAGCAGAGATGATTCGTGAAATTTTCCCCGATACAGGCCACACTTTCCATATGCCTGCTCATATTGATGTTCTTGTGGGTGATTACCGTCGCGCTGTGGAATACAATCTGAAAGCGACCCTCGCAGATGACAGATACTTTGAACAGAATGGCGGCTTGACATTCTACAGTTACTACCGTCTACACGACTATCACTCCCTCATCTACGCTGCGATGCTTGGTGGGAAATCTAAGGCGGCGTTGTCTGCGACGGATCGAATGGAGGCGACTATCACGGAAGAAATCCTCCGGGTCGAAACGCCTGCACTTGCAAACTGGATGGAATTTTTCAAGGCTGTCAGAGTCCATGTGCTCATTCGCTTTGGGATGTGGGAAGAACTCAAGAAGCTCGACCCGCTCGGAGATAAGGATCTATATTGTGTCACGAATGTTATGAGACACTATGGAAAGGCCATCGCGTATGCGGCCACGTCTCAGCTCGAGGAAGCCGACAAAGAACGGGAACTTTTCAAGATTGCTTCCACGCTCGTCCCTCCCACACGCCTCGATTTCCCTAACAAAATCACCGACATTCTCAAGGTTGCATCTGCCATGCTAGATGGCGAAATTGAGTATAGAAGAGGGAATTATGAGGAAGCATTCTCCAGATTACGGGAAGCAATTACACTGGAAGACGAGCTGCCTTTCGCAGAGCCATGGGGGTGGATGCTTCCATCCCGGCATCCATATGCAGCCCTCTCATTGGAGCAGGGTAGAGTTGAACAGGCTGCCCAGGCCTATGCTGAAGATTTGGGATTGTCTCCAACACCCAAACGTGCCCATCAACATCCGAATAACGTTTGGGCTTTGCATGGTTACCACGAGTGCCTTGAACTTTTAGGTCGCCATGCGGAGGCAAATATTATCAACAAACAACTTTCCCTTGCTCTTGTGGAGGCAGACGTTGAAATCACATCTTCATGCTTTTGCCGGCTTGGGAAATTGCCTTCGTCTTGTGGAAAGCTTAAAGTGAATGGTTGCCACAGTGTGGGGTCAACGTGTAAGCGTTAGATGAACTCTTCGATTAAATTAATACTGTTTTGTTGGCTTCTCGTTCAAGATACGTAGAAAGACATAAGAGATAGCTCAGGCCACCGAAAGAAACAACGAATGTAATGTCGGCCCTTCATGATCTTCAAAACCACACTTACAAGAATATGTTATAAACACGGGGTATCACAGAACGGCATCTGCGACTTGCTTGATCATCCCGCGAACCTCATCAACGATACGGAAACAAGGGACCAACTTCCGGGCTATTGGATCATGCGGGCAGAGATCGAGCGGGTCGTGATTAACAGCATCCTCCTTGCTCCGACAACGACCTTCAGAATTGGGACAGGTTTCATGGCCGACCATATGGCGATTGCGTTGTCGCTGCGCAAACTGCTTGCCCAGCACCAAAAGCCGTTCGGCATCTGTCTGGAGGCCGTGCACCACGAGATCTTTGAGTTTCTCGCCGCCGATTTGTAAATTCAGTTCTGACGGGATTCCAAGCCCGGAATCAAGATAGACGGTTCTAGTCTCATTCCTGACATCGAGTTCAGTGCAGTGTTTATCCAGCCAGCGGATGTACTTTTGGTAGCCGGCTGTTACTTCGAACATGAGCTGGCCGATGAGAAGGACATTTTGAACCGTTACTCGGGGCGGCTTGGACACGTCGTAGCACATAGGACAGATCAGCAGCCTCTCTGTGAGTGACACGCCTGTGCGAAGCATCGGAATGATATCGTGTGCCATATTCGCGCGGCTTAGGTTCCGAACTAGATCGGAGACCTCTTCGTCGCATTTACAAGACTGTGAGAACGACATGGGAGAGATGTAGGGATCTAGGGCTATTGGAGGTATTTCGGGGTCGTGTAATGTGTTCTGGCGGGATGTCTGCAATAACCCAAGGGGAAAGGAACACATATCGCCATTCCCGAGCATCTCCCAGTGGGAGGAATCGAATCCGCAGTTCCCGGATAGCTCGTATGGTAATGAGTCGAATTCACCGGCTGCCATTAGCATATTGCCGGCTTCATGAGGACCAAAAGGCGACTGAGTAACGACAGGCGAGAAGTGCGAGGAGCTTGACGATCCTATTTGCTCCTCTCCGTCCGGCAAATCATGGTCTGGTTCTTCTTGTCGGGCACGCTTTCTCGGCCGTCCAGGTGCTCCTTTGTCTTTGAATTTACAAGTCAATTTTAGTCCCCGGCAACGAGAGCAACCGCTCTTTTCGCCCGAGCATCTGAGCTTCCGTGCCCCTATTTATCATTAGCTACACATTCAAGGGACTGGAGGACGGCTCCACTTACGGCATGCTTCGCAGGAATTTCGCTGCCGAGTGGGGTTCATATTCTGTTGAATGTGTCAGTTTGATCTATCAAGCAAGACAAGGCCCGAGGTCGGGGAGTTGATGTCCAGGTGGAATCGCACGATTGGTCATCCTGCGCTGAGATGGCGTCAACCGAGCTTCGAGCGGGGTACAGTAGCCTCTTGAGCAACAGATTCCATGCATCATTCAAATTCAGGAATTATGATGAAATGCATCAATAGAAAATAACAAAGCGTGTAAGGATTGCGTGTGCTTCAGAATATCAATGTTTGGGGCTGTCGTGGGTTGCGGATTCATCCAAAAACCTCCGAGAAAAAAACACCCGAGATATCGTGCAAACTCGCTCCGTTGTTATTTCGATCGGTTCTTTCCTTCTCAGTTTCAAATGATCAGAGAATTATTCGTTCTGGGATCTGAACAGCGAAATGGCGAAATCTATCACCGCGCGCGAGTTGCGCCAGCATTGGATAAATCAACGTGAAATTGCCCTCCTCGACGTCCGCGAAGAAGGCCCTTATTCCGAGTCACATCCTCTATTCGCACTAAGTGTGCCAGTCTCAGAGATCGAGAAGAAGTTGCCTCCGTTAGTTCCTCGATTGTCGGCCCCGATTGTTGTCTACGACGATGGCGAAGGTTATGCAGATCGAGCTACTGCCCGGATATTAGCTCTGGGGTATCGAGATGTTGCCATCCTGAAAGACGGGCTTTCTGGCTACGCGCTCGTTGGCGAGGTTTATCGCGATGTCAATGTGCCATCGAAGGCGTTTGGCGAGCTCGTCGAATCCATTAACCACACCCCGTCCTTATCTGCGCGAGATGTGAAGGATGTTCTGGAGAGCGAAGCTGATGTGGTTGTCTTGGATGCCAGACGTTTTGTGGAGTATAATACCATGAGTATCCCCCATGGTCGCAGCTGTCCCGGCGGAGAACTTTTGTATCGCTTTTTCGAGGCTGTACACTCTCCGGACACCACAGTCATCGTCAACTGTGCAGGTCGAACGCGGAGTATTGTTGGAACCCAATCTTTGATCAACTCTAAGATCCCGAATAAAGTGGTCGCGCTCCGAAATGGGACGATCGGGTGGACATTGGAGGGTCTGGAATTGGAGACCAAAAAGACGGAACGGGTCCCAAGTCCTTCGGTGGAGGCATCGCAAAAGGCACGGCAATATGCTGAATCATGGGCGAATCATGTCGGGGTCTCTTTCATTGATGGTGATCAGCTCACTCGATTTACCGCGGAGTTGGAAGATCGCACTCTGTACCTGCTGGACGTGAGAGACCCGGAGGAGTACGCCCTTGGACACGCGACCGGCTTCTCCAATGCCCCTGGTGGTCAATTGGTACAAGCCACCGACGAATGGGTTGGCGTTCGAGGAGCTCGCATTGTGCTATACGACACAGATGGTGTGCGTGCGCGCATGACAGCTAGCTGGCTCGTACAACTCGGATGGGAGGTGTATGTCTTTGAAGAACAATCCCAAGTGCCAGATGGACTTCCGTCACCTGAAGTCCCTTTATGGAATTCTTCAAATGATGGCGCTATCACAATCAACGACCTTCAAAATCTCGCAGGCGCGACTGTCGTCGATCTTGCCCGCAGTCCATCCTACCACAAGGGTCACATCCCAGGCGCATGGTTTGCTTCTGGACCCGAAATTGCCCGAGATCTGAAAGCTACCAACGGTGACGGCCCTATTGTGCTGACCTCGCCCGATGGCGACGTTGCCGCCATGAATATTGATGACGCACGGAACTCAATCTCCCGAAAAGTTTTCTATTTGGCGGGAGGGACAAGTGCCTGGGTAGCTGCCGGCCATCCCCTCGAGACTGAAGCGCGGTGGCTTTCGCAGCCAATTGACGTGTATAAAAGGCCGTATGAAGGGACAAGCAACGCTCGTAAGGATATGCAAGGGTATCTTGACTGGGAGTATGGGCTTGTAGCACAACTGGCGAACGATGGGGTCGCATGTTTCCACGTTGTGCGGGACACGCGGGCCACTAGCCTCTTGACCTGATCGCTTGATCTATTGTTGACATCAGTGTCGATTGATTTTCTATATCGCTTTCGACCATCGAGGGGCCAGAATTCATTCGCCAGATGTAGCCTGTATCAACCATTGGGTATGTGCTTCCCAACGATCTATTATAGATGAAGTCACCATGTCACTGAAATATGATAGTTCATTTCCTCATCCCTCATCATTATATATCTAGATTGGCATTTTCACAACTCTTCCTGTGTGCCTATACTAAATTGTAATTACCTTATCCGATAACTCTCCTATTCCAGCAGGTCGGATAACAGAATTCCGAAGAGCATAGCCGTTGCTAGGCGGAAATGGTCACGAATATGGCATGGCCAAAGTGGAAACTAAACCGTGTTGATCTCTGTATATAGTTAGACTGCGCCGAAACCCGCAAATCTGTATAAATGTACAATTTTCACAATTGTAGCGTAAATACCTAGGAGGTGACTTTCCTATTTAGGCCACTTTATGCATTTGCGGGTTTTGGCGTAGTCTATATATAGTACCCAAAGGTTGAATCACCGCCTCCCGAGGTCTCGGCTTCTGAAATGGCCGGCTTCTACTCCGTAGGGTCCAATCATTAGACACGCACGGAGTATACTTATACACGATTCTGATGCATAGCCGATGACTCAGCGGAGTCTGACGCTGACGAGTGCGGGTACTCCCGCTGAGTAAACCGGGTATGTTCATTCCGTTGGCATTGTGGATCTATAAAAGTAAGAACCTTGGAAGTCTGTCAATGCTCCGCCAAGAACAGGCTAACTTTTGCTAGCGCGGTGTATTCCATATACCATCTAAAATACCAATTTGTACTCCGTACTCCGTAGGCAGTCTAGCAATTGTGAGTTATCAATTTGATCCTGTAGCAGAGGCCTGGGATGCTATTCCTAGCCAGAAGGTGAGAGAGCTTATTGAAAGTATGCCTCAATGTATGCATGTCATCAACGCTCAGGGGGGCCATACCAATTGGTAGAGAGAGAGCGCGCCTGGGGGCGGGGCTCGGGGTACGCGGTATATAATGCACAAATGGGATCTCTATAGTGAGAAATATAGAGAGATATAGAGTAGTTGCGAAAGGAATAATTTAATATACTGCTTTTAAAAATAAACATAGGTTGAAAACATGGGAGTAAATCATTTAGGAATATGTATTGTAGATCTATGCACGCTAGTTTTAGCGCTGGGTGGTGACGGTTGTATTTAAAAGTAAAAAGAAAACAAAACAAAATTATAAAGCCCTGTCCAAGTAACAAGGATCGTTCGTGGTGTATGTTGTACATTATTCTATACACTTTTTCCCCTCATACTCTTTGGTCTCGTACCCCGAATATATGCCAACTCGATGGTACCTAAATCATTTAAAGTCATTGTCGTCGGCGGTGGCCCTGTCGGTCTAACCGCCGCCCACGCCCTCCATCACGCAGGCATTGACTTCGTAATCCTTGAATCGAGGAGCTCTGCGGTTCTGGATCAAGGTGCCAGCCTTGTTTTATCTTCGCCGAGTCTCAGAATCATGCATCAGTTGGGAGTTCTGGAACGACTGTTGAAGATAGGAGGAGCGCTTCAGCGCACCCAGTCTATGACACGAGATGGACATCAATTTGTTAACTCCCAAGCAGTCTTTCAAGTCCTAAGAAAGAAGTAAGTTTTCCATGATGTATTTGATAAGGAATCCGCCATACGGTTCTCATCTATTCGTGAAAAGAGATCTATACTAATCACTTCATATCAGCCACGGAACTGCGCCAGTCGCATTTCATCGCGCCCAGCTCATTGAAACTCTGTTCGAGAGCTTGCCCACAGCGGCGAAGGATCGTTACCTTCTAAATAAGAAGGTAGATTCTATTCAATCCGATGAGACCGGAGTGCGTGTGACTTGCATCGATGGAAGCACTTACGACGGATCTATTGTCATTGGAGCAGACGGCGTACACAGCAAGACTCGTCGAATAATGCGCGAACAAGCGCTGGAGGAAGATCCTCAGCGTGATTGGGATGCGGCCGTCCCCTTCCCGGCTCTCTACAAATGCATGTGGTGCAGCTTTCCTCGGGTCGGTGACTGTGGACAAGCCACCGATACACAGTCCCAGGGTATGTCAACCATGTTCTTAGCCGGTCGGGAGCGGGGGTGGATCTTTCTTTACGAGAGACTGTCTGAGCCGACGACGTCGCGCGTAGACTACACCGAGGAAGATCGACAAGCCTTTGCAGCTAAATTTGCTGATTTTCCGGTAACCGACAAACTAAAGGTCCATGACGTGTACGATACTCGTCTGACCGATGGGATGGCAAATTTGGAGGAAGGCATCCTGAAGCATTGGAGTTGGGGGCGTATTGTTTTGGCTGGAGATGCTTGTCATAAATTTACGCCCAACGCGGGACGCGGCCTTAACAATGGGATCCAGGATGTGGTGGCTTTGTGCAACAGACTTCATGAGATACTGGAAACGAGATCTGAGACCGATTTGCCGGATCTAGTCACGCTGGGTAAGATGTTCGCAGACTACCAGCAGACCCGATCAGCCCCTGTGAAGTCCGACGCGGATCAATCCATTTACCTTTCCCGCATGCATGCCTGGGCAAATTGGCTCTCTTACTTTATGAGTCGATATGTTATGTCGTACGATTGGTTGTTGACCTGGATGGTAACCTCACTTGCCGCCAACGGGATTCGGAAATCGTTGGTATTGAATTATATTCATGTCGACGAACCATTCTTGGCATCGGTTGAGTGGGAGCATCCATTGCGAGAGAAGGCAATCGAATAGACGCATTGTGGAGTTTGAAAAGGCTTTCTAGGCGATTTCTCCTTACTCCATAGGTAAAACAAGGGTATATCATACCGTAATTCAAATTAATAGCTACTATAATTATGGGACATACCATCGACTACATATTATCTTCTTAAAACAGAATAAAGCGTAACCTCCACCACTATCTATATTTACTATAAGTAATGGAATAAAAATGATCATTTCTCAAGAACTTGACTGTTGGGTCAAAAACGTCAAGGGAGCTATAACCGTGCCGGTGCGATGTAGAGCTCAAGTTTGGTCGTGTTGACCATCACTCGTCAATTATGGGGGATGGAATACTAAAGACTTAGGGCTTTTCTTCGCCTTTTGCACATTCCCTCGCAATCCTCCTTAACCTGTCAAATCCATCCCGAATGAGGGATCCAAAAATAAGCGGGTGTTAATGCATCCTGATAGATTACGGTTCAATTATACCATCAACGCTACTAGTACATTTCTTAACTGGATTTTTTCTGGCAATTAGTATCGCAAGCATCAATCAGAGGACTGCACTTGACTGACGAGCCTTTCTGTTGTTCATGATGGAGAGCATGACCAGTATAGCGCTCCCGCCCATAGTGGGCCACACCACACCTATATCATCATTATTTTCATTTAACTGTTTGAACAAAAGATTGTGCACAGGATTGGCCCAAGGCCTTCACATGTCCTCGGGTATAGCGTCATCAGACCCGCTTTCTTCGTGAATCACCTGTTCATCTGAATTCAGGAGAGCTCCGATGCGATTAAGAAGCTCCATTTCTTCCGGGTCTGGTTTCATAAAATTGTTGTTCATAATTTGTGCGTGGCGCCGTGCTGGTGACAACTCCAATTCCTTTAATATGTAGGGCACGTAATAGATCAGAAGGGCGAGGAAGGTGGTCACGATATAGACAATGAAGGTTGCACGGTAGGAGTTCCGTGGCCTTTGAGAGGCTATGTCGCTAAACGCTAAACACCCAAAGTAGATGCCAATTCCAATGACAAAGGAGGCTAGTGCATATCTCAAAAGAAGGGTAGGTGCCTTAATCATCATTATAGAATGGAAGGAAGCAGACCTCCATCGATTTTTGCTCTTAAACTCCTTTATCATTGACTCAAGCTCTTTCATTTTTTGGCGTCTCACAGTCGATTCATCGCCGATATTGTTCTTCCGTATATCTGATGTCAAATCATCCTTATTTTGTTCCAGATTATGAAGTCGTTGAGAACTGCTAGGCTTGCTGAAAAAATCCTTGACATCTTCGGGAGTAAAAAGGCCACTCATTCTTTGTTGAACTAAGCAAGAATAAAAGACAGAGAGGCCTCCAGCTATCAAGCTGAGCACAAATGCTGCTTCCGCAGTCCAATGGACCTGGTCAAGGTCTGTAAGTGCTAGGGCTGTAATAGCCACCTGCGCCACAATAGCGGCTTAAAGGGTCCTTATTAGAAACACACTCAGCTTTTATTTGGTGATACTTTTTGAACATACAGCAACAGCTAGCATTGTGCAATCCTCCGACGTCGATTTCCGCAAAACCAGCGGCTCGTCTGTTTTGGTACTGAGCACATACTTTTCAATTCCATCCACAATTTGCCTAGCGTCCGGAAATATTGTTATGAGAACTAGTGCCTGTAACACACCGAACTTCTGGCTCAGACTGGAGTAATTCTTGCGGAGAGGACGAAGCGTGACAACTTCCCAAACAGGGTAAATGAACCTTCTTGTGACGATAAATTCATACCCATTTATCACGACGGGTAGAACTGCAAGCAGAGTTCCTACAAGGCCAACAGTGTCCATTTGGAACAGAGTGAAATACCAGGGGAAGTTGAATAGATATGATGTTGTTAGAGAAGATGAAGCGGGGTGAGACGGATAGCCCAACCAACCCCTATTGCCCAACCGGTTGGGCCGCATTACGCGTCTAATGCAAGCTTCGCAGCATAGGTATATTTTGTATGAAACCACGATATGTAAGGTACTTGATGTGAAAAGTTCCTCTAACTCGTATTTTTCAAGGTCTTCAAGAGACGATAAATTTCCCAAACGGAGATATATATGAGTGTATTGACTAACTTTTGGTTTGATTTATGAGATGGAACGAACTCGAGGCCACATCTGAGGAAAACAGAGGTCCCTTATTCAAGAAGAGTACAATTTCTTCTCGTGAGTGTGTAAGCCATGGACATTACCCTCAGTCTGCGCACTTGCGCTTCTCATCTCAAAGCGAACCGATCCCTTGTTCACCCCGTCACGCAGGGCATCAAGATTCTGGACACCGATATCCTGGAGAGAATGCTGCACACCAGCAACGAGGTAAGGGACAAACTGAGTAATAGAGCCACGATCAATCACGGAGCCCGCAACACCTTGTGCAACCTTGACCTTATCATTCTCAGAGAAGTACCGCGAAGCACCGGCATTATTGCCAGCACCACTCTTGCTCTTGTCCTCCATGACAGCAATACTACCCATACCACGGAAGGCCTTGACCAGCTGTCCTTCACTGCTCACAAAGTACTCACCAGGAGACTCGGTGGTACCGGCAAGCAAGCTTCCCATCATAACTGCTGAGGCACCTAGCGCAAGTCCTTTCACAATGTGGCCCAGGTTCTGGACACCACCGTCGGCAATGGTAGGAACACCAAACCGAGCGGCGAAGGCAGACACACTGCGCACGGCGGCGGCCTGAGGACGACCAGCGGCCATGACTTCTTGCGTGATGCACGCCGAGCCACTTCCCATACCGATCCGTAGACCGTCCGCACCGGCAGCAATCAGCGCTGCGGCTTGCTCCCGGGTAACAATGTTACCCGCGATAACGTCGATATCCGGGAATGTTTGCTTGATGTATTTGATCATGGCAATCTGGAACTTGCTGTGGCCCTGGCTGCTATCCACGACGACAATATCCAGACCCGCGTCAACGAGCTTCTGGAGGCGGACCTTATCCGCGTCGTGGGTGCTCACGGCCGCAGCGCAGAGTAGCTGCTTGGATGGAAGCTTCGATGCAAGAGGATAGTGAATGTTTTTCATCAAGTCACTCCGGGAGAGTAGGGAAACCAGGGATCCATCCTTATCCACAATTGGCAGCTTGCCCTTCTTCGAACTCCGGAGGACTTCGTTGGCTTCGGCGAGAGTGGTACCTGCCGGTGCGGTGACGAGGTCTGTCACCATAACAGCCGTGACTGGATCCTCGGGGTTCCTGTGGAACTGGATGTCTCTGCTAGTGACGATGCCGAGAAGCTTCGAATGGAGGGTTCCCTTTTCTGTGGACGGAATAAGGTAAGAACCACCAAACAAAACAAAGCGCAAAAGAGAAAAGTCCTAGGAGAAATCCAACTAACCAGTCACGGGGAACCCGCCGAATCCCCATTTAGTCTTCAGTTCCTTTGCCTCTCCGACTGTCGTGTCCGGGGACAGAACAATGGGGTCCTGGATGAAGCCATTTTCATAGCGTTTCACTTTCCTCACCATCTCTGCCTGCTCATCTGGCGGGCAGTTATTGTGGATAACACCCAAACCACCCAGAAGAGCCATATGGATGGCCATGTTGTCTTCGGTCACAGTGTCCATGGGAGAAGACAGGAGAGGGGCCTTGATGGTGAAACGCCGGGTTACTTTGGTTTCCAAAGAAACATCAGATGCCGGGAAAGCTGTTCGGAAGATTAGAGACAGCTACCACTAAACCATGATAGGTTCCCTCACTAATAGAACCGGGCAAAATCAGAAAGTCATTGTAGGTCAAGGCTCCATGACTATCCGAGTCGAGGAGAGTATCGACGTGGAGGCCATCCCCAGGATACTCCTTGAGCACCTCTAGAGCCTTTGTATAGTCCTGGATTTCGGCCATGATGCAAGTAAACGGATAAAAATAAGATAAAAATAAAAAACTAATATGTATTGGGAATGGGGGGATAATTCCCGAAGGAAGTCAGAGGGGCAGGGGACGGGTGTCCTTTTAACCTTAGAAGGCTCCAACAGTAGCACGCTTGGCGAAGGATTTGTTGATAATCTACGCCCCACAACAACCGGTTTACTATGTATGTCTGAGTACGGAGTACGGAGTTCTCCGTAATGAGCCTGGCCCAGAACTATACCATGCTAAGCAGGGGTTAGAGAATCGACCAATCAATGCGAAATATGGGATACATATAACCTTGGAGGGATTGTCGGTGTATGAGGCACCCGACACAAGAAAAAAAGGTCAAGACAAGCCTTACCGTACTTGGCACTAATGGTTGTAACGTTCTATGACCTCTCCAGTGCTACTATCCGTCCAATGCTAGGCCATGGCCTAGTACAAACAAGGACTAAAATCTATCACCCAAATGTAGGCCCCAGAGTGCTTCTCTAGTGCTTCTCTGGGGATGATAGTGAGAATTTAAATTTAAGGCAATATCGGGTCCATACGGGGGTCTATAGGTTCCAAGGTTCTGGACGATGTGCGGGCGAGTTGGGTGGGGCCACCCGCCATCCGGCCCCCACATAAGTAACCGAAGTTTCGAATGCGCTAGGCACTTGGGGGCTATTCTTATACTCAAGCCTGATTTGTCCTGAAAAGATTATCGGTAGCTTGTTATGTTGGTAGTAAAGGTTGAGGGGAGTCAATTTTCATATCCGGCCCCGGGATCCATAGAGCAAGAGAACTCCCACAGCCAAGATGCGTGTTCCTAGAGCTGGCCGTTAACAGGAACGTGACATCTGTTTCCTGGCCCTCTAAGTAAGAATCCTGGGAGCACGAGTTCCCCGGAACTAATAAATGACTCACCCTGTGTCAATTGATTCGTTATAACGGGGGTTTACTGTACTAGCTAGGTCACATAGTTAAGTGAATATAATAACATAATCCAGTAGAGACCTCTCTCTTCAACCAATAGAACCCCTTTTCTCTTTGTGCGCCCCCTATTCAATGCATGGGGCCAACAAGCAGTGCAAACTCTGCAAACACTTCGGGACGACACAGAACCTAGCAGGAAATCACGTAATGGGTTACTCTTTTGCGCGAGAGTTGCGACGCGGTCTTCTCCAATGCATCACAGCCGTCGCGTTTCAAATGGCGTTTATCCTCTTGTGGCAGGCACTGCGGCGATTCCTGTCAGTATGTTATAGTCTCAAGGACTGGATAGAGACTGCGTTGATTTCTCCTTTGTCACGCCTGATCCACTGGCCCACTTGTCACGACATTGAAGCGGGATAAGTCGAGCCCGTCCCTTTCTATCACAGGAGCTTCCTGACCAACTTACACAGGGACCTCAATGCGACTACGAGGCAAATGAAACTAGACACGGAAAGGTCGAAACCATTAGCAGAGATGCTCAAGGACACTTTATCTCTGGTGGGCTAACTGGGATTGTGAAACTCCTCGATGATGGTACCGTCCTCAAATCACCATTTCCTGACGCTGAAATGGA
This sequence comes from Penicillium sp. CMV-2018d, assembly GCA_028827225.1. NCBI lineage: Eukaryota > Fungi > Ascomycota > Eurotiomycetes > Eurotiales > Aspergillaceae > Penicillium > Penicillium hesseltinei. The sequence goes on from JAPZBW010000003.1 coordinate 1,448,890, forward strand.
AAACCACGTCCTGTATATTGCCAAAGAAGCCAGTATCTATGATCGCGTTGGCCCACATGAAAGGCTGGTACGGATATTGTATGACTCTAGGGATGGCCTTGTTCTTGAGTATATGAAAAGCGGTGATCTCAAGACCTATCTTCAAGCCCAAAACTCGATTCCGATAAGCCTGAAGTTGAAGTGGGCATACCAAATTGCGCAAGCCGTCTCTCTCCTATATAGTAACGGCATAATCCACTGCGATATCAAACCGCGAAATTTGCTCTTGGACGCGACTCTCAATATCAAACTCATTGACTTCTCCGGCTCTTCGCTAGACGGGTCTAAACCGGCCTCTGGTGAGGGAACTCGATTCTATCTCCCACGACATTGGAGAGACCCACCTACCGTGGCTACAGATCTATTTGCGCTCGGGTCGACTCTTCATGAGGTCTTTCAAGGAACTAGTCCCTACGAGGAGGTCCCTAGCGATCAAGTGGAAGAACATTTCAAGAGAAAGGAGTTCCCTAATGTTTCTGCTATTCCATGGATCATCAAGCAGTGTTGGTTGTCCCAAGTCGATTCAGCCGAACATGTGCAGGCTTTTATCCGAGATATAATTCGCAGCAAGCTCAACTCCGACTGTATCCCTCATCTCGGTGGTTTAGACATTGATCGGGGTTTGTTGATTCTCTTGCTTTGAGGCGTCGATTGAAAGTTCTGGTCGTCGTGTCGCATGAAGTTGGACAGCCACGATAATGCTCGGTGGACACAAGATATTCCGCACCGCGGGGAGGTGCAAAGCCAGGTCGACCTAATCTGAACGTGCTAACACATAAAATACAGACTTCTAGTTCCACGTTTCTGTAATCACTGCAAGGATTCTTATCTGGCGTTATGAAAAATATGGAGTCAATGTTTATTTGTTATTAGGGTCAACCCTTTGTTTATCTCTTGTTAGGCTCCCTCGTTGGTTCTGATATAGCGATAGCGATAAGAGGTCACGCTCACACTAGTCAGAATGATGATGTCATTTTGGCCCACCAATACCCACCTTACCTAGGTAGGTATAGCACGATGTTTAGTCAACAATGACCTACACTTATGAATGGACCTTGCACGGATTAAGAGGTGATAATCACTCAAGATTCCCGATCAACACCTGAGGTGAGCTCGTGGAGGTCTGTGCATCAATTATGAACGAATGCAATTTATGCCCGGAGATCTCCCGGCTGACATAGATATTTCCTGATTGGTTATTTATGATCGAGGTTCCTAACTTCATGTTACTACCTACCTAACTACCTACCTAGGTAATGTATGTATTCTACCCTTGGAACCAGTAGAGATGACTTCATATGTGGCTTTCATGTCAATTTCCCCAGGTCTTATTCTCAGCCTCTTACTTCCCTTACCTTGCATAGCAGCAATCGAGTCTGTACTCGGTACATATATCTATGTTGTAAAACATACTTCGACATTCCAGGATCAAAAACCACTTTCCCTCACCTTGGCCAAGACCCAGAGATGTCATTGTTTGGATCTGGTAGAGTATAAGTGGCACCCGAACGATCGAATATTCTATATTCTATACCCAAATTCCAACGCATAAATTGACGTCACGCAGTGTGGGGAATGCCAAGAAGGGAAGGGACCTCGGGATACCGCAGATCAATTCTTAAGGCATTTTTTTTTCTTTTTCTTTTTTTTTTGGATATTCGCACATAGGATATTAGGATTGAATGTGAATATTATATATACACTAAATATTGTGAATATCTGAATGTATTGTAATATATAAAGCAACAATTGTTCCAGACCTTCAATCGTAGCAATTATCATCAGATCAAATCTGTACCGTGTTGCACGCCACGGGCGCCACCACTCTGTAGTGTAGATCCACTATAAATCCGGTTTCAGCACATGGAGTCCTAAGTAAAAAAATTCTGCGCATACTACTCCATACATACCTAGGTACTCCGTACTTATAACACCTGGAGAAGGTCCACAAAACTTTTTCCTCTTACGCCTTTTTGCTCCTTCCCCAAGGATGTCTCCTCCAGATCAAGATACGGAAGCTGTTCATAGCGAAAGTAGACCTCTATCTACCAATGGCACGGACAGTGAATCTAACGGGCCCATCGATATCTCTGCCGCGCTTGAAAAAAAAGAGAGCGAACGCGCCGACGGAAAGCGCGAGCTGAAGGAATCAGAGTGCTATGAGATCCTGGGATACTGCTGGCCACGATGGAAGAAATGGACCTATCTGGCCGCGGTCGCCTTCGTTCAGGTTTCCATGAACTTCAACACTTCGGTCTACCCTGCTGCTGTCCATAATCTGTCGGAGGCTTTCCACATTAGCGAACAACATGCTCGAACAGGCCAAATGGCTTACCTAGTTACATATTCTATTGGTTGTGAGCTGTGGGCTCCTTGGTCCGAGGAATTCGGTCGCTGGCCGATCCTCCAGCTCTCTATGTTCTTGATCAACATTTGGCAGCTCCCTGCAGCCCTTGCTCCCAACTGGGGCAGTCTTGTTGTCGCTCGTGCATTGGTTAGTTTCCCCCTCGACAAGCTAGCGTCTTGATAATGTGGTAAACTAACATAATATAGGGTGGTCTCTCTACTGCTGGTGGTAGTGTCACTCTCGGTCTTATCGCCGATATCTACGAGCCCGAGACGCAACAATTCCCTCTCGCATTCATCGTTTTGTCGTCGTGTCTCGGTACCAGTATTGGTGGTGTGATTGGAGGACCAATTGCGCGATGTAAGCAACCCATTCCTCCCACCTCCGAGGTCACTACGTACCGGTTTGCGACATATTACTAACGCCTATGTTTGATCTTTAGTCCTTGATTGGCAATGGTTCTTCTGGATTCAACTTATCTTCGGAGGAGTTACTCAGATCATCATCTTCTTCATGCCCGAGAGTCGTTCGACCATCATCATGGACAGAGAAGCCAAGCGCCGCCGCAAGACCGGAGAAGACCCGAATATCTACGGACCCAATGAGCTGAAGAGCCCCCGTATCTCCCTCAAGGAAGCCGGCAGGATCTGGGCGCGTCCATTCTACATGCTTCTGCGCGAGCCCATTGTCCTCTGTCTATCCCTTCTGTCCGGTTTCTCCGATGCTCTGATCTTCACCTTCCTCGAGAGTTTCGCCATCGTCTACAAGCAAGGATGGGGCTTCGGTACCCTCGCACAAGCATGGGCAGTTATTCCCATCAACGCCGCCTACTTCATCGCCTACTTCAGTTACTTCCCGTGGTTCATGCGCGATCAAAAGCTTCGACTCAGACATGGTGACGCCGCCATCCCGCCCGAGCGCCGTCTCAAGTGGCTGCTCTTCCTTGCGCCACTCGAACCCATCGGTCTATTCGGTTTCGCATGGACATCCTTCGGCGACTCGAAGAACGTCCACTGGATCGGATCCATGATTTTCTCCGGCTGTGTCGGTATCGCCAACTTCGCCATTTACCTATCCTCTGTCGATTACATGGTCGCTTCCTACGGTGTCTACTCTGCTTCTGCGACGGGTGGTAACGCTTTCGCTCGTGATCTTCTCGCTGGTATCTCGGCCATGTACGCCACGCCTATGTACACAAATATCGGCAACAAGTGGCATGTTGAATATGCAACCACGATCCTGGCTTGTCTTTCCTGTCTGGTTGTGACTCCCATCTACGTTTTCTACTGGAAAGGACCGCAGCTTCGCGCGAAGAGTAAGTTCGCCTCTACGCTTGCTGCCGACAGAGAGCAGAACAATGGCCGGCGTGTCAGCAGGATCAGTGCTGAGCCTCAGTATTGAGCTTTGATCTGAAACATGTGGGTGCATTATTTGAAGTACGTGGAATTTGCATATATATTTGTTTCATGTCTGTTATGTATATACGACTCGTCATGGGTAGATGGCCCCGGGGAGGATTTTTTATTACCTTGTTATTGACCATCTCATGACTGCTACATAATCTTGCTGGATCTTGTTTCATATCGCAGCAAGTGGGTGAGTCCCTAGACTCAAAAAATAGACACCCCTCAACATTCATAGCCTTCGTCACATATTTAGGGGAAAAGATAGTTGAGTTTATCTGCAGGCCGGGTGGGGCCATACGATGAATGCAGTAAGGATATGCATTAACTACATCCACGCACTGCGAAGGTGTATAGCGGCCTCTGTTTAGTTTCAATTAAAACTATGCATTGCTGCCTTAAAGTGCCTTGCCTTATTTACACCCAGCAGAAAATTAAGATACCTGAAATACCATTACAGAGCCCGGATCCTACGAACAGTACGCTCTGAAGAAGGCGTACCCTTATCAGTTAGTAGATAAATGATTTCATTCGTACTGAAATTTGTATGGTATGAATAGCTTCAATTTGATGATTTGTATTGTTGGAGGGAGGTTTAACGCGTGAGATTTGACGAAAACGATTATTTGTGGGGCCGCTTATACGGCCTTGTTATGTCTTTTGGATGCTCTTTTTAGATGCTCTTTTAAGATACTCTTTTTAGGTATATACGAGGGCGGTAAAAAAGGCATATTCTGGGAGACTTTTCTATATATAACCTTTTAATTTTCTGCCTGGCAAAAACCCGGTTGGCTGATATCTAAAACCACTGTGGTGGGAATAGCTTCAATTTACAATACACTGTATAGAGCGATCAGGTATGGTTCAGGCATTCTAGGCATTTTAAGGCAACAATGCATATTTTAATTGAAACTGATCAGAGGCCGCTACTGTAAAGCCCGGATATAGCGAATCAATTGAGACACGGGAAAAATTTCGTTATATCCAGGTATTCGTTAAATCCAGGTGCCATATGTTAAATATATATTTCCGCTATACACCTTCGCAGCCGCAACAAATCGGGAGTCGCCCAGATTCTCCACCGTCTATCAATGATCCACAGACCTCATCTCATCACACCATCACATCAACCCTCGAGGAGAGATCACGATCTTAACATAGCATAAAATCCACAGTGGGTGTACTCCACCAGTGCATCGTCTTTGCTAAAACTAAGAAGTCTTCTAATACACCCCAGGTTCAGATCCTAAGTTATTCGCTCGGTCGCTCCTTCCAACTACTATAGCCTTGCCCTAAGGAAGTCTTCTCAACAGAGGACCGTCTTCCCCCCCAACCCCCCCGAACCCTTTTCTCCATATGCTATCAACACGATGCCCGGGATCAAACTTGCAGAGCCCGTCCGGATCAAGTATACAAGTGTCCAAAACTTCTTGGCTGTTGTGAACCAGCACTACGACCGATTACGCTAGCATAAGACCGAAAACCGGCCGCTTGAGTTCTCCGGAGTAAGTCACGCTGATTTCACTGTCCTATCAGCGGATAGCACACGGCCTTACAAGTCAGCCAAGTTCCATTACTTTCCCAATTCTCAAATCTTACGTGTTAAGATTATGCCCGGATAGGATCACGAATCACGAGATTATGATCGCCCTACTACGGGAGCTTATCGAAAGCCAACTTCGCGCAATGAATGTCAAAGATGAGGTTATGCCGCTTGGTTCGCTAAAGAATATATTTGGCAATTAGGTCAAAGAACTAGATCTCTGTTGGTCCCTCAAGACCTCCTATTCTCAACCAAGATGTATTGTTGAGATTGGTATATCTGAATCTGCTAGACAACTTTCTGTCGATGTGTATGGATGGCTCGAAGCACCTTACTCGTCAGTAAAAGCCGTCATTACTGTTGCTTTCAAGTATATCGATACAGAGAAGGCACTGAACCCCCTCACAATCCCCGTATGGGAGCCTGTGGACCGGATCAGCAGTGTCGACACTCGCCGCTCCCCTCTCACTACTGCTCGTATAGCCGCTCTGGATGTATGGAACGTCGCTGGTACTTTGGCAGTTACCGGATTTTATGTTGTCAGAGATGAAGAAGATACACAGATGACTACCAATGAAATCCGTCTTCCCCAAAGGCGGATCTCCCAAGGCCACCATGCAGGATATGCTGTATGGCGGGTCAGCCAGGAGGGCTTCCCCTAATTTAGATTAGATAAGCAAAAGAAAAAAAAAAAAAGATCAAAGGTCAGGGAATTCGAGCAATGCCATGAGGTACCGTGTGTTGTCATCTCGGTGGTGGTTTGCAAATTCTTTCCATGACTCCCGCGCGTTGACTTCAATGTCAAGATCTTGTCCAATGAGCGGCCTATGTCGATTGTATCGAAAAGTTCGTCCCCAGAGTCCCCGAGCTCCTCGTCATCATAGAGTAGCAAGTTAGTTAAACGCTTGACTCAAAAATAGACACTTTATTTAACATTCATAGCCTTCGTCACATATTTAGGGGTAAAAGATAGTTGAGTTTATTTGCAGGTCGGGTGGGGACATAACGATGAATGCAGTAAGGATATACATTATACTACATCCACGCACCTCTCCTTATATTAACACCGTTTATTATCCCCTCTTTCTCGCGCGTCCAACCTCCCTAACCACACCACCGCCAAAATGATCACAAGCTCAATCGAAATAGCCGCGCCACCTGCCAAAGTGCGTGATATTGTATGTACCAGTCCTAAGAACCAGATTCTTGGCGAAACAAGCTGACCAGTTATCGCGCCCCTTAGCTGCTCAACTTTTCAGCATACCCGGAATGGCACACGGAATGGCTCAAGAGGATCGAGCTTAAGGACGCCACCAAGACCCCACAAGAGCTTTCCTCAGGAGACAAAATCGAAGTCAACATTGAAAACTTCAAGTTCGTCGCTGAAGTCAAGGTGAGAATAACACTCCCAAACACAAAGAAAGAAAAGTAAGCTGAAGACTCTCAACGCCAAAGGAGAACACCGAGACCTTGTTTTCTTGGCAAGGCCCGCCCGTGTTTACCATTGCTGGTTTGCATAAATTCCATATCGAACCAGCCAATGAGGGTGCTTCGACTATTTTCACGCAGACTGAGGATCTCAAGGGTCTCCTTGCGTTCATTATGAGTCCTTCTCTGCTTGGGAAGAAAATGCGTGCCCATTTCGATATTTTCCACAGGGACCTTAAGGCCCGCGCTGAACTGGCCTGATTTGGGGGGCTGTATTTATTACACACGCACATTTAGCTGTTTGGTACACGCACTTTCGGTTTCAGCTTGTGTTATCGGCGCCGTGTCTCTACTACATATGTGCGTACGATGTACACACATTGTAGGTAAGGGATTGGCTCTGGGACATGGCCGCATAGTTGTATCTTGGTCACAGTTTGATCGTATTTGAGGTATGGGCACCTGGAAGCTTAATGGAAAAGAAATATAAAACACGCCATGTCTTTCCATCTGGACTGAAAGTGACCGTATAGTGAGCGGTCCCAAATCAAATCCACTATTGTATAGCAATGGGCTCGCCAACAATGTGGCGCGATAGGCCTGGTCGGCGCCGGGCCTCAAAAAGTGGTGCAGTTGTGGCACGCTGTTAGATTGATGCCAGAATGATCCACTACACCCTACACTTGTGGCTTTGAACCATACCGAGAGAGTGTGTAGCACTTCCTCCACCATGGAAGAAAATATATCCCTGACAAAAGCCTCACTGGCCGAGGGCTGAGTAAAAGCCCGCTTGGTAGAGATTGTGTCTCACAGGTAGCCATCGTCTTTTGGGTCGTGGTGCTCATTTATGATATGGTCGCGTATGAACCTTTTCCGTCCTCAAGGATTTTCCACACAAGTCATGTTCTGTCCATAGAAACTGTTGAATGAAACTGTATTTCATATAAATTCCACGCTACTGCTGTATGGCGAAACCGACATCGAGAGGTCTGATACTACCGATTGATCCGTGGGATTGAAGATAGTGCCCCAATGGGATCGAAAGAGATCTTCACTCTGCGGTTTCTCCAACCACAAGACAGTTTTGATGTGGATGAGGGTGTCACCAAAGTTTTCCAGTTGTAGAGCGCCAGCTATATCTCGTGCCCTCTCTATGAATTGTTGGTGATGAGCCGTGCCAGCTGAAGCCACCATCCCCACCGCAGCAAACCACACATCAAGTGAATCATATACACGAGGCGTTGACGCAAGATGGTCGAGGTTCTCCATAAATCGAATGAGGATCGTATTCAGTATGACTGCATGCGAGTAATATGTTGGCCCCTGAGCGATGAACATGTAAAGTATAATTCCGTAGCGAATGGATTCCGTCATAGGTGATGGCAGAGGTATTGTCGTAGCCGGAGTGGAGAGTAGGAGTCGGTGGATGACAAAACAAGTAAGGTCGTGAAGTTGTGTAGCTGGGAAAGGGATATTGCGCACTCGCTGAAAGATGTTGCGCAGACGATTGAAGACATTCTTAACAGCATAGTCCACTTCTATGGGTCTGAGGTCAAATAGCTGATCGTCGAGCGCGGCCGAGTCGAATTGCCATTCCGGGATTGGAGGGAGGCCATCTCCAATGCCGAAGTCATCTTGGGTCTCGAATTGAGGATGACCCATAATGAGCATCGATACCCTGTGGAATATGTGAATATACATTTTCTGAGTGGCAAGGGGGTTGGCTTACCAGCTGACCATTCTCGCGGTAAGCGGGCTTGTCTGCCGTACTGCGTTGATGCCACCTCTCATATCGACCAGTTTTTTCAATCCATTGACATGCATTTCGCCGACTTTTATATTTCCTTTCCCGAACTAGGAGTCATATATAATCAGGGATTGGTTCTAATTATAAAACAGTAGGAAAAGAGAGTGCTTATGGTAGTATCTCACCTCGATGGTTGCCAAGGTTATGACTGAGTTCATAGTCCCGTCTTGAACAGCTAATGACATATATTCAACCTTGCGTCGCAGCAAGGCCACCGAGTCTGCCATGAGAAGTTCGGAGGTCTGAAAGCCTTTCTGGGCCAACAACTCTTCGTCGAGACATGCCGTCTGTAGAGAGACGTGGAAGAGTGCAGGATCGCCCAGCGCAAGTGGCCACCAAGAGATCAGAAATGGATTTGAAGTCGCATTAAGGTCAAGAGGGTAATATTGGAAGGCGATCTTGTGGAGGACTAAAAGGGTAAGCTAAGCTTTCATCGACAATGGCTTCATTGGAGGCCTACACACAGGTGTAAATCAAACGCTGAACGTGTTCCCGGGGAAGTCTAGTCTGTGGATACGATTCAAAAGGATCAAGAGACCCGAATGTGTAGTTAGTTAAAGTGCCGGACCCATCTAGCGGGCTTGTTGATGCCCGATTCTGCCATCCGGGAGTTGCCGGACCCGTCGAGGGTTCATTCGCGTAGGCGCACTCGACTTGCCGCTTGATGCAGCGGGAACAGCGCGGTGTGCGGAGATCGCAACTGGACTTTGATTTGGCACATGCAGCACAGGACCGGCGGAGAGATTGACGCATTTTGAAAGAATATTGGTGGGCACCCAAAGGGGAACGTGTTAGCTTTAGGAATAGCTCAAACTAGAACCCCACACCGCTGTTGAGGTCACGACACGGTACAAAAAGTTGGAACGTCGCAAACGTAAGTGACAGAAGGTCGGTTCAATGTTGAACTTCCCAGGTGATTATTCCGTTATATGTGGACCTCAGGTTAATGTCCCGAGCCCAAATCAAAAGAGGACTAGACCCCGCCTTACCCCTGCTTGGCATCGGAGTCTAGTCCTAATCGGGTAACATGTATGAGCTGTGGATATCTCGGTAGTATCCATCCATATCATGCCATTACTAACAAAACATGCCCTACTTATGTAGGTATTCTATGCCCATTTTAAAAAAAAAGGAACAGTCTGTGAACTTGCCCCTGTCATATACCATCATGGACTCCAACATGGCGTTTGAGATGGCCAACATCTCCATCGCTCAGGATGAGCTGCCGCAGATATGGCCTGCCAACCATCCCCAGTCTCAAAGCTACCTGCTGGTGTCCTTGATGAGCTTGTCACTTTGGCAGTACGCAGTGACCATTACAATTGCCATATTAGTCTATGATCAAGGTAAGGAGAGCTTTCAATACGATAAGAATCTGCTGATGCCCTCTAGTGATGTATATCAAACGAAAAGGCTCTATAGCTGGGCCTCCACTCAAGATTCCGCTCATGGGCCCATTTATACAAGCCCTGCACCCCAAATTTGAGGGGTATCTTGCACAGTGGGCGAGTGGACCACTCAGCTGTGTGTCTGTCTTCCACAAGTAAGCGCCCACATCTATTACCGTTTGATCGGACTCTATTGAACCCGTAAAGCTGTCCAAACTAACACAATTTATTATAGATTTGTCGTTCTAGCCTCCGACAGAGACATAGCCCACAAAGTGTTCAAGTCGCCCGCATACGCCGAGCCATGTATAGTGCCGGTCGCAAAGGATATCCTAGGTCACAAAGCATGGGTCTTTCTTCAGGGTAAAGATCATGCCGAGTACCGTAGGGGGCTGACCCCCTTATTTACCAACAAGGCCATGGCTACTTACCTGCCGGTACAAGAGAAGGTGTTAGCTGATTATTTCGGCAAGTTTGTCGCCACCAGCAAGGCGAATCGGGGACAGCCACAGGAATTCATGACTATGTTCCGCGAGATCAACTGCGCACTTTCATGTCGCACGTTCTTCGGCGATTATATCTCCCAGGCCGCGGTCAAGAAGATTGCAGATGACTTCTACCTTGCTACAGCTGCCCTTGAGTTAGTCAACGTGCCTCTGTCGCTATACATTCCGTTCACCAAGCCCTGGCTCGGAAAGCGCACAGCTGACGCCGTCCATGCCGAGTTTGCAAAATGTGCGGCTGCATGCAAAGCAAACATGGCGACTGGTGCCACACCAACGTGTATCGTAGACCATTGGGTACTCCACATGATGGAATCCAAGCGATATCACGAAAGAATCGCCGCAGGGGAGACAGACGCCCAGAAGCCAACGAACATGATCCGCGAGTTCACGAATGAGGAAATCGGAGAGACACTGTTTACCTTCCTCTTTGCTTCTCAGGATGCGTCGAGTAGTGCGACTACTTGGCTATTCCAAATCCTCGCCCAGCGGCCCGACGTGCTCGATAAATTGCGTCAGGAAAATCTGGACGCTCGCGGTGGAGATAAAAACAAGTCTTTCGATCTTCCCATGCTCGAGTCGCTCACATACACCAATGCAGTCATCAAGGAGCTCCTACGTCACCGTCCACCCGTTATTATGGTTCCATATCTCGCGACGAAGAGTTTCCCCGTCACGCCTAACTATACCGTCCCGAAGGGCGCCATGATCATCCCGTCCTGTTATCCGGCTTTACATGATCCGAATGTTTATCCCAATCCCGATAACTTCGATCCCGAGCGTTGGATCTCCGGGGATGCTGGGTCCAAGACTAAGAATTGGCTAGTATTCGGCGCGGGACCACATGATTGCCTCGCAAAGAAATACGTGCCGCTGTCTATGGCTGGTATGATAGGGAAAGCGGCGCTAGAACTTGACTGGAAGCATCATGCCACGGACAAATCAGAGGAGATTCGAGTTTTTGCCACACTGTTCCCTATGGTTAGTACCCCTATTAACCCATCTTCCAGTATCGTTTCACTCGTACCTTGTGCTGATTTTTGACACAGGATGGCTGCCCGTTGGTGTTTACGGAACGCTCATAGACGCGCTAGTTGCATTTCCTGGGATAGAGTTGAGTTTCCGCGCCTTGGACGCTTTCACAGTGGATGATGTCCTTTGTAATGGCGGCTGTATGACTTCCGACCTGTACGATCGTGGTGTATCACGTTGGTATATTCAGCCTATTGTACAAATATAATTCTCGCATGCTTCCAAAATGTGCAAAAGTCCTCACAGTCCTTGGCTTAGGCCGTCATGGATTGCCTTCCTTTGAAACCAGGCCATTGATCTTTTCAACAAGCTCATGAGTCGCATAAGGCTTATAGATGATATCATCCATCCCAGCACTGATCATTTCCTGTAGTTGTTCGTCTCTGACATTCGCTGTGACTCCCAGAATAGGTACATGTCCTCCACTTTCCTTTTCAGTCTCACGAATTGCTCTCGTAGCACAGTTGCCATCCATCACAGGCATCTGCTGATCCATGAGGATGCAGTCGAATGGCGCATTTTGATTCGCATCCACGGCCTCTTTCCCGTTGCTAGCTTCCGATATGTCAAAGCCTAGTGTACTCAACCTGCGCGAGATAAGTCGCCTGTTGAGAACGTTATCCTCAACCAAGAGAATACGCTGACCGTCACCGGTTAGTTTCTCATTCTCCCGTTGGCTCTGATCGTTATCGACCTGGCGTGCTATATCGTGGGTACGAAGTGTGTCTTTGTCTTTCGGGCCACCTGGCCGTGCCTCAAAGACGATATCTTTAGGGGGGCTTTCTGACATCTGGGGCTCTTCCGTGGTTTGATTGACACCGCTCATTCTATTTCCCAGTGTCTGGATATCAACGCAAAGTTTATCGATTGCAGAAACGCCGAAGCTCTCATCTCCTTCATCACCATCCTTGGTTGTTCTGCGTACTTTGAAAAAGAACCCAAAGGTACTTCCGTGAGATTTCTTGGAACTCACGCCAATCTCACCCCCATGGAGGTGACAGAGCTTCCTACACACGTTGAGACCAAGGCCAGAGCCACCGTAGATGCTTTCGGTTTTGGGGGTTGCTTGGTTGAAACGCTGGAAAAGTCGTTTCTGGGCTTCCTCGGTGACCCCAATACCGGAGTCCTTGACGGCGACCATGATATACGCCACTTCCCCACTTCCCCATTCGGAATTGCTAGTCGCGTCGCTGCGACGTGCCGATTCACCGGAATCGAAGAAGACAATATTTGGCGGGTACGAAGTTGGACGCTCGATTGAAGCACCCACTGAGACTCGGATCGATCGCTCACTCTCTGATTGGGCGGTGAATTTGATAGCATTCGAAAGTATGTTGACGAGGACCTGGCCCATTCGATCCAGATCTGCCATAACCCAGTCAATGCCACATTCGGTATAGGAAACATCGGCCTTGTATTCGAAATGTATTCTGTGCTTTCGGAGCTCAGGTCGGAAGATCGCCATCGGAATGGTGAGATGTCGCTGTGGCTGGACCTTTCGTGGCGACAGCGGCAGCATCGACGCGTCAAGTTTCGAAAAGGTGAGAACGTCGTTGACGATTTTCTTTTGATGCCTGATGCAGAGACTGATTGTCTCGGCTGCCTCGGTGATGTTCATGACTGAGATTTCTTCTGGTTTCTTGTTATAGATTGCCTCTTGAATATCCTCTGTGCAATGAACTATCGCAGATAGAGGATTGCGAATTTCGTGGCTAATCATATCAATGAATCGCTCTTGTTGCTTCTTGCGCTCCTGTGCCTCTTCCGCCGCCTGCCTCTGTAGAAGCTCAGCCTTTTTCTCCGGGGTGATATCTGCGACTGTACAAATAAACACCCCACCGTCTCCTAGCCCAAAGCATTGTACATCTTTATCATCCAACCGATCTAAAGTCATGACACACCAACTCGAGTCCGGGTCACGGGTGTGGTATTCGAGACGTAGCGGCCGTTTGGAGGTAGCGACCTCGTGATACCCATTGGACACCCGCTCGTAGTCGTCTGGATGGACCGAGCGTAACCAACACTCGGAGAAGTTGACGCTGGGGCATGGTATGAGTTCTCGGAACCGGCGGTTCACGGAGACCAGTTCATATCGGTGGGTGAGGATAGCGACGCCGTTCGGTAGGATGTCAGCCAGCTGTTGTGCCGAGACATTTTGATTGAAAGTGAACGTCATGTATTTCTTCGCGCCGAAGCGGACTTCTTCCAATATCAGCAGAAGAGACGTCGGACGCTGATAGAAAATGTTTGATGACTGCTCGATTATGTGTTACCCGCACAGGATTCGGGTGGCGCGCATGGCAGATGAGGCTGAACCGCGATCGTCGATCTTCCCGAAGTCTGTAAATTTCAAGGGTTGTTTTGTGACTATCAGCCAATATGTAAGCCAATATGTGCTAATTTATATGAGATTTCGCAACTGTCAAAAGAAAAGATATGACGATATATAATACTATACGTCATTGTGGGTTCCCCTTCGATCTACTTCCAATGTGGAGGAAGTATTCTCTAAGACGCTGTGATTGGTAAAAGAGACCAGAATGGTGTTCCCTGGTGTCCACTGGGGAGTGACCCTGGATGCTTGGCACATGTCCTGCATACTGACGTCATTTTAAACTTCAATAGCCGAATGAGACGAACCTCGGATATCTGCACGTTTTCACGGGGCTCTATTTTGCTTTTGCTTTTCTTTTTCGTTTGAGGTTTTTGCATAGAGGTACTTGCTTTTCTGCTTCATTCACGTTGAGAGACTCGAGACTCGGGGTGTTGTTGTATGCATAGTCCCTATTTAGCGTGAATGCTAGATATCTCATAAGTAATACGAACGAGAGAGTAGATTGAGGGGTTGGTGCGAAGCTAAGTCCTTGAAATTATGCAGAAGCATGTAATATAATACTACAACATGGTGATAACGAATTATGCACAAGAAAAGGTGAAATGTGCTAAAGCACCCGCAGTAAGAGTTACATGCCAAGTGCCAGGGCCGCTTATTTTATGACATGGTATTCTTGTGCCATGAAGACTCTCCAATTTTACTTCGTAGATATAACAGTTGATTAGTTATTATAAATCATCAATGGCTGCCCAAGTGGTCAGAGCTTTTGCTTGACTGGCGATCAGCTTGGCAATGCAGGAGAGAATATTCCTCTTACTAAGTACTCACGTTTTTCTTGGCAAAGGTGATCCGAGGGTTGGAGGGGTAGTTACATAGATATCGTAGTTTATCCATCGTTGATCAATTTGACAAGGTTGGAACCTTGGAAGTTCGATAAGTATGGAGAAATACGTTATCAGTAGCCACGTTATAGGAAGGGAACCGCAATTCCTCCTTGGTTAGAGAGCCGTGCTCTGTACGGAATACGCAAACTGTTAAAAGGAAAATGGGGGATATTTTGAAATTTTCGACAGCGGAGAAGACCGGTCCCCCACTCGGGGAGAACTAGAGGCCTAGAAGACGGCCTGTGGGTGATAGTATGTGGGATGAGCTGTCGGGGCGGCAGAGTAAAAATCGGAATCGGCGTGGCGAATCTCATTTTGACCAGTGACCAAAAATAGTAGAGATATAGCATATTTTTAAATAAATCGAAGACTAAATCATAGCAAAATTTTACACGGGTGTAATATCGAAGGCCATATAGCTTTGGAAAATATCAAGTAGCCCTAAAAACATCAAGTTCGCCAACGAGCCCTATCGGGATCCCGTGGGTCTTAGCGCTCGGCCCGATAACGTTTGCCGCTAAGTTTTCTTTTTTACGGAGATTGAAGATTTTAACTGATAGCCATCTTTAGAACGCCAGCTGATGCGTTGGCTTTCTAAAATATGAGCAATAGGGCCGCGAAGCATATGCATTGCGTTATCAGAGCCACATTTTAATCATAATAATCCTATACTATCTCGCATGTGCGAATGACAGGGCCAGTGATTTCCCCTCTCCACTCCTCGTGGGTTCATCGTGGGTCTTCTATCTCAAATAGGCAACCCGAGAGAACATGCTCCAGTGTAAGATCTTGCTCGAAAGGGTAATCCGAGAAGCCTCACTCCACTTTTTAAACTGGATCGATTGAAGATTTTGATTTTTAGTTTGATAGTAGACCGTATATTAGTATGAAAGTAGGTGCCAGTACCACCCTGGCCATCCGTTTTCATCTTCATTCTATTCTTCGCAATCATAATGGGCATTGTTGACTATTTCAGTCGACCGCGTGGCCACCAGGCACATGGTGGTGCTGAAACACCTACCATGGAAGCCCCAAAAGTAATCGAGCCTAATGTAATCTCCAGTCCGGACTTCTCGGGCGCTGTTACACCTGCACACATGCTTCCTTC
This sequence comes from Penicillium sp. CMV-2018d, assembly GCA_028827225.1. Taxonomy (NCBI): domain Eukaryota; kingdom Fungi; phylum Ascomycota; class Eurotiomycetes; order Eurotiales; family Aspergillaceae; genus Penicillium; species Penicillium hesseltinei. The sequence continues at coordinate 1,464,707 of JAPZBW010000003.1, forward strand.
CCCGGCTGGAAGCGAAGATGCTCTTATTTTTGAGAAGATCCCGCATCAGTTTGGCCGCCTCGGTTCTTGGAAAGGGTCTTTGATTTTGCTTGTCACCTCCGGTTCTCAATTTCTAGACAATGTCTTCATGACAAGCGCCAACATTGCCTTGTCGTCAATTCAACAGGATTTTGACGTGTCTAGTACCGATTTGCAATGGATGATTTCTGCATATACTTTGTCGTTTGGTGGCTTCCTTTTGTTAGCCGGTGCTTTGTCTGATCGGTATGACTCTGCTTCCCGTTGCTTCTGGACTTGGCATAATGCTAACCTATACAGCTATGGACGAAAGAAGATTCTCTGCCTGGGTCTTGCCTGGCTCTCTGTGTGGACCCTAGCCATTGGATTCGGGCAGTCGTTTATCCAGCTTACGGTGTTCCGTGGCATCCAAGGAATTGGAGCTGCGATGACTGTTCCGTCTGCTATTGGAATCATCAGCTCCTACTTCAGTGGTGTTGATCGCACCCGCGCACTGTCGATCTATGGAGCCTCGGGAACCCTAGGGTTCTGTACCGGTCTCATCTTTGGCGGTTTCTTGACCTCTTCGTTGGGCTGGAGATACATCTTCTATCTGATTGTCATCATTACTGGATCCTTGGGAATTCTGGGCTTTATCGTCCTCCCAAGCGATGTTCCTTCCGAAAAGAAGCACGAAAGAATGGACTATATTGGTGCAGTGATGTCGACAGCTGGCCTAATCCTGCTCCAATTCGTGCTTTCCAGTGGTGGGACCTATGGCTGGGATCAGCCGTTCATTATTGTGCTGCTGATCTTGGCGGTTGGTCTTCTCGTTGGATTCGCAATCCTTGAGAAATACGTCAGCAACCCTATCATGCCGCTTTCATTGTGGAAGATTCGCAATTTCGCTGGTCTTTGGGTTATTGGTTTCAGTAAGTTTCCTGTCTCATGAACCTGCGCTTCGTGCAATGCTAATTATAATTAGCTGGCTATGGCACCTACCAAAACGTTATTTACTATATCGTCCTTATGGCACAGGAAGTAGACAAGCTTTCTGCTGGTGATACCGCACTTCGCTTCTTGCCTATGGGAGCAATCGGCTTCATTGTTTCTCTTGGAACAGGAAAGCTTCTGGAATTCATGAATGGAAAGCACCTCCTCATTGCTGGACTGGTTCTGGCTGTGGTCGCCCCCATCTCGAGTGCTTTGACTTCCAATCCTGAAGCAGGCTTGTACGTATCGCCATTTCCTTTCGCATAAACTATACTAACTCTCACAGTTGGCTCAATGTTCTCCCCACATCCCTTATCAGTATCTCATCCGTGTCTTTCATCTTCGTCACGACGAGTACTGTGGTACTCACCAGTGTACCGGTCGAAGTCAAGAGTCTTGCTGGCGGAATGGTGAGTCTTTCCTTTCCTGTAATTTAGCGCTTACATGCTAACATCCTAAACTAGCTCAACACTGCATTCCAAATTGGCTCTGGTGTCGCATTGGCTATCTCGGCGGCTGTTACCGATGCTGTCGACATCCAGCAAGGACATAGTCTCGCGGAGCAATACGCTACCGGTCTCTGGTGCTCTGTCGGTCTAGCTGGGTTGGGGCTGATAATCGGTTTGTTTGCAGTTCGGCACAAAGGTATCGGACCAAAAGATAGATTGGGTGCTGGCCCAGTTGCTATCTAAATCCGTTTTACGACTTGGTTTGAGATTTTCTCCTATAGACAGATTATAGATAGACCTGCCTTTTTGTTTTCTCTTTGATTGTCATCTTTGATCATGTTGGATTTAGCGTTTAGTTACCATGACGGGAAATGAGGGGGATAAATCTATAGATGGCGTTTGTTCACGATATCAGAAGGCTCACAGACTAGGATGTAGTTCTCGGCATAGCTTACTCTAACCCCGCTTTGGTCGAGCGTAGAAAGTATCTAATTCCAAGACCCTTGCGCCCCATGAGGAATTGATACATTACTGCAGTTCGATTTGGGAAACCTTACATTCCTTGGTATCAGTACGAAAATCATCATGAACGGAACTGAGAAGCGAACCAAGCACGAGGGAGCAGAGAGCAGCACGACCCATGTCCCTCTGAACACATCTCAATCTTCAATCAGCGGCCATAGAAAGGTCATCATCATCGGCGCTGGTAAACCTTCTTCTTTTTCTCGATCTGCGTTTCGAATTCGGAAAGGGTTAATGATTCATCTCCCTAGGCTCGGCAGGTCTCGCGCTGGCCCATGGATTGAAAAAGGTTGGAGGACCGCAATTATGTCAAATTTGCCTCACTAACAAGATTATTACGCTTTAGGCTGGGATCCCTTTTGTAATTTTCGAAAAATAAGAAGAACCTAGTCGCAAACGAAGCTGGAGTATAGCACTGCACTGGGGCTATGAACCGTTGCAATACCTCGTGCCCGCAGAAATTTTGGCTGGGCTCGAGCAGGCACAGGTTGACCCGCACATCCCTATTACAGAAGATGGTCCACTCCCCATGATCAATGGTGAGAATGGAGCTTTGATCGCCGAGCTCAAGTCGTCCAAAGTGTACCGCCTGCGCCGAGACAAATTCCGGGCACTGTTGCTCCAAGGCCTCAACGTGCATTGGGGGAAGTCCCTCTGTGATATTATTCACGCCGGCGAACACGTCACTGCAAAGTTTACAGACGGCACAGAAGTCATTGGCAGTCTTCTAATTGCCACCGATGGTCCGCATTCGACTACACGCACACTGTTAGTTGGAGAGCAAGCTGCCAAAGTCACGCCGACTGATTTCGCCTCGACCATCTGTTATACCCAGCATACGCGTGAGCACGCCCTATTCTTACGTGCCCATCCCCACCATCCGTTGTACCAAGTGGGTCCTCATCCCGAGGGTTATTGTGCTTGGTTGAGCCTCCATGACGGGGACGATATCGACTACCCGGAAAACTGGACTTTCGCCCACTATATCTCCTTCCCAGAACCACGCGACCATGTCAATAAACGAACCATGCAAGAACACGTTGCACACCAGAAGGAGTTGGCCCGTCGGTTTGTCGACCCCTGGCGCAGTGTCTTTGAGTGGATGTCCCCCGATCAGGAGGTCTGGTATTCCAAGCTTCGAAACTGGGACCCAAGTCTGTTAGAGCATCGGTGGGATAATCGTCAGGGCCGGGTAACTCTGGCAGGTGATGCTGCTCATCCGATGACTTTCCAGCGTGGCCAGGGGCTCAACCGCGCTATGAAGGACGCTTACACCGCATGTAAGGCAATTGAGTCATTCTGGAATCGGGGTGATTTCACCATTGAGGAACGTGCCGCGGCTATACAGGCGTACGAGGAGGAGATGGTCATGCGGACAGGCGAGGAGGTTCGTTTAAGCGAGGAAAGCACGGTAAAGCTGCATAATTGGTCCAGTGTTATGCAAAGTCCGTTGATAAAAAACGGGCTGGGAGTCAAGATTAAATAGAAGATAGAGCGTCAGGCCTGAGAATAAACGTGTCCCTGTGGTATCACGTGCAGGGAGGGGGCCAAGGGGGCACATCAAACCAGGCATCGTGAACTTCACATCACCATCGCTTCCTATAGAAGACCTTCTGTTCCAATACTTTGCGTTTTTAATACTTAATTCTAAGTCGCTTTTGAAGACAAAGGCTGAAATTTCACCAATACATCTTCTCCACCCAACACAATTAGCGGAAATCGTTCGTACAACCAATGCCCGAAGAGCTGGCGATAGAAAGGATTCGTCAAAAGTACTTTAGAGATGTTTAAGCAATGCTGAATTATGTCTCATATAGGTAAACAGGGATTTAACCGGAATTCGGCGTCTGCATCTTTAACACGCGATAGGTTTGGTAGTTAATTGTGGCCAAGCTGCCACTGGAGGCCGTATACATAAAGCAACGAATACCCACGGATCCACGAAACTTTGTTCGATACTAATTGTCGTAGGGGGCAGAGAGATACCACCTAGGACATCGAAGAAGTATGGTTTCCCGGATATCACGCTGATATCGGCGGTGGATTGAAGTTGGGTGAAGACAAAGACTGGGCGCTAAGCCATATACCATTAGTATGGATGGTACATGAAGCACAACGCGTAGGGCTCCATTTTGAATCTAATAAGCTGAAGCAATTCCACTACTTTGATGATTCAATTGATGGCGTCGTCAGAATTACTCAGGGCATAGAACCGCCAACCAGGAAAGGACAGAAAATAGTGGAAAGACAGGCGAAAGATCTGAATTTGAATACGCGCTTTGGAGAGCAAGCACGAATGGTCAAATACATGATTGTTTGCAATATCGTCATGGTGCGACGTGGCCTGTTGTTCTATCGTGGAAGATGGTAGAGTACCTTCCGTTACGAAGAATGCTTTTACAAAAAGATCAATCCTGGAGACCTATTCGATGGCCTCTGCCTCTCGGGGAAAGACGCGATATCCCTGGGGATGCTACGATACATGTTTCTGCCATTCGCCGCTTGGAGCTCAATCCAACGTATCGACCAAAGAACTTGATTCGCGGTGGAAAAAGAAAAGAGAAAATTGGTGCAGGCTACGAGGCCGGGGACTGGAAGGTGCACACTCATCATGGCTTCCCAGTGCGAGAAACATACCGACGTGCGTGACTGAATAACGAGGTTACGGTTTTTAACGCCTGGCCCAAAGGCTATTGCAAGTGAGCTGCTACCAAAACATAGTACATCCTACTCCGTCAAGTATTTGACATTGGGCGTCTAACGCCATTTGCTTTTTCCTCGCGAGAATGAAACACATCGTCGAATACACTGTCCGGCCACATCCGAGGAGACACGCTAAAAGTGCATTAGCGCGATGGTAGTAAACTTACAAAAGCTTAACTAACTAAGATTTCTAGGGTAGTACTCAATATCTCAACCCGAAAGAGTTAGCTCCCGGTTTATATCGCCGGCGTACTCCGAAGTGGCGGCGATGATCCGATTCATCGGCCAATCTTCGGTCTGATATGCGGGATCACCCGGCTAATTTCCTTGCGAGGGGCTAAAGGAATAACTGGGGGCGGTAACCTAGTCGGCCCATGTCAGACTGATTGCTTAGATGTTTCTTTGTTTATAAATCCTTTATTTGACAGGGGATGTAAACCCTGGATTTCTAGTTTCTAATGAATAACGATTCCTCCTCTGCTTTTTCCCCTCCGTAGTATTCACTACAAGACTCTTCAGGATCCATATTGCTCAACTATCAGGCACCGACCCTGACGATTCTTGAAAGCCTGCGGTGAGACTGACCAACCTTGCAAGCAACAATGCCGACAGCGCACTTCTGGGGGCACTTTTTCCCGCCCAAGCCAACCTTCACCGACGCAAACCTGCCCGTAGACCTCAACGGTAAGGTTTATGTCGTCACTGGCGCCAATAGTGGCATCGGAAAGGACATCGCCCGCATTCTGTACGCCAAGAACGCGAAGGTCTACCTCCTATGCCGCTCCGAGGACAAGGCACTCAAGGCCATCCAAGATATTGAGAAGGCCTCTCCAGACTCAAAAGGCGCCCTGATCTTCATCGCCTGCGACCTCACCGACCTGAAAAATGTCAAGACCGCCGCCGACGTCTTTCTCGACCGCGAGCAGCGCCTAGACGTGCTCTTTAATAATGCCGGCGTTGTATGTCTATCGCCTCTTCGCATCCAGTTTTTCCCTCTTTCTTTATTCTTACTCCCAATTGCTAATAGATGGTTGGCCCGAGCGAGCCCGGCGAGCCTATCCCAGTAACGGCACAGGGCCACGAGCTCTGTCTGGGCGTCAACTGTGTGGCTACTCACCTACTGACTAAGCTGCTCACGCCGACTCTCGTTGCTACCGATAGTCTGACGCGCATCGTCTGGTATAGCTCGTTCGGCATGGAGATGGGCGCGGAACAGGACGTGGGCATCGCCACCGATAACCTCGACTACCATAAGCCAGAAAAGGAAACCAAGCGCTATATTGTGAGCAAGACAGGTGCCTGGGCTCTGGGCATCGAGCACAACCGCTACTATAAAGCCCAAGGCGTCGCTAGCATACCTATCGATCCCGGAAACGTCGTCTCCGGCTTGCCGCGCGACCAATCCCTACAGCTGCGCATAGTTGCCAAGCTGGTGTGCTATCCGACCGTGTACGGTGCCTACACGGCGCTCTACGCCGGCTTTTCGCCTGAGGTCGTTTCCGATCAGGCCGACTGGACCAAGGAGTGGGGTGAGTGTGGAACTCCTATGAAACTCGGGAGCCGAGACCCCAACTGATAATGTTTGACCCGCAGTTGCCCCTTTTGGACGTATGTTTCCTCTCAGATCCGATTTGACCAAGGCCACGCTACTTGAGGAAGATGGCGGAAACGGGGGCACAGCCAAGTTCTGGAACTGGTGTGAGGAACAGATCAAAGAGTATATTTAGTTGTCTTTAATAGCACGGTGCCAGCCGTAGGGATCAGCATCTGCTGGTTGCTATGACGTGTCCTGAGCATGTTACGGAGTAGCTTATACCATCCATACTAGGCATCCTTTCCTCTTTTAGTTAACAGTCTGAATGATATCAACAGCTCGGCATACTATAGAACTAAGCATGCAAAGTAATTTACACCTTCCATATTAAGCATCTTTTCTTCTTTCCATTGACAGTGCAAGATATAGCAATCATTAGCTATAACGAGCCCCATGTACTACAACAACCGGATAGTTTACACGATGAGTAGCTTACCGACTACCTTACAGCAGGTCTAGTACTTTAATTTAACCAGTTATTTATTTCATTAGTTACTAAGAAATTCCTTAGCGAACGAAAGCGGGGCACATTCTTAAATAAGACATAAGTGGGACTGATAATTAGGCTATGACGATAACCAAGGGGCTGCTGCCCTATATCGTTATAGCCCAGGGACTGTAATATATAAATTAAACCTGCGGCACGTCGATTATGTTGATGTCTCCTAGTACATTTACTCTCTCTTGCTTGCCATGACCCCCCGATCAATACCCAAGCTTCAGTATCACGTATAGGGAGGGGCATAGGCATCGCGAACTTCACATTACTATCGCTTCCTATAGAAGACCTTCTGTTCCAATACTTTGCGTTTCTAATACTTAATGCTAAGTCGCTTTTGAAGACAAAGGCTGAAATTTTGCCAAAATATTCTTCTTTACCTAATACAATTAGTACAAATCATTCGTATAACCAATGCCCGAAAAGCTAGGGATAGAAAGGATTCGTCAAAAGTACTTTGGAGATGTTTATGCAATGCTGAATTATATCTTATATAGGTAAATAGGGAGTTAACCGGAATTCGGCGTCTGCATCTTTAACACACGACAGGATTGAGGGTAGTTAATTGTGGTTGAAGTAAATTTTGTCAAACACAATAACAAGTGTTTTACCGCTCGACTATTCACAAAAACCAAGGTTCCTGTTTATAGCCTAGGTAGGCTTGTATTATGCTCGTCAAATTTGGCTGGCCCTAGAGGCCTTATACATAAGGCAACGAACACCCACGGATCCACATTGTCACGTGTATGTCATATCCGCATTTGGACAAGCTCGATCGCGATGCATCCATAGCAAGCTGTTTCCGGCACTCGAGGGATGTAAAAAAAAAAAAAACTTATTTTCTATCGCAATGCTTTTCATTTACTTGGACTTCAATCTTTCCGAGGTGGTGTGAATGACTTGATTCTCATCATTCCTCATTATTGTTAACGCTGCCCACCATGATCGGTAGGAGAAACGTCCTTCAAGTGGCCGTGGCAGCGGCTCTTATTGCTTATCTCCTGTGCACGCTGCTTGTCAGAAATTTCGGGGATATATTATGGTCTACCTCGCTTCCCGATCTCTCGCGGAACTACATGGCCGATAGTGTCTTTGAACATATCCAGAACAACACTCTTGGGGTGAGAACTTGCCTACTATCTTATAGACTTAATTGCTGATTTGGACATTGACTTTTAGTTTGAGCATATCTATGCCATCAGTATGAAAGAGCGGACCGACAAGCGCGATTTCCTGACACTAGCAGCCTCGGTATCGGGGTTCAATGTGGAATGGCTCGATGGAGTGCGACCAGATGATCTGAATCCCAAGGCCATGCCTGATGTACGATTTTCAGTTCAATAATCCCTAGATAATCTTCTGATGCTTTCTTAGGGGCTGAACCCCTCACTCGTGAAGCCCACTGTTGTGGCATGTTGGCGTGCGCACATGAATGCATTGGTCAAGTACAGTCATACTTCATCCCCATTATTCAAAGGCTGTGCTAACGTGTGGATGTGGAAACCAACAGCGTGATAAGTAATAGCTATTCGACTGCTTTGATTTTGGAAGATGATGCAGACTGGGACGTGAACCTCAAGTCCCAGCTTGGGGAATTTGCACGCGGGCTGCACTCTTTGAAAGGAACCAAATTCGTATCCGAGGAAGCTCCTTACGGAATAGATTGGGATCTCCTCTGGATCGGTGGATGTGCTTCAGGCCCGAACGCCAACGAAACAAGCTTCTACGCTATCCCCATGGACCCCACAGTTCCAAGGGCCCACCACCGAGCCACTTGGGGCGGCCCCACCAACCAGTGGAAGCAACAATATCCAGAGTTGGCCGAGGACTCGACGCGATTTATTTATCGCGCTGAAATGGGCTGTTGCATGTTTGGCTATGCAGTTACGACCAAGGGTGCTAGAAAAATTGTTTCCGCGCTTTCCATCGATCATTTGGATAAGCCGGTAGATGACGCCCTGAGTGAATTGTGCGCAGGTGCTAATGGGCGTCACAAGATTGAATGCTGGGCCCCGTTTCCCAACTTAATTGGTACATATAGAAAGGCTGGCTCCGCTTCTCGGGATTCAGATATCGAGAGCAACAACGCGGCTGAATTCCACGAAGAGCTGGCCTGGAATATGGTATACAGCACCAGGCGTAATATCCACCAATTGGTTGCTGGTGGGGAAACTGTTTACTCACAATGGAAGGATGAGGATGTGCCGTGGTCGAGTAAAGCGATCAAGCACAGGGAGTTTGCTTATCCTACTGGATATCTTGTCAATTAACCATACCTCAGATTTCAAATGTGCTAGTTAGATTTTATGCAATATTTATACGTTTATAGACATTGGTATAACACCATTGCTCTCTAGGGTTAAGCCTTGTTAAAGCTGGCTGGTCAGAGGACTGGGTCAACTTGTATATCTTCGATCTTGGCTGCCAAAATCATTTCAAATCCCCTTACTCCCCAAAGGAGTTCTGGCAAAAGGCGTAGTAGTTTCAATTTGTAAAACCTAATGAGAGGTTAGCCTTGGAAGGTACCGTGTAGAGGAATTGTAACCCAATTGTACAGTATCATTCCATGTGGAATTCCTGATCCCTTGGCATTTGGGAGTAAGTTTGGGGCTTTTATGCTCTATTTCATCCGAACTTAAAGAATTGGGGTCCTTTAGGGTCGGCCCGGGCGGGCTTTCATCGGAATATTGTTGTGATCGAGGGATACATCTGTTCATGATATCTTATTTCCCTACCATAAAGAACTGACAGCAGATGCTTCATGTTTGATTCGCAACATGCAAAGTCCTTGCTTTTCACTTTTATTGCAGGTACAAGGTTAGCTTGCGAATAACCGACCATGTATGTTGTAGCTAGCACATCAAGCATTCAGCGCGTTGGGTTGGAGATGCCTGACCCTTATGTGGGAGCTTCTCCTTGCGTCGGCTCTTGGGTGCCAGTTACTCCAGACTTTGGTGTTTTCTGCAACGATCATACCGAGCCGTTTACCAATTCCTCATTTCCCTCTCCTGCTACTCTCCCTTTCTGTGCATTCTTTAGCCCTGTCACAAGGGCCATTTCTGTTCTTGGTTTCTCTTTCCCTGCAAATACTGTCGGCCTGGTTACTGAAATCCATTGGTTCTAGAGCGGGCCGAGAAGAATGAGCCATTAGCCTTGCATGTCCTCTTCTGGATCATGTGGCTTAAACATCCTGATTGAGTTCGGTTGCGATCAGAAGATAATGCACAACAGAATGGAATGTCCAGATCCTGATACCAACAAGTCAAAATACCCGGTTATCGAATGTCCTTGGTTTCTTTAAATCTCGGGGATTTCATCAAGTTGACAGCGGCTGACAAGTTTGATTTACAGAATACTGTCGATCCGTTGATCAGTGTCGATCCCAATCCCGCCGATCCATCATAATTATATTACCCACCGATCCTCATCCAGCCCTACACATGCCACGCTTCCTCGGCCTTCGGGGCAATAGCCTCAATATCGCAGCCATTTTGGGGGTGCTCATGCCTGGTATCCTCACAATAGGCTACAATTCATCACTACTCGGGGGTGTCTTGGCACTGAAGAACTTCGAGGAACAATTCCCTGAAATGAACATTGCTGCAGCCGATAATAAACCACATGCGTCAACAATACAAGGCCTTGTTGTAGCCTCCTACACCATAGGAGGCTTCTTCGGAACTCTGTCATGCATATGGCTGGGTGACCTATTTGGCCGCCGACGCACAATAATGGCAGGAGCAGTCGTCCAAGTCATTGGAGCTGTTTTGATGGCTAGTGCGGGCTCACTCGCCCAACTCGTCACATCTCGGGTAATCCTAGGTGTAGGCACTGGTGTTCTACTGGCCACAATCCCTCTTTGGCAATCTGAGATATCGCCTGCCAACAAGCGTGGGGCTCACGTCGGCATGAAGGGGATATTCAGCGGTTTGGGGTGTGCCCTTGCCCTTTTTCTCGACTTTGGGATGTCATTCACGCAGGGCAACGTCGCCTGGAGATTTCCTTTCGCTTTTGTGATGCTTCTTTCTATCGCGGTTCTGGTGTTCATCTGCCTGTTACCAGAATCCCCCAGGTGGCTTATCCGACAAGGTCGACTCTCCGAGGCTAGTGAAGTCCTGGCAGCTCTCGAAGATACATATGTCGATGATCAAGTCGTGAAAGCAAAAATCAAGGATGTCCAAACATCACTAGACTTGTTTGAAGAAAAGTCACTTGGACAAATATTCCACATGGGCCCACAAAGAACTTTCCACCGAGCCATGATCGCCGCTTTGGCGATGTTGTTCGTACAGCTCACCGGCTCGACGGTTATCACGTTTTACAGTACGTACCCCGAATCGTTTATCCCCTGTTTCCATGGCGTATTGACTAATTTTGTGCCCGTTAGCAACCGCAATCTTCGAAAACAACCTTTCACTAGGTAATTCAACATCCACCGTTCTAGCCGCAGTTTACCAGTTAGTTGGTCCCCTCGGTGGGATCTTCTGTGTTTTCAAAATCGAGAGGCTCGGTCGCCGTGTCTTGCTTCTAGGCAGTGCAATGGGAAACGTCGTCTGTCTGGCTTTAGTAGCTGGTCTCGGAACTCAAGCCGACAACCCACTCGCAATGCGAGGTGCTGTTTTCTTCATTTTCCTGTTTCATTTCAGCTACATCATCGGGTTTGGCGCAATACCATATCTCTACGCTGCGGAGATTGCGCCTTTGCATCTACGCACGACGATCAACAGCTTTAGCATCAGCATAAATTGGGCGGTCAGCATCATACTCACTGCTGTCACACCCATTGCATTCAACACCATGGGACAGACATACTTTGTGATTTTTGCGGGCTGCAATGCATTGATGATACCTGTTATTTATTACATGTTTCCCGAGACCGCCGGGCGCAGTCTCGAGGAAATGGACCAGATCTTCACTCTTTCGCGGGGTACCTTGGATGCTGTCAAAATTGCTCGGCTTCTTCAGCACGGGCAATCAATTGACCTGTCGGAGAAGCAACTTGATCCAAACTTCAAGTGCCCGGAGCTTCAGCTTCGCGAGGTATATTCGCCTTGATCATTTTCCCGAAGATTGGGGGTTTATACAATTTCAATGAATAAATAGTATGAACAATAGATATATGGTGTTGAAAATTGTACTTCGTTCTTATTTATTGCCAAGGAATTGGGGTTGTTTTACTCTGACGAGATACTAAGATTAGCGCTGCCGATATAGTTTTCTTTCGTTTACATATAAATTAGATCTTTACAAATCAATTCAAATGCTCTATACGCAGTAGATGGTGAATACATAAGATACAAAACACACTTTCAATAACAATAAATGGAACCCCATGTCAGAAATCACGAACAGTGGATGATAGGTACAAGTAGGTAGTTGATCACCTTCACAATATGGGTGCACGCCTGATATGCAACTATACTGCTTTCTTTCCCTTCCTTTTGATCTCTTCTTTGATCTCGTCCCTAATCTCCTTTTCAGCTCGCAAGGTGATTGCTAATATAATCGTCCCTATCTCCTTTACAGAAGATTTCTTCGAGGTATCCCATGGACCATACTGGTTCATAGTTAAGAACGTTGAAAGGTCTTTCGAAGACGAAGGGTTTTTGTCGTTCAGGTATTTGAGATATTTCTCGCCATACTCGGCAACGGTCACGAAGATCTGATGTCGGTCTTGAGATATATGAAAACGCCTACTATGAGGTTAGCAGTATTCGTAGTTGACCGAAGAAAAAATAAATGCATACGTGGTGTTAGTGCGCTGGGCTAGGTCGTCATCACTTCTGATCCAAGCGACCATTTGGGCGCTCTCCTGCATCTGAATTTGTGGAGAATGTCGAAATCTCATGACGGGTTTGACCTCGATTAGGACCCTAGTCTTCCCGCCAGGACTATCGAGATAGCCATCCGTCCTTGCTTCAAACTGAGCGTTTTCAAAGGTAGCGATAAATGGCTTTCTGTGCAAGGTCCAGTTCGAGTAAAAATCGAAGTGGGTGGTCAGAGCATTGAGAAATACTATCAGTGCTGTGTTCACAATTTGTTCATCCTTTGTCGGAGGGTACAAAATCCTATCCAGTTCCCGCGAGATTGTATTTGGTGGGCTGGAGCCTGGGCTTGGGCTTGGATCTGAGCTGAAGCTAGAGCTTGGGCTCTCATCGTCCAAGAGAATAAGCTGTCTGCTAGATAACGAGTTGGACTTCTATTTAGTTGGAGTCTCAAAAGGATCCAACTTAAGTCTACCCATTCCCTTATCTAGCGAAAGATCTGCTTTTGCACGGGTTCGAGCCGCAATAGGCGTATCAAAAGCTTGGGGGTTGACTTCGGATTCGGTCTTTACAACCTCGCGCTGGTAGTGTCGGGCAATGGCAAAGTTTCCCTCTGGTGTTGCTTTTGAAGGTTCTCCTAGGCGCTCTTTGGAGGAGCGCTCTTCTCGGAGCTCAACACTATCACAGTATGTGGACCATGACTGATAAGAGCGTAGCTTTTTCTCGGCCAGCTCTATCCAACCCTTCATGCCCGATAAATCGACGATTCTGTCCGATTTGTGTATCTTCCATATCACTCGGAGGAGCAGGAATTGGTTAACCCCAATTTTGGAAGCGGAAGCAAGTTGTTCGTCGTGGAGCGTTGTGTTTTGAAGCCCACTTTTGCTGGCCGACTTCTGCCAATCATCAAGGCTTTCAGGTACTGAAAACTTTGGGAAACTCTTTGACATTGCAGTGGTTGAAGTTCTTGAAGAGAGTTTAAATGCACGGTAAATATGTATGTTCAAGAAGGAAGATTGTCGCTGCGTGAGAGAACGATTTACAAAATGCGGATCACAATGCCCTTTTTATGCTTGGAGGGACTTCTTCAATTGAATGTATCACATCCTTTATAGTGAGGATGAATACAAGCGGCTAATGATTGGGGAATGGTGACTGGCTTGTGTGTTCTATGTTTATAGATGAAGGCTGCGCTGGACATGGGCGGTTAATGATTAGTTGCGAGGGACTCTTTCTCCTTTTTTTTGGTGATGAGGCATGGGTATAGGCGACTAATGGCTGGATAAAAAGCGACTGGTTTTGAGGGATTTTTTGGTCAACATGAAGGATCAATATGGGCGGCTAATGGTTGGGGCACGATAACCTCCCGGATGAAGGCTGAAGTAGGCGGCTAACAATTAGGTAAGAGTGACTGGTTTTGAGGAATTTTTGTTCAAAATGAAACATCCATGGATGGGTATAGGCGGGTTAGTGGATGAAAAGTGCTGTTGAGTAGTAGAAGGAAGGGATATATTTAGATGAGGTTGTTTCATACTGGGTTAGCCGCCTGATAGTCTTGGCGCCTGGTCGCTCGGCAACTCATCTCATCACGTTCCCATCACATTGACTATCCACTCCACCACTCTTACCTCCCCACACTAGCCAAGGACGTCCAACATAAAAACCTGCCTGGGATCCAGTTCTGCTCATCCAAACCCACCACTCCTCTCCAACCTATCGATCACCATACAACCTCGAACCTCTCTACGAAAACATGCCTTCAAAGAATAAAGTCCACGAAACCGACGAGCATCTAGACCAGCGCTGGTTCTTGATAGAGCTTGAGGAAGCCATCGAGGCCCTTGACGAGCACAAACTTGATGCGACACGACTCAAGGAGTTTAACGTCAACCTCTGCCACCTCAGTCTCGATCAAAGCTCAAAGCTCAAGCCCCGCTTTTTCGCGTCCAGACCCAACCTCCCGCAACCCAGCGATGAGATACTCAATGAGGCCTGTGCACCCGATAGTCCTGCTCATTCAGACCCATACTCTCTTGCATACAACATGCACCTTGATTGGAGCTCTTATGCCTTCCACCAAGTAAATCTCGATGATTACGGGCCGTGGCGTTCGAAGGAGTAAGTCCACCGCTATTTGGAGTTATGTCGCTCTATCAGTTCATCGTGTCTAACGCTATTCAATAGTCCTGGTGACTATACCCCTTACAAGGACATATATCAGTATGGCACTCCCTCACTTGGCTTTCCGTCGTTTGGCGCTTTTGAGACGATGGATAGTGCTGGCAGGGAATTTCCGCATTTCAAAGCAGTCATATACAATGACTTGGAGGCGGACAGTAACACTTGTTTCCGTGGAGAAGTCTTGATCAGCCTTCGCCTGATGTTGGGCCAATTGAGCAAAATGCGCTTGGTCCACCATCAAATAGCACCGGTAATTATCTATTCCCACTTTCCCCTATATCATTATTTCTTTTGAGATTGCTAACGGGGTATTCTACAGGTTTTACTTATCTCATTGGCGGGAAGGCGTGCGCGCTTATTGGAGTCCTATTTTGACCAGAAATCAAAATCTCTTATGATGCGCTCTTCTGATCTTTACGAATTGAACAACAAGACGTCTATATCGGAAGCGTTCAAGACCCTCACGGGGTATTTTTTCGGGGGTCCAGCAGGAAATACAATCTAAGCTGGGGTATCTTCTTTTCTTTGGGTCGGGCAAGGTGTCAAATGGGTTAAGGATTGGTCTTATTGGATACTTATGTTGGTGAGGTTGCTCGGGTGGTCTTTGGCGCTATTGGCACATTTTACGCAGTGATATGTTTGGCATTTTTCACTAAACAAGTTGGTAAATCGAAATGATCTAGCAAATTTCATTTCTCGGATGTTGTGTCCGAGTAAAATCTTGAATTGCCCACAACATTCTATAGTGAAGTTGCTGTGTTGTTCCGGCAGCGGATATAAAGTTCAGTTCCCCATACTTGGTCTTTTGTCTTTTTGTTAGGCCCACTATGACGGCACAGTGGATATAATCGGATAAAGACTTTAATATGGATTGAAGAACTTCGGAGTAGTGGAGGTTATCAGTGTGGTAGCAAGCCAAAGGTGGGGGTTGAGATTCAACCCAGCGATGTAGGTATCCACGTAGATGTGATTTCAATGGATGTTACACAAGTGGGATAAGTATGTAGTCATATATAGTCAATCAGTTTATAAGAGCCTGACAAACAAGGTGCATGTGCCCGCATCTGCAGGCAAAAATAAGACCAATTCATCTTCTCCAAAAGTGGGATACACACTATCTTCGTTCCTCTCTGCTCCATGTCACCCAACTAAACTTCGTGTTATAAACTTACTATGCCTTTGTCCGAGTCGTGTATCAAGAAGCGAAGACGAAATAAAAACGCTCCAGGCAAGCCAAAAGTGAGCAAAGCGCGATCCTGCGAGGCTTGTCGGCGCTTGAAAACGCGATGCGAAACAGGCAACTCTGACCAATGCCATCGCTGCGATGTTCTCCGGTAGCAAGCCAGATTGAGACATCGGGTTACTGGGATTTCATATCTGACCATATTTAGGATTAGGTGCTCTTTCCAGGCCATCTCCCGCAGTCATCCTGAACCGCTGCTGGACGCGGAGGTGGATTCTGTGACAAGCCGCGATGAGTACCATACACGGTATACCCTCTCATGCTCAACTTTGTTAGGCTCAATGAATATACTGATGAAAAATAGGCTTTGTGCGGTGGAAACTACCTTGAGTCAACTTCAAGCATCACTATCTGTCCGCAGTGATAGCGACTGCCGGAATAGACCAGGGGTAAATTTTGGATATCTACGGCTCGTCTTGGCAATATAATTGATTGGATACTCTAGATAACTTCATCAACTATTGAACGAACTGCACGCGATGCACCCATGAACCTTATCCAAGAGATCCGACAGAACATCACGTTACATGAACAACCCTCGGTCACCGATGATAGCACCGAAGACATAATAATCAACGGTATACTTTCCGAGGAACTTGCAATCATACTTCTTAAAGGGTGAGCATGCTATCAATAGTATTCTTTTGGAACCTGTGCTGAGGTTGATTTCCCAGATTCTCGAAATTATCCAACCGCTGGTTATTCATGAGTACGGACCCCGTCCAACTACGCACCAAATCCCCGCTGCTGTTTGGTACTTGTATTTTGGCAGGTCTCCATATCACCCCCTCCTTACATGGGTCATCGACACATCAAGCTTTGTATCGCCATGTTCACGGGCTGCTCGGCCAGGCACATCTTTCTTCCACTGCCTCGCTTGATACAATACAGTCGATGTTGATTTTCTCCATGTGGGACCTGCGACCAACTTTGGGTCCTGACCATGGTACCTCTTGGCTCCTCAGCGGTACAGCAGCTATGCGGGTGATTATGACTACTCCATTTGGGCAGCTTCCAAACACAAGCGACGCCGATGGTAGCGAACAAGCCCAAGCACAAGAAATAATGCGCACGTGGAACTTGATTTGTCTCTGTCAGCTACAGTGCGTGACAATGACCAACTCCGAAGTGTCTAATTATATCAAGACTAACACCGATCTCAGGTTTTCGGTGGGCTCTGGTCGTCCACCGATCATATCCAGCCAGTATTTTGACGAATGCGTCAAAGTCCTCGACTTTCCATCATACAATGCACGCGACGAACTCGTACTGGCTGGAGTCAGGTTATACCGACTCCTTTGGGAAATTATAAGCTCCAACGTGATACAAACGGGAAGTGCCGTTTGGCCCGAAATCGACAATTTGCACAAGTCCCAGGAGAACATTTATAGTAAGCAATATCTCATCCCAGCACTTACATAAACGCTAATTCCAATTTTTACAGAGCTTGATTCTTCTGAACCACTCCGGTTTGCATACTCCTGCGCCTACTTGATCCTGGCACGTCGCACACTCCAACATATGAGCGAAACTCAACCCGAAGAAATGGGCAACTCCAGAATTACACCAGAAGAATCAACACTCCCCTTAATTCAGTTCGCGATTAGCCAGTCGCATCAACTTTTGACTCTATTTGTCTCCATGTCAGACTTGACCACTTATATCCATCCTGCTTACGAAAACGTGCTTTGTTCCTTTGCCATGGTGACACTAGCCGAGTTTGTGGCCCATTTAGATGATGTGGGCAGTATAATCATTCTCATGGAACAAGCCGTTTCTCATATTCAATGTGGAGGCAAAGCCGAGCCTGTAAGCCGGTGGTCTCTAAACATCATGAAGCAACATGTTGCAGGTCGGATTGAGCAAGAAGACTGTGTGACTTCGATGGGAGAGAATAGCACAGACATTTATATGACGCAGTCAGTGCAGAATACCACTGATTCATGGGGTTGTAACGAATGGGGTATCGAGCAGGAGTTTCCGTCGCTTGAAGATATGTTCTTTGGTAATGTGATTTGAATTGAATTAAACTAATATTGATATGCTCCCTGCCTTTGTGAATGTGATCCATTTGCTCCTATCAGTTCCGTGTATAAATTTAAACATCTGGAATATCAACTACACTCTCTCAGTCTAATACCTGCCTGGCACTCCTTGGGCTTCTTCGAGAATCCTTCGTGTGACTCCATGATTGGCTGGTACAACGCGAACTCATATCGATGAAACAAAGTTCCAATAATCAGCTGCAGCTCCATAATGGCAACGTTCTGTCCAACACATGCCCGGGGGCCATATGAAAATGGGTTGAAAGCAGTTTTTTGTCGAGCAGTCAGGTTCAACCAGCGGTCAGGCTTGAATTCTTCGACGTCGTCTCCCCAAATATCTTTCATATGATGGATAGTGTACGAGGGCACTGAAAGTACAGTTCCAGGAGGGAAGTGGAAGCCATCAAAATCGACACCGGGGCTATGATCAGCGACCAAACGTGGCAGACCAATAGCCGAGGTAGAATGAAGTCGCATCGCTTCGTCTAAGCATCTTCGCAGGAACGGGAGATCTTTGATCTCAGAATAAGATGCGATCTTTGCTTCGGGGTCAATTGCTTGGTCCAACTCCTCTTGTAGTCGGGGAATTATCGTGCCCGGGGCACTGCGTTCTCCGTGCAGGATCCAGTAAAATATCCCGCAGGCCGTGTTGGATATTGTGTCAGAGCCAGCGATAAGCTGCGTCAGAGCCTCTGCTATGAGCTCATCCCGTTCCATTGGCCTTCCATTGGCATCTTTTGCTTGTAGCAAGCGCGAAAGAATATCGTTTCGCGAGTCGACCATCCCCTTCTCCGCGGCATCCAGTCGTGACGCAACAGCGGCAACAGCAATCCCCGTCAGGTTCTCCACGGCCGCTACGCCCTTGCTGAAAAATGGATCGGGGAGGTACCGAGCCCATGGACGTAGGGCTGGAAGAAGGCCCAATGTTGAGGAGATCTCGCCTCGTCTATTCAACACATCGACTGCTGGGGTGTATGAAATGGGTCCTCCGGTCACGAGCTGCGTCTCAGTCTCGTCTTTTCCCTTGTCTACCATTCCAAATGGTGATCCAAATGCCAAATCTCCAATTATATCAAAAGCAAGGTAACTAAACCAGGGCATTGCATTGTATCGAGCAAATTCCTTCCCATTGTTTTGTTGCCGAGAAGCGGCGATCCGGTCCAGCTGGGTTATCCATCGCTGTAGGTTTTCCGCCATAAACGGCTCAAACTCAGCGACTGACCTTGGAGAGAATGCATGGGATATAATCTTCCGCTTTCGTGTGTGTTCGGCGCGGTCGCGGACATTGAACATGCCCGGGGTTCGCGCCACAAATGCTTCATAATAGTGACTGGACATGTCTTGTTAACACCAGTAAATCTCAATTTAGGTAAGAAGTATCACTTACTCCTTGAGGAACCCGTTTCCGTGCCCGTAAACAACATTCAAAGCCCGTTCATCGGCGATAGACACATGGTTGAAACCGATACGGACGACTTTGCCATGTTTTCGATGCGCCGCGTCAACTGCCGCATATTTCTGGCCATGTCTGGCGCTTAATCCGACCCATATGTTGCTAAATTTAGCGACAAAAGGACCCGGTACTTGACTTAAGTGCCCGTATGATACTAAATAAGGGTATATGTAGTAGAACGCGAACCACACGGGGATGGTCACGGCCATGGTCCATGGCGAGAGCAAAAGGGATAGAAGAGCCATTTGATAGACCGGTCAAAGTTGAATAAATTGATAAACTAAATGATCATTGCATTATCTTCCTCTTTTTTAAATCAAACCAGTTGCACTTAACATTTCACATGTTCACTATCCGTCCGACGGAGCACAAGCAACACCGTCGGAGACGAGACAGATATGCATGATCGATGCACAAGGACCAAAAAACCTGCAGATCATTGACCCCGCAAGACTTTTGATAATAAGAAAAGACAGCAGAATCCAAGTACAGTTCATTGGCCAATTATTCCAAGGTTGTTCTCGATGGTTGATTGTCGGGGATAAGCGGCCATAACGCGGCATTTTCATTTACCGAAATCTCCGCTCTCACGGACTTCCTTTCTACCAAAATCACGTCCAAACAAGTTCTCCATGGAGTCTCAAGGGTCTCAACCCCGTCGACGCCGACGGCCAGCTCGGTCTTGCATTGAGTGTCGCCGTCGCAAAATCCGCTGTGACCGAAATGACCCTTGCACGCGTTGTGTCTCCGTCCATACACGATGTACCTACAAACTTTACGGCGATCAACCCGGGTCCCCGCTACAGTCTCTAGAAGGTACCTCAAGACACTCAACACTGGGTACTCTCGCACCTTCACCGTCGTCACATGTTCAACCGATCAGAGAACCCCTACCATCTAGAGATCATGGCCAGCCATTGGAGCCTCGCACCACTGCAGGGACTCCAACACCAGCAGGAACATCACATCATGGTTTGGCTTTTTCTCAAATTGATGATGAACAGCCAAGGCGAGTACAAAACTCAGAATCAGCCATTACAGATCTTTTGCAACGGGTTCAGAGGCTAGAACAGTCTTCGGCACAGACTCCTGTGCATAACCTACCCGAGACGGGTCGGGAAATATTTGGCCGCCCGTCCCAACCAGAAGATCTTCAGTGGATTTTCGCAAAAACTAGAGTTATGCGATGGAGTTTATGGATGGCCACAGCTAAAGAGGTACTATATGCATTGATATACGCTTTAAATCATTCCGCTAATTATATCGCAAGTTTGAGCCTTTTCTGGCATTTTACACCGAGGCTACTGGAAAAGGTAAAGGAGAAACATTCAAAGGCGCTGAAACCAAAGCCCTTCTTGTTCAAGTCGGTGATCTACTTCAAAAATGCAAACACACAGCGAGAAGCATCAAGACCTGGCGGCCTAGCAGATCACTATCGAATCCCCAGCTTGGCCTTGAACTCCCGTCTCGTGAGATATCAGATATGATGGTAATCTTATATCTGCAATCCTTCGAGTCAACACACCGGATACTTCATATACCTTCCTTTCGGGCTGATTACCAAAGATATTGGAACAATCCGCATAATGCCTCCAATGAGCTACGCCTTAAAATTCTTCTCGTGATTGGCATAGGGTCAAGTCTGCACAATGAGGAAAATGCAGATATCGGATTCGGAAAATCGGTTCATCGATGGGTATATGCTGCTCAAGCATGGCTTTCTGGACCACTAGAAAAAGACCGACTGAGTGTTTCCGCGCTGCAAATTGACTGCCTCACGATTCTAGCTCGACAAATTTTCTCCATTGGTGCTGATCTCGTGTGGACCTCGATGGGATCTCTTGTTCACAAAGCCATGCAAATAAACTTACACCGAGATCCCAAGCATCTCTCAGGGATATCTGTGTTGCAGGCCGAAGTCCGTAGGAGGCTATGGACCACAATTATTGAAATGACCGCGCAGTCATCTTTAGATTCGGCTACGCCAGCCAACATCCCCGAGTCTGACACTGATGCCCCTTCAAACATCAACGACGATGAAATTGACGAAACTACCACGGTACTTCAGCCTCATCCCAAAGGCACTTATACCGCTACCTCATTCCAAATCATACTGCTTGAATCGTTGCCGGTCCGCCTCCGGATACTCCATCTCTTGACTAGTTTGAGCACACAAATCTCTTACTTGGATGTCCTTGCCTTGAGTTCAGAACTCAGCAATGCGTCGGGCGCATACCACAGTTTCATGAAGGAGAACCAAAGTTCCAGCATCACGCCATTTCATCGAAACCTACTCGATTATCTCGTGCGTCGATTCATGATACCTCTACATTGTCACTTTACAAACAAGGCCCGCACAAATCCATTATTCACATTCTCAGTAAAGGTCAGCCTGCAAACAGCCATGACTATCATGTCACCTGAACCAGATGAAGGCTTCTCCAAACTAATGGTCAATGGTGGAGGCTTGTTCAGAGAGGGTTTCTGGTGCGCGATGGCAGTCATTGCCATTGAGCTCCTAGCCCAGCTCGAAGCCCAACATATTGACGGAACATTGCACCGCAACTTCAAATATATTATGTTTCTCAAGCGGTCTGTCGATGACATGATTACTCTCTCTTCTGAGCGGATCCGCCATGGAGAGACAAATATCAAGGGTCATATGTTTCTCAGCATGATCTTGGCAAAGGTCGAGGCGGTGCAAACGGGCGCTGATTGTGAATTGTCTATCGCACAGAGTGCGAAAGACAGTCTTGAATTTTGCCATGGCCTTTTACTGGCTCAGGCTGACTCTTCGTTATTGGAAATTCCCAACAATGCTGGATTTGCATCCGGGTCGAGTCTTGATGGGTCCGAAGGCCCTGGTTCTGGATACGACTTGGACTGGGACTGGGACTTTCTCTTGCCAGATGCTGGGTTTTCCTGATACCTTCACGCAGAAGTAATTCTCTGTCTGACCTATGTATATTGTTCTTCTAGGGGGTCTTGTAAGTAATTTTGTTAGTTTTGCTACTCTGTATACAATCTTAACTCGGTAATACTGGAAAAAGAACTTACACATGTAGCTAATCGCAATTATGTTAGTATTATCCCCATGCTGCGCGAGCAAGACTTCCTCGAGCTATTACTAACCTTCTCCGGTTTTCAATCGGCCGAAGCAGCGGTCTTAGCACGGGGCGGAGATAATCGGTCTCAACTATTACACATTGATATTTTGTCCGGATTCACTATTTAAACTCCTCACGGCCAACAACTAAATCTCCTTGCCGAGATCACCTTGCCTTTCTACTCTAAGGCAAGCCGGCCACTCACAATTTGAATCGCCATGGCACCAAAGAAGATCCTCATCAGCGGCGCAGGTATCACCGGCAATTCTCTCGCCTTCTGGCTCTCAAAGCTAGGCCACAACGTCACAGTCGTCGAGCGTTCTCCTTTTCTTCGGGCCTCGGGGCTCCAAATCGATCTGCGCAGCCACGGAGTCGAAGTTATGAAGCGCATGGGTCTCGAACAGGCCTTTAAGGCCCATTCCATCCCAGAGCAAGGCATGCAAATGGTCAACAAATGGGGTAAACGGCAAGCCTATTTCCCAGCCAACGATTCTGCAAATGTCAGTCTGGGCTTTAGTACCAACTTCGAGATCATGAGAGGCGATCTGTGTCGAATCATCTATGATGTAACAAAAAGCCGGGCCAACTATATCTTCGGCACATCAATCGAGAGCTTCGAGGAAAGTGACAAGGAAAAGGCGATCAACGTTCGATTTGCAAATGCCACCGAAGACCGTTTCGACCTTGTGATTGGTGCCGATGGCCAAGGGTCGCGTACTCGAAAGATGATGTTCGGAAGCGAAGGGCCCGATGCATTCCATCCCCTCAACGGTCTCCATGTCGGATATTTTACCTTGCCTCAGCCAATCAAAGATGGAGAAGGGTATGTCGCTACAGTGTACACGGCGCCCGGGAAACGAGGCATCATGACTCGAAGACACAATGCGCAAGAGGTCCAGGCATATATCGGCGGCCGGGCGGATTCGGAGCAGCTCAAGAAGCGTTTGCAGGGTGATGTTGCGGAGCAAAAGGAAGCATTGACGGAGATGTTTCAAGGGGCGGGGTGGAAAACGGACGAGCTCTTGGAATCTCTCAAGGATTCTGACAACTTCTACTGTGAGCGTCTTGGCCTTGTGAAATTGGATTGTTGGTCTCGCGGTCGTGTCACGCTCGCCGGGGATGCTGCTTATTGTCCGTCAGCAATGACAGGAATGGGTACTACTTCTGGGATTGTTGGTGCCTATGTCTTGGCTGGAGAGATTGGGAGGCACTGTGGTGGACCTTCTGAGAAGGATTTTGTGGCAGGGACTGATACGACAGACCCTGTTATAGCTGCGCTTCAGGCGTACGAACAGAAGTTTCGCCCTTTTATGAGCCAGGTGCAGGAAGGTGTTTCCGATGACGGGGGGCTTTGGGATAGGATTTCGGCCACGGCATTCGGTGTTGCTCTCATGAACCATTTTATGGGAATTGCCGCGTTTTTGAGATTGGATCTTCTCAGCAGGTTCTCTGCGAATCCTGTCAAGGACTGGAAACTTCCGGTATATGAAGAGTTGCTCCGGGATTAGAGGTCGGGTATGACAAGACCAACCGTACGACTATGTATTATATCAACCTATCTTCCATTATTCATGCACATGGTTCATATGGCCATAGGCTTTCTTCTATATATCAGCCATTTTATGGCCCCCAAATAAGTTATGATTGGTGCAAACCCAGCCTGGAGTCCTGCAGGTCAACACAGCTCTGATTTGCTAACTGAGGCTACTAATTACCACACATTCAACCTTTTTATTTCCACTAGTCCGTGTTTTGTTTCATGTTAAATCAGCCCCTCCAAATCCTTATTATGAACAAGTACCATAAGCATGTCTAACGACAGATCCAAACTTCCCTATATCAAACTCAACAGGCTCCGAGATGCCAGGGACCCCCCATTAACTCCACCCGAGCCAGAACCCGTCCCGTCCCCTGAGAAGTGGAGCTCCAACTGGACCCTGGAACTTCTCGGCTGTGTCTTATCCTTGGGGCTTCTAGTTGCGATTATTGTTGTGCTCGCGAGTTACGATGGAAACCCAATACCAGACTGGCCATATGGTATCACGCTCAACGCGTTGGTATCAGTGCTGAGCACTTTCATGAAGACCGCCATGGCCTTCGCCGTCACGGAAGGATTGTCTCAACTCAAATGGTCATGGTTTACTCGGGGAAATACTCTGAGCGATATGGCACTGTTGGATGCTGCCAGTAGGGGTCCGCTAGGGGCGGCGATGGTACTCTTCCGATTCCTGCCTAGGTGAGTTCTGATGAATGCTTCGGTCTAATTCTTTGGTAAATGGTATCCTGCAAAAGAGCATACCTGTAAAAACATTCTAACAATAGCAGGCATCTGGTCACATTTGGATGCGTGATCCTCGTCGTCGCGGCTGCCACTGATCCATTCGTCCAGCAAGTGATTGCCATCAACGAACAGGCCGTTCACACCCCAGGCAGATCGTCAATACAAATCTGCAACTCGAGTCTGTATACCGACGTCGGAGCAGGAGCCTCCCCCGGCGCCGAAAAAGTGCCCCTCGTGACTCTCGGCGCCATATACAGAGGAATTTTCCAGAGCCAGAGCCCTGACAGCAAAACCATCGTGATGGACTGTGCCAGTGGAAATTGCACCTTTGCTCCGTACCAATCTCTTGGATTTTGCAGTCGCTGCATCAATATCACCGAGTCCGTCCATTCAGACGCACCTTATTCACTTCCCCCTCCATTGAACACTACGCTCGTCTATAATTACACTCTGCTGAATGGGCTACATTTCAGCACGAAATCAGGATTGACAATGACCACCATGAATACATCAACCGAGCTAAATCTAGTTCAGCTAGATACAAAAGAACTACCGGTGATCGTCAATTTTACCGTCATCAGCGCCACCGGCTGCAAGGTGCCACCCCCGATCAGCGCAACGGAGTGCGCGCTCTACTTCTGTGTCGACACATACAACGCATCAGTGAAAAGTGGTCAGTTCGAAGAAACACGGACCCCAACTACTAGCAAAACAAATTATCTGTTGTCCAAGTCCGGGGACCAAAACCCTGCACTGATCCCGGACACTTGCTACGTGAACGGGACACAACATCAACATCCATATCAAGCTAACGTAACCTGCACCTATAACATCGCATGGCAGAGCCTACTAGCGATGCATAACTCCGTCGGTCCCTTACTCCAAGGCAACGGCTATACATTTGGAGGGAGACCAACTTGGCAGTCCGATAATGGGCCGTCCAATATTATCGAAGCGTTGTATGGCGTGTCAGAAGGCTATGCCGATATCAACTCGCTTTTCGAATCCCTAGCGTCTTCGCTTACAACTCATGCCCGGTCAAAGGTCTGCGACGGAACTATCGATGGTGTAGCTTGGACGAACCAGTCTTTCGTTAATGTGCGATGGCCGTGGATGAGTCTTCCTATTGCTCTCGTGGTGCTGACTGTTGTCTTTCTTGTTGCCACGGTCATCCGCACGAGGCACCAGTATATTTGGAAATCTTCACCGTTGGCTCTATTATTCTCGGATGTGCACGTCGACAGGCCATTTCCGTTCAAGTCTGATCCGACTCTCAAGGGAATGGAGAGTGCATCGAAGGATATGCAAGTCTATTTGGAGACATCTTCCAATGGAGTCAGTCTCAATACTAATCCGAGTTCGTAATTTGAATACAGCACTGCAACGATCTGTTCTCACTTTCATCTGCATGTGCGCTAGAGTAGTTGTGCGAAGCCCTGCAATCCAGGCTATGGTAGCAGACTTTTCATGAGATTATTGACCCTCCTTAAACATTTCATCTACTTCCATGCCCTCCTCGAAAGGTGCGGCTTGCAATTCTATAGACCTATACACTGCCATATCTTTGACAGTCACATTCTGCCCGTATTGCTCGGTGAATCAAAGTCATACTACCGGTGGTGAGTAAACGATCCTCGTTGAGCAATCTGACGTAGAAGGGCAGATGTCAGTCAACTATGATTCTAGGTTTCATGTTATGGTGATTTCCCTTGTTCATAGTGCTGTTCCGCCAAGCGATCAGCAATAAATTTCGTGAAGCCTTTCCGTACGTTTACAGAACTCTCGTGCTCTTGAACACTACAAGCTGATAACAATTAGGCATTTCTCAGGTTTTTCACGCGCAGGCTGTGTTGATGCAAACGAAGACTGTTATGGGAAGGTGCGACCTATGGATACATGTGACATTGACAACCAGGGAAGGTGCAAGGGGACTGTCCACTTTAGGGAGGTACGCATGTGCCTAGGGGTATAAAAGGGCCCCCACCCCCCTTCCACCTCTTCTCTTCTTCCTCTCCCCAACCCTCTCGACCGCCATCTCACCGTAGCCCCCCGAGACAGCGCAGGCGGAGGGTCCCGTAGCACATGGTGTGTGCACACTTATGGAGAGACATCAGCATTACCCAGTTGCTGAAAGTCATGCCATATACTCGCTGCCCATCAAGATCGAATACCAGTTCTCGTGCGAGTCTGATAAGTCATGGCTGAGCATTTGGGCTCCATAGTCACTGGCAGATCCCACAGAATACACCCCTCTACCTAGATAGTTACTCGATACATTCCAAGTTTTAGATACGTAGCTTTTAAGATTAGTGTCTACACCAGTGTAGCTGTTCCTGGATATAGAGTAAAGCCGGCATAACCAAATCTACTATGCCTATCTGGGTTAGCTTGGTTTCTGAAAGTTTGACCTCCCGAGGTCGGGAACCTCGGAACCTTGGAACCCTGCAACTTAAATATGGTCACGTAATCACGCGGGGCGCTCAAGGGCTTCCGCCCTACAGAGCTTCGTTCATATATGTACAAGCGATGTGCTCCTCGATTTCTTGTGCATCCAATTATCAGATTTGGCATGCATTATCGATACCACTTTTGTGCACATCAGAGATCAAGCGCTTGTCCATTCACTATGCCGAATCAGGAGACAACATGTTATGTCTCCTATCACCCATCTCGGGAAGAGGGATCCATGAACAGACAGGCAAGCGGGAGACGAGAAAAAAAAAAATTAAAACGTGTACCATATTTGAGGGCGATAGAGCCCAATATCACCTGAAGAAAAATCTCTGCCCCATAAACGACCTGGAAAGTAGGAGCCATTCTCACGCGCTAAAACAATTACGTACAACCTTCGGGAGTTGTGACCTTAAAATCTTCATTAGCAGCCTTGGAAATTCAGGTGCTTATCCAGTATAAGCCTAGCGGATGCTAGTGTCTCATTGTTCTTGCGGCTTGCCCCGACACGGCCTATCTTTTTCCTACAGGATATAGTTTTAACCGAATCTAGCGCCAGGAATCTTGCGAATCAGCAATCTCTCCCCATATCTCAATCCCTGTGATTGATAAACCTCGTGTTGACTGGCTCCACTGTGTTCCACATCTAGACAGTCTTCATAAGGCCATAAGGGTACGGAATCCTCCGTAGAGTGTCATGTTGCTGAGGGGGTTACTCCACTCTGTTGGTCCGGCCATCGGTCAATTTTAACTCTTTTGATCTTATCTGATCCGCCTTTCTTCTTCGTTTGATTTTTTTCCCTTTTTTCGTTATATTTCCTCTTTTTTCGTTATATTTCCTTTTTCTTGGGCTGTACTTACACCTATACCAGTTCAGCGTACAGCTCGCCAACTCATCGCCCTCGAGATCTCGACACAATGGCCAACGAAGCTCTCCCTAAGGATCAGGATCCTGAGTTACAAGGAATTTTAGAAGGAAATGCCCGATTCCGCCGTTTGGGCTGGAAACGACTCACTGTCATTTCGATAGTCGAGGCGATCGCCCTGGGGAGCTTAGGTCTACCATCTGCATTCGCAGCTCTGGGAATGGTCGCAGGCGTAATCCTAACCATTGGACTCGGCTTCGTCGCAATCTACGCGGGCTACAATATCGGCGAAGTCAAGCTGCGGTATCCACAAGTTGGCCATTATGCAGATGTCGGACAACTTCTGCTGGGGAATTTGGGATCAAAACTTTTCGTGGGCAGCTTTGTTGCTCTGCTTGTCTTCGTGATTGGGTCGCACTGCTTGACCGGTGCGATCGCGTTCCAAAATATCACTCAAAGCAGTTCGTGCTCAATTATCTTCAGCGTTGCATCTGCTGCAATTCTGATGTTGCTCGCTATTCCTCCGTCCTTTGCGGAGATTGCGATATTGGGCTACATTGATTTCGCGTCGATTGTCATCGCCATTGGGGTTACGATAATTGCGACGGGTATTCAGAGCTCGAATGGTTCGGGTGACTTTTCTGCGGATCTCTCGCCGTGGTCCGCTTGGCCGAAGCCTGGTCTCACTTTCTCTGCGGCTATCGTAGCCACCAATAATATTGTTTTTGCGTACTCCTTTGCTGGATGTTTGCCGTCATTTATGGAAGATATGCATACCCCCGAGGACTATGTCAAAACGCTATGGTGGCTAGGAGGTATCCAAATTGTTATCTACACCCTGACAGGGTCAATCATCTATGCCTTTGTCGGGCAGGAGGTGCAATCGCCTGCTTTGCTTTCCGCGGGCCCCGTCATCTCAAGGGTTGTCTTCGGCATAGCGCTTCCAGTCATCTTCATTTCGGGGTCTATCAATACAACGGTCGTTTGTCGATATATCCATGGAAAGATATACCGGGACTCGGTCGTTCGCTTCGTCAACACCGCGAAGGGTTGGAGTACATGGCTTGGTCTTGTGTTTGTTGTTACCATCCTTGCTTGGATCATTGCTGAAGCCATCCCCATCTTTTCCGAATTGCTCTCTATCATTTCTTCCTTGTTCGTGTCTGGTCTGTCTTTCTATATCCCACCCATCATGTGGTATATGCTTTTGAGAGAGGGTGCATGGTATGAAAAGCACAATTTGAAGCCTGCGATTTTGAATGGCGTGGTATTCCTGGTGGGCATGATTATTTTTGGATGCGGTACCTATGCTAGCATTGCTGAACTGGTAAGCCCTCATCCTTATTCCTTTCACCTTCCGAGGGAGATTGCTGACTCTATGGTTCGTAGGTTGATAAATTTGAGTCGGGGTCAGTAAGTAAGCCATTTACCTGCGCTTGAAATATCGCAACAATGTGGTGATGTCTGTCTTTCTGCTTTCTCAATGACTACAGTCTCTCGAGGAACTCAGCTTGGTGGTTCTGTTTATATAAAAAATTCGACTTGCAAACAACTACAACTGTTGTTCACTTCAATATAACCCCTGTGATCCCCTTTTCTTTCATTTCCTTCCAGTCTCACGATTTACTACATTCGGAAGGAAAGTAACAACAGCATACTACTTCAAAGTCAGTGGAAGCGGACTCAGTATCGAGAAACCAAAACGTGGCTTTTGAGATCTAGATTACCATCCACAGGAACATAGACTACGGTGCGAGACTTCGAATTCATTTAAAGTTACGTTACATTGAGATCCAGAGCTCTTTTGGGCCATTATACTTACAAGGGGGAAGAAGTATCTTCATGAGTTTTGTTTCTGTGCAGCATCAGAGAATGGTAGTTTAGATAGATCAGAATACAATATTCGCATAGTATAGCATTAAAGAAACATAATGATAGTGAGGTCTGTCGGTGTTTACCTCGTTTACTCTCCTTACCTCTTTTTTCCTCATTGCTCCTTTCAATCCTCCTCCATCGGATCTTCGGCCCATTCATTCTCATCGAGGAATGTTTGCATGGCGGCCCTATCATCGGCCGTAAGTTCTTCTGTGGTGAAGAGTGCAGGGTCTAAAAGCGCCTGAAAAGCAGAATCATCGTCACCCCCTTCCTGGGGTTGTTGCCCAAGGCCATAATCGCCCCCATGTCCCGTTTCGAAGATTATAGGGCGTAAAAGCTGGAACAAATCAGAGGTTTCATCGTCTCCTTCCTCTTGTTGCTGCCCGGCTGGAGCAGGGGCGAAAGCAGGATCAGGACCAGGAACAGGACCAGGGGCAGGGGCGAAAAGAGGGCTAGGGGCGAAAGTAGGACCAGGACTAAGACCAGGGCCAGGGCCAGGGACAGGTCCAGGGACGAAAAGAGGACTAGGTGGGAAAGCAGGGCCAGGACTAAGACCAGGGGCAGGGCCAGCAGCAGGGGCAGGGCCGGCAGCGGGGACAGTGACAGTTTTGTGTGCTAATCCTAGCCTTCTTTTCTGGGCCGCTGGAGCATTCATCTCAGCCTCGGTTTCTGCTCCAGTTTCCGCTCCAGTTTCCGCTCCAGTTTCCGCTGCCGTTTCTGCTGCTGCTGCTGCTGCTGCTGCTGCTTCCGCCTCTGTCCTCTTTCGCTTGGTTTTGGCGTGTCTGCCGGCCGCATATCGGGCTACCTGTTCAGAGCGGCGGTTAGGAGCGAGCGTGTTACCACCTAATTTTTCAGTGGGACGAGCTAATGCTGGCTGTTTAGTAGATAGGGCACCACCTATAGAAGAAAATGTTAGCATGATGTCTTTTAATAATCGCACTAAATTAGAAAGGAGGCCTTCACCTTTTGAATTCCCGCTCCGGATGATAATAGTCATATTTGGTCTGGGCAATGGTGAGCGTCTGTTACCTCTAAAGGGATCAGGGGAAGGATTTCGAAGTTTAGGCCAATGCTCACGGATAGTTCGCAGGAGTGTAGATGCTAGATTGAAGGGTGCTAGTCGTACCTCGCCAGGCTGTGGGTTAGCAACCAACGCAGGATCAATTTGGTCCAGAGAGCGGTGGTGTAACCAGATTGTGTCTCTGTCTCTGAGGTAGCCTTCTTGGGTGAGGTTTTCTCTGAACAACTCAAATTTGATATTGGCGATGTTGATCCAATCCCCATCTGGGCATATATCCTGTGGATTTCCTCTGTCAGTTAAAAAGTCACTCACCCTAATTGCAATTGGCATGTCAGGGTGATCTGCTCGGATGATCTGGACATCACCATTGGGCACTATGTAGGGCCGACTATAGTCGAATTTCTTTGGTTGTTCTGGTTGCTTTTGTACTGACCTTTCTGATGGCTGCTGTGCTGTACTTGGTCCCGCTGCCTTTCCTCCTGCTGTCTTTCCTCCTGCTGCTTGGTCTGCTGCTGCTTGTTCTGCTGCTGCTTTTGCTGCTTGTGCTTCACTTAGCTGTTTCTCAAACTCCTTTTGCAACTCATCTTGAATACAATTAAGATATTTATAAAGCGCCCCAGTGAGAATATCGACGTCCGTGACGTGATTTCTAATAGCGGCTGGTAACCTCGGTATTCGCTTGCGCCACTCAAATTGGATTTTAGTGCGTGAATAACTCGATCGGAAGATGTTGTTGAGAGCTCTGCCATCGTTGAGAGCTTCAACCCCTACAATATCGAAGACCTCTTGTGCTAAATCGTGGAGAACCTGATGGTAGTCGGGGCGATCTTCTATGTTAAAACGCCTGTATATATATCTCTGGTCGTAGGAGTGCGGCCAATTTTTGAGTGGCGGCGGTTGGAGTGACATGTTAGCTTTGAGCAATGATGCTTGATGTTCTGAATGGTTAGAAATTCGAGGATGAGAGGAATACGTCCACCATTTAGTACTCGAAAGGCTCTTTGTGACTACAGAACTATTATACATTGTGGCCTTGGTACTCGCTATTTCAATATGCATTGTTAATATTTGAAAGAAACACATAAACAAAGAAACAAAGAACAGGATGTGATAGTAGGCACTACATTAGAGTCAAAGAATAGATATGAAAGCGAGGTTTCAAGTTTCAGCATTATTATTAGGTCAACAATGGGGCCTTCAGGCTAAACAATGTCGCATTGTTGGATCTGCCTGCTGGCAGCGATGTATTGTGGCGGGCCTGGTTTGCCATGAATCACATTGTGGCCAATGCCGCCACCTCATCAACTTGATACTACAGAATTACGTTTATACGGGGAATAGTCTTGGAAATAAAATAAAAAATCAGATGGCGTCGTGGATATTTGCGTTAAAACTCCTTAGGAAATATGAACAGAAATGTCATAGATATGATCCCCCCAAGGCGACCAATCGCCAGTAGAACCAATAGAAAGAAATGTAAATTGCTCGAATCCCCTTTGTGCTCTCTATTTTCGTGATTTCATTGCTTTTATTTTTGTTTTCAACCTGTCAAACCAGCACAGTCTTACGCAGAGATGTAAGCTTGGCCAGCCTGATTGGGAGTGCTGCCGGAGAGCAAGTAGTTCTCAGCACACATGAAGTAAGAGTAGCGAGTAACACCAGTCTGCGAATCCAACCAAGGGAGAACCTCCTTAAGGAAAGCAGCAGTAGCGGCGGTGTCCGTAGCGCCGTTGATATCAGAGTTGAGAGCAAACTCGGTGATCCAGACCTCAGTCAGGCTGTGCTTGGAAGCAGTGTCGACAGCCTTGGTGACGAAGCTCTTGAAATCGTCGGCAGTGTTACCGTACCAGTGAACGGCCAGACCGGAAATGCCGCAGCTGCCGCAGCTACCGATGAAAGACTCGAACCAGTCAAGGCCGGATCCGGCAGAGGTAGAGGAGGTTACGGCGGGCGAAATCAGCTTCGCCTTGCCGGACCACGGGGTGATGTAGGTCTGGTAGTAGCTGGCAGCATCCGTGGGGCTCATATTAGCCTGCGAAGCCATGTCGGGCTCGTTGAATCCGAGAATGTAGCTGCTGCCACTAGACAAAGCGGTCTCGACGGCGGTCACCCAGCCACCGAACATCTTAGGGCCCCAGAGCATAGGGACGAACTCGATGTTTGAGGGGAGCGCGCCAGAGAGGGAGCCGGCCCAGTTGTAGGCCCACGAGATGGTGCCAGCACTGGACAGAGCAGACACGGTAGTGACGTCGTTGTAGGCGGCACCGCGCTTGCCGGAGGTGCTGCGCTTGGCCTGCATGGGGGCGGCCATAGCCGAAGTGGCGACGAGGCCGGCAGTGAAAAGCTTGGTGAAAGAGACCATTTTGAATAAGTTCGAAAGATAAGTCACAAAAGGAGTGGACTTGTAAAAAAAAAAAGGAGGGAAAAAGAGAGAAACCTGTTCTCGACCTTGTGAAAAGGAATGTAGACTTGAAGGAAAGTGAGGCTCAGACCGTGCACGGCACAGGACTAGAAGACCAGAAAATAAATGAAGGAAAGTTAGGTGGTTGGAGAGAAAAGAAAAAAAGAAAGATCGAGGGAGGCGGAGGGTTTAAATGCCCCTGGCATCAGTGTGTCAAACCTACCAGCCTAACTCGCTGGCTGGAAGATATTCCATTTTCACGGTGGAGTGGACCTAGGAAGTGGCTATTGGATGTTGGAGGCCGAGGAGGCGGGTTCTACCTCATATCCATGCCTCTGGCCAGATCAAACGTTGCATGAAAAATATCATTGGCGCGGGGGAGGGCAGGGATGGATCTGAATGGACTCCATGGGGCCGTTGACAGAAATTCGAACCAAGGTGATTGGCTTGAACCGAGCGTCTTTTCTGACATTTCTTACATTTACAATGAGAATTCACTCTCCAAGGCGCTAATTGACACTAATTCTTTCAGTTCTTCGGTATCAGATAGGTTCGCATCTGGTCTAACTCCACGGCCAAGATTCTTAGACCACTCCACAATAGCCTGGACCATAATGGGGTAACAATAGTGGTGTTTGTTACATCGAGTTTTGACATTGACTTACAGTGACAGAGAAATATACTGAAACTCTGTTCCTGGTACCTATAAACTTGCCTGAACAATAATTGGCTTGCCCCTGGCAGAATACAAAGGCATGCAATGAGAAACAACCTTGGGAGATTTAACGCCCAATGACAAAAATTCGACATAAATTGGGGTGCTGTGGGGGCAAGAACGTACCACGGATAATATTGCATCATCCAGTGGTTCCCAATGAGCTCGACCGCGCAGTTCCCTGGCTCCCGGTCAGGGGAGCCTCTCTGATAGGTGCACCTTAGATACATTGTCATCTGAGTCTTTGGGTAACCTATCATATCAATGTGCTATTAAACAGAACCGTAGGAACACGATAAAAACACCAAACATTGCACTACATTAATTTAACTTGGTTCCAAGGTCTGATTGTGAGATTATAAGACTGTAAGATTCAATAGCTCAGATTCAAGAAAAGAGAAAAGAAAATCCCACTCATCAATTCATACAAATCACAACACAATCATGGGCGTCTACTGAAACTGACTAATATGACACACCGACTATGAAAGCGCCACCACATCAAAAACAGTACGGATCGAATCGGCCACTCATAGTGACACCAACACCCGATCGACGCCATGTTTCACATGCAACATAAAATCTAGACCGTCTCTCCCTTTCACCGGTATCCCGGTATGTTCCTTACTTCTGGGTCGACTGGGGACGTTGTTCTAGGGCTAGAAGAAAGAGGGGGCGCGGTCTGAAACCAACCCCCTCTTCAGGCCCCTGCCGATCTGTTGCCGAAAAACGGCCATGACAAGCCTTGCTGGACAACACGCCGGTGTTTCTTCCGGTACATCGCATTGGGATTGGCGCCCCATTCGAATGTTCTTCGCCCGTTGTTCTCCAACAAAGGCGTATCCTAATTTTCTTTTTCGTCAGTTTTGGTTCTGGTTGCTTTGTGCCACCTCTGACGAAGCAGTGATTCCCTTGGAATACTGACTGGGGATCAATGCTCTTACTCCCGATTCTCCTATAGGCTGTCAAAATATAATCGGGACACACAAGTACTACTCCATAACTTTACCCTGCAGAATGCAGATAGCACAAGGTTTACATGCCAAGCAGTTTCTCATTTTTTTTTAAAAAAATTATCTTATCCGGAGTGTTCTTTGGTACTAATTCTCCGGGTTTCATCCATTCTTTGATTTCATTGTAACTCCCCCTGGACCAATAGTTGCCACTAGCGAGAATCACAAGGTCGCTATGAGATCAAACTTCAGTCACCTCCCGCCTCTACGGCAAGGTCCCGGACATAGTTCCGAGGCATATTCCCCTGACCAAGACTAGGGTTCGTCTGATCTGAAACAGACTAAATTCCGATCTCTTTGTGATCCCACTGATGTGAACCAAGACTCTAAATTTGCTCCCATTCAAGACTATAGACTATACAACATACTTTTTCGGACTATTAATTCCCAAACTATTATGAGAATAATAATTTCTCCGAGAAAAGAAAAACGAAAATATCGCATTCTTAGGGTTGTTCTGGCCGCGTTGGCAAGTAATGTGGCTCTCAATAGACTCGCTTCTGGCCCCCGTCCCACTTTCCCAGGTTCCGGCGTTCTGCCCACGTCATCCTACTGCGCAGCCCTGCTGGCTTTGTACGGCTGTACAGAGTACACATCTCACAATCCCGAAAATGAATAGGAAAGATTCGGGAGATTAATCACTCATGGCTTACCAATCTCGTTCTATGGGGATCTTCACGCTATTGATCAAACTGTCGTCCAAGGATTTTATTCCTAGTTTCGGCTAGTCCGGCCTCAACGATCAAGCAGCCTAACTATCGAGGACCATTTTTAGATTGTGACGCGTGGTCTTGCCCGCCAGGCGCCCGTGGTGCTAGGCATATACCGAAGACACCGGACGAGGCTATGACATTTTTAGGTAGCTATAGCTGCCTATACGAAGATGTCTTCAAAGGATCCCATTCATTGGTTCAAAAAAGTGCGAGATCATGCATACCTGTGGTTGATATAACACGTCTACCTCTTGTTCCTATGAGACATTCACCATTTCTGTGCCTTCAGTTTCTCAAATACGAGGGCGAGCGTGATGCAAGTATCCTTGGACTCATCATTAATGGAGCCTGAAATATCGTTATCAGTGTTGATGCTAGTACCACTGTTGACACGTTATCTCTGTTGATTCCAAACAAGTATGCACACTCGTGAGCATCTTTTGCATTGGCAGTTTCATTATACACCAATCTCCTTCCTGTGGGCATCAGGCTCTTTGGTATATATGGCCTTTCCGATATCTACAGCGGCAGCAGCCTCCACGTCTCCCTGGGCGCACTCCATTCCCTCCGCATGCGTGTCAGCGTTGTTGTGAGCAATCGTGTCATCGACAGCATATACTAGGCCTCTCATTCCTTTACTAACTTCAGCCTGTTGTCTTTGCATTGCTTACCAACCGTTAAACAGGTACTTGAAAATGTAGGTGCCATGTAAGCATTTACGGCATACGCAGATCTATACTCCGGCCTCATTAATCACGTACATTACAAAATGACGAGGAAATGCTAATATGAAAATCCCAAGAGTAGAAACTCCAAGGATTATACCGAGATCCTCAACCCAAGGTCATAACCGGAAGGCGAAGTGGTCATGACTAGCCCTGGAGTCAAATAGGATAAAATTCATTTACAATTATCACCTCTCTTCCACCCAAATTCTATGCAGTTCATCTTGAGAGAAATAGATTCGCACATTCCTACAATGCCTACTTTTCAAAGTTCGTAGATGCTAGAGTCTCGGTGGTGGCGACGGGCCTATTGCGCAAGTATATCCCCAACCTGGCCAACCATCAAATGCCTATAAATCAATCCAAGTATTTGACAAGCTAAACCATTATATTCGCAGAAGATATATAGTCCACTTTTTGTAAATAAAATACCACATCAAGCAACTGCCATCTATACCTCCATCCAATCACAAGTACTGCCCGTAATCATACCAAATGAAGCAGGCGGTGAACAACGATGATGTAAATTATTCCATCTCTCCGCATCCATCATCAGAACAGCTCCCCCGACCTTCACTTACTATCTTCCACAAACCCAATCCAAACACCTTCATACCACAATGCTATCCCGCACAGCCCCCCGAGCTCTGCTCGCCTCCGTGCGCCCATCCATCCGCACAACAACCACAGCTTCAACCCTGCTTCCCCGGGCTTGCGCCATCCGCCCCAGCTCCGCCTCGCAGTTCACTCGCTCCTTCCAGTCCTCCCCAGCAATCCGCAAAGGCATTCACCCAGAATCAGCAAACCCCCCAGCTCCGAACCCGCAGTCGGGTCCCGTTGCCGGAGCTACTTCCCATATCACTGAGCCCTCGCCGTTGACACCGGAGGAGTACTACGAGTACGCGGAGCATTATTTCAATGTCCTTCAAAGCGAGCTGGAGAAGGCACAGGAAGAGGGGTCAGATGTTGAGGCTGAGTACAGTGTACGCTTTCCTGTTTCTTTTCTATACATTATATTTTGCCTGTCTTCTTCATCTTCCTTCTTCATATCTTTCTTGGCCTGCATACGTCGTTCTGTTGGCATGGCATATAAATTATAAAAGTAACTAACACACTTTTGTTCTTCTAGGCTGGTGTTCTGAACATCTCCGTTCCCGCGCTCGGCACCTACGTACTCAACAAGCAACCGCCCAACAAGCAGATCTGGCTCAGCTCGCCCATCTCCGGGCCGAAGCGGTACGACTGGATTGTCGAGGGCGATTACATGCATGAGAAGCAGGACTCCCGGCCTTTTGTTAATGGGCAGTGGATCTACTTGCGTGATGGATCTAACCTGACCGAGCTGTTGAACTCCGAGTTGACCTTGCGTTTGCCTAAGGATATTTACAGTGAGGTCGTTGAGTGAGTGAGTCGTCTTGCTGGGCTATCGATTACCTAGAAAGAAGAGGATTCTTGTCGTTCCAGCTTTTGTTTGGGATGTGTTGCATATTGTAGTTTAGTGTCTATTTTATGATGCGGTTGCATTGAAATCTTTCTCGTGCTGCTACTTTCTCATAAATTTACTATGGAGGGGGATGAACAAATAATGTAGGAACATAGTGGCGGGTATCATTTGAGGTAAATACACTATGTGTGTATAGAATCATTGTCTGTAGCGGGAACGCAATGCGAAGGCGGAGGAAAGGTCATTTCATCGCCAATTGAACAGGTGTATCAAAGTGTTGTTCTTTCTTTTTGAATGAACACAACATGTACATAGCAAAAATAGAGTCTTAGCCATGAATGAAGTGGTGTCTTCCCTGGCCAAGTGATATTGTCCGAGGGAAAACTCACACTAGACAAAAGTCGAGAGTCAACGTTGAATATGTTGAGTGAAGGTACGGCGGGTACACTAGGTGCGATCCACCGAGACCAATAGCCCCCAGGGCCCAGGGGCACCGAGTCACTTGGCAAGATGCACGTCGACGACACATGGAACATGCTCGCGCGATCCGGTGTTTGAAGTGAGATCCGGTAGATCAAACCCGCTTGACCCGGCGAAGCGCATTATGCAGTCCATGGCGAGCAGTCGCATCTAGCAATGGAATGGCAAATTCCCAATCCTTCGAACCACTTCCGCCAAAATAATGAGAACGGGCTGCAAGCCGACTTCCAAACTCAGCAGCATGGTCCTGCTCTTCGGGCAGAGATTAACTCGAATCGTTTCAAGGGTATTTTGCATAACCTCCTTTGTCGCACAATCAAGCCTGAACAGCCACTCCGCTCGTACTCTGCGCATCGGCTTTAGGAAGATCGGCCTGTGGATACCCCGCAGGGCGTATAGTTAGCCCACTGAACACATAAAGCGACATACATATGGTTGTATGATAGGGCCACATACCAAGTCGAAGATAACCCGGATCATCAGACTGCAACTGGGGCACACAGCGATCTCTTCGCCGTCGCGCAAATCGTCGATCGCGATCTCGAAGCGGTCGCCACATGGGCAAGGGTATGTGTAGATCTGGATATTCGGGTCGAAGGTCATATCCTCAATCTCGATCTCATCGTAGATGTTCAGCCCGTCGTCGGCCATTTTGAATAATTCTCAGAGTGTTCAGTGAGGGATGTGGCGAATGAGTAGATCTTGTAGCGTTGACTCTTTCGGGCAGAAAAAGTTTGGCGCAGTCATGTGATTCGCGGGGTTAAGCCTGGGACATCCCCGGATTTAACACTTGACTTAACACTTGACGGGTTGATGAACTATGAACTTTCATCTTGCCGAACTTATATACTTAGACTTATATACTCAGACTTATATACTCAGACTTATATACTCAGACTTATATACTCAGTATATTCTTATTCTGATTCAGAGCCTTGAATCCACTAGTCTCATACAACACCCGTCATTCCTGGCTGATCATCTTCAAATACGCCTCGTGGACATCATATGCCATATCCTATCAACAGCGATGGCAGCGATGATAGTGAGAAGACAGTCTACAAAAACCACACCTGCCACATACGGCTGAGGCAAGGACCAGCTTATCTATAGCCACTTCAGTGCAACCGCAAAGCCCTCCACGGGCGTCAAGCAGTTGCGAGGAAGAAGTCAGAAGCCAAAGAGACGGCAACGCACTGGGCAAGGAGCACGTACATGTGAGATGCGGAATCATCGACCCGTGAGCAATGATTAAGATGGAAGTTCTGTATTTCGCATCCCTGGTCTATATTTACGAAATCCCTCTGTCCAACCGCCCACCGGATTTGTTCGTTCCACAAATCGCGTTGGCGTTTCGAATACAATCCCCCAAGCCTGTTGAAAAAGCCATAACTTTTTGGGCTATGGATGTATTGGCGTCATGGAATGCATTTCCACGTTTGAATGGCTCATTCCCTCCGGATTGGTGGCCCAATTATTATACAAGTGGATGATTGCCATGGACTCTGGCGATGCTTCGAGCTGAGAATGACGAAGAGGCCGCCACTTTCGTTCTGAAGCCCAATAAGGACCAGAATGAAGAGAAGGTACCGAACGATGACATCGATGTCGGAATGGCAAATCTCATTGACGTCGAAAGCGGTCCTACGGGAGAATTGCGTGAGTCTCTAGGGTATGGGCCGGTTATTGCGCCGATTGATTGATTGATTGATTGATACCAGACATAGATGAGGGTGCAGTATGTGACAACATGAATTGCGGTGATTGAAAATGTAGCAAACAGCGAGAGAATGATAATGGAACTGAGTCCTCGGGGCTTTTGAGCTCGGCCATTTGGCGTTTTCTCTATGGTAGCTGTAGAAAGCAGACTTGTACAATTGGTTGGGCTTGGGGACTGTAAGAAGTGAGGTTGGGGCGCCTTGGGCTCTCTTACATGGTCACCAAGGAGGTGTCTAGGGCTACCGGGGTCTGCTGGTCTACAGGTCTAACACTGCATGTGTTGAAGCGGATCTTAATATGTTAATTAGACTATGTACTTCCTGAGGTATGTAGTCGTAGCTCATTTCTCTAATCGTGCAATTTCCATCTTTACTTCTTCAACCTCTCTCGCCAAAACCCCATACTGACGAGCAATATCTGCGAAAGACCCTTCATCCGCATCGACCTCAGTAGCCGGATCAGACACCTCCACATCACCATAAGCTCTCAGCTCTTGAATCGTCATCTTCCGACGGTGCTGCAATCGCTCTTTCGTCTGTCTGAGATGCTGCCGATACCGAGCAAGAGCAGCAAGTGTTTCAGGCGTATAGAGCGTAGCCGCAATCTCCAGTTTCGTAACCCTGTCCAAATCGTTAAAAAGACCAATCCCACCAAAAGGATAACAGCAAGACTGAAAGCTGAAACCCGGAAAGACAAAACATACTCTAATTTCCCCTCCACGCCCTGCGCAACAACAGCCAAATGCTCCGCCTTAGCTTTCGTCGCAC
This sequence comes from Penicillium sp. CMV-2018d, assembly GCA_028827225.1. Lineage (NCBI taxonomy): Eukaryota > Fungi > Ascomycota > Eurotiomycetes > Eurotiales > Aspergillaceae > Penicillium > Penicillium hesseltinei. The sequence continues at coordinate 1,505,729 of JAPZBW010000003.1, forward strand.
GCGCCAAAGCCCCATGCTTCGCCCGCTCTAGAGTCACAACAGTGCGCTCCAGGACTCGCGCCCGCACGGCAACAACCTCCGCCGCCGTAGCAGCCATCTTCCGCCGAGCAACTGGCAGCTCAGACAGTTGCGTGTGGCGCAACACGCGCACCCGCGCCTGCAGCTGTGACGAGAGCGGCGGAACGGGCGCCATCGAGGTCCGGACTCGGCGGTCGCGCGCTCGGGCGCGTGCATTGTGGTTCGAGTGCTGTGGGGTGGGGACGTCTGCGTCGGGCCCGGTGGCCGGGTCTGTGTTTGCGGTTGATAGAGCGCGTAAGTCTTGAATGGCGGATGAGATGGTTTTGGATAAGGGCAGTATGAAGGCTGGGATATTGGTGTAGAAGGCTTCGATGTCTGGTGCTAGGAGGGTGAGTGCTTCATCTGGTTTCTTGGGCTCTGTTTCTGGCTTTGGGGTGGTGGTTTCGATTGCGCTGGATGGGGTCTCTAGGTAGAGGGTTATTATAGCGAGGTTATCGTGGCACTGGATGTCGTAGGTTAGTTAGGGATGTTGTTTTCCTCTTGATGGGTTGGTGCCCTATGGCGCGGGGGTTGTCCTGACCTCTGCGGGTAGGTTGCTGTCTGGGGCAAAGGCCAATTGCCGGAGCATTTGCTCTTTGATTCGCTTCTTCGCATTTTGGGTCTGGCATTGCTTCAGCTCCTAGAGTGTTGTCAGAGCTCTGTTTGTGCTTGGGTCTGTTGAGTACGTGCTGCGCAACAGCGTGTCGACAACTTACTTCCACCACAGCTGTGCGGGCTGGGCTCGCGCTATGAGCACGCGTTGAGGCATCCGGATTAAGGAGGGAGGTTGTCAGATTCTCATATAGTCGTTTGAATTGAGGATTGTGCTCAAGAATTGAGGGGTCGCAGGGAGGAATCATGTTGATGTTGCAAAGAAACTGGGGAAGTTCACCGCCGAACGCCGCAGTAGACCCGACGCGTCACGACCAATGACGGAATAAGAGAAAGAGGTGGTTCGCAATACAATATTTAGTACATTCAAACTACGGACTTAATAGAAAATCAGATACCTTACTATTACAAGTACATATTCATTTTGCATTTCCGCGTTTCTTTCGTAATCATACAAGTTGAAGCCAAAGCTTCGGTTCACCTCTTCCAACCGCAACGTCGTCGGGGAAAATAGAGCAACCCCATCCACCTATCCTGGCTGTGAAACGAAACGGGAGAAAAGTGTACACGCAGGCGTAGGGGAAGGGAAATTCAAGTGGTTAAGTGAATAAAATCCTGTTCGGCCAATCTTGAGTGCAAGGTTCGTCGGTGGCAGTAGAAACCTTGCCAGGTGCAGGGGTATTCAAAATCAAAGTATGTACAGACGTTGTTGACGGGGATGACATAACGCATTGCAAGCAGCCCGTCAGGATCAGCGATGTGACTGAAAAAGAAAGATATGGCGAGAAATTGTTCAGATAGGCACTGGGGAAAAACGACGCTTGGAACGCAAGTCAGGGTGAAGGGCCATCATCCGTATGGGGGAAAAATGGCGGGATTGAGTTGGAAGAGTATGTTTACTCCTCCTCGCTCTCTTCCTCGGACGAATCAGACTCATCATCGCTGCTTTCGTTGCGTTCAACCGAGGCCACTGGATCAGGAGAGTGAGCGCCACCCTGGAAACGAGAAAGGTTGTTCTGGAGCATGTTGATCTGAGCTTCCTGCTCGAACTTGCTCATTGGCTTGTTCTTCTTGGGTTTGGGAGGTGCCACATTGCTGGCGGTGACATCCTCTTCCTCTTCATCATCCATGAGATTCGGTACATGCTTCTTCACGAAGTTGAGTAGCTTCAGCAAGACATCGTTAGGGAGCTCGTCGATGTCCAACTCAATTTCGGCCTCATCGGTACCCTGTGAAATCTATATTAGGATTTGTTTGTGTAATAAACGGGTGAAAATCTTACCTTGAGTTGAGGAACGTTGTTCTGGATGATCTGAAGGGCTTGCTGCATCCTCTTATCAGGAAGACTACTGATACCATTCGAGATGATCTGCTTCTCACTGTAGGTTATAGCGCGGGTTTTGCCAGGTTGAGAAATCTTGCTCTTCTTGTCTCTCTTCCCAGAGCTGATTTTCTTGGAATCCTTCTTGGCAAGCTTCGTCTTGCCAACCTTCTTGGAGGAAGGAGGTGTCTTCTTTTTCTTATTGGTAATAGCCTCGACCTGACGAGACATCTCGGCGATCTGCTTCTGAAGCAGGGTGAGTTTCTCGTCATCTTCTTCGCTCTCCTCTGCATCCTCGTCGCTATCTTCATCGGAAGAATCAGTGTTCTGCTCGGGATGTGGCTCATGCGCTTCGAGGTAGTCCGACTTCTGGACCCACTTTGCGTTGAAGATTTCTTCAGCCCGCTGGCCACAGATGTAAGTAGGATCACCGGGGATATTGAAGCGGTAGCAATTCTTGAAAATGAGGCGGACATCGTTCTCGAACTCCTTCGCATTCTCATACTGGCCGGTCTTAAGTTTGGATTGAACAGTCGACAGATCCATGGGCTTCTTGATGACGCTGTGGTATGTGGGAATGTTCAAAGCCACGGGATCCACGGGATAATAGAAAGGCATGACCCAACTGTAGTGCTTTTGCTTGTGCAGCTCGTCCAAGACTTCCTGGCAGAAGCGCAATTCCCATTGGAACTTCTTCTTCTTTGGCTTGGTAGAATACGGAAGGTCACGCTTTGGGGGATGAATGGACCGTTTCGGACGACCATCGGGGTTAGAAGAATCGCGGCGAATGACGGGGAGACCTTCGGGCCCTAGTGCAAATGTCTGAGACGGGGGAGAAGCAGCCTTGGGCTGACTTGGTAGAGAAGTCCGAGGCTCCCGGCGAGCGGCAGACGTCTTCTCAGCGTTCTTCTTTGGCTTCCTCTCTTCAACCTCTTCGGGCTTGGGAAGGTTAGTCATCTGCTTCTCGAATGTCGCCTTCAGCTTGATCCCCTCTTGAGTGACCAGGTGGTCTGCACCGTTAAAGACCATCGTATTATTGACCATCAGTGCAAAGTCATCTGCGACTGCCTGGGGAGAAGCATATTGGTTGTTCTTGAGCTTCCTTTCCATAGTTCCTAGGTCCATGGGTTGGGTGATAATAGTATGGTATTGCGGAATGTTCAACTTGACAGCATCCACAGGTTCCTTGTAGAAACGCGCATCGTGCATGCGCTTGAGGCTTGTGAGACTCTTTGAAATGAACTTATGTTGCATTTTAGTGAGCCCCGGTCCGCCACTAGTACGGATTGGGCCATGTGTTGCAGCAGATGGGGAGTGGAATCCAGGTGCCTGAAAGTTGATAACCGAATCGTCACCCTCGACCTTGGTCCGCTTTGGGGCTGGTTCTTCGCTGAGATCAGCATCCCGTTGTCGGGAATTCTTGGAAGGAGATAACGGGGCCTCTGATGCGTCCTTCATCTCCTGGTCAACGGGCTGCGGCGCGGTGAGCGCAGGTGGTGCAGGTGCCGGGGTAGGATGATGAGGAAGGTCGGTTTTCACGGGAGTCGAGACTCCTTGAGTGGTATCGATGGCCATCGGCTCGGGTGTGTCACTAGGGCCATCTGTGGATGCAGAAAATGTGGGAGCGTTTACCACAGCCTGCGGGGCGGACAAAACGACGCTTTCGGCCGCAGGGTTGGCTGCAGCAGGAGTGGTAGATTCGTGACCCTGCGGAAGGCTGATCTTTTCTTCGGTCGGCTGTGACTCCGCGGGTGGAGCAGATCCCGCAGCAGATGTCTTGTTTTCGATCATTTCTTGGGGGATCTGATGCTCAGGGGACTTGGGCGGTGAGGTGGCAACGGTTGTACCATTGGTATTCGAAGGCGCGACAGGAGTGTGGCCATTCAGAGCAGGTGATTTAACCTCGGTATCCGCGGATGCGTCGCTTTTGGAATTCACTGCGACATTTTGTGCGCTGCGCCGTCATACCAGTCAGATCAAGAACAGAACAGATATGAAGCTGATTCACTTACCTAGTGGGTGCGAAATCAAGTGCAGAAGGACCAGTGGGCGATGGAGGCAATTGAGGCTTGTCCTCCTTAGTGACAGGAGGAACCTCGGGAGGCGGAGTCGCCATTGGGGTCGCGTTGGATAAGCAAGAATACAAGTTAGGGAAGAGTGAGGGAGTTGAAGATGTGAGAGTTATGGCAAGGTGTTTTGAAAGCTAGTGATCAACTGAAAACACCCGTAGGATCTCTCCGCGTAACAATCTTGCCGCGTGCAAACAATCTCGAGTGAACAAACACTAGCAACAACCAAGGTCACGTAGTATGGACTCAACGGTTGATGAGGTTTGATATCAAACGTGTGGGCGCAAATAAAACGCGACGGGCGGGGGGGTAGGAAGAGTGAGGTCAGAGATGATCGAGAAATAGGAAGAGTGGAGAATGCGATCGGAGACGAGGTATTTATACTGCCAAGAAGGCGGTATAAAAGCTGTCACGTGAGTAGAATTGAGGCCAGGTCTAGATGACTTGGATAGACCAAGATATGGAGCTAAAAGTTCCCGGGATGATTGCCTGAGGCAAGATCAGGATAAAAAGGGATTATGAAAATAAAATAAAAAAAATAAAAAAATAAAAAATAAAAAATAAGAATTCGGGGATGAAGGCGGTTAAAAGGAACGCGAAGACGCGTTTGTTATGTTGTAGGGCGGTCAGGAGAATAAAAATAGGAGAAACCAGGACGGAAGCAGAAAAATGGTCGGGAGGGGATGCCAGAATCCTTAAGTACAAACGGCCGCCTTGCACTCTCCTCTTACCCAGTTCCACCAGCCACACTAGTCCCGATTCTCTGACTTTCTTACCCCTTGATTGGTTCTATACCCCTGGACCTGTTTTTTTTTTTTTCCTTCTTCTCTATTCTTTTCTTAACTTTGTCCTCTCCCTTGTATTGAGGTTAATATCTTATGATAGAAAGAAACTTATATATAAGTTTTTTGATTCTTTTTGCGTTCTTGGTCTCAGCTTTTCCTACACAGGTTTTATAAAACTGTCGAAGTCCAGTGGACGCATATCTCGGATGACTCAAAGCCCTAGGGTTCTGTCTACATCCGGGTTAGGCCGGACGTGATGGGGGTCTGAGTCACGTCACCACTCGAGAATTCACGTGACTATAGCATGATGAGTACACGTATTGTACATCATTCCAAAGTTGATAAGCGATACATAGTTAACATCACCTTTGGATATGTACATATTCGGCGCAAGGAACATGCTATAAAATCTTGAAACACCTGGTTCCCCGCTTAGCATCCTGGAAATTTCCAATCAGCACTTTGCATTTACTCCATCGATGGGCAGCTAGCTGCACCTCGACCCTTACAGGTTAGGCATATATACGGATATCACATGATTCGGGACCTGGGGTACCTAGGTAGTTTTGGTCTCGAAGATCTGCCCAATGGGAGTCCATATGCTTTAAAGTATACATACATAAAAATTTTAGTGCTGGACATTTTAGACGGCTCGGGTAGACATGTCTGTGAGCGCTACAACGAGACGAGTGCCCTTATTTGGCTACTGTCCTGTTTCTCGTATATACCGAATTTGGCTTGGGTCACGCAATGAACCTGAAACTCGTTGGGATTTTGGTTTAGTTTTATAAAATAGATTCTGGGGATATCTGCAGGAAGTATATGTTGAAATATGGTCTATTATATATTTTCGCTCGGCAAAGGGATGCTAAGAACCAAAAGCGTCCAAAATGGAAAAATCGAGTGTTAGTATAAAAGACTCAGAGCTTAAAACAAAAACGGTCCCAACGAAGGTGAAAGACAAACCATTATGAAACCTCGACTAAAATGAATCAATAGCTAGCAGAGTTACCCCAGGACCTATGGATCGTACTCTACTGCCATTGAAGCATCACGGGATGATATGATTAGATAAGAACATTTGACAGTCTAAACCCCTTTAGGACTAGCCCGTCAAGGCTCTACAGAACATTTTTTTTCCTGTCCGGATCAACTGCGAAACCACCAGCCTAAACCCCCATTTGTTTCCTTAGGGGCGGAAAAAAATAGAGTCTTATCGGAATCTTTGCTGTCTTTATTTGGGTCTGCTCTATTGATATTTATCTTCACACCACCATACCCTCGACTGCGAGAGAAAAAAGAACGATAAGAAAAAAAAGTTACAGCCAAGATGGGAAAGAAGACGACTCGCCCATCCACCAAGGTCACCTCGGCCGCCGCATCGCCGGCGTCGGGAATGACATATGCGGGCAGCAAATCGTCCATCCTGCGCGCTGCATTCTCCCCGTCAGAGTACCAATTGGCCCTGTTTGCGTCCGTTATCCAAGGCCTCGATGGCCAGCACATTCGCATTCACGACACACAGACAGGACGCCTCCAGTGTGAGCATGCTCTGGGGCCGAAGGAAACGGTGACCTCTTTGGACTGGGGATACTACGGTGGTTCGGGCAAGGGCCGTGACCAGTCGAAAAAGAAGCGCAAGCGCGGCTCCGATGTCAATGGGGCCGTTGATGGCCTGGACCAGGGCGATATCGTGGTTGCATTCGGCACAAACACATCGGATATCCGCATGTACTCTCCATCCGAGGATAAGGTGGTCGGCACCTTGACTGGCGCACACGACAAGGGTATCAAGGACTTCAAGTTCACCGCCGATCGGCCCGCCCAGGAGGCTTGGAGTATCGGTGGTGACAATAAGCTTGTCCAGTGGGACCTGCGCACCGGACAAAGCACCAAGTAAGTCTTGATATTTGCTGGGCTACACCGAGCTCCTAACTAATGATATACCTATAGGACAATCCACCTCCCCGCATCATCAGTCTTCACTGCTCTCTCCCGCCCCGTTCCCTCGAACCCTCCTCTTATCTGCGCTTCCCAGACCCCGTACTTAATAGATACCGAGAAGGCCGACGAGCCGGTTCAGTTCCCTGCCATGCGCAACCCTATCCACACCGTCATTTCGTCCTCCTCCGAGTCTGCTGGAGTGGGTGCATTCCTTGCATCCGATGGTGACCGCTTTGTCAACGTCTTTGATGCCACCACCCAGAAGCTTGTTCGCAACCTTGTCGCCGACCAGGAGGTCTCGTCCATTACTCTGCAAACTGATGATGTTGCCACCCCGGAGAAGCAAGTGCTTGCTGCAGTCACCGCAGATGGTAGCATTGAACTCTTCACGAAGCCATTTGTTCAGCCCCAAAGTGCGCCCTCCGCCAGTGCCAAGGCCAGCCGGAAACAGATGACCCAGAAAGCAAACGCAACCCTCAAAATCACCAACACCGACTCCTCGAACGCCTGCGTTCCCGTCGCCGCCATCTCATTCCAGGGCCCTACTCTCGTGGTTGCATACACCGAGGGTGGTGTGATTCCTGTATTTGAGCGTGTTAAGTTCCTCGATGAGAACACCGATGAGCTTTCTTTCACCGGAATCAAGACTGTGGTGAAGACTAAGTCCGGCTCAGCACTTTCTTCCGTCACAACGAATGGAGTTAAGAGCTCAGGCGAGACCCGTGTTAACGAGTCTCGCATGAATGTTGAGCAGGGAAACCTGGTCGATGATGATGTAGAGATGGAGGACTCACGACAAGACGCATCCGACTCTGGTAGCGAGGAGGACTCCGATGACGAGGACAACAAGAAGTCCAAGGTTTCCACCGAGAAGAAGACAAAGCCCACCAAGCAAGTCGCAGAGACTGAGGATGTCGAGATGCAGAACGCATCCGATTCCGAGGAGGAGGAAGAAGAAGAGGGCGCAGAGCCATCATTCGGAGAACTCCTGCGCGCAAACGCAGGCCAGGAAGTTGATGTCGAGGCCGAGCTTGACGACGACGTCCTCTTGGGCGCATTGGTGCCCGGCAAGCCCCAGGCTGCAGTGCAACAGATTCCCACCGGTGTCTCACTTGCCACTGTCCTCACACAGTCGCTCAAGACCAACGATAGCGGCATGCTCGAGTCTTGTTTCCACACCGGTGACACCTCCATCATTCGCACTACCATCCAGCGTCTCGACTCCTCTCTGGCCGCGACTCTGCTTCAAAAACTCGCCGAGCGCCTCGCCTCCCGGCCTGGTCGCTACGGCCACCTTCTCGTCTGGGTGCAGTGGACCTGCGTCGCTCACGGTGGTGCCCTGGCCGGCCACCCCGATCTCCTGAAGCGCATGACTTCCCTCTACAAGGTCATGGACCAGCGCTCTGCCAGCCTGCCATCCCTCCTGCTCCTCAAGGGCAAGCTTGACATGCTCGATGCCCAATTGGGACTGCGGCAATCTATCCGCGGTGGCGATGAGGGTATGGACAGCGAGGACGAGGATGATGTTATCTACGTCGAGGGTCAGGAAGATCTCGAGGACAGTGAGACCGAGGCCAAGACGCCGCGGAAGTCAATACGCGACCAGGCGTACGATGAGGATGAGTCAATGATGAACGGCGTCGATGAGTCTGAAGATGACGAGGATGATGGAAGCGACGATGAGGATGATGACGAAGAGCCCATTTTGGACATTGAGGCTGCTGAGTCTGTCGGTTCTTCCGATGCTGAGGAATCGCTCGAGGAGAATGAGGATGAGGATGATGATGAGGATAGTGATGGCTCCATGGTTGACTTCATTGCTGACACGGAAGATGACGAGTCTGACGATGCTGCTCAGCAGCAGCCCCCGCCATCAAAGAAGAGCAAGTCTTCTGCTTCTGTCGGCAAGAAGAGCAAGGGCGGCAGGAAATAAGCGTGTCTCTTTTGAAGTTGTACGAATTAGAGATGGGAGAAGGGGGTAACGGTCTATAAAAGAACATATTTTATTTTTCGATGCATCCGACCGGGTCTGCATTTCATTTTTTGTTTTATCTTTTTCTTTCGATATCTTGTGCCTCTACCGAGCGCCTCTGCGTCTCTATCAATGTCTATTGAATTCTACCTTGGTGTCTTGATATCTCTCCTTCCGTAGCTACCGTGTAGATCTGTATGTGTTGTTTGGATGTTATTTTTAGATGTACATTAAGGTGATAAAACGCATAAATCCCACAGACGACTTTTTTTTATGCATAGCGAAATATTTATACCAACAACTCCTCCCCCTGACAGGGACCGTTATGCAAGACCCGATGACCCGGCACCCCTTTCTCGAGGGGGATCAGCACGGATGTGGTCCGATCCTGCGAGGGATAGGTAGTGAAGTGACCCAATGCACTGACATCGGCCGTGTCGAGGGCCAGAATAGTCCCATGCTTGCCACCTTGAATCCAGGCCTCGGTTGTCGAGTTAGGGAGCGTGATATGCGCTAAGCCGGAGAGGAAGACCACCCATCTATAAGTGTGGAATCAGCCAAGAATATTGTGGACTCTATAACAACAAACCCCAAAAACATGTATAAAGAACAACTTCTTCGGAACGAATGATCTTGAAATAGCAAAAGACATGTATAAAAAAGAAAAAAGGAGAAAACCACTTACTGCAAAGCAGGCGCATTATGTCTACCGCCATCAAACCCAGCCGGCAACACCGTAAACGACGCGTTCCCACCGGTACTCCCTAAATCCAGCGTAGCGGTCCCGACTTGCCCGGGATGATCGGAAGTTTGGAATCCCGGCTGGAGAGCCCAACACTCTAAGGTGGAGCGATTGTGGCGCGCGCCGATGACGGTTACGTTGAGGGTGGAGCCGAGGGAGGTATCGGGGGGTTCGGCGAGGATTGTGGATGGGAGGAGGAATTGGATGAGGGTTTGAGGGCGCATTTTGAGGGAATTGGGGTGGATTGTGTGACGGAGAGATAATTAGGAAAAAAAAAGAAGATATAATGGAAGATATAATGAGAAAAAGACTGAAGAGCTGATATACGTTTTGGGGAGCTGAAGAGAAGTGGAGTGAGATCAGCGTTCTATAAGCCTATATATTAGTTCCTAATAGGCTGGCAACTAATGCAGAGAGGTCAGTTTCGTTGCATATATTATATGGAATGTGAGATTTAAGGGTCGATTGGAGGGGTTGTTATGTATGAGATATCTGCTATATGTGTTGTGTTATACGTTAACTATACATTGAACATTGAACCTCTTTTCCACTCGACAGCAGTAGATATACACAGTCCAATCCCACAGCCTTAGTGCGCTTTGGATATGGACTGATTTCAGACTCTGAAGATGAATGCTCGATTGTACTATAAAAAAACAAGAACACAAGAATTCAATTCCGCAGAACAAAGAATGATAAACCTACCCAAGTTCCCTCTTTGAAGCACTAAACTAATAAAAATATAAGCCTTTAATGATAGTGAGAGTACCTAGTACTCAGACCCAAGAAGACGAAGAATACTAACGAATGACTTCACCACCAGTCTTCTCAATGCCCTCCAGGCCCTCGAGAATGTCGCTTCCGCCGAAGAGTCCACAAGCAGAGGTAGTACTTGTCCTTCTTCCGGTCCAGACCTCATGGAACTTCACGGTTTGATCACTAGACGCGACAATGATGCATCCCTCCTCCTTTGTTCGTGTGCACCACATTCCGCCTTCTTTCTCCTTGGGAGCGACCATCCGAGCACCGACCTTGCGACTACCGACTTTGCGGCCCCGGGCCGGGGCTCCTCGCTCTGTAAACCGACTCCGGCTCGACGAAGATGAAGATGACTGACTGTCCGGTCTATTAGAGTGTACACCCGAGCAACGAGGGACTTTCCCTGGATATCGTACTGCCCACAGTGCTCTTCCGCAGTCGAAGTTGCTGACTCGAGTGTCGGGGCCGTCCCAGGTGGTTCCATAGGGCCCCCAGGGAACGACGGCCACCTGTGCGCAGCTGGGCCAGGCAAAGACGGCGATTCGAAATGGGTGATCTGGCTGTGCGTAACCGAAAGTAGCGGCGATCTCACGTCGAGTTTCGCTCCATATAAGACTGGTCACCTGCGCAAAGACATTGATGGTTGCGAGACAGGCTCCGCTTCGGGTATGATAGAAGTGTATAGCTCTGTCGTTGGTACCTCCCCCCGTCGCGAGCAAGGACGACTGCCAGGGCGCAAATGCAATTGCTTTGACTGCAGCGGAGTGCATCAGACGATGCTTCTGACGGCCGTATGGGACCAGAATCGTTCGCCCACCGCCGGAAATTAGAGTACCCGCATGGTTTAAAAGCGCGGCTGTGGCCGGAGGCTTAATCGGGGCAGCAAGCCATGATGGGAGAGCAGGCCGTCTAAGAGACAGTCGTTTTCTTGTGGTGCCCAGTGCAAGGTATGGAAATACACCGAGACTGAAGCTGCTAGGGGAATCCGGGGGCGTAATGGGTGGGACCGTATACTTCAAATGCTGCGGTGGAACAATCTCGGCCAGTTTGAAGAGAAGGCAGGCATTGTCATTACCGCCCGTGGCAAGGTACTTGTCATCGGGTGACCAGGCCAGTCCACAGATTTGTTGAGTGTGTGCACATATCTTGGCAAGAAGCGTCATGGACCCGTTCCATTTCCACCTAGCTTGGTCTTCTTGGTCAGACCACTCGACCGAATAGTACCAGATATTCCCAAACTCATCGCCGACAACAAGCTCTTCCACATTGACCAACACATGCATGAACCGTTCTGAAAGTCGCCGTGATGTTTTCGGCTTAAATGCTATGCATGTAAGGGTACTGGGATGACTGATTTCAAACCGGGCTTGCTTCTCGAATGTGCTCCATAGAGACAACTGACCAGACCGCCGGGCCACTGCAAGAATGCTTCGCTCGCCATCCTCAGAAGAAAATGACAGGGAGGTCACATAATTTGAGGGGTGCAGATCCGGAAAGGGGGGATAATCCACTCCATGGCCTTCAGACCAGAGATATACTTGATGGCCCAGGCCCACAGCCAGTATTCCAGACGTTGTTGAGTATGCAAGAGTGCTGCAGTAAAAATCGTCCCGAAGGAAGGGAGCATCAAGGATTCGAAAAGGCTTCGGTGGAACAACCTCTTTTCTGGCAGGAGATGTGGGCGCTGGAAAGAATCTGAGTTAGTTGATGCCCCGGAGAAGGCTGTGGATACTGCCAGTCTCACAATTTCCAAAAGTTGGATTGAAATATTATATATATTTTATCTGTAAATGGTAAATTATCCCAAAAGTAGGGTCAGGGAGTGGCTGTTGCAAACTACAGTTGCACTTACAACGCTCTTTTTCAACTTTCTTCCAAGCACTGTCCTTCCACCCAAATGGAGAGGCTGGGTTGAGGGGAGCATCCAGATACCGCAAACAAGTAGTACCGAGCTGTCTAGTTGTTGGGTCAATCCCTAAAGCAAGCGCAAGCCTTGACTCATGGATTTCTTGTTCACTGTATTTGGGTCTCTTGGGTAAGAACCGAGCCACGAAATTTGGGGCAGTTGATGATCCATTGGTCGACGTGATAGGCGTGTCATCAGGAGCTGCAACAAGGGAACTACCGAGGACTGCAGAAGCCCCACCCACGTTCCAAACTGCACCAGAGCTGGCCTGTCTCAAAGATTCATGTGCGGTGTTGCTGCCTGTGATATTGCCTTCGGTGACTAGACGAGGCCGTTGATGTGGGATCTGCTGGAGTCGAGTTGGCTGCCGGGGTCTGTTGGCAACATAAGTCCCACGCGGGATTGAGGGTAGAAAAGGATCATCCCCGGGAGGAAGTCGTCGAAATAGTCTCTCCTGAGGCGAAAGGCGCTGTGGATGCTTGGCCACACGAAAGGTTGTTGATGGTGGTTCCACGAAGTCTCGCTTTGGGATGAATCTATCAGGCGACATCGGACTCCGGAAGGAACTTCTTGCTACTGCTGTATTCCCATTGTTCCTCACTCTGCTGCGACCTCTTTTGGGTGATGACACCCGATTTTCCTTGGAACGAGAGACGGGCGTCCGAGCAGATTGGGCCTTCGGCTTTGACAATGATTGAGAAGTAGGTGTTTCAAAGAATGGCAAATTGATGGTTGCAAATTCAGTCAGTTGGACAGGTCCATTTTCCTTGGAAGACTCGGATCGAGAGTGTGAGGTCAAAGGATGGTTGTGACTTCCTGTAGAGGTTTCCTCGAAGGAGTGACGTTGCATATCTACCATTGTTTCTGGATGCAGGTCGATAAGCTGTATATGAGTAACGGCCTAGAGCTAATAAAAGGAATGTATAAGGAGGCCTCTCTTTGAAGGCATAGCGGCAAGACGAGAAAGGCGATGAAGCAAAGACAAGTCCCCAAAGTAGAAAGAGTGCAGATCACGTGAAGCTATACAAATGCCGGGGAGTTTACATAAGTTACTCCACCGCCTCATGCACCAATGAGATAATTCTAGTTGGCGGGCATCTGATCAACACGAAGCAACCTACCTAGGTAACAATTTTACTTATTTCTTATTGTCAAACAAAAAAGTGAAAATGCCCAGTGTGAGATTAACTCCCCTTGGATGTACCGTTCCGGAGCTGACGATTGCGATAGCATGGTGTGCCACGGTACAAACCAGTTGAGAAGTCCGCCGAGGCACGACAGCAAGAGCTGCGGAAGATAGAAAATTACAAGGATCTCGAGCGTTTGGTATCTAAAAAGGTTGGTCATCTTATAGATCTCACGTACAAACACAGCCTGACACATGACAGGTGGCCGAGCATGAGTACACACTCGAGACATTGAAGAAGATCTCAGAGTTGCTGTCTAGCAATCCAGAATACTACACAGCCTGGAACTACCGCCGGCAGGTACTGCAGTATCAATTCTCCCAAGCAGGGGGCTCGGATGATGAGACTGCTGCCCATGCAATCACAGAGTTAATCATAAATGATTTACATTTCCTGATGCCCCTTCTCCGGAGCTTCCCCAAGTGCTACTGGATCTGGAACTATCGTTTGTGGCTGTTGGATGAAGCTCGCCGTCTACTACCCCTTCCCGAGGCCCGGCAAATGTGGCAGCAAGAACTTGCCCTTGTGGGCAAGATGTTGACTCTCGATAGCCGGAATTTTCACGGGTGGGGTTATCGACGCTTCGTGGTTGAGACTTTGAAGGAGCTTGGCACTGCTGAAGAAGCAACAAGCATGACCCAGAAGGAATTTGAATACGCCAAGAAGATGATTGGCGCCAATCTTTCCAACTTCTCCGCATGGCATTACCGGACAAAGCTTATCCAATCCCTTTTGGATGAGCAATCTGCCAGCGATGACGATAGGAGAAAAATGTTGGATGATGGTTGGTCTAACCTGTCGTATCGGAGTCTGCCTTATACTAATTTGGGGGGTTTCTTTTAGAACTTTCTCTCATTCATCAAGCATTTATTGATCCTTATGATCAGTCACTTTGGTTCTATCACCAAAATTTGATGAGTGTGTTTGACCCGTCGATGGCCGAACGAACTCTGGCTCCCAATTTGAGCTCATCCGACCGGCTGGAGTATATTAGAAATGAGATTGAAGAGGTCCAGGAGATGCTGGATGGGGCTGAAGACTGCAAATACATCTATCAGGCATTAATTGAGTGCACCCTTCTCGCATCCAAGGTGGAAGGCAGCCTGTCTTCTGAGGATCGGGACCAGATTCTGAGCTGGCTCTCAGAATTGAAGAAGCTGGATCCGTTGCGACGAGAAAGATGGCTTGATTTTGAGAAGACTTTGTGAAAATAAATAGTTCCATACCCATCTATGCATATCAGGACTATTTGTTTACCCCCTTTGCTCACTATATAGTGGCACTATAAGACATTGAATTCCTAGAGCAACCAAGATACCATGTTAAGACATTCTTATTAAAACATACTAAACATAATATATGCGCATAAAGGTAGGCTAATTATAATCCTTTGGACATAATATACAACATCGTAGAATATGCAAAATGCATTCCCAACGTCTCCGACCTGTCGGTTCCGCCCTGGGGCGCCAATCAGCGGCCAGTGTACCTGGCCATTCGACTTGAAACTCATCAAATCCCTTCAATTCCTTCCTCATTCCATCTTTTTGTGTCTTTTTTCCCTTTTTCCCGCGGATTCCACTCCCTTGCAATTCTTGTCCTTTAGCTCTTTTGAGCCTTTGCTTTCTTGCGATCCTATGGGGTGTTTGATCTTCCGATTGTTGTGAGGTCATCGAAACAAGCTATGGCCGACATGTCTATGCCTAAACACAGTCCTGAATACGAAGTGGTAAGTGGTTAAGACTCAGATCTTTCCAAACCCCCAGCTTGCCTTGACACGAGCTTATCGCCATCTGAATAGGAGTCTTTTGACGACGCCCTTGAAACACCCGAAATCCAGGAGAACAACAACCTCAACGTCACCATCCCCAAGTCCACTTCCACCCGATCGTTGACCGACAGTCCTCCAATTGGCTCACTTATGTCTCCGGAATCGACGGAGAAACCTCCGTTCCCTTCTGAATCGCAGGACGAGAAGAAGACCGAGACTGTCGATGAGCAGGACAAGGATGGCGAGGGGCAAGATGGACACGATAACAAGAAAAATAAGAAGAACAAGAGAAAGGGGAAGAAGCAGGACGAAGGAACGGATACCAACGATGAAAATAACTATGACACCAACGACGAGGTGAACACCGCGACCGATGAGCCCACCCAGGGTGACAAGCCGGAGCAAGGGTCTGAGGTTACGCAGACAGAAGTAGAGAGGAACGAAGAAGATCACGATCAGAGTCCACTCCAGAAGTCACCTCTACTCACATCCCACCGTTTATCAACATCATCCTCACTCGACGAGGTGAACCTGATGAACAGCAAGGAAGACGAGCCGACGGACAAGCCACAAGGTACAGGGGACAAGCCAGAACCGCCTCCGTTACCTCCCAAGGACGATCCCGCCCATCCGGCAAGCGCAGGGTTGATGGGTCTGTCGGGTGCTCTGCCCTCAGTCCCATGGGCGGCTCCTCCAGTGAACAAGAATCCACCTGTTCCCCAGCCAGCCCCTCCTAGAAAGTCCAGTGGCCCCTTTGCGTGGTTCTCTCGAAGCTCAACCTCGACCACTGCGAAGGACATCAAATCCCCACCCCACTCTGCCAGCCGACGCAACACTGCCACCTCCGTATCGACCCTGGGCAGCAATCTAGACCAGATTGCTCGTGATGGCGATGACGTCTCGAGCGTCGGCTCAAAGAAGCCGAGACGAAATAGCTTGAAGGATCAGTTCAAAATGCTGCGTCTGCGCGAGGAGAGCCATGCCCCAGAGGTCGATCAGACGAGCGTGCGATCGGGCCAGGCCAGCATCAGCCAGTCTGGGGCTAGCCCCCCTATCATCCCGGAGGAAGGAGAGGAGGGCATCTTGGCAGCATCTGGAGCCATTTCACCTTCGACGATTGTCGCTCCTGGGAGAACGGGTTCTGTGGCTGATGCTTCAATCCCGGTGGATTGGGAGATGTGGCAGCACCTGGTGAACAATGGGCCCCAGGCCTTGGCAAGCTCAGAGGAACTGAATGCTGCCATCAAACGAGGTATCCCTCAGACGATCCGAGGAGTGATTTGGCAAATCTTGGCGGATTGCCAGACTGCTGAGATGGAGGACATCTACCGAGAACTCGTGGCGCGTGGCACAGCACAAGACAAAGATGGACGAACAATAAATGGCACTGAAAGCACGTCGTCACGCTCTTCCGTCCGCTCCCACCACTCGGGTTCCGTATCACGGTCTAGTAGTGCTGCCCCTAGTCCATCTTACGAAGGAGACACAGATAAGTTGTCCAAGGAAAATGCCTCAAATGAGGCCGAGCGTCTGAAGAAACCAAAGACAGACGCCGTTGCACTGCAAAAGTTGGAGAAGGTCATCAGGCGAGACCTGGGTGCTCGCACTAGCTACGCGAAATACTTTGTTTCCCAGGGCAGCCAAGAAGGCCTCTTTGGGCTGTGCAAGGCATATGCATTGTATGATACGGGAGTTGGATACGCGCAAGGCATGAACTTTATTGCTATGCCATTGCTGTTCAATGTGAGTATACCCCTAATCAAACTGACCGAGCTCATTGGCTAACGTTTTACAGATGGATGAAGTCGATGCTTTCGCCATGATGGTCAAGCTGATGAACAAGTACTCTCTACGAGATATGTTCATTCAGGATATGCCCGGGCTTCACCGTAGTCTATACCAATTCGAGCGGCTTCTAGAAGACCTAGAACCCGCTCTCTACTGCCATCTCCGGCGCCGTGGAGTTCCTCCTCAGCTCTACGCCACCCAATGGTTCTTGACACTGTTCGCCTACCGTTTCCCGCTACAACTGGTGCTTCGCATCTACGACCTGATCTTCGAAGAGGGCCTAGAGACTACCATCCTCAAATTCGGCGTTGCGATCATGCAACGAAATGCAGAGGCGCTACTTGAAATGAAAGACATGAGTGTGCTCACCACTTTCTTGAAAGAGCGTTTGTTCGACGCCTACATCGACAAGCAGCCGTCCACCTCGTCGATCCTGGAGTCAGGCTTCTTCGGAAGCTCCGGTGCCTCCGACAAGGAGATCTACCGATCCGACATCATGGTGCAGGACGCCTGCGCCATTCCCCTCACGTCCGAGATGCTTGCCACGTACACCGCCGAATGGGAGGAAAAGACTCGAACTGAGAAAGAGCGTGAAGTAGAGCTGGAACACCTGCGGCACACCGTGAGCACGCAGGGCGCGCGCGTCCGACTTCTCGAGGAACGCGCCGAAGCATCAGACAAGGAGCACGTGCAATTGGCCTCCGAGTTGGTTCACGTCAAGGTCGAGAATGAGGAGCTGCGCGACGTCAAAGAGGCCTTGGAACTCCAGGTCAGCGAACTCAAGAACGTGGTCGACAAGCAGCCGGCCGAAGTCGAGGAGAAGCTTCGCCTAGAAATGGAACGGATCATGAAGCGGAACATTGAGGTGCAAAACGAGAACCGTGCGATGGAGGAGTCAATGTCCGACATGGAGAAGGAGTTGGTTGCCACGAAAATGAAGTGGGCAGAGGTAAGATATCTCCTTCCATATTCATCATGAGACGTTTAGACTGACGAACTCGAACAGATTTCCGAGAACCACGAGAACCTCCGCCAGAAATGGAGCGACCTCCGTCGTGCCCTCGACTGATCACACTGTTGTTTCTATTACGTCTCGACTCCGGATAGCAGTATCCGGTTCTGTATATTTGGAATGCGCAGAGGAGATAGTGAGGATCTGCGATCACGTCCTATCCTGCGCATTTGCACCGTGCTTATGGGCCGGGTCATTTGCTTTTTTTCGTGATTTCCCTCTCCGTGCCTGCTTTCCCCCGTTTTGAGCCAATATTATGATTTTGCACACAACCCCCCTTTTACGACCCTCCAAGCTCTCAGCATGCCATTTTTTGGAAGGCATTGGTGTTTTGCTACCTGTTGAATTATATTTGCTTTAGTGTGTATGTCTATCTCCGATCCTCGGGCAGGGCGTACTAGACGTATGCAATGTACATCATCAATGGACTTTGTTCTTATTATCTAGCTTCTGCATGTGCTAGCTCTCCACCTTAGCTCTATACTCTCTTTATACGAAATCAAACATGCACAAAAACCCAATATCTCTAGATTTTAAGATTTCTTTACAAAATATTCTCATAGAAAGTCGTCAACACATCCTCCTTAACAGGCCCAGCACAAGCCTTGAGAGCCTTATGCGCCTCACACTCGGTATCATAGTACTTCATATCATCCATCGAAGCAAACGTCGTCTTAACAGACAAGTTATACCCCTTATTGCGAGGATCGGGGATCGAAGCGCCAACAGCAGCAGCGACGATATAGGGCTTGCCGTCCTAAACAAGAAAGAAAAAACATCCGTTAATAACCGCGTTTCATTCCGAGAACTCCCTGTCCTTTTCCCTTCCGCTATCTTCCGAATGGCTAGGTAGTACATGCATTGTACTTAGCCGAACGACGCGGACTGCCCAGGAATAGGATTGTGGTTGTATAGAAGATGAACAATACTCACTTTTGTAGCGGTCTTCGCGAGGACCTTGTACTGCTCTAGTACGCGGTCGCGATCCGCCTCGTTGGGGATCTTGAAGAGGGTGATTCGCTCGATAGGGGCCATTGTTTTCAGTGTGTGGAGGGTTAGGAGTCCGGGAATTGGATATCGGGGTTATGGGGAGGACTTTATATGGATTTATATAGCGGGGTTAAGGTGGGGATGGGGATAATATGATAATTGTTCCTCATGCTTCCGTCGGGATTCGGAGGAGAGGCTGTTGATTTATGATTTGTTTTAATTAATCCGTGATTTTTCTTGAGTTGGTCAGTTTTGACCTTGAATAGATTCTATATCTGCTATATCTTCTATATTCTCTTTACATCTCGTCAATTGAGAGTGTTTTCTTTGTTTTGTGAGTTAGGGCGGAATTGGCGTTGCAGAGCGCACTATTTCCGCTCGGGTAAGTTGGGGTGCGGAATTGGGATATACATAGTCAAAGGATGATGATGGTTATTATAGGTATATTATATATTATATAGGCGCGTAGGATGGATATTGAAGTACCGAGGAACTTATTGGCTTCACTGATGATGCTTAGAAGATCAACTAAACTCCTTAGATTGGATGTCCCCCATACCAATTCAATCATTCCACGCTCTAAGATCCCCCAAAGCAACCACTAATGGTCATAGGTTCCCACGGAGAGCCTGCTCTCTTTCAAAGGCCTCGAACAAACTCTTGAAGTTTCCAGCCCCAAACCCATCAAACGAATTCCGCTGAATGACCTCTATAAACACCGTAGGCCTATCCCCGACATGCTTGGAGAAGATCTGAAGCAGGTATCCACGCTCGTCAAAATCAACCAAGATATTCAGCCGCTCGAGCACGTCTACATCCGCTCCAAGCGTCCAGGACACTTGTGTCAGGCGTTTCCGCAGATCCGCATAGTATGTAGCTGGTACGCCGAGGAACTGGACACCACGCACTTGGAGCCCCGTTACGGCAGCGACGATGTCGTGCGTGCGGAAGGCTATATGCTGTACTCCGGCCCCGTTGTAGTAGTCGACGAATCTGTGAGGGTTAGAAGGGTTGGTATGTGGGGGGAGTAGAGGACACGGGGGATAAGAAAGAAAGAACAAAAGAACAGGGGCGGGTTGCGTACTCTTCAATCTGTGATTTCTTTTTGCCGGCTGCGGGCTCATTCATAGGCATTTTGATAGTTTCATTTGGTGAAGCGATGACAATCGATCGCATCGCTGAGTACTCGCTGCACATATCTTTATCGTCGACTGTCCAGTAGCGATGGAAGTCGAGGCAGTCCTCATAACTAAAGCTCCTTTGTTAGAGCGACACTCCAACAAGGATGGCGTTCATTCTACTTACTATTGGACAATGCTGTCCACTCCTCCCCACGACTGATTCCCGACACAGTGATCAATCTCAAGAAGATTAATGGGTGGTAGAAGCTGTGTGATCGGATCTTCACTATCGAGCAATCGATATCCCGGCAAGAAGGGAGCGCTCGCCGAATACTGTTCACGATCCACCAAAGAATGTACAGTATCCCCGTACGTCCCAACAGTTGCAGAGACGATGCATCCATGTCCCTCGACAGCAACCGTCCGCGGCTCGGCAATGGCGCGAGCACCGTTACCTACAGCCCGCTTCCATACAGCTTGTATATCGCCCGCGATCCGGAATGCGACGTCCTTCACCCCGTCGCCATGTATGGTCAAGTGCTTATGGATCTCAGCCAGCGTCGTCCGCTCATAATTCGAAGCCTTGAGCAAGAAACCGTCTTCCGAGCTGTCCTTCGGTGGGCCACAAACTGGCCCCGTAAGAACGAAAGTAGCGCCGCTGTTGGCTACAACATAGCTCACAAGATAGGGCGAGCCGGTTTCCGGGCCGCGGTATGCGATGGGGCGGAACCCCATGCGAGTGATCCAATACGAGGCGGCTTGTTTGGGGTTGCCGACATACCAATGGATGTGATCGAAGCCGACATATTCGGGGCCCATCTTCGCGGGAACGATATCTTCATTTTTAGGGACGGTCATGATTGGTGCTGTTGATTGTGGCTGCGCTGGTATCGGTGTAGGTATGAACCGAGACGCATGTCATCCCTCCGCCAGCCCTTGGCGCTGGTATAAGTTGCGGTCAAGTTATTTTATGAGTGATTTTGAAGACAGCTGGGTCGGGGTTGAGGAGAAAAGAAAAATAGAATGCTGGTGAGGGGATCCCTGTCCAGACGTGTCACATTCCAATCCCGCATGTCCGGATCGATAGAGGTAGATGGCTATCTAAGATAAACATATGAGGCAACGCTGAAGTCATTCATTCACGCAGAGCCGGTAATTCTGCTGTCTGTGCGGGCTGGCCTTATGGTAAAACAGAGCTCCTTCTTTGGTGAACCTTGGGAGGTTCGAATTTCAGGCCTGTATACCCGCAGAAGCCGAATTGATGTTTTCGCACACCACGAGGTCAATATTGTGGAGAGAGGCCGCTGTTCTCCGTAGCAAAGCGCGAGGCCATGTTCATTTGGGCTGGCCATGCATGTCATAACCTTTCATCCAAGTCCTCCAAGTCCTGCGGCTCCAGTACATGGGTTGTACACAATAGATGCCATCTCCAGAAGATCCCACCTCGCTAGTTTGTCCCATTCCAATGCAAGAAAGTAAAACCTTCAACCCAACCCAATCAAACATTGGTCACGGGTTCCGGTCGACTCTTGAAGAAGATCTTATAGCGCACGATCTCCACAACCTCCAGTTCCTCGCCCTCCGACGCCTGACGTTTCCGTAGCACAGCGATTGGCCGCGGCAGCTTCTTAACTTCCCCAGTCATCCGCTGATACCGGCCGACATACATGTAAGCGCGCTTCATCCATTTTGTGTCATCTGGGTTGTGGACCGAGTAGTCTGGGAACATGAGTTTTCCGATCGGAGTTTCGAAGGTGGAGGCCGGATTATCCGTAGAAGTAGAGTAGTCTAAGTCATCTTCTTCGTTCCCTGAGGGGATATTGATTGTGCCCTGGAGCTCGAGAAGGGCTAGGCCCGAGGGTGTTTGAAGGAGTGCTGGAAGGGGATTCTTAGGAGTTGAGGCAGTTGTAGTCGCCTTTGCCGGACTCGAGCAGTGTGGTTGTAGCTTTATGGAGGGCATGATGTGGTATATTCAATTGGAGTTGAAGGAGGAAAACGCGAACGCGGCACGCGTTGAGTATTTCCCCACATTTTCTTATCGCGAGAAATGGACATGCAATTAATTATTGGAATTACAAGTATATAGTATTTTATTTTAGTTTATGATTTGTAGAATTGGTGGGATGAAGAATATGTACATGGCTTTGTATGCATGGATTCTCAATAGTCCACTGTGTTTGTTCTGTTTCAGGCAAAGCATACCTGGGTAGTCAAGACTTGGTCTAAAGCTGGTGTCCAGAATCAAGCCAAGCGTTAAAACGTTGTAAAGGTAACAGTTGATGTAGATTTGATACATCGCTTGGGCTTGAGGGTGGCTGGTGAACATGAGCTTTGGCGTAATAGAAGCATTCTTCCAAGGCCATGGCACAGTCGGACTTGTAGTAAGAATGTAATAGATGGCCTTTCCAAGAGAACAATTTTCGTGCCGTTGCAAGGAGCAGAGAATAGGTAGCTTGGTTGACGGCTGAAGCATAGCTCTGGAGGCAGGAAGTGGTGACGACACAGCACGAGTTCAAGATTAGAAAGTAGAGCTCGATACTTCGATGCCTGGGCGAACTACCAGACAACGCTCGAAAGCAAGATTCCGACATTGAAGCGCCCGTGATATTTTGCCTTCTTTCTGCATATCAATATGTCAGCCAAAGCCTTTTAATTGCCAGAATCAACATTGAAACCACATACCAATAGTTCAGGGGTATTTGCTCAATTGCAAAGAATAAATGGGCACAATGTAGAATGCACAATGCACAATGCACAATGAGCCAGAAGCATAACTTTCAAGAAGTCCTATTCTTATAGCAAACATCTTCGAGATTCTGCAGGCCCTTGATCGCCTCACCAGCCACATCTTCAGCAGTCCCCGCTGGACCCTGTAATGTGCCGTAACGGAGGTCGCTCATATCACCAACAGTCGTACTGAGTTGAGCCAAAATCTCCGCAGCCTCTTGATCGATACCGGCAATTTCATGCTCGATATTAGCGCTGGCCGTCTCCATTTCAGCCAGCAGACTAGCCACCGAGTGATAATCTCCCGGCGAAGCAGTAGGTGGCTGGCCGAACAGATGAATATCCATGTCCATCTCGCGCTGCTCTTCAGAACTTGAGGCTTCGACTCCAGTGGCTAGGATGGCTTTTCGGAGCTCTGCTCTCTGCCTTTCACCTTGCTTGATCTCGTTGTCGATGTTTTCATTAACTCGGTCCATGTCCTGTTCTCGGACCTGTTGCAGCTCCCGATACAAAGTCCTGATGTGTGGATGGGCTCTCAGGCGCTTTGGGAAGAGCTCTGTGAACTTTTGCAGTGACATGACTGTTGGTAGTGGGGCTGGTGAGAGCAGGAAATTGCTGAGGATGGACTCCTCGGAGGGAGGCATGATGAGTGTGGTAGTGTGTAGTACACACAGTACACACAAATATGAGAGTATAAGTAGTTTTACTCTTCCCCCTTGACGAGTGTAGGAGTTGTAGTTCTGTGCCTCCCGTTTGACGCGAACCGAAGTTGACAAAGATTCACGTGAACAAAAAAGGAATATGAAAGAGAATGAATAGGGTGAATGGAGTCAATAGTTCCTATTGTTATTATTGTAAATCAATAGAAAATGTATGAATAGTTGTCGTAAAAAAGGTGATAAGCTGCCCGCGCCTAATTCTTCCAAGGGGCCACTCATCTTCGCTTGTTTTCCTTCTTCTTCCACTCGACTTCATCTACTTCATCTACATCACCAACTACGCCAACCCATTCTCTCTAAAGTCTTGATTATTTCTAACTGTTCCTGAGCTGGTCTCTCGTCTGATCTAATCTTGTTCCTTCTTGCACCTTCTTCCACTTTGCTGAATCAAAATTTGCCCTCAAAAGCATCCTGTACTGCCATTTGTGCATCTTCCTCTCTGACTGTCTTTGCTCAAGTCTGCAAGATCTACTTGCAGTGTTACACTCCGTTGGAGTCCCTGAAGACTTCCAACGTTCTTCTGATCGTGGCTGTTGCCGCTTGTATCACACCCTTTTCCCGCAAGACAGGAAACATCCTGACATCTCTACACCTTCAAGCTTGAAGGTCTACTATCTGTCATATCTACTTCGACACACACAGCTTTCATCTTTCTCCGACAAAAATGGCTCCTATTTCCATGTATAGCAAGGACGAGAAGGTCCTCTGCTTCCACCATGAGATCCTTTACGATGCCAAGATCCTGGATGTTCGCCACAAGGACTCCAGCGACAAGAAGAGCCCCTTTGAATACCAAGTCCACTACAAGGGCTGGAAGAATACGTAAGTCTGACTTGTTGCATTTCTTCCCCTGTTCCTTTGCATCCTGGCTGTCGTGTTGAGATTGTTCCCCCTCCAACACTTGGAAATTTTGACCGGGCCACTACGGAAGATTTGACCTCGATCTATGCACTCTGCTATACCAAAAATGCCTCCTGCTTTTTACTGCACCTGTTTTAAAAAACAAACATGTCCAAGATCATTTTTATGGAACAATTTACTAACATTGGGATAGTTGGGATGACTGGGTCCTGGAAGACCGTCTTCGCAAGCACACCGAAGACAACCGCGAATTGGCCAACAATCTGCGTCGCGAAGCTGAAGCTTCATTCCGTCTGAAGAACACCAAGGTCACTGCTAAGAAGCGTGCCGGTTCCGACCGTGACTCTGTGCGGGACAGCGAGGAGGGCGGCTCCGTTCCCGGCCGTGGCACCAAGCGAGCCCGTGATAGTGAAATTGAAAAGGTATGCAATTACCACATCTACTAAATTTGGTGCTATGGAAAAAACAAAAAACAAAATGAACTAGTATCATTCATGACCCCATACTAACAATATTCAATAGGAGGAGAGCTTCAACATCCGCCCCTCTGTCCGCATTATCATGCCAGACAACTTGAAGTCCCTACTTGTCGATGACTGGGAGCAGGTAACCAAGAACCAGTGCGTGATCTCTCTGCCGGCGAAGTACCCAGTCCGCCAGATCCTGCAAGACTGGCACGAGGAAGAGCTTCCAAAGCGGTCGGGCTCGTCGGCAGATGAGGACGTGTTGGAGGAAGTGGTTGCCGGGATCCAGGAGTACTTCGACAAGTGTCTGGACAAGATCCTTCTCTACCGCCACGAGCGCCCCCAGTACCGCGGGCTGCGCAAGAAGTTCGAGGCTGCCACCGGGGACCTGGCCGATAAGGGCCCCATCGATGTCTACGGAGCGGAGCACCTGATCCGCTTGTTCAGTATGTATCCCGTTCCGGTTCACCTTACTTCCGGCTCAACTGTGAGGGTTGAGAATCATGCTAATGGTTGTGTTTGTGTAGGCACCATGCCTGAGTTGATTGCTCAGACCAACATGGATATGCAGGCCACAAACCGCCTGCGAGAGGAGATCTCGAAGCTTTCCATGTGGCTGAGCAAGAACTCCGAGAAGTACTTCGCTACCAGCTACCTGCCGGCGGAGAGCACTCACTGAGTGCGGAGTGAGCTTTTATTTGGGAGGGAGGGGAAGGGGGGTTTCTGTCTTTTTTGTTGCCTGCGTTGGGGTGTGGCCACCCTTCCAGCAGCAAGTTGTTCTTTTTTTTTACCAATTATGATTCGAGAAGCGCGGCCCGCGCGCCTGGAATGCAAAATACTTTGCTTTTTAACTTAATCTCAAAGAAGACGTAGAATATTCCATTTTTCTCATGGGATTCTGAAGTCACAATATGTACCGGTAGTTGAGAGATTGAGCTCTGACATCTCTATGATATTACTTGGTAGTTATCAGATACAAGCAAATAATGACTTAAACACTAAGGAAGAAAATGTGAATTCTCAACTGAATATCTTAATAGAAAACTCAGTGATACCACCACTACTACCTAGTGATCTACCTCTCCACAGCATTACCAAACATTCTGAATCCAGATCAAGATCCAAGAACCATGAAAGTTAGAAAATGAAAAGAAAGATCGCCATAACATGACACCTAAGCAACCAGTTGCCTAGCATCATCAACAGCACACCGCGCCGCACGCTTCAACTCACTCTTCCACTCCGCCTCACGCCACTTAGCCCAAGCACTCAGACCCTCAGGCGGCTGAATACTCAGCGTATCATAGCCCTGCTTAATGATACGGTGGACCTCACGCGGGGAGAGATTCTTCTTCCTAATCGACGGCAACGCCACCGGCGCAGGCTCATCAGGTTTAGGACTAGCAGCAGCAGTAACAGCCGCGGCATCCGCGCCCTCCGAATGGAAGAGGAGGGCGTAGAAGTGAGTAGACACAGATTGGAGGGTGTCGATGGCTGCTGAATGCAGCTCGTTTTGGGAGATTGCATCGGGTGTTTTGGAGGCTGGGACGCCTGCTCCTGCGTTATTGGAGCGGGACAAGGCGTATGCATCGCGGAATTTGGAGATGATGGGGCCTGTTTCGACGAGCTTGTAGAAGAGGTCGTCGTAGGAGGCTGGGTCTGGGAGGAAGGTGTCGCCGCCCGAGACGCAGAACGCGATTAGGTCTGCGAGGGAGGTCGTGAGTGTTTGGATCTTGGGGTTGCTGGTCAGATCGGAGGCGTAGGTTGTTAGGAAGCGCATGAGGGAGAGAAGAGTCCGCCAGAGCTCGGACCAGTGGTAGGCGAGGCGGATCTTGTTCTTTGAGAGGTAGGTTAGGAGGCGGAGGGTGATTGCGATTATGTGACTGGGAGGATTGTTAGTTATGTCATGGTTAATGAATACAGTGAGCGGAGGATTGTTTCATACCTGTAGATGTTGACGTCGAGGCGCCGGCGAAGGTTATGCGTAATAGTATCGATGGCGATATCAAAGATGACGGTTGCGAGGACCCGGTCTCCGCTGACTATGGGGAGATAGGGCTGTTTCTGTCGACAGATGCGGACCTTTCGCTTGACATCTTCGCTGCAAATTTGCTTGCAGATGGTCGGGTCTTCGACTAGGATGCGAAGTGTGAACATGTTTAGTTCGGCATAGTGCGCGACCCGCGGGGATCGATATGCATGTTGGAGAAGATAGGAGGACAATGAAAGGAAGCTCGAGAAAGGAGATTCTTCCTCGCTGCTTTCTGGTTCCAGATGAACCAAATGATAACCAAAGAGCTTATTGGCGTTTGTGAAGTCGTATGTGGCCATTAGAATTGCGGCTTCTTGTGCCGGACTGCCAGAATTGTAAGTTTTGAATCAATCGATTCTCCACGCAAAGCACTTACAGATCAGCAAACATGGCCTTCGCTTCTTCCGCCGAAGGAGGGTTCGTTTTGTCCCTGGCGCCAGGAGCGATGGCTCGTAGTCCAAAGAAAATCAATGTGTTGGTCAAGCTCCAGCCCTCTGGAATGTCATCCTGGACAGCAATGTAGCCATTTCGCAGGCGATTACAGGCCAGCCCGACACCCTTGGCAACTTTTTCAATATTTGACTCGTTCACAAAATCATCAAGTCGAAGCTGGTAGGGATTTTGGAATTCAAACTTGTTGTAGTTTGCCAACAGCCCCAGAAGGAGGAATGGATCGAATACTTGCAGCGGGGTATCAGAATCAGAAACATACTATTCGTAACTGTCAGTTATTTGCATACATAGAAGCAGTATAATTAAATCAAACCTTCATAAGCGATGGGAAAAGATCCCTGTGTGTAAAATAGGAGACCAGGCTGGTTTTGTATGCTCCGCTGGTCATGGCAATGGCAGTCTTGATGGCCTTGAGCCGCACATCGACTGGAAAAATTAGGATCAACTGCAACAATATCGGTTAAGAGCAGAACAGGCAAAGACTTACTACTACTGCCATTGCGAATGATTCTGTCCAAGACGGCCACGAAGTCGGAAATGACATGGTCCACTTCGTCTAGTCCTGCAAGAACAGTGATGACATCCGAACTTGGATTTGTGTATTTCTTGCTCAGAATGCTCGTCAAGAAAACAGTCAATGTCTGTGAAACAAGGTTAGAGAATAAGTCCTGGATATTATATATATTGATCACCGAGTTCTTACATCTAGTGCATAAGAATCCGCCGGCGCGACCCCAGCTGCTGCCTCGCGAATGGCACGAACAAAGAAACGCTGGGTTTGGATCTAGTAATTGCATTAGCTGTCTGTGTTTAATTTCTGTGACACTTTCTGTAATGACTTACCTGTAGACCAATTGTATCATCTGGGCTCAAATGGTCTAGGATAGCATGCAGTTGGTTCCGGTCTGGAGGTAGCAAAAAGAGTTCTCTCCAAAAGCCCTCCGAGGGGTCTGCATCATCTGGCGCCTATCACGAGTATGTTAGTAAATATTAGACAAAGCCATCCATGGATGTTTATGTCCCTACTTTGAAGAGATTCTCATAGAGCTGGACAATCTTAGGTTTGAAGGACTCGGGTCTACTCTGTTGGGTAAGGGGTGAGGCGTCCATGGTATTAGACAAGAAGATCTGCAACGGTTAGATCGCCAGCATTGGACCTCGGGAACCAAAGGAGTAAGGTTAATTCAAAGTCGAGTTGATTCAATTGCTTCGAAGTTCATGAAAAAGGGACACCAGCCACTTTGTCAGCCGATCCAGCCACATGTCCTCTACACTTGGCCATGTGTTTACAATCTGGGATAAAAAGAAAAAAAAGGAACAATTTTTAGTATATTTTATATTAAACCGGTAGATCTATATTACCCATAAATCTACATTTTTATACTATTCCCCGCCACTTGACTGCATTAGGTGTGGCATCCTCATGAGGGGTGAGCCAGGTCTCTCCGAGGAACGGAACTCTCCGTCAGTATATGATGACTCAGCTTCCGAAAAACGCGTTGGACGGCCACATTGGAAATCAATGCTGAGTTGTGACTTGGTCATTCTACCAAGGTAGTTAGATTTAATTATATAGGGGCAAAGTGGAATCGGCTCAAGTAAGGCCTTTGATTAGTCTATAATTACCGAAATAACCTGGGACCTTGGGGAATGGCGCCACTGCTATAATTGCTGGTGTGTAGAAATTCATCAACGCTGATTGGCCGAATCTGCGTCATGCAACTGCCTTACGTAACTAACTCGGGACCACGGGGGAATCCTCAAAACAGTCATTCTTCTTTCTCAACTTTGGTAATCAATCCTCCCTCCTTCAACCATCTTTCTTACACAAGATCCTATGACCCAATAGCAATTTTTTTAGTCGAGGTTCACTCCCATTTTACATTGATTGCTCCTCGACCATGAGCTTCTCTATCGCCATGCAACGTCCTGTGACATCATCCGCCACACTCCTCCGATGGGCAAAGCCCTCGGTAGGTGTCTACCGCACTTTCTCATCATATGGAAACGCTCACCTATCCTCCAAGCGGGACATGCAAACCGCAACTGCCTACCGTCCTCACTCACTCCCATCCTCCTTCCCGCCTCCTCGAAGCAGCGGCGGCGCCGATACTTCCATCTCAGCTGAATTCCCTCCTCCCGACATGAAATCATACCAAAACGCATCACAAAGCACATTATCCAATGTGAGCCTACGGGAAGGCGAAGCGCAGAAATCGAAACCGACTTCCACTTCTCCGGCCGCCTCCAAGACTTCCCCGAAGCCCCGTCGGCCGCTTCGGGCAAGAAAGGCAGCCATGAAATTGTCGCCGGTGGCCACCGAGCAGCTTCGGAAATTGATGGCGCAGCCAGAACCCAAGTTCATTCGAGTGGGTGTGAAGAACCGTGGCTGCTCTGGCCTCGCCTATCACCTGGAGTACGTGGAGAAGCCGGGGAAATTCGATGAGATAGTCGAACAGGACGGTGTGAAGGTCTTGATCGACAGCAAGGCTCTGTTCAGTATTATAGGCAGTGAAATGGACTGGCAAGAGGATAAGCTGAGCAGACGATTTGTTTTCCGCAACCCCAACATCAGTATGTGGCCCCCTGCAGAAATTGCACCATTTTCTCAAGATTCGGTTTACTGACTCATGATTACAGAGGAAGAATGTGGCTGCGGCGAATCTTTCATGGTTTAAGCATGTTTAAGCACACAGCTTGAGCATTCCTTTTGATATGTTTCTTATACGGGACCTCTCGGCGTCTTTCTTCTCGGTGCATCGGACGGCGTTTTCAAAGGGGGTTTTGGGATTCCACGACTACCCTTTTGTTTCAGTACATACGCTTGATATCCAGTTGATACCTTTATCTACTTCCCTTCTTCTTTCTGCATTTTCTTTTTACTGCGCCTCGTGGTGGCTGTGGGCTCCTGTGGGCTCACAAGTTGGCGGGCCATGTCAAGGGACAGGCTAGAGGCTCAGCCAATGAACCTTGGTTTCTTTCTTTTTCGTCTGCGGAGACATTCTTTTGTACCCTTGCAAAATCAACCATGTGATATCTTTTGTGTATAGATTAGTCCGAAGGACATTGATGATGATATGTGACATACCTAAAAATAAAAATCACAAAAGTTACCTTAAACCTGCTTCCTCGATACACTATGCTTTTCCTATTAATCTTCCAGGATTGCAGAAACGCGATAGCACATGTATACAGTTGTCTAGAATGTGTCACCTGACGGATATGGCCCGAGGTCCCGGAATGGGGTAAGCACCGCATCTCCAACTTGAAACACACCAGTCATTGCTTGTATAGAGCGGTCTCAGTCCATTCCACGTAAAAGCACAATATTACCTCTTACCTAAAACATGGCCTCGCCCTTCCTTTCTCCATACGGAGTAGGCGAGCCAGACACCGACCCGCTCCTCATTACCGTCCGCTTCTCCGCCTCAATCCCCGACCTCCAACTAGACGTCCCAGAGCCCGAGACCACAACAGGCGCAGGCCTAAAACAACTAATCCGAGCCGAACTCCCCAAACCCCTATCATCCCACCGACTACGCCTCATCTACGCCGGCCGCGGCCTCGAAGACACGACCGCATTAACAGTCTCCCTAAAGCTCCCGCCATCACCAAGCCGGAGCCCTCGCCCCGCAGCAGACCAACCCGAGACACCAGACGACCATGGCAAAGGCAAGCAGGCGGTGCGGGATATCCGCTCGCGCCTCTACATCCATTGCTCGATCGGCGACATCGCACTCTCGGAATCAGACCTAGCCAGCGAAGCAAGCGTGTCATCAACAGTCCTTCTAGAACAGAAGAAGCAGCAAACCAAGAAATCTCCAGCGAAAGATGTTTCGCCTCTACTCTCCACATCTGCGCAACCTAGCCGCCAATACCAATCACAGTCCCAGTCGACTACTACCACACCCGCACCCCGCGGCTTCGACCGCCTCCTCTCGGCGGGCTTCACGGCGGCTGAGGTCACTGCCCTACGCTCCCAATTCCTGGCTATGCAGTCTGTTTCCCGGACGCCGGATACTATGCCTACTGGTGACCAGCTGCGGGATCTTGAGGACCGCTGGATGGATGAGGGGTCGACGGCGGCGCAGGTGCAGGGTGGTCTTGGTGGGGAGGGTGGGGTTGGGGAGGATGAGGGCGGGGTTGGAGCTGGATCGCGTGGGGCGATGGATGATATGCTATGGGGGGCTGTTATGGGGTTCTTTTGGCCTGTTGGCTGTGCGATGTGGTTGCGCAGAGAGGAGGGGGTTTGGAGTTGGAGAAAGGGGGTTGCTGTTTGTGTGGGTGTTATTGTTAATGCTGTTTTTGGGGCGATGAGGATTATGAACTAAGGGTGTTGAGATATGTATGTTTCTTTCTTTTGTTATTTGGCGTTATATGAGATACCCCCCAATTGAAGCTATTTTGTACTTGATAATAAAGACTGGGGACTTGTTTGGGCTGTTAACCGTCGTATTAGAGACCGGGGTTGCTTGGAGCAGAGACTTGGGTCTAGCTGTATCAAGACTTGCCGGATGCTATCATACATAGTGGCAAAGATGCGAGAGACAGAGAGAGAGAGACAGGCAATAGCCTTGCTAGTGTAGACGTAAGAGCAGAAAATAAAAGGACATGAAAGATAAGGCAGAGTATACAAACGCCAGCGTAAGACCCAAGCGCTAATGGAACTTGCTGTAAATAACAGCGAAAATCAAAAGAACCAGAACCGTAATGATAGCAATAGTGATCATCCGATTGGTAGCCATCCTAAACAACACATGAGAGGTCAGCAACCACGTCCGTACCAAGTTCAGAACAAGACAAAGGGGAGTCAGTACCTACGGGCCATGCCCCTCAAAGTCTTGATACTAGTATCGACATAACCCTCACTCTGCTGCAAGTTATTCCGAGCATTCGTGATCTGCTCCCTCTGCTCATACAGAGTGCCGAGGGTGCCGCGAGCAACATCCTCCGTCTCCAGCGCCATACGCTGACTCTGCTGCAACCGCGCGGAGCTGCGCTCTAGTCGGTCCGTACCGGAAAGCAACTGCTGTCTTTGTTCGAGGTGCTCATCCTGTGGCTCGTCGGTGTACCGGTCGCCGAAGAGTGCTTGTCGGTCATCCGAGAGGGACTTGAGCTTGCGCTTGACTTCGTCGATGTCGGTTGAGTAGTTGCGGAAGCGAATGTTGACTTTTGACCGTGCTGCTGAGGGGATGTTTTGCTTCTCCATGCGCATTTGGTCGAGCTAGATAAGGAGTGATTGGGTAAGTTTTGGTTGTCCTTGCGGTTGTTCGTTGTTCTCTTGTGGCGCATGAAAACAGATTGAGGGGGCTCAATAGACTCACCAGTTCTGTTGCTTCTTCGAGGACTTGTGTTGCGATGCCGATTGCTGATTTCCGTTGCTCGCCGCTTGCCTCGGCGATCTGGTCCAACTTCTGGTTCAGATCGGCTTGCACCAGCTTCAACTCGTTCTCGTAGCTCGCGAACATCTCCGAGCCGGCGTCTGTGTCCAGTGGGTTTGACATGGTGATTGTATAATGTATGTTTTAGCTTGGGTGGAAGTGAAGATCTGCTGTCTGCAATGGTGGTTGATGTGTTGATGTAGGCTCCACCTTTATCTGGGGCGGGTGACGCTGTTCAATGCTGAGTGGCGGTTCGGTCGGATCTTGTTAGGGTGGCTTCACTTTGCAAACTAGGTGGACTGGCCTTGTTGGAGTATTAGGGAACACAAAGAGAAAATAGTTTAAAATAACCAAAGGTGCTGATAGGATTAACAAACGCTGGAACAGGAACGGGTGACGGTGAGACACGTGATTCATCCCGGGGTTGCATTTGCGACATCCGATGACCTCTACATCTACTCCGTACACTATCTTGAATCTACCATTTATCTTCTAGAAGTTGCAATACGTTAGAAATAGAATTTGATACATAGCATTAGCGTAACACCAGGCCCACACAAAACAATTCGCCTTTTCAATAAACATCCAAGATACCCCTTTGGTATACAATATCATGGAACTTTCTCAAGCCTCATAGTCATTTATGACAGGAAATTCTTGCTGTCTTGATCAGCAATGATTGCGCTGCGCTTGGCATCCAGGAAGAGGTCCTCGCATTCAGCAATATCGGCCTCCTCGATTGCGCCGGGGCGGCCGTTGACGCGCGAAAGAATGCTTGCGGGGGCCAACAGCTGCAGGGCATACCGCAAGCTGACCTTGCTGCCATGGTCAGAGACCTTGTTCAAAGCAGGTTCTGTGATATTGAGGCCTTCAACCTTGGCGCGCAGCCGGATGATAGTCTTGATCTCCTCGGGGGCGTAGGGGGTGGTGGGGATGATAAGAAGGCGGGCAAGCAGATCAGGGGGAATACCGTGTGCGGCACTGATTTCGTGGGTACCACGGATAACGGTGTGACCGCGGTTGGAGGCGAGGATGACGATCGGGGAGATGCTCGATTCGAGGGCACGGTTCAGATATGTGAAGCACTCAATGTCGAGCATATGTACCTAGAGAAGAAATGGGGTTAGAGACGTGATCCAATAATTCACAGGATAAAGTTATCCACGTACCTCATCGATGAAGAGAACACCGGGAACCAACTCCGCGACACCCTGATCAATGTACCGGTTGACAACCTTGTTGATTTCCTGGCGCAATTTGTCCGTGATTTCCGTCTTCTTGGGCTTCATCAGCTGGCCCATCATGCTCATCACGTCTTGTCCGCCCTGGGGCCGGGCGTTGGCCATATCCAGGTCGTGAAGGGTCACATCCTGAACAATCTCCTTCTTCTTGTGAACCTCACCCTTGGGGACAGGCACATACTCCTCAGCCTCGAGATCGAATTCGGTCGCATAGGCATCGGATCGTCCGACTCGCTTGCATGAGCCAGTGTTGGCTTCAATGTAGATGACGTCTCCGACTGTGACACGCTCCTTCTGGATGGCTTCGTAGATGCTGGGGTCCAGGCGCAGCTTCTTGGAGCCCTTAGCGGACTTCAATCCGATGATCAAATGGCTAATTGTGCGCCCGTATCCGCCCAGTGGGTTCTCGGCCTCCTCGGGGGTAAGCTCAGTCACCTCTCCCTCATAAACTTCCTTTGTTTCGCGAACACGGAGGCCTGTCATACGTTAGCCTGGATATCCACGCTTGTTGTGCTTCCCCTAATGTCGCCTTGCATACCAATAGCTCTCCGGAAGTTCTCCATCAATGCCTCAGTCTTCTTGACCTCTGCGGAATAGATTTCGCTGCCAACAATCGGGCAGAAAGGAACCTTGGTTCCCAGCTCCTGTGATACAGCAAGAGCCAGAGCAGTCTTTCCGGTACCAGGGCCACCAGCAAGCAGGACAGCTCGTCCAGCCATCTTCTTTGACTTAATCAAATCCACCACAACACCGCATGCCTGCCCAATGGTTTAATCGTTAGTTATCGTTACTGCGAGCCAGATACCCTGGTGGATTCAGTGTTGCTATCCACTCACCTCACGGGCAGCTCCCTGTCCCACAAATCCATCTGCACTGCTCTCCGGAGTTCCATCAGAGCGCAAGCCTAGACCCCGAATGTGTGTATGCGCTGCGGTCCTGTTCTCGCGCGAGTTACCCTTCACTTCACTGATCTGGACCATGTTTGGGAGAGGTGTGGTCGAGTAGAGCCACAAGTATTAACGGAAGATGTGTCAATGGGTTGAAAAGAAAGAAGTAAAAATAAATCCAAGCTTCAAAGGAATAGCCTAGATAGAAAAGAAAGGTAACGCGATGGTTCTCTGTGAGATATGCTTCTGGCCGAAATTCGCGAGCAAGGGATCGTCGAATGAGAACGCCGCCCCCAGGGCGGTGAGCTGCCCCAAATTCTTCCCTGTTGGTCCTCTCCTCCGCCTGTTGTCTATAACGACTTTCCGGCTCTTTGCATTCTCGACATTCTGCGAGAGTCCGATACCTGTCGAATACAATGGCAGGTCTACACACAAGATCTGCAATGGCAGCCCCCTTCTCTTTGGCCTCGGCCTTCCGCAGTCTTTCCATCGCCACACCGAAGCGAGCCTTCTCAACAACACCGGCAACGCAATCAGTTCCGAAACTACCGGAAACCGCCCCAGTTTACCCCTACGGACCATCCCAATGGTACAAGCAGGCTGACTCCGGTCTCTACGGCGGCGCTTCGATCCGATTCGGTAACAAGATCTCCAAGGGACGCAACGCAGGCAAGACACGACGAAGCTGGAAGCCCAACGTGCGCCGAAAGAAGATTGAGAGCGAGGCTCTGGGCGAGTCGGTGTTTATCAAGGTCACTCGTCGCGCATTGCGATCAATCTACAAGGCCAAGGGTCTAGACAACTACTTGCTGTCTGATCGGCCAACACGTCTCAAGGAGCTCGGTCCTTTCGGATGGAATCTTCGACACCAGATTATGCAGACCCCGACAATCAAGGAGAAATTCGCAAAGCAACGCAAGGCCTTTGGCGTTCCTGAGCCCCCGTCATTGGGCAAATGGATGCGGGACCACAGACTGGAAATCAGGAACAAAATCGAAAACCTGGACATTGACGCAATGACCAAGCCTCGCGCATCTCCGCGAAGCACCCAGTCGTATGCTCGTTAGAGCAGCTTGTACGACCTTACGTGCCGAGCGGAATGAACAGGCGCTTGTATCACTATCCTGAAGAGCGATGGACGGTTTTTTGGGCACCACGGATTTTGTGCCATCTTTGTACGCTATCTCGTTTCTCATGGCGGAAATGATGGCCACAGCTTTTTAATTTGGGTGCGGTCTCTTTTTCAATTTGCATATTGGGTCTTCTGTATTATACTCCAATCTTACTTCGTGTTCACTTCAATGTTGTCAAGACATTTCATCTAACTATACTTTTACGCCAAATCGATAACAAGTTTGTATAAAAGGAATGCCGCACTCTACCGACATCAAAATTCCGCTGAACCAAAGAGGAGTGGATACATGAGTGCCTCGTCGTCAACCTCATAAGCACTGCTAATCCCGTTCTCAAGTGGAGAAAAAGCCTGGGCACCCATGCCAACCATCGATCCAGGATGAGTTGGCTCATGGAAAAACGGACACTCCTCGGAGCACATGTGACCACCTAAACTTCCAAGCATAGTTTGGTCATGCGATGCCGGCAGTGGGCGGTGGAATTCCTCATCTAGACTCCGAGGGAAATCCTCCGTAGTCATCTCGCGTATCATGCGCAAGACACCCCGATGCATGATGATCGACGTAAGCAAAGGCATCTGGGATTGGATGTAGGAAGCAGACTCCGCCGAAATGCGCCTAGGTGGCGGGTCTTCCTCTGCCGTTCCGTATATTGGAACTTCTTTGGCTAGAACATCGAAGACATCGCGCAAAGGTTCGGCCTGAACCCATCTCTCAGCGAGAATGGCCAGCGCAGTTGAGCAGGCGCGTAATGCGTCTGGGACTTCTCGTGATCGGTATGCGATGGTTTGATGTTGAGGTGGAGTCGCCCAGAAGCAGTATAGAAGGGTGATACCCACGGCGACTTGGCTCAAGAGCTAATTACCAGACTGGGTCAGTTGATGAGAAAGAATACAGGTTTTCGAGTACATACCCCAGGCCATAGTTGTGCTGTCTGTCGGTCTTTTTGGAAAGTCCTAAATGTCATAGCAATCTGAACACAGGCTGGGACTGATCGGTCCCCAAAGCCATTACAGACGTTTGCTTTGGTTGGCTGGTGTAACAGGAGGATCGTGTAATTGTAAGCCATGCCAACCCATCGATCGCTCGTGTAGCTTTTGGAGGCAACATCGCTCAATAGCCGTAATTGAGACCTCCAGGAGTCCAGTTCACCCAACATGTGTTCTCGCCATGTTGTTGAGGTATCGATTTCTTTGAAATCAGACCGCATCATGGTGCTGATGATCCGGGATTGTATACGTCTGCATCGGAATAGGTGAAGGGCTGGTGAGACATGTGTTTTTTGCGATGGTGTTTCTATTCGAATGCGACTATCCTCTGATCCTTCGTGGTGAAGGTCTGCATCTCCGACGTTTGAAAAGAGCTACCCTTGTCAGTATCTTGAATGTCCTCTCCAGATACAGATCCTAAGGTGGGGTTATTGAGAAATGACCTACCTCCACGCTAATATGTTCATCAATGATATTGTTTGGAATGTGATAAATCCAACTTATAAATCGATCCAAAGCATAAGCAGACCAAAACACTCGACGGCGGGTTTGGACCTCCAAGGAAAACGCAGGATTCGGTACCTGCGGCTCGCTCTCAGCTAAGTGAAGTTGGGCCATGACACAGTATCTCATCATTGCAGAGACAATGGTGACAATCATCTGTGATGATGGAGAATGAAGTGCATGCAGAGTCAGAAGGAGATATGCCTGGGCATGTAAAACAGGATCAGGTTGCGCGAAAACGTGGGCAAGATATTGCATGGCAGTGTTGTACAAAGACTTAGTTGTTAGCCTTTCCTTTGGTCGTAGATATAGTATTTGATACGCACTTACTTGAGAAGTAGCAATGTCATCGACCGAGACTCGAGGTGTTAAAAGTAGGGCAACAGCATGCACCTAGCGTATCGAAGATTAATATAAATTCGGAATAACGAGTATTTGATGCATACCATGGTTACAAAGTAGTCCTTCCATAGAGACTGCTGATGTCTCGCCCTATCCATCTGCGAATGAGCCTTCCACGATTCATACCAACCAAGAAAGGTAGCGAGATGAAGGAAGGGATATCGTGGGTTGACTCGTTCCAAATATATTTGAACCAAGCCGTCAGATGCCTCATTTGAAAGCCGCGGGACACGATCTGCTTGTAATACCTGGTCCGTGGATTGAGAAAACTTGTGTGCATTTGGACTTTCAGACTGTGTTCGGGGGAATCCATAGGAATCGGTGGTTGTGAGAGTAGCTAGTATGCCAATCAACAGGCTGGAATGTCCACATTGGCCATGAGGATCTGGAAACCCCTCCGCCGCATGGGGGTATGGCAAGGCCAGTGATGGGCACGGGGCCAAAAATCGCAGAGGGTTAGAATCTGATGAGGCGCCGTCCTGGGGCATACTACGAGAGCATGGTGGCCTTGATGCAAAAGAAGCCAGAGAAACACGGTCTATCTCACTGCCTCTTTGATGCGGAAATTCCTGCGTACGTGTTCGCCGGCTGGCAGAGAGACTTGCTGGCCTCTCATCTGGAATTTGAGACTCGAGGTCTATAATTCTTTCTTCGAGTGCTCGGGTGTATCTATAAAAGCAGTTAGCAAGGTACTTGTGGCATGGTTGACTTGACCTACTCAGTACTAACACGAGCCTTTCGGCTGACTGGCTCACTTAAGATGCATTCTATACGCCGTCAGACGGGATAGTCTTGTTGCTTTTGTCATTATATATTTACCCTTATTCGCTGCTGTGCAATTATCACACGGTCTGGTTCCAGTGCACTGGCGTTGGTTAATTTTTCTGCGATTCAAGGCTGTAATCGAGTAAACTCACCTTTTGCTTCCGTGATCGACACCGTTGACAAGCTAGTGCTTTCTGCCTCTTTCTAGATGAGGCCACTTTGTTTCTTTCCATTCGGACTCGGCATTTGGTGACTCACTGAGTGTATCGGACTGAAATGTCCGATGCCAATTCCGTTTTGGCTCCATCTATCCACGTGACTAAAGATTTAATAGAAGGACGAAGACTGAAAGGCTTCGTTATTTTATCTTTGGCTTCATTTGAGTGTGTTTATAGAGAATATCTAACCAATTAGATTCAAGGCTAAGTTCAAACCATTGGTGAAATTGCCATGCAAGCTCATCGGCATGCCAAATTCCGTCGGACATTACAGCCTCCGAAAAGAGTCCGAATGGAATAGTTTGAATGCTCAGAGGGGTGACAACTTATTTTGACTCCTTTCAACCTTCGCTTTCGAAATATTTTACTAGTGTAAAGAAGACTACACTATAATGCCTCAGAAAATCACCGTTGCTGTGGCGCAAGCCCGCACTCTATCTACACTTGAGTTGACTCTCGCCGCTCTCAAGAAAACCACCCAGCATGCAGCTTCAAAGGGTGTCCATCTCTTGCTCTTCCCAGAAGCTTATCTAGGCGGGTATCCTCGTACTTGTGACTTTGGAACTGCTGTTGGCGCGCGTGCCTCCTATGGCCGGGACCAATTTGTTGAATACTTCCGTGCTGCCGTTGACCTGGGCGATACGCCTGCTGGAGCGGGAGATGACTGGGTGGAGCGCAAGCTGCCTGTGGCTCAAGGTCGAGACCACCGTGGTGATGGGACAAGAGAGTTCCTCGAGCGGGTGTCCCGCGAGACGGGTGTCTTTATTGCAACTGGGTTGATTGAAAAGGCCGGGGGGAGCATGTACTGCTCCGCGCTATATGTCGATCCATTGCGGGGTGTTCTGGGGAAAAGAAGAAAGGTCATGCCAGTAAGTACATCGTCATTTTGTTTTCTGCGAACCGTAGTCGATTGGACTTGGCGTTGAATGCAACACATGTATAAACCAATGCTGACCTGAACCCGTTCGAAAAGACTGGCTCAGAACGTCTTGTATGGGCCCAGGGCTCCCCTTCTACTCTGAAAGCTATCACTACGGAGCTCAATGGAGTCAAGCTTACTATTGCTGCCGCTATCTGCTGGGAAAGTTTCATGCCTTTGCTTCGTCAAAGTCTTTACTCGCAAAATGTGAACATCTATCTCGCACCCACAGCTGACAGCCGTGACACTTGGCTGCCTCTCATGCGGACTATTGGTGGCGAAGGCCGCACTTTTGTGCTCTCTTGCAATCAATGTGTGCGCTACAATGAGCTACCATCCTGGATCACTGATCAGGGTAAAGCTACTGAAGGTACGTGATGTATTATTCACTGAAGTGTTCAAATAACTCATGGTCTCTTAGAATCTCCAGACCGCTATATCTCGCGTGGTGGTTCCTGCATCGTCGGACCCTTGGGTGAAGTCGTGGCTGAGCCTATTTGGGAAGTCTCCACTGACGATGCAGCTGATGGCTCCAGCATCGAAAATGGGCTTGTGATTTCCGAGATCGACTTGGAGGATTGTGAGCGAGGTCGACTTGATATGGATGTTGCGGGAAGCTATTCAAGAGATGAATTCCGGTTGACGGTTGACGGGTTGGACTTGAACCCTCCTCCATTCTAGGAAGCAGGGGAAAAGCGATGTTGTTTTATACTCTCATAACTCTGAGAAATCATTTGGGTCTGTATAGAAGAGCCAACAATGCATATAAAGGGATGCCTCGGACATACACTAAGGCCGATCTATAAAATACATCAGGCAAAAGCTTTTTATTTTTATATTTTCATAATTCTTGTCCAATAGATACTGTGCTATTGAGCCAATCGATTAGTATTACACGCCTTATCTCTGATTATCTTTAATATTCTAAATATAAATTCGCACTGGATGCGGGATCTCTAATGGAAGTTGGAATGCGGCCAGAAGGTGGGCCGCATTCGGACGCCACATCTCGGGATCTTCGCACCCGCGTCGATCTTCAAGTCTCTTTCTTCAAGTCTCGACTTTCGACATTGCCCTTTCTCTTATTATGATTTAATTTAAACCGAAATACTGTCCCTGTTTGTATAATCTCACAATAGGGACGAGTACACGCCTTCATGCAGTTCGCGTTACCTCCGCGGCGGAGCCCGCATCCTCTACCTTCCTCTCGAATGTCATCCTATCGCAGGAAACAATTAAAGTCTGCCGCTGTCCTGGCACTCGCAATATTATCCCTCATCTATCTCCTCCACTACCTCTATTCCTCAGCCTCTACGTCCGTTGTCGCTCCGGTGGGTACTTCTGGTGTGGTAATCGTCACACTGCTAGACCGTCAACGGTACAGCGATAGCTATCTCAAAAAGATCGTTGCAAACCGGGAGGATTATGCCAAGCGTCATGGTAAGAAATTCTTCTATGAAACATTGTGGAAGAGCTTCGTTCGCAATGAACTCGATCTAACTCTCACGCGGGAACAGGCTACACCAACTTCTTCGCAAGCGCATCGGATTACGACGAAGCTGTTGGCGATGCCCCAATGAGCTGGGCGGTTGCACCGGCCATGCGCCATGCCATGGCTACACATCCTCGCTCGGCATATTTCTTCCATCTCGCGACTAATGCTTTGATCATGAACCCTACCAAATCCCTCAAGTCTCACATTCTGGAGAAGGGCCGTCTGGATGACTTAATGATGAGGGATGTGCCCATCGTGCCGCCAGATAGTATTATCAAGACATTCGCGCACCAGAAGGAAAAGGACGTGGACCTTATCATCACCCAAGACAGTGAAGATTTGAACCCCGGAAGCTTCATTTTGAAGAATGGAGAGTATGCCCGTTTCTTCCTAGACGCCTGGTTTGACCCGCTTTACCGCAACTATAACTTCGCTAAGGCGGAGACCCATGGACTGGTAAGACAAATATTTTGACCCATTACTCTATCTTTTGTATAGATAGAGCTTGAAGAGCCTTGATCCTGACCGAAATTCTACTAGGATCACATCATGCAGTGGCACCCAACTGTCCTTGCCCGAGCCGCGTTGGTCCCTCAGCGCATTCTGAGCTCCTATAGCCATGGCTCGCCGGGTGCTTCTTTGGATGGTACCTACAAGGATGGCGACTTCGTGATCCAATTCCATGGGTGTGAAGATACAGCGGGCCGGGACTGTGCTCACGAACTAGAGCCATATTATAAGATATGGGAGAAGAAGACACAGAGCGATTAGACAGCCTGAGGCCCAAGAACTTCGCTCTTAAAGTGGTGCTTGTATTTAGGAGTCCACCGTTTCCACGTGGGCGAAACGGCGTTTTGCTTGGGATCTTTCTCTCGTTCACTGGTAGGTACTGTTTTAGGGTTGGTCAGCGTTTGGTCGTGGGAACTTCAACATATGGCGTATTTTTGCTTTCAATTGGCATGCATAGCTGCAAAAGGAACACGATAATCATTCATTTTTTACTATGTCCAATACTAAAATAATACATCGCCTCATGATGTCAGTTTAGCACATACCGTTTATCATGAAAACTAGGGTTGCTTGATAAGCTGCTTGGGACTTTTTCAAGCCGTCAACAAAGGCAATCTGATGCTTTGCTATCCTTTTCTTCCTCTTCTCCACCTACTCAATCACTCAGCCCATTGCCATAGCATATGGGATAGCCGAATACCAAGCCTGACTTGACCATTCCGCCGACTTAGGCAAGGCCAGGGAAGATGACAGCACGCTTCTTCTTATACTTGTCACCAAACTCCTTGCGGTAGCGCTTCTCCTTCTTCCAACCCCAGCTCCACATCTGCAACCCACCAACAACAACGAAGAATAGTACACTCCAGTTCAACTGACTGACAAGGAAAATACCCAACCAAGCCAGAATCTCAAAGAAGTAGTTGGGGCAGGTAACGACGCTGAAACCGAATCCAGACGGAATGCCGCGCTCAGTAGTACCCGGCCGACGGAGATTACGCAGGATGTAGTGCGCATTCAGATTGGCCAGTTCACCGAAGACAAACAGCGCCAGTCCAGCGTACACAAGAGCCTGGTTGGGGGTACTGGTGGCGG
This sequence comes from Penicillium sp. CMV-2018d, assembly GCA_028827225.1. Lineage (NCBI taxonomy): Eukaryota > Fungi > Ascomycota > Eurotiomycetes > Eurotiales > Aspergillaceae > Penicillium > Penicillium hesseltinei. Next base: position 1,548,557 of record JAPZBW010000003.1, read on the forward strand.
CAGTCGCGTCCGGGCGGAACACCCAGTAGGCGATGTTGAAACCGGCCAGAACCCAGTAGTGGGCGCTGTTCTTGACGATGTTGCGGGCGGGCATGGTGGCGCTGCTGAAACGGTGCACGAAGATTGTTTCGAACTCGCGCTTCAGGAAGTGCACCGTGAGGAGCGCGCAGACTAGGAGCTGGAGGTCGGAGGGCAACGGGAGGGGCTTGTCGAAGGTGAAGTACAGGAGGGGTCGGAGTGGGAAGAGGAATAGCGCGGGGATCACGAGGGGGCCGAGGTATTCGATGATGAAGACGGTGCGCCAGGCGATTTGGGGTCCTGTTGCATTGAAGAACTATATGTTAGTTTTTGTTGGTTTGGAAGAGTGTGCTGATCCTAGGGGTTGGATTCGCATCGTCCATGATATTATGGGTGGGGCATAGACACGCACCGAGATCCTTGACGTAGATCACGCTTGAGTTTCGCATGCCAGTGTCCTCGATGGTCGTGTTGATCGAGTTCGGGACCACGCTGTGGTCACTACCCTTGGTGATTCTCATCCGGTGGACTGAGCAGCCGGATGCTGCGGAGAGCGCAGTGTGCAATTCTTCACCGGAGGCATTGAGAGGAATCTCAATTTCCTTGGGGAGCTTCTGGATGGGCTTGCCTGCGTTAGATTAGCGATGCTTTCAGACTACTCTCTTTGTGGTCTTGCTGAGAGCTTTGGGTAAACAAAGAGCTATGGATGCATACCCCTTGGCTGAACGACGAGTGTAATGTTACCAGCCGCCATGATGATGACTTGGCTCAAGCAGATATAATGCTTCAGTGATGGACCTTATTTGAGACCACCAAGGGAACTTGAAATCGCGACTGGCCAAAAGAAAGTGCAGTCCCAACAATCTACAAGTTGGGCCTCGGTTGACGTCACGTGTTGACACCTGAGGCTAAATATCCGATATCCAATATTTGTGCAGACCACAGTTGGCGGTGGACCCCGTAAGACGAGCTGAGGGTGAACCCATGCCTTAGGCACCAATGTCTGGGTGTTTGGTACTGTTAGGTATTTTATTGGTATATTAATGAGTGGTATATTGTCTGTCTGGTAAGATAGGCAGGGATATATTCTGAGGGATTTACTAGTAAATTACTAGTAAAAAATCAAGGGGTTTATATATTCTGTAGGGTTTACTAGTAAACATTGCTAAAGAATTAAGGGGTTTATATATTCTAAGGGATTTACTAGTAAATAACTAGTAAAAGATTAAGGGTTTAAAATAGTACTTAAAGATAGATATATATATATATATATATATTTAAGTACTATATATACTATTTTTTTTAAAATCATTGTCTAAATCTTTATTATAATAGAATACAAATTAACTTAGTTTAAATTCCGTAATTCTAAGCTCTTAGAGCTTATACCTATCTATCCTTATTCTACTAATACTCCTACAGAGTAGGATATAGTTAAAAATAGAGACAAAGATAAGAGGATTTTAAATAAGTTATATAAATTTTAGGTATATTAAATAAAATTTTACTAGTATTTTACTAGTATTTTACTAATATTATTTCTAGATTTCTAAAGAAGATAACTAGATACTAATACTATTAATAAGTAGTACTTATAATCTAATCTCTACTTTAGAAATTAAATATATCTCTATACTTCTAGAGTATCTAAAAACTAACCTATAAGAATATACTTATATTATAAATCTTTAGGGTTTAAATATAGAGGAAAAAAAGGAGGTAATATAGTATATAAGTAAATCTTAACTAGTATTTTACTAGTATTTTACTAGTATTTTATTAGTATTTACTAATAATATAAGATTTAATATTTATAGAAATAGGATAGCTAGAATTATAATATCTAGTATATCTTTCTCTAATATAATATTACTAAAATTTCCTCTAATTACTAAAGGATTAAGTATTGTACTTACCTTAGTGATTTAATCTATAACCTATATTATATAAAAGTTAATTAAGAGCTAATAGAGAAGCTCTTTATAGTAAAAAGAGAAATCTAAGGAGATAGAGTACTAACTAATAAATAATAGATAGCAATTATATAAGTTATCTTATACTAGTATAATATTAATATTATACTAGTAATACTAATACTAATACTAATAAAACTAGATATTATAATACTATCTAAAAAACCTTCTAAAACTAAATAGTATATAAAAAGATAGATAAAACCTATAATTTCTAGCTTTAAAAGTATTATTATCTAGTAAGTAATTTATAATTTACTAGTAGTTTACTAGTAACTTATTAATATACTTTTTTAAGATATTATAGGAGCTTATATTACTTATATATAATATCAAAATTAGATAGAAGATAAATATAGAGATTATTTTTCTAAAAGTCTATAATAGTAATAGTCTAATCTTAATATAAATCTTTTTATAGATCTCCTTATAAATCATAGATTCCTTAATACTTAAGAGTACTATAATATAGTTTATAGTTATTAATTATAAATATTAAAATATAATATATATCCTTACTTTTACTAGTTAATTACTAGTAACTTACTAGTATAACTAGATACTATCTATCTATCTAGTCTTAGTAATCTTATTAATAGCTTACTAAAGTACTAGATCTAATTTTAGGCTTTTATATCTAAAGACCCTATTAAGTATCTTTATACTATTTAGGTCTTTAGAGGAATCTATAACTATCTACTATTACTATCTAATAAGTCTTTATATAAACTAATTAAAGGAATTTTAAATCTTTTTAGTTAGATATAAAGCCCTAATCTTTTATTAAGTAAGTATTTTACTAGTATTCTACTAGTATTCTACTAGTATCTTTAACTAACTAGTTATATAGACTTTTTCCTTTAAAGCTTTAAGCTCTATATATTTTATAAAAAATATAATAGTCTTATTATTAGTTAACTCTATTATAGTTTTGTTAATAGAGAGATCTTTACTATAGTCTTATAAAAGTAATAAGCTCTTTATTATCCTCTTAGAAGAGAATTAAGAGGGATCTATTATCTTTTATAGAAAGATCTATAGATAAAGATAAGTTTTACTAGTAAACTACTAGTATTTTACTAATAAATTGCTAGGATTATATTTATAAAATCATTAATAATAAATAAGAGATCTTTATCTTTTATATACTTAATAAATAATTATAACTATTAGCTTTCCTTGATTTATAAAAGGTTAATATATTATATAAATAGGTCTAAGGGATATTTAATAAGATGATTTTTGTTATATTTCTATCTACCTATAAGAAAAGTAAGTTTATTTACTAGTAATTCTTATTATTTTACTAGTATTAATTATTAAATTTACTAGTTATAATCCTTCTTTATATTTTTACTACTAAAAAGATCACTATAGGATATACTACTTTATTTATAACTATATTTAATTTAATTATCTATATAACTAGTATTCTAGTAAAGTTCTATTATCTATATAATAGTAAGATTAAGTCTATTATTATTAATATATATCTAAAGTAAATAATAGATTAGTAATTCTTTATCTTTACTAGTAAAATACTAGTAAAATACTAGTTACTAATTTAAAGTAGGTCTTAGAAAAGTTCTTAATAATACTTAATATTAGATTAATAGTTAAATTCTTAGTTAGAGATAATATATAAGATATATTCTTATATTTTATAAGATTTATTTCTTATATATAATAAATAAATTAATACTAGAGTATATAGATAATTTATATTATAAAGTATAAATATATCTTATCAGTTTAATAGAGTATAAGAGTAGGGATAACTATTATACCCTTAGTAATTTAATCTTAGATAAGTAAATCTACTAGTTATTTACTAGTTATTTACTAGTTATTTACTAATATATATCTTAGAATATTTCCTAGAGCTTACTAGATAGATCTAATATAAGTAAATTAATATAATTGTAAGTAGGATATATAGGAGTCTTTCTTTAATAGACCTAAAGTTCTATAAAGAAATATAAAATCATATAAATATAATAGAGTAAAGCTACTATAAATCTTACTAGATAGATACTTAAGATTTACTTCTATATATAGTTATAAAGTAAGTTTACTAGTATATTACTAGTAAGATACTAGTACTAATTATCCTAGGTCTTATATCTTTAATCAAACTAATATTTTATAATATACTATCTATATTATCTTTGATATTAGGTATTTTTATTATACTAATAATATAATTATAAGATTTAGTAATAGTCTCTAGTATAAAGATATATACTTACTAGTAATTTACTAGTATTAAAGACTTTTTTACTAATAAAAATAGAGATAAAATAATAGAAATATAACTATCCTAATAATAATAAGATATTAGATAAGAACTAAGAGCTTTATAAGTATAACTTATTAGGATATAATTATATAATTCAAAGGGCTAGAAGCCGGACTAAGTTACTAAAGAAGTCCTTTTATAAATTACCTAAGAAGGCACTTAATAAAACTTAAGTTCTAGTATCCCTAGTATAAAGATTAGTCTATTTTACTAGTAACTTACTAGTATTATACTAGTAGCTAACTAGTATTAAGATATCTCTATTACTCCTAACTATCCTAGAAGTAATTAATCTTAATCTACTAATAACTATACTTATACTATATTAAGACTGCTTAAGGAGTAGTAGTATCTAATATTGTCTAGCTATATATTCTATATAAGTTAAGTCCCTTTACTAATAATTTACTAGTAACTTATATATCTAGAATATCTTTAAACTCTTATTATAAAGAGAAGATCAAAGAGACCTATAGAATGATTCAAAAGCTTTAAGAATAGCTTAAAGATTAAGAGAATAAGTTAATTGCTTAATATTAGATAGGAATCAATAAATTGAATTATATCTACTTAATTTACTAGTAAATAACTAGTAAATCCATACTATTTACTAGTAATTAATTTCTATATATCCTTTCAAAATATAAGTTTAATATTATTATAATACTATATATTCTTAAGATTTACTAGTAAATAACTAGTAAATCCATACCATTTACTAGTAATTAATTTCTATATATCCTTTCAAAATATAAGTTCAATATTATTATAATACTATATATTCTTAAGATTTACTAGTAAATAACTAGTAAATCTATATCATTTACTAGTAATTAATTTCTATATATCCTTTCAAAATATAAGTTTAATATTATTATAATACCATCTATTTATAAGAATTACTAGTAATTTACTAGTAGATTACTCGGCTTCTCCTTCCTTCTCTTTATCTTTCTCTTCTTTATTCTCCTTCTCTAGTAGGTTACTAACCTTACTTTAATCATCCGAATCAAAGTAATCAAAGTTATTATATTAAGTTATATTTTCTATATAGTAGCAGCCTATTTACTAGTTAATATATCAAAATTACTAGTAGAAATAAGGGACTCTTACTAGCCTAATTATTTATATCTTTATAAGACTTATATAGAACCTAATCATATAGTACTTTAACTTACTTTCTTATCTTAGTAAGATAAATCTATTTTAGTTAGTTTACTAGTAAATAACTAATAAAATCTTTTACTTATAGAACTATCCTTTTTATATAGAATAGCTAGTTTATTTAGGGTAGTAGCCTCTATAGTAGTAGCAATCTAGGTATTATAGGTATTATATAAAGTAGTATAAAATACTAATTTTATTAGTAAAATACTAGTAAAATACTAGTAAACCCTCTTACTTTATACTTACTAATTGCTATAGTTTCTTCCTTACTTATAGGTTAATCTTCTATAGTATTTAGGATTAAGTTAGGGTACTTTAAGATATAATATTTCTGTAGGTTATTAGTAGATATTACTAGTATCTAAAAAGAAGGTTAGATAATAAATTTACTAGTATAATACTAGTAAATTAATTAAGAGCTAAGGGAATATTAAAGGAATATAACTTATATCTTTTCTATAGTTAGAAGTATAATAAAAGCGTTTACCTAGATAGAGAGGGGTATAACCATAAATCTAAGTCACTTATTAGTCCAATTTACTAGTAAAATACTAGTAAAATACTAGTAAATTCTCTTACTTTGTACTTATATCAGGCGCTAGGAGGGTAGGGAGGTTTAGGCTATTAGCAGACCGCTACGTAATATACCACTAATATAAGCTCTACATTTATTAGTTATTAATCATATTATATAATATATATATAAATTCAACCTATATATTAACTATACCGAGCTATATTGATAGTATATGATATATATAGATGTATATAGGTAGATATAATATAAGAAGAGATAAAATACGGGAACCTATCATATATATAGTAAAGTAAACAAAGAAGTGAAATTTCTGCCTAAGGCATGGTTATGTTTTGTAAACAAAGGAAAAAAGTTGCTGCCTAAGGCATGGGTTCACCCTCAGCTCGTTAAGGGGGTCCACCGCCAACTGTAGTCACAATATTTGTGCATTTCTGGGATGCCTTCTTTGCCTTCTAAGACTGCCTTGGCAGCTTACTGTTGTACAGAGTGCTACATAAGATCTTTGTGTTTTGGTTTTTTTTAGCGCGTGGCTATGTCTTGTTGCTCCGGATGATGTCTTCTGCACTCACTTCACCTTGGAAATTGGACTGAACTGTCCGCCAATGGCACATGTTCAATGCAGTATTTGAAGGCCAACCGTGAATGCCATTATCTACTGGGACAACAAAGGTTATATATGCACTCCGTAGCCTTCTATGTTGTAAGCCATTTGGCCAGTCAGCTGAAGTACCCCGTCCCCCTCGGAAGCTAACGAGGCGCAATATGCATTATAGTGGGGCATGGGGGTTGTAAGGCAGTGCTGGGTTTTGTGGGAGCTGAGAAAAACAAGCTACTGTAATACAAAATGGTAATTGTCAAATCAGAATCGAATGATATCGCATTGTCTACCCTGTAGGTCTCAGCCCCGTCTTGCACGGTTAGTCTAACGGAACAGCATCGCCAATCAACGTCGCAAGGACAAAGCCCAGCAGGCCATTGGAGATTTTCTACCTTCCATTGTAATTATTTTCTCCAAGAAAACATTATTTTTTGCAGAGCCCATGTGGCAGATCTTCGGACCCAGCCGCTGTCATTGCTCCAATCACATTGTGCGGTATAGACCACATCCTCCCTACGAATCTACTAAATCAAACCATTGAATGTGCTAATATAGCTCGTGTCTATCACTTTAGCCAGGCAGTCATATTCCGGGTTATCCGCCAGTCATTTAATAATTGGTCTACAATATATGTTGTAGGCAAAAATGCCGTAAGATTTGACAGGGGATAGCCCGTATAGCATGTGCGAATCAGATATATCTAATTGCTCATAGCAGCCAGTGGGGCGTTCCTCTTCACCCATGTCCACCCTGCGCGAAGAATGACCACGAATGAAGGCGCGCCGAGACTTTTAGAATGTAAGATGCATTCAGCCGTACCCTCTGCTCTGCTGATGGCTCTCGGCTTACTCCGTGGTTCCCCACGGGAGGCTTATAATCATATATCCTATCTCATTTCCGCCGAAATGATCGCATGATGATTCATTTCTTCTTTCCCTAACTATCCTAACTACCTGTGATTGTTGTGTTGCTCTTTTGCTGCTTCTCCTATATACCGACCTTGAGAGTTATTCCTTAGCTCTCCACCTTATTACCTCGATATTGCAGCTTCTATCCAACTCCGCTTAACATATACCGGTAAGCTACCAATCGCTACATTATTGATTGTTATTATTGATTTCCTTTTGTTCGACTTCTACTTTGTACTGTTTGGCCCTGGCTCAAGGTCTTCTAAAACCCTTAGCCGGAAACATCACCCCGCTGAAATCTATGACATTGGAGTTAACGGGTTAATCACAGTTCACCCTCGAATTTCTGTACTGTTCAATTTTGTTATATCGTTAATTCACTATGGCTGAAGAGTCCAACTCCAGCAGCAAACTTGCTCAGATCGAGCAAGTTGTGACTGCAGCCTGGCGGCCCTTGCCCACTCAAACTGGCGATGGAAGCTATGTACAAGAGCCAACTGTGACGGGCCTTGCTAAGGACCTGCTCCATTTTGACCTGAAAGATGCCCAAACTTTGGCGGAGGTTGCCAAATCTGCCGTGACTGGTGAAGCTGTGAATGACAGAGATTATATCATGGAGCGCGTGATTCAGGTTTGTGTTTCAGCGAGGAATTGGCTATGTACTCACTCTAACCCCTCTACAGCTTGCTGCTGGCTTGCCTTCGACATCCCGAAATGGCAAGGAGCTGACCAATACCTTCCTGACCCAGTTGTGGGGTGATCTGGAGCACCCGCCTATCTCGTGAGTCATGCTAGTCAGTGTGGAAAATGTCGGGCAGTGACTAACCGGTGATGCAGCTATCTTGGACGTGATGCCGCATACCGGAAGGCGGATGGATCAGGAAACGTAGGAATTGTCCCCTTGAAGGTTGGAAAGCTTTGCTAATCAACCCTAGAACACTTTCTGGCCTCAGATTGGCGCTGCTGGCACTCCATATGCACGGTCTGTCCGTCCGAAGACTATGCAGCCTGCTGCTCTTCCGGAACCAGAGGCTCTTTTCGATAGTCTCATGGCCCGGAAGGATTTCAAGGAGCACCCGAACAAGATTTCTAGCGTGCTATTCTATCTTGCCTCAATTATCATCCACGGTAGGTTATTGTCTATTGGTTGAGATCTATGCGATGAGAGATGGCAGAATCATCGAGGCTAACAGTTGTTAGACTTGTTCCAAACGGATCCTAGGGACCAAACGAAATCACTGACATCCTCATACTTGGACTTGTCTCCGCTTTATGGTAACAACCAGAAAGAACAGGATACAGTTAGGACATTCAAGGATGGAAAGTTGAAACCCGACTGCTTTTCCACCAAGCGGATTTTGGGATCCCCCCGGGCGTTGGCGTCCTCCTCATCATGTTCAACCGTTTCCACAACTCGGTTGTCACCCAATTGGCAGCTATAAATGAATGTGGCCGTTTCACGAAACCGGATGAGGCAAATGCTGAAGCTTATGCCACCTGGGATAATGATCTCTTCCAGACCGCAAGACTGGTTACTTGTGGTCTTTATGTTAACATCATTCTAAAGGACTATGTTCGGGTCATTCTCAACGTCAACCGAACTGACAGTGTGTGGAGTTTGGATCCCCGTGCCGATATAAAGGATGGCTTGCTCGGCCAGGCGCCTTCCCAGGCTACCGGAAACCAAGTATCTGCGGAATTCAATCTTGTTTATCGCTGGCATTCTTGTGTCTCGGCTCGGGACGAAAAATGGTCAGAGGATCTTTATAAAGAGCTGTTCAATGGACAAGATCACAAGCAGCTTAGCGTGCAGGAATTCACAGGGGGTCTTCGCCAATGGGAATCAAAGCTCCCAGCAGATCCTCAAGAACGTCCTTTCGCCAAATTGCAACGCCAAGCAGATGGGAAATTCGATGATAATGATTTGGTCAAGATCTTTGAGGAGGTTGTTGAGGATCCTGCTGGAGCTTTCGGTGCTTTGAATGTGCCGGATGTTTTCAGAGGCGTTGAAGTTCTCGGCATCAAGCAGGCACGCTCTTGGAATTTGGCTACCTTAAACGAATTCCGTCAGTACTTTGGTTTGGCTTCTTATCAGACCTTTGAAGAGATCAACCCAGACCCATACGTTGCGGACCAGCTTAAGCATTTCTATGACCACCCCGACCTTGTTGAGTTGTACCCGGGCCTCATTGTCGAAGAGGCCAAACAGGCTATGACCCCGGGTAGCGGTCTATGCACCAATTTCACAACCTCCAGGGCCATTCTCTCAGACGCAGTTGCTTTGGTTCGTGGTGATCGCTTCTATACCGTCGACTTCACACCGAAGCATCTTACAAACTGGGCATACAATGAGATCAACAATGACGTCTCCGTTGACGGAGGTCATGTCTTCTACAAACTGGTCCTGAAGGCCTTCCCCAATCATTTCCGCGGCGACTCGGTTTACGCACACTTCCCGATGGTTGTGCCTGACGAGAACAAGAAGATCCTGGCCAGCCTTGGTAAGGCTAAAGACTACAGCTTTGACCGTCCATTTTATAAAGCCCCGGCCCTCTTCATCAACTCTCACTCTGCCTGCGAAAAGATCTTGAAAGACCAAGAAGGATTCAAGGTAGTGTGGGGTGACAAGATTCAATTTTTGATGGAGAATAGCGGCCGTCCTTATGGCCGAGACTTCGCCTTGTCGGGTGATCTCCCTGCTAACGCAGCTTCTCGAAAGATGATTGGTGCTGCTCTCCACCGTGACAAGTGGGAATCAGAAGTGAAGGCCTTCTACGAGGACATTACTCTGAAACTCCTTGAGCGGAACTCATACAAGGTCGCTGGCGTCAATCAGGTCGACATCGTTCGTGACGTTGCTGTTCTCGCCCAAGTCCACTTCTGTGCCAACGTCTTCTCACTGTCTCTCAAGACAGAGTCAAACCCAAGAGGCGTGTTCAGCGAGCAGGAGTTGTACCAGATCCTGGCCGTGATCTTCGCTTCTATTTTCTACGACGTTGACGTGTCCAAGTCTTTCCAACTTTGCCAGACTGCTCGCAACGTTGCACAGCAGCTGGGCGAGTTGACGCTAGCTAACGTCGAACTCGTTGCTAAGACTGGATTCATTTCCAACCTGGTCAACCGCCTACACCGCCATGACATCTTGAGCGAATATGGTGTCCACATGATCCAACGCTTGCTCGACAGCAAGTTACCGGTTAAGGACGTTGTGTGGTCGCACATTCTTCCCACAGCTGGTGCTTTGGTTGCCAATCAAGGCCAGCTTTTCTCCCAGTGCATCGACTACTACCTCTCCGAAGAAGCGGCGGAGCATCTGGTTGAGATCCAGCGCTTGTCTAGGGAGGACACTCCTGAGGCCGACGAGCTTCTTGTGCGATAGTAAGTTTCTTTCATATCCCAGTCAGGATGTAAGAGGCCATACTAACTATATACAGCTTTATGGAAGGAGCGAGACTCCGCTGCTCGGTTGCATTGCCACGCTTTGTCACTAAGCCAACGGTGGTCGAGGATAACGGTGAGAAGGTCACTTTGAAAGCTGGCCAGGAGATCATTTGCAACTTGGTAAGTCCCTTTGGTGTCTTTTTCCTCTCCCTCTCTTGGCATTTCAGATATTAACAGATCGTGCGAAATATAGGTTGTTGCAGGCCGCGATCCTGTTGCGTTCCCCGATCCCGACAAGGTCCGTCTTGACCGTGATATGAGCTTGTACACTCACTTTGGTTTCGGTCCTCATGAATGCCTTGGCGTGAAGATGTGCCCTCTTGCACTTTCCACTATGCTCAAGGTCCTTGGGCGACTGGATAATGTCCGCCGCGCCCCCGGGGCCCAAGGCTATTTGAAGAGGCTCAATGGACTGGGAGGAATCGCCATGTATATGGATGCCGAGCACAGTAGCTTCTCTCCGTTCCCCACGACTATGAAAATCCAATGGGACGGAGACCTGCCTGCCAGGAGGGAGTAAAGACTGTATGTGTAAGAATTTCAAACGATGTGAATTTTGTTTGAGAGGTCTCTATAATGTTCAAGGCTGGTTGTTTGTATAGCGTGCATGCGTTTTTTCTTAGAGATGTGGTTCACCGCGCATCAATAAAATTGGAGCTAGCTTTGAATCTGAAGTCCCACATCTTTTTTTTGTTTTTTGTTTTTTAAAAAAAGAAAAGGGAGTAGTTGAGAGACTGTATTCAAGTAAATTTCAGTGTGTTTGCATAATAAAATCCAACAATTCCAAGGTTCATGTTTTGTGCCTAAGCTAAGTGGAAAGACAGTCGATGCCTCAGGCCTAGCGGGGGGAAATCAGCCAGCGGCTCCGCCCTTCTGCCTTCTGCCGGCAAGACCAGCTTCTCTTCACGTTGGCTCGTCCTTTCTCTCTTCTCTTTTATCAACCAACACCCCCTCCTGTCATCTTTTCCTTTTGACATACCCTTCTCACTACCTCTACGTCAGACTTTGAGGGATAACGACCTGCACCCGTTTTCCCTTATTTGACTGACTTCCCGATATCTCATCCTCTCAGCTCTCGAGTTGAGCTTTCTTACTCAAGTTTCTTCCCGATTGGTTGGTAAATTCGCTTTAGCATCTCTTTGACTTGCTTTTTTATTGACAGTGAGACATTTCCCAGGTGTTGATCACGCCGAGTCGATTCGATTTTCGTTGAGGCCGCAAAGCAGCACCAAAAACGTCATAAGGCATCTTCGCGCTTCCTCCGCGATACCGGTCTTTACGACCTTCCTACGCCACCCTCTCTAGGAGACAACCATCCTGGAATCTCTCAACTCCCTCATGTTTGACTGGCCCACCGATCGTTATCATGGGGAGAATTAAGAAGGTAGCCAGCCAAAAGCATGAGGCTACAATCGTAAGTTACTCTCCGGCGGCCTGATGTGCAACCCAACTAAAAAATTTTCCTTCTATCACAGTCACCTTTTTTGCAAGAATTCATAGCGCGTGCTACAAGTCTTCCCGTTCCAGAGCTCCCGTCACTTCTCAACACATTCCCTAAGCTATGGCCGTTCCCGCGTGGCGATCTCTACCATTGGATCAATGTCCTAGACCGATTCGATGAGATTCTAGCTTCAGCTGTGGAGAAATACTTCCTGAATACTGGCCCTCAGACCCAGCTGTTCACCCGAAGTGTTTTGGAGGAATCATACTCGGCCGATGAGAGCAAGAAGCCATCAGAGGGTGTTGATGCTAAACTAAATGCCCTGGGATACGGCCCTGAAGGAGATAGAGAGCTTGTGGAAGCAGTTCTTGATTTCTCTCGTCTTTTGCTCGAGAAATGTGGAAACCGCAGCTTGTACAGCAGCAGCGATCGCCTGGGCGACCTGTTGAATACCACCTCACTCTCTCTCCTACAATCTACATTGCGACTGTCTCTTTGCTTAGCCCAACGATACCACTCTCGCCAGCGTGGCACCCATCAACAGTCCGTATTGCAGTCCCACTATGCTCTTGACCTCGAAAAGTTGCAGAAGATTGCAGCTGCTTTCCAGCGTCCAGTCATCGCTAGTAAAACACCGTTTGCCGCATCTCCCGCCGTTTCAACTAAGGGGAAGGAAACTACAGCCCAGACCAAAATCAACGCCAATGAACTGGTTTCCCTCGTGCGTGATAGCGATGGCTGGGAGGAATGGGGAGATGTTCGGGTTCTGTACTATCCCTCTGGGCCGGAACAGGTCAGAACGACCTCCGAATTTGGTCAAATAGAGCAGGGCTCCCACGTTCCAACCACACCAACCCCACTGCGACGCAGTGCAACACACCCCACTCATTCCAACCAGGGCTCGAATGGAGATGAATCACCAGCGACAGCTGGTGGGAAGGCAGAAGAGGCCACACGAGCGGGCAAAGTCCTAGAGCTTTCCTATTCGAAAATTTCAGCTGCAAAGGTGGAAGATCTTCTTGCGGCCAACTTGCCTCATCTGCCCCTTGAATCAAAATATGAGCTGCTTCAAAAGCTTCGAGTCGCCAAGGCGTTGACAGAGTCGCGTGCCACGCGAGAACAGATCCTTTCCATCAAGGCACTGGCAGTGACCAACCTGGCCCATGTCCAGCCGGAGAGTGCCTTCCAATCAAAGGTTCTCCAAACTGACCTAGAACAACCAAAGCGTCTTCAGCTTGCTTACCAGCTTGCTGAGGTGGTTCATCTCGGTGCTAGTGGTGACCTCGAGGTCTCCCGGTCTGTCCAAACTTTGGCGATCCAGGCACTGGATGCGTTGGCCAAGCACAAGGCTCGTGCCGTTGACGTCTGCGCAGCTTTGAGTGTCAATGTCAACCACGGAATTCTCATGTTCTTGACCCGTAAAATGGTTAATGAACTAGGCCCTGACAACAACGATCCGGATGATGCCTACTACGATGAGTGGCGAGATGCTTTGCTTGCACTCCTACGTACTCTCCCAAGCTCGAGCACACGTACACCGGAGACCTTGGTTGCAGCAGGTCTGATTCCCATGTTTGTTGACATCTTGAATCTGCGGACTGAAAAATCCCGCCGTGTCTATTCCCGCATCATGGAGTTCCTTGACACATTTGTGCATGCGGTCCGGGATGCACTGGGTACACTGACAACAGCAAAGGGCTTTGACGCCATGTCTGATTTGATTGATCACGAGACCAAGACCGCGTTTGAGAAGGTTAACCGCGGGGATGGATTCCCTGCTCAATACAAGAACCCTTCGATTGACTATCAAATTCCTTACTTCCAGCAGCAGACCCTGCGCTGGATGTTCCGTTTCGTCAATCATATCATGCAGCACAATGGCGGAGGCTTTGATCGTGTTCTGCGAAACTTGATCGATTCCCCTCAGCTGTTGACTTCTCTTCGGCTTGTGTTCGAGAATGCTCGTGTGTTCGGCTCACATGTTTGGAGCAATGCTGTCAACATTCTCAGCAGCTTCATTCACAACGAGCCTACTAGTTATGCTGTCATCGCCGAGGCTGGCCTTAGCAAGAGCCTTCTTGCCGCTGTCATGGGCCGTGAACTTCAGGTGCTGGAGAAGCCGCCGGCTGTGGAGCCCGAAGACCGCGATACCGAGGCTGAGACCGAGGCGGAACCCGCCGCCACCCAACCACCTAGTGCTGAAGCCGCTATCCAGTCCGAGGAAAAGCAGAAAGATCGCGAGTATGCCATCGTCAGACCCCAGAACACCCCTCTTGCCCCTGGCATTATGCCCGCAGCTGATGCTCTTGCTTGTATCCCTGGTGCATTTGGAGCCATCTGCTTGAACTCGTCTGGTTTGGACCTCTTCCAGTCCTCCGATGCACTGGAAAGCTTCTTTGAGATCTTCGAGAACCCTGAGCATGTCAAGTGCCTGAAGGATGACGCAGAACTGGTTCGTTCGTTAGGCACGACCTTTGATGAGCTTGTCCGACACCACCCAGCATTGAAGACCTCTATTATGTCTGCTGTTCTTGTAATGGCTGCTCGTGTCAACATTCTGGGGCGAGTCAAGGCATGGGAGCTTGGTATGGGCACAAAGATGTGGACTCAAGACGCCGACGGCAAAGCAACTCTTTTAGGAGATGTCTTTTCATTGTTCCGAGAGATCGGCACAGCTGTTGATGCACCCACAGACGACCCTGCGTCGTTTGGTGCACCCCAGCTCAACGTCAACACTCTTCCTAACGGCGCTAAGCTTGTTGTTGGGGATCTGGATCATGTTCTTCCTTCGCCAGGCCCCGACTTCGAGCCTCAAGATAAGGATGCTCATGGTCTCTCGGCTACGGACTACCTGTTCCCAGCTTTGCGATTCCTGGGCGCTTTCTTCGAGAACCAGACGAACTGCACATCCTTCATCCTCGCTGGCGGTACAGAGTTCTTATTGGATCTTGCGACACTCCAAAGCTTGGCATTTGATTTCCACAGCACCAACGCCAACCAAGAGATCACCGTGCTTGTTCACATGCTCGCGGAAACGAAGCCTCACCTTGTTCTCCCGTCCCTCGTTCGACGCGCACAGGCAGCTGTGGACAATCTTTCGGCCTTTTGGACTGCGCCCACTGGATCGGGATTCTTTACAGAATTGATTAAGCCAGCAGACTCGAAAAAACCAGCCCTTGAACCTACGGCTGCTGCTAAGTCTGGCACATTCTTCGTGAGGCACTTGAATGCTGTTCTTCTCCTCACCGACGTCCTTCGCGAGGTTTTCGCGTCACCACTGTACCAAACTCGCCCTGGCCAATCTACCTCCATATTTGGCCAAGCCAACCTTGCGGACCACTACTGTTCTCTAATCTCCTCATTGAGCAACCTTCTTGCTTCTTGCGTGTGGGAAGGGATTTTGCTGGAGAAGAACATCCCTGAGAAGTGGCTGAAAGCGACACAGGCCTCTGCTGAAAAGCATGGCTCTGGGAAGTCAAAGGCTACCCCGGTTACTGGGAACACCCAGGAGCCTTCAGCAACGTCCGGCGCCGAACCTCAACAGGAGAGCACTGGTGCACCGGAGACTGCTCCGGCTCAGCCGGGCCAGGGCCCGAACGAAGACGACACCGAAGTTGATGAAAAGTGCCCGGCTTTCAAGAATGCGCGTACGCTTCGCTACCTTCTAAGCGCTCTGCCAACATCGATTACGGGTTTCTTGCACAACCTCGGACTCGGTATTATCGGCAAGAGACGCACAGATCCGCTCCAGAAACAGAAGGCGAATGCTATCCTGGTCTCAGACGCCATTGCTGAAGGTATTCTTCGCCAGCTACAGTTTAACCCTGCCAATTCGAGTGACAGCCCCAAGCACCGGTTCGCATATCTCATTGTCATTCTTTCCCACTTCTCGCACCTTCTCTATGAAGTCTCAGCAGACCGTCCCAGTCCCAACTACTTGACTTCAGTTCTCGTGTCATTCAATAAGAACAACGGCCTCAAAGTGTTGAAGGACATTTGTGGCGTCTTCTTGGACGACATCAAGTCCCTCCCATCTGCGGAGTCCATTCCGGACCAGGACAAAGAGCTTGCTGACCGGCTTGCATCTGGGTATGGTGGAATTAAGATAATTCTTGGGTTATTTGCAGACCTCACCTCTGGGAAATTCATCGTGGACTCTAGCCAAACACAAGCCTTGACTTCTCACCCTGAACGAGACCGAGACCGTCCCGATTACTTCCAGCCAGGCCAACTCTTGGTGGAACTTCGCATGGAGATTTTGCCCATGGCCAAAGACATGTGGAACTCGGACTTTGCGACTCAGTCATCGAGTCCAATTGTCCGATTGTTGATTGATATCATGCGGTGCTCCTTGGATGGTGAATACGAGGCTGGCGCGGCTCGTAAAGCAGATACCCCGCCTATCTTGGCAGAGATGCCCAAGAAACCATTCGTTGTCCACACGGAACGAGCAACTGCCTTGCTCGAGAAAGGGTACATGGATGTTGATCTTAACAAAGAAGCCCTCTATCGTTGCAACAATCTTTTGATAGCGGCCGAAGAGTACTGCAAGGCGCAGCAGTGGCTACGTGCCCCTCCCAGAGTTCCCCCGGGTCCCGGCGATATCAAAACCGGAGTACCCGAGTCTGCTTCTGGCATCGACTCCCTCGAGGATGCTGGTCTTGGAGAGGTTCAACCTTTCACTAGCGCTACTCCGCTAGACCGCTCTTCGGCACTCCAAATGCTTCTGGCTCAAGCAACCGGGCGACCCGTGTCTGACGCAATGCAACGTTCCCCTTTCCCCGGAGGCGATATTGACTCCGACATGCACGACGGGTTGGCTAGAGCTCTGGACAATGTGCTCAACGACAATGATGACATGGATAGCGATGATCGAGGCGAATCATCGAGCCAGCGTCGGCCCGAGAGTCGCAATACCGGAGCAAGCTCTTCTGAACCTACCGGGGCCTCCCAGGGAGAATCGGTCAGACGTCGCCATATGGTCACAATCGAAGACCTAGACGCAGAGAGGCAAAATATTAGGTCAAACCTGATCGATCGGGCCCTGGACATTCTAAACGAACACCATGACGTCTCCTTCGAGCTGTCTGACTTGATCACCTCGGCTATCAAGAAGCATAGCGAGCCTGTCAACTTCCGTCGAGACGTTGGGGAGACCCTCGTTCAATCGCTAGTATCCCTGCAAATGGAGAACTTCCAGACAGCTGGCAAAAAGATCGCGGCGTATGCACACATTCTCGCGCTGACCCTTCAAGATCGTGACATGTACCTAGCCACTCTTGAAGAGCTCAAAGATTGCTTCTCGACGTTCCTTGGATTTATCAAGCTCCCAACCCCCGAAAAGGCCGACCAGGAAACCTTCCCCTGGGTCGGACATGTCCTGCTCATTCTCGAGAAGCTGCTATCTGATGATTGTCAGCCTCCCAAGATTTCCTGGACCATGCCAAATCTTGATGATCCAAACCCCAGCGGCGATGAACCAGCCCGTCTTGAAGACCCCCTTGTCTCACTCGAGGAGAAGACCCAGCTATTTGAGGCTCTTGTCGAGATCCTACCCCGAGTAGGCAAAGATGATACACTGGCGCTCTGCATGTGCCGTGTTCTTGTCATTCTGACCCGCGAACGCAGCATTGCCGCCCGCTTTGGTGAAAAGCGAAACCTTCAGCGTTTGTTTGTGATGGTTAAGCAACTTTCCAGTGCTACAAATGATAAACTCCAAAGCGCCTTCATGCTAATCCTTCGTCACATCGTCGAGGACGAAGCTACTATTCGGCAGATCATGAGAAGTGAAATTGTTGCCAACTTTGAGTCCAAGACTACCCGTCAGATTGACACGAACGGCTATGTGCGACATATGTATCACCTCGTGCTGAGAGCCCCTGATATCTTTGTGGAGGTTACAAATGAAAAGCTGCGGTTACTCCGATATGACAATCAACGTCCACAGGTTCTTGGACTGAAGGCCGACAAAGATCGGCAACCAAAGCGAGGAAGACCCGGTATCCTTGTTGAAGAGCACAGGCCAGAATCATCTGCAGCAGGCGAAGCATCTGCCTCGGGTGAAACATCTGCCCCCGAAGATACGGACAAGAGCAAGGAGGACAAGGGCAAGACCCCAACCAAGGGTGCCGAACTCAAAGCCCCAATTGTGGAGAACCCGGATGGTGTTATTCATTATCTGCTTTCAGAGCTTCTGTCCTACAAGGATGTGGACGACAAAGAAGCCGGTCCTGAATTCCCGGAGCAAGCCGCTGACCAATCCGATACTCAAACCGATGTCGAGATGGCCGTGGACGAGCCAACAGAGCCAACACCTTCAATTGCGAGCACTGCCGAAGCACAAGCATCTCGCGGTTCGAAGAAGGCAGAGAAGCCCCAATTCAAGGCAGATGACCATCCGATTTACATCTACCGCTGCTTGCTTCTTCAGTGCTTGACGGAACTTCTCTCCTCTTACAACCGGACCAAGGTCGAGTTCATCAACTTTTCCCGCAAGGCTGATCCTCTGGCCACTACGCCCTCCAAACCCCGCTCTGGCGTCTTGAACTATTTGTTGAATGTGCTCGTTCCCCTCGGTACTATGGATCATGACGAGTCCTTGGTGTTCAAAAAGCGCAGCATCACCTCCACATGGACCATGCAAGTGCTTGTTGCGCTTTGCACCAAGACCGGCGAGTTTGGCGGTGTTGGTAGACGTCGTACTGAGCCAAAGTATGAAGACGATGAGCCTGAGCTTGCTTTTGTCCGCCGTTTTGTGCTGGAGCATGCTCTCCGGTCCTACAAAGATGCTATGGCCTCTACGGAACCCCTAGATGCCAAGTATTCTAAGCTCATGTCTCTTGCTGACCTTTTCGATAAAATGCTCAGCGGTTATTCCTTCACCAATGACGCGGGCTTCCCAACTTCAACCAGACAGCTCGCGAAGACCATGTTTGAAAAGAATTTTATCCCCGCGCTCACTTCTTCAGTTGCCGATGTCGACTTGAATTTCCCATCCTCCAGGCGTGTCATTAAGTATATTCTTCGTCCATTGAATAAACTTACCCAGACTGCGGTGCTTCTCAGCGAAAACTCGGACATCCCTATTCAAGGTGATAACGAGGATGATGAGATCTCGTCCGCAACTTCCGTTTCTGACATGGAAGATGAACGTGAAGAAACACCTGACCTCTTCCGCCACTCTACCCTTGGCATGCTAGAGCCTCGTCATGACGAGGAAGAGAGCAGCACCGAAGAATCCGAGGGTGAGGATGATGAGATGTACGACGATGAATATGACGAAGAGATGGACTACGACGAGGATGTCGCTGAAGATGATGGTGAAGTCGTAAGTGACGAAGACGACGATGGTATGGGTCCAATCGAAGGTCTTTCCGGAGATGCAGTCGAAGTCATCCTAGACGAAGATGATGACGAAGACGAGGACGATGACGATGAGGATCACGATCATTCGGACATGCATGATGACATGTATGACGGAGAAATCGGAGGTGACCGAGACAACGAAAGCCTCGAAGACGGCGAACAGGACGAATGGGAAAGCGAAGAAATGACCGAAGACGAGGAGGAGGTCGAGATGATGAACCAATTTGAAGATGAAATGGCCGACATCAGGCAATCCACTAGACACCAAGGTGAAGACCAACATCTTGGTGACCTATTCCGCGCCCTGAATGGTTCTGGTGTTGACGATATCCATGGAGATGCCTTAGGTGGCGATATTCACGAAGAAATTCTTGATGACCTCGATGAAGATGGTTTGTCCCTTCTTAATCTGCTGAGGCAACTCCCACTGCCGCTGCCACGACCAGCCTTGCTGACATCCGGTCCAGTTGAAGACGAAGACGAAATGGATGAACTTGACGAGGACATGGATGATTTCGATGAGGAACAAGGATCTTATGGGGATATGGAAGGTGAGGTCTCCTCTTTCCATGATTTTGTCAGATCGTTACTGACTCGCCCAGAAGACGATGATCTTCTTGAGCCATGGGGATGGGAAGGCGATGAACCTCCAATGGCCCGAGGACATCCCCAATCCCGCTTCCGCGGAGGCCCGCCACCGGCCTGGGCTACGGTCACTGAAATCATGCCGGGTCGCCCATCCGGTCTTGTTCCCATCCAGCCTTACCACCGTGTTCACCGAACCCAAATCGCACCCCGCGGCAACGACGATGGCATTAATCCTCTTCTTGTCCGGACTGACCGCCCAGATCCTGCCATTCCACCTCGCGCTGCTGCCGATCCTTTCGCCGATTGGGGCCAGGCTATGGACACTGCAGGTGGCCGGGTTGTTGCCATGGATAGCCCCATCAGCTTCATGAATGCCATTATGCAAGCCATTGGCGGACAGGCGGCGCCAGGTTTCGGCGTTGTCACTCGCCCTGATGGTATTCACGTCCATGTCGACCGACGGGCAGTCCTGCCTGGTCGTATCCAGGATATGCTTGGAATCCCCCGTGGAGCAGGCCCTCCAGCTCGCACTCGCGGCGACGACCCTCACACTGCCGTCAAGTTTGGTCTTGGTACCACCAGAAACCGCTGGCAAGAAGAAGCCCGCATTCTTTTCGGCAACCAGCATGTTGAGCGGACCATGCGCGTCATCAACTCCATTCTCAAGCTCTTGGTTCCCCCTGCCATCGAGGAGGAGAAGCAGCGCCAGAAGCTCGCGGAAGAGGAACGCAAACGTCTTCAAGCCGAAAGGGCTGAAAAAGACCGCCAAGATCGTATTGCCGCTGAAGAAAAACAGCGTGAGCTTAAGCAAAAGGAGGAGGAAGAAAACGCCCGACTACAGGCAGAGAAAGAACAACAGGAAGCCGAGCGCCAAGCTGCTGGGGTCGATGAGCCCATGGAAGACGTCCAAGAAACGGATACTGCGGTTGAAACCGCTGGCCCATCTACTCAACCCGAAGCCCAGCCCACTGAACCTACTCGTCGAGTCTACACAAACATCAGGGGCCGCCAAGTTGATATCACCGGTCTGGAGATTGATTCGGAGTATCTGGAGGCTCTGCCTGAGGAACTCCGAGAGGAAGTCATCATGCAACAGCTTGCTGAACATCGATCCCAGGCTGCCGCCGCGGGTGAGGAGGATACTGAGATAAACCAAGAATTCCTTGAAGCCTTGCCTGCCGAGATCCGCGAAGAATTGCTGCAACAAGAAGCGGCCGATCGACGCCGGCGCGAACGTGAGACCGCGCGACGACAGGCGGCCACTGCTGGTGGCGCTGGCGCTACAGCTGCTAGCACTCAACCGGCGGAAGAAATGGATGCCGTTAGCTTCCTTGCCACCCTCGATCCCTCTTTGCGCCAGGCTGTTCTGGCCGATCAGCCCGAGGATGTTCTCGCAACCTTGGGTCCAGAGTACTTGACCGAAGCCCGTGGTATGGGTGGTAGCGGCCGACGCATGGCCCAGTTTGGTGACATGAGTGCCATCGATCACCGACAGAGAATTGAACCTGCTGCAGGCCAAGAACCGAAGAAAGAGCAGAGACGTCAAATTGTTCAAATGCTCGACAAGGCCGGCGTTGCAACCCTTCTCCGCCTGATGTTTATGCCTCTTCAGGGCAATGCTCGCCATCAATTGAACGATATTCTTCACAATGTTTGTGAGAACCGCCAGAACCGGAGTGAGGTGATCAGTGTTCTTCTTTCGATCTTGCAGGATGGCAGCGTTGATTCCACTGCGATTGAACGCAGCTTTTCTCATCTTTCTCTGCGTGCAAAGGCACCAGGCACACAAAAGACACCGCTGTCTAAGCGACCCCTTGCTATCCAGACTGCTTCGAGCGTCAGCAGTGAAGTGACCCCAATTATGGTCATCCAACAATGTATCGCTGCGCTGTCTTTCCTTTCGCAGTTCAACCCTCACATTGCTTGGTTCTTCCTGACGGAGCATGACTCTGCTTCAGCTGGTAAACTCAAGTCATTGCGCAAGGGCAAAGGCAAAGAAAACCGAGCTAACAAGTTTGCTCTGAATGCACTCCTTTCTCTTCTTGACCGCAAGTTGATAATGGAAAGCCCTAACTGCATGGAGCAACTGTCTAGCCTCCTTAGCAGCATCACACAGCCACTGACCGTCCTTCTTCGTCGTGAGAAGGAGCGGCAGGAAGAGGGCAAGGGCAAGAAGCCCGAGAGACCTGAAATCGAAGCATCCGCCGATCAAACTGCTGAGGCTGCCGATTCCAGTATGGACACATCCATGATCGACGCTCCACTTCCCACTGTGGAAACCCCTGGAGCCGCTGGCCAAGAGACCGCAGAGGGTGAAGAGGCTACTTCAGCTGAAGCCAAGAAATCTGAAGATTCCAAGGAGCCCGCCGAGGACGAGAAGCGCAAGAAGCGAACCATCGAGCCTCCTGTCGTTCCGGATCACAACTTCCGACTGGTTGTCCACATCCTTGCGGCTCGTGAGTGCAATGGCAAGACCTTCCGCGATACACTTTCCACCATCAACAATCTTTCCGCTATTCCTGGAGCTAGAGACGTGATCGGCAATGAGCTGGTTGCTCAAGCGCAGGCCCTTAGCGACACCATCTTGGGTGATTTGGAGGATCTACTTCCTCATATTCACCAGGCCAAGACTGGTACCGACATGCAAGGCCTTGCTCTATCGAAGTTTTCCCCAGCTAGCTCAGACCAGGCGAAATTGCTACGTATCCTGACCGCGCTTGATTATCTATTTGACCAGGCACGAGCGGACAAGTCCAAGGATATTGAGCCTGGGTCCGCTCCCAAGGAGGATGTGCTCAAGAAACTGTATGAAAGCGCGACTTTCGGCCCACTTTGGAACAAGCTGAGCGACTGCTTGACTGTCATTCGGCAGAAGGAAAATATGCTGAACGTGGCTACTATTCTTCTCCCTCTTATTGAGGCATTGATGGTCGTCTGCAAGAACACCACGCTGAAGGACCAGCCGCTGTCCCGCGGCAGCCGTGAATTGTCAGTCAACAGCACCGCCACAGCTGATGCTGGTCTCAGCATGGAGAATATCTTCTTCCGGTTCACCGAAGAACATCGCAAGATTCTCAATGAGCTCGTCCGCCAGAACCCTCGCCTCATGAGCGGCACATTCTCCCTATTGGTTAAGAACCCCAAGGTCCTGGAATTCGACAACAAGCGCAACTACTTCACTCGTCGTGTCCACTCCCGCGGTGCCGAGCCTCGCCACCCTCATCCTCCTCTTCAGCTCTCCGTGCGCAGAGCTGAGGTTTTCCTTGACTCTTTCAAGTCCTTGTACTTCAAGAGCGCCGATGAATTGAAGTATGGCAAATTGAACGTACGATTCCATGGCGAGGAGGGTGTCGATGCTGGTGGTGTCACCAGAGAATGGTTCCAAGTTCTTGCCCGTGGCATGTTCAACCCCAACTACGCCTTGTTCATCCCTGTCGCCGCTGATCGGACTACCTTCCACCCCAACCGCCTTAGTGGCGTCAACTCGGAACATCTCATGTTCTTCAAATTCATTGGGCGGATCATCGGTAAGGCCTTGTACGAAGGCCGTGTTCTCGACTGCCACTTCAGCCGAGCAGTCTACAAGAATATCCTCGGACGATCCGTGTCTATCAAGGATATGGAAACTCTCGACCTGGACTACTACAAATCACTTCTGTGGATGCTAGAGAACGACATTACCGATATCATTACCGAAACCTTTTCCATAGAAACTGATGACTTTGGCGAGAAGCAGGTAATCGACCTAAAGCCCGGTGGTCACGACATTCCCGTTACACAGGAGAACAAGGAGGAGTACGTTCAGCGCGTGGTTGAATATCGCCTTGTCGAGTCTGTTCGCGAGCAACTGGACAACTTCCTCAAGGGTTTCCACGAAATCATCCCTCCCGAATTGATCTCCATTTTCAACGAGCAAGAGCTGGAACTTTTGATTTCCGGTCTTCCTGAGATCGATGTGGATGAGTGGAAGAACAACACCGAGTATCACAACTACTCTGCGTCCTCCTCGCAGATCCAATGGTTCTGGCGTGCCGTCCGCTCATTCGACAAGGAAGAGCGTGCCAAGCTTTTGCAGTTCGTCACTGGAACCAGTAAGGTTCCCCTCAATGGCTTCAAGGAACTTGAGGGTATGAACGGTGTGAGCAAATTCAACATCCATCGCGACTATGGCCACAAGGATCGCCTTCCTAGCTCGCATACCTGTTTCAACCGTAAGTTTTTTCCACATTTATTGGCTGCATCAATGCGTTTTACTAACTATTGTTAACAGAGCTTGATCTTCCTGAGTATGAAAGTTATGAAGATCTCCGTCAACGCCTTTACACGGCCGTGACGACTGGCAGTGAGTACTTCGGGTTTGCCTAGATTATCCTATTCTACGGCATGGGAATGGTTTCATCCAGCCAAAGCATTGCCTGGCGTTTCTCTTGATTCTTATGGGATTTTCTTTTTATTGGGGACGAGTGAGGAAGTATGAGTATGGAAGGCTGGCATGGGCCAGCGAGGAGAAGTTTATGAGAAGATGAAAACTGAGGCACCTGGTAAGGGATTCGGTTGAAGTGCAGGTCAACCGTGTCTTTTTTCAGAGCCCTCTTTATGTACTTAAATTGCTGCATTTATTTTTTATTTCCCTTCAAATTCGCTGCATACTTTTCTTTCCTAGTCATTATGAGTAGCGTATAGATCCCCAGGGCTGCCGGGCTTGGCGGTGGGTTTATGTCATCAGGCGGTGAGTCCGTCACGGGACTGCATAGGAAAAAAAGACATGCGGGGCCGCGGAGGAAAATCGATTTTTTGAGCCGAACACGGTCATCTTGAAGAAGAGTGTGTTTTGTGCTTCTTTGAATTGGATCTCTCTCTTCTTACTGTTTCACAAACCCTTACATCATGTCTACCAACTCTATTAAGCTCCTGACTGGCAACAGTCACCCGGAGCTTGCTAACCTAGTTGCTGATCGGTATGTGTAACCGACTTGATCAACCTTGGAAGACTGGGCCAGCGGCTAACTCTAGAGTGATGGATCAGGCTCGGCATTGAGTTGACCAAGATTATGGTCCTGCAATACTCCAACCAAGAAACTAGTGTCACAATCGGAGAGAGCGTCCGGGACGAAGATGGTACAAGCATCCCACCTTAATCGTGATATCAAGAACCCCCCCCCACTCATATATATGACTTCTTACGCAGTCTTCATTCTCCAATCCACGAAACCCAATGATATCAACGATGGACTCATGGAGCTTCTGATCATGATCAACGCTTGCAAGACCGCCTCAGCCCGCCGCATCACCGCCGTCATCCCCAACTTCCCTTATGCCCGCCAAGATAAGAAGGACAAGAGTCGTGCTCCCATCACCGCCAAGTTGATGGCCAACATGCTCCAGACTGCCGGCTGCAACCACGTTATCACCATGGACCTGCACGCCAGCCAGATCCAGGGCTTCTTCAATGTCCCCGTCGACAACCTGTACGCCGAGCCCAGCATGCTCAAGTATATCCGGGAGAACCTCGACGTCAGCAACTGTGTCATCGTCAGCCCGGATGCTGGTGGTGCCAAGCGGTGAGTTGTGCCCATCTGGATACTATACATGTATCTATATACTGGGGGATAGATCAAAGGCTAATTTGGATTGCTGTTAAGTGCTACTGCCATTGCTGATCGCCTGGACCTGCAATTCGCGCTTATTCACAAGGAACGTGCCCGTCCCAACGAGGTCTCGCGCATGGTCCTTGTCGGTAATGTCAAGGACAAGATTGCCATCATCGTCGACGATATGGCCGACACCTGCGGCACACTCGCCAAGGCTGCCGAAACCGTCATGCAGCACGGTGCCACCGAAGTCAACGCCATCGTTGTACACGGTATTCTGTCCGGCAAGGCGATTGAGAACCTGAACGGCAGCTGCCTCAAGCGGTATGTACACGCCCAGATAACAGCATCGAGTCATTGGAATATTGAATGATTTACGTTTCGGGACACTTTTGACTAACTCTCTCTCGCAGCATTATCGTCAGCAACACTGTCCCATTGGGCGACAAGCAAGAGCAGTGCGACAAGATCCATACGATCGATATCAGCCCTACACTGGCAGAGGCATGCCGTCGTACACACAACGGCGAGTCAGTTAGCTTCTTGTTCTCGCACACCGTGGGGTAAATCAAAGGCAGAGAATGAATTATTACATCAAGACAGAGGATCAAATCTACGGGTTGTCCTAGAGATTACCTACGAGCGTGGTTGCGCGAAACCGTGGAGTGAGCGGGAAACCAAAAAAAATAATACGATTTTTATGACCCTTTTTTATTAGCCGGACGAGGATGTTAGTCCCCGGGTGTTTTATTATTTACTATGTTTTTCTTTTGAAGAGAGAGAGATCGACGTTTAAATGTTGGTTTTACACCTGTTCTCTCTGGCGGAAGTTGGTTATCCTTGGGTTCGGTTGCATCGTGCATGTGTGTGCTCTCTTATGCAGAGTACTTCCTATTTAGTTTAAATTATTGCAAGGCCTGAGGGCTGTTTCACAACATTCAAATTAGACTTGGTTTTGTTTTTTCAATTGAGGAATTGCTGCTATGGCTGTTGTGTTGACTTGTTATTTAAAAAAATTTGACATATCGCTGCATATGTAAATTTATATAGCAGAACACATGCGACTTGGGCACTACCAGCCACAGAACTGGAGTGGAAACACATCGATAGTGGAAGTTCTTGTAATAGCCCTGCTCGCAATACGTACTATTGACCTCAAAGTGCAATCAATCATAATCTTGAAAAACATAATTCCGAACGCCTTTTGAGACCCTATATAACACGTGACCCGTGCATATACTGACCCTTGTGGGAGCTGTGCCTGGAAGCGGGGGAATTTAAGGTAATGGCATTATTGAACTAGTGTATATAAGTGACTTCATCCAAGTGGAGTAGACTTAAAACCCACAAAGAGAGGGGGGAAGGATATAAATCGAGGGGATATACAATCGACTACTCCATACCCTACGCCTACACCTTGAAAAAGCCTCGAGCAATTGACAGAACTGAGTATTGAAATTTGCATGCACTCCATTCAAAAAAAAAGGGTCATCAAAAAAAGGTAGGTTCAACACAGATATGCATGCGACTCCCAAGGCCCGAAATCACCGTAGCCAAACACAAGGGAGTATCAACCACTCAGCCTGCTTTGTACGTTTTGAAACCTGTTCCCCGTCTCTTTTCTTGTTCCCTTTTCTTTTTATCAGACATGTATCCTCCGCGCCCCTGAGAGTGATTCATTTTTTGTGAATTCCCCTCAAATCATCCCAGAGACGTGAAGCTCCTCCATTAAACCCCATCGCCGCAGAACGAAATCATAAAACCGCGGGTTTGGAAGTTTACTTCCGCATGGAGGAAGCCCTCCGCTTGCGGAGCTCATCACGCTTGGCCTTCTCCTCGTGGACACGGCCGGCAAGGAGCTTAGCGTAGTCGTTACTATGTAACCGTTAGTTCAAATGTTTTTTTTTCATCCAAAAATCAAACCAAAACACCCAGTAGATGATTGATTCGGAGCATAGAAAAGAAGAGGGAGTCTTACGCAGCATCACGGGCAGTCTCAGCACGGCGGCGCTTGATGGCAACGCGTTGGCGCTTGCGCTGGAGACGCTGGGGGGTAACCAGACGCTGGATCTTGGGGGCCTTGGTGTAATCCTGCTTGCCCTCCTTGGTGACGGTACGGCGGATGACGAACTTGCGGACGTCGTCCTTCTTGTCGAGACCGAAGAAGCGACGGATCTTGGTGGCACGCTTGGGGCCGAGACGCTTGGGGACAACGGTGTCGGTGAGACCGGGGAGCTCACCCTCGCCCTGCTTGACGATGGACAGAGCAAGGACGGCAAGGTCCAGACCGGTGATGGCACCGCGGACGGACTTGCGCTTGCGCTCACCGGTGCGGCGGGGGCGGTAGCAGCTGTGGCCGTCGGCAAGGAGGAGACGGGTACGGGTGGGGAGGAGAACTGTAGAAATAATTCGATGAGTATCCTGCGGTTTGGTGGTTGTATCCCTGGGGTTGGATATAATTTTTTTGATCATTCCCCAGGTTGTTGTGCGGCTGTGTACGTACCACCCTGCTTCATGGGGAAACCTGTAAATTGAAATCGTCAGCATTTTTTGTTCTCTTTTTATTGTGTGCGTTGAATTCCATTTTCCATCATCGAATTGTTGTTCCGACACTGGGAATGGAGAGGGATTGTATGCGTACCCTGCTTGTCGTTACCACCGGTAATCTTGAAGACGTAACCCTTGAACTCATCACCGAGAGCATCGCCGGCAACCTAATCAAAAGAGATCCCAATTAGCCAGTCGTTCTCCATAGTCGTATGTGTGTGTATGTGTGTGTATATTGTTCATCGATTTGGTGTCGGAGTCGGGCAAGGATGGAGGATAAGGGAGTGCTGACTTCGGTGCCCATGCGCTTCTCCATGAAGGGACGGAGCTTGCGCTCATCGTCGATCTCGATAATTTTCTGGGACCCATTGGCCGGGTAGGAGACGTTGAGCTTCATCTTGACGGAGGCGGCGCGGTCAAGACGGTAGCGCGGGTGTTGTCGATTTGTGAGATTGTCGTCGAAGGAGTCTGTATTGTGGATTTTTTTAGTTCGCCGGCTTAGCGAGGTGCAAGTCACGTGTCACGTGTGGGAAGTAGGGCTTGTGGTCACCAAATGAAGTTTAGCGTGGTTCTTCCAGGTCATGTGACTAGGTATCAGCACCCTGACACATTTTCTTTTCTTCGTTCATCAACTCAGTCAAGTTCATCAAATGTTGTGGTGTGGGTGTCTACAGAGCGCTGAAAACTCCAAAATAACTGTATTCTCAATTATGCATATGCAACTCGCTCCCGCCAACTGACTATGCATCCAAAACACAAACACATATCCAAGACCGCTAGCAACTATAGCTGTCCGTCCGCCTTGAATCAACACAGTGCTCCTTTACTCAGATGCGAGACCTCCCAGTGCGACTTTTGAATCCGACCGACTTAGAACCACCAACGGAATGATGAATAAATGTTTCGGGTCATGATTCAGTCTCGACCGGCCGAACTTCAACTTTTATATACAATCAAAGACTGAACACGGTCTCACCAAGCGACTCATTGACGGCCACCACGAGCCTCGTACGACATTTGCAAATTAGCAGCCTCCACTAACCATATTTGACTCTATACTTGACCTTTGGTCTGAACCATTGACATGTCAAACCTTGCAAACGCCAGTGCATGGGTCATTGAGCAGACAACCCCTGGATTTGTAAGACACTGTCTCAAAAGGATAGACGGATAAGCCCTGGACGGCTCCAGACTATGAAGACTTAGGAATGACCAAGTACTGGTTAATTAACCGCTGGTCCCATTCCGGGTATCGTGTACGAGAATAGTCAGTCGCTTATGCGACCTTTGTCCTTGGTGACATGGGGGTTCAGAAATACGATCGATTTTGCTCTAAAACAATATCAGAAACGTTCCAATATCATATTCATGATAACACTACAATTTATTTTTAGATGTCTCCTCTTCTTAGGTGTTACAGCCAGAAAAATGAAAATGATTACATAGTTCATCAATCTCCATCGTATCTTTTCTCCGTATTTTTTTTTATCCCTTATCCATCTATTTTCCAATAGAAACATCGTGTCTCACAGGTACTCCGCTCTAGAGATCTGCTGTATACAATGTCTTGGCACATCCATAAGTACCGAGAAACAATTGCGTCTCAGGCGGAAAATAGGCCAAAGGAATGTCAAATCCCTAAGACAATGCGAAACAGAACGCCATTGGACGTGGTCTTGTGTGATGGGCTTTGTAGGAGATGCAAAATAAGTCTAGACCGATCTCCATTATTCGGACTGGAGAATGTGACAGAACAGAACCCAAATATCAGCACGAGGCTTAGATACGGAAGAAAATACCAGATCAAGAAATTGTGGCTCAGTCTGCTCCGCAAGTAAAAATACGTTCAGCCCGGCGACTCTGATTTGTCCAGTCGGACGTTGGTCTACTCGACTCTGTCCGAGCCACGCGGACAATCTACAGACGTGACAGATTCACGTCTAATATAGGTATTCTAGTTTTGTCAGTGCTACTTCTTGTGTATTCTCTCTAACAAGCTTATACCATTGACAATCGTATTCTATTTCTATTTTCCTGTAGCCTTTCTGGCGAAACCGCCACATACCAAACCTTGGCGGTGCTCCTTGTCCGAGGTGGAGGTTTCATCGTAATCTCCAATTCTCTGTAGTACCGGATAATCATTTGGTTCCCCGCAGAATATGAAAGCCATTCATTTCTGATTACACTGTGTCGCATTTGCTATTGCTACGTTCGACTTACACTTTGCCATGAGCGCAGTTGGGGCGACTTGTTTTATATCCGAAACAAGAAGACCTAAAACCCAGCCTCGACACTGGTCAAACGGGCCTAACTTGGCACTTGACCGTTCAGCCACTACGACGCACTTGTCTAAATGTTTTCTACGCGCTGTCTGCATGATTCTCATCTCAGCGGGGTTTTTGATGTAACGGAGTTTCCCCAATATCATCCCTTTGGCATTAGATCCGTTCCAAGTATAAACGCGGGAGAAACAACATTGAAGCATCATGTCTGACCGAAACAACCCTGAAACGCGATTAGTCCCCTAAAAGGCAAGAGAATCGGCGCCGTAATCGACAACAAAGAACTCGATCTACGAGACCAACTGCCTTAGACCCACCTCGTAGATTTCAAGTCCCAACTCCAGCAGTGGCTAGACGCCGAGGCAGCCGCGACAAATGGACTTTTCCGAGGAAGCGGTCCGGGACCGCACGGTCATATCTGAAGCTCGGTTACAAAGGAACTACGCAGTCAGCAAATTGGTTGAGCGTATTGCAACGGTTATTGGTCGGCCCGACACGTCCGCGCGATGGGGCACAACGGTACCGATACTCATTTTAACGCAGACGGTCGACGTGACTTTCCTGCCTGGGTTCAGGTCTGCAGGTGGTCGGTACAAGGATTCGGTGGGGATCCTGGAAGGGTGGGATGGGAAGCCAAGCCTCCGCGAGGTGGCTAGGGGGTGGAGTCATGGTACTGTCTATGTTCTTGATACCAATGCCTTTTGTGACGAGCGCATTCGTGACTGGCAGCTCTATGTGGCATTGAGGAGAATGGGTTAGGGAAGAACTTCGACCCTGGATGAGAAAATATCGTTGGAGGCTTATGTTGAGAGTGGGTTCCAGGTCATGATGTCAAAGGAGAAGAAACAGTGTGAGGGAATCCAGATAAGTATCTGTTCTGGTAAATGGTTCCTTTTCCTTCTTCGTCATTCCCTACCATTTCTATAAGAAACGTGTCGGGGAAGGGATCGACAGGTCAAAATTCCTCTTTTTGCTGACTGTGACACTGTTGAAATCAGGAACCAGAGATGCATTTGGGACTTTTGGTTCACCGGCTCATGGCGAAAATCTACCATGGGAATTGATACTTTTGTTGAATCCAAAGGGAGCGCCACAACCGACGGGGGTTTGCAGCTTAGACATTGTCTAGATCAATGAGAAACCAATTCTTCACACAAACAACTCAAAAATGAGAAGCGAAAATAAAAAATAAAAAAAGGAAAGAACGACAAATATGACGTCTCGCAAGTGTGTCCGGGGAGGTCTATACAGCAAATGATGTCGGTACCCGAGAATCAAACGCAAACGCGACTATACTTGATGCGGGCGCAATGACCAGGTTCCAGGACAATCAAAGGGTGTGAACCCTTGACTCTGAATCAACCTTGGAAAGAAGGACACGGTAGTACCGAATGTCAAACTGGAACCTGCAGAGTTATTGGAACCGGGAAGACCCAGATCCATTTTACCCGAGACAGGAGGAAAATAATAGGGGAAAAGGGTGGTATTGTTAACCTTGGAAGGGTCCAAGTTTGATTGTAACGCATGGATCGAGAGAGATCGGCGATGAGATCATCCCGGATCCCGGGAGAGATAGTGTCCAAATTATACATAATACCTTAGGTATTAGGTAGTGAACATATGAATAGGAAAGAATATAGATCCAGGTGACAATGCCATGAGACAAAAGTCTAAAAGACACATATCTAACTGGTTTAAGTCGAATCAGTCGAATCAGTCGAATCAGTCGAATCAGTCGAATCAGTCGAATCAGTTGGAACTGATTTCTTTGTTTGATTTGACGGGGAACCGATTTAGGAAATGCCCGACCAATCAACGTCCAGGAATTGTGTGGAGCCTGGATCAGATCAAGCGGGTCGCCGCATCCGGA
The DNA here is from genome assembly GCA_028827225.1 of Penicillium sp. CMV-2018d. NCBI lineage: Eukaryota > Fungi > Ascomycota > Eurotiomycetes > Eurotiales > Aspergillaceae > Penicillium > Penicillium hesseltinei. Next base: position 1,581,183 of record JAPZBW010000003.1, read on the forward strand.
GACAAAGAAAACAATGACTCTAGTGCCTTGGCCATTAGGGGTAGGGGTTTGGGAGTTGACACCTCGTTTTTCTTTTTTTCTTTTTTCTTCTTTTCTTTTTTGGAAAAAAAAAATTGGGGGCTAATATCTGAAGGGTACCGTGTCAGTTTGAAGTATAACGAGATTTTCAAGTCCCCATAGTAGTATAGGATGAGGATGAGAATGAATGTACAAAGAAAAGCCACTGGCTATTAATTTTTCCTAATTTTTCCTAATTTTTCTTAATTTTTCTTAATTGGTTTTAATTTGGATAATTTCTTTTTTAATCTCGGTTGGCTCACAATATCAAGAGCAATCTGGAGCTATTGTCAAAGAACCAGCCGCTAGACAGGGATTCCGGGGGAAACGAAAAAAAAAAACAGACAAAGAATCCTGCGCTGGTTAGGGCTTTTTGGTCCAAACGCTATACTTCGCTTTGTCCTAATCCCTGGTATTCCCCGGTCTTTCAATCATTTCTTATTGGGATTATTTCCCATTTTTCGATTCATTTGGATTCATTTGGATTCATTCTCTTTGTTGCTCACTTCTAGCCCCCTCCTCTTTCTTTCTTGTTATTTCTTGTCCAGTCGCCCCCAAACCTATTCACTTCTGCCTTCTCTTTCAAAAGGCTTATGCTTTTTTCCCCTCCCCTTTTTACCTTTCCCTTGTGGTATTTCTTTCATTCAAACTTCGCCCTCGAGCCCTTTCATTGAGAGAGAAAAGTATTAAATAAATGTCTTACGATCGAGTTCTCCCTAACCCTGTTGCTCTACGCTATGAGTCTGCCCAAGTCACTCTGCCTAGACCGAGCAATTTACTCGATCACAAAATCATGAACGAAGAATTGTCTGCCATGGCCATGAGACACCCTGCCGACGGTCCAGTGGGACCATCAGTCAGATACTCTGATCCTCGAGTACATCAGACACATCAACATAACTCCCTAAATGCATCCAAAGAGCCACATGCACATGCACATGCACACAAGATCTCCTCAAATGGCTCCCTCAAACCTGTCGGGCCTATGATCTCAACCAAGGAATTGCCATTGCGTGACAGATCAGATCGATCATCTTCGTCTTCCGCCAGCAGTACCAGTCCCATCAAATCACAGAAAGAGAGTGCCATGCAGTTTTGCCTCTGTCAACCGGATCCGAAAATTCCCCGGCCTCGTAATGGTGAGTCGATACTGTCCGCACCGTCATTGGAGATTGGCAAGTGGCTTTTTTTTCGATTGTTCCTTTTTTGGTCTTCGTTAGCCAGAATCTGATCTTTCGAATGCATGGGACATGGCTAATGGTGCAATTTCTAGCTTTTATTCTGTATCGTCAGCATTATCAGGCCATGGTGGTCGCTCATAATCCGGGCTTGGCCAATCCCGAGATCTCCAAGATTATCGGAGAACAGTGGCGATCTCTGTCGGAGGATGATAAGAGTAAATGGAAAGCACTTGCAGAGGTAAGACTGGCATCTCTGAAAATCTGATTTCAAACACACTGACAATTACCCCAGGAGGAAAAAGCTCGGCATCAGCAGCAATACCCTGACTACCGCTACCAGCCTCGGCGGTATGGTCGGGATGGAAGCGCCCGGAGTTCGGCCTCAGGAATTGGGCACAATCCATCTGGTTCATCGCACTGTAACAGGTGTGGTGGTCGATTGATGAATGCACCCGCTTCCCCCATGACCCCGTTCACACCCAGCAGTGGGCCTGGGTATCGACCACCATCAAATTTCTCAGTATCATCACCGCACCCAAATGCCATGCCGCCAAGAAGTGTCCAAGGCCGTGAAAAGGACCCCAATCCCGTACCAAAATCGGGAAAGATGGACCACGATTCCCGTTCTCGCCAAAGACACTGGGAGGAACCCAGTGGTCGATCTCCCGATAATAAACGTCGCCGAGTATCACACGGCTCATTCAAGCCAACTGTACATCCCTCATACCGGGACCACAGTCCTGGCAGTGCCATTCCCGAGTCACCGCACCCGATGACCCCTTGGAGTGCTCGTCCTGATATGCCGCCACGTCATCTCCCCATGCTTCAACCACAACGGCCATATCAAAGTGTCCCGGGCCAGCCACACCCGGACCCCAGTCTGAAGCTACCGCCACTCCAGACCACAACACCTGTGATGACTCCCATGACACCCTATCCACAAGAAGGATCCAGCGTCGAAGCAACAGTCATGACCATCCCCTTTCTGAACAAGATCAAAGTCCTCGCCAAGATCTCCCCACCCCTCCTCCCCTCATTCCGCGACGGCACCCCACCAGCCCGCGGCCCCGTCATCGCCGTGGACGGCCAAGACCCAGACCTCGTCCAAACAGCAGTCGAATACCTCAACAACCTCCTAAAAAAGGAAGCAAAGTACAACGTCCGCGTCTTCGACGGACCAGAAATCAAAGCACCCCGCCCAAACTCCACAGAATCCGGCCAGATGGGCGACGCGACAGTCGACTACCTCAACACCATCTCAGCCTGGCACCGGATCTCCGACGACGTCGTCGGCTTCGTGAAATCCACCTCAAGAGCCGGCTCCGTCGACGCCCGCTCCACAACAACAGACGAGGAAACACCCGCCCCAAACCTCTCCCCGCGCACCCTCATCCCCAAAACCGCAAACATGCACATCCACTCCCCAGCCCAGTCAAGCGAGAACGGCTCCGAGACAAGCGCCATCACAGCAGGCAGTACCTACGGCGTGCCGATCGCGCTCGTCCCGCGCTACCAGCTCACCACGGCTGACGCATTCGCCTGCTCCACGCCCATCGGCGACTCCTACGCGCCGCTCGATCACTGGCAGTGGATGGCGTCGCTGTGGCGCGCGTGCGTGGGGCCTGATATCACGGTTTACATTCGTGAGTGCAGTAAGGAGGAGCTGGATCGTATGGGTGGGAATCCGGTTGAGGTGCGGCTGCAGGATGCTCGCACGGTTGTGTTGAGGAAGGTTGTTGGAAGGGATTTGGAGGAGAAGGCGCTTAAGCGGATGGGTTTTGAGATTGAGGACTTTTTGACTCAGTAAGCCTCAAGAGACCAAGCTCGGGCTTGTTTTGGGGGTCTGGGCAGAGAATGGAAATTTGAATTTGGTTTGCATTGTTTTAGGGAGTCTTGGATTCATTGGTTGGGGCGTGTGATAGATTAGATTGTGGTAATTTGATGATGGCTCATCGTGCTTCTAATGAATAATATTAATACATAGTTATAACAGTGTAATGAATGAGGTTGATATACCGGTTAAATGACGTTGTAAAATCTCTCAAAAAAGAAAGATATAAATCTCCTGTCAACCTAAATCGGTAGGTTAGTTGGTATACTGCTCCATATTTGCAATTAATTTCCTTGCTTGTTTTCCTTTTTTTCGAAGAAGGAAAAAAGAAGAGGTGATTCCCAGCGACACGTCGCTTTTACGCCATCTGACCGCGAACTTTGGTTCCAAGGGGAATCGAACCCAGGCCTGTGGCTCGTTAAGAGGGCAACCTTGCAAGTTTGACATTGCTCTTAACTACTGCACTACCCCCGGGTTATTGCCTGGAATAACCTTAACTTTATATAAATCCTCACAATGAGACCAGCCCTAGCAGCGTGGGATTGCCCTTTGCGTATATATCAAGAGACCTTTCTCTCTTTTAACATATCTGGTATAGTATCTGGTATAGTATATAGTAGACGTTGGCGTAAGGAGCCAACCCGTGGGAGCTCGGACCCTCTTGGATCCACCAACCCGACAGGGCGGAGCCGCTTATCAAAAGCGGTCACCATTCTGCCAATATCTCTCATTCCATCTCCGTGGGAGGTTGTTTCTTCTTGGTATTCGCCATGTCAGAACAAGCACAATGGGCACCAGGACCCATGACCAGACCAATACAAATGAACCATGGACCTTCAGGGGTTCCTCGGTTTTTCGGTACCATGTCCAGCCCTGAGCCCGATATGAAATGGGAAGACCCAGAGGCGCTGGATGCGCCTCTCGGCCCAGATGTGACAGAGGGGCTCGACCTAAGGCTGAAAGATGAGCCCCTCGAGCCGGATGTTACAAACGAGTCCTCCGACCCAGAGGTGAAAGATGAGCCCTCCGAATCGGAGATGACGGATGAGCCTCCCCACCCCGAGATGACAGATGAGCCCCTCGACTCAGAGGTGACAGATGAGCCTCTTGAACCCCATACCCTAGAGACAACAGATACGCATATGGATGGCTATATGCCCGCCGGTGTTTTGGGCAAATTGTCCTCCAAGCCCCGCTACCCAGACTCCGAGATAGCGCTGCTGGAAAAACACGAATGGATTCGAACACGCTCTCTTGTCGACAGCAACAATGTACAGGTTTTCGTACTACCAAACGCACAGCAAAAGAAACCAATTAAAAAAAGGAAAAGAGGCGAAACTGAAAATGTTCTCCTAACCCATCTCAAACTCGTCATCTCTATGATCGACAACTCCCCTGAAGCATGGAACGGCTTGATTGATGCCCATGCTGGTCTAATTGCCAACCCTCAGCCCGATAGCGAAGAAGAAGAATCCCTGTATTACATATTCAATACGCTGAAAGAACCCACTCTGGACTTGGATCGCCTAACAGATTTGCACTCCCGGAACGCCATGGAGGCATTGCTTGGCGATTCGGTTCGAGGTCTTAAAACACAGCTTCATCCATTTCAGCGCGAATCTGCTGTTGTGATGGTGCAGCGGGAGGCAGAGCCGGCGCTAGCGCTTGATCCGAGATTCCAGCCTTGGCGTGGTCCGACTGGCGTGGAGTTCTATTATAACAAAGAGTCTGGGAGCATTTTGAGGGACAAGATATTGTATCCCGAGGCTTGTGGAGGTAGGTACTCACATTATTGGCGCTGGTTTCCCCAATGATTGTTGGGTTGAATATCTCAGTGAACTATACTGACTGTTACTAGGGATTTTGGCAGAGTCCATGGGATGTGGAAAAACCCTCATCAGTCTTGCTGTGATATTGGCTACGCGGGGACATTTCCCCAAAATCCCGGTGGAGTATCAAACACTTGAAAATCCCATCAGGAACAAGACTGGAACATTAATGGAAATGGCTGCTGCTGCTGTTGGTCGCTTTTCCCTGCCCTGGAAGGACTTCTTTGACTCGCAACTGAAAAGAAAATTGAAAAATTATGTTAATTGTAGGAATGCATGTATGGCCCAGAGTGGTTCCTACATGATACCGGCGAAACGCGACAATCAAAGGTCTACATCAGGGTACGCCGCGCCGGCGGAGCACATTCGTCTCTGCTCTGGTACACTCGTTATTGTCCCGGAAAACTTGATGGACCACTGGGAACGTGAGATCGCCACTCACACCAGCGATCTGAAACTCCTAGTACTGCGAACGAAGGACACAACACCATCAACGGACGAACTTCTGAACTTTGATATTGTGATGTTCTCCAAAGGCCGATGCAGCAAAGAGAAAGCAAACCGCAACAGTCGTGCGCAGAAGTCGGATGCCCCTATTCTCGATCTTCACTGGTTGCGAGTTATTGTCGATGAAGGGCACAACCTTGCGGGTAGAACAACGGAAATGGTCGACTTTCTAAGAAAGCTGAAATTTGAACGCCGCTGGATGATCTCGGGAACTCCTCTCTCAGAAATGTATGGAGTGGAACTTAGCATTGCTTCACAGGAAGTGGGCACAGACGATACTGAATCGTCACCGGACGATCACGCCGGTTCCATCCCTGAAACCCGCAGAAAGGGGGGCAATGAAGACCCGGACTTGAGGAAATTGGGCGACATGGTTCATCATTTCTTCAAACTCATGCCTTGGGCCAACAATCCTAAAGAATGGGCATGCTACACAAAAACGGTGGGTAAAGATGGAATTTCTCGAAAATCTCCGTCTCTACGTGCGACCCTCCAGAGTCTTGTTGTGCGACACCGGTACGAAACGGTCAAAAAAGAGATCACTCTTCCACCGCTGTATAACAAAGTGGTCTACCTTGAGCCGACTTTCTACGACAGGCTATACATCAACATGTTCCTCTTTACACTCGCAGTCAACGCCATTACATCTGAACGTGAAGGTCCCGACTATATGTTTTATGAGGGTGACGAGAAAAACAAGAAAAACAAAAACAAAAACAAGCTCACCGAGTTGATACAAAACTTACGTCTGGCTGGATTTTGGTGGGCTGGCAATGACAATGTCCAAAGCACTGTCGACATTGCTCTAGAATATCTGGAAGAAAACCAAGAGAAGATGACAGTGGCGGATTTCAATCAATTGAAACAGGGAATCCAGATCGGACGAAAGGCAATGAGTTCTCCTGGCTGGAATGGATTCAAAAAGATGCATGAGCTTGGAGTCTTCGTTCGGCATTTCCCAGAGCATGCTCGCAATATGTGGGCCCTTGATGCTACAGACACCGACCACGAGCCTCTGCTCATGGGTATGACCCAAGCCCGTCGCGCGCAAGAATTTGTGATGAACCGTCTCTGGATCCCTGATCCCGCCGACGGTCTCGCAGGAGAGGGTATCAAAGTTCGTCGGGAGCTAGTTCAACACAGCCAGACAGCTACTTCAAAAAAGAAAGATAAAGACCAAACTTTGAAGTTCCACACTCTCCCAGAAACTTCGCCCTTGAAACAAACGAAGCTGGAAGGAGTAGCATCGGCCAAGCTTCGGTACTTGTTGGACCAAGTGCTGAAGTTCCAGCAAACCGAGAAAATCATCATCTTCTATGAACACGACAACGTCGCTTCCTGGGTCGAGCAAGGCCTGGACTTAATAGCAGTCAAATTCCGCACCTACGCCAGTACTGCGAGTATGGGATCCAATGTCAAAACCGAGAGTCTGAGTGAATTCCGCGAAACCGACGAGGTCCGTGTTCTACTGATGAGTGTCAAACAAGCCTCGCATGGTCTCCACATCCCCGAAGCCTCACGGATGTACATCGTCAACCCAATCTGGGAACGTAACGTGGAAAGCCAAGCCATCAAACGAGCCCACAGAATCGGCCAGAAAAGACCAGTCTACGTCGAAACCCTCGTCCTAGGCGACACCCTCGAATACCGGATGCTCAACCGCAGCAAAAATATGACCGCCGAGGAGACGAAGCACGCGGGAAATGACCCGCTTCAAGATAGTACCATGAGCGACATCATCAAGAACGAGCCCTTTTTGCCCATGCCCGACGAGGCTTCGGCCGGCATGGCTCCGCTGACACATCCACTCGGGCTATTTGATCGGCATAAATTGCCGATTCCCGATAAACAGAAGGTCCGTGCGTCCAAGCCGGCGCAGAAACGGCCTCGGGGGTTGGATTCCGATGCCGATTCTGATTCCACTGGTGTTCAGGGGCCATCGGTCCAGCGGCGACGGATTGGCTTTGCGGAGCATGACCAGGTCATGGGTGAGGGTGCTGTGGTTGCGGTTCCTGCGTCGCTGCAGTCCGTGCCCGGGTTGAATTCGGCTTCTGGGGCTGGGGTCCCTGTGTCTGGACCTTCGCAGACTGGCTTTGGCTTTGCGGAGCGTGGGACGGTTATTGGAGATGGCGTTGGAGCATCTGGAGTATCTGGTCCAGTGCGACTCATGCCGATGCACTCTGTGGTAGGTCTGACCGGGGATGGTGTTGAGAGGCCGCCCTCGGTGTTTGGGCCGTTCCGGCCATGATATTTCTTTGCACCTTTGCGTTCTAGCGCCATGTCGATTTTTTTACACTATACTCCACACGCACGTAGAAAATGACAGATTATTCAAGTCAAGAGAAAAAGAATTAGTTCATACACCAAGTATACATATGGCAACATAGGATAAAGTAGACCAACTAAGGATTAAAACGTGGGATTCCTCGAAAGATGGTAAGAATATATCATTGGAGCTAGCTAGCTACGAACCTCTGCTAACAATATTAGTATCCGTACTTAGCCACACATATAACAGTTACCCTAGAGTTCCCTAAGACTGTGTGATGTAAGTGAGTTAGCCATTTAAACAACCTCCCATCCCCCAGCTACCAGCTCATCAAGATGAGCACTGAGACAACTAATCCCATCAAAGAGCTGGAAGAAGCCGGTAACTCCGCCATTTTCGCAGCTAACAATAGGTGCCCCACCGATCCCATCAGAGATAGCTTCGTCCACAACTCCCCAACAAGCCTGGAGATTATACGCATGCCACCGATCAAAAAGAATATCCGGACATCCATGCGTGGGCTTCTGAAACAACTTCCCATATGACATCAAGCTCACTAAGCCTGAACCCAGGCCATCAATCTCAGCCCATGACCTTGCCTTGATATGTTTTCCTTGCAATAACATCCGCGGTGGTTCTGGTTCTTCTTGTTGAGCTAGACCAAGTTGTCGAGCTGCAGTCAGATTCTTCATCGAGCTGTAGAAGGGCGCTTCTTCATGATGGTACATAGTTGTACGTCCAGCAACAATCCCCGGAAGCGACCTCCGTTCATAAACACGGTTATCTCCGTATACAAGCTCGACCACAATCCACGAAGGCAGATATATAATCGCACGTACATTTGCTAGCGGCTTCAACGCTTCAAGGACGGTGACGTTGTCTGCATCTGTTGGGAATTCCATTCGCGGCAGGCGCAGGTGGGGACAGGGGTCTGGTAATCGTGGGTTGGCATAAGGTGCCTTTGGCAAGGGCTCGAGAACAGTTTCATTGATTCTGACAAATATGGCCGGCTGACACCCTACTGTAAGTGGAACCGGGTTTGGTGGGTTATTGGTCTCGATACATAGATACCAACCGGCCATTGTGATCCTTCTGTATCTGAACTTGTTATTAATCCACTGGTATTCTTCTTTCGTTGGAAATCGATATTCATGGTTAAGATCGTCCCATAGAGTGAAAGGAGCGGTGTCATTTATGTGTCTCGCTCCCCAACTGCCTGGGTTCTGCCATCTTCTGACCATGATGAAAAAGGTGTTTGAAAAGGGAGAGTTGGATGGAGTTGAGATGAGTCAAATAGATGTATGAGGTCAACGATAAGAGATAAGCTTTTTCTTCCAAACCCCTCACCCCTCACCTGGCGCCTTTAAAGCTTCAATTCTCCAATTTCTCCCAGATTACCGAGGAAAAAGAAATATGAAGCCAGTTCACGAGAAAGCCGTGATAATAGGGATCTCAGGGCCCTCGAGCAGCGGCAAGACGACCCTCGCACGGTTACTGCAGCGTGTATTCTGCGGGGTGAATCTTAAGGAAGACTCACGTCTAAACACGTTTATAATCCACGAAGACGATTTCTATTTCCCGGACGATAAGTACGTACAACCTCTACATTAGCATCCACCCATATTACCTATCCTGTTTCAAATGAAAGCAATCCTCCGTTAATCCCAACTCCAAACCCCAACCCCAAACAACTGTACTAATACTAACACGCACCCAGAATCCCTTACACAACAACCGCCTCGGGCGAGAAGATCCAAGACTGGGACACAGCCTCAGCAATCGACATCCCCTTTCTCTCACAAGCACTACACTACGTGCGCGAAAACGGAACCCTCCCACCGCGCCTACGGAGCAAGGAAGACCAAAACGACACCACCGATTCCGGCGTGTCAGACGAGGTCGTACAGGAATTGAGGGATATTGTTAGATCTCGGTTGCAGAATGAAGCAGCAGAGAAAAGCACCGAGAAAAGCCCGACTATTGCGTTCTTAGAGGGATTTTTGCTCTTTGCACCGCCTGAGCAAGAACAACACGTCCTTCGTTCCGTTCATGACGCTATACATCTCCCTCTCTTCCTTCCTGCGGCGTATGAGCTTGTTAAGGCTAGACGCGAGGGGAGGAGTGGGTATGTGACTGTTGGGCCGGCGCCTGAACCAGTGCAGGGTACTGAAGATGGGGGAGATGGGGGAAAAGATGGTGGGAATGGGAAGACGGGGACGGAGATCGATCTTGAAGCTGAGGATGATCGGCCACCGCAGAATTTCTGGGTCGATCCGCCTGGGTATGTGGATGATGTTGTTTGGCCGCGGTATGTGACGGATCATGCTTGGTTGTTGATTGCTGAGGATGGGGATGAGGGTCAGAAGGACGGGAGTCAGACTCTGACGGAGGCTGAGCTTGTTCGGAGGATTGGGGATGGGACTAGGGCTAGGACTGATGTTGGGGTTGAGGTTGCACCGGGGTGTGGGAGTGCAGGGATGGATGTTGTTTTGAGGTGGGCTGTTGAGTTGATTTTAGGGTATTATTTGGATCGGATGGGGGTATAGGAGTATAGGTATGGCTTAAATGGTTACAAGTGTGTACATAGTAGCTTAAGCAATATATCTCCGTCTTTTATTTTTGCTATCTGCTAACTGTAGCGGTTTCTGTACCTAGGTGTAAGATATGTACAAAGTAGGTAGCAAAATAAATGAAACCAATGCCGCGCGTCGGTGTGAGATCACGATAAATCTTTCGGGGGAGCGGGTTCGATCGAGTCATATTACTTCGTTATGGCGAGCTATAGAAATATGCCCATAATGGAATACTTAGTCGGTATACCTCACTAGAAACTGGGATTATCAACTCCAAAACCAAAAGATAGTGGAAATGATAAGTACGACAATGCCTTAATCCATAGATTGTTTTTCTTTATGTTTGCTATCTGCTAACAGCCAGCGATGGCGTCTCATTCTGCAATTCCTCATTCAGATCCCAGTATTCTCCTTCGTAACGATACTAAGCAATTCCATCTCCCAAAGATTTACTCCCGCGCAATTGGTCCTCGCCATCCGAGAAGGTAATCGATGCGGTCTCTCAAGGGCATTGGGGTGATTTCGGCAGGTGTGGTGTTGACAGACGGCTGAACTTCAAATCGGATCGGCTCAGGCCGAAGATTGAACTCCATCAAGACAGTCTCCACCTCCTTCTCCAAGTCAGCATTGGTAAAATTCTTTGTGTAGTCCACTGGGTCATAGACATACACTTCGTTTTGCGGGCACGAAGTGGGGAGAGCAAGGAAGTCAAGACGGAACCCACGGTTGAGCAGCAAGTACGACCAGTAGATGATGTGAACAGATGCCAAGAAACTAAGCAGTTGGAAGACGAACTTGATTAAGGTCCACAATCCGACAGCACGGCCTGGCTTCTTTGGCTCGGAAACTGGAGTTCCCACAACAGTCTGTGTACTTGTAGACTTGAAAACTGGTTTGCCAAACAGAGGCCCATCGATCTTAGGCTTGCGGCTGAGAAGAGCTCCACGTTGGAGATATGGAGCTGGGGTTGCCATAACTGGCGGCTTAAAGTCGAAAAGCACTCCCAGTTGGCCGCGTGAAAATTGGCTCCCAGTATCAACATCAACCTTCCGGCGCTTCGGAGGGATCGCTTCATGATTGGGGCTAAAGATGGCATAATCCTCTTGGAGGATGGTTTCAACATCGCGGTAGCTGGGCGTGGTCTTGATCCATGGTAGCCAGGTCACAGCCTTGCCTCGCGGCAGCGTGATTTCCCACGACACCGTGAACATTTCCAGAGCTTGAGGAACGCTGATGACATTGATGCGCGAAATTCCCATCCCATCTAGCGCTGTTTGCAGCCGAATCGAGTTTATCAGAGGCTTTTTTGCTGCAAAAACGGCGTTGAACTCGCCGTCGGGACCGCCATGCACAAAGAGGTCGAATTTGCACTTCTCAGCCCAGAAGTTGTGATTGATGAGGTCAATGGAGCAAACAGCATTGTATTTAATCAGATAAGATGATGGATCGCTGGCGTCTGCCACCTCGGCCCGTATGACCGTGTTGACTTTGTGGTCCTTGAGTTGTCCGTAGTTTTCTGCGTTGCACTTCCGGAACGGAACCACGAGGCTTTTTCCACCGTGAAACTGGGCCATCAAGCAGCTTTCCACGAGGGTATGTCGTTTGAAAGACGAAGTCATGAACTCCATTCCCTGGCCCGGGGGTGTTCGGAAGTAGAGATAACCAGACTCGAATTGGGCGAGTCGAGGTAGTCCATTCACAACCAACTCCCACCAATCCCTCGATTTTCCTTTCTGCAGTCTGACCTTGAGCGCAATCGCAATTTGGTATGTCGCAGAGTAGACACTGGAAGGGGTCTGCACATAAAGAATGCCATTGTTCAGGATGAGTTTAGGCTTGTTGTGCTCTTTGTCAATTTCCGCGGACGTCGGGGACAGAGGAAGTCCATTAAACCCAGAGCACGAGAAAAATGATGGTGATGCAATGGACTCAAGTGAGAGAAGCAGGTCCTCTTTTTCTTTGTCAGAATCTTCGGTATCAGAGAGGCTTCCGTTGCACACACGAGTAGAAAGTGTATCATAACTCCGATGGAGCAAGTTCGCTTCGGTGAGTGGTTTGGTGCCGCTCAGGTCGATCTTGCTGAGAGAAGTGTCATCAGGTTCAGGTACATTGTGAATCGTCGTTCCCTTGCCGTTTAGCAAAATATGCTCAGATGTAATGCTCGGGGAAACTGGCACAGAGTCTTGAGACAAGAAGATATTCTCCGGCGTGACGTTGATTTCCTCTAGACTGGAAATGAAGCTGCTGATTTTCTCGATGGTGGGGCTATTGTCCTGGGACACAGGCTTCAGTTCCGGCGATAGGTCGATCTTGGTCATCATAAGTTTGTGTCGGGTGCATTGGTACTCATCGTCAGGAGCGATTGAGTCAGGTAGAGAAGCAGCCTTGGCGGATCTCTTACGAGGGTTGGAGGAGTGCGGGCTACCCAGACTGTCGACCTTGCTCTTGCGAGGGTCAGAAGAGGCTGAGCTATCCGAGCTATCAACCTTGGTGTACATCCCAGAGATATCCACAGTAGGACGAGAGACACCCAGAGGATCATCATGAACAACAACACTCTCAGAGTCAGGAACAGATCCATTCTTGGCAGGGTATTTCTCGGTCTCGTCGCTATGTTCCAGGCCATGCCGGCAATCCTCTTTCTCAGGCGGAGTGTCGGCATCATAGTGGGCGTAGTCAGGCTTCAACCGGATGACCCACGACGGGATCTTCACGATGTTTGGTGACTGAACGTTGAGGATGGGTAAATTGAGGTTGGGATGGCCGCAGGTTTGTAGCTTAATTTAGACGACAGTCAGTACTGAGACCCAAAGAGAAGACTTGAGGCCTGGTTTTCAGTGTTACCTCCATGGCGATGGTGATGGATACTGGTTCTTCTGGAACGCCGCTCCAGTCGCACCACAAATCGAGGTTGCTGAGAGGGCTATCGTTAGGGTCCATGGTGGGTTCCATAGTGGGTTGTATGATAGGTTCCATGATGGGCTCCATGAGATGAAATGAAGATGGGAAAATGAAGAAAAGAGAAACTGATAGAAGAGAGGAAAGATGGAGGCGTAAAGCAAAAGGAGTAGAGAGTAGAAGAGAAGTTGGGGAACCTGGAAGGTAGCAAACACCAGGAAGGTACGTGAAGATATTAAGCATTTATCCTATACATTGCTATACATCTGAATAACATCCCTAATATATCAACTCAGGCCAAGACATTAAAGTCTTACATCGTCAAAGACAAAGAAGCCGACTATTCTTGTAAATCGTCAATTAAAAAAAGAAGAGAAGCAGCACTTGCAAGTAGCCAGTGATACTGCTTTTAAAAAAAGGGCCTGTATATACAAGAAGGGCTTAAGAATAATCTCACTTTTCTCCCAATCCCATGAAAGAAAGACCTCCCCCTTTTATATCCGCCAGCGCCTGTATAAAAAAAAGAAACCCTTTAGCCACCCAGTTAAAGCATCAAGCATAAAAAAAAGAATAATGAAACACTCCTCCCAGTCTATCGAGACAGAAGAAAAAAAGGAAAAAAGAGAAGATAGCATAAAGCGAGAACGTCGAGGACGTCAAGCAAATCATTGGGGCGTTCCATTCGAGGAGTCGGGGTGATCAAAGGTTGCTGGGCCGGCCACGGAGCCAAATCGATCGCCTTCGTTGACCATTTGAGATGGAAGAATAGGGGTATTCGCCTGGGGGGTTTGGTCGAAATAACCTCGCGCGGATCCATTAGTCCCTTGGGGATAGTCGCGATTCCGCTGTAGAGGAGGAAGTATGGCCGAGCTAGAGGGGTATCCGGACCGGGCATATCCCTGAGCTATCATCGCTCCAGTCGAATCTGGGGTCTGTCTCGGGTCCAAAAATCCTTAGCTAGGTGTTCTATTCCACACTCTCACTGGTTCGCAGAGGGGTGTCGTACAGGAGTGCCAGGCTGGTTCATCGCCATCAGTTGCCCCACAGCGGCCTGCTGCTGCTGGCTGGATCGGCTTTGACCGGTAGGATCGGGGATCTGGGACATGGGGGCTGATCCCTGCATGCCCGTTGATGCTTGCATGCCTGGGTACATCTATCCACCAGTCAGCTCAAAGTACTTCTAAAAACCTGCAAAAGGGGGGGCGGAGGGTTGGGAATACGAACCGCCGCATAGTCCGGCACCACCTGCCCTGTAGAGTAAGTCTGCATGGCGGCAGGTGTTTGGTAGGTTGCTGGCTGACCAGTGTACATGGCAGCTGTTGGCTGGCTGTATGGATCCATTTGACGGGCCATTCGACCATCCACATCGTAGATGCCCTGCTGTCTGCCATAATCAATCGAGGTACGATGACGCTTGACCGGTGGCTGCTGGCCATAGTAACCATAATCTCGGGCCGCGGGTGGATAGCCTCCATAGCTAGATGATGGAGGAATCTGCACCGCCTGACGCTCCGGAGATCGAGTAGGGACTGGCGGATGGAACTCGTCCGGTCGTGTGGTTCGTTTCCTGCGGTTGTTAACTACACGGCTTCACACTCCCATGGGTTCGTAGCACGTACAACATAGTCCGAGGCTCCTTCCGAATGCGCAACTTCACACCTTGATCCGCAAATGACCGGGAAAGGTGGGTTGACTCCATCATTCCGGGGAAGCTCTTGGGAGGGGAGACTGCAAGCTTGTCAGAACCCAACTGCACAATGCCAGCTCTCTCCGAAGTCCAGCTTCTTACCTGTGAACCGTTCTGAGATAACGGTCTTCAAATAGGAGACACGGTCCCTGTTGGCTCTTTGTTAGCTATTGAATCCAGACTAGGCTCCCGACCGTGTCTACTCACTTTCGCATCTCGAACAAGGTAAACTTCAGGCGAAACTCGCCCTCAATCTTCACGGAGAGATCTCCAAAAACAAAAAACCCACCATCTACAAAAGTCCGTTAGTGAACAAGCTCCGCCACTCCAAGACCAGCCAGAACTAACCGCTGTTGTCCACATCCTTCAACCGGTGAAGTGACGAAACTAGGGTTCCTGCTAACGCAGTCGACGGTGCGACGGGCACAGGACGCTCTTCTGTTGCATCGTACAGACTGCAGCACATGAAATAGTAAGGACTTTGCAGGTAATGCCTGCGCCAAAGTCAGCCACGTGCGCAAAGAGCCACGGTGAATAGCACACTTACTGTGCGAGGTAGGTGCCCTCCTCTCGCACCCGGAGCTGGACGATCGGGGGTGGATCGATAGGTTTGCGCTCTGCAGGCGCCATTAGATCCGGTTCCTTTTCCGTCAGTTCCGCGCTGCCCCGGTTCACGGGGGACTAGCTAGGAACAAGAGAGCAAGAGAGGGAGAGGAAGCTTCCACATACCTTTTTCCTTGCCCCCCGCCACGCGGGCCCGATTGGGCTGCTGGCGAATGATCAGGTCAAAGTCAGAACTGGTGTTGTTCAACATTGTCAGTGGGATTCCCTGGACGACCGCGTAAGAGTTGCGACCCTTGTCAAAGCAGACACGGGAAGAACGACTCACCCCTGAGCTTCGCGCGAGAGAGAGGCGTCGGAGAATGTCGCACTCATCAAGACGAAGAGTCACAGACAAACGGGGGAAAGGTGGAGAGAACCAGCCCAAATTTGAGGTTGCTTTTGCGAGACGTGAACCAGCAAGATACGAAGGGTCGATCCTCGGGAATACAAAGACCAGGTATAAGTGATCTGTGGTTTACAAAGTAAAGAGAAAGGGAAGGAACGGGTCTTTGGACCGAAAGAAATCCAGTCAAGAAGATAAGGACAGAAGAGAGAACCCTGGACGAGTCACGATGTCGTCGGAGAGGGGTGGCAGCTGTAGTGGGGTAATGGATTTTTTTTTTTTCTTTTCTCGGGACTTTCAACCATGGAAGACACAAAATGAAGGACAAATTTCAGAAGAATAGAGAGTGTTGAGAGATGAAGGTGTCGAACGTGACGAAAACGGAGTGGTGTCGTCAGTTTGCAAGCGGAAAGAGCCAACCGAGTACGGTTCCAGACAAAAACCTTAAGCGGATCTCTTCTGATGGTATAACGGCGTGATAAAAATGTAGTTCCGAGATTTTCAATCTAAAAAGAAATATTATTATCAAGAACTTGGGGGAAGAAAAAGAAAAAGAAAAAAAAAGATTCAAATTCAGCAAAAGAAAAATCAGCAAATCAATTGGATCACAGGCTTCCAAATCTCCCAGTCTTGAACAAATCAGATTCCAGAATCCCACAAAAAAAAGGGAAGAAAAGAAAAAAAGAAAAGAAAAAAATTCAACTAACCCAATGAATTATCCAGGATTTTGAATAAAAAATAAAAAAATAAATCAGAGAAAAAAAAAAAAAAAAGAAATAAGGACCAAAAAAGAAGAAATCTACGACAGTAGCAATCTCTTCAAAAACGAGAGCAGCTGAGGTGGATCCAGGCCAAGTGGTGACTGCCTTGGGAAGGGAAAAGGAAAAAGAGAAAAAGAGAAAAAGAAAGCAAAAAAAAAAAAAAGAAATAAAACCGTAGAAGGAAGAAAAGTGGAAATAGGTTCAGCTACCCACGGTTGAGGGGGCGAATGGCGATCCGGATGTGCAGTAAACTTCTGGTGATTTTCTAGTCTTTTCTTGTTGGTCCGAAAGAAACGGCGAACCGCAAGTCCGCTAGTCCGCGTCTGTTTGCTTTGATAAAAAACCCACAAAAAGGTTGGCGCCGGCTATGCAGGTGATCAGACCCGGTTTTCTTGTAAATGTGGTCTAAACGCCAGGTGGACTCGGGCCCTGGTCCGGCGTCTAAGCATTCCAGTCAAAAGTGGAGATATGCACGATCAAGCCGCATCGCCTATGTCCGGGGGTTGTTCCTGTGTCTCCACACTCGATCTCGATCTTGTAAAATGATTAGCTTGGTTCAATCGGTATCAAAATAATTCCTTTTTTTGAAGCTCAAGGAGATTTCCAGAGGGCGGATATCACGGCCGCTTGTCAATGAACGTTCCAACCATGGTTCCAAGGGTTCCTTATGTCATCCCGAACCAAAGAATGCCTCAAGGCCCTAGACCTCCCACACTCGGTTGGGCACCTCCCCCCTAAACAAAAACAAACCAAAAAAAAAATATGAAGAGACAATACCTTTTTTTTTTTCCTGGATGTCCTGAATGCTTCTTGCTGTGGTAAATCCGATATTGGAATATTGCGCGTGAATTCTTCAATTTCAGGGATGCGTGTGCCACGCGACAAAGGTCGGAGCCCAAAATGAAAAGGATTCAAAGGACTCAAAAGACTCAGCGCACGCGCATTCGAAGGCCCAGGTTCGACGCAGTCACAGATTGACAAAATGAACGAGAAAGCTGATCTCCACAGACACGATCGAGTGCAGTGGCACGTAAATCCCAAGAGCTGTTATTCCGACCCGAGACGACGAAGCGATACATGCCGGGTCATGATGCGACAATGGGAAGCGAAAGAAGGAGGAAAGAGTTGAGTCGAGAAAAAGCGAGAAGGAAAAACCAGGCGCAAAGAATTGGACAAGGCGTTTAAGGGGGGATGCAACCACGAACAACGCACCACTGCAACGCAGAACTTTCCTCGTGACGCGTCATATTTCGAAGACATGCAGGCCCAAGATCCCATGCAAGCTACTGTATGTTGACTGCAGTCGGGTGCCAGCGTTGACGCTGGTTGGTTCCATCGACCGGAAATCCCTCGATCAAGCTATGGGGCCGGGGCAACATGCATCAGCCAACGAAAAGAAAAGGAAAAAAAACACACCAATACCGAAGACCGGTTTGGGCCAGTCCTGCAGCTTGCAGATCGGGCGTTCGTCATGATAATAAAATAAAAATCGGTACTTTCTAGTATGGACTACGGGGGCTGCTTTGCGCCACACTCGCTGACCCTCGATTTGCGGCTGAGGATGTACGGTACTTTTCCCCCTCCTGTCCAGTCACCTTCCAGATGGGTTTGGCTGCATCGGCAGGGTAGAAGTGGGTCCTGCATCCAAGGCATTGGTTGATGCGTCTTTCCGAGGAACTTGCATTTCACACTCCTTCGGCATTGGAAGCCGCTTGTCCTCTTCGTTATCAGGTCCTTTTCTTGGCAGGATGGGGGAAAACGCATCCCAAATCTGAACTTGCATGCAGATATTCTGGGGTCCTGGTTTGGAGAGGTAACATGGCGATGATCATCGCTCATCAACATGTGATACGGAGGGCTGCAGGTGCAGTTGACTATGACAAGCATTCCTGTCACAGTTCACGACCTATCTCCACATCATGGGAGCTTTGATAGCGGCGATCATATGCAAGGGTGAGGATGGCAGGAATCAATTTCGATCAGATGTCGATCAGCCCGACAAAAGTCCGGCCCCAATATTCAATCCTGCAGCGAGAGTGATACTATCGTTATTGGCAAGTGGCTGGAGCAGATGGGACCCGCTGAGTGGGGGGTTTCCGGCGCCAATACCCAGCTTCCAGAAAACAACGTCTGCGGTTCACTGGCTGACCTTGGGATAAGTACTCCGTACAAGCTGACAAAAAAGGGGGATCGAATAGGGAAGGGGGAAAAAAGTAAAAGTGAGGGGTTGAAAGCGGGAATACACACCCAGGGTATGGGCATTGTTTGATGGTTTGACTTGGTCTGAGCTGTGACTCTTATCCATTGCATTATGCCCTGGCGACAAGTTCCTGGGAATGCAGTTGATAGGCCCGAAAAAAACTCACAGCCCTAGATGCACATCATTATGCGACAAGCAAGCCCAAGCGCTGGGAGCACGACCTGTCACTTTCCATTTGACTTCCGGGATTTGGCCCCAGCGCCAGGACAGAAGTCCCAAGTCTTAGTTCTTGATCTTGGTCATGGCGGGCGGAAAGCCACCATTGCCTCTATTGGAGAGTCATGATTCAGTTTGTGGAAACTAGCATGACTCGTCCAGACATTGGACGGAATAATTGACGAAAGGTGGGTGTGATACATGTGCTAACAAGTAGGGACAAGAAGAAAGAAAAGAAGAAAAGAAAGTTCCGAGTGCGAAAAACGAAAAATTAAAAGTGACCGCCAAAAAGGAAGCGAATTTTTTCGAATTTTTTTCTCCCAATTTAAAAGTACAGCGCACACCCTGGCCGAAAATCCACTGCGGCCCCTATTGGGAAAAAAAAAAAACTGGGAACTTGTTAGTGTCCAGGATGTTCTATTGACTACGGTAAATAATAGGAAGAAAGCTCAAAAGAGAACACCGTGGAGAACAATCCCAAAAAATGGCCAATTAATATAACGAACGCCTGTTCGGCACTTCAACGCACGAAGTCGCCGAGAGAAAAGAAAAGAAGGAGGGCGGGGGGGCTGCTGAGGAGCACTACGGAGTACCCGTGGACTGAAGAGGGTACTTGGACGGGGCGGAATAGGGAAACTTTTAGACTCACGGAGGACCGGTGAGGAATCTATTAGGGGGATTAACTTGGCGAATTGCGCCAGTCAAAACTAAAATCCAATCCAAGGGCGCATATCTGACAGCGGCAATCTCCATTGAGAACCAGTGGTTAGGAGCTGTTAAGTGGGCGCTACTATGTTTATGCTTAAATGTTGGCCCTGTGATGGTTCCATGGTGGTTTGGGGCCCGTTCCATGGTTGTGTTCCCTCCCTGACAGCTGTCCGGTCCGTGTTGGCGCCGTGGCCGCCGATCTTTTGTCGATCGGAGCTTTGTCGGGACTACTATAGATTGAATGTCTACTATATTGTATATTATTATACTACTCCATAAGGGGTAGGATGTTGTATTCCTTCTGATCTAGTGATCCTTCAAGATGCTAGTTAGTATTATTACTCGCACTCCGTGTCTGGTAAGCTGATGTCTGGACCGCGGGTATCCCAATTCTCACCTTCCTAAAACGGGTTGGTCTGAAATCCTCCCGTTAAATACCCAATAGACTTATGCATGATTGTGACTATCATGATTATTGCTCGATAGTTCTGTGTATTTTCAGTCGTCTAAGCCCAGTGTAGGTCTACTGCAAGGATTATACGGAGTATTTCGTACTTATGTTGGATGTGCAGCAAGGCCCCCTGGTGGAACACGTCAGATAACCGCAGATCAGCCCTAGCTATCGAGATCTAGTATGACGCTTTGTCCCTCGTATTCGGCCGGGACTACAATTGGCTATTGGGTCTAGACAAAAAACATTATTGTTGATCTTCTTCTCCAGTTTCGGCATCTTATCTAACAGATCTCTCCTATTTTGACGTTTTCAACATGTCATGCGCGACATGACACCATTCTTTGGATATATCGTATGCAAGGCACGGATCTACTCCATATTCACACTAGAGCAAAGAGCTACCCAGTAATTGATACATTGACATAATACTAATCACACACTGTACTCATTCGTCGCAACTAGATAGAAAGAGAAAAGAAACACCCAAGCAAAAACTCCAGACACCCCCATCCCTGCTCCGTGCTGGATGAAATCCCTGAAAAAGCGACCAGTAGTAAATGGGCAAAATAGGATCGACGAGTGCCATAAAACACTCCTGTCGCCCCTGGACACCCACTTAGCGTAAGATAGCCTTTGAACAAGAAGGGAAAAAAAATGGAGAAAGAATATTAAATCAAACGGCGGGACAATGCAGTTCCCGGGAACACGTGAAAGAAGAGAGAAGGGAGAAATAAAGGAATCAGAAATTTCGTTAAAACAAACGCCCTGTCCACATGCGTAACTTGCTTTGTAGGCAAAAAAAAAGCCTCCACGAATCATGAGCTTCACGAGTATCATGTCTGCATCACGACATCCCCATCGACTTCGTACTCGGCGTCAATCTCTGCATCCGCATCTGCGTCTGCGTCTGAATCTGCGTCGGTGCCATTGGTATTGGCCCCGGCCTTTTGGCCCTCGCCTTTGCCTGGTGACTTGGAAGCAGACCCTGGCTCAGCGGGAATCACAACGTGAACTTTTTCGACCAAAGCCTTCCGGTTGACTGATCGCGGTGTCTTGGGGTTATCATTGGATCGACGGGAGATTGCTGTTCCAGGTGACCGCGAGATGGAGTTACTCTTCTTCTCGGGGGTCCTGGGCGTTTCTGTGTCCTTGTCCTCGGACGGCTCGGGCTCGGCAGCATCAATGCCATTGGTCTTGACGAGTTCCTTGGCGGCAGAATCCCCATTAACAGGCTCTGGTTCTTTTTCGCTCATGTCGGCAGCTCCTTTGAGTGCAGGGGCCACGTTTTCGGCATCCTCATCAACGACAGCTTCTTCCTCAACAACTTCGCTCTGCTCCAGTTCAGGATCGTTGGCCTGGCTAGGTGTTGCTTCGGCTGCGGGCGAGTCCGTGAGGATAGAGCTTCTCCCACGACGAATGCTGCCTCCAGGAGTGGCCGTTGCCAGCCCGGATGGTCGTCGAGGTCTGCCGCGACCCTTACTGTTATTACTGGCAGCCGTGGGTGTTGTTGTCATGTTATTGAGTTTGGTACTACCAGATGGGCGACCAGGTCTGCGTTTGGGGGGTGCTGCAGGAGGCACAGGAGGCCAAAGTTCGAACCGGGAGGGTGGGATTCCAGCGGCAGGGTTGGGGATTGCAGCTGGTTCAGAGTTGCCCGCTGTAGAATGGTGGGGGCCATTAGACCGCAGAGCCAATGTGGAAGGCGGTCCAGCGGAGTCTGCGAGAGTGTCTCGATCCGATCCATTCACCATTCGGACATTGCCCTCATAGTTACTCGCTCTTGTCTCGGTCTCATCTTCGTCTTCATCCGGGTCATCTCGGGGGGCGACGGTATGTATGGGAGCACGATCAAAATGAGACTGGTTGCTACGACCCATAATGTAAGGTGTCCAGAGAAGCGCATCTGGATTGAGCTGGACATAGCCCTTGCTTTCCCAGCCACTGATGACCTCGTTGTAATATTTGTGATCGAGACGGATGGCGTACGTCTTGGTAATAGGATCCCGCACGAGAGCTCGAAGTCCTTCCAGGGCAGATACAATATCATCTGCTGTCATTCCCGTGCGATCAGACAGGTCTGCAATGCTGACAGGCGTCTTCAGATCACGAAGTTGGTATGACAAAATCAATCGCCAGTAGTTCCGGTACGACACCAGACCCATGTCAGAGAGCGGCTTTTCGGGCGATCCATTTTTGCCTTCGATGCGGGTAAGGAGGTATGAGAAGTCGATAAGGAGGTTTCCGTAGCCTTTGCGTTGATGGATGGGTAAGGTAAGAATGCAGGAAACGTTGTTCGCTGAGCTTGGACGTTTTTCTTTACTGAAGTAACCAACGAAATGGCAGCCCAGATCGTCGTACTCAGTCATAACATAGAATAAGAATGGCTCAACGTCGTAGTAAAGAGTCTTGGAACCGAGGAAAAGTTTTGCAAGAAGGCAAAGGTTTTGACAGTACACCGGGTTCTTGCGCCCATCAACTTCGAAGATTGAGATTGATCGATCACGATAGATCTCGTCACCGGGGGGATGCTTTGCAGGGCACTTGAGTTTATGGCGCCAGGCGACGAAGTCCGAGTTCATGTATTTGAGGCAGAACTCGCAAATGTACAGAACACGGTTCCGGCTGTATTCCTCCGGGTAAGGCGCCGCATACCAGGTTTCGATCTCGTAGCCACCGAAGTTGATAGATTTGATCTTTGAAGGAGGGCCAGAGACCTTTTGTGATGCATGCGCAGTGGCTTCGCCACTGAGTTCTGCATCCTTCACTTTCTGTTGCCATTCATCTTCGGCTTTCAAACGTGCCTGTTCGAATCGGTCGCGATCGAATTGTGTGGGGAGTGTCCTGGATGTATCTTGTTCGGTCTCGGACAGAATGCCTCCATATGGTTTTGATTTGGCGTCGTCGGTCTCACGGTCAAACAAAGTCATGGAATTGTAGGATATTGGGGGAAGGGGAACGAAATGTGCCTGGGGTTCTGGGGCCACAGGTGGCGGCTTTGGTGCTTTCTTCTTCTTGCGTCCGGGGCGGATTTGAGAGCCTGTTATTTTAGACATCTTTGCTTCATCCAGCCGGAACCCAATAATCAATTTGCCAAATTGCCTAGTTACCACGCGGCAGTGCTCTCGGTCCACTGCACGGGTGCGTCGCACGCGTACAGAACGTGTCCGGGCAGGAGAGTGGACATCACCATCACCAGTGGGATCCCCGCCCTCCAAGGCCGCATCGTTCAAAATTGGGTGATCGGAGCGGAAAGAAGTTTGTCGAAGTCTTTTACGAAGCACAGGTGTGTGTTCTTCGGCCTCGATTGACGAGGCCTTTCGCTTGCGTAGCGACCGCGAGCTATTGAGCATCTCGTCGTCGACGCCTGTGTCGAAGATAGAATGGAATCCCTCGTCGTGTGTGCCAGCGTGCGCGGGTAGAAGCTCTTTGGGGAGGGCTGAGGCTCCGAGTCCGGTTTCTGTCACTGAATTCGTTATCGTGTCGGGCTCTAGATTGTTGTGAACACAGCTAGGACACCTCCATGGGTCTGGATGTTGCAATGTTAGTGCGTGTAATGCATCAAAGAGGTAGAAGGTGATGAGACAGAAGTCAATGACCATATGTTTGCGTACCTTCCGTTTCATCATATGCCTCTTGTTCGCGCGCGCACTGTCGATGAGCTGTTGGGATGTCGAGTCAGCGAATATTCCGACATAATCAGGGTAAAGAGCAAACGCAGCAACACGTACAGTGATCACCACATACAACACAAGTGAGCCATTCCTCAAAATCTTCACTTGGATCGTGTTCCTCGTCTTGACTGCAAACCCTATTGGTCCGTTGTTAGTACCTTAACGTCCGAATTCCGCGGTCAGTGCTGCACCGAGCCCTTCCACTTACAAGCAGTTTGAGCCACTACGGATATCAGTTTCGACATCCTCGCCGCCATTGCTCTCAGCTTCCCAGTCCTCGGCTTCTGACTCGTGGTCACTTGATTCGGGTGCTGATGCGTCACGGTCATTTGCCTCAAACCCGGGATCGGCATCGGCGTCGGCTGTCTCAGACTCCGCATAGTCTTCTTCGGAACCCGCATCATCGTCAGGTAGCTTGACAGCTCCAACAGGTTCAGCCTCGTCATTGTCGTCGTCGTCTTCTCCGTTCAACCCATTGACGCTTGAGTTGTTTCCATCCGCACCTTCCTCCGGGCCATCCCCATCAACTTCTCCGGTGTATGCTCGGTGAACGGCATCTTGAAGCTGCTGATCCATTTCATACAAGTCGGTTTCTTCTTCGCCCTCCGCATCTAGGTCGCTATCAGTCGGGTCCACAGGCGGGTCGAGTTTGCCCGGTTCATCGTTTGCTGGCGGCACCGTCGCCGCCATAGTGAAAGTTACCGCCACCGCCAGGTTGAGCACAGCAGTGCTTATTGTATGCGCTCAGGCTGACTGAGGTATCCTTTTCGTGAAAGAAGCTTAAACCGATCCGGTTACAGAAGCACCCCGCTGACGTCGGCGCTGATCCGGGGGTGCATCTGGATCAGAAACGGGTTCGAGGCTGGTTGAAATAGTTTCGACGACTCCTATGAACACAAGTATCGTTCGGGATTGACGCTCAAAGTCTCCAGGCGCAAAGTTCTAGCTAAACAAACAAGAGGTGTCAGTCCGCCGCTGGAGTGGCTAGGCATCGCAAGCGCGTCGCAAAACAGAGGAAACTCACCCCAAGAGAAACCAGTGCAATCTTTAATTTAAAAGCGTACCAGACGCGTCGAAGGACAGTCCGTACACCGAGGCCTGTCTCTTTTACAATCGAATGCGATCTGCAACGGCCTTCACGCCCCTTGTCCTGTGAGTGTCGTTGCAGCGTGCTGAGTCAGCGGAGGCTAAACCGTTTTGGGTGGGGGAGACCTCCAAGCCTGTCGCGGTAGGAAGAGACACTCCCCTCCACACTCGCCGCGATCGATCTACCCTCCTCAGTCCGTAAGAGGCTTTACGGCTCTTGATTCTAATTTGACACCTTTTTCCGATTACCTACATACCCATACAACCGCACGCCATGGGTGTCCCTTTCGAGGCCCTGCTTCCCTATGGGATTATCATGACCGTACGTCCCATTGGTCAATGCCTTCTGGGACTATAGCTCACCAATTGCTACAGATGTTTGGCGTGACTGGCTACGGTCTTCACTATGTCAAGCGCTTTGCCAACGATGGCAAGAAGGCCCGCTGGAACCAGGACCTCTGGGATAGAGTAAGTTGTTCCATCCTTGTCGGCTGCGGTCGGAACTTGGCTAAAGCACATTGGCTAACAATTTTACAGCAAAGTGAGTGATTACTAGCTTATCGGCCGACGGAAAAGCGTCCGAGAAGAATTATATGAGACTAACCACAACCAACAATAGTGATGGAGAGAGATCAGCGCATCACAGGGTCATTCCGCGGGCAGTCCAGCAACCACAAAGCGCCCACCGGATTCGAAGTCAGCAACCCATGGAAGGTACGAATAACAGATCCCGTGTCCGTTGATTCCCAGCTCCGTGCAGAAACGCTGACCCGAGACATAGATCGAGAATCGGATCTACTAGTTTCAAAAATTGCAACCTATTCCTTTACGTTCAACGTCTGCGCCTTTCTTACTTCGAGACCATACATATCCACTGCAATTTCTCTAGAAACGTTGTACCATATCATTTATTCTCTCGGATTTCCTTAGTAGTTCGCTCAATCATGTCTACTTGAGCTCCGAGGTCATCCCCCGAATACCTTGGATCTCACTCTCACGGAGATGCATATCGAAATACTTGGCCAGGGCCTTGACACGGTCCTCTTCAGTCTCCAGCACCTGCAATATCTCCGTTTTCCCGCGCAATCTCTCCTTCACTTCTTTGCCCGACATGACGCACTGGCCAATGATCTCTGTTCCAGTTTGATCCAAAATCATTCGCATGCAGAAAAAGGCCTGGGTGAACCAGCTAGTCCGGCTCTGGCTGACAGAGAAGTTCATGACCTCGAAATCCTGTGGGAGGAACTCCACCTCGGAAAAGCAGATCAGTGGCAACCACTTGCTCTCGGGGTTGTATCTTGTTTGATAGATCCAGATCTTTTGGCTTGGATCCGTAAACTCGGCAATGCTCTCTCTGACAATACGCATCTCGGATGGCGCAATAGCCGTAGCAGTAGCACCTTCTTGAAGTAATAGTGGAGCAGTGGCACAATTGTTTCCAAACCCGACATCAACCTGTCCTCATCCGTTAGTATGTCTGGTCCATGCGGTAGCTGCAGTAGATCTTCATTCCCTACCATGTACTTATCCCCTCCAATGGTCACAATCAAAATCATATGCCCACTTTGCCGGATCAATGGTGTCAGCTCAGCTCGGAAAGCTCAGAATGCTAAACTGTGTCGGAGAACCTACATTTCCAAGTATAACCCATCATCCACTCCCTTCGCCCCAGCATGACTGACTCTACCTCCAGTGGCGTAAACAAGATACCCCAGGGACCGCAATACAATAAAGAAGATTCCCGTATTCTCCATGCAGTAACCATCTAGCTGGCGCTCCACCATCTTCTCAAAGAGACACTGCGGGTTCAGAGAAATAGTATGATGTTGCGAGTAATGCAACCCTGAGTTGCCCCATGGAATGGCAGCGAGATGTCGTCTTTGCAGATGACATAGCGCAGAAAGTGCATCGTTCTCGATATCCTGGCGAAGATGCTGGAGAAGATTTCTCTCGGATTGAGCGGAGTGGGAATACCCGATGCGGCTCAGGTACAACTCCAGCTGTTGATCGGTGTATGTGGGTTTATGTGCCATTGTTGGGGTTCCTCGCTGTTTGGGCTGTGCTCGAGGGATATATGAACCGTTTATATCCACGGCTATCAAGGTTAAGGATTGGCATTATTCCATTTCCTCCAGTCGATGACCAATGTCGACTTGGCTCCCCACATTCTCTCCCCACATTCAAGGTTGCCTCCTCGGCGACGGTTTATAGTGTCCGGCTATATTAGGAAAATGCTCCTGTTCCGTGCACAATTCCTATGTTGTAGACAGCCTGCTCGGGTTTATATATTCATATATAGTTATCGTATCATAGCTGTTATCGTATATATATATATCGTAAAGTCCATGCTTTGAATCGGAGAAAATAATCCATAAAGTAGAACATCGGCAATGGACGACACGAATCTCGGTACTTGTAGTACCATCTACTAATTAGCCATCTATTTATGCTTGGCTTTTGAGGTGTACCTAGGTATTTCCCCGAAAATCACTGTACATGCGAGGGACACATTACCTCGGTTATGACCCGTGTAAAGAACAAAATTATCTAGAGATAATTGACAGTTTTATACATAATATATAAAAAAACTATATAAGAATTTAATGATAGTAAGTGTCTCAATATCCCCAAACTAAGCAATAAGCTGAAACGTGCCTTTTTACGCTCCGAGTTATAGATCTCCGATGATGTAGTATTCATCCGATATCCGGACCTACGGACATGTGCTTCGATCAGCGAATGGACATTTCATCATATTTCTCAATGACTCCCAAGTCTAAATCCTTCTCTGTACAGTACTATTATCTATGCCAATCCAACAGCACATTGCCCCTCCCACCGTGAAAACCCCGCATCTGAACAAAATGGCTACGCTAAACGAGCAACTCGCGACATTGACCGAGAACTACTCGCCCTGTGATGTATGCTAACATTGCTAGGGCACAAGCCATAGAACAATACAGCTAACGTTCTAATTATCCAGGTATCTGATGCCCTCGTCAAGCTACAAAAGACGCCCGAGGGCAGCACCCCAAGAGCAGGCTACCTCGCAGATCTAGGTAAGCCATCAGTACAACACTCTCCAACGCCTCTATCTATTACCCCCCAATAATCCCCACTAACATATACCCGTCAGTACCATTCTCTCCCACAACAGGACGGAATGAAACAATGCCCAGGATTGCGGCCCCGGCAACAACATTCAAATTCCTAGCCAAAGACGCCAGCCCACCACAAATCGCAACAGAAAATCCGCAGAAGCACGGCTTCCCGCCAGGTAAGCACTGGGTAGACTATGTCAACGAATTCCAGACGTCGGATCCTTCCGGCGCCGGATCGATCGTCGTCATCGAGCAGCCCGAGAACCAGTACTGCGCTGTGACGGGCGGGATCATGGCGACCCGGATGAAAGCCCTCGGGATCAAAGCCACGGTTGTGGGTGGTCGTATCAGGGACTTGAAGGAATTGAAAGCTACTGGGCTTCCGGTTTGTCTTGGTCTCTCATGGTTTTTTTGTCCGGTAGCATGTTACTGATTGCGTTTTTTTAACTTGATAATAGATATTCGCTCGTGCTAGTTCTACCGTTGGCACAAGTGCCGAGGCCAAGGCTGGTGCTCGTGATGTGCCAATCTCAATTGGGGGTGTTACTGTTTCGCCTGTGAGTTGGTCTATTTGCTGTTCGCTGATTGCTTCACGGTGGAGAGTTCATGAGTCTAATTATTGCAATGCATTATAGGGAGACATCATCTTCTGTGACCCATTGGAAGGAGTAGTTACCATTCCTCGCGAGCTGCTTGATCCAGTGCTTGAGCTCATGCCTAAACTGACTGCTATGGATGAGCAGGCTAAGGAGGCTGTTGCGCAGGGAATGAGTGTCACTGATGCTTTTAAGAAATTCCGCTGATCACCTACCTTTCAGCTGGGTGTATATATAAGTACATATAACCAGATTTTCAGGAGCTATAATAGGCAAATGAGGTATATTAACATAATGTAGGTCGTTAACTAGAAACAAAGCTCAGATTATGTACATGTTCATTCGCAAACAGTGGGACAAAGTCCGCAGATGAGTACCACGATGGCTTCTTCATATTATCGTCAATCATCTTCCCGTTGATTTGGAGATTCACAAAGGTGATATTTGTGATCGGTCGCTGTCGATCGTATCCGAGCAGCAAAGAAGGGCTGGCATGGGTACCTTCGTAAATGAGGTCCTTGACTACCACGTTTCGAATTCCCCGACCAGGGGATGTGTTGTACTTTTTATTGTACATGATCCGGAAATTGACCAATTGGCCGAGCTGAAAATCTTCCACGCGAATATTTTCGATGTGGACATTTTGAATGAGATTGCCATCACCTGCATTAATAGCAATACATCCTTGGTACGCAACCTGAGGCTCGTGGTGGTTGAGAATGTCGATATTTCGGATCGTGACGCCGTCCATGACTTCCGGGTGCGGTGTATTCCCATGCGTCCCTATATTGATAGGATGCGCATAATCGGCCCACAGTGCGGAGTTTTGCACGGTGATATTGCTGGAATCCCCATAGTAGGCCCAACGGTGCTGGTAGAGTGCGATGTTGTCGTCGGAGTTGCGCATGAATATTCCATCGATCAAAGCATCCCGACAGCAGAAGAGATCGATTCCATCTCCATTGCCTTTGGACGAGAAGGCGCGGATACCTAGGATATTGATTCCCTGGCTCATTCCCGCAGTCACTGCGTAACCATTGGGATTAAGAATAACGACATCCTCCACCGTAATATTCGATGAAGATTCGATAAGCACCGCTCCTGAGGATTTGGCCGCCAAGATTCCTCGACCTTTGATTGCTGAATTCGATACATTCTGAAACACTACTTGGGCATCGAGGAGCCCTCCTCCAGCCACATAGACCGTCTTGCCCGATGGCACATACAAGGCCCCATTGGTGATAGCAGCGGTCCCATTATTGACCCCAGGCCCGAAGTACAACACCTCAGGGTCATCGACACGCGTCACCTTGGTCTCAATGGGATTCATAAAGAGCTGTAGGGTATCGAAAATATTGTCATTGATTTGAATCACAAGGTTGCAAGGCTGCTTCAGCGAGAATTGGATCGTGTTGTTAATGATTTGAGGACGGATTCCGTAGGAGTAAGGTCGGACAACGCCGGTGCGAACCGCTGCATGGTGGTAGGTAATGGCAATTTCAATCGGACTACTAAAATCAAACACCCCAACAGAAGTGTTATACTCAATGGAATTGCCCGACGTTTCATTGATTTGGGCCACTCTTGCTTGGAACGGCTGGATCCAGTGCGGTGAGCTCTTGGGCGGCGTGACCTTAATGGAATATGCATCCATAGTCTGCACCCCGGATGGAATAGGATAGGTTCGGACAGCATTATGGTCCAAGTATGACGCTGCCGTCATAATGGGACAACTCAGAATAGCAAGATACACCATGCAGAGGTGTACTTCAGTGGCGCTATAGATCCATTGTCGTAAAAACATGATGTATATAGCGGTATAGGATAAATGGATAAAGAAAGTCCTAAAGAAGGAGATGGTCACAGAGAGGACCAACTTATTATATAGTATGGCAGTTCTTCCCAGAAAAGAACTAACCACACAATAGGCAGAGAAACCCCCGACCATTGCTCCGGTTAAATTTATCTATTTCCCCTAGCTGACCTATGGGTATGTACCTGGGTACTGAATGGAAGCTCCCCCGGAAGATTCTCCGGGTATTTCCCCGGAATCTCCTTGCAGGACCTGGATTAATGAATCAATAATCTATTTTTGGTAACAAAATACATGCAACAGTAAAGTTTCGGACTAAGTACCGGAATACCCTCCAGCGCATCAGGAATAAAAAATATATATTTAAGGGTTGAAGTAGGCATAATGGAAGAAATCATACATATCACTCCTAATGAAAATTATATATTTACTAAGTGTCCTCGTGACCAGCGTCTTCTGCACCAAAGACCTTGTCATTCGTAACCCCATCATTTCGGGCTGGAATCCGGATCCGTCTATTATTCGAGTAGGAAATGAGTATTTTATAGCTACCTCATCCTTTGAATATTGGCCGGGGTTACCAATCTACCGATCCGTTGATCTTGTGAACTGGGAGCTATACACACACGCTCTGACACGGCCTGGGCAACTACAACTGTATGGTGTTCCCACATCTGCAGGTGCCTGGGCACCATCCCTTGGCCGCATCAATGGCAAGTTCTACCTCACTTCCATGGTGCGATGGACTTATGATCCTGTGGCCAAAGTGTGGCCACGGGCTTTCTGGATATTTTCGGATGACCTGCGGAACTGGACCGACCCGATCTGGTCTGACCCCTGGGGTATCGATCCTCAGCTTTATCAAGATCCAGCGACGAATAAGGTATACCTCAATCTGATGTCACCCAATAATAACATCGACCGGATTTGGGGCATTTATCAGTGTGAAGTGGACATAGACAGCGGCCGATGTATAGGCGAATATCGCTCACTTTGGAACGGGACCATGCCACCCAACGCCGCAGCTCGACCAGAAGGGCCGAAGATGTTCAAATTCGGCGATTGGTATTACTTGCTGATTGCGGAGGGTAAGTCTTTGTTTCCTTTTCTTTGGGTGGATTTATCTCTTACTTCTAATGCAGGGGGCACGGACGAACTTCATCGGGCCACCATCGCACGTTCAACTTCCCCAGAGGGCCCATGGGAATCAAATCCAAACAACCCACTGCTTTACAATGGCGCGTATGGCTACGATAACCTCACCGTCCAATCGACCGGTCACGCAACCCTGTTCGATACTGAACAAGGAGACTGGTACGCGGTTTTCCTTGCTCGGCGAAAGGTGAACGGCACTTCTCCTCTGGGCCGAGAGACTTTCCTTTGCCCGGTAGCTTGGAAGGATGGTTGGCCAATTCTGAATGAAGGGAAACCGATCCTCCTCAATTATCCGCAGAAACCGGGGTTGTCAAGTATTGCATTAGCGCCTTTCCAGGATAACTTCGATAAACCGGCCTTACACCCATCTTGGTATCAGTTGCGAACCCCGTACGGGCAGACATATATTCTGGACCACAAAGACCCATCCGGTGGTGTGGTATTCGATGCGAATGTCTTTTCCCTCAGCGATCGTGATGTTCCTGCTGCTATTTTGCGAAAGCAAAGGTCGCTCAACATGACATTCTCCGCGGACCTACTACCGTTTGACGGGATTCTAGGGCCTCTCCAAACAGTTGGAATCAGTGCCTACCTCAGTGAGCTGCAGCATCAGGATATTGGACTTACAGGTTGCAAAAATAGCACAGGCATGTGCATATACACCTCCTTTCTGAATAATGGGACAACAAAGGTATTGTTACGAATGACTTATTGGTAGAATCTTGGGGCTAATGCGGGGGGTATACAGTATGATGAAAGTCCTCTTCAAACATCCAACCTCGATAATATGACGTTTCATGTCCGAGCGGAGCCTCTACACTACCAGCTGGGGTACAGTGTTGATAAAGCTTCCGTGTCATGGATAGCTTCATTTTCATCTTCCTGGATGGCAACTGCACCGCCAGACTGGTTTGTCTTCGAAGGGGCAATGTTCGCATTGTTTGCGAGTGGGAATGGACGACCATGGCCTCCTAATGCACCAAAAGTCGGTTTTCGGAATGTGAGGGAAGTCTGCTTTGATGAACATATCCCAGACCACGATATATGGTCAGGTTGAGTCTGCAAACAATTAATTAAGCGATTCAGGCTCAGGGGAACAAATAAAACCAGGGCTTTGAGACTATACCAATCGGGATAGTGAAGTGCGTGGCAATTTAGTCTTCGGGAGGTGATTTTGGAGGTGCGAATAGCCTATTATCCGGTACATATGGAGTTCCAATCTTTTGGTATTCGTAGTATTCAATACATAACAAGAAATCTGTGTATCTGAAAGAGAGAAAAAAAAGGGGGGGAAGCCAAATCGCTGTGCAAATGTACAATCGAAACATAAATTTCGTTTACTCCGACACCCAGACAGCGGCCATACCCATACCGGTACCGATACACATGCTGGTGACACCAATCTTCTTGTTTGTGCGCTTGAGCTCAGTGAACAATGTGCTGACCTGGCGAGCACCAGTGCAGCCAAGAGGGTGACCGAAAGCAATAGCACCACCCTTGGGGTTAACCTTCTCGGCAGGAATGCCGAGCTCATTAACACACCAAACACACTGGGAAGCGAACGCCTCGTTGACCTCGTAAATGTCGACATCATCCTTGGTGATGCCGGCCTTCTCAAGTGCAACTGGGATAGCCTTCCAGGGGCCGATTCCCATGAGGAGGGGCTTGACGCCGACGACGCTGGCAGCGACGTACTTGCCGAGAATCTTCTGGCCCAAACGCTCGGCGGTGGATCGCTTCATGAGGAGGACGGCAGCGGCACCGTCGGAGATCTGGGAGGCGTTACCGGCGTGGATGGAGCCGTCCTTGGCAAAGGCGGGCTTGATCTTGCCCAGGGACTCGGCGGTAATACCCGGGCGGATGCCGTCATCAGCCTTAACGGTGATGGTCTTCTCCTCGCCGGTCTTGGGGTCGGTCCACTTCACGTCCAGGGGGGCGATCTCCTCGTTGAAGAGACCGGCCTTCTGGGCGGCAAGGGCCTTTTGGTATGAGTGAGCAGCGAAGGCGTCCTGGGCAGCACGGGTCACGCCACGGTCCTTAGCCATGTTCTCGGACAGAACACCCATGGGGACCTTGCAGTTTGCGGACTCCGGGTGGCTCTCGAGGAGGTCGGAGAACTCGGTCACGGCACCGGGTCTGTATCGAGTTGTTAGTCATATTATCGAAGGAGGGAATTCCGGGAGGTTGAAACATACCCGTACTGAGAGGACATGCTCTCAACACCGGCACCAATGCCGACATCGATCATGCCAGACTGAATGGCGTTCGCAATATCGGCAATAGCCTGGAGACCACTAGAGCACTGACGGTTCAAGCTCTTCACAGCGGTGCTCTCGGGGAAACCAGCCACGAGAGCGGCGGCACGGAACTCAGTGGCACCACCACCGGGGGCAAGGACGGAGCCGACAGCAATGTCCTGGACGACACTGGGGTCAACACCACTCTTGTTCAGAACAGCCTTGAAAACACCGGCAAGCAGGTCAGCACCAGCGGTATCCTTGAAGCCACCCTTACCACCCTTGGTGAGGGCGGTGCGGAGGGCACATGTCACAACAATGTCATCGGGGTGCTTCTCGATGATGGCGGCAGCTCCCTTCTTGCCGCCAGGGCCGAAGTGGGAAGAAACCTGGTTAAGACGTTGCTGGGCTATGGATAGAAATTAGCTTGCTGATTCTGTTTAGATTATAACTTCCAACACGCAACCATAAACCAAGCATTCTGTTGAATACATAGCCATGAGTGATCACATGCACAGCACTCACCGTTAGACATGACGTCAATGTGTGATGGGGGTATGGGAGAGGTGTGAGGATGAAGAACGGGGCAAAAGTGAGGATAATAAAGTAGCCCAGATATCCGGGGAACCGATGGTTTATAAATCAAGCCTGTGGAATCGGTGATATTTCCCCTTTGGACAGCCGTTGCTGGCCGTTGTCGCACTCCATGGAAGTACCGAGGTCCATTTGGCCGCATCATCGTTGATCCGTGACAGTCACGGGATCTCCGACTGGTGGATCACAAGGGGCATGTGAAATCGGGGGATCGCATATCACATGCGTGTGGGGGATGGCCGGACTCACGTTTTGCGACGTCATGTAAGTAGATCAGCTCGGCACGAGGCTACTCATATTTTCAATATGTTTTCAGATATTGTCTACATAGCCCTTTTATTCTGGAGCTTCTGAATATGATATCGACATCGGGATGCGTCTCCACGAATAAGGAACAGCGGAATCCGTATATGTACTTTTGTCAGAGGGTTTTACTTCATAGATCTGAAAAGGGGAGCTTATTACAATCAACTCCCCTGATAGCTCAGCTGGAAGAGCGCAAGACTGTAATTGCCCTGTTCTGCACGGAACTTGTTATCTTGAGGTCCCTGGTTCGATCCCGGGTCAGGGGATTATTTTTTATTTCTGTCATGTTTTTGTCTCACATCATAAACTTACCTGTTTGGTGGTGCGATGAACTACTTTTTGAACCAACACAATGACCGCAAACTCCTTTATGGTCGCGGATATCAACCTCCTATCAGAATTTCTCAGCGACAATCAATTACCCGATCTCTCCACCACATCTCCAGTCGACTGCATTGTCATATGCGCCTCAGCCGTTCTCCACAGTGCCGAGGTTCTCTTCAAGTCTCTTCAGCAAAGACCATCTCTTACCAAAGCTCTCGTACTATGTGGCGGCATCGGACACTCCACCGAGCTCCTTTATGATGCAGTGAAATCTCATCCAGTCTATTCACGCATCGCCGACGAGATCCAGGGTCTCCCTGAAGCCAAAGTTCTCGAACGAATTCTAGATGAGTTCTTCGATAGATCTCTCATCATCAAAGAAGGATGCCAGATTCTCCTTGAACCCCGATCTACAAATTGCGGACAGAATGCTTCATTCTCTCGCAAAGTCCTCGATGAAGCGGGCTTGCAGGCACCGGCCACTTGCATTATCATTCAGGACCCCACGATGATGCTCAGGACCAAGGCATCATTTGAGAAGGCTTATGAGAGTACCCAAACTCCGGTCTCGGTTATTAGTTGCCCGGTATTTGTTCCGCAGGTGCAATTGTCCCGTAACGGAGCCATTGAGTATTCAGACATATCGCCGCCGTCCGAGTTGTGGTCACAAAGGCGGTTTCTGGAGCTGATCATGGGCGAGATACCGAGGTTGAGAGACGATAAAGATGGTTATGGTCCTCAGGGGCGTGGGTTCATTGCTCATGTGGATGTTCCAGACCATATTGAGGCAGCTTGGTCTCGACTACAAGTGGTGGCTAAGAGCTCTAGATAGGGATGCAGAGATACTAAGTTCCAATAAAGAACACGGAACAGAGACATTGCTGTACTGTATACATTGGAAGCTATATGTACATAATTAACGGCGATATTATGAGAACCGAGGCATCAAGATGAAGATCCCATGCACGTACCTGCAATGCAAGTACGGCCATACATATAACCCCACTACAATATGCATGCCAAACCATAGCATTTGGGGGTGAACTTCCAGGTGGTTTCAACATGGTTTTAAAAAAAGTACTAAAATCTTGGAAAGAAATAAAAAATGATCCCCTGACCCGGGATCGAACCAGGGACCTCAAGATAACAAGTTCCGTGCAGAACAGGGCAATTACAGTCTTGCGCTCTTCCAGCTGAGCTATCAGGGGATTTGATTGGTTGATTGGCCCATTTGAGTATTATAATCTAAAACCCCCGGACCTAGCTCATAGCAATGTCCCCTTCAACCGAACTACAACATTTGAACCTTGGAAGACTTAATTTCTTGTCAAAGACAAAAGTATAGACCCATTAATTCTTCGACATGGCATATCCAGATAAGCCGGTGGCAAAACACCCTCCAACGCAGCTTTGATCTGAAGCGCCAACGTCCGCGAGTGCCACCGGTGTTGCTGTGTATAGCTACCCATAACCCAAAAGCCATCAAGGCATGACTGCCTCTTCCACAAGCCACGGATCTCGCCCTCGGAATTAACGCCCCATGTGGCGCCAATGCGAGCAGAAATCTCGCAAGGGCCGAGCTTCTGCTTACCATTGGCCTCGCCGTTTATGCCGTCCACACCATTCTTGTCATTCTGGGAACTGCTGGAAGCCTGACTTGCAGGGCCGCCTAGAATCTCAATAGCAGTTTTGCGCACATTTTTATCGGCAAATCCCGTACACCATATAACAGCATCGACGTCAACATGGCTGCCATCCGAAAACAGCAGCCCCGTCGCCGTGTATGCAACAGGCTCAACATTAGCCTTGATACCAGCCTTGCCTTCTTCTAGTAGATTGGTACCACCCACATCAACATAATGTCCACCGGCACGCTCAATCAGGTTCTGCATCAAAGCACATTCTCGGTTCGTGCTGTCCAGAACGGGAAATCCAGTTGCTGCCAGAGCTTTGTAGCGGTCCGGCTCCTGTGGTGCGAGATGCGCAAGCAATTCGCGGGCGAGCTGGGCGTCTATGAATGTCGGGAGTGTCATAAAAATATTATCTGCGCGCTCAATACCGGCATCATAGGCGCCTAGGCTGGCTGGGCGATCGAGGTGCTCCACTGGCATCATATATGTCGGAGAACGAACGTTCATTGTTGTTTGAAGTCCTGCAGCGTGACCATCCCCGAGGATATCGAAAGCTGTATTGGCGGAGCCAATTACAATAACTGACTATAGTGGAAGTGATGCGGTCAATCTCGATTCCGCCAGTTTATTTTCGCTGGGGCTTCACCCACCTTCGCTCCTTTCTCCTTCAGTTTCTCGGCATTCCTGTATTGCTCTGAATGGATGCTGATACCTTTGTACAGGTGGCTATCTGCTATCGATGGTATATTCATTTTTTGGGACCCAATGCCAGTGGCCATCACAACGTGTTTAGAGATTGCTGTACGTTGACCAGGAGGAGTCTGGAACTTCACCATCCAGCGCTTGGTCGATGGATCATACTATGTCCATTGAATCTGCGCCGAGGTGGTCATGTTGAGATTGAAAGCCTTGACATATCGTTGTACCTGGGAAGCCAAATCCTCTTTCGACAGACAGTGGGGGTTAAAAGCTCCTTGTCTGTCATAGTCTGGTTTCCAGACTTCATGTCAGTCACGCTTAGTCGGATATTAAGATACGGGAAACTTACCCATGTAGGGCAAGTGGCATACTGAGGTGGGTATGTGGAAATGCATGCAGTCATAGCGGAGAGTCCAGTTATCCCCTGCCTGGGCATTGCGCTCGGTCATGAAGCTCTCCACCCCTAAAGTTTAAGGCGTGCGGCAAGGGCTATAGCTCTTTAGCATCGACCAACTTTACACAATTTACACAATTTTTCAAAATCCTTCCGGAGATGAGGAAGAGAGGCAAAATATCATGGATCTATGCCCTGAATTCTAATATACTAGAAATCTAGGATGCTACTGGGTAATCACCAAAGGCTTTGAAGAAACGCCTGTGGGAGACCATCATTTGTTGAAGACAGATAATTGTTTATCAATCCTTCAATGTTGTTCCTCGCTTATTGGGGTATTGTGGGCTTCTGGTCTATTTAATTTGGTATATTACTCACACCTTTATGTTTGGAATTCGGCCATTCAAATGTGTGGAGGGTGTAGATATATATATTTTGCATGCATGTTCCCCGCAACTTAAAGCTGTATATAACTAGTGTGTCTATCTATAGAAAAAAAGCCATATACAATCCAAACGGGCTGATCACGGACAAAGGGAACCTAAAAAGGAAGACCATCTATCTCTATCTAAACATAGTGTACTTACTTCATACCCCCATACTATTACTATCTCTAGTAATAACGATATTAAAAATATAAAAAATATTCCCCTGACCCGGGATCGAACCAGGGACCTCAAGATAACAAGTTCCATGCAGAACAGGGCAATTACAGTCTTGCGCTCTTCCAGCTGAGCTATCAGGGGAGTAGATGTTATAGGCTCCAGAATGACGATCAATAAGCCAAAAATCTTGACGAAGATAACCAAATGACCTCGCTATTCGCCATCCAAGAACCATCAGCCAATATACCCTCCTCCAACCAGACCAAAAATACAACCAAACCAAGCAGATAACCACCCATGTTCCGACGCGCCCTAACCGCCGCCTCACCAGCGCGCTCATCACCCACAAGCACAATACCAAGCGCCGCATCCAGCAAGCTCCAACTCACCCGCCCATCATGGCACCTTGTACGCACACCCAAGCCCAGAGCATAAGCCCAAAACGCTCTTCGCTCCTCTTCAATTCATATCTCAAGCCCCAAACCCAAACCCAAAAAACTAACCACAAAACCGCACCACAACAGAACCCAAGTACCACCCGCCTCTTCACCACGACCCCATTCACAGCTTTCACAGCATCACCACCAACCAAAGACCCCTCACCATTCCGCCTCTCCGCAAACAAAACCGACTCCTCACCCCCCTCCTTCGAAGATGTCTATTACAGCCCTTACCAACCAAAGCGCCAATGGCCACCGGATATGTCCAAGCTGTCGCCGAAACACCAGTTCCGACTTGAGCGCAAGTACCGTCGTCGCGCGGCGTTGAAGTATGCCCGGCCGAAGTTTATGAAGGCTGTTACGTTGGCGCAGTGGGTTGTTATTGGATGTGAGTTTCTTTTTGTTTTGCTGAGATTGCGGGTTTACATGGAGCTTGGAGATAGATTGGGTGTAAACCTGCGGTGGGATATTGTGCATGGATTTTGAGAAGGATACTGACTTTTTATGCTATAGTTGTCATTATCTATTCCGTGCTATTCATGGAGTGGGATACGGATGATACTGCGTTCCATGCGGTAAGTGTTCTGTCTTGGGGGATTATGCGCATTTGTATCTTGAACTGACATGGCTTCGCCTTAGATTCGGGAGAAATTCTTCGCTGGTGTCCGGGCTATATTCTCCAGCGCGCCGCCTCCTGGCCCGAGAAGGGATCAGAAGGATAATACGGCGTCTGAGCAGAGCTAGTAGTCGAGTTCATGTTTGTGTCTGAGATCAATATTTTGTACAATATTCAACTAGATTCCCTACTTGCATCTACAGCCTACTTGAAAATCTCAAAATCTCAAATTCAATAAGAAAAACCACTGTCGATTCATTCAATTCTCATATCTGTTCATAGGTCATTTGTCATGAAGAAATCCTGTGGAAGAACAGGCGTCGCTGTACCATGGAGAGAAGGAGAAAGAGACAGGGAAAAGATCATCAGTCTGTCTCTTTCTCGCTTTCTGCTCCGTCGCCTGTGCCAATATTTGGCTTCATTACATCATGTCCGCCAGGACTTCTCTGGACAAGGAAATGCAGTCAACATGCCAATAACACCAAGAATGCCAACGCCTGTCAGAAATAACAGACCACCAATAAACTCCAAAGGTCAAAAAAACAAAAAAATACCAACAAGATAAGTTGGGATGGGGCTGCTTGAGGACCAGCCCTAACGCCGAGTCATGATAGTGTGAAAGCAAAAGAAAAGATAGGAAATAAAGACAAGAGAGGAATGGGAAATTCGTTAAATCGAACCGAGGGGTTGCGCACCCGGTTCTCAAAGCCAGCTGCGTAGGTCGCTCGACGGAGTAGTCGGGCCAGCAGCTGGACGGTTGTCCGAGAAGTCCAGAGCAAGCTCCAGCCTGGGCGGCCGCTCATCGATCAAGCCCTTTCTAGGGCTACCCGGCGCGGACTTCTTGGGGGATTTGGTGGGCGAGCCAGGTTCGCCTGCCCGGGGAGGGCCTTCGCGCACAAAGGTATAAGGCCAGCCATCATCGGCCGCTGCTGCGACCCAGGTTCGCAGGCAATCATGCACAGAAGAATAGAACTTCTCCTTGCAAGTACGCAGACTACCACCCATGACTTTCTCAAAACCAGAGGCACGGAGCTCATCACGAAGTTGGTTTCGCTCATCAGGGGTAGGCAGCATGGCAATCAGGCCGTTCACAAGATCGAGATGTGCCGCAAGATAGTTGGTCGCATCCCATTCAACGCCTCCAACGTATGGGGCAGCTGGAACAGGAGGACGAGGGACTGGGAAGTGGCGCTCGTTGTAAGGACGAGTGTCTACTGGTGTCTTCTCGCCGAAAAGGTCCTCTGACTTGGGGAGGGGAATCACATTCAGGTGATGAAGGAAAATCCAGAAGACTTCCTTAGTCACGTTGGTGACCTCCTTACACCACACTCTATAGGGTCGTGACTGGTAAATATTGGCAATAAAGGCTAGCGGCTGGTTATCCACTGGTGGCGCAGGATCCTTCAGATAGGAAAGGATCTGTTTGGCGCGCTTGGTCGCCAATTCACCAGCAGGAGCAGTGGAGAGCTGCGTGAATAGCAGGTTTGCAATGATACCTCGAGTGGTAAACTCACTGGGACCCTTCTTTTCCTCGTCAAATAGCATATGCAGCAGAGCGGGGAAAAGCTCTTCCTCGATGGAAGCGAGGTGGGCCAGGGCCACAGACGTAGTGCACAGTGCCTTCAGACAGAGCAATGCCTCGTGCAAAAGGGTGTCTTCATGGTCCTCACTGTAAAACAGGTTAGTTACTGGTCGGAATGAAGAGGGAAATAGAATACATACCGCCAGGTCATCTTCATAATGCGGTAGAGAAGCTGTACAATTTCGTCCATTCCTCCTTCAGTGATGAAGTCATTCACCCAATGGACGGTTTCGTTACGTAGGAGAAGACGCAGTTTGTGCATCTTCCCCACTTCAACCATCTCGGGCTTTTGTATCTCTCTCAAGTAATGTACGAAATCGGACGGATCCGCCGCGGTATCAACGGCAGCTGCATCAGCAAGTGATGCCGTTGAAGCATTGGCGGAGAGGGTAGTGTAGACACCGACAGGCTGGGAAAGATCTACAGACCTTGGCCGACGGCTTGATGCTTCACTATCACGCCGCAACTTTTTACCAGGCGACGAGGGGCCTTTGGTGAATGTGAACCCGCGGCTCCTAGATCGTGATCGAGAGCCTTTACGGTCCTGAGCCTGGGAGTCTTCCTTCGATTCTTTGCCGCGTCCTCGACGGCTATCACCAGTTCCCGTGCTGAGAGGAGTGATGTTCTCCGTCCGATCTTTCTGGATAAAATCGGCCTTGATATTGGTATCCAGAGAGCGCATCTTGTCTCTCATGTTATGAGGGATATTCCTCGCATCCTAAAGACATGTTAGCCTCGCAATTCAGATTGTACCTAGTACGACCGGGTTAACAAACCAGCAGCTTCTCGAACTCGCTTTCGAGGTCCTTGGAGTTCAGATGCTGATGCACTTCAGCATCTCGCTCCTTTGCATTGAATGCCGAGATAGCAGCCTGCACACGAGAAAGCCGCTTGGGTTCTTCTTTCATCGTAGGCGGGGATGTTTTTCGTGGACTCGGTGGCCCTCTGCTCTTAGAAGAAGCACTATCAGATCGAACAGGGTCGCTTTCTCCCGAAGGTGCGCGCTGCAACCCGAGAATATCCTTCATTTTGCGGTTTCCTGTTAGGATGTCTGACTTGGGGCGAGGCTTGGAATCGTTAGATTTGGCGAGGGAGGGTTGGTGGTAGTCATAGAAGTTGCGTTGCTGGCTTGGCCCGTAGCCCTTGGGCGTATAGAGAGAGACTTCGTCCGCCACGGTTCGCCTCAGGTCGACGGTCGAGGTCGGTCTCGAACGACCAGTAGGCTCTTTGTGAACCGAGGCTGAGTCCTGCGACCAGACTGGGGATGGCATATTATCAATCAGGTCGGTCGGGCTGCGGTTTTCCTTA
Source organism: Penicillium sp. CMV-2018d (assembly GCA_028827225.1). NCBI lineage: Eukaryota > Fungi > Ascomycota > Eurotiomycetes > Eurotiales > Aspergillaceae > Penicillium > Penicillium hesseltinei. The sequence continues at coordinate 1,623,458 of JAPZBW010000003.1, forward strand.
TCGCGACTCTTGTTTGAGCCATCCTTTCTTCCCCGTTGGGACCTTTTGAGGATGGCCGAGAGACTGTTGGATGATTTCGCCTTCTTCGGCGACAGATCCTCACTCTGCTCGGGCGTCTCATCCGATTTGCTATCCTTCCGCTCCATGTAATTTCTCAAGGACTTCAATGAGACAGCGCTCTTGGTCTTCTTATGTAGGGCACCTTTGCTTTCCTTGCTACCCATCTTTGGCCCGGCCACTCCATGGTCGCCTGCATCACGATTGGGGACAATCTCACTGAGCGGGCGGTAGCCGGCAATCAAACCAGGCTCCTCCGTGAATGGGAAAGGGATGTTCTCGGTTGGCTTGCTTCTCTGCAGAGGCCGCGGCGCCACGGCATCGTCGGCTGATTGATTTCGTTTATGTGTTTTGGACGACATTATGGCCCGAAACATGGACTGTTTGGTAGGGGATCGGTTCGCATCGTCAAAGATTTGGGGACCAGAGGTACTCGCAGCCATTGCTATCCTCTTTGACCAGCAACTAAGTACATCTTGTTAGCAACTGGAGTGGATGAAGCCCTGCGGAGGGGAACGGGTAGTTGCAGTTTCAGTTTGAACTCACGGGATCTGTGGAAACAAACGCAGAATAAAACAACAACGCAGGCAAACAAAAAAGGGTGATAGTCAAGTGAATTCCAACAAAGAACAAAAAGGCGGGGAAGCAGATAGGCCTGGTGGAAGGAAAAAAGAAGATCAGACGATGGGCAAGCTGGGGAATTTGAAGAATTAACGGCGTCTTGCTGCCAACAGCAACCGTCATCGAGTATCAAGATATTGATCCACTTGCCTCGACTTAGCGTATGAGTCGATCCTTGGGGTTGGCTGGATTGATGGTGGAGGAGTAAACAACGTGCGGGTAAAGAGGTTGCGAGGGGCAACGGAGGGACTTGGCGGTGAACATGGGAGTCATTAACCTTCGATGTACCTTGACAGACATGTCATATTGCATATTTACTGTACTATTGCCCATTCATTTGGGTTATTTTAGGCATGCATACAGTCCTTGCATGTTCTTTTTCTTTGTTTTGTTTTGTTTTGATTGTTATTGTTTATTCCGGTTGAATCGGGGCTGATTGTATGGAGTATACGTAGATATATTGGAGAGATCCTTGATTGGCATATTGGCATATTGGCACCACTTGATACATCTACTTGAAAATATTACTGATATGGAAAGAAAAGCGATATCTATAGTTCAATTCTCTTATAGGGCATACCTACGGAGTAAGTAGTTTGCAATTATCATTCCTCTTTGTTATTCCCACCTGTGCCGATGCCGGCAGGCCCATCGTGTGTACATGCACTTATGTAGAGTAACTCTCAAGCCACTTTTTTTTTTTCTCCAGCTCTTCTGATCATATTTTATGTAGACTGTGCATACAAGTATGTTGTGTGGAATCCGATCTACCGGTTGCCACCTCCGGTGATAGGACATTAAGGCACTTAAACCTTCAAAACCCTCAACATAGAAAGACACAAATAAGAAGGGTAGAATCAGATTTGAAGCGATAACTTAAGTGAGACAAGTTCGGGTTGCGGGTTCTAGAACGGCAGATGAACACCGGGCGGTTTCGGAGTCAAAGGATTTCCACAAGTTACCCAATGTTGACCTCTTTGAGCCATTTCAGAATCTCAAGGCCTAATTTTAAGAAATCGTCAACATCCAGCCAAGACAACCGAGCCAAGACAACCGAGCCAAGCCTGCAACCATGAATTGCCCCTCGCGGACTGACGACACACTCCAAAACCCAAGTTGGAATCAAAGCCCACCGCCCTTCAGTCCGGACACCACTACGCGGAATGACTTCAATGGTCTCGCCAATTCCAGAGTTCATCGCAGACATGCCAATTCTGCAAATGCAGCAGGAGATGATCCGCTATCCATCGATGACAGACCCAACAGTCAGCAAGATCGAGACCCCGGAAAGGAAAAGGTGCCAAGCGGCGAAGTGATCGCTGCCGACTCGGGAGGTGATTCACCCCCGAGGAGCAGCAGATCACCTCGCCAACCTTTTTTAACTTTCTTGACCTCCTCTACTCTGAACTGCGCTCGAACTTTGGCTAAATTCAGCCGTTTCATCGGTCCTGGTTTTCTCATCGCCGTCGCCTATATCGACCCCGGAAATTATGCCACCGATGTCGCAGCCGGTGCAGACTTCAAGTACTCCTTGTTGTTCATCGTTCTGCTTTCCAACCTATTTGCGATTCTTCTGCAGTCCCTGTGTATCAAGTTGGGTTCTGTGACTGGTTTGAATCTGGCCGAAAATTGCCGAGAGCATCTTCCGAAATGGATGGTGATTATTCTCTATATCCTCGCAGAAGCCGCCATTATCGCAACTGATATCGCAGAGGTGAGTGTCACATTTTGGCCCAGAGGATTAGAATAGATGTACTGACAAACTTGAAAGGTGGTTGGATCAGCGATCGCGTTGAACTTACTGTTGCATATCCCCTTGGTAGCTGGTTGTGCTATCACATTGGTGGATGTTCTTTTCATTCTCATTTTCTACCGACCAAATGGCACGATGTGGGGGCTTCGACTGTTCGAGTTCTTTGTCATGGCTCTGGTGTTAGGTGTAGTTGTTTGTTTTTGCATTCAGCTCTCTCTCATAAAGGACCAGTCAGTTGGCGAAGTATTCCGCGGATACCTGCCATCTTCAGCCATCGTTCAATCAGAAGGGTAAGTCTGTCTAACCTGCCTCTTGGTACCCCCGCAAAGTTCTCAGCTACTAACGCACCTACAGTCTTTACCAAAGTTGTGGAATCCTCGGTGCTACTGTGATGCCACACTCTCTCTTTCTTGGTAGCGGCGTGGTTCAATCCCGTCTCAAGGAATTCGACGTCAATTCTGGTTACGTGGAGTCTACAGTGCCTCTAGGCAACGCCGAGGGCGAAGTAAAATATCGCCCGTCGATCTACGCAATCCGCGGCTGCATGAAATACTCCATCATCGAGTTGGCGCTGTCACTTTTTACCTTCGCTCTATTTGTGAACAGCGCAATCTTAATTGTCGCGGGTGCTGCTCTCTATGACGTCCCTGACGGAGGCAATGCCGACCTCTTCGGAATCCACGACTTGCTCTCTAAGTCGATCGCACCAGCTGCCGGTTTGGTATTTGCTCTCGCCCTGCTACTCTCAGGTATTTCCGCTGGAATTGTCTGCACCATTGCTGGTCAAATGGTGAGCGAGGGGATGCTGAACTGGACCATCCGACCATGGCTTCGAAGACTCATTACCCGCTCGATCAGTATCATTCCCAGCATCATCATTGCTGCGGCTGTTGGCAAGGAGGGTCTTGACAAGACCTTGACTGCGAGCCAGGTTGTCTTGAGTGTTATTTTACCATTTGTCTCAGCGCCACTTATCTGGTTCACTTGTTTAAATCGTTACATGACCGTTCGGACTGAAGAAGCTTCCGAGCGAGAGGGTGAAGTCGATGTGGTGACAGTTCCGATGCGAAATAACCTACTAACTTCGGTGGTTACGGTCCTTGTGTGGGCTGTCATCGTTGTGATGAATGTGGCTCTGCTGGTACTGGTGGGGATGGGCAAGGCATCTTAATCTCTAGTTATGCTTTGCATGACACAAAAGTTATGCATCTGGGACAATAGGACATGACCTAGCACGTCCCTGATTGCTTTGAAAACAGATCCATGGAGCTTGGTGATGCATATGTTAATTGCTATGGTATGACGCATGGATGGAATGAGTGGTTCAAAATATGATATGAGTGTAGCTTATTGCAAGTTAAAATAAACACCCAATCAAACTCCACTGCCTGTGTCTTGACACAGAGAACAACACCTGGTTGCCGCTAAACAAAAGCACGCTTTAACATTAATCTTATCCAAGTCCGCCTGCGGCCTCCTTGACCTTATGTTGCTCAGGCGGCTCATCAATAAACTGTGGGGGCGCCACCTCATCTTGTAAGAAGCTCGGCATAGCACTCTCGCCCATGGTGCTCTCGAACATGGATTCCTCGCCAAGCGCCTCAAGCTCCGCATCCAACTCGGCCTCATCAACATCCTCAGGGACATCATAGGACCGGGAGATACTTTCTTGAATCTCATTCCCGACTTCCATCAGATCCGCCATCTCATCCTGCATCTGCTCGATCTTATCCACGTCGACCTTTCCATACTGCTTCTTGAGCTCCTTGGTCGTGGTCTTCATCGCATCCACCGTCGTCATCACATTCTTCAAATTATCCTGCATCATGCCCGCCTGTTCCATGTTCCACGATTGTTGGGAGAGCTGGTCGCGCTGCGCCTCGTATTGTTTTCGTCGCTGAAGGACCTTGAGCGCTTTCTGTCGGAGGGCATTCTTGCCCGGCCCGTCGCGCATCTTGGCGATCTTGCTTTGGTATGTGGAGAGTTCGGAGTTGAGCGCTGCTAGCTTGACATCTATGCTGGAAACTCGAGTGTCGACCTGTTTGTATTGTTAGTGGGGTTATCTTGAGGGGCGGGGATGGGGGCCTTGGATCGGGCTTGTGCGGGCATCGTACATTGCTAATAGCGCCTTCAAGAGTCGGCTTGGGGGCTGCACTCTTTGTGCCAAATAGTCGGTTCATGATGGTGGGTTGGGTTGCGGGGTTATTATTGAAAGGTGAAGGTGAGGGCAAATAGGCAGCGGACTTGGGAGCGATTCCAGACCGCGCGTGGCCAGTGCTCAATAAAACCGCGATGGGTGGGCCGAGGTGTTGATTAACCAATAGCTGGACAGAGCTGGGAAGAGCTGGCAAAAGTATAGAATAAACGAGAAGTCTTGAATTATTCCCTATGTAAGTAAACACGTTATGTATCTGTACGGAGTACGTAGACCAGATTGCCTGGAGCCACTTCTTGGCCCTCCCTTTCCGTTTTGGTCCTGAGGCCGTGCCGCTTTTCCCTCAGAGTAAAACTGAGCACGATCCTTTATTAGATAAGCTCACTGATCTCCCGGTCCTTGGGGCCCGAGGTCCCGAGAGGTCCACCTGCGTGAACCTGTGGACCTGGGTGCCCACCTCCAGGGCTGAGGTGCCACCTAAACTGATATCCTTTCGAGGTGCCTTGGCTCTGAACCTTGTCAAGCTCGGCCATATTCCTGGTTGAGCTCAAGTATGATAGGCTTACAGAAGAGACACTGCCTGCTAACCGGGCCTAGGTCTGGAAGGACAGAAGCTAGACTTAACAAGGGTATTGTTCAAAACCACTTGCGTTTTGGTCTTTGCATGACATGTAAAAACCCGTGGATTGTGGTCGAAAGTACCGAAATAAAAAAGGTAAAAAAAGTCATCGCCCGGAGGCGATCCGGCAGCTTGAGATCAAACGGCACTCAAGCTGAGGATAGACGGGGATCCAAAGAGCAACGCGCCAAATGTCGCCAACGACAACCGCTAGGCCAAATGCCCGCCCATCCATTCATACATATTGAGCGGTGCCATTTCTCATACGAAACGAAAATAAAAAACGAATTGAATTCAAAAACCTACTACATTAACTGAAAAGTTCATTTCCTAAACATAACTCCTCCATTTCCCTTCACACCAAGTCCAGAACTTATTGCCATAGTCCAGGCCCTCTTCCTCCTTGGTATCCCCGGCCTTGATGAGACTAATGGTGTATGAACCGCTCTTTTCTAACGTGACATTGGGCGAGAGTCCAGCATAAAGTCCCGTGTACGCGCCGTAGATCGCACCACTCAGGATAACTTTGTTCAAGACGAACATAACAGCTGCAGGGGTCCCATTGAAGGAAGCTGTCTTCAACAAGCCCGGATTCAGACAAACACTGACAATTCCATCCTTAGCGTATCGACAAGCAAATTCCCGACTGGGGATCCAGGTGCCCGCTTTGGATGCCCCGTAGTTCTCAGTGCGGTTCTTCATTCCTTTGTCCAACAGGTCGAAATTGATGCCGTTGATTGATGAGCCCGACTCTGCCAGAGCGCTCGATGTCCAGACAACACGAGTCTTGCCACTCCCGCCGGCGGCGGCGGCGCGCAGCTGTGGTAGGAGGAGTTTAGTGAAAAGAAGTACTGCAATACAGTGCATTCCTATCATATGATCGAAGTCTTGAGCTGTGTGTTGGCCGATCGTGACGGCGTTAGCGCCGGTGCCGGCATTGTTCCACAGCACATCTAGCTTATCTTCCTGCTGCGCGAAGCTTTCTGCTGCAGCTTTGACGACCAATAGATCGTTCAGATCCAGATGCAGGAACTTCAGTTTGCCACTGGTATGCTTGGATGTCGATGCCTCAGTGGTCATTTTGATGACCGCTTCTGCTTTGGCCTGTGAGTTCAAGAGGGTTAGTAGATTGTGGGGCCAAAAGCCAACTGTTTGGTCTTATCTGGGATCGAGACGCCATATAGACAGTTTGTCCGCCGGCGTAGAGGATCTTGAAGTCCAATACCCGCATTTCCACCTGTCACAATAAAAACGCGACCATTTTGCGAGCCTGGGGGGCATTTGCCTCAGTGAAAGCTGGAGCAGGAGGATATGCTTGGGCTAGGGTGGCGCGGAGGCTTGAAAAGGGCGCCATGATTTTGCCTTGATGAACATATGATACTTGTGAATAGAACATTTGGCTCATGCTTGCGGTTTATGTATTAGTATAAGGAAGATATCAAAAGGAGCAGGCTTCAAATTAGTCTGGGTGGATTTCTAATGAGCAGTGGGGGTTATTTCTAAGCACAGTCCGTATTTTCGTATATGTAACCTTTGTTTAATGTGGATTGGTAGATAGAACTGGAACGGGTCTGATTCGCTATCTTAGTTGTTGATGGTGGCCACGTAGATGCGTTCGTCCGGCCCGGCTAGGGTTGCCCCACACAGTGGGCCAATGCTTGTTTATCTCCTACTTTATGTCTACTTCATCGCATACGCACATTGTTTCCTAAATGTACATATATATAGCGGTCATTCAGTTATAAGTCTTTGGAACTACTTTTCTTTATCTTCATCTTTATCTTTGTTTTGGCTGTATCTAGCTGGAATTGGCTGTACAGTTTAAGTCTTCGGCAGCCATTACTCCCAGCCATTTCCCAACCACTACTTAGCTAGCTATTATAAAGTAAAAACATGAAGCAATAGGCATCATTATAAGGATTCAAATGTGCATTATAGAGTAAAATAGCAGAGCCGATGGATTAATACTGAAATTCAATAAGAAGCACATGTATTTAACTATCCGTCTATATAAAACGCCTTAAATCGCTTGAATCAAGTAGCCTTTTGAGTTCGCCTGATGCTCGAAGCACTCTGGCTAGTCAGATTAACATGATGTTTTAGTCGAGTAAAATAATCATACGAAAGAAACAACTGAAGTTACGTTTTTGGAAAGGAAGTAGGAAAATAGAGAGATGGGTGAATTAAGAAAGAAGGAATTATCTCTCTATAATATCAAAAGTAGAAAGCTTGCCACATGTAATCACTCACATGAGACATCACAATACAAGTATAATGAGTAGACATGGGACGCAGAGACACCAACGACGTCCACGTGCAGTAATAAGAAACATAGAAACAAAAGAATGGGTCATCCAAGGCCAATATTGAATATTGCCTTGTGCAATACATGTGAATAGAACCTCAATCCACGCCCAACTAGTGGTAGAGCCTAGCAAAACATGGTTACAGATCATAGATCTATGATTCCCTGGTTAAGGTCTAAGCCCGCTTCAGTTCTTAACCTTTGTGGTACCATCGAGGGAAACAACACGCTTGTTGTTGAAGGTGTCCTTCAGGAATTGCTGGGAGTTGTGCTTTCCATCCTTGACGAACTCGTCGTTCCAGGCCATCCAGTAGGCCCAGGGAAGGTTCTCCTTAGCCTGAATCTCAGGGTCGGGGATGGACCCAACTTCCGCCAGCGCAAGGACTCTCTCACTCTTGGTGACATTGAGCAGCTCGTCGAATTTAGCGTCGAGAGCACCGTGGTCACCAGCCTTGCCATAGTAGTCAATAGTGGCAATATCGCACTTGTCATTTCCGGGATACCACTGGGAATCGGCGGTGTTACAGACCCAAACGATGTTGTGAATGTTGTGAATGCGGGTGATGCGGTCGTAGACGATGTCCCAGAGCTTCTTGAAGGGAGCTGGGCCGTGAGCTCCCCACCAGAACCATCCACCTTCCGGCTCGTGAAGCGGGCGGAAGAGAACCGGAACATCTGCATCAGCCAAACGCTTGAGCTGGACTGCAATGGCATCGATATCCCGAATCAATAGTCGGTAGTCGGTTCCGTTTCCGCGGCGGCCAAGGGCACTGGCAACATTGAAACAGGTTCCCTCGGTGTAGAATCCTTTGTACCACGGCTCCTTTTCGGTATTGAGCAAGCAGGTGGGGGCATACCAATGCCAGACAAGAGCGTTGATACCACCTTCCTTGTCAAACTGGATGGCTTGCTCGACAGTCTGACTCTTGGTTCCGTGGGCAACGCCAGAGGGCGAGTAGTTCATGAGGTCGGTGCCCAGGATGGCGGGAGCGACGCCGATGTTCTCCTTCACCCATTCCAAGCTGGACAGTTCCTGCTGACCAGAAATGTAGTGCGAGCCGTACTGAGACTGAACATACTTGAGGAGCTCCTTGGCCCGGGGAGTGGCAGCCTTGTCAATGTTGTCGTAGGACAAGCCGGCGGCCAGCGTCGAGGCAACAAGAGAAAAGAGTGAAAGTCTGGTGAACATGATGGAACACAAGAGCTGGAAGAAAGAAAGAAAGAATGAATGAATGATAGTTGGGTGCTGATGATGCTACATGCGACAGGTTTCTCTCTTATAGGTTTGACATGCCCTGTGCTGATATGTGTATGTAATCCACATATGGACCCTTAAGAATTAAGATGAAACTACAATTAGATTCATTACGCATACATCAGGGTTTATTTTATTAATCTATCCACCGTAAGACGTAATATCGTTCGTTATGCCTTTAGACTTATTTACACCCAGCCCCTGCCGGCGTTTCAGGCAGACGAACCAACCTTCTATATGGTTGCCCCACTTGGATAGGAGATTGTTCGGGGAATTACCCCCATAGGTAGAATCGAGGCGGGCTATGTGCCCGTTTTGCCTTTTCGGGCTTGGCCCGCACGAGTTGAACCCTGCGCGGTTAAAAGCTAAAGAGCTAAATTCATCTTGTCTACTTACAATATAGAACGGAACGTTGGGACTCAACACAATATATTATGTAGTTGGGATAAAGTTACGGCTTCTAATACTACGTCCTTCATTATACGTTTTTCATAGGATTCAGGTCGAAATACAAGCGAAGTTCAGAGTAGTGGTTGGGGAGAAAACTTTTGATATCACATCCATATACTCCGTCCACGGGTACGCGTCTTTCTGACGGTTGGCCGTAATTCTCAATTTAATGCAGACCCACAGTCTACATTCGGTATTCATTATGAGTTACTCTGTCTTAACTAGGTAGTTTTAACCCGCACAACCCCTTTTCGTGTGGCCCCAGAGTGTGGGGGTCGTCAACGTAGTATGTTCCGCCGACAGTGAGGACGTCAAGGACTGATCTGCAGATCTACAGGGACCATCAGATGGTATGAACGAAATCCAAAACAACGATAGGCCAATCCTGAACCAATCAATAACACCAATTGAGATTAACTATCTAAATAAATCGATTAGGAAATTTATCCAAGTAGTTGCGTAATAGTTATTTATTACAATATGTCTTTTTGCTAGTCTTTCTAGGAGTATGTTGTATGCAAAGGCGGTAGAAAGCATAAACTGTGCAGAGCACTTTTCCATGTATAACCTTGGAGTAGGGAGCGGTGATAGCACCAGTGCAATTTGAGCTAGGTAAAATGATGTCAGCGCGGTACTTTGGCACGATCAGCCGTCCGGTGAAGAAATAAATGACCACCGACAGATCGCCTACATAATTATACCGGACAGACTAGACGAATATGCTGTTGCCTGGTGGTAAAGGGTACATGCCATCACAACAGTAGTCACTGCCGGACACTGTTAGATCACCAGCGCCTTTTCCCGGTGGCGGCACCACGCAAACCTTAACCCAGTGCGACAATGCGGCCGCTACTGCGGGTGGCGCCGTGCACACGGGACGGAGGCGTTGGAACCCTTGGTGTGTTCTCTGTTGATGTTGCTGTTGTGGTTATTGCTGTTGATAGGAGTGGGTCCGCGGTCTAAGAATGCGGTTTTTTTTGTGCTTGTCTTTCTCTCATTTCCGTACATTCATTTGAGATTGGAAAACAAAAAGCTCACTGGATTTCTCTTTACAAACGCGGTGTATATGTACCGTAGGAACTTCACAAAGGAAATATAAAGGATGTGCTGTGATAGCGAGAGAGACCCTTGTAGTCAATTCCATCTCTCGCAACCTCGTCAAAGTTATAAATTGGAGCCATTAATAATCAATAGCTAGCTTGATAATGATAATCAGCACATTTGTTCTATCTAAAAGGTTTTATAAACCGTAAATCAAAATGTGACAAGTGATCCATCTCGAAACTAGATGACTAGGGCGTCTAGTGAAATAAGAAAAAAGATAAGAGGATTAACAGTGTACTTATCTTATACAGATGTTTGACCGAGTTATCCCCTCTATGTAAAGCCTTTCTAAAATATCCAAGCGGTTGTCGCGATTCTATCGACCTAACGGAAACACCAGAATGCTTAACCAAGTATGATACCAACAACTATATAGAGGATTAACCAAGAACCGACATTAAACCCTCACGGAAAACGGAAAACACCCCGAGAAGCGAGTTATTAGTCTTTCTCGCACGTTGGCCACTACTAGGATATATATTTAGCCAATCCTTTTTATCTCTTTATATATAAATGCGGGAAACGCTAGAGTATTGATCCCCGTTACCACACCAAGCTTCAATATTATCGTGAGTGCACCCTATATACAACCTAGGTAGAATTATCATACGCTTATCTAGAAATTGATAGCTTGGATACGGCAAAGTTTCTGCAATTGCTGACCTATCTCAGTAACTAGAGCCTTTAGCCGGAGCTTTTCCATGCTGGACTTACTGAAGGCTTCGTGGACTGATTGCAGATGAAGGAAGTGTCATTCTAGGCAGTGATAAGAACTTTGTCTAAATAAGCCCAATAAGCATCTGATTTCTAATGCATACTTGTGTGTATGAATGGAAATTAATCGCAGTCTATAAGAATGTTGATATAGACTATGTTGATGCGACTATTAGTAGGGTTGATACGGATTATTTGGTCATATCATCTTTTCCCGCTCAGCTGGGCATGCATACGGCTTTTCAGCGGTTCCTCGAAGATGATTGATCTATGATTGTGCTTGTATTGGAAAGTAGAGGAGAGTTCGTGCAACAGGAAACGTCATTTGATTCCTGAGGCTACAATATACACGTGATCGTAAAGTACATTCAAAGTTTCATGGTGTTTATACCCAAGCTTTCACCTCAGTGGGAGATTTCACAAAAGGCATGGAGCGGAATCGTCAGATGATGTACATATGTACATACTATCCGCTGATATCTAGATCCTTGTATTTCGCTGTGGCGGTTAAGTTGGGCTACGACGTGGGACAGGACATTGCAGGTATTTGATACTTTCTTTAACACACAAATCTGGCGGGGAAGGATTGTACCTAGTACCCACTGTCATTTTCATGCAGCTGACCCCATGATGAGATGAGATGGACATTTGAAAGCACCGGGATAAATAAAGTAAGATTTAAAAAAAGAACATAATAAAGATATAATTCCCATCAAAGTCATATATATCCAGGGATCTGGTAGTTCATTCTTATCTGGAGGTTTTTATCCCCGCGGTGATTACATACGTGTTTCCGCCCCTGCTTCTACAGGGCTCGTGGCCATCAGGGATCGGTAATCGATCAGCACAGCTTCCCCCGAAGCGGAACCTCTCTTCTCTCTTCAACTGCTTCCTTGATGGACAGGAGTTGAGTCACTATCAAGCGTCTCTCTCTCTCTGTGTGTGTCGAGTCTGCTCATTTTGACTCTTCAACTCCACTCCCCATTTCTTCATCTTCCCCTCCCCAAACCCACAGGGAGGTTCGGATTTCTCTATTTCTTCGTCATTCCCTCAAGATTGAAGGTACGATCTATTAAGGGCTCTGTCTTCTGGTTCAGAAGGTCCTTTAAACCTCCTTGACCAGATCCTCCAACTCCGTCCGTCGCACCCATTCGGTGAAGGCGGCCTGCTTCACGGGTACACATCATCGGGACTGCTGGTGATGCAAGCGTATGAACTCGATTGCTAATACATTCTCTATTCACACAGCGCTAGATCGCTTCACTTTTCAATCGATTACCTCTCTAGCTCCAGTCATTTATCGGCCGTGACGGTCGAGCGTACCCCACTCAATCTGCGCGACCTGGTCTCTGTGTGTGGACTCCACGCTTGGCTTGCCGGTGTATCGGCCTGTCGCGCAACCTCTCCTGGGAACCCGATCTTTCGACCAACCCTTGTACCATAGACTGCTCCGTTACGACATCTCGGAGACGAACGAAACGAATCCATTTTATGAATCATTTCCCTCGGCTATATACTCCATCATGTTTTGGCGCTTTGGGGGATATGCGAATATCTCCACCATCGATACCCTACTTGACAAACCCGATGTCACTCTCGAGGAACTCTTAGACGAGCCCGAAGTCATTCAAGAACTGAAACAGCTTAATACGAAACTCATTGAATACCTGCGCGAGGACCATGTCTTGAAACGGCTTATGGACTATGTCACTGCACCGAGCTTGGTGAGTGATGACGAAGAGAACGATGAAGATGATACGAAGGACGCTTCAGAAAAGGACAAGGATGCTGCCGCGTCCGCGGATCAGACGGACACAGACGAGGAGAAGGAAGGGGATCCGCTGAGGGATATTCTTGACCCGGAGGACCTAGACAAAGTTGAGAAGAATCGTCTGAAGCATGCTTATATCGCTTGTGAGATTCTCTCATCAGAGACATGGTCCATCCTCGAATCTATGATGGCCAACCCTTCATACTTGCAAGACTTCTGGGGATTCCTGCGACGATCCCCACCCCTTGATTCATTGCAGGCAAGCTACTTCACAAAAGTAAACGAGACCTTGCTTGATAAAAAGACCGAGGAGATGCTGGAGTTCCTCAAGACGCTCGACGGGATTGTCCCGGCATTGTTGCAGCATGTTGATAACCCGATGGTCATGGATCTTCTCTTGAAAATCATCAGCCTCGAGAAAGCAGAGGGTGGACAAGGGACCGTCGACTGGCTTAAATCCCAGGATTTGATCCCCAACCTTCTGTGTTTCTTGTCGCCCGATCGCCCAGCATCAGTTCAAACCTCGGCAGGTGACTTCCTGAAAGCGATCATCACTATATCTGCAAACGCAAGCCCGAACGACCAGTCATGTATTGGTCCTAACAGCTTGACGCGTCAGCTTGTCTCGACCCAGTGCGTACAGCAGCTCATCGATGCTATGCTCAAGGGCGGCAATCCCCTGACCGTGGGCGTGGGTATTGTCATTGAGGTAATTCGCAAGAACAATTCCGACTATGATCCGGAGTCCCTTGGCGGACCCGATACAATGCTCACCACTTACGACCCAATTTACCTTGGAACGTTGCTGCGTCTCTTCGCCAAACATATTCCCCAGTTCATGGCTCTCATTCAAAGTTCCCAGCACACTATTCATGATGGAAATAAGCTCAAGACTGTTGAGCGAGGAAAGTTGAACTCTGCATGGGGTGGACAAATTGAGCCGCTTGGTTTTGACCGATTCAAGACGTGTGAATTGATGGCAGAGCTGCTTCATTGCAGTAATATGGGACTTTTGAATGAACCAGGCAGTGATGAGTACGTCAAGCAGAGAGATGAGGAGCGTGAGCGGTTGATCCGTGAAGGGGTTTTCGATCCACACCGAGACGAGCATTCCGGGGTTGATTGTAATGATACCACGGCCGATTTTGCAAATGATTCCGCCTTCGATTCTGGATCCCCGGAAGATATCAAGACCACAGAGGTGCCACACGCGGGCGAAGAAGAAGGATTTGAGGATGTTGGTGCATCTGGTGTTTTAGTGGGCACGAAATCAGGTGCCGACACAACGACTACTGAAGACTCGCAGCCAAAAGAGACGGTTAGCGAAATTCCTCCACCAGAGATCACAGCAGCAGAGGCGGTGTCTTCTGGAGAAATCAAAAATCCATCTGAAAGTTCCACCGAACCCATTGACCCCTCGTCACCTACTATTGGTCTCCCTGACCAAGTTGGCAGCATGAATCTTGAAAATGTAGCAAAAGGCAAGCAGCAAAAGCCCGAAGAGGACAACCAGGAGCCCGCGGCTTCTGTCTCTCAAGATGTTCCAGCCCCTCTCTTCTCGAAGGAACAAGCATCGGAGTCAGACCCGGCCCCTGCCGATCAATCGGAAGAAGCATCCAGTGTTACTGCACAGGCCGAAGAAACAAGTGTTCTGAACGATGGCGGCGATGAGGATTCGGCTGAACAATACATCCAACTCGACACTGACGGGCGACCTGTCGTCGGTGATTACTTGAAGATCCAGTTTGTGGAGAACAAAGTGGTCCCAACGATCCTGGTTAGTATTTCCTTTGGAAAACGGGGAACATCTATGCTAACCATTGATAGGGCTTCTTCTTCCGTTTCCCATGGAACAACTTCCTTCACAATGTTGTTTACGATGTGATTCAACAAGTCTTCAATGGGCCCATGGAGCGTGGCTACAACCGGGCACTCGCTGTCAATGTATTCGACACCGGACGGATCACTACCGCGATTGTTGAAGGGCAGAAGCGCAGTGATGAGACCCAGCGGACGAAGCAAATCCGCCTCGGATACATGGGACACCTTACTCTTGTTGCGGAGGAAGTCGTTAAATTCAGCGAGCGCCATCCGCCAGAGTTGCTGTCACGGTCCGTTATGGAGAGCGTGTTGAATCCTGACTGGATTGAGTATGTCGAACAGACTTTGTCAGAGACTCGTGAGCGGGACAACGCCATTCTCGGCGGCGTTCGTCCCGATATGTCGGTTGGGTCTCGCCAGACTAGCCTTAACAATACCAACGCTGGCCAAGGATTCTCCAACTCCAATGCTCTGGCGGATGCAGGATTGAATGGAGGAATCGGTGGCTCAACCTTCCAGAGCTTCGATCTCAGCCAAGGAAGTGCTTCCGGTGGAGCATTTGGTGGAGGTGGCACCTCTCTTTTGAGTGGCTTTGCCAGCTCAAGCGATGACGAGGACGAAGAAATGGAGGATCAGGACGACAGAGACTCCGGCAATGCCGATCAAGGCGACACTGACAATGTGGGTTACCTCTTCCCGATTGACATGATGGGGCACGATCCTTAAATGACACCGTGCCCCGACCCCCATTATATTCCCCTTCTCGATTCTCCCTTTCTCTTCTTGGTTTTCGATCTTAATATCCCCCCATGTATCAAAAGCTATAGCGAGGGCAACCGAGCCGGGGTTTCAGGTAGAGAGTTTGATCGCTAGGCCTCCTTCGATGGAGCAATCGACCTGCTGCGGGCGTTTCGGATCTCTATCTGCCTATTTACTGTCCTCCTCATGTAATCTCTGTGGTTTTGATTCAAACTGGTGTTATACCTGTTGGCTGATGTTCACTGCCGACAACACCTTGCAAATCCCAGCCCAGAGAATCTTGTCTTCTTTGTTGGTTTTCTTCTGCATTTTTCCTTTTCCTTTCACATGACATCAGGCCATGAAATGTATTGCCAATTTACTAACATGACTTTCTAATAGGCGTTGACAAGTTCAGCCAGTCAACCTATTCCTATCTTACCCCCGCCACCTGCTCCATTGAGCCTTGGTCCATCCCGGGCACGCCGTCAGTTAGCCGCGCGCCTTGCCGCCCAAAAGCAACAACCATCAGAAAATGAAGAGGGCGACGGAGAAGACAGAGGGGTCGAAGGAAGTGGGGACCGAGAGTCAGACTGGCCGAGCAACCCATTCGTAATAGCAGGGATCGATGATGATGCGGAGGGAGGCAGCTCCGCGTTCCCTAATACTGACTTTGGTTCAGCCAATGCCAAACACTCACCTACCTTCCCAGAATCGGGATTCAGCCCTCCAGACTCACTGTCGACCAACTCATCTGAAGATGAAGGTGATGGTCACGCAGAATCCGTGAGGCGCCAGGTTCGTGTTCCTCTCGAAGTCGAGGATGATGACGATGATGAGATGGGCGAGATGGTCGGACCGAGTGGCATTGGGATGATGGACTCCGACGATGAGGACGAGGCTATCATAAATGAATCCCTTGGTTACTCCAACCTCTCGGGCCCGGCCCGATACAACAACTTCCGCCGATCCCGGGCCGTGAGCTCCCATTATGAAGACGAGCAAAACGACAGCAGTGATGGCGAGGATGATGGATTGGTGGAAATTGTGGTCCCTGGCCGCAAGTCCTCGACCTCGAACTAAGGGACTCTTTTGCATTTGATTGCGTGGCCGTGACGGTGCATCCCGCCGGGAGAAACGGTGGGGGGTTTTTACGTCGCCGTCGCGGCATGGCGTTTGTATATACACTTTCCATCGATGGAGTAGCCATGGGGTTCTGCATTTATGATCCTCAAGTTCTGCATGCCGAGCTTCCTGGTCTGATGTTTTATTTGTGTCCTTGCATGTGTCGCATGCTACCTTGCCCAGGCTGGGATCGGTTTACGAGTCCGTGGCTTTTTGATTGTTGGTATTCGCCTGTGTACGATAGTTGAAGTCTGGAGAAGCGAATTGATTTTGAGAAATTAGTAGCAAACCCCTGTAGATCAGCCTTAAAGTGCACATATGTTATAGATCATTCTTCCAAGATGCGTAAGAACGTCGAATCTCACGGACTGGGAGAAAAAAAGCGGGCCCCCACCATCCCGCATCAATTCTTTCCTCAGGACTTTAACCGATACAACCAAGTCAATTCATTCTTGGATAACAGTGTGGCAAACAGTCGTACCTGTGAGAAAAAGAAAGATCAAATAAAATCCACCTGGTTCAAAAATGGCAGCTGCCTCCGAGTAAGTGCAGTCTGGAGATACGTCATTCCCAGGTATTTGCAAGAAATCTTAAAACATATCTAACACAAATAAAACAGACAAGTCGATCCAAGCCTAATAGGCCATACAGATCTACTGAACTGGTTTATTCAGCATGGTGGGACGATCGACAAGAGCGTGCGCATCGCACAAGACGCCTCGCGCGGTGTGCACTTACAAGTGAAGGCAGACTGGCCAGAAGCCATCCCGAAAGAGACCCGGGTAATCAACACTCCAATTGAGTTGTCAATGTCCTGGTACAATGCCATTGGCTACGAGTCACCACGGGGCTCATTCCCTAAACACGGCGTTGACCTCCCGCGGACATGGATCGACCAGGTCGGCCCGGAGGAGACTTTTGCCTTCTTCCTCATGGGCCAGTATCTGCAGGGCGCTGAGGGATTCTGGTATCCGTACCTTCGTACCCTACCTCAGCCGGGCCAGTTGACCACGCCTTTGTTCTTTGGTGAGGAGGATGTAGATTGGATCCAGGGCACTGGCATCCCTGAGGCTGCCGTTGAGAGGATTAAGATATGGGAGGAGAAGTATGATTCGGGCTACCTTCAGTTGGGGGAAATTGAATATCCGGATTGTGAGCAGTATACGTGGTGAGTATGGGATTCTGTTATTCTGTCCCTCTTATCCAGCCGGAGGAGACATTATGCTGATGTGTATGCAGGGAGCTGTATCTCTGGGCTTCGACTATCATTACCTCCCGAGCATTCTCGGCAAAGGTTCTATCTGGGGCGGTTCAGCCTGATGATCTCCCAGAGGATGGAGTCTCTGCGCTGCTTCCACTCATTGACCTTCCAAACCATCGACCAATGGCAAAGGTTGAGTGGCGAGCGGGTGATAAGGATATTGGCCTTCTTGTGCTTGAAGATCACTCAGCAGGCCAGGAAATTTCCAACAATTATGGCCCTCGTAATAATGAGCAATGTACGTATCGGGTTTGCTATGGCATGATATCGAATCCCTTCAAACGTCTGAATCACCACAAAAACTGACTATAACATAGTGTTGATAAACTATGGATTCTGCATTTCCGGCAACCCAACCGATTATCGAATTGTTCATCTGGGTGTGAAGCCCGACAGCCCGCTCGGCGAAGCCAAGGCTCGCCAGCTAGAACTGTTCCCTCAGGTTGCCAATAACATCGAGGACCACTATTACATCTTCAATCCTTTTTACCCACTACTGGCTCCCGAAACAAAGATGGAGCACTCGATCTTCTCACCGGCATTGTTCAACGCATTGACCGTCATGGAATCCAACACACGCGAGCGCAAATTGCTTGAGATCACCGAGGGCTCTATTCGCATTCCCCCAGGATATGGAAACAGCCATAGTATCTATGCTGCTCTCGCTCAGATTAGCTTTGAGCTCATGGCACATGCCACAAACCTGAAAGCCAGTGCGGAACATCTGCCTTTGCAACCAACCACCCTGAACCAGACACACTCCCAGATCTACCGCAATGGACTGATAACATTAGATCAGGCTGCCTTGGTTATCGCTACTTGGACAATCGCGCGTGGAAGGGAACACAAGCGTGGTGAAAGTTGGGAGGATACCAAGGTCCTCCTATATGAACTAATGGCACGCGTTCCGGCCGGCCTTCTCTCAGAAGATGTTATGTCCCGGATCCGAGTGCGTATCCTGGAGCGTCCATCACTCATCACCAAAAATGGTGAGCTGTTCAGATTAGGCGAACTTTTCAGCCTTCTCCCGGCTGAAATGCAGGAGCCAGCTCAGACATGCTTCCAGCACGCCCTCGGAGTGGCGAGCCAGGCCGTCCCGAGTATATCCACCGACCCACAGACTATGTTTGCAACGGTTATTTGCTTGCTTGTTGCAACATATAATTCGCCAGAGGCACGACAAAGTTTGTCATCACGTCTCAATCGATGGTTTACTTTCCTGCTTGAGCAATACCCTCCGCCTTCTGCCACTTCCAGATCTATTGAAACCGGCGCGAATGAAGCCAGCGAAACACTTCTTCAATTCCAAGGATATACTAAGGCAGAGCAACCAAGCTCATGGGCTCCCGATGATGGAGTTAATTGGCTTACCGAGGGTAGTGGGTGGCTGGACTCAGAGTGGCTTCAATGGGCATGGACAGTGGCAGGCTCGGAAATGGTGATGATTCCTCTTGAGCCTTTTGAGATCCTCAAGATGGAGGGATCACTGTCTATGTTGAAGCAGGCTTGCCTCTATGTACCACAAGAGTAAATAAAGAGAAGGTAGACATAGAAATGAAAGAGTTGTTTACGGTCCAGCCTGTTTGCTTTGTGTTCATTACCTTAGACCTCGTGAATTGAAGATGAAATAACACAAGAAAAAAAAGGACAGAAAACCATGATAATTCACCTAAAAATGCAATTCAACAGGCCACTTAAACCGGCCATATCTTTATGTATATATATCACGTGACACAGCATACTTGAGGTCGTCATGACCCAATCAGGAATACTTACTCATCAATATAGTCACGTGAAGGGCTACCACCCAATCATATCGAGCCCAAAGGCGGATCATTCAGCAAGCGCAGGAATTGCCGTGAGCTCCACGACTCCCTTCCCTCCTTCTCCACGACCCTTTGACCCTCACCACGCATTGTCACCCCCGCCGTCATCATGATATCCAGAGCGGCGGCTCCCTCCACCTCCTCCCTCTCCCACCTCTCGACCCGCTCCCTCCGCGCCCAGGGGGCGGCCGCCCGCTCCTTCGCATCTGTGTCGGAGGCGCCTCCCGTGAAGCACTATGGCGGACTTAAGGACCAAGATCGGATCTTCACCAACCTTTACGGACACCATGGAGCTGATTTGAAGTCATCAATGAAATATGGTGACTGGTACCGGACCAAGGATATGATTTTGAAGGGTGATGATTGGGTGGGTTGTCGCACAATTGACGGGCTGGGGAATTACCAATTGCTAATGGCATGAACAGCTCATCTCAGAGATCAAGGCATCTGGCCTCCGTGGCCGTGGTGGTGCTGGTTTCCCTTCAGGATTGAAATATGTAAGTGGTTTACACGCAATTCGGACAAACATGAATGTTTTGGGATACCCGGGCTGACCCGCTACTCGACAGTCGTTCATGAACTTCAAGGATTGGGACAAGGACCCTCGCCCCCGTTATCTGGTTGTCAACGCAGATGAGGGTGAGCCCGGTACTTGCAAGGACCGAGAGATCATGCGCAAGGACCCCCAGAAGCTGATCGAGGGTTGCTTGGTGGTGGGTCGTGCTATGAACGCCAACGCCGCCTACATCTACATCCGTGGCGAGTTCTACCACGAAGCCACTGTTCTCCAGCGGGCTATCAACGAGGCTTACGCGGCTGGCCTGATCGGCAAGAACGCCTGCGGTTCCGGATACGACTTCGACGTCTACATTCACCGAGGAATGGGTGCCTACATTTGTGGTGAGGAGACCTCACTCATTGAGTCCATTGAGGGTAAGGCCGGCAAGCCCCGTCTCAAGCCTCCCTTCCCCGCCGCCGTCGGTCTGTTCGGTTGCCCCAGCACAGTCACCAACGTCGAGACCGTTGCTGTCACACCGACTATCATGCGCCGTGGTGCCAACTGGTTCTCTTCCTTCGGTCGTGAGCGTAACGCCGGTACAAAGCTTTTCTGTATCTCCGGTCACGTCAACAACCCCGTCACAGTCGAGGAGGAGATGTCCATCTCGCTGCGCGAGCTGATCGAGAAGCACTGTGGAGGTGTCCGCGGTGGTTGGGACAACCTGCTCGCCGTTATCCCCGGTGGCTCGTCAACCCCCGTCATCCCCAAGTCCGTGGCCGACAACCAGATCATGGACTTCGACTCCCTCAAGGACTCCCAGACCGGTCTGGGTACAGCTGCCGTCATCGTCATGGACAAGTCCACAGATATCGTCCGCGCCATCTCCCGCCTGTCTACCTTCTACAAGCACGAGTCTTGCGGTCAGTGCACCCCTTGCCGTGAGGGCAGCAAATGGACCATGCAGATGATGCAGCGTCTCGAGACCGGAAATGCCCGCGAGCGCGAAATCGACATGCTCCAGGAGCTTACCAAGCAGGTCGAGGGTCACACCATCTGTGCTCTGGGTGAGGCCTTTGCCTGGCCCATCCAGGGTCTGATCCGCCACTTCCGTCCCGAGCTGGAGGCCCGTATCCGCCAGTACGAGAAGGAGCTTGGCGCTGCCCCCTACGCCGGTGGCTGGCACCCCAACAGCCGTGCTGAGGGCAAGCTGATCTCTCCTGGCATGTAAATGCATCTCCCACCTTTCCTTTTTTCCATTTACAACCCTTTTTCTCCCTTTGTTGTCCCTCAAAAAGAAGCAGGAACAGGTCGGGGATGATTATCACATCTAGACCTCTTTTATCTCTCCCTCTCCCTGGCCGGTAATGTCTTTTGTTTCTTGTTTGCCTGGTCCGGCCAGGGAGGGTGGTGTTTCTCTTTTCTTTACTCTGCTCGATCCCCTCGTGTTCCTCTATCGCGCCTAGGTTTTCCCTTTATTGTACAGTCGGTAGCAAATTTGATGCATTTGATGTCTTCATTCGTGCTATGTAGCATATTCCCATTTTCTCCATTTTCATAAGTTAATCCTGTACTCATAATAGACGATCGAATGCAGTAAAACAAAGTCCGACGCCTCGGAATAGCAATTCCATCATCTCCCGTCTTTTGCTTCACTGATTTGGGCGAGTATCAGTTCCTCCAGTGACACCAGCACCAGCATCAGCAACAGCAACATTAGTATCCTTCTGTTCCCTCCCGTCAGCCTTTCCCTCAACCTGAATCTCAGCGGCTCTCGCCTCCTTCTCCATTTTCTTCCGTTCGATCTTGAGCAACCTCTTCTCTCTCCAGCCCATCCCATACACATTCTCAACCCAGAGCAATCCCATTCCAACACCCATGACCAAACCCAGAAAAACAAAACACCATCCCCATCCCATGCCACTCAACATCTGACTAATGACAGCAGCCCCAACAGCACCAAGGCAGCAGCGAACAAAATTGCATGCCGACGCAGCTGTGGCGGGCTTGTCTGGGAACAGGTCGACAAGAAGGGTGTTGAGGCAGTTCAGGGATGCGACGAAACAGAAGCCTATGATGAACTGCAGCACTAGCGGGGCAGCTAGGTGTACTCTTTGCTGCAGGACCCAGCCATATGGGATGAACGCCGCAACGCCGATGGCCATTGCTGGGAATACTGTTTGCAGGCGAGTGCGCTCGATTGGAAAATTCCGCAAGTCGTCTCCTTTCCTCCGGTCTACCGGGAATCCGAGTTTCTGAGCTGTCCGCTTGTAATTGTAGTCAATGATTTTCCCATATAGGACTGCGCCGAGGCAAGAGCTTACTCCGAGGGGCCTGGAAGTTTGTGTTAGTCTATGGATTCCTGGGTAGGAATCATAAAAGAAGAAGGAACTGAAACTTACAAAAAACAGAGACCAATCTGGAGTTCGTTGAATCCGTACAAGGGACCAAAGAGATTGGGAGTGCTTGTCAGCAGAGCGATATTCGAGAACATCACAATCCCGACGTACGAGATGATGATCAAAGCATCCCATTCCAGTAGAATGGCAAAGGATCTGAGGGGATTCGGGAACCTAAGTCTCTTAGTATGCGGGGACTGTTGCTGAGATCCTTCTGCGCCAGTTTGCCCTTCCTCATCCGACTGTGTCTGCCTCTTCGACCACCATTGCAAGACCGACCTGCGCCACCACTCATTTGGTACTGCACGGCCATTACCAACAATCTTGCGCGCCGTTTCTGGCATAACAAGCACGTAGAACACCAAGTATCCTCCACTAACAATGACCAGGAACCAGAAGACACTGCGCCAGCCGAGGAATTTGGCCAAAAGACCACCGATAACAGGGCCCAGCGCAGGTGCAACCATAACACCTGCTGCCATGGGACCAATATACTTCCCACGCTCTGCTGTAGTCGCAATGTCCGCTATCACGCCATACCCAAAGGCCACGGTGCCACTGCTCCCTGCGCTCTGGAGACAGCGGAGGACAAGCAACGCCGCGAAACTGTTCTGCAACGCCAGCCCGATGTTGGCAGCGGTGTATACTGCAAACGCAATGATATACGCTGGACGTCTGCCCCCGGTGTCGGCGAATGTGCCCATGAAACTTGGGGCCAGGCCTTGGAAGATCATGTATGTTGTGACTGTGAGGTTGATCAGCTCCGGGGTGAGGTGGTAGTTCCGTACCAATGTCGGCATGACGGGGTAGTAGATTTGGCCGGAAAGAGGGGAGAAAAATGAAGCAAGAGTCACCATTACCACGATGAATAACTTTTCGTATTTGCTGAATGCCGAAAACGATGGCTGAGAATCGTCCGGTACTGTTTGTGTGGTCTCGAGGTGTGGCTCTGTAACTGGCCGGCCTGAGCTCTCAACAGCAGCTTCGGGCTGATTATGGACGTTGTTGGCATCGCTGGTGGATGCATGTGTAGCTGGGGCCGCGGTGGGGACTTCAGTCAAACCAGCACCATATCCACTGTCGACTCTCCTTATGTTGTGGTCTGCCGGAGCGTGCTCGAAGGGACCAGGTACTGTCAGGGTATTTCCCTCACGACTTCCTTCTGGGATCTGTTGGGGCTCCATGATGAATAAGGTATAGCAAGCGGGATAAAATAAATAGGATATGGAGAGATAGAGAGACGGAGAGAGAAGGAAAGGGGAAGAAGAGGAGAAGAGGAGAGAAGTAGCAAAGTAGCAAAGTATAGCTCTTTCCGCATAAAAGGCACTTTCCCTCTGCACAACAACTTCTCCTATTCACCCACATGGTATGACTACGAACTACATATTCTCTATTCTGCTACAGTGTCTACACCAGAGGGTTAAAAGGAATGAATTGGTTCAAATAGTAGTTTTTCAGCAATAGGGTAGAGTACAATACAGGTCATGGGAACCATTTGAGATCATTTGGGGGACAGAACACAAGGGGAAAAAAAAAAAAAAAAGAGGCAAAACAAAAGAAAAAAAGATCAGAGGTGCTTGGGCTTTGGATAGTTAAGTGCCCGCTAATTCCACAATGAACATATGCATTTATCTCTTTGAAACTTAATAACCACCCGCCATGATGACACCGTAGTACCGACGGCTCATCTCTGCGGTCTGCAACACACGAGCATCGCCTGTCAAGGGCAGACCCAGGACAGCGGAGGATTCAACAGACTGTAGAAGATAGAAGTCAGTAATGAACAAAAACAAGATATCAATGGAAAAGGAAGAAGGGAACTAACATGAACATCCTCGTGTGTAATCCAGCCGGCGACAGCTCGGCTCATCTCCTTGAATGCAACACGCTCCTCCAATCCTTCCAGACTGGATCCCTGGACACGATCACCCATTGCAACAAGAGCGTTGACCAAGCGGTTCAGACGAGTTGGATCACGCCGGCCGCTAGTGGAGTTGACCAAACGGAGGAAATCTTCGTAGACACCACCGCCAGAAGACCAGCCGCGCATTTTACGCTCGGGCGCGTCGCCGAAGCCGGAGACTAGAGTCTCGAGGGTACGGTAATCGCCTTCGATGATGGTGCTTGGACCGACGATGCGACAGAATGTGGCGTGGGCGTCGTTCCAGTGCTTGCCGCGAATAAGACAGTCGACCTCACGGGCGGCGTCGCCGATGTCGCGAGCATGCAGGGCCTTGGCAACCCAGATCCAGGCCTCTGGGAGCTGGAGCTCGGTGATGAGATATTGCCATGCCGGGTGGGAAGACCCGTCGGCAGCGAAGGGCTCGGGGAGTTGAGCGGCGAAGCGGGCGAGAGTTTCTTGGACGGCGCGCTTGCGGTCGTTGGCTTGGGAGAGGTGCAGGAGGACGAATAGTGCTTGATCGAGTTTTCCGCCTGCACTGAGTTCAGAAGCGAAATCCCATACGAGTTGGTCCGTTTGGTGTTGGTCGATTTTGATGGCCTGGTTTTGACCGACCGTCGCAGCGAGAACGTGGTGTAGCTGGAAGGAGAGTCGGTTGGAGAGACGGTCACCGGAGACGGATTCAGGAAGGAAAGATGCCGGGAATTGAATGGATTGGGTGCCGCGGCCTTGAATCACTGAGAAGGCCTTGAGTAGAACCCAAAGAGGAGATTCGCGGCCAAGTGTATCAGAGCCAGGCTGCAGGACTGCATGTGTACTGGCCTGGTGCGACGGGTGGGGGAAGGCGGGTTCTTGTCCGGTGGCCAAGTCATCAAGGAACTTGGCGACAGCCACCTCAATTGGTTCATCTTCAGCAGTGCAATACCATAGGCGAAGACCAAACGCCTGGAACCAATCGAGATCGAACCGTTCGGTGAAGCCAAAGCTGGACGCCCGGTCTTCAAGCGTACCGCCCGATCTGCCCTCGCTGCGGAGAGCATTTCCCGCGACAAGTTCGTACAGAGCTCGCGTGGGTTCAGTGATCTCTGAGAGGACATGGGTCTCACGCCAAATATCGATCTGGTTCGCGATGTCGGCTTGGGAAGTAGCATCGCGGCCAATCTGTGCGACTATAGTCGCCAGATGAGGATTTTGACTCTCGATCAGTGTCTTACAAGCTTCCTCCACTCGGTGCGAACAAATCAGATGAACGGCGCGTTCCACAGGGGAGCGAATCAGATCCAGGCTTTGGGAGTGCTTTTCACGAATGATACCCTCCCAAAGACGTGAGAGTCGGTCCTTCTTGATCCGGTGTGCAAATTGTTGTCGTAGACGCGGCGGTACACCCGCTGAGATGTCGTCCTCAATATCGTCATTAAAAAGAATGTTGAGAAGCTGCCAAACCAAGCGCTCTTCCTCCGACTGGGAACGGGTAGATGGTGAAAGAGGGAACTGCGACAGGTCGACCTTAGCCATACGAACGAAAGGAGTGCCATCGACGCGCTGGATAGAGGACTGAAGTCGCTGGACATCAAGCATTTCTTTGACCTGTATCATCATTAGTACCAAGTGCCAATCAACAGAGAAAAAGAAAATAAACATACCTCGCCAGATGGGTTGTAAGTCATCACTGCAATATCACGGTCTTCGCTGAAAACGGAGAAACTTTCTTTCCAGGTCTGGTTCACCCCCAAGATTGTGTCCTCCATATCGTTTTTCGCGCAGACAAGGGAGTCCATGGGACCCCAGCGAGGTTTGAAAGAGTCATGGAAAGCGGCGTCGGATTCGCTCATTTGTGTTGTATCGCCAGCAAAGGTCTTAGGTTGCTTGTTGTAGGGCCACTGGAAGGAAGAAAAAAGTTTTAGCTCAGGTTATCGCATTTGTTAAACTATCTGACAGGTGATGTGCAATTTCATAGATACATGATGCAGTGACACAAGGGGAAAACAAAGGGAATGAAATCAGTGTGAACATAAGAAAGGAGTTCTAACCTCAAAGCCCTTTGGGGGGGCCTTAGCAGCCTTTTGCGGAGAAGGGGCAGCTTGCTTGCGCGGCTGCTGGAACAAAGAGTTCATAAGATCAATGCTGTTCGAGAAACCTTTCTTCGCAGGGGCTGTCGCAGTGGTGGTAGGAGATTCATCATTCACGAGGTTGCGGTCGAGGAAAGCGTTTGCCTGCATTTCACGCAAGGCATCACGATTCTGCTTGCGAGGGCTGATAGTGCGCTGCAGCTGCTCAGCCCAGTCGCCACTAAGATCAAGCTGAGGCTTTGCAGGACTGCCGAAGTGTTTTGAGATAGGGTAAGTGGTATCCAGATCACCATTGGTGCTCTGGTAGTCGTCCCGCTCCACGGTGCGATGAGGAGTCGGAAAGGCACCCGCCATATCCATTTCATCTGCCTCATCTGATCCAACTACCGAATCGCCAGACTGTTGGCTCTCGGTGACGACGTCGTCGTCGTTCTCAGTAGTCGAACCCGTGGAGCCTTCCTCTAAAAAAGACTCGGTTTCACCCTCAGAAAAATAATCATCCTCCACAGGCATGGCCTGGTTAGCGAAAGAGCCGGGAACCAGCTTGCGCTTCTTGAAATCGAATGTATCATCTTCAACGCCAATCATAGAACCGACGAAGGACTCGTCAATGGAGAAGGTGGTGGACTGATCGAAATTCGTGGACTGGTCGAAGTGAGCCCTGGGGGTAGGGTGATCAGGGCCCTGGGCACTCATGGTGCTCTGGTCAAGACTCTCACCTTCTTCATCGTAGTCAAGGCCATAGGTAGTGAAATGAGCCACCTTAAAAACCCAGGTTCCGGTCTCAGTCTCGTAGTTAACGAACTCAGTATCGCCGACCTTCTGCAGACGGTCAATGTGTTTGTCGAACAAAGGACCACTAGTGACAGGGGAGTTGCTCTTCTTATCTCTACCACGGGGCCAGGAGTTCTCAATCCGGAGGGTAGATGGCACGTTGAGTCCTTTGCCTCTGGCAGGCTTGACGGATTCCTCGGGGTAGACAGTAATCTTGCGAAGACCGATATCCACAACATTGGAGAAAAGGTTGTCCAGATCAAGGCCAGTCAGATCAACGGGGCCGTTGAAAGTGACAGATCCACAGTTTTGACGTCCAACGGTGAAGTCGACGACTTGTTTGAGCTGGTCGCGGCTCAATCGGCTAAGCTCGGCACGAGAAGGCTGCATCCAGTACTCACCCGGCCGTGGGTCACCGCCAGGGATGAAGGTAAGGCGCTTAACGGTAGCACCGTTGGTTGTTTGTGGTGCGCTTTCGGGGACAACAGCAAGCTCCCGGAGGACGGACTCCGTCTCAGGACGGTCGGAAGTGCCGGTGGCATCGAAACCATTGAGGCTGCCGCTCTTGCGCACAGAGCGAAGGAAGCCAAGCTCCTCAGCAGACGGTTCGGGACTTTGAGCTTCAACGCGAACAAGGTCTCCGCCGTTGAGCCCGTTGGTATTGGAGTCGAAGCTAACCTTTTTCTTCAGCTTGTCGGCAGACTGAGCAGCATCTTCTCCGTTGGTGAGAAGAGGGGCCGGGGAAGTGCGAGTAGAGGTCGATAATATTTCGTTTCTCAGACCACGGTTTATAGTGAGACGCTTGAGGTTGCTGCTACCACGTGCGCTACCAGCCTGCAGGGCACCGGGAGAAAGGATGCTGTCCGCCTCTGGGTCGAAGGTCTTGCGAAGGTTGCTAGTGGAGTAACTCTTGCTAAAGGTACGGCCAATGCTGCCATTGACGCTACCACGGAGACTGTTACTGCCGCCACCAGCACCCAACAAGCTGCTACCAAGACCAGATGGGGCACCAGTGTTGCCAGAGGGAGAGCCGTACGTAGAGTAGGAGAAACCGTATCCACGCTTCGGAGGGGTAATCAGACGATTGGCAGCGTTGGGGGTAATTCTGTAGACAGGCAACGGAGTTCGCTGCTTTTGCTTCATGCTGGAAGACAGTGGCGTTGCAAGGGGACCGGGAGCCGATCCACCAGGGGCAGGAAGACCAGAGAAGATGGACTGGCTTCCGTATGGGTTTCCATCGAGGAGCGACGCTTGGAAGCTACCAGGGGCAGGCTGAGACTGCTGTCCGGGCATTGAGGCGCCAAAAGCACTGACACCAAGGCCACCAGCCTGAGGTTGCTGGCTTTGACCACCGAAGAGCGAAGAGCCGGCGCCTTGGCCTGTGGTGGTTTGACCACCGCCAAACATGCCGCCGCCGGTTCCTGTAGTCGAGGAGAAGAGACCACCGGGCTTCTGCTGCTGTTGATTCTGTGTGTTGAACAAGCTACTACCGGCGGCGGCTGGCTGGGGCTGCGAGGCACCGAAGCCAGAGAAACCACCTGCGGCGGGAGCTGGGGTAGATCCGAAGAGACCACCGGGCTTTTGCTGCTGCTGGTTTTGACCACCGAAAAGTGAGCTACCTGCCTGCTGGGGTTGCTGCTGGGCTCCACCGAAGAGTGAGCTACCTGCCTGTTGAGGCTGCTGCTGGGCTCCACCGAAGAGCGAAGATCCGGCAGCTGGAGTAGTGCCAGTGGCGCCGCCGAGCAAACCTGTGCCAGTTCCCTGTTGCTGGGTGCCAGCGCCAAATCCACCACCGCCAAACATTGACTTGGGTTGGGTTTGAGCTTGGTTCTGTTGGGTTGCAGCACCGAAACCACCGAAGGCACTTGTTGCTGGCTGCTGAGTTCCGCCACCAAAGGGTGAGGCTGTGGCGGTCGAAGCTCCGAACGGATTCGCGGCAGTAGTTGTTTGGGCATTACCGAAACCACCAAAGGCGCTACCGCCAGTTGTAGCGGCGGCGCCAAATGCGGGCTTGTTCTGCTGTTGCTGGTTGTTGGCACCGAACATAGACCCGCCGGTGTTGCCGAAAGCCGATCCAGTTCCAGTACCGGTGTTGCTTCCAAAGCCACCAGCGGTCTGTGTGGCTCCACCAAAGAGCCCTCCGGATGAAGCTGCAGGAGTAGTTCCACCGCCGAATAAAGAAGTTGCTGGCTTGGCTGCTCCGCCGAACAATGGGTTAGAACCAGTGGAGCCGAATCCACCTGCGGTCTGGGTTGTACCGAAGCCGGTTGGCGCAGTTGTGGCAGCCCCTCCGAAGGGAGTGGTGCTAGCGCCAAAGCCGCCAGGAGTAGCTGTAGTGTTTTGCTGACCAAATCCACCAGTGGTGGCGGTGCCGAAAGCAGGAGCGCCAAATCCACCGGCTTGGCCACTGCCGTTGCCGAAACGGCGACCTTGTTGGTAATCCGCTAGGCGCAGCTCCTCGAAAGACCATTTATTGTAGGGTTGCATAAAGCAAATGCTTTGATAGTGGTTCGTGGTGTTGGCTGAGCTGGTATCCTTCTCGTTCCAGGGACTGAACGGGGTGCCGCCAGTACCTTCGCAGTTAGGCAGAGCTCCTTGGAAGGCAGTGCCTGAGCCACCGAAGCCTGTGCTAGGGGTTGTGGTGGGGGCAGCAGTAGACCCGAAGCCACCGCTAGTGCCGAATCCCCCAGTGCCCGTAGCCGAAGTGCCAAAGCCCGTGGGCTTGGCGCCGCCGAAAAGGCTTCCACCTGTGGGAGCTGCAGTGGCATTGGCGCCGAATCCGCCAGTGGTGCCGGTAGAACCGAATCCTCCACCAGTACCGAAGCCGCCGGTGGTGCCAGCAGTCTGAGTACCTCCTCCGAAGAGAGATCCGCTGTTAGAAGTGTTGGTAGTGCCAAATCCACCGGGGCGAGTTTGGCTGCCGAAAAGGGAATTAGGTTGTTGGGCTGTAGTATTGGTTCCGAATCCTAATGAAAAGTAAGAGTTAGTAAATACGGCCAACCCTTCAATGAAGTCATTAAACAAGTGCAAATTAATGAAGAGAGGTCCTCGGGTGCATGTCGGCCAAAATGTGGGTAAGTCGCAGGTAAGTGGCAACTCCAGGAGAGGGCCACGAGCGATCACTCCAGGGGGACCGAAGAGCAAATCCACATATTCCACGTGCGCGATCAGTGCGGGAGCGTCTGAATCGCAAGGCTGTGTGATGCGACGGGGGATCTCGCCAGGGAAAATCGAGAGAGCAGCGCGAAGCTCAGATGTTTGAGCACGTACCTCCGCCAGTGCCGGAACCAGATCCGAAGCCAGTAGATGTGGTGGGAGTGCCACCGCCGAAGGCGCCTGAAGTTCCAGTGGTGGCGCCTCCGAACGGGGATGCTGTCGAGCCAAAGCCTAGATGACGGAGGGGATCGCGGTCAGAGAGACTTGGATTCGAAGAAGCCCTTGCATTCCTTATCTTGTTGTGGTGTCGCTAATGCATCCAAAATGGTCCGCAGGTGATTTTTGATCGCACGACGAAGGTTGTTATGGTGATATTTTTCGCCTTGCGCGTGGCACCATCGCGGGTCGGAATTACGAGCACCGGTTGTCGAGATAGGGAAAAGCCGAGGACACGAGTAGGAGGGGGCAAGTTGGGGATAGGCTCAGGAAACACAAGGGGCATCTGAAAAGGGGAACAGAAAAGACCTACCTCCACCAGTATTGGTGCCAGCTCCGAAGCCAGAGCCTGTGCCAGTGCCAAAGCCGCTGCTTTGGTTGTTCTGGCCGAACCCTCCAAATCCGAAAGACATGATGTCGGTTGGAGTTTGTCGGGTGTTCACGAAGTCATAGGTTGATTGCGCGCAGTTTCGAGAGAGTGCAGATTAATAGAAAAGAGAATTGCGAGCAGGAGAGCGCGGGGGATGAAGAAGAGAGGGAGAAGACGCGACAGAAAAGGAAGAGATAAGTTTGCTGGAGACTTGTCTTAGGTAAGGTCCGGGTCACAATGTTCCGTCACGTGATAGCTGCCTAAATCGGATTTCTCCAATGAATGCGGTGCAGAACAAGGACAATAGACTTGTCTTTGGTCTGTTTATTGACGAGTGACTCATTGTTTTTCAATGCAGCTCGAGGTAAAATATCTTATTGATTGACGAGTATTGTCATTCACAGGTGATCCGAAGGTGAAATCCACTCACCCCAGTATACCCATTTACTTGAGCCTACTTTGAAGCCCAGACTCCCCTAAGTTTTTATTTTTATATTTTTGTTCTTGCATATTCATGACCTCTCAATATTCCTGTCTTTCAGTCGTTAAACATTTTCGACCGAAAACTTAGCTACAACGCTCATCTCGACAAGATTGTTTGGTATCACCACAGAACTTTTGATATGGAAAAAAGGCATAGGCCCATATGTGTCTAGCTCCGTATAATTGACTGCCACCCAATCATCTCAAGTCTTCGAGTGATCGCTACCTAGGTACAACCACGTGCGCATATCAGCTGGTCCCATGCAGTTTAAGGGCCACTGTCGACCGCCGGACGCCCATGCGCCGGAGGCAACTATAAAAACAGCTAAAAACAGTCAGCCTCATCGGGACTAGTACTATTTCTTGGTCAATCTTCTAGACCACATTTGAAGATATAATTCGAAATAAAATACTATCAAGGAATTCGCTCTGAGAATTGCACAGCATGAAGCTAAAAGAACCCACAAGGTTTGTATTCTGCATGAGAAATCGCATGCCAGCGCTGTGGCTTAAACTGAAATACCGCGGACGTACGGTACACGGCGAAACAACAGCGATACTATTTATTATATAAAATGCGTAACACCATGCCTACTGCGTCCAATGAGAGCCAGGGTAAGGCAGGTAAGAAATTACACCCCATTGGGTATGTACGAACTCATGATACATATATGGCATACCTGGATTTAACCTGAGACAAGTCACATACAACGTTTAGCTGCAACCGGAGGATGTCATCTACAATTAGTTCATAGATATATCTTAAAGAGTTTTTATTCTTCGGTTTTTTAGACTATTGATCGCAGAGTACAACAAACGCTTCGCATTGAAGTTAACTCCGGTAAACATATATATCCAAAAACTTCGGGAGAACGTCCACGAAGTAGATATGAAACCAAAGAAAGTACTATTCACATCGCTTCTGAGCGAGCCAAGGGAATCTCAAATACAAGTAGTGATTCTGAAACCGGCCAAAAAAAAATAAAAATAAAAGAAAACCTCCCGCATGGTCAAGTCCAATTCTGCCATGAACCAAATGGACCGAGGTTGTATGATCTCCAAAAGACCATAATACTACTTCCAAAAATTCTCACCTGGAATTTTGCTCTCCGACGTCATTATCATCAAATTCATAGACCTTCACTTTACTTTCGGCGGGCGGCGTGGACGGTTTCGATGATCTTGTCCACGACACTGGGGTCGGAAAGCTGTAAAGAAGATTCCGTTAGCTATTGTTTGGAGTATATGAGCGAGTATTATATTGCTGAGGGGGCGGTGAGCTTACCGTTGATGTATCACCAAGGCTGTCCTCCTCGCCACTGAGAATCTTCCGCAGGATTCGGCGCATGATCTTGCCACTGCGGGTCTTGGGGAGGTCATCCACGACGAAGACGGCCTTGGGGGCGGCGAAGGGACCAATGGACTTGCGGACTTGCATTGCAAGGTCCTTGCTGATCTGTTCTGACCCGTTGCCCTCCTTGAGAGAGACGAAGGCGTTGACAGCCTGGCCGGTCAGCTCGTCGGCAATACCAACAACAGCAGCCTCGGCAACAGAAGCTGTTCATAGTTAGCGTGGGCTCAGTTGGCAGTTTGGAAGGTAGTCTGGCTGCACTTACGGTGCTCGAGAAGAGCAGCCTCGATCTCAGCGGTGGACAGACGGTGTCCAGAAACGTTGACGACATCGTCGACACGGCCACGGATCCAGTAGTAGCCGTCATGATCACGGCCAGCACCATCTCCAGTGAACTATATATGAGTTAGTGTCAATTCCATAAAGTCAGGTTGCGAGGCAGCTTACGTAGTAACCCTTGTACACATTCAAGTAAGTGTCCATGTAACGCTTGTGGGCACCCCACACGGTGCGGGCCATGCTGGGCCACGGCTGCTTGAAGGCCAAAACACCCTCGACATCATTGCCAAGAATCTCCTCTCCGGAGACGGGGTCGATAATGGCAGGCTCAATACCAAAGAAGGGCAGAGAAGCACTGCCGGGCTTGGTGGGGGTGATACCGCCGAGAGGGGTGATGACATTGGAGCCAGTCTCGGTTTGCCAGTATGTCTACAAATCCAAAAATTAGAAGTTATTCCAAAAGGTCCAAGGGGAAGGGAAACGAACGTCGCAGATGTGAGCTTCCTCCTTGCCGACAGACTCGAAGTACCACTTCCAGACTTCCGCAGCAATGGGCTCTCCAACTGATCCAAGAATACGCAGACTCTTCATCTTGTGGTGAATGTGCTCATCTCCAGCGCGCTTCAGCAGGCGCAGAGCGGTGGGTGCGACGTAAAATTGTGTGACGTCGTGCTTGTCAATGACATCCCAGTAGCGGGAGAAGTTAGGGTAGGCGGGGGTACTCTCGAACACGACGGTGGCACAGCCAAGCAATAGAGGGGCGTACACAACATAGGTGTGGCCGGTAATCCAACCGACATCACCACCGCAGAAGTAGCGATCATCATCATGGATATCGAACACGTACTTTCCAGTCATAGCAGCACCGAGCAGGTATCCGGCAGTGGTGTGCATGACACCCTTGGGCTTGCCGGTTGAACCGGAGGTGTACAGCAGGAAGAGAGGGTCCTCGGAGCTGACCGGCTCGGGGGCGAGGTAGTTGGGGTACTTCTCGACCTCTTCGTGCCACCAAATGTCACGGCCAGCGGTCCAGGGGACCTCGGCACCGGTGCGCTTGAACACCAGCACGGTGTGCACATCGGGGCACTGCTTCATAGCCTCGTCCACAATCTTCTTAGTGCCGATGACCTTGCCACCGCGCTTGCCCTCGTCGGTGGTAATAACGACCTTGGATGAGGCGTCCAGGACACGGTCCCGGAGGGAGTCGGAGGAGAAACCAGCGAAGACGACGGAGTGCACGGCACCAATACGCGAGCAAGCGAGGAAAGCAATCACAGCCTCGGGAATCATGGGCAAGTAGATGCCGACCGTGTCACCCTTCTTGACACCACGCTCCTTCAGAGTCCAGGCAACCCGGGACACCTCGCGCATCAGCTCTCCGTAGGTGATCTTGCGGCCCTCGTTGGGCTCATCGGCTTCGTAAATAATGGCGACCTTATCTGGGTTCTTGAGGGCATGACGATCGACACAGTTGAACGATGCGTTCAACCGACCCTCGACGAACCAGGCATTGTCGCCGTTCTCGAAGGAGCCGTGGTGTGTGGTTTCAAAGTCCTTATCGAATGTGAGGAGCTCGCGGGCCATGCGGGCCCAGAAAGTGTCGGGGCTCTTAATTGATTCTTCATAAAGCTTCTTGTACTCATCGATGTCCTTGATGTGAGTGCCGGTGGGGTGCTTGTCGTGGAACGCCTTGGGAACGTGGAAAGTGTCGACCTCGTGTGCTTCATGCACCTATATCACCAACTGTTAACCCATGCTACTGTGGTCACCGGAGCCACACCGGTCTGGTCATTCCAGTTCATTCCAGTTAGGAGGTGATTCTTACCACTGCGGGCTTGGGAGGCTGAATGGGGCCGTCCGACATGATTGCGGAGTCCAATGAGAGGGATGAATGTATAATGAAACTATATGATATTCTGCGCGAGATCGGATGTCAGAGGAAATGAATTGCGAAAGGTCCGAAATGGGGAAAAGTCAAGGTGGGATGAGCTCTTTTATTAATGCAAATAGTGGGGCTGGAAATAAGCACTCACTCTGAGAGTCGAAGGTTATAAGTTATAAATAATGATGATCAAACAGGGTATAGCAATTAGAGAAGAGAAGAAGAAAAAAGGAAGATCCAAGGAGGGGATTCACGACAATATTAGTAGTCCGGGAGGATGTGCCACTTCCCTTTTCCTTCCCTTCCATATTGGGAATGGTCCGTGCGCTTACAATTCCAATACAATACCACTCTACATATCTGTCTAGCCGCAGACGGCCTATAAACTACATGTACATTTTAGCTTATCCACTTCGATTTCCGAATCAGGGTTGAAATGAGATACATTCTCAATACACTACAATTCAAATACTAGGGCTATTCCATTGCAATCACATCAGAATACGAGTTTGGGTTCGGCCATGCGGGGGTTGAGAGGTTCCTTCCGTTGCTCCGGGGTAAGCTTGCCCCTCCAGGATTTTGACTAAGATATGCCCCGCCACCTCATTGGGGGGTTTCTCGTCGGGAAGCAACGCTAGTTCAACCGACCACGGCCTAATTGTTCTCGTGTCGAACCCTTTGTCCGAGTCCAATAGTGTAACCTTGGCTTAGCCAAGGGCCAAGGTCCGGGGTCGCGGGCCAGGGGAGAGCGGGCCACAGGAGACATGCAAGTCAGTGACATTCAAAGATACAAGCGTATCTAGTCCTTCCCGAACTAGGACCCGCTAATGCAGGCCTTCTACTCCGTATGCCGCATTCGAATATTTGAGGACTCCGTATTCCGACTCCGTTTATACCCGTTAAGCATAGATTGTTTTCTTTCCCCCAGATTATTGTTCTATGTTACGACTCCCGAGGTTACTTTTACTTTGATATGTCATAATATGATGTTATGATGTCAAAGGATTCTCGGACCGAATGTCCCATATAACTTAGTTCGCCATCATGGAGGCTCATCATGAGACCGGATCGCCGACCTCGGGCCTGGAGAATGTGGGGTCCAGGATGAGTAATCTGCATACGCCGTCTTTTGCGGTTGCGCTATTGGCGCAGTTGATTTGATGATCATACGTAGGTAGTCTCAAACTTCGGCATTGTGCATAGATACATATGGTAGTACGAAGTATACGAAGTATACGAAGTAATAGAAATAATAATTGATATTCAAACGTCAAAGCTATGGGTAGGCCCCACTGTTGGGTCACGAGGCTCCTTATTTACGATATGTTTTAATTTAGTTCCCATGTTTTTTATTATTATCATTTTCAAATGTTAAATAGCAAGGTTTTGCACTCCGTATGTTGGATTGTATTGTGGGGAGTAAAATGATTGTGGGACAAAAGGGAGGGGTACCTTGCAGCCCTGGTTTCTTTAGTCTTAACAAGTACAATATGTATTCTGTACTATTTTTT
Organism: Penicillium sp. CMV-2018d; assembly: GCA_028827225.1. Classification (NCBI taxonomy): domain Eukaryota; kingdom Fungi; phylum Ascomycota; class Eurotiomycetes; order Eurotiales; family Aspergillaceae; genus Penicillium; species Penicillium hesseltinei. The sequence continues at coordinate 1,659,919 of JAPZBW010000003.1, forward strand.
AGTTCTCAAAGTTGCATTGGTGGAAATAATTCGAAATGATCTTGAATCTGAAACATTCCAATGTTTATGTAGAAGTTGATCCTATCTCTAGCACGAGTTAGGTGGTATCAAGCCTTACGATGTAATATGCATCGTACATTTGACGGCGGGATCTTCGCCCCTCTGGTGTATGTACGTTACTGCGCCGTGAAGATCAGTGGAATACGAAATAAACACACTGCTCTAGCCTTTAGCTGCTTTGCTAGAAAAAAAAAAGGTCCAAGGTCCACCTTTTCCCACTCGTTTCCCAACAAAAAAAAAAGAGAGGTGATGCAGCCCGAACCCGCAGACCATGCACGCTACACCGGGCAATCCGACGGGGTATCAAGCTGTATTTGTACAATTTACAATAGTACGATCGTTGCATTGTAGCGGGGAAAAAAGTTCAAACTACCCAATAAGGACAATAGAATTTTCGACAACAAAGATTATTGTGGGACAAGTCTCTCCGTACTCCATAGAGCGTGAAAGAAGCCGAGAAAAGGCCGCGTTAACTCCATGCTTTGCTCGACATTGCCCCAACAAAACAAGCATCCAAGCAAATTCCAATTATGCAGTACACACTAGGAAAGGGGCCTGGACATACAACTTGTTGAGAGAAAGTATTTTCGCGGCAAACCTATCCCGTGCGGGTCCATCTAAAACCGCACAAGCGCCAAATCCATCATGCGGCTATCCTTGTCCGTCGTTACATATACCTAGGCTAACGGCGTACTAACGCGTGCTAACGTGTGGATCGCATGACTTTCAGACAGGCCTGGATGATTAGGAGCGTTATTAAGCTGGAAACCGTTGCAAACCAAATCCGACATTAAAGAATAGAACGCGGCTAGATCGTTGTTTCCGGGTGCTTTGAGGACTGCGTGTCTTGTTTGAATTAATTCGGTCAAGTCGAGTGCAGGGACGGGTCGGCCTATTTCGCCTCGGTATTTGCTCGATATAGTCGTCAGCCATCCATGGATGTTCGTGAAGGTTGTTGGATCTTCTGTTTCCAATAGTTGGAGTGGCTGAACGGACCATTGGGTGAAGATGAAGACAGTCTGAGTTGTACATAATAACGAACTTGGTAAGCATTAAGAAGGGTGGTCCCTAATACTATACGGACGGGGAAGGGGACACTATATATAGTGCAATTTGAATTTGACGTTTAGTTCGTGTAAACGGGCCTGTGGATTGCCTGTGCGAGTAACTTTTGCCTTTTTCGCCCCCAATGCGTTGTCACGTAGCCCCCTAACTGCGTCCCGTCCCGGCGTTAACGCCCTATCACCGAACCCCAATTCTACCACGTCACTGAGCAACAAATAGACGAACTGAGTATAAGAATGCTAGGGCCCCGATCGTAGTCCCTTTGAAAAATCTCAATGAGATATCCCTCCCTTTCCATCCTCATAACAAAAATTTAAAGGAACAGTAAACCTTAGTACGGATCACTTTTATTCGCAAACTACCATCATCCCTAACGTCCGACATAATGGGGGACCTCGAAAGTCAGTTCGCGCTTCCTCTCCAAAGTAAGCTAGCGATAGTAACGGGATCATCACGTGGAATTGGTGCCGGCATTGCATGGGAGCTTGCCCGCCGTGGTGCGAATGTAAGGAAGAATTTGCTATAATGCACAGTCATTCTTTGATATTTTTGGAAAACGAGAACTTAGAGACTAACAAGAGCCAGGTGTGTATCACCTATGTCTCAGACAACAGTAAATTGCTTGTCGAGGAGCTTAGGGTTAAGATCAGCCAACTCCCTCACAAACCGATGACGTGGGCCTGCCAGGCTGACCTGTCAACGACCACAGGCGCCCAGGAGGTCATTTCGCAGCTCAAGGCTTACTTTGGCAGCGATGACCTTCAAATCCACATTTTGGTAAATAATGCCGCCACCGAGATGGTGAAAAATATGCAGAGCGTAACGCTTGAGGATTACAATAAGGTTTTCAACCTGAACGTGCGTGGTCATATGCTCATGACGCAGGCCGTGGTTCCGTACCTAGCACCCAAGGGCCGTATTATCAACTTAAGCTCCGTGGGAGCGCGTGTCGGCTTCGAAGGCGTCAGTCTTTACTGCGCTTCCAAGGCCGCTGTTGAAAGCTTCACGCGCTCCTGGGCCAGCGAGCTGGGCGGGGATGGCACGACGGTCAATGCTGTGGCGCCAGGACCTGTACCTAGCGATATGCTGGACAAAATTCCGAAGGAAATTGTCGACATGCAGAAGACGAGAACGCCTGTCGAGCACCGACTTGGCACAACGGAGGAGATTGCGAGCATTGTGGGGTGGTTGGCAGGACCCGATGCCTCATGGGTATCGGGACAGGTTATCAGTGCAAGTGGTGGCTGGTCAATGTATTAGGTTATATAGGTGGGAGGTGCGACCACCTCTACCTCAAGGAAATCGGGGAAGTCTGTTGATAATTCCTGAGCAGCATGTGCTACGTATTAGCTCTTGTCACTGGAGTAAGGGATACACTGGAGTAAGGGATACGGTAGCCTCCAACCACCAGTGCACCATAACATTTTCCCATAGTAGATTTTGACCCCCGTTTTTCATTATCTGCTTATTACAACTTCGTATCAAACCTTTCAATTACTAAATAACGTATTTTACATGGGTTCCGTTTTGGGGTCGAGTGATCAGGTAGTACGATGCTGGTGCTACCCACTGGTTCGTTTCAGTCACGAAGTTTGTAGCATCTCCTTGTTTGACTCCCTAGTCCTGGACCGTCTAGTCTTGCTGGACTCTCTATTCTTGTTTAGAATTTGCAGGTGTTTGTTGCCAGAACTAAGGTGAAATCATCTTCAGCAACACCACCGCCATCCTTATGACAACGGTAAAAATAGAAAACAAAGGTTGGCTTCGATCGGTGTTCTACTGTGGGAAAATGATTGACATAAATCTTTTGACAATCAGACTTTCGCTCCGCCAAGCGCAACTTGGAAGGCCGAGAGAATGTTCTATAAGCCGCTGAATGTGGCTAGTGGTAGGGCCCAGAACCGGGGTGGAATATCATGAAAAGCGACGACTTTCACTTGACAGGGTAAGAATAAAACATTGCTTCTCTCTATCTTGTTCAATCTTGTTCAATCTTGTTCATTCAAAGCTGGTCGGCGGATACCAGTTGATAATTTCCTTGGCGGAGAGATATACTGTCCCTAACATGCCTAAAGTAGAAATAACAAGGGCGCATGTGGATTCCGATTCTTTTAATATCGAGTTGGATCACAAGAAGCTTCACTAAAGATCTCCTCCCCAAGACACAGGCTGACCCTTATCCAAATGCAACTTCCGGCGGAAATTTTTCTTATCGTTGTTAGGGTACGTTTTCCAGGGCTCTTTCGCAGCAAGCCGGCCTTACTGACCTCATGAGTAAGCTATGCCATCCAAGGGACCTATTGAATGTGCGAGCAGTGTGTCGAAATTTCAATGAAATATGTGAACCCATTATCTACCTTTTTCTCGTCCAAGAAATTCTAACTCGGCGGCACTTCCATCTGCATCGAGCCGTCTCGTCACGCCGAATGAATTCAATTTTACGACTCATTGAGGATGGGGCACCTGTCACGCAAAATAACGCAGAAGGGGACACTCCGTTGCACATTGCATCGAGGAATGGTTATATTGCCGGTGTTGAGGTTCTGATTCGTTGCAACAAAGATATAGATGTGCCTACATCTCACGGATGGACGGCGTTGCAACTGGCGGCTCGGTATGGATATGACGAAGTTATCATTATATTTCTTCAAAATGGCGCAGATCCTGATATCCGTGGTTTTCATGGTTGGACTGCCTTACATTATGCTACCCGGACGGGACATCAAAAAGCGGTTGATTTGTTGATACGCGCTGGAGCACGCATTGATATTCTGGATAATGACCAAAAAAGCCCATTCCATCTAGCACAAACAACTGGACAGCACGAAATATTGGAGATTTTTACTGCGGCTGGCTTTGTGTACAATATATAATATATCAATGTTTTATGCCCCAAAGTCTTAAGCCATTGGTAATAATATCTAAATGGAAGAGTAATAAAAGAAGCGTCAGGCGTGTCAAAGGCTAACAGATTACTATAATAATCGTAGGAGAATCTGAGCAGGATTGCTTTTTGCCATGCCCATTGCCTAATTAGGAAGTGGAGTATGGGGGAAGGCGTTAGGTAGGTTTGATTGGCTGACATGTAATAACCTTAACCCGTGATGATTTCCTAATCTAGTAACTCGAAAGGCGTGTATGAGTAATCAACTCGTTCCTTCCAAGGTTCCAAGGTGACATTGTTCCGCAGGAACATTTTAACATAATCCAAACCTTCGCTATGTCGGATAATGAGCTGCCCTCATCTTTTTTGAATGACGTTGATTTGCAGTGCTCATTGTTCCCCGATTTACCTGATTCAGCGAACGATGATGGGCTGGCACTGAGCCCACTGGATCGCTGGAAGAACTCCCCGCCAGAGACAGAAGCTGTCGAATTGAGTGATATAGTGAACTCTATCAGACTCAGCAACAGTCAAGAAGCATGTCTGACGCGACAAAATTCTCAAGAGGCAACTTTTTCACAACACGGTCATCGACGGTCTCACCGCTCAACATCATCAGTTGCTGCGTCTGACTCAACTAGGTCTAGTGCCTCAAGCAGCTCTGTATCATCAGCCCACAGCTTTACGTCGAACCTATCGGGCTCCTTTGGGCGATTTTATGCGGGAGTTCCGACACGGCGCCGACGCAGACCCCAGCGTAAGAAGTCGCCTACGTCTTGTGGTCGTACCCAATCACAAAAACGGCTCTACCAATGCACCTTTTGCACAGACACGTTCAAGTCAAAACATGATTGGGTAAGGCACGAGAAGAGCCTGCATCTCTCGTTGGAAAGTTGGACTTGCGCGCCATTCGGACCGACCTATAAGATCGAAGGTGCGACTCTATCAAGATGCGTCTATTGCGATATAGAGGACCCCTCCGAGACCCATTTACGTGACCATCGCTTTTGGGAATGCCAGCAAAAGCCCTCCGTTCTCCGAACTTTCTATCGAAAAGACCATCTTATCCAGCACCTGCGCTTGGTGCATAGAACCGACAACAGTATTTCTCAGGTGGAGGAAGCATGGAGGTCAGAAGTGTCACATATTAATTCACGATGTGGCTTTTGCAAGGAAACTTTTACTCGTTGGGCGGATCGGAATAGTCACCTTGCGGCGCATTTTCGGGACGGTCTCCTCATGAAGGACTGGAAAGGGTGTCGCGGTCTTGATCCTGCGGTGGCCCTTGCCGTAGAGAATGCTATGCCACCCTATCTCATTGGTGCTGAATCTACCGGCATTGATCCTTTCAGTGCTTCAACGCGATGCCCAAATCCCCGTAAGGACATCGGCCAGAGTCCTACCCATGAGTCTTGTCCGCAGAATGAAGGAGATATGCAGCCAACTCCATTTGAACGGTTGACAGAACACTTGATTCGCTTTGTACGAGAAAGTCAGGCAATTGGAGTTCCTGTGACCGATGACTCTATCCAATATGAAGCACGCTGTTTTGTCTACGGTGATGAAGATCCGTGGAATCAAACTGCAGCAGATAATGCAGATTGGCTGCAATTGTTCAAAGATGGAATGGGCTTAGGTCCATCTTTGTCCACAACTAACGATGCGGCCGCAGACTCGCCAAAGCCATCTTTCCCACTCCCGTGGACAACGAACACAACGGGTAGCAATGAGCCACAGAGCCTACCTGAATCTTGTGTCCAAGTTGCACCGTCGGTTGACCCGTGGATGCCTTGGGCCTGGCAAAGCCCTGAATGCCTTGCAGAATTCCGCAGGTCTAATGATCCTTCAGGATCTTGTCCCATAGCACAACAGAAATGAGGCCTTTTCACACCGCCATAGTAATACAATAATACAACTATCCGGTGAGGTTTACTAAAGATCAAATTACTGTTTCTATTATTGAAACCAACTTCACCGTGTCGCTTAATCCAATGGCCGACGGCGTACAAACCGTCGGACGGCACCTACTTTCACACCGTGTTTGACAAAGTAACCTGGGTCCTGGTCCTCATGAATCTACGTGAAATTGAGGCAACTTCCGAGAGTCATTTCGCGTGCCTCGTTGATATTGTCTCTGAAAGTCTCGTTGCTCACCCATGATCGCTGCCAGTCGGTATATTCTTCCACGGCTATATCAAGGAGTCCATGAAGAATAATAGGCTCAGCACTGCTGTTCCTAGCCGACAAACCCTCATTAGCATTGCATTCTATAGTCTATTATGGCCACTGTGCATCTTTGCATTTACAAACCATTTCATATTCGTCTACTCTTTTGCGTCCTCACAAGGCTTCAAACTGGTTACTAAGAAAATGGAAGCTAAAAAGATAGAAATCCGATGGTTTCGCTTTTGGTTTGACAGAAGGTATCTCACTGTTTGCTCTTAGAATTTGGTCCTAAGGTGCAGCTGTACTAAAGAACATCGTAACCATGCTCTGTCATCCAGTCATCATTGGCAAATTTTGTCAGATAGTTACGGAGACTATCCGGCAGTATGACGACAATGAGCTTGTCCTCCGCGTTGAGTTCAGGACGAGCTTCGACCAGCTGGGTCAGTGCAGCAATAGTCGCACCCGAGGACCCTCCACAAAGAAGCCCTTCCTCCCGCACAAGGCGTCGTGCATACTGGAAAGAGTCCCGATCAGAGGTTTTGATCCAGATGTCGGGTTCAGCTTGGTTCAAGACCTCTGGCACAAAGTCGTATCCGATTCCTTCAACCTTGTATTCCGCTTTGAGACCGTTCAGCTCGTCTGGCTGAGCAAGGACTGATCCAAGTGGATCGACTCCCACGCATAGGATATCCTTGCTGTGTTTCTTAAGACCTTTCGCTGTGCCCGTAATGGTCCCTCCGGTACCAGCCCCGCTGATTAATACATCGATCTGTCCTTCTGTCTGGTACCACAGCTCCTCCGCGGTCCCAAACTCATGTGCAGCCGGATTTTCAGGGTTTGCGAATTGATTCAGAAGGAAAGAGTTCGGAGTCTCCTTCTGAAGACGCTGTGCCACGCTGAGGATAGAGTCCGGAGAGTTGATAGGAACACCAGCTGGAGTACGAACGACCTTCGCTCCCAAAGCTTTCAAAATCTGCTCCTTTTCGAGTGACATCTTCTCCGAGAGTGTGATGATGCACTTATAGCCCTTGATGGCCGCCATCAAGGCAATAGCGATTCCACTGTGCCGTCATATGACATTAGCCCTATCGCTTACTGCTCGTATCTCTGCCTTTAAACTCACGTGTTGCCACTCGAGGCCTCAATCAACGTATCTCCGGGTCTGATCGCGCCATCTTTTTCCGCTTTCTCAACCATGCGTTTGGCGATCCGGTCCTTCACCGAACCACCCGCATTGAAGTATTCGAGCTTCGCATACACTTGCGCTTTGATACCAATCGCAGCAGGGAGGCGGCTGAGACGGACTAATGGCGTAGCTCCAATGCAGTCTGCGATAGAATCATGCTTAAGTTGGCCGAGAAACGGCGCGGCTTTGCTTGTTCCTTCCATTGGATTATTTGATTATTGTTTGACTGAGGATTCATCTTTTATAATGATAATCGATTAAATAAGGGCTTCTCTAAGACACTTTCGAAAGTGATGATAGTTTAGGAAACTAATAGGGCGCAGTTTCACTAGTCTTCCCAAAAAGGAAATCGTAAGGGCTCGATCGGCGCCAAGGTTATCTCAGAGCGGATTCCCTATCACTGACGTCATGTACCGAGGGAGCCCCCGGAAGAATATCTGGATCGCTAAGCATCACTCTGGACCGTTCTAGCTTAGGCATTGGCAAAGAGTGGTGCACTATTTAGAGAAAGGAAACTAATAGGGCGTACCGTATCAAATGGAAACTCCGAGTGACTCGGAGAAAAAAGAGAGTGGTGTGCCCCACATCAACAGCGTCCCTTAAAACGACTCAGATACCCAATTCTTAAGGAGTTCCCTTGAAAATTTCTCAACAATCAATTCACCTATCTACAAACGCAAAGGACACTTGAAATGACGACTCTGCCAGAACGTCTTCAGACCCCCGAGGGTCGGTCTCGCCTGATCAAACACTTCGAGCAAAGGTATGGGACCTTTTCTGTTTCAATGGAATGATAGAGGTCTGACAGCTCGCAGTTCGATTGAGAGCCACAATGATGCGTGGGACAACCTATGGGAGACTGATAACAGTGACATGTGGGACAGAGGGAGGCCCTCACCTGCCTTGATTGACCTTCTGGAGCAACGAGAGGACATCTTGAGCCCAATTGCAGCTAACGGTCAGAGAGAAAAAGATTCTCGTACCTGTAAGAGGTCTTCTATTCTCTTTCCCAGAAATGCAGGAAACTTACTCTATGTAGGGATGCGGAAAAGGCTACGATGTGGTCATGCTTGCTCTGCATGGGTTCGATGCTGTTGGGCTCGAGATATCATCCAAGGGAGTCTCTATTGCAGAGGAGTATGCTCACAAAGAGCTCCAAGCACCACAAACATATAATTTCGGGTCTGCTTGGGCAAATAAGTTTGAAAGAGGCTCGGTATCTTTCATTCAGGGTGATTTCTTTCAATCTGACACCACGAAAGGGGAGAAGTTCGACGTAATTTATGATTACACTGTAAGTCATCCGACCTATAAGTCTCAGCACACAAGCTAAGTCAAGGCAGTTTCTTTGTGCTCTTCATCCGGAAATGCGTGCTCAGTGGGCCTCGCGTATGGCTGACCTGTTGTTTTCGGGTGGCCTTCTGGTGTGTCTGGAATTTCCTCTATTCAAAGAACTGAGTTCTCCAGGCCCACCATGGCCCTTGCAAGGCGTCCACTGGAACTTACTGGCTGACGGCGGTGATGGAATCCTATATCCTCCTAAAAAGGACCAACAGGTGGGAAGAGGTTCTTTCGAGAGGAAGTGGTACATCAAGCCTGAGAGATCCTACGAGAGTGGACAAGGAACCGATATGTTGAGCATCTACGCAAGAAAGTAGCCCAAACCGTTAGAAATAGGTCCTTTGACTGCCGCCGCGTCAATACAAGTCATTCTGTTGTGATCACCAGACATGACCCTGTTTGGCAGGACCTCCAGTAGATAGCTCCTCTTCCTCTCTCTCCTTCTTTTCCCCAATGAATCAATCAACTTAACAATCTCTTCTCCATCTAAAAGACATTCTGTTCATAGAATACATTATCACATTTGAAGTAAGACATTATGGTGCAAGTCCCGTTCACCGTGAGACCCATACAATAAAGAAATGCAGGGAAGGTGCTAATTGATGCGAAGCGCTAGTATGAGAGACTGATTTGTTTTCTCGAAATCGCTGCTCATTACCGGACTTGATGTTGATGAATTGCGCCCTGTCGATTTCCTTTCGCGGAATTAGCGTCTTCTTACCCCTCGCACATGTTGCCCTTAAAAGTCGGCCAAGTTATCTTTTTCAAATCTTAAATTCATCTCCTTTTTTATTCTTCGAAAAGAGCAAAACCTTCCTCCTTCCACCCTGAGAACTGTTTGCAATATGGGAGGCTTTGGTACCCGTGCTATTCGATCAGGCCTGCCGCGTGACGCTGGCACAGGAGCCTTGGTAGAACCTGTAAGGACAACCAGAGCATTCAGACTAATACAGAGCTGATATGGTACCTATCTAGATATTTCTTGCCACTACGTTTGCTCAGCATCATGTGGGATCTCCCACGGGCTCTTATATCTACGGCCGCTCTGCGAACCCGAACCGGGAAAGCTTCGAGAAAGCTATCGCTGAATTGGAATCCGCAGAGTATGCTCTAGCATTCTCTTCCGGTATGGCAGCAACTGCTGCAGTCCTTCAGGGGCTCGCGGCTAACTCGCATGTTGTTGCTATGGGCAGTCTGTATGGTGGAACCCATAGGTACTTGATGCATCTTGCCCCGGCATTCGGCATAACGGTATCATTCGTGGATGATATTCACACAGAACTGGGCCCGCTCATCAGTGAATTCAAAGAAAAGGTGGCAGTTGTCTGGATTGAGTCGCCTAGCAACCCGACTCTGTCACTTGTCGACATCAAGGCTGTGGCTGACATAGCCCATGCCGGGGCTGCTCATGTCGTGGTGGACAACACCTTCTTGTCGCCTTATTTCCAGAACCCTTTGAAGCATGGCGCAGATATTGTGCTGCATTCAGTTACTAAGTACATCAATGGGCACAGTGTAAGTTCTGATGCTCTAAAACTGGTTGGATTACATTTGCTGAAATACTCCAGGATGTCTTAATGGGTGTGATTGCCTCGAACTGCCCCGAAATAAAGATCACACTATCCTTTCTTCAAAATGCGGCTGGAAGCGTTCCTGGTCGATTTGACTGTTGGCTTGCTCATCGCGGAGAAAACTCTTCACCTCCGTGCTCCCGCCGCATCTCGCAGTGCTCTCGCGATAGCTAAAGTATTAGCCGCGTCGCCACTTGTTCTGGGAGTCAACTACCCCGGACTTGATGATCATCCCGACCGAGCTATTGCACTTAAGCAGCATTGGGATGGACTAGGCGGAGGAATTATTTCATTCCGAATCCGAGGTGGGCCTGACGCTGCCGCTAAGTTCTGTGAGGGCTCAAAGCTTTTCACATTAGCAGAAAGCCTGGGAGGCTTGGAGAGTCTTTGTGAAATTCCGGGTGCAATGACGCATGGTGCAATGCCAAAGCAGGTGCGGGAGAAGGGTGGGATTTATGACGATTTAATTAGGTGAAGTGTGGGTGTGGAGGATACGGATGACTTGGTGCAGGATATTCTAGAAACGTTGGAAGTCGCCACTCAGGAATAGTGTTTCTAGGATTTAGGAATGATTGAAAGCCGGCTGTTGAGTTACAGACATTCAGTATCGCGGTCTGTAAAGGTGGCGTAGAACCTCTGTATTTGACCCTAATTACCATTAGAGACATCACGTTCAATGATTTCTCTCTATTGCAATAGGTAATACATTTCCGCCGCATATCGGAATGCAGTCCGTCCAAATTAAGAAGGACGAAACAACTATACCCATTAATAACGAGGATCTTCGGTTAATCAAATTGACATGGGTTCAAGGCTTGTGCGTTGCCAATTTGATACCGCAGGCCTATACATAGAAGCTTTTATGGCACTCTTTTATTAAGGCAGACTATTGGCCTGCTGGTCAATACGAGTGGAGCATTCATCTCGACATACCTTAATGATCAAAAGGGTAATTGGAAAGGCGCACGGGGAAACCTCGGTGGATTCGTATCCCAGGTTTATATCAAGACTTTTAACAACCTTTTCTTTCACCATGGCTTACACAAACTGAAGTGACAATAGCAGAAATAGCGCGAAATTGAGACGATCCGTAAGTGAAAACGCTTATTCTACAGCTTGTTGGCTTTGTGAACTAATGTTATATAGAGCCGTTTCTGGTATCTATCGACTCCCGCTGTGAGAAGTCTAGATTATTGCGATGGCACGATCTTCAAAATTCAAACAGTTTTTCATGAAAAATGAGCTCCTGCGAGCTGGAATCATACTTGATCGCCCGAATCAGACATTTATGCCGGGAGATGCTGTTTCGGGATCTGTGAAAATAGTCGTTCTTCAGGATATCGAGATTGCTGAAGCTTATGTTTCTATCGAGGGTAGGTTGCTCGTTATTGAAACACATAACCACTGTTTACTGAGTATCCTAGGACGCAATTTTATCGAAATACAACGTGCCGGTATGGGCAGCGCTCAAGGTGTTGTGGTCACGTCAGAGGAACGAATCTTCTTAAAGACCGAGGAGAAATTAATAGGCAACCAAGAGCTACCTGCCAGGTTCATCACAAAAGGGCAATCGGAACTACTAGCATTCAAACTGAAAATTCCACTTCGGTTGGATCGGGTCTGCAGTCACTCCGTTGACAACGATGAACTCCGAGACGAACATCGCCTACTTCCTCACTGTCTTTCAATTGGCGGTCCTGATACAGTGGACATTCAATATAGTATCAATTTTGTCAGTAAGGGAAGGCCTATGCATAGTTTGCACAGTTCGTTCACCACACAGGCCGTCGCTCGCCAATCGATCAGTGTGGTTCCCAGGCGGTCGACTCCGCCCATGCCTCTTTTCAGAGGTCCAATAATGAAGAAAAGACCTAAGAAGTTTTCTTGGTGCGTCGGATTTGAGCGAGATGCAAATCTCAGCCCATCAGCCACCGGCGATCGTTGTTGATGCCCAAAAAGCAGGACCACTCTCAACTGAGGCAATGGCTGTGGGCTTGGTACTGAAAGTCACGTCGAAAAGTGAAGCAGATCTCCCTCGGCTCTTATACGTGAAGAGAAGTTTTACTTCATTGACATTCTTGTCCACCGTGCCATGGAATGGTATTCCCATGATATACCAAGGACTTGGGTCAAGTATGAAACGAGGTTTACGCCGAGAAAGGTTCAAGCTGTCCAAATTCAAGTTACCACCTATAACTTGGAAGATAGTATCCGATGCGGGTTCGGACAAAGCAGATGTTCAGGATAAACCTGTTTACTTATGTCATTTGAATATCCCCATATACCCTACTGTTGACGTGGATATGATCCCCACGTTTTACTCCTGTTTGACTGCACGTCAATATTTTGCGAAATTCTCACTGTCTTTTTGTTCTCGGAATTCAGGGCTATCGTCGATTTCGTTGGAGCTTCCTGTTGACATTGTTTATATTGATAGTCAAGTACAGTGTGCAGAGCACACTTTGAAATAATCAGCTGTTCTTACATTTTCAAAACTTAGCAGACCATTCCTAGACTGGCAATCCTTGTAGACGATCTTAATTGCTGCCCTGGCTGAATGATCTACGGCGTCAAGTTGCGATAAGAGATTTAGGGTTCGCAGATGTTGCGGGAAGGCGTTCCCCGCGATGAGCCGTTGACCTACCAATAACCGTAGGTCTTTCTGACACTGACACCTGGGCAGTTATTCGACTATTTAGCCAAAATACCTGGTTAGGAAATTCGATCATTCCTGCGACTGTATCCACACCTGTTGCGAGAAGGCGCTGCCAGTCATAGATTGGTGAGTAGTCTTAGACGACCTCAAGAAGACGATTTTTAACCCAATGAAGCCCTTAAATATTCCAAACCTTCACCTTCCGCGGTCTGCTTGAAATTACATAGGTTCTGCCAGAAGACCGGCTGTTTGGCCAGTGTCACTTTATTCGCAAAATGTACGGCACAAAAGGCGCAACACGCGCCCTTCATTCCAATGCCCGGCGATTCTCTACCGCCACCCGACTACAAGCACCATCGGGCCTCAAGATCAATTCGGAGCGCTTATGGAATACGTTGCACGAGACTTGTGAATGGGGTGCTGAGCATCGCTATGGCGAGTATGTTCCAATTTCGCACACATCCATTGAAAACAATCTAACGCTATGACAGAAACCCAACAGATACAGGGATGGCTCGTCTGACTCTCAATGATGACGATGCCCGTGTTCGTCGGTGGTTCACCGCCGAAGTCCAGAAGCTGGGATGCTCTCTTTCTGTAGACCAGATGGGAAACATGTTTGCGCGGCAATCAGGCCGGTTGAACTCGGCTGCTCCAATGATCGCAATGGGAAGTCATCTCGACACTCAGCCTCGGGGTGGTCGGTATGATGGTATTCTCGGTGTCATGGCTGCACTTGAGATCCTTCGGACGATGAAGGAAAGTGGATTCCAGACTAACTATGACGTCGGAGTGGTAAACTGGACTAAGTAAGCGTCGGAATTTGTTCTATCAGGTCATTTAGGATTGTTACTAACAAAGAATCCACAGCGAGGAAGGTGCCCGATTCCCTAAATCAATGTGTTCCTCGGGTGTCTGGGCTGGAGCCATCCCAATCCAAAAAGCTTGGGAGCTGCGCGATATTCACGATCCCAGTGTGACTCTCCGACCCGAGCTTGAAAGACACGGATATCTGGGCGACATTGCTTGTTCTAGTGATCCAGCAACCGGATACCCCCTGGGAGCCCATTTCGAGCTGCACATCGAACAGGGCCCAATTCTTCCAGAAAATAACAGATCAATTGGTGTCGTTCGGGGTGCCCAAGGATACAGATGGTTGACTATGACCGTCCACGGGAAAGATGCTCACACCGGAACGACGCCTTTTAGCGCCCGTCAGGATCCATTGCTTGCATCATCTAGGATGATTGCCGCTTCACATGATATTGCTAAGCGACATGATGCGCTGGCCTCGACTGGTATTATTAGAGTTCCATCGAACGCGTCTACAAACACCGTCTCATCGCAAGTGACTTTCACTCTTGATATCCGACACCCGCAGGATAGTGTGGTACACACCGTGCAGGACGAATGTCTCACGGCGTTTGAAGCGATTGCATCGCAAGATGGCAAGGGTGTATCTTTCGACTGGACGTTGGATACGGACTCGCCAGCGGTCAAGTTCGACGACAACTGCGTGGCGTCTATCCAGGCTGCGGCGGATCAGCTGGTTGGCCCTGAAAAATCGATGCTTATGACCAGTGGTGCGGGTCATGATACTGTGTATACTAGCAAACATTGTCCCTCTGCGATGATCTTTGTCCCTTGCCGGGATGGTGTAAGTCACCATCCAACTGAATATTGCAGTCCGCAGGATTGGTAAGTCCCTCTCATTTCTTTGGAGATTTTCTCAGAATCTGACAGTCGCAGTGCTCTGGGTACGCAAGCTCTCCTCGAAGCTGTTGTCCACTACGATCAATTCAGGCTAGAAGCTGAAGGGCAAAAGTAATCGGCATTTTTAGTTGGAATAGAATAGCATTTAAATCAGACCTAGATTCGAATATGTTATTTGATAATATAAGTTTTCAGACAGAAAAGAAGTATGTGGAAATAAGAAACCTCAAATATGCCTGTTGTACATTTCTACCAAACTGTATACAAGCGCTAGTGCCAAATCCAAGAGAGATAATCCTGTCCAATGGAACGCACAGAATAAAAATCTTAAAGTCTTTCACTAAATTCCACCAATTTGTTGTAGTTGATGTCGCGAGAAGGCGAAGTCCCCACTTGACCCGACATGTCGTCAGAAGGCGCGATGTCTTTAGAAGGCTCAACTTATCAAGCATGGGACGACATTAAATAAAGTACCTGCATTGCGCACTAATAAAATATGCGAACGCACACCAACATGTCATCACGAAGATCGATCTACTTCAACCCCGCGGCAGCAAATGAGCGCAGTGCCTCCCCGCAAATCGAAGGCCTGACAGCATTCCACCAATCCTTCCCCAACTATGCCCCAACTCCACTAGTCCAACTTCCAGAGCTCGCAACTGAACTAGGCGTTGGCCACGTTCTCGTGAAAGACGAGAGCAACCGGTTTGGCCTACCATCATTCAAAGTTTTGGGCGCATCATGGGGCTGTTTCCGAGCAATCGCCGCGCAACTCGGCCTACCCTCTACAGTCTCGCTCGATGAACTCTCAAGCCGAGCAAAAGAAGCCTCGATTGTCTTGACAACAGCCTCGATGGGAAACCATGGACGGGCAGTTGCATTCATGGCTCGACTCCTTGGTATCGAAGCGCGGATCTTCGTTCCTCGGTCTTTGAACCAGTGGACTCGGGATCTTATCGCCGGGGAAGGGGCTCGGTTGGTTGTTGTCCAGGGCGACTATGATCAGGCCGTGCAGGAGGCTGTGGATGAGACGTGTGTGGGACAGGGTGTACTTCTCATTCAGGACACGGCGTTTGAGGGGTACGAGGATGTTCCTACATGGATCGTGGAGGGATATTCTACTATGATGCACGAAATCCAGAATGAACTTGCTCGGCTTGGTCTATCGGGTAGTCTGATGATTACCCCTGCTGGTGTGGGCAGCCTTGCGCATGCGGTCGCGAAGCATTGCAAGTCGCAGAGCACACCTATGTCTGTAGTCGCCGTCGAGCCTGACACGGCTGCTTGTCTATCTTCTAGCCTGACTGCTGCAAAGCCGGTTACTGTCCAAACTTCTTCTACGATCATGGATGGTATGGATTGTGGCACGGTGTCTTCTACTGCCTGGCCCGATATGCAGCGTCTGCTCGATGCCTGCGTCACCGTCTCGTCTTATGAGAGCCACCGCTCTGTGCAGTATCTGACCACCACGTCTGTGGCAGCTGGACCATGCGGAGGTGCATCGTTGGCTGCACTGCGACGGTTGGCTACATCAAAGGAGGGTGCGTCGCTTCTGAACAAGGATTCCGTGGTCATTCTTCTCAGCACTGAAGGTGCACGCGAGTACCCAGCCCCAAAAGACGTCTCTGTTGAAGATGCTGTGGGACTAACTCAAACACTCACTCAAATCAACTCTTCCAACCCGACCTTGTCTGTAACAGACGGAGTTGGTGAGACCGAAATCGCAAACTATCTCGCCGCATGGTTCGCCCATCGAGACATCGAGTATCACTGGATTGAGAAGGTCGCTGGACGACCATCCCTTGTGGGAATCTTACGAGGCAGTGGAGGTGGCAAGTCTCTCATGTTCAACGGCCACACAGACACCGTCAGTCTCTCCAGCTACGAGGCAGATCCCCTATCCGGATCAATTGGAACCAAGAATGGCAAAGAAGTTATCTTTGGCCGGGGCTGCCTCGATATGAAGGGGGGTTTGGCAGCAGGTTTAGCTGCCCTTGCAGCAACTAAAGCTAGTGGCCGCGTGCCTCGGGGCGATGTTATTGTGGCTGCAGTATCAGACGAAGAGGATGCTTCACAAGGAACACAGGATGTCATTGAGGCCGGCTGGCGTGCCGATGCTGCTGTACTTCCCGAGCCAACCCAAGCTGCGATATTTACTGCCCACAAAGGATTTGTGTGGGTGGAAGTTGATATCCTGGGAGTTGCTGCGCACGGGTCCGACCCTGTATCAGGAGAAGATGCTATCCTGTATGCCGCATCCTTCTTACAGGCTTTGGAGAAGTACCAATCTCAGCTGCCAGTGGATGATCTCCTGGGCCAGGGTTCGCTACACTGTGGCTTAATCCGGGGTGGTGAAGAGCCTTCATCCTATCCAGACAAGTGTACTATCACAGTCGAATTCCGCACTGTCCCAGCTCAAACGGAAGCGTCCATCCTAGGAGATATTAGCGCGCTGCTGAAAGAAATCGCTGAGCAGAAGCCTCGTTTCAAATATGCCGAGCCGCGTATTACGATGTCACGCCCTACACAGAAGGTGGCAGCTGATCATCTGTTCGTGCAGAAGGCGGTTGCTTGTGCCTCCGCCGTGCTGGGGAGTAAGCCCGCTGTCAAGGCTGGTCCATTTTGGACCGATGCGGCCTTGCTCGGCGCTGTTGGTATCCCATCCATTGTGTATGGCCCGGCAGGAGAGGGCCTTCACGCTAAGGAGGAATGGGTCGAAGTTGAGAGTCTTCAACAGTTTGAGAAGGTGTTTACTCAGCTTGTGCAGGACTTTTGTTATTGAATATAGACGTCTGTGTACATATAGGTTAGAAGAAAATACCCGAATGATTTTCTAATGTTTCCCCTGTATTTCAACTTCATTCCAACTGAGATATACCTACTACTAGTCATCCAGCAAAGCTCCTTGTCATGCTTGATGTAGCCTTAGCCTGATACCCCAGTAAAGTGATTATTAAACCCGAATGGCGGAATGCAGCTTGAAAGCAAGCAGTATTTGATAAATTGAATGATTTACGGGGGTAGCCAGGCGTGGTCGTTGATTCTTGTAGAGGAAGTGTTGTGGCTGGTGTTCTTTATCGCCACGGGACTGCACGATCGGCAAACATCCAGATCGGCCACCTTCGCCGGACGACATCCCACTTATGATCACTACTATCTAGCACACCCATCTCGTTGTCTCTCAATTTCTAGCAACTTTGATCTCTTTTCTTGAAGATCACGCAACGATGGCAGATGAATCACCAGCACAGCGATCCGCCCGAGTGCGCCGCGAGCGCCGCGAGGCAAAGATCAAGGAAGGAGGCTCAGCGCGCCTGGACAAAATCACCAGTCTGAGTGGACGCACGCCACAAGCTGGTAAGAAATGAAACCCGAATCCCCGGCTTTAAACCACGGAGCTCCCGATAGCAAAGCAGACATGCCACCTTATTGTCCACGACAGTACACACAATGCTAACTGAAGTCAACTACAACAGAGCGCGAAGAAGCCTCCCCATCCCCTCAACCTCAGCGTGCAATCTCCGCATCTCCGTCCCCAGGACCGCAAAACCCCCAGTTCCGACCCTCACCCTCGCCTCAACCAGACATGCAATCACCAGAAGCGATCCGCGCCCAGCAGGAAGCGTTCTTCTCTATGCTCCGACAATCCGCACCGGAACCAGGCCAGGGCATGCACCCCGACCCACAAGCTCCAAATAGCCTCCAGGCCCAGCAAGAAGCCTTCCGCGCGATGCTGAGACAATCCGCACAGGACCAAGGACAAGGCCAGCCGCCTAATGACGCCGAAGACCCCACCCTCAAACTCCTGAACTCTCTCATGGGTGCTATACCCGGCGGTGACCCCAATGCTCCACCAGGAGCACCTGCAGCTGGCGCAGGCAATCAACCGGCACCTGGATTCTCTCCCGCTGCTATCGCAACAATGCTCGGCGTGCCCCCTTTCATCGCCAATATGCTGGGTGGAGCGACGCCGCCAACAGAGGCGGAGCAGAAGCGCGCTCGGATTTGGAAGACGCTGCACACCGTCTTTGCTTTAGCGGTTGCCGTTTACCTGCTATTCATTATTGGGACTTCAGTTGCGTTGTTCGGTAGCCCCCCGCCAAAGCCTGCGACGGCACAGAATCCCTTTGCGATTTTTGTGACCGGAGAGTTGCTATTGACTGGGGGTAAGGTATTGCTTGGTGGGAAGTCTGGTGGTATGGGAATGGTAGTGCAGCTTGTCAAGGATGTCGTGAGGGATGGTAGTCTTTTGTTGTTTATTTTGGGCATGGGGACTTGGTACAATCGCGAATGGCAGACCACGGCATACTAGGGTAGCTTGAGTATGTAGCTTCGTTAACGATCAGCGTTATATGAGTATTTCAATGGCATGTATTATGTGATCATTATTTCATTATTCGTATACAACTTTTGACAGACGCTAAGTAGACATGTTTGCAACGGCCCGCTGAGACGGCGGGATAGCGTTGCGTAAAACACTCAAGGCAGATGCATCCAAACCCCAACCACCCTCCCATTGATCCATACGAGACCCTTTTTTGAAATGACCAGCCAGATGCTCTGCCCGAGCTGACCAGGTAGATAGTGGACATCCACAGAATCCACAGCGGCTTTCGACACTGGCGCCCGATCCGTGCCAGGCTTCGAGGTCAGCCACGGGGACTTTTGTGCAACCGTGGAATTTGCGCAGATGCTGCCATAGATAATCCTTTCGACAGAATGAACGCTCTGGGGCAGGCTTCTCGGCACATACTTGGAATTCATGCTCTTCCCAATGGGCGGGGGTTGGATAAAGGACGTCGCAGAAGGGGCATTCAGAAAACTGCAGTTCGAAAGCTTGTTGGACGTCGTTGAGGTTTGGAGTGCAGACCCAGGAGTCAAGGGTGAGATGAACGCTTTTTTCATGGCGGGCCCAGTCGTGCTTCTTCTTGAAAGACTGCGTACAGAATGTGCACTGGTAATTATGGTCTACCGCTGGTCGTTGCCGTCCTCGAATGCGCTTGGGTTTGGAAAGCAGTGGGAATGGTTGACCTGTGTCTGCCGAGGAATGGTAGCTCCATGCTGAAGAGGCGCTATCGGATGTTTCAGATGCCTTGCTCCCAATACTCGATATTGAGGATGCCAGATGTGACGAGGTCTGGTCGAAATTAAAGAAATCCATGGTAGACTCATCGAGCTGGAACGGGTCAATGCTATCGTTCAATTCTATCGATTCAGAGGCAATAGCATTTTGGATGGCCGCTTCTGGAACAGGTTCATCATCTGGCGGGGAAGCCTGCCATCGCTCCATGGGAGTTAGGGAAGACAGCGTGCTGGTGACCATGGGGGAGCCCGAGCGAGTGCGGGATGTCGAAGAAAGCCCGGCAGTCTGGACCTTTTGCTTTTGACGGCGACGGGCGTTTGCAAACCAGGTTGATATGCGCTTTTGGGAGAAGCCAGTCTCGTTGGCCATCTGCTGCTTTTGTGCATCTGTTGGATAAGGATATTCTTGATTTTGGTAGAACCACTCGCGGAGAACTCTAGCTCCTTTTCTGAGAAACTGTTTGGGTTCTTTTCGTTCATCAGTATTTTCCATAGTGGGACCGGACAATGGGTTTGCATCTTCCGGCACTCCGTGGAGATGACCTAAGACCGGAGAGAAAGTTTCAAAGCCCGATGGGAGGCGTTTTTCTCCCTTTGCTAAGCTGCATTCGCGAAAAAGGGCTACGCAGCTTGAGCAGGCATTTTTTGGATTTGGATTGGCAGACGTAGTGCGAAGTATCAAACATTGCAGCCGATGCCTGCGACAATAGGAACATGATACAGGAGGACGATATGCCCCGTCAAGCCACTGTGAGACATTGGTGAGACTTGGTTGCGGCAAGGACGGGTCAACATGTTCTGCTGCTAAAGGCGGAGTAGAATCATATACGAATTCAAAAGCCTTCGAGTCCTCATGATCTTGATGTTCAGGTTGTGCATCGGCGGTTGGTATGACGTGTGACTCAGAATTTGTCCACTGCGCCCATTCCAGATCACTGATGTCTGAGGGAAATGGTTGGAATTCGTAGTTAGGATTCGTATCAAAATAATGGCCCTCTTGCCTCCATTGGGTTGGTTCATTTGCATCCAGTATGCCTTCCAGCTCTATGTCCGATAGAGGCTGTGGCAACGGCTGCCATGATGAAGGGTGGATGGGTGGCGGCTGTGGAGTCATGCCATATAGCGATGAACAGAGTTGCGGACGTGTATATAGCGACCCTTTCTTGTATGTCGAGATTATAGTACAAAATCCACAAGTAGCTTGGTTAGATTAGACCCCGTCTCGTTCATGCCTCGCCGGTTGACTTGCCGATATTGATGGGGTTGCTGACAAGAGTCAGCGCTAATCCATATTGGGCCAAAGAATGTTCCTGGCCCCACTAGTCCAAAAACAGCAGGTACACATCTGCACAGATATTATTAATATTACTAAGCTTTCACTGCGGCGGGCCCCGGGACCGTGGGCCGATCTCGGGAACAAACAACGTCGGGATGGATCCGCAATGAATCTGTGGCTTTAGGCCTGCCCAGGTGTGTTTGCCACGCCTGCTAGACTTTTGCCAGAGTCTGCTTTCCAGTTCATCCGTATCGCTCGTTATGGAATCCTCATTGTGTACAGCGAGGTCGTGGTAGTTCGAAGTTCCCGAGGTCAGCTCCGAGAAATCCTACCAATAACTACACATTGACTTGATACCTCAACTGAACACTCCTCGAAGAGATGTAGGCCATGCCTGGATGAAACAAGGTCAATATCCTCTAAAACAGAGCCTATACGTACTAGGAGGCTCTAATCAACGTTGTTCTTGCTTATCAAGCTAGCAGGCACGTTGCTTATCAGAATTAAGCTTATCGTACGTTATTACTTACATACCTGGGCAGGTACGAAACCAAAAACCCAAAAGCTTGGTATTTAGAAGTGGAACTTTTCTTATTAGACAGGATACTAATAATTCGAAATCTATAATCCGGGGATAGATAGGCGAATTAGAAGAGGTGTAGAGGTTGATGTGGCATCGACAGCTGTAGATGAAGATATTAGATTCGGGGTTGATATGTTAGTACAGAACTAGCCATGATTTGAATCCACCCGCCGGAGTTGGTCCTTTCCTCCGTAGTTCGGGTGGGGCGCTTGTGAGTCGCCACCCGGTGAGGCAAATTCATTAGGTGAGCAGCGGGAATGAATCCGAGTGCGAAGCAAACCGATCTTCCGAAAAAAAGTTTATTCGATATAAAAATAAAAGCCACAACCTACAATTTTGCAACACTTAGCTACCTAGGTAGGTACATATACACCCAAATTTACAAATTTCCCCAACAAATAGTAAACCTTAAACGGGAGTGGTGATCGACACTCGAGCTATGTGTCAACGGTCAGGCAATTGTAGGCTACAATGTCGTACCAGGTGGGACTGGGGGTGGACTGGGGCAGCATTAACTTTTTGCGACCAATTTCTATCACCAATCTGAATGAGTCAGCAAGGCAAACCGGACACTAAGATTGGTCAGTCGGGGGCGAGATCTCCGGATTCGGATCGAACTAAAACAGTCATTGGTGAATCCGTCAGGTTGCATCGAATTTCTGTGGAACCTTCCATTCCGTCCCATGGGGCAAAATTCCAGGTTTGGCACGCGAGAAAATTGGGGAAACAATAAGATTGCCAGATTTCCCACTTCGGTTTGTTCTTTCCTCGTGGGATCTTACAACTCATCTTTTGTACCCATCTTCAACACTTCCTCACTCCTCACTCTGCCTTTCAACTACACAGAATGGAGGTCAATACAGCACCACCTGCTTATGAGCAGGATAAGATCGCTGAACGGAAGGATATCCAATTCGAAGAGGAGGGCCAGCTCAAGGCTGGTGAGGTCCACGATGCCTTTGGCAACGAGGAGTACGCTGAGATCAAATACAAAACCTTGAAGTGGTGGTATGTATCATCCGGAACAGAGTCTCTTGATCGACCATGCTGACGTGAGGTGTCTTCAGGCAATGTGGATTGCTCATGATTTGTGAGTCAGTCTCACTGGGTGTGTTGTCGCTGCCCGCAGCCGTCGCTACCCTGGGCCTCGTCCCTGGTGTCATCCTCATCATCGGCCTCGGAGCTCTCGCAACATACACTGGCTACAACATTGGCCTCTTCCGCGAACGGTACCCTCACATCCAAAACCTGGGTGATGCCGGTGAGATCTTGCTAGGCAAGTTCGGCCGTGAACTCTTCGGTACTGGCCAGTTCCTTTTCTGTATCTTCGTCATGGGCAGCCACATCCTCACCTTCCGCGTCATGATGAACACCCTCACCACCCACGGCACCTGCTCCATTGTCTTCAGTGTCGTCGGCATGGTTATCTCGATCGCCCTCTCCATCCCCCGTACGATGAAGGGTATGACTTGGATCTCATTTGCATCATTCCTCAGTATCTTGTCCGCTGTCGTGATCACTATGATTTCCGTGGGTGTCGAAAGTCACCCCGGTCGTGTCATCCACGCCACCGTCGAGACCAACCTGTACACTGCATTCCAGGCTGTTTCCAACATCGTCTTCGCTTACTGTGCCCACGTCGCTTTCTTCGGTTTGATTGCCGAGATGGAATCGCCCCAGGATTTCAAGAAGTCCCTGTACATGCTCCAGGGCTTCGAGATCTCCCTCTATCTGACCGCTGCCGTTGTGATTTACTTCTACGTTGGCACAGACGTGCATTCCCCTGCCCTCACGTCCGCAGGCCCCCTGATGAGCAAGATTGCCTACGGCATTGCTATCCCCACCATTGTCGGCGCCGGTGTCGTCAACGGCCACATCGGCTTGAAGTACATCTACTTCCGCCTCTGTTCCAAGTCGGATCTGATGCATCAACGCAATAAGCGTTCCGTCGGTCTCTGGATTGGTCTTGGTGTGGCTTGCTGGGTCGTTGCGTGGATCATCTCCGAGGCCATTCCTGTTTTCAGCGACCTGAACGGTTTGATCAGTGCTCTTTTCGCTTCTTGGTTCAGCTACGGTCTCTCCGGTATCTACTGGCTTCACCTCAACCGCGGCGAGTGGTTCTCCACTCCCCGCAAGATCTTCCTTACCATCCTCAACATTGGCATTGCCTGCTTCGGTCTCGCGCTGTGCGTTCTTGGCTTGTATGCTTCCGGCACGGCTATCCACAATAACGCCAACAGCAACAGCTTCACCTGCGCCAACACCGATACTTAAACAGTTTCATTTTGCTTTATCGTAATGCATATTGCTGCGTCTTGCTTCATTTCTTTTACCATTACACGCATTGTATATACATCGCATATAGAGTATGCTAAGAGCGCACAGGTTGGCTCTAGAATATACATAATAGATTAAAATATACTGAACACAAGGCCGAGCTCAACGAACAGCTGAAACTCCGAATTTTCCTCGCCCAACCCCTCCATTATTTGCTCAGTTGACTTGCATGTACCGGGTTCTGAGCATCGACAATGAAATGATCTTTTTACGGCAACATCTTATTAATAGGGTATGGACGGTGGATGATTCCCCAGTTATTCGTGCATCCACCTACGGGCCATCAAAACCAGCCGATCCCCTACCTATCCTATCTATTTCTATAAGAATAGTCGGCCGCTGATGCGGCCTTGTCCTATCCCTATAGATGCCTTTTAGGTGTACACGAAGGCGGTAAAAAAAGAGCATACTTTGTGCAAGAGGCTTTTCTATGTATAAACTTTGATCAGGGAATGCCTTTATCGCCTTGCTATTCTCGCAAGTTCACAGGGTAGTAGTTCTGGGAACGACTTGCCCGGATGAGTACATAGTGGATGGCCGCTCGTCTTGTATTGTCCTCGAAAGATATTTCAACCCCATGAACTAGTGTGTCCAGTCTTTATGATCATTTGAGCTGATGTGGCGACCAGACTACGGACAGTATGGATTTCGATAAGTAGATGAGAGTCTCTGCGATGCCTTCCATTAATTACAGTGTGTCATTCCTAAGTTATATATATGTATCCATAATCCCAGCAAACAAAACCTCCTTGGCTAATTCATCCATCTCCAGCACCACCTCCATCAATATGTAACAGTCACATTCTTGTTCACATAATTCTCGTCTATCTTCAAGATAAGGTTCTCAGCGAGCCACCTCCCCGCATCCTCCCGAGAGATAGTATATCCGACAGCTTTAGACTCCGGACCAGTCTTAGGATCCTCGATGCCCACGCGGATAGTCTTATCCGACTCACCATCAACAAGATGGCTCGCACGAATGATTGTGAACGATTCCCCACTCTGCGCGAAACGGTCTTCCATAACTACCTTGTCTGCTCCGGGGACTTTGACAAACAAGTAGTAGATGGGAATCATAACGATAGGAATATCGCGGCCGAAGCGGGAAAAGCCCACTGTACTGCAACCGATTATGTGTGGAGTTCCGGTAATGCCGGTGCTTCGAAGCTGGGCGAGAGCATCTAGCACAGTTGCCGCGCCTTTCTTGCAGACGTCCGGATCGTCGACAGTCATTCCAGTTGGCTTGGCGCCGATGGTGGATACGATGACATCGACGATGGTCGCATCGTCGGTTTGGAGGCATTGCGATACGGCGGAGATATCGTGTGCATTGCCTTTGATGACTTTCAGGTTTGGTGTTGACTCTGAAGGGAAGATGGCTGTGAGTTTTGAGGGATCACGGCACAGCGCGATGCATTTGTGCCCGGCAGCAAGAGTATGTTTGAGGGCAGCGAGGCCAACGCCGGTGCTGGCGCCAAAAAATGCAACGGACTTGATGTTTGATGTCATTGTCTAGATGGGTCGTGGTTGCTTAAGTAGCGAGGTATTGGAGGGGTGTTGTCCGATGGAGAGATAGTAGAGATGGGTTCTTGTGAATATTTTGGACAGGACGATAGGCTTCATAATATACATTTTGGTCATGACTCGTGGATTATAGAGAAAGCGAAAGTCATCTGAGCTAATGCAGCAGGTCTCGCTCTTTTCTCGCGACTCGTATTCGACTGAGGTGGAGGGCCCGAGGGTAAAGAATCGAAGCTGACATGTTGTTCTCTCATTGGTTATCTCACTCTCTAGGGCTATCTACGCTACTGAGTCCGACTGAGTCAGACAGCCAACGCTCTAGGGCTACCAGACCTTGCCGTTCACCTAACGAGATCAGGATAATCAAGGTTTTGCTGGACCCATTTAACTCGCTGGAACAAGCCCATAACGGTCCGAAGATGCCCGAAGAGCCTCCTGTCACAGTCTCCGGAGTCCCTGGGGGCGCGCTCGCCTCGGCCTCGGATGCCGAGAAAAACGCGAGATTGGACACCTTAGGCAGAAACGACAACACAACCCCCCTGAAGTTGCGCAGTTGTGTAGTATGCCGAAGTCGGAAAGTCCGCTGCGACAAGCGAGCGCCTTGTTCCAATTGCCGTCGCGCAAATATCGCGTGTGTGCGTCCACCAACAGACCGTCCACCAAGATGGGCCCGCCATCTCGACCGCCTCAACAGCGCCGTATCCAATCTACAGGCCTCCCAGGAACCTGAACCAGTAGCAGAAGACGTGATGGAGAGACTTCACAACCTTGAAAGCCTGGTTCAAGCGCTACGAGTTCAGCTAGAACAGGCTAAATCAGCAGCTAACTCTGCCGAGGGATCATCCGGGGTCGGTTCGCCCGAAAGCTCCGCACTTGACCGACAGTCGAACCCGTCTTCCATTACTACTAATGTGCAAAATAAGTTTGGGAGACTGGTGCTTCAGGATTCTAACCGAAGCCGCTACGTTAGCAGTGGCTTCTGGTCTCGGGTCAATGACGAGGTATGCTGCCTTGGGTTGTGTGCATTGCTTCACCGAATGAATGGCTAGCTAATTTCTACTGTAGCTTGATGGCCTCAAGGCAGATGCTAGTGGTCTTCCATTAGGAGAATCTGATACCTCGGATGATGAGGCATCACCAGGGATGACCCCTTCCACACAAGAACTTGAACGGACCCCCGCGGAGCGTCACGGATTCTTGTTTGGCCACAATTTGAGTCCTTTTTCTCCTAATTTAACAGATCTTCATCCACTTCCCTCTCAAATTCCGTTCCTCCTAGACGTGTTCTCCGAGAATGTGAACGTCGTCTTTCAAATCGTTCATATTCCAACTATCAAGAATATGGTTCGTGATTGGCGCAGCCGTGAAATGAAGGGACTCACACCAGCCAATGAAGCTTTGATGTTCGCAATATACTACGCTGCCATCACCTCAATGGAAGAAGAAGATGTAAGCCAGATCCTTAGACGTTCAACTTTCTCACAGATTCAAATATGCGGGCTTCAGGCTCACGTCTCGGTATTTTAGATATTACTTAATTTTGGAACCACCAAAGCCGAGCTCAATCTTAAATATCGCCAAGGCCTCGAACATGCTCTTGCGAGAGCCGACTTCCTGAATGTACCAGACTTAGTCCTTGTGCAGGCATTTGCAATATTTGTTACTCTTGCTCGCCGACATGACAGTCCGAGGTTCGTGTGGATGATGACGGGACTGCTAACCCGAATGGGCCAAGCTCTGGGACTACATCGTGATGGAACACATTTCGATTATCTTAGCCCATTCGAGATTGAGATGCGGCGAAGAATCTGGTGGACCCTGTGCATGTTGGATGTGAGATCATCCGAGGACCAAGGGACCGATTACACAATCACAAAAGGGAGCTTCGATACTAAAATCCCTCTTAACCTAAACGACACCGACCTTGACCCCGAATCAAAGCGAACGCTTCAACCTCGCCATGCCCTGACTGATATGTCCGTTGCGCGAGTCTCCTTCGGTATGTGCGAAGTTACGCGGCAGATGATGGCTCATGGTTTCAAAGACGAAGCACCGACTCTAGAAGAGCAAAGTCGCTTGTTGCAACAGATATACCAAAATCTTGAACGAGACTTTCTTCAATACTCAACCGAGTCAGGGAACATTAGATACTGGGTGATAGTTACGGTCGCTCGGCTTCTTCTGGCCAAGATGACTCTGCTTGTCTACCTTCCTCTGTTGTTCTCCTCACCGAATGAACACTTCTCGGAGGAACTGAGGACGAAACTATTAGTTTCGAGTATTGAGGTCGCCGAGTACAATCATGCCCTGAACAATGAGCACGCGTGTAGACACTGGCGCTGGCTTTTTCAGACCTATACCCATTGGTACTCCATTGTGTACATGATGCTAGAGATCTCTCGACGTCCCTGGTCGCCTCTTTCTGAACGTGCCTGGGTAGCCCTTCATAGTGCCTGGCTAATACCGAATCAATCACATATGGAAAGGAATCTACGCATCTGGATTCCACTCCGAAAGCTGATGACCAAGGCCAGGAAGTATCGCGATATGGAGTTCAGCCGGCTGAGAAACGACTCTCAAGCTGTCCAACAGCTTGAGCAGGGCTATGGCATTACCCCACTCCCGTCGAGTACTGGGCCATTTCCACCTGGTTCAAATTCTGCAGATCTATTCCTTGACCAATGGCGCCAGCTGGTGGCCCACCCGGATAAAACGAAACACCACTCACTCGCCCCCAGTTTCGACGCCCCCAGTCCGCTTAACCCACCGATTCACACTGCAAGCACAATGCAGCTAAGTGTGCATCCTGCTCACGGTTTATCTCAAAAATCTCTCTACCCAGCTTCCACTGCTGAGCCAGGGTATCTCACTGCAGAGGAACGGCAATTCGGGTACGAAATGTCAAACATTGAATCTACAAACCTCGATTCGGATATGGCGCCTAATTCAGAAATCGGATTTGGACTCGAAAATCCCACCGCTTCATCACACAACCAGTTCTCAATGGCATCGGAAGCTCAATTCGACGGTCAATTTGCCACCCCAGCCGTTGTACCTTGGCTGTGGTCTGAGGAAGGCATATCAGCCGATTTCACCACCGAAGACCAAGCTGATAGCAACATGGGCATGGATGAGGAGATGAATTGGTACAATTGGACCGCGTCTGCGAAGAATATGGAGTGTGATGGGGAGACCTATAGCAGTAGACCGCGTTAGTCTACAACATAGTATATTAGGAACTTTACCATTTCATGGCTTGGGTGTGAAACGAAGAGAAGACATCCCTATGATCCAAATTGTACACTCACTGATGGAGAGACTGGCTGAGTGCCACATAAGAAAGGTTCCTGGCGGTCAACGATGATTCAGTATCAACCTTTTATTTCTATAGATGTATTCTAATATTTGACAACAGCATCATTATTGTAAAGTGGACCCAAACAGACAGAGAAAATAAACAGCAAGGAAAATCCAAAAAGTATCACAACTACAAACACGAATATATTATTCCTCAAACAATGTTAGAAAGACTCTCACGCCCCGACTTGAGCCGTCTGTAATGGAGCATGCAACTCCAGCCTGCTGCCAATAGGTGAGTCTGACAAGTGTGCACGGGCACTAGGAGTACTGTCCACTGGTCCGCCCAAGGCTTGAAGCACTTGGTCTTTAGTCGCATCACCAAGTCCAGCAGATTTCAAGGTCCTTCCGTGCTCAAAGTAGTCAAAGCCGCTAACAACTGCGGCCATTTCGATAAGTGCTCTAATAGTTGGCGAAGCCAAACCACACTTCAGACCAAGCTCATACCAGGGGACCAAGCCATAGAGAACATCCTCCAGCAAATAGCGATGGTTTAGGGAGGACGGCGAGCTCTTGGTCTTGTTGTGTACCACGGAGTTTGAAGCAAAGTCGTGGTAGTCAGAGTATTCCCGATCATTGTTATAGTTCTGGTTCATGTACGCCGTGATGGGCGTGATATCAAGACCATAGGCATGGGAAATTGCCAGGCGCTCCTTGTCTACCTTTTCGGTCACACGGGAGACAGCGGGCGACATTCCCTGGGCGTAGAAGTAGAAATCGCCCTTGGTGGCCTCGATCCAGCCCGCATTCATGAGTGCCGCTGGGCAATGCACGACTGGGTTGACGTTGTTCAACCCAACCTCGAGCAGATTCTGACACCACACTAGCTTCTGAGAAAATATCATCTCTACCTTGTGTTGGAGGCCGAGCTCGGCCTGGGGGTCAAGTCGCTCGACCTGTGTGGTGTTCGGTGGCTCGGCCCAGATTGACAGAGTCTTCTTGCAGCCCTTGACGAATACCGTGTCACCTTGGATACGAGTAGCGTAAGGGGAGATATCCGTCTCGAGGATTGCGTGAGCGTTGATCTTCGAGCGGGCGGAGAGGTAGAAGAAATTGCCCACGTTGATGATAAGGGTATGGTTTCGCAGGTCGAATTGACTCAGCAACGTCAGGATCGTATCTTGTCCATATGAGGGGACTGTGGTCACGATGAAAGGAGAGTGTCGAATGGCAATATAGAGGTCACTGGTGGTTTTGATTTGGAATTTTCCACTGATCTCTCCAGCTGCGTTCAACCAGCCATTGTTCTTTTCAATCATGTCCGTCCCACCGCGATGGTCAGGATGAGCGTATAGCATGACTGACTTTCCGCGGCTGGCTAAATCGGCCGCAAAGGCACAGCCACATGGTCCTGCACCGATGATAGTGACTGTTGGCACGGAGTCGGAGCTTTCAGTAGCCATGATGTTGGTCTGGGGTTCGTGTTGAGGGTATCGTTGGTGTTGGAATTGGGGAAAAGAAAGGGGTTTCAAGAGTGTATCCGCGGAGTTTCAGTTGGTTTGATTGAATTGATGGATTGATTCGAGGGAACCTGTCCATTTAAATATGGCTGGCTCAAGCGAACAATGGATCTGCACCAAGTATACGTTATCGTATACGCTCTGGCTCTCCAGAGAAGGCATGATTTACATTATCGGATGTAATTGTATCCTGTTCCCTGACCTCTACATCGGATGCCACCCTCTCAGTGATCATCCATGGGAACTCTCAGCTTGCGTCATGTCAATGCTATAGTCCACGCACCAACGAGGACCCTGTAAACAATGTACAATGTACAGAGAATGATATACGATGATGTGATCGTATGATCTGCTACACCTGCTGCAAATATACAATGTGACTTGATAGAATTGACGAGTGTGGGTTTTCACGAGCATCTTGTCTAATTTGAGTTGGCACAAGCCTTCAGCTCAGGGGATTAATTGGACACAAAGACGAATTCATTACACAACGGAAATTGCAGATCACCACATAATTGAGTCTAGAAGTCTAAGTAAGCATATCGCCGTGCCATGCGCGTGTTGTGTTTCATCGTCTGCGGGACCTCAAAACGTCCATTTTAGTTTGATACTTCGATTGGGTTGAATGGTAGTGCATATCAGGGGAACCTATTAAATCATCTCCTGGTTACTTTGCATGAAAACGATCCAAATGAGCCCAAATTTTCGATCTGATAAGTCATTGTAACGGGGCAACAAGCATCCGAGGAATGTGGGTCTTGAGGGAGTCAGTGTGGATCAATGAGGGAAGCTACAACCAATCAGACCGGCATATGAGCGCCATGTGAGCTTGTCCTAAAGGTTCCAGGATGACGACCCTGCAGATCTCGAAGTCCAGGGGTTTCCCGAATATCAACCCACTGGAACCCACTGCCCGGGTAACTTCTAGGGGATCTCGACACATCCGTTAACTCCCGAGCCGAAAACCGCCTCTCGGTATTGACGAAGGTACGTGTCCCCGAAAATACTACTAGTAGGTAATTATTGGCGCTTGGATGGATGATTTTTGAGTAGTCGATCATTGTGTTCGAGACTTTCAATCACACCATCCAGATATTTTCGACTTTCACAGTGGAACCCTTCTCCTAATTTGACGTCACCGTATGTTGTGGCCCTTTTGGTGTTGCCTGCTGGTTCGACGATGAGTTGTTCATTGTGATCAATCAGTGGAAAGGGGGACTAGGAGAAACTCATAATTGCCAAATAATCCACTTCATTCAGTCTATCTCGACATTTTTGCACATGCCCCAACAACCGGAACAATAATGAATTCGGAAATAACGCTTGCAGAGCCTGTGCCTGAACCGTACAGCTCCTTTAGTACCGCCAAAAAAAGATACATCGTTGCTACGGCTGCTGGAGCCGGTCTATTTTCCTCCTTGTCGGCCCAGATTTATTTCCCGGCTCTGAACACGCTGGCTAGTGACCTCAATGTATCAGCATCCATGATCAATCTGACGGTGACGAGTTACATGGTAAGGATGCCCCATTTGATGCAAATAGCACAATCCATATATTAACGGATGCGAATAACTACACTAGATCTTTCAAGGAATTGCGCCCATGTTCATCGGCGACTTTGCAGATAGAACAGGTCGTCGACCAGCCTACATCATTTGTTTTGTGATTTACATCGCGTCAAACATCGGACTGGCTTTGCAGGACAGCTACGCTGCTCTAATTGCATTGCGATGCTTGCAGAGTTCTGGGATCAGCAGCAGCGTGGCACTCTCTGCAGCTACCGTGGCCGATATCAGCACGAAAGAGGAAAGAGGATCGATGATGGGTTTTGTGATGGCTGGCAATTTCATGGGTCCCGCCATTGGTCCGATTATCGGAGGTCTTTTAGCACAATATCTGGGCTGGCGATCCATCTTCTGGTTCCTAACCATCGCCTCAGGTGTATTCTTGTTGCCTCTCCTCTTATTTCTCCCCGAAACAGCCCGAAATGTCGTTGGTGATGGCTCGTCTCCTGCCCAGCCGTGGAATCGGCCCTTGATTCACCTCTTCTCTTGCCATAAAGGGGACAAGCAGGATCCTTCCGACAAGGATAGTATTGATCGACCTGATAGCAGCGACTCGCCAAAGAAAACAATCGAGCACAAACTCCAGTTCCCCAATCCCCTGAAGCCTTTGATACTTGTGTTCCATCCAAACTCGATCATTATTCTGTTGGTAACGGGAATTATCATGGGTGGAAACATGACAGTTCTCTCATCTATCACGGAGATATATACAGCACAGTACGGCCTGGATGAGCTTGAGATTGGTCTATGCTATATCTCGCTAGGTACAGGGTCTATCGTGGCCTCGGTTGTGACAGGGCGCCTGCTGGACTGGAACTACCGACGCATGGCTGCCAACAAAGCCACCAATCTTACTGCTACCGAACAAGAGACAACCGAGGATTCGATCTCTATCGAGAAGGCCCGCAGTATGATTACTATTCCCCTCGTTGTCCTCGGTAGTGTCACTGTGCTGGCATTTGGCTGGGTCTTGAAGTACGGCGCGCCTCTTGCGGCTCCAGAGGTGCTTCTGTTCTTCGTTGGCGTGGGGCAGACTGGTGGTTTCATCTCCACCTCTACCTTGCTGGTCGATCTGCACACCACTAACCCAGCTGCTGCTACCGCTGCCAACAACTTGGTGCGGTCTTTCTTCTCGGCCGCGGCCTCAGCCGCCATCGACCCTATGCTGACAGCAATGGGTCGGGGATGGACATTCACGCTGGTGGCATTCATCTTGCTAGGGACGATTCCATTCTTGTTGTTGCTCTGTGGGATGTGGCGTCAAAAGAAGGAATTACCGGAGAGGTCCGAGGACCGATAAATGTTTATCAGCTAGCGCGTTACCGATATAAATATACCCCGGAGATGAGATGACACCGAGTGCTCGAAATAGTTGAAATCAATCACCCTCATTGATACATATTCAGGTTGCCAAAGACACTTACCGTAAAGACTCTCAGTTAAGGTCCGGAGATATTAAAGAAACAACGTACATACACATCGGACTTTTATTCGCGTAAGACAGGGAAAGGGGACAAGAAGCGGAAAGGAACGAAAACAGGGGTTAGGCCGTATTTTGTGTGGAACTGGTAGATGAAAGTCCTACAAACTATGCGAATTCTTTATTCACTGTTACATCAGTAAAGAAGATGTGGAAAATTTATAAAGTATTTCATGAAAGCCTTCTCATATCATAGATGCGCTCTACCACTCCTTTGCTAACCTATGAGTTGACAGGTCGCTCCATACACTGTTCCATGAGTCCGGAAAGAATTGCGGCACGGCTTTCAGCTTCTTCGACAGTGGACTTATCTTTGAACACAGAGTCCATCTGCTCCAGAGTACGACCGGCGGTCTCAGGGACAAGGAAATATACCCATATTCCCGATAGAGCGCTGAAACAGCAAAAGAAAACGTAAGTACCGAAGCCAATGTTCTGGAGCATTGGAGGTGTAATCAACCCCTAAAAATGAATTAGCAAAGTAGCCCAGCCTTTGTGTATGCTGTTTATACTCACAATTATGAAGTTGTTACCCCAATTAGACATGGTGCCGAAAGCGCATCCTTTGGCACGAAGGGAAGAAGGGAAGATCTCCGCAGGCATTGCCCACGGAATAGGACCCCAGGTGGCTCCGAACGACAACATAAAGAAAAGAATCAAAGCCACGCTGGCCCAGCCGGGGGCAGTATTATCAGTCCATTTTCCATTGTATTTTCCAACCAGAATAGAAATGATGAAATGTGCGAGGAACATGCAAACTGCGCCACCCAGAAGAAGCTTGCGACGGCCGAAGCGGTCCATACCCCAAAGAGACCAGACACATGCGACAAGTTGGCAAATGTTCATCACACCTGACATGGTCAGTTGCATCTCGTAGTCTAGGCCCATTGTTTCGAATAGGGTCGGCGAGTAATACTAGATACGTCAATACTTAGAAAGGTTTCCAGTAAATTCACGCAATGGGGTGTAGACTCACAATGAGAGCGTTGATACCAACGAACTGTTGGAAGAACATAAGACCCACAGCTACCTGGGTGCGTTTATAGATGGGAATTTTCCAACAATCAACATACAGCGCCAATTGTAGCTTGATGGTATTCCACAACCCAGGGCTAGTTAGATTGGGGTGTTTCTTTTCGGATGCCTCCTTGCAATACGTGCATTCAGCTCGAATCTCGCACCATTCCTGCAGAACTCGCTCGTCGCTGGTGGGTAGTTCACGAATCTTAGCAAGTGTCCGAAGAGCCTCTTCATCTCGACCACGCTGACACAGCCACCTAGGAGAATAAGGCAACATGAAAACACCGGCGACCATAATGAGAGCCGGAATCATCTGGATCAGGAATGGAAGACGCCATGACCAGTGTCCTGGAATATGGCGCGTGCCATATGTGATGTAGAAGGCGATGACAATACCAGTGACAATGCTCAGTTCCTGAAGAACCAGTAGAGTACCCCGAATCTCAGGAGGAGCAATCTCAGAGATGTAAAGCGGGGAGACCATAGCAAGCCTATTTGGAAATTAGAATGAGGGCAAAGATCGACGGCAAAGACCGACGGAAATTGGTTTCCGGACTTACATTCCCACACCGATGCCTCCTATAAAGCGTGCGACGGTTAACATAGCATATGAGACCGCACCAGTCTGTAGGGCGGAACCAATAAGGAAGATGCAGCCAGCAGTAAATAAGCTCCATTTGCGGGATATCTTGTCGGCGATCCAGCCCTGGTTTAGAGCACCTGCGACTTATTAGCCCCGTCCTTAATGTAATAAGTTGTTTCACAGTAGTTACCAATGAAAGCTCCCAACTCGAGAATAGCAGTCATGAGACCCTTTTTGAATCCAGCTCCCGGGGCAGTTGGGGAGACATCAGGAAACTGCTCAAGGAACTGAGGCATCACAAGCGTAATCGAGACCACACCCTGGTCGTAACCGAAGAGGATACCTCCCATGGTAGCGAAGAGTGCACACAAGAATACATATCTGGAAGAGAACAGTCCCTGAATTCCGCTCTTGGTGTAGCTGCGACGTACCTGCCCGTCTGAAGCACGATTGTGTTCATCGGCGGACTTAGTAGGTCCTCGAGGGTGAATCACCCCTATTTGGACATTGTTCGAAGACGCAGTCTCCACATGAGCAGAACTGTCATTGTCATTATCAGACAGGCTCTTCTTCTCCATACTGTGCAAATGTTGGAAACAGGCGTAATGTTATAGGCTAAGTAAACCCCGTGGGGAAATTTAGTAGAAACCTGGGGAATCCGGGGATACTATTTAACTTAACTAGTTTACATGCGGGGTACATGTAGCGGACTCCATATATCTCCATAGGAGTCTAAGAGTCTAGGGGTCGATCTGTGAGCCTCGAATTCATTGCCAAGGTTCGGCCATAAATGCTGATGTGCTGCCCAGCTTTGGCCAAGACAGGGAATTATAAATCCGAGGCTTGGGAGAAGTAATAGTCTTTTCACTTCGGTATAAATATGCCTCAACTTGGCAGCAGGAGGAAGAGCGCCTCCCCGGAATCCTAATTGCGAAGACCGGCTATGTTGTGAAAAAGACGTTTTAAGTTTGAGTTAAACTTCACGTATCCTTCAAATCTTAAGAATTCCGTAACCTCCTGCTAAATTGTACTCCATAGTCGTCATATCTCAGAAAAGATGAAAACCAAGTCTATGAACTATGAATTAGGCAAGAGACTTGTATTTCAACCTTTCCGCTATGAAATGCGGGTGACAACCTTACCAATGTGCGATAAGCTTCAAAGATAATTATACTTCTTATGCCTTTCCAAATTCGAATGTTTTATTAGTAATCTTTCACAAAGGTATTGAATAAAATCTAATTGTAAAACTGTATAACCTCTTCATACATGGAAAATGAAGCCATATTTATGTCATTTACCCCTTACTGTTAAATGTTCATTTGTAATGAGGGAAAGAGAAAGAAGATAGTAAATAAGCGGTGACAGCGTTAAACGCTGGATTCTTCTTGATTCCATGGTTCGCATTGAAGAAGGCGAACATACATTGGAAGCAGTCTGAATTGAAATGCCATCCTGAGATATAGGATCCTCGAATTTGTATAGATAGAGGCGGCTAACTGCATTGACGCCGCTAGTCTCGATTCTGTAGGAGTCCTGAATTCTTGGCATGCAAGATGAAGCGATGTATGCATGAAATCAATTAGGGTTTAGCGCTGAACAGATCCAAAGAAATGTTGATTATG
Source organism: Penicillium sp. CMV-2018d (assembly GCA_028827225.1). Lineage (NCBI taxonomy): Eukaryota > Fungi > Ascomycota > Eurotiomycetes > Eurotiales > Aspergillaceae > Penicillium > Penicillium hesseltinei. The sequence goes on from JAPZBW010000003.1 coordinate 1,696,453, forward strand.
ACAGATTAACTTGGATTTTCAACGCGATGTGCGATAGTTGATGTAGACATATTTGTCTTCGCAGTATTTGACGAGGCCTCCTTTCGAAAATAGGTGCAGTACTTTAATCAGATGTGAGCTTTGCTTAAAACCGACAGTAGTAAACCACCGAGACAAGGCATACGCTATAGACCTTCGCTCATATATAATCTGTGAATCAAATCCTTTGGCAAGAGCCCCCAAACAAAAGCATTCTCAAATATTCCACCAAACACCCCAAATCATAAAAGAAAAAGTCAATCCCACCCAATCTCAATGCTCCCCAAACCATTCAAACCTCCGTCTCTGCCTGATGCAATCTCACAGTCACCGGATCAGCGGGACAAGAAGTAAGCGAAACACCAAAACGAATCTCCCTCTCAGAGTTCACATCCTCAATCCTATCAAACCTCTGCAACAATCTCACTAGCACATAACTAGCCCTCATTAAAGCAAACTGCTGACCAATGCATGTTCTGGGTCCCCTATTGAACGGAATATACTCCCAGGTGACGTTCCGGCCGACCCACCGGTCCGGATTGAAGATTTCAGCGTCCTCGCCCCAGATATCCTTTCGACGGTGTAGGACGTAAGTGCTGTACATGACTGTACGGCCCTTGCGGACATAGATCGGGGAAGTACCGTCTTTCCCACCGCCACAAGGGAGCGTAGTATCATTTGCCGCGCAACGGCGGTTGAAGGGTACGATCGGGTAGAGACGAAGGGTTTCTTTGAGAAAATGCTGGAGGTACTGGCATGATTTCAAAGATGCAAAGTCCATGTCTCGTGGCTGATGGTAAGTACCGAATTGCTCGAGGACATCGTTTCGAAGTCTTGCGAAGATGTCCGGGTGTCGCGCAAGAAGGAGGATAGACCAGCTCAGTAGAGAAGCCGTTGTGTCCCGGCCTGCTAGGAGGACATTTAGAGATTCATCACGCAACCTAGTTGGGTCCCTTGTAGTACTAGTCAGAGCTTTCAGGAAGATATACTGTGATGAAACCTTTTCGGTGTCCTGGGGTTTATCTTCCTGATGCCGCGCCTGCATCAGAGCAGAGTGAACATACTTGTCCACGAAGGCGTGAACAATGCTGATGCACTTCCGAAACTCGTCGTTGTTGATGACCCAGTAGAGCCGCTCGAACCGGAGTCGCTCCGCGAGATACCACATGCACCGGTCAAACCCGTAGAGGAAAGTATCATCAGAGGCCTGTCCCGCTTCCTTTTGCATAGCAGCAATCTGGCTATCACAGCTTTCACCAAAGAGGAACTCTGTGGCTGAGTCAAGTGTAAGACGAAAGAAGATGGCTTGCATGTCCACCGCGGAGGACCAGCCATCAGATAACATCGGAATGGCACGCAAGGCGTTATGGACATGACGTTCTTCTCTGTGTAGATTGCTCATCTGATCTCGCGTAAACTGAGGCCGTAGTAGTGACCGGGAACGCGACCAACTTTCGCCATCAGTAGTAAACTAGGTCCGGTCAGTCAACCTCCCCACCGTCCTAAGAGAAAAACAATACTTCGATGCGGGGGGAAAGACTCACAATTCCATGACCAACAACAGGATCAGCTACATTACGACGTGTATCACCCAAACCAAAATCCTTGAACTGAGTCGCCAGCATAGCCTGGATATTTTTAGGATCGGCTGTGAACAGGTTCTGCCGACCAGCCTGGCACATGCGAAAGGTAGAAACGTATCTGTCATGCTGACGGGATAGAAACGCCATCCGCCTCTCTGCTAGTTGTGGGAGCAGCTTCTCCCTTGCTGCTTCAAGTGTCTCGAGGAGGATGGAAATACCGAAAGGGTCCTGGCCGGGGTAGACAGGGGGTTCTCCACAGCCTATCCTGCGAGCTTTCTGGGCATGATGCCAGGTGGAATAGAAGAATAGAAGCAGACGCCCTGCAACGGCGAGCACCACAAGGGCTGGGGCTAACCAGCTTTGCATGAGGAGGTTGCTAAGCGTCGTGGTACCAGTAGAGGAGGCGCTGAGATGCGCCTTTGACTCGGACATGCTGTGAGAGATGAAGTAGAAGAATGGAAGAATAGTAATAATCTTATCTGGTGATGTTCAAACGTATGAAGGACTAAAAAAACACTGGTGAAAGTAGAAATAATGGCACCGGCGAGTGAATTCACCAGTATGCTGTCGCAATATTAATATTACAACACAAATATCCTGATAATTTTTAAGAAATACGAAGATGATATACTTCTATAGCAAGTCCACCATAGTGGAATCTTAATTTAGCATACATGGACAACGGGCCTGTGATCCCTGCCAGATACGATGCTGGCACGGCTGAATGCCTTACTGACGGCCCCCACTGACAGCCCCCACCTGCATTGAGCGGTTCATTCTTCCTAATACGGTATTCCCTACCCACCCTAACTTCCAACTTAGCGTAACCAGCATTTCTCTCGGCATTCTGATCATGATTATGTACTTGAGGCTGTAAAGTGCTTATACGGTGCCACGTGTCCATCGTCTGGCAGATGGGACATAAACTCGGTAGATCAGCAATTGGGCTGACGTGATACGAATTATATTTCTTTTACGACCACAGGACTGGCCTAGATATTTTTATGAGTGGGTCCAGGCATGGTGGAAGTGGTGATAAGTGGGTTCAGATCTAGAATAGATTCTGACCGGTACAAAGAACGAGATACTCGAGTCAGTATCCTGGTCCGTCTTGCATTAGCCCTGCAATTGGGAGGTCATATATGAAATACATTGGGCGGCTCTTCGTCGGGCGAGGATGGAGCACATCTCTTCCATGATTCATGTCCCGCATCTCTTGGGGTCTATAAAGGTCATATCTATTTATAAGAACCGCCCTCCCCTTCCGCCTAATACCTTTTGCTGGCGAGTATTGACTCCTTAATCGCCAAGACCCGTATTTCACCATCAACATCAATATGTCATCTTCAGGAAAGGACGAGAGCTCATTGTCGCTAGAGATCCATCCTCGCAGCCACATCCCCGACTGGAAATGGAAGGGAACGCTTGGAGTCCTTGTCCTGACAACCCTCATTAATGGTCGGTTGGGCCCATATATCATTCCACCACGCGCATCCCAAATCATCGTTCTGACGAAGTCATTGTTCCAGGTTATGATGTGAGCAATGTTGCCAACATCCAGCCTGCCCTTTACAAGGCCTTCGGCAACATTACGCTTCTGCCATGGATCAGCCTGTCCTTCAGCCTCGCCGTGTTTGCTGTTCTATCTTTCTCCCGAAAGATCTTGTATTGCGTCGACATGAAATGGATCTATATCGCTAACCTTGTAATCTTTATGGCTGGTGCTGCTGTTGCTGGCGCAGCCCCCAATCTCCCCACGGTCATTGTTGGACGGGTCATCATGGGTGTCGGTGGTGCTGTTGTATACCAAAGGTATCTTGCAATCTATCTCTGATGTTGTTAAGCTCATAAAGCTCACAATAACATAGCAACCTGACATTTGTCGCTGTCTTCGCTACGCCCGATGAGACACCTCGTCTATTCGGTCTTCTAAGCGCAATATGGGCCGTGGGTCTCGTCATTGGCGGTCCTATCGGCTCCGCTCTCGCCTCAAACAGACACACCACCTGGCGGTGGGCTTTCTACATGAATCTACCCTGGGTGGGTCTTAGTCTCGCGGGCGCCATTCTCTGCCTTCCTCGCAGATACCTAGGGCCAGAAATTCCGTTAGTCTCTCGATTGATGGCGATTGACCCCATCGGTATTGCATTCAACATGGCGGCCCCAGTACTATTTGCCCTGGCATTGGAGTTCTCCGGTCCTGTCTGGGACTGGGGCTCTGGTGCGTCTATCGCGACCTGGGTGGTTTTCGGGGTGGTCCTGGTTGGATGGATCGTCCAACAATGCTGGTGCATTGGCACGACTTCTGAGCAACGCGCTATCCCCCTTCACTTGCTCAGTCGGGTTGATCTGCTTCCGCTTTGGATCGCATCTGGATGTGCGGGCGCATCGTACGCTATAACACTCTACTACACGCCTCTCTTCTTCGCGTTCGCTCGCGGCCACAGCGCCATGGAGCAAACTGTCCGGCTACTTCCTTTCATTCTGGTTTTCATCGCTGTGGTCATTCTCGTCGGGGCGTCGCTCCCTGTCTTTGGTCGCTACAACCTGATCTACATCGTTGCGGGTATTGCAACGATCGCGGGGGCTGGCGCTATGGCCGGCACACTGAGTCCGCACGTTTCTGAATCCCAGGTGTTGGGCCTGCAAGCAGTCATTGGCGTTGGTCTGGGTTGTTCGTTCCAGCACGGGGTGGGTGTCTCGAATGTGATAAATAAGACCCCACGAGACCGTGTCGACAGCGCGGTCATGTTCAACATGGCACAGATGGGCGGCATTGCAATTGCCCTGGCGATTGCGGGCTCGATTTTCCAAAATGTGGGGTACAACCTGCTGACGGACGCCATTGGGAATAACGGGTACTCAGAAAAAGAACTACGTGAGGCGCTCGCCGGGGTATCGTCAGCGGTGTGGCAGTCCGGCAATCCAGAGGTTCTTTCTCGTGGGGTTGACGCCGTGGCCACAGTGATTGGGCGGGAATTTTATTTAGTGGTGGCCGGTGGTGCCATCTGTCTCGTCTGCGGGTTGGTGATGAGATGGGAGCGATTGGACTATGGCAGGAATAAGAGCAAGGATGTCGAGGCGTGACCGCTTCGTACAATAATGTTTATTTTTAGCTCGACCCCCACGAAGCCAATATCTAATATGCCTTAACCGAATTAGGTCGAATGTTGCGCGCACTCATGCCAAGTCTGCCAAGCGACAGATATACTCAGATCATTGGCCAACGATTAACATTTCTACTGCAATGGGGCCAAGGCGTAATGGCCCTATGTTTTGGTTGGAACCGAGTGAACGCTTTGGGCCATGGCCTGGCCACCTCCCGGTTATAGAGTAGCGTGAATGACAGGATCATTCATCTTGCATAGTTGATGACGTTGAGTTTCACCTGTGATGTTCAGCCTCAGAAAATCCAGCGGACTTATAAATTATTACGGGGCTGAGTGTCTGGGCGTCGCGGCACCTCATACTTTGCTTGACTCGCTCCTACAGCCTTGCGAGTTAAGTAAATTTCAGGATCGACACTACCATGCAAGTCCACACCGCAGCCGACCCCTATTCTCTAGTTGTAAAGTCGCCCAAGTATCATCATACTCACCGCTAGGTCGTGGTATGGCTGTAAATGGCATAATTTTAACATCGCGGTTCATCCTCGTTGCCCTCCAGGGATGTGGGTTAGCATCCGCTCAACAACTCGATGGTGTCTGTATTTCCTCCCAAGTTTGTGGTTGTCCATTCAACAGCTTGATAAATTCGCGGAATGTAGAGTGGCTGCAAGCACCTTGGTAGTCGAAGACGTCAATTGGACACCCGTAGGGACAGGCCTCCCAAAGATCTATCAACTCCCCGTAGTTCTTCTCCTCATGTGCGGCCAAAGAAACATGAAATCTCCAGAGATCGAAGCTGACCACACTTGTAAGTGGCGTAGTAACATATTGGTCTTTGGCAACGTCGAGCTGTCGATCTTGCAGTTCGAAGGCTTCGAGTATGGATACTCGGCCTGGCAGCCGGTTCCATTTTGGAGCTCCTTTGTTCAATAGATATCCATGCGGGCAATGGTCGAGCGTGTCATTCTCGCAGATCATCTTATATCCAGACTTGAAATGTATCTGTGCCTTGGGGTACTTGTTCTCCGAGCAGCAAATAGACGTGAAAAGAATGCAAAGGGTAAGAACCCACCACCAGCCCTCGGTGAGTATGACTATGACTTCAGCAGGTCCTGGACGGCTAGGTTATAGTGCAGGAGCGTATGCAAATTGTCAGGTGTTGTAGGCGTGCTAGCAGGTACAATGGAGACCGAAGATTCGTGAGGTGACGCGAGGCTAATAATGGTACTCTAGATGGTACCGTCGAGGTGGTAAGCTCTCGGAATTTCTGTCGTCCTAGGTGTAGAATCAAAGACGCCTCCTAGAGAAGGCGCTGTCACATCGACGAAGAAACGGAAGCTGCGTAGTTCCTTGGGGTTCGTGCTAGGGAGAGGCGAGATAGGATTGGCCACAACCTAGGGGGCCCGAACCGGAGGTTTTGTGGCTTTGGAGCTCAAAGGCAGGTGCAGTAGCATATCTGTCACACTTGCGACCAGTAGAAACACACTGTTTGCATTCCGGTCTCACCTCGTCGTAACGTACTGTCTGAGTCCTATTGATAGTGGCTAGTTAGAGCTAGTCACCAAGCACTGTTTGAAGGGGCATACCTGCAGGTATTGCACCCAGTTCTACTTTTGGTGTCGTAGGCTCGTTTAACTTTAGTGTTTGTGACTCGTGGCTGGCTGCCATCGGCCTAGGCTGTAGGGGGCGCCACAATAATGGTCGACCTCTCAGTAGGACTCTGTTTCGGCTTCGAGGGGGTGAATGTCAGCTCTTGGAACTTGAAGCGCCGGGCTCCATTATCGACGTATGGAATCTATAGCGAGTGCACCGCGAATATTTGGGGGTTGATTCATCACACTTCTTTTTTTGCTGACGACACGCCTCACAGCCTCGACTTGATGGAACGCCGGGTATTGAACAGTCAGCCTCATACTATTTACTGTTCAAATCGTTCTTCCGAGTGGGGTGAGGTACTAGGATGGAGACAAGAACCGCGCAGTTCCCAGATGACGGCGCGAGGACCGTGCGAAAGAGCGGTAGGGAGGGCGGGTGTGAGAAGGGGGGCGGAGAAAGGACTCCATTGTCGGATCATAGTCTTCCCGGACCGACTCTCCTTTCCGTTAACAAACTGATCGTTTGGGAGGCATTTGCGCCTAGAAGCCAAGGGGACTTTCAAAATCTCGCCTCAGGCGCCCATTTCGGCCGCTAATGGAAATAGGGAGAATAAGCGTTGGAGTCTAGCGCAACATCAGGACTGGAGGATGACTAACAATGCTAGGCGGGTGCAGAATAGTGGTGTTCCAGCGGCTTGACGTCCAACGTTACGAGTGGAAAGGCGGCCGTCATTTTCGCCATCAATCTCACAGGTCTTCATATTTTAGATATAGAGAGAGAGAAAAAATAAAATAGGGGGAGAGGTTTTGCTGGGACCTCCAGTCACATAATCCAACCTTCCTTAGCTTCTCAAAATCCGACAAATAGTCTCTCATGGTCTCAATACTATAAGTAACACGAACTGGACATTTATTGCGCTGGAACTAGTACTTCAGTTGGAAATAGACAGCTGCTATATACAACATAAAAAATGACAGGAAATCAAGACCTCTACCGCCAGAGCATCGTATTGCGCCCAACAGGCATCTTGTGAAGTGAGGGCAATATCCATGATTCAAACCCTGAAAATGCCGCCAAAGTCACCAAAGTTGAAGACTTATTCCAAGGTACCACTTCCGACGCAGCGCTTCAGAGGGTAAGTGTCTCCCAAGCAAGTGGTAACAACACCCTTTACCCAGGACAAGGAGTTGGGTCCATACTTGTAAGTATCCTGGGTGTAAGAATCCGCCTGGAAGTGTTCATATTGTCCACTTCCGGGCTGTCCACTGAATACGTATCCGCTTCTGCGGTTGGTCAAAGGATTGCTAACAATCGCACCCCACTTGTTCTTCGGGATTGTCATGGTGACCGTGCCGGTGAGGGTAGCAGTTTCGGTGTACTGGTAGCTGACGGTGGAACCGACACTAAGGAACCCTTCGACGGTGGCGGTATACGTGGCGCCAACCGTGATGCTGTTTGCGATCATTTGACCAGATGCCATAGCAGCAGTGGCGTCGGCTTGGTTGGCATGCACGATGGTAGACATGGGAATGTCCCAGCCGAGGAATTTCTGGTCAGGAAGAGGGATGATGAATTGGGCACCACCGCGCTTGCCCAGACGTCTCGAGGGGGCGGAATCATCGGATCCAGTCTGAATGAACTTCGGGGGAGAATCGGTAGGCGGAGACAGAGAGACTCCAGGTAGATTGGCAGCTAGGTCTCTCTTGTTGATAGTCTGTGTGGTGCCATCTTCCAGAAGAAGAACAGCCGCGTCGGTTGTATCGGCGGGCAGGGCAGAAACGAATGCACTGTTGGCACAGAGAGAAGCAAGGAAGACGAAGTCGATCTTCATGATGTCCAACAAGGAGGAGTTTGGTAAAGGTCCGTGGGTATTGACCGAGAATGGGTCTTGAGGGAAGTGATATCGCAAATTCAGCGACGGAAAGGACACGCTATTTAGACTCGCTCGGGGAAGGCAACTGGTTTTCCAACAGCCCCGGAAGGATGGTATATTTTGTCAAACTAGACGAAACCATCCTACGGAGCCATATTACCGCAGCAGATCTACAACATACCATCACCATAGAAGCTCAGCATATTCACGCAAGAACCCACCTTGTTTCAGTTGTATAATTCCGAGGAATAGCCGGGGATATCCCGTTGCTGATGATATCAAGCCATGATGGGGAGAGATTGCGACAGGCTAATCAATTTGAGTTCCTGCAGGAGCTCTGGAGGATGATGTATGTAGATCATGGGCTCTGTACGGGTGATCCTACTGGTCAAATGCATTGGCCCTGAAGAAAGCCACGGGGCAATTGAGACCCCGGGGCGTGTAACGGCTGTGGGGGCAAATTTGCTGATCCTGATCAGGGGCTGTGAGACGCCGTGGGGGCCAAATCCAGTTCAACCGGAGGATTCCGTACGAGACAGTAAGAAACACTAGTTGGATCTTGGCATTTTTGAATGTGTTGATAAAGATAATATCCATGAGGATTAAACCACTAGAGATGAAGATTGGAACCTGTCAATCATCTTGTGGATCTGCACTGCGAACCCTGACAGATACAGTTCCCACGTGCTGATGGCTAGTTAAACTCTAAATTGTTGCTAATCAGCTCTATAGTACCCACGTATGTTTGGTTGTGAGACATATTGCGCATTAAGGGACCTTGCAGAATGACAGGAGTGATCATGATAGCACCAGAGAGACAATTAGGGAAATGCAGATCAAAGATCATCGTTCCGATGGGGATTGCTCGGAGATTTTGTCTTATGTTGTCTCATTTCAACAATGGGGATCTGGATGACCTGACGTGCGGAGAGACGGGTAAACTCAATTTGGAAAGACTATCTAAGTTCCTTTTAACGTACCCCTTCTCTGGCCTTTCGAGCATCATTTAAATCTACGTCTGCCACCCAATCCTCGAAAGCCAGCTTGATAATTACCTCCCATACCATTACCATCAAGATGAAGTCCATTTCACTTATTATCGCAGCTCTTGCTGCTGGGTAAGACCTTCTCCAAATTGACATCATTGATACAGCCACTGATTCTTTGCAGTGCTTTCGCCGACCTGCACACTCAAGGTGTTTGCATCGATACCCCTGCCAAAGGAGTGGTAAGTACAAGATGAGAGGCTATACCCTTAGGGAATACAATTCTAACAACATTATAGGAGGTATACAATAGAGCTGCGACTGAAAAGGCATGCACTGCCTATAAGAAGCGAAACACCGGTAGCAAGCAATGGGATACATGCCCCGATTGTACACTTCTGAACGAGAAGGACTTGCTATACTATTGCGAGTCCAAGGGACAGCACATCGGAGGTGATGAGCTAAACTATTACTGCACCCAAAACGGTGCAGGAGACAGCGTTGCTTGGTGAGAAGGCTGAGGAGAGCAGCCAGAATTGACAAAGATATCTTGGTGCACTTTGTACTTAACCGATACGAAGTGAATTTATGAAGCTGGTGCTGCGCTTTTGGGCCCATGCTATATGTCTACACCGTCTGGGATCCAGTTGGAATTGTTCTACAAGTTTCTTTTTTAGACGCTCGTCATGTAGCTCCTGATGATCTAGTTCTAAGCCAAATAGATAGCTGTCTTGGGCTCGGATGATCTGGGCGTGTGATGAAGATAACAGAGGCAGGGTGGGCAGCTAGAAAGCTTGGATTCTCTTTGTCATCTATGGGATAATTGAGTAGGGAATTGAATTCGTACGAGTAAATTCGAGTGATGGTCGCATGTATCGTCATGCAAATTATTCACGATACTATGTCTTAGATAGGAGTAAATAGCGTCCACCTGTTACAACTATGAAACGTGGGCTGTCTCGGCTTTTTGAAGGATGCGTACGCTAAGTTGGGCGATCCAGGCAATAACTTCAGAGATGTTCCCTTTCTCGACATGGTGCTGTAGTCAGTGCAAGGCTACCGGCTACCAGTCTTGAAGAAAATAACATACCAGGTAAATGAGATGGTTCCGTTACTTTTGAATAAAAGTGAAGCTGATAATTGACAGCTTGTCCTCAATTACTCGATCTTCACTAGATACAGCCACTTCAAGTCAAATCCATTATTCCCCCCCCCCCCCCCCCCCTTCTCCCATCCCCGGAATTTACCGTTTGTCAAGGCCCCTACTGAGCTCCAAGATCCGATAAATCCTTTCCTGTCGACCTCCCTGCCAATCTACCACCGGCGATCATAAAGGCGCTGTGGGGTTGGTTCATTATGATCATAGGGAGGCTGTACTGCTCCGCCGTGGTTTCCAGGGATATTTGGGTGGTGGGTATATCTGTTGTTACGCCACGGTGTTGGAGGACTGCGGCTCGATGTTTTGTAGAGTACCTTGCGAACAAGAGAGTGGGTACATACTATCTGCCCTGTGTGGGTAGGTTGCCTCCCTCGTTCTGCCGTTAGCAAAAGCCCATGTGCCACCCGGGAGAGTTTCAGACCCACTGTTGACTATAGATAACGGGAATGCGCGCTTGCGCCACTACAGACGATAGCTACCTAATCACGACGTGGTGGTAGATACGCACGCCGGAATAGCCATAGCCCGAGCGGCTTCCGACATCGCATTCGGTCCGCTGTACGGGAATGGAGGTCATAGAGCTCGTAGCTTTCGTTCTGGATGCGGGGGAAAGCGTCTAGCTTGTCGAGGATGACCGGTGCGTTTGGGGAAAGCACGATGGCCCCGCCGATGGAAACAACCTACCGATTTGGGTTGATGGGGGATTTATATAAAGTTAAGGTTATTCCAGGCAATAACCCGGGGTAGTGCAGTAGTTAAGAGCAATGTCAAACTTGCAAGGTTGCCCTCTTAACGAGCCACAGGCCAGGGTTCGATTCCCCTTGGAACCAAAGTTCGCGGTCAGATGGCGTAAAAGCGATGTATCGCTGGGAATCACCCCCTCTCCTTTTTAATTTTTTTAATGCGACCAAGACATATTTTGTCTCACTGCCTAATTGTCTTGATGCTCTTACGCGTGCGGACATTGTAGGTGGTGCATGTTACCCCTTCGTGTAGGCTAGGGCTAGAAAGAGGTCGAAAAAACTGCCCCAATGATAGCTACGTTGGTGGTGGATTTTCATGATTCGAGAATAGTATAGTGACATCATTGAATATGAACTTTTGATCATTCATACAGTCGAAGTTTTTCGGTCCTACTCCAACCATGGAGGCACAGACATCTCCCCGCATGTGCCCTTGAATCCATACTGTACCATCATGCTTTTGCTGTATTCCAAGGTCGCTTACCGTTCCCACATGGAGATAACATCCGGATCCGGATCAGATCCGAAATTAAATGTTAGTGTATGGCCGATAGGTGCAACATTCTGGAGCATGCTACTCAGAGAATGTTCTCAATAGAGAAAGAATGTATGTGTATTCGCTATCAATGGGGTCGGACCGAGACAAGTGGGATCTATCTGAATGTGCTAACACAGTGTGAAATCTAGGGCTACCTGATGAAAATATATATAAGCTAAAGCCTATCAGCATTCAGTACTTTTCCAGCTATCATCCATGGTAAGCCAGTCCTTGTCCTCTCCGCGATGTATATTTATTCGAAACACGACACTAATAACGATTTAGGAACACTTCCAAATGTAACTGACATGAAAAACGCGTCAAAAATGCAAGTGTAGGCATAGACATAGTCACGCGACCTGCCCCCCTAGAGCTGCAAGATGATCTTATGATACTAGTGACATCTCATAAACTGTCCCTTATCATGCGCATTAGACTATAATGGTAATGAGCTCGAGTCGGCGGATAGTATGTCGGCGGACTCCAGCTCATTTTGGCCGCTGACGCAAAATATCTCGGAGGTCACGATATCGTTCCAGCGATGTCGCTGCGGCTGATGCTTTTTTTTAACGTGTAATGTCGCTGCATTGATTCACGAAGTATTAACGAGACTGTTTTACATAGCATAAGAAGTTTAGATTTTGGAATTGACATTTGTTCAATGAAAAGCAAAGTCGATATTTGTGCTTTATTATGGGGAAGATGGTGAAGATAATTAACTAGCGATTATAGAGTACTAGTGTGCGAGAACCCCGTCGCTCCCTAACCGGCACAAACTGTTTCTGAAACATAAAAGGTTTGTACACAAGTGTCTCGGATGTCTGATGTCTATTGTACAACAGTCAATTGGCAATTTAATGTTATTCCCATATAACGATGGGCCCTTCCGAGGATGCCCGAGGTGAAATACTCGAATTTCTTGTTAGGCCCCTCTACTAGACCGTTTCTAGGTACGTAGCCCAATAACGGGTTGGGCCGCACGGGAAACTATGTACCCGTTGGTAGCTCAATGCAAGTTCACTGATGTAAGTACCCTTTGTATGGTACGACAATACAAAGGGTACTTATAATCAAAATTTCTCATAACTCATATTTCTTAGCCACGAGATAGGATATTCAGAAGAGAATCAGGTCTACTTTGTTAGTTTCAAAAAGAAGCCAAAATGTGCTTTCTTACTACATACGTAGAAGATGAAAAAAGTGCACTATTGAGGATCGCTCGACCTTCACCTTTGTTAGAGCAATCCCTTATATTCTAATCCTGATACCATATATTGAATATATTCTGAAATTACGTTCATTTTTCTATCTATACAATACTGCGGTGGAGGAATGTGACGTTGAAGAAATTTTGATCATAAGTACCTTTTGTATGGTAGTACCACACAAAAGGTACTTCCATTAAAAAAATTTGCTCCAAACTACCTAGTCTTTGAATTAGGATTTAATGAAAAGAGCGCGGAGGCATACACCGAAAGGAATTCCCACACCCCGCATCTCAACTAAAGAAAATGGATCGGATCCATGCGGGATTCAATCCTGGAGTGACCCCAATTCCCTTGCAACAGGAATAGAACCCAACCCGCCAAGACCCGGGGTTTTGGCTAACAACCCATGCCATGGCTGACTCTCCCGAATCGGGTTCTGAGACCTGATAGGTGAGAATCTCACTTCCAGAAAATTCTAGTGCTTGTCTTTATAATAAAGTTAAAAGCGCCACAGTCGGACTTTAGTTTATGCAGCATTACTTTAATTTTTCGAACTTGTCGTGACAACTGGTTCATTTCGAGGCAAATTGTATGATCTGGGGTTGAAATTTGGGGTAAACCCAGTCTAAGGGACAGTACATAAAACCTTGACTAAAAGTTTCTGAAAACGTTATCATTGAGGCGAGATATTGGGGGGGTTACATGCGCATCCGGGGGGCTGTTCAACGCCGGGCCGGGTTCGCCGGGCCGGTTTTATCTGTGGCCTGGATGCATACCGCGTACGGGGTTGGCTCGCCAGATGCCGAATACCCCACAAATATGACCGCGCACCGGTGAAGATACGCTTAGGTAAGCATCCCACGGTGTCGCTAGCCAAACCCATGAACGCATTTTTCAACGCCATCTTCAAAGTTGCAACCTCATTGGCATTCTACCCCGGACACCCCCAGAGTGTGTTTCAGCCAGTTCGTCATTAGGCATCAATTGCCCTCACACTCACGAACATCTCTCAACCAGTACATAGAAGATTTTATTAACTTTTATAATTTCGGACGCCAAGCAAAAGCTCTTGGCCAACCGTTCATTTTTGGGCCTCCACAAGCAATTTTCGGTGCCTTTTTCTCTCTCGCCCTGGACGTTTTCTTTTCTTCGCTTTTTCCATATCATATACTATTCAACAATATGAGCGTCCCTGAAGCACCTCGTCCTATTCAGGACTACGAAGTATACAATGAGTCAACCGACATGGAGAAGAAGGCCTATCCGGTAGAGCCTACAGAGGATCCCTTTGGAAACGAAGAATCCGGGGAAGTGAAGTATCGTATCATGCCATGGTGGTCAGTATCTCACTCTGTTTACTGTTTTAGTTGCACCAAAAAGCAAGGTTCTGACTTTTATACAGGCAAGCAGGAACGCGTGAGAGCCCATCATTAACCCCAGTCAACAGCATCCCCTTTCTAATATTGTTCATCTAGTGATGGTCGCTGAAAACATCTCGCTTGGTATCCTATCTCTTCCGTCCGCAGTAGCAACCCTTGGAATTGTCCCGTAAGGAAACGTCTGCCTCCATGATGCAGGAACAAAACTGACCATCTCCCAGCGCATTCCTCATTATTATGTTCTTGTCCGGCATCTCGTGGTACACTGGATACACCATGGGCCAGTTCAAGCAGCGTTATCCCCAGGTCCACAGCATGGGCGATGCTGGTGAGCTTCTTCTAGGTCCCATCGGACGGGAGATTTTCTTCGTCGGCCAGCTGCTGTTCATCATCTTCTTGATGGCCAGTCACATTCTCACCTTCTCGGTCTTGTTCAACACCATCACAAACCACGGTACCTGCACCATTGTCTTCGGAGTAGTCGGCTTGATCGTCAGCTGTCTTGCGGCCCTCCCACGCACGGCAGAGAAAGTCTTCTGGATGTCCATCATCTCCGCCATCAGTATCCTGGTCGCCACCATCGTCACCATGGTTTCCATCGGTGTGCAGGCGCCCGCTAATGTTCAGAACGATATTGTCGCCACCCCGACCTTCCAGGAAGGTTTCTTGGCCGTCACCAACATCGTCTTCGCCTTCATTGCCCACGTCTCCTTCTTCGGTATCATGTCTGAGATGCAGGATCCCCGCGATTTCCCCAAGGCCCTCGCTATGCTCCAGGTTGTCGATACTACTATGTACGTTGTGACCGCCATGGTCATCTACTGCTATGCGGGCCCGGATGTCGCATCTCCCGCTCTCTCGTCGGCTGGACCTATGATGAAGAAGGTTGCCTACGGCCTGGCCATCCCAACGGTGCGTTACTTGTCTCCTTGCGATTAATTTATGAGACTGTTCTAATTTTTAATAGGTCATTGTTGCCGGTGTTGTTTTCGGCCACGTTGCTTGCAAGTATATCTATGTTCGAATCTTCCGCGGCGAGCGCTCGCACCACATGCACCAGAAGACTTTCCTGGCTACGGGTACCTGGGTCGCGATCGGCCTGACTACCTGGACTATTGCGTGGATCATCGCCGAGTCCATTCCGGTGTTCAACGAGTTGCTGAGTTTGATTGTATGTTTTCTAAGCATTTGTTACCGTGCGTCTACTAATTCGTTTTGCAGAGTGCCCTCTTTGGAAGCTGGTTTAGCTGTAAGTCGACTTTTGAAACTAAAGTCTTGATGCAAAATGGATTACTGACCGAGAACAGACGGCCTCCCTGCCATTTTCTGGCTCATGATGAACAAGGGCAACTGGTTCTCGTCAATCAAAAAGACCACCCTGACTATTATCAACTTGGTCATTCTTGCAATTGCTTGTGCTATTGTATGTTTTGCCTCTCTGCAAGATTCAGAATTTTAGCTGACAAGACTAGTGTGGATTGGGACTCTACGTCTCCGGCGTGGCTATCAACGAGAGCTCGTCCAAGGCAAGCTGGACCTGTGCCAACAACGCCACCTAAACGCGATTATTATGGTGAACATTTAAAACGTCTCCAGCGTTGGAAACGGTTGTTTATAGATTTGCTTTGGTAAGTATGCACTGATATATGGTATGAATTGGCTGGGCCATTGTAAATAGACTGCTGTTTAATTGTACACGTATACCTCGCATGCTGCAGGTGTTGCTTGATATTTAAAGGATGTTTATTACTTAGAAACTGCAATGTGAATTTTCGACATAATTTCATATTCTTCTCTTGTACAAATTGAGCTGTAAAGTCTGCACTCTAATTATTCGGCTCAAAACTTCTATGGATGCCATCACCAAAATGGTACCCAATTATACTAATCATGATTTTCCACCATGGGGAGGCTTGCCATTTCACTTTGTCTCTGACAATCCAAGGCATTCCGCCATGCTGAAGAAGATGTCAATCGAGCTATACACACCTCCAAACAGCTCCTGACACGGGCCGCGCGCAAAGACAGGCACATCGGTCAACGAGTGGACACCCTGCGCCGAATCAACGGGGAGGGTTCCATCGACCATGAACCCACTAACGGCATCCTTGTAGTTAGCAACGTATCCCTTCTTCCCATCCTTCACAGCAGGTAGGCGGGGACCCTCGCTGTGAACCCGGTAATCCTCCCGGTGGTCAGGGAAGCCACCAACACCGGAGTGCAGGGTGTATCTCGGGTCCCATTGGGCAGGGAAGTGGACACCTTCGGAATACCGCAAAGCGTTAGATCCAGCGACGGTGTATTGCGACAAGCCGGAGTTTTCGTAATATCCGACCGCATTGCGCTTGCTGCGGTCGTCTTCCTGAGCTTCCATGTACTCGGTGTCGACCGAGCCGGTGACGTCGAAGCCGTGGCCGTGATCGGCTGTGACAACGATAAGGGTGTCTTCAAGCTGGCCCAATTCCTCAAGTTTCTCGATGGTTGCACGCACGGTATCGTCGAGTTCGAGCAGCTCGCCCAGGGCGCGATCGTAATCCAGAGTGTGCATCTGCTTGTCGATGCTGGCGGCCTCGGACATAAGGAACCAGCCATCCTTGCGGTGGCGCTTGTCGAGCACGTCGATCGCCTTGAGAGTCATGTCCTTGAGTCCGGGCAGATCGTCTGCGTCGCGGTCTGAGCCATCGGGGTAGTTGCTCTGGTTGTAAAGGTTGGACTGGTAGACGTTGCGATCAAGCCAAGTAGCGAGGTTGGATTTCTGGAAAACACCGAGCAGCTTCTCGTCAGTTGGCGCGCCGTTCAGAGCGGTATTGTTCCAGGCAACATTGTAACCCTTCTCGGCGAAGAGCTTGTAGTAATCACGGGTTTTGTTGCTCTCGAGGAAGTCTTCTGCACCAGCACCGAGGAGCACATCGGGGCCTTCCCAGTTTGCCCACCCGTTGTCGGTCAGACCTTCGTAGTATGCGCCGATGACATGGTCGTATTCGCCACGGTCGCTAGTGTGAGCAGCCAATCCGGCAGGGGTAGCATCTGCCAAAAACGCAGTTGACACAATGCCAACACCGGACTTCGGGTGCTGACGGCGGAAGATTTCTGCGATTGTCTCAAATTTCGGATCATCAAAGGCGTCGCTGGAGGAGTCTACATAGACACCCAAAGCATTGACGGTAGTCTTGTGACCAGTGTAAAGGGCCGTGGCGGAGTTGGCCGAATCGGTAATGAAGGAGTCCATGGAGTGTGTCATCTGGTGTCCCAGCACAGGGAACTTGTCCATTGCCATCTTTGTCAGGTATTTGCCGTTGACGCTGCGGTGGGCAATAAGACGTGCTGCAGTGATCATGTTGGTTGTCATGCCGTCTCCAACGAACATGACGACATTCTTCGCGCGCCGCTTGGTAGGGAGATCACGAACAAGCCAGTTCGCGACTGTCTTTTGTTCCCCGTAATAGGTCAGAGTAGCCTCGTATTCGCCGGGCTCATAAAGTGCGATTCTCCTGTAGATCTTTGAAGTCACATTGACGAGGGAAGGCTTTTCTGCGTCCTCGGCGAAGCGGTCTGTTTCGGTTAGCTTTTGTGCTCCCCAACAAGTGAATGATAGAAAGCCATTACCTTCAAACCATGTGAAGTCCCACTTCTCTAGCTTAGGTTCATCAATCTTGAAGTATTCTGTTGCAGTGACAGGAGCACTGTCCTTGCCCTTCTTGGCGATAGTGAAGGTAAAGTTTTCGTCTGGTTCTCCGACACGAGCTTCAGAACCATTGACAGGGGAGTGTACTTCGAGGCGGATGTCGAAGTACTGACCCGCTAGGAAGTCAACCCTGCAAAGAGTTATTAGAAGCTAGGAGTCAGGCGCAATTGAAACATTACATACTGATCCGGCGGGAAGATACATCCCAAGTCAGGACAACCACCCAGGCGCTGGAAGGTCTGGGCAGCTGTGAACGCGACAAAACATGCCAGCGCGGAGATTGAAGAGGCGCGCATCTTGATAAGCCGATTGTGATGAAAAGAGTTGCGATTTAGGGCGAAGCACCTCCGTTAAGTACAGGCAGCTTTGGAGCTAATTGCAAGCGAGCACCCTGCCAAGAGCCTCTCGCCAAGATAACCTAGAGTGAATATCGAGACCCAAATCTCCGAAATATCCCAGTGCTTAGAGACAGTGTTATTGCTTCCCAGAACATGCTCTGTATGGGAACGAATAAGAAACAAGGGAGATTTGCACGTGCATAATCCTGGAGTTTACCTGGGAAGCTCCGACCTCTTTGCCAAGTCAAGGGAACGGAATGCCAAGCCAGTCCAGCCAACCCCAGTCCTCCGCCAAGCCATGATGGCTTGGCGGGCCCTTGCACGTGGGATGGATGAGAGATGGGGTGGAATGACGTTCGTTCTATTGGAGGCTATCTTGGTGGGCACGTGAATGCTTTCCCATAGCTGCCTACCATGGCACGAAGGAACGCAGAGGTATAATAAGGCCCTAACCAGTTCTATACCTCTCCGGCGGTATTCCGATGTCGAGAATAGGTAGCTGTAAGCGTTCGGTTGAAATGTCCAATGTGAGACAAAAGCAATAAACGACGTATCAACTCAAATAAGTAAACCAACATATGATGTCGTATGTTGCGCCTATAAGTCGCCAATTCTTTAGGGCTAGCGTATCATTGCCTCTACTAATTCGGCTGGTTCTCTTCTCGGATTTGGACCATTCTTTTCGTACAGAGAGTTGAATCAGGGTTCTAAATTAGCTTGGGATAAATAAAACTTCGCCCTTAGATCCCAGGTATGTCATAATATCCTTATCTGGAAGTCATAAATTCATCCGAGTGCCAAAGCAACAAGAACACCGCATAACCCAGCACCTGTCCCTATTCCTGCAATCTAACCCGTTGATACGCCCAGCGATTCCACAGTAGTGTCTTGCTATTTTGATATTGTTGTATATGTTGTAGATAGATGTAGGCGTCCCCAAAGCGGGATCTGGAGCTGAACAGGGTCGGTTGAATAGTAGCTAATAATTTGGCTTTGACCCGTCCTCAGTCTTGGCCTTCATTGTTCTCATATTTTATTTTGGGGCCCTGACATTGCTTACCATTTGACGAGTCTCTTTATTGTCGAGGATAGGAACCATGGATACCCATCCACATGGCCCACAAAATGTCAAAGACAATGGAGTGTCTATTATAGCAGTCTTTGAAAGCATATGTTACTATTTAGGTATGATCACACTCGAGTCCAACCAAACAAATAGTATATCTCTTCAAACACTGCATGGTTTAAATTTAGCTTTTTGGGTTCGACGATTCTTTCGAGTCTATCTCTTTGTCCACCATTGTCTATTGATGGCGCTCAGGGGAAAGGCCAAAGATTAGTACGAATCATAGGATCTATAAGTTCCTAATATCCCATCAACTTTGTCTTGATCAACGAAATTTGACACAGAGAAACCTACAATGCCCCTTCAAGGCCTTGGATTGATATCACCTTTTTTACAGCAAACTTCATACCGATGCCAACTTGAAGTTTCTAACTTCTCTCTAATGCTACCTCCCACTCTCAAATACGGTAGACGACAAGCCATTGGCCGATTACTACAGCAATGGATCGAGTGCCCGGAAACCGACCCGTCTGTGAAATTATGTCCAATTCTACCTTCTAGGCTGAAATTCAAAGACCTCGAAAAGTCCAAGCAACTTGAAATAGACACGGACACGCCTGCTTATCTTCCACTTCAGATTGAACACGAATTTGGAGACCTCGGAATAATGGGACCCACCGGTGGGGCGTGGGAAAAGATCCACATCGCTGAATCTGATGCTCCACTAAACCCTGAACACCCGGAGATCAGTACCTGGGAAGGGCTAGTTGCGCCTGGGGTATTAATTGTTGAAGAAATAAAGAGAACAAAGGGTGTATACATGTCGGAAGTCTGCCAGGCCATTTACCAGAACCACTTCCCGATTGATACCTTGAGGTATGTCTATCTGCTCGATGTTTGCAATAAGGATACCCGTTCGTTTGTCAGGGACGAGCTTTATACCCAATATAATGGCCTCGTTTGGCCGGATGCGCAGATACGTGATTGGGTGTCTGGGACCCCGGAATTCGAGGCGCTGCTAGGGACCAAACTTGGACAGACTGTGGCACATTTGGTTTTGGGGGCCTTTAAACGTGGAACTCGCCGAATTTCACGGATCAGAACCTATGATTCGTTTGAAGCATTGCAGTTACAGTTTGCTATTGAGGAGATTGAGCATATTGGTCTCACGTACAGCCCGACTCAAAGTCCTTCAGCTCGTAGTACAAGGTCGACATCGCGCCGCCTCCAAAACATCGAATCGAGGAAGCGTAGGGTGGACTGGGATGAAGGGACTAAAGGAAAGAAATTTCGGAGTCAATGGTCCCCATGAGTTGGGCGTTTATGATTGGGTCAAACCGTATATCACTGTTGTTGCTATTTGTATCTTACTCTTGCCTGTCTTTGTTCGCCATGTCACAATATGCATATAGTGCTTTTATACTTTTCTAACTCCGTGAAATTCTTATACATTTCCCTTCATTTTGTAATATAGTCATATGCTTATATGCTAGTTCTGCTTTATCTGCTCTCTTCAGATTAAGTACCCCTGTAGACCCCGTTGGAATGGCTGTAGTGCCTGCAAGGTATGTACTCCTTTCCTATGTGCGAATACCTACTAGTTTTATTCCTACTCACATTATTGAAAATAGCTATAATTGATGAAAAATATAAAAACCCAGTCTGTAATGTAGGATCGAAATGATCGTATATGTTGGTTTTCCCATATATCGATCTTCTTGCAGCTCTAGTTAGGAGGAATGGTTGCTTCATAAGACTTAACAGACACATATTAATTTCAAAAATGGCCAAACCATTAAAACACCGGTGAATACTGATCTCAAATTCACATGCCACCTGGGAAAGATAATTTAGTTGGGCACGGGGGCTATCTGTTCACACAGGCCTTGAGAGTCAGATAGCTTGGGACTGTCCCCTTCCACTTCCAGATCCCAACTTCCCACTTCCCATCAAGTCCCCATCAATTTATCAAGCCAAGATGACTCTCTCTCTCTTTCATTCTACTTTTGACTCCCCTTTGCTTTTACGCACACTGAACCCTAGGGAACAAAAATTGGCCGATTGGTCCAAGGTGAGACTTGCTTCCGCCGAGTCGGCGGATCTGCCACACTATACTCAAAGCTCCCTGCACCGAGACCCAACACAACAGAACATCTTTTTTCTTTCTGAAAAACAGGATTCTCAGGTGATATTTCTGCGCCCGATATTTTCCGATCAATTTTGAAACCCCATCATCGCGCCCCATGGCTCCCTTATTATTAGGGTTGGGGATTGGAGTGGTCAAATCCTGTAAGTGGCCAATGAGGGATCCCTGGATTTAACAAACATGTCGCCTCATCCAACTTACGTATGCAGTTGTCATTGCAACATGGACTGCCATCATTGCTCCATTCCGCGGTCAAAAGGGGGGCGCTCGCTACAGCTTCCAAGCATATTACGCTGTCTTTTGCCCGCGCCCTCTTTCGATATGCATCCATGGAGCAGATTTAGTGAGTTTAGATCTGAACACTCATCAAGGATACTTGAATATATCCCAAGCCCATAACCTGACAAAGAAATAATTCTAACACCTCGCAGACTTGTTCTTACTCCCGCTTCTGCTCAGAAAAGTTACGAGGCCACATGAGCCACCAAAAAGCCTCACCCAACATAATAGTTCTCGCTGAAGGCACAACGGCATTCTGGCTGGGTAACCCTGCTGCTGAAAAGTTGATCATCTACTTTCACGGTGGCGCCTACTGTCTCCCCGCGCTACCAAACCACTTGACCCATCTCGAAGCTCTCCCCGCGACATAAAATAGCATGGGAAAGGTATCGGTGCTTTATTCCTTGTCTATGAACTTGCCCCCGAGCCCGATGGCCTCGTCAGTTGCAACAGGCCGTTATAGTCCTATGTTATGCCATCGAGACGCCACGAAAACGACCCTCAGATATTGTTCTTCAAGGGGACTCGGTGGGCGCTCATCCTCCACTTGCGCTACTGTCACATCTCGCTCACTCGCATCCTCAAGAGATCGTGCTAAGATTTTCGGTCGATAAACCCCTCAGAGGGGCGATGTTGTTGTCCCCTTGGTTTGACTTCAGAATCAATCACGCGAGCTCCAGGGGAAATGCGGACAGAGACCTCGTTTCCGCTCAGACTTTGAATAGCTGGGCACGGATATTTCTGGGTCAAACTGTGGAAGATGACTACAGCTGCCCCGCCAAAGCCCCAGCGGGGTGGTGGAAAAGACCTTCCCGTTTGAAGAATCTTTGGCGGAAGGAAACGAAGTCCTGTTGGATCCGATTAGGGAGACAGCCGAGAAGATGAAGATGAGGTGGTCTTCACAAGATTCATTTCTTATCTAACAGTTTGTCATCACCAGGCAGAACTTCCCGACGTGAGCATTAGCATTGTGCCACGAGCATTCCACGTTGAACCAATC
Source organism: Penicillium sp. CMV-2018d (assembly GCA_028827225.1). Taxonomy (NCBI): domain Eukaryota; kingdom Fungi; phylum Ascomycota; class Eurotiomycetes; order Eurotiales; family Aspergillaceae; genus Penicillium; species Penicillium hesseltinei. The sequence goes on from JAPZBW010000003.1 coordinate 1,719,157, forward strand.
ACGGACTTCGCTTTGAAGTTACCCCCTGGATTGCAGTTCAAGGCGATGGGGTCATGTTGAACCAGACCTTTTCGGGGTGAATTGCGAAAAGGAACGATGAAGACAGTGAGATGCATTACATTTATTATTCTTACAGTTGTAGATAGGCGGTCAGACAGCCAGACAGCGTTAACCAGATCAGGTTTGGGGGGCTTTGTTTGACGGGTTGCCACCTGGGCGCCCCGGCTTCCCCTCAATCCTTGATTGCACAACTTATGTGAGATCAAATTTCAATATTGAATTCTTACCACTCGTGTTTTATCTGAGCAGTGAGACATTCCCCAGATGCAGTCGACCCACAATCCACCGACGCGGCCCGGGGATCAGCCTCGGAAGAAGATCCGAAAGGGGACCCGCAGTTGTTGGCAATGTACAAAAGCCCCTGTATCTAACCGGATGATTTATCCCTAACCAGCATTTTCTACACACATAGGCAAACATCGCAAAGTCCGCTGCAATTATGCCTCTGATAGCGACCAGACCTGTAAAGAATGTCTCGCCCGGGGACTTCCATGCCGCAGCCAAGAATTTCCGGAGCCTGAGAATCCCCGTGAATCGGACCGCATATATTTGAACGAGCGGATGGCTCGGGTGGAGACCCTGTTGGAAAAGCTTCTGATACGAGTCGACGGTGGGGGCAGTCAACAGCGGGATTCGAAATCACTCCTAGATTCAGTGGAAACCAGTCCCGAATCAAGTCCTCCGATCGTGACACCAGCGGCTGCGACACCAACTGCGGACAATGTTCCAGTTCTGTCTCTTTTTGACAACGAAGCGGTTCGTGTGATACTTTGTATCAGGGATGTGCAACTCCCGTTAGCTTGTGCTGACTAGTGATTAGCTAGGTTTCCAACGATCAGGCACCGTTACGTCCGATTTCACATCATATGGCACAATAAACCGCGACTGGGGGAGACTGCGCCGCGAACTGTTAGCCTTGGTACCTTCCGAGAAGACTTTGAAAATTATATCAGAGGCTAGCAGTACCTGGTGGCTCATGCGCGTGCAGGTATTCGACGACCACGATAAAACATTGCTTTCGTCCTCGGTGCAGGAGCTTTCACATAGCCACCCAGCTGCGGTTGGTAAGGCGGTCTTGTGGATTGCACTGTGTCTCCAACAACTTCCTTCGGGTTTGGATTTGCCCTCTCTGGAGCTTCCCTGTCTACCCTGGGTCCTCGTTGAAGAATGCGTCACCCGTGTTTCCAAGTTCGTCTGCTCTGATGACTCTATTGTCAGTTGTATTGACGGGCTTGAGTGTTTGGTTCTGCAAGGGTTGATCTTTAGCCACAGCGGGAAGCTACGAAGTGCATGGCTCTGTAATTGTCGGGCTGCCAACATCGCTCAGCTACTCGGGTTCCACCGTGCTGAACCAGCTCCCAATGAAAGCGCCGAGTATCAACATCGGGCTACATTCCTTTGGAGACACATCCTCATAGTTGACAGAATTTATGCACTGATCCTTGGAATGCATGGATCTATATCCAATACGGCAATAGATCAATATCAATCCAACCCAAGCGACTCTCAAGATTCGCCTCCCCACCATGAATCCGTTATGAACCCGCTTGCTCGGATAGCCGGATCAATCATTGAGCGCAATCAGATCTTCAAAGAAGTCACTCCGGCCATGCTACAAATGACACAGAGCATCGATCTAAAACTTCAAGCGTTCATTCCCCCTCCTTTGGTGTCATCCGAAAGTGCTCCGCCAGGCAAGAATATCGAGCGGTCCTTGTGCTTCCGAACCCTTTTCTTTCGGTTATGGTACTACCAACTCATGGCCTGGTTACACCTTCCTCTCCTCCTAGCGTCAGGCAGTGACGAGTTCTATTATTATAATCGGCAAACCTGTCTCCACGCCTGCCGCAACATCATCGCTTGCTATGTCAATATCCGACGCACCACCGAAGATGGGTTTAACTCTAGGACTCTTGATTTCCTAGCCTTTACTACGGCAATGACAATCATTATCAATGCACTCAGACCATCTAGCGCACATGACTTCACCAAAGAGGATTACCTAGCTCTCGACCGGGTTGTGGCTATTCTAGAGCAACTATCGAACAGCGTTCCTCGAGACAAGATTGCAAGTCGAGCGGTGCAAGTTTTGAAGCTTGTCAAGGCGATAGGAATGGGAATCGAACCCCCGCCACTTAGCGAATCTGAAGGAAACCAATACGAGAATGGAAGGCCTAGTCGCATCAAGCTGGATATTCCCTATTTCGGCACGATATACCTCGAACGTCGTGTCATCCTCGATCATTCAACTACAAATATCGCTGCGCTTAGTACGCTGCCGCCAACTATGCCCAGCACTACTCTTGGGCAATACTACCCACCATCTTCATCATCTTCATGGATGGGCACGACCCCAGACCCCGGTTATGCAAATGAGGAGGTTGTGGAAACTGCCCAATGGGCGGATACCGGCTTGAGCTTTGATCCGCCTACCGAGTTTTGGGCTCTCAATTCTGAGTTCACGTTTCAGCCTCCATTTTTGTCTGATTATGATGTTAATTGGGATTATTGGGATATGATGTTATGACGGACGTGTGCAAGTAGGGCAGTTTTGTGCTCAATGTAGACCTTGCTTTCTCCTTTCTCTCTTTTTTTTCTTGTTTCTCTTCATTTTGGTCTTTTGAAACGTCACATCTCGTGTCGTTCCTATACGAAGTATTCTTAGAGTCATTCGACGTGCCTTGAACGGTCCTGTTTTTGATAGATATTTTGGTCTGTCCAGCAATAAGACCACCTTGATTCGCCTTTTGCCAATGCCATTGCTTTCTTTTATCCTTTACTTTCCCTTTATCGGAGATTCTAGACCAAGGCTGAGAAATCTGAAGCTAGCTCTCACCCGCGAGTTGCACCTGGGACCCCGACCAACAGATCCCCATTTAGAACGCCCATAGAATAACACTATCGAATACGCTCGCGGCCTACTTTTACATCCCACCCCAAGCTAGCCCGATGTAAAAGAGATAAATCGGGCTTAATTGCCATTTGGGTTCGCCTGCGGGAACATGTCCTATGCTGTTACAAACTGGGCTTATGTTGAGAACCTTAGAATCGGGGGCAGCTTAGCTAATGAGTCAATTGAACAGCCCTGCAGTTATCCAAATACATGACAAGGCCGCAAAGCGGCCGATTATTCTTGTACAATACTAATAGAAATACAGCAAGTACAACCACAGCGTCCAGTTGGGTACCATGTCATTATGTGCGTAAGATACAGGAGTGATAAGGAAATAAATGTCAAAAACTATACAGGTATCGCAGAGGGCATGAACAAGGACAAGCTCAAGAAGCATCGGGCGTAATATGATCAATAATAGAGTCAGATTCCAGCCTATGAAGGACTGAATCTGTTATATATGCTCTAAAACATAAATCAGTAAGAAACGCCATTAAGTCTTAGTCTCGGGTGGAAAGGCACATACGAAAAGCCTCTCGCGATCATATCCGGGAATCGGTTTATGACGGAACCCCCTTCTTCCTGGATTTGGTGCATGTAGGAATTGATCTCCTCGGTCGCAGCTGAGTCTCGGAAGGTTACCTTATTTGTTAGTAGGGTTCACTGGGGGAGAAAAGGATAGGCATTCACAATGTATTTTGGGGCCATTTTATCAGACATGTATAATAATATGTACAGGCTTTCCGTGTGTGAGTGTGTGTGTGTGTGTGAGAGAGAGAGATAGAGAAATAGTTGAGGCTTAGCATCAATATGCTGTGATCGGTGACTATATAGACCTGTTTGAGCCAAGAGCGTTGACGTCATTGCATGGGAGCCCCGGGTTCCATACACAACATTTACTTTGTATATGTGGCGACTATCATTACATCTATACTTTTGAACCGGGCCAATCTATTCTAAGACTGCCTATTCCCCACCTTGGAAGTGGGTATTCGAACCATTATTTGAATGGACAATATTTGGACATTTCCTTGTTGATCGTTATCTGAGTTCCAGGGATCATTGCCGTGACGCGTACCCTCGATTACATCAATTGGGGACATCCTGTTTACAACATGGCTGGTTTATATCCGCTTAAAGGTGACATATTACGCAAAATGTCTAAGCAGTAAGACGTCGCACTCTAGCCTGGGGTTGGAAGTGGTACATAGATCTATCTAAAATAGAGGGATGATACGCCGGGTGATGCAGAGGAAATCAATAATACTTTTTGTTGTATATGTGGAGTAAACAAATGGAAAGGGACCCACGAGGACCAGGGGTGTGGTAGCCGGACGAGAGATCTTATTCTAAACCTTTCAATCCTTGGGAGGACAAGAGCTCTGTAAAGTGACCCCAAGCCCGCTTGAAAGAGGGATCCTTGGCGGAACACTCACTCAACCATCGCAGAGCCTTTTGGACTCTTTCCAATAACTCCTTTCCTTCACTAGCCGTTGCTTGATTCTGGGTGAGCAACTGTGTTATGAGCACTACGGTGCTTTGCGTGAGGTAGTGGAGAGCACACCACCACGGTGAGCAACCCAAGAGCCAGGAGATGTTTGGTTCATTGGGCAAGAGATCAAGCATCTGGCCTGCTGAATTGAGGCAAACCATTGCCATTGGGGTCTCAAGGCCAGTAGAAGAATCTTTACCGGACATATAAGAACGAAGGGCAGGTTTCGAAATGACAAGCTTGGTCGAATAATATTGGAAAGCCAAACTTGTGCGCTGACGGATAAAGGCTCGGTTATCTCTGGCCTCTGCAAAACGATAAGTCGCAGGGAGCCGCGCAAACCAATTGTCAGCGGCGCTGTTGAGCGATGCCATGGCCAGTTCGGTGTCACTCCGAGATCTTCGTCCCGCTTCAGGGGAATACAAAATCTCAATTGCTTCTCTCATCACAGCTGCCAGGTCAATGGAATAAAGTAAGTACAACGAGACGTTAGCCTGGAGCCGCTGGCTGGGGAAGGCAGATTGAGACATGGACTGTGGAGAAGGCAAATTGGCCAGAGGGTCGTTCGGTTCAGTTGAAGGGTCGAAGGAGAGCAGAGAAGCCATGAGGCGGCCTCTGGATTGAATGTCCAAGATAAGCCTCATTACATGCTCATCCCTGAAATCTTCTTCCTTGTAAGGCACCGGCAAAGGGGTCGTGCAGTGTTCCTGTTGCATTCTGGGCATGCGTCCAGTAATGACACAGAGCAGGATGTCCAACACGTACAGCGCCCACCATAGCCGATATCTTGTTTCTTTGGACACGTGCGTGATGCTGGGGCTTTCGCTACGAAGGTGGATTCCCATCGCGACCGCCGACTGGATTGCAATACCACATTTTCTCCATGCCCTAAACCAAAATCAGTGGCTAAAGTAAAGGCTCGCGGTATTCGACCTACCTATTGGCCTGTCCGATGGAAAGCAAGTAAAGTGATATTAGCCCCTCTACCTGTGTCTGCTGCAGGTTGGGATTCTCCAATAACACACTTTCGCTAGTGTGTAATCGCCAGGCACGGGAAAAGTACACCGTGTGGATGTTGTGATCTAGCTGAGATTGATCTCCGGAAAGCTCGGAATGTCTTGCAGCGATCGCAAACACCATATTCAACAACGCCATCCATTTTTTTCCGGGTTGTGTTGTCGAGTTCGAATAGAATGATCGACACTGGCTTAGAAAGATTTCTTTGCCGACGACGGGGAAGGAGGCGTGCGCAACTTGGAAATATCTGTCCACAAGTTCATCGGCGGCCGCTTGTGAGGGATATGCGAAGACATCTAGATCGTTTATTGGCGGGATTGCGGTGTCATCCATAAAGAATGCACAGGAAGAAATCGATGGACGGGATGATTCCTCGACTTGGCCGTCCAGATTGGAACTTGTCTGACCAATCAAGCACTTAAGCCTGTATAACCATGCCGTTGCCGAATGTTCTCCTATAAATCCAATGGCTTGCAGCGAAATGTCTCCATTGAAGTCCTCCACGGTGTGATCCACGTAGGAAGGCGTTCGGGTTGACGAGTCTGTCTCATCCGGTGTTTTGGCGGCGGTCGGCAATGACAGGGAAATGCTAGATATCTATGGTTTGTTAGATTGGTCAAAAGGTCTAATCTCAGTTGGCCGGACCATGGGGTCTTCACTCACTTGTCCGAGAGCTTGATCGACGACTTTGGCTAGCTCGGTGTCGAATTTGGGATAAATCTCGCGCACGAGAGCTTCGTAGTGTTGGAGTTGGGTCGTTATAACTGTAAGTTGTCTAGGTTCGGGGGTAAATATTTTGGGCGACCACATCTAGGAGAACCTCAGACCTAGCGTTTTTCTCTCGTTTCCCGTCGACGTAGACGCAAAGAACGTTGGCCTCCTGACACCGGAGGCAAGAAGGGCGATGACCAGAACACTTATTCTTCTGTTTGCGACAATTGTGACATGCTCGACTAACTCGACCGTTATTGCTTGCAAGTGGAAGGTCGAGTCGGGGAATGGCCACTTTGGCGTTCATTGGCTGCCGGAAACTCGAGGTGTGCTCCAGGGATGACCGAAGACTGTCGACGTTGACTCGAGTGGGGTAAAAGGCAAGGCCTCTCTACTCTCAATCTCGGCTGTGTCGTAGGTGAAAGAATCCTTATCATTTTGAACAGGTGGAAGGGGTTCAGACCGCGAAGAGTGACCAAGAGATGACCTTCGGCTCATTGCGACTTGGCCCCGCTATTCATTATCAGTGCTGAGTTGTAAGCGAAAACGGGAAATGTGTGACACAAACCAACACGCTTGTCAGAAAGTGATCGGGCAGAATATCCCTACCGATGGTGGGATTATCGATGGCCGGAGTATAGCTTGTAACAAGACTGTTTTGGCAAAGGAAATGACACCTGTGATTGGCAGGCTAACGCTGCCGGCTGAATACCATTCGGTACTATTGGTTAGTGTACCGAGATCATAGCGGCCCACTGTTGTCTCGATTCAGTAAAGACCATTATGTCGAAGTTGCTGGGATCATCTGATGTTGGTCACGTATCTTTAGGTGTGAGCTATATTCCAAGGTTAAAATGCAAAGTATGCATTTATTATACACGACAAATGAATTCAATCGAGTGAATTCGATCATGAAGTATCTTAAATACCATTTCTTAGTCGATAATGTTGTGACCTCGGGAGGTCAAGCCGCCCATATGAATGTATGCTTCACGCTGAATGGTCGCCTAAAACACCCAGCCAATCAGAGCTTTTATAGTGGACCATGTCTGTCCAATAGAAATAGGTAGACATTGATCTCTATACCTAGGTATGGTTTGATATCCATTGCACCCATGGATTGCTACCGTAACCTGAAAATAAGCATCATTTCACTACATCCATGGATGCTCTGTATGATATAGTTTATACTAAGGGATATCTGACAAACCCCTTTTGTTTTCACCCCTTTTTTAAATTATGGTACCTCTGAACCACTATATATGTTTAACCTTCCGTTCTCCTTTGATCTGAGTTAAGATCCTTCGATCTCGCTAACATCGTGTTCGTTTTGTTACAAACCTCATTTGTCTATCGGGGATCAAGGTGCGTGCTCTAGATGAAACTATATATCACAGTTTTGACCTGTTGATATTACCACGTGACCAATGTCTAAATCAAGTGTCAATAGGTAGTGCAGCCCTTGAACACCAAGTTAGATGTGAAGGGCTCGCTCTAAAGATATTAATAGACAGCGAGTTAGGCTCACTCGGGCTGAAGACCTCGGGGTACATTATAGGAAAGCTAGTCAAAATGGCCAATGTGGTTCCTGCACGGAGTACTAGCTCTTGGCTTCTCCAGCTCTCCGGCTCATGGCTACTGTTGAAGATACTACTATTCGATGAAATCATGAAGCATAGAGTATAATAGTATTCATATTTTAGGCTGTAGAGCTATGAAAGTGGGAAGAAAATGAAGATTGTATGTACTAGAGAGAGATAGATCATGTGATCTGGGAGATCCAAACAGCTATCAGCCTTATAATTCGCTGTCACAGGCTAGGTACCAGGCTACCCGTGGACCCCTGTGCTCATCATTACTACGATGTACGCGTCTTTACAGCTTCGTGTCATATCATTATCTTTATCCTGTACCTTGTGCAGTATTGAGACGCGCTTCTTGTCGATCAACCCACTTATCTATCCAACTTATTATCGCAAGATATCCTACATATGTGATTGTGAACCTCATTCGTCATCCTAATTCCTGCTCAATCCGATATGTAGGTATAATGAAGACAAATTAATGCGTTGTACGCCGAATGTCGGCAAGAAAATGGCCACGCATATATTAAAGTCCATTGGTTATTCACGATCAATGACATCATATGCGACCTATATATATTACACCGATTCAGCTAGAAGCCATCCTTGTAGCCATGGCAAATAAGAGACAATTTAGCAGAACAAATGAATGGAATTCAACATTCTAAACTCAGTGCAAACTCAAGGCATTTACTTTGCATTGTCAATGGACAGCTGCGCCAACTCACCAAGTGGGAGCTGTCAACGCCAAGACCGGGATTCCACTGAGATGGGACAACCAACAACCCCTGGCCAGGCCCAATCTAATATAGTCATAACAATGTGGGGAAATGATCGTAGCCTTTGTATGTCCACCGAGCATTAGATGTTATACAGACAAATGATAGGTGGTTGATCTCTAGTATCATCGTCATAGGCCCCATTTTCCCAGGTCAATGACGTAGCTCTGGGGAAAGCTACCATCATCCCGCCGATCTTGAAATTTCCTGTGTTTCTCTACCATTCTTAAGTTCTCTTCACTCAATTTCTCTGTTCTCAGGGTGATGCTGAGAAGGTGTACTCGTCTCCCACAACTTCCACAACGTTGTACAATCAGAACAAATTACCCTTAGAAAAAAGAACGCCGAACGACAATTCATTTGCTTTACTCCACCGACCTCCAAGATGGCCACAGGTCAGCAGTCTAAGCCTCCCCAGAGCCGTCGGGTTGGGGAGCATTGGAGTGGTGCCAATCCCATTCCAACCATTAGTAACTTTATGGAACATGTCGATGCCGAGAAGAAGGAACGTGATCGCAGGATAGACGAAGAACAAAGAGCCAAGAAAGAACGTGATGCACGTGCGAAAGCGCAAAAGACCTCGGGCGCGCCACTAGAGCAAGCAGGTCAAAAGGATCAAAAGGATGGAGATGTTGTCGCTCATAAGCCACGTGAGGTCTCCGAAGCCAAGATGCGCACCGTGACAGACCCGACTACAGGCAAGGATATCGGTGTTGAAGACCAAGACGAGAAATCTATGGATTCTGTAAAGAATCCAATGGTATGTAGAATGGTCTTGAACAAATTATGAATGGAGTCTAATCCATTCGCAGTTGACGGTCCCGAATGCAAATCTTGGAAAACCCACGGTAAGTTGTCTATATAGAATACCGTCCATCGGGGTATTACTGACATGTATCCCAGGATGTACAAACCAGTGCCGACCAAGATCTTGCAGAGTATAAAGAAAAACAAGACATTACCGCACCCCCAGATCCCATTGCCGAAGGCACAACCTCCGATGTTCCCATTCGAGGAGAGAAGACGAATGTTCTGTTCCACCCTACGCCCACTGTCTCGTATCAGCCCATGTTTGATTCATTGCAAAAGCGTGCAACGGCCCTTTGTATTGGGATACCTATTGCCATAATCATACTAGGACGGATGTGCGGAGGATCTCTTTGGGGCCTTATTCCCTTAGCCGCATGCGTCACGAGTGGAGTGTGGCTGTGGATGCAGGAAGTTATTCGCAGTGGTCGAGCGATGGAATGGAGCAGTGAGCAGCTTCGTGGCCAGACGGTAAGTTTTCTATTGCATGATCTTGTTCATGGGTAGATATACTAACAGTTCAAAAGGCCACAGCCAATCTCCTTCCTGAATCTGTCGAGTGGATGAACAGTTTCCTCGCCGTTGTGTGGGGACTCGTTAACCCCGAGATGTTGACACCCGTGGCCGACACAATCGAAGATATTATGCAAGTCTCTGCACCCAAGGTTGTAGAGAATGTTCGCATCGCAGAAATCGACCAGGGTAGCAACCCACTCCGAATTCTGAGCATGAGAGCTCTCCCCGACGATCATGTGCAGGGCTTGAAGGACAACATCCACGAGGAGAACAGAAAGAACAAGGACCCGCAGGAAGCCGCTGCTGCTGAAGAAGGAGGAAGTTATTACAACATGGAAGCCTCCTTTGCCTATCACGCAAGCCCAACTGGTCAGAGTGCCTCGTCAAAAGCACGCAATATGCACATGCAACTGGTCTTCTACCTGGGCATTCGAGGCTTGTTCGGTGTGCCATTTCCCGTGTTCGTGGAGCTGATTGAACTTGTCGGGACTGTCCGCATGCGCTTCCAAATGATGCCCGAAGCACCGTTCATGAAGGATGTGACTTTCACTTTGGTCGGCATTCCCCACGTCAGGGCTGGCTGCATGCCGATGTTCCGAACGGGAGTGAATGTTCTGAACTTACCCTTGATCTCTAACTTTGTCAACTCCGCCATTAGCACCGCGTGTGGCATGTTTGCAGCCCCCAAGTCCATGACCATGGATCTTGGCATGATGTTGACAGGAGATGACATCCACAAAGATACTTTGGCTCTGGGTGTGATGTGGATTCGCATCCACCGCGCTGTCGGCTTGAGTAAACAGGATACTCGCGGCAGCGATGGTGGCGGCAGTGATCCATACATCAACCTGTCCTTCTCGAAGTATGGCAAGCCCATGTATTGTACACGTGTGATTACGGATGACCTCAACCCAATTTGGGAAGAGACTGCCGCCCTTCTTGTGACACCAGAATTGATCAAGGCCGACGAAAACTTGAGCATCGAGCTCTGGGACTCTGACCGCAACACTGCGGATGATATCGTCGGAAAGGTCGAGCTACCTATCCGTGAGATGCTTCAGCATCCCAGTCAGATGTATCCCCAGGTGTCGAAGCTTCAGGGTATGAATGAGGGCAGTGAAATGCCCGGTGAGCTGCATTGGGAAGTTGGATACTTCGGGAAACCAAAGCTCCGCCCTGAGCTGCGTACTGATGGCAAGAAGAAAGACCTTCCTGAAAACCTGAAAGGCGATCCGACTTTCGAAGATGAAAAGGGGGCCATCAACAACGAAGAAGAGGATGCCGTTATGCACACACCACCTGATCCAATCTGGCCTAGCGGTATTGTGCACATTGTTGTGCACCAGATCGTCAACCTTCAGCTTGCCAATATCAAGGGCAGCGAGGGGAACCGTAAGGGCAAGGAGTATGAGCCGGCGAAGCCATATGGGGAGAACACAGAGGAGGAGGGTGAAGATCTCCCAACCAGTTACTGCAAGGTTATGTTGAACGATCAACTGGTACGTATCTGTAGATGCAATACCCTCAACCTCAATTTCCAGATACTAACACCATGTTTTAGATCTATCGCACTCGTGCAAAGGCCGTGAGCTCCAAGCCTATCTTCAACGCAGGAACTGAACGATTTGTTCGCGACTGGCGCTCAGCCGTTGTGACCATCACCGTCCGAGACCAACGCTATCGCGAGCATGATCCAATCCTTGGCGTGGTCCCCCTCAAGCTGTCCGATATCTTGCAAACTAGCTCCCAAGTGACCCGCTGGTATCCCCTCGATGGTGGTATTGGATTTGGACGCATACGTATTTCTCTTTTGTTCCGCCATGTAGAGACCAAGTTGCCACCTCCAATGCTTGGCTGGGATGTCGGCACCTTTGAATTTGCTGGACAAACTATCATCGCGAAGGACTACGGTCGAAACACTAAGATCAAGCTGCGCACCGGTGGCAGTGTTGGCAAGGTCACCCGACACAAGTGCCACCTGCAAGGCAATGACGCGGTATTCGACACCTCGGATGAGACTTTCCGCGACTCACTACGCATGCCTGTGAAGCATCGATACCGCTCCCCGCTTGTATTCGAGTTCCACAACCCGGGCAAGCGAAACGCAGCAGCATACGCTGTTTTGTGGCTGCAACATCTTGTCGATAACGAGGAAACAGATATCGACCTTCCCATCTGGACGACGAAGATGGGTGCTCGCTTGACACAAAATTACGTCACGGAGCAGAACTGGAAGGCCAAGGAAACACCCGGACTTGAAGACTTGACAGAAGTGGGCCGTCTACAGTTCCGCTGCAAGTTCTCGCCGGGCATTGACGAATCGCACGAGCGTTTCGTCGTTGACAATGACTCCCGTGAGACCTTCGAGACCTGGGAAGCGTGTCTTTCACAGGGTGTGCGTTCCCGCACCGTGAACATCGAAGTTCCCGCGGAAGTGCAGGAAAAGCACGAGCAGTCTTTGATCGACGGACGGGACATCTTGAAGCAAGCCTCTCCCTCTGAGCGTCAACGGTGGATTGACCACGACGGCCAAGATTGGAGTGGTGCATTTGGTCAAGACCCGCGTGCCTACACTGATTCTATCGGACGCAAGGTCGCTGAACCTGGCAAAGACCAACCTCGTCATGACCCGTACACACCTCCCCCACTTACGGGCCAAGCTTCTTCTCATCGAGCTAGTTTCCAAAGTGGAGAGCAGCACGACGACGACACCTCGGACTCGGATGACGAGCTCGAGCCTTTGACTAAGGGACCCTCGACGATTAGTGGCAGCGGTGGAGCTGGTTCGTCTTTGGCTCAGAGCAATATGAGTACCAGCCAGGTAAACAGGGCGAATAAACATAGTGAGCAGCGACAGCAGCGTGGTCTTATGCAGTGGAAGCCTGCGCGGAATGCTGCTTTCGCCAAAAATGAGGCTAAGTTTGCGCTCCGAAAGATGAAGAAGAAGATTGGGGTTGGTGGTCTCACTGGTCGTGAGCCAGATGTTGAGACCGAGACTTGACGACGCATGAATGATTTCTATCTTGTTTTCGGGCGTTTAGTATTTTGCATTTGCATCAATCAACTGTATAAAATAAGTGTCCGTTATTTACCGTTTGAACCTGACGAGTTATTGAATGTCCATGGCCATCATGTACCTTTTGTATGCGAAACCCATGTGAAATGTACATCTACACCTTTTCTGAATGGTCAAACTACAATTTCAGTATCTTTAAGATTTCAACTCTGCTCTCACGGTTATTAATGTCGTTAGCAGCATTGCTGCCGTTCCGCATACATTAGGCCTCAATATTGATCCTATGGAAAGGTATGAAACGACTAAGACTTGGATTTGTGAACTTTGCTTTTTGATGGTCACTCGCTGTTTTGTTTTGCGGTGCCTTATGAGATTGGGAAAAGTGCATACAATATGTATACATCGAAAAGGGTCCATGGGATATAATGACATGGAAGATAAGATGGGGGAAAAAAAGAGCGCATATGCGCCGAAGAACCACCGGATAAACCCAAACAACACCTTCTATACAACATGATTCGTGAGTAAATTATATGCATCGCCATTATTATGCAGAGAAAAAAAAAGAAAAGAAATGGCGAAAAAGAAACCCCCAGAAGGGACATCAACCCCAAAAGGGACATCAACCATAATATCATGAAAAACATTTCATAATTTAATGACCGGGCGCAAAGTCGGTGGATACTCGGAGAGACTGAGACGAATTAACCTGTGCCGCGTGCAACAATGAGACATTCTCGGATCCACTGTTCGAGGCCTTATCGACAGGATCCACAGGCCCAAGAGTCCATTTCCATTCCCTGCGACGCTTAGCCCGACCCTGTCGAGGAGTTTGCGGCGTAGAGGATCCATCAGCCTCAAAGCCATCTAGCAGAGCCACCGCGCGAACCTGTCGCTCTATCTGCACTGTGCGACGTTTTTTGCGTTCCGTTTTTGAGAGTGACCCGCGCACGCCTTCATCGGCACTGGTATCGTCCGAGGTACTTGTCTCTGATGACGGGCTAGTATCGGAATTCTCTTTTTCGCCTTTTTCGCTTTCGATGTTCTGGAAGGGGGCGGGGCGTGTCTCAGGTGGGGATTGGGCGTTGGTGTCTGCCTCGGCTTGCACTGCCTCCTCCATCACGAGGTCGAGATGTTGCGCCGTGTAGCGTTCTGTGCGGATCTCTTCTTCCAGGGGGTACCGGTAGCTGACTTGTTTCTTTGCTGGGAAAAAGACGCGACGGGAGCCCGCGCCGTTGGGGCCATTTCCGCCCGCTGAGATGGAGCCTGATCGTCGGCGCGTCGAAGGTTCTAGTGGGGAGTTCCGTAGAATGCTGCGCACTCCGATGGGGAGTTGGTACGGGCTGCTTCGGTGGTTGAAGTGATTATTGTTCGGGAGGATGAAAGGGGAGGTTGGTTTGTTGTAGCGGGCGGATTTGGTGGGGGAAGTTGCGGATGATGGGGATGCGACTTCGTAGGCGTTCTTGAAGGTATTTCGAATGGTGGGGGATGAAGTTGGTGCTGCTGCAAAGGAAAAGGATAGGCCGGTGGTTGAAGTGCCGAATGTGCGAGGGAGAGCGGTTGTTTGGAGGGTGAGTTTCGGTCGGGAGGTTATTGTGGTTGTGGCATCTGGCGACAGACACGACATGGTGGAAAAGTACAGAGGAAATAGAAGAATCAAATGTGTATCTCGATCAAAGAGAAAAGAAAAAAAAAAAGGAAGAGGGAATATGTTTAGCGGGGTTGAACTGAGAATAGAGGAGGTTGGCGCTTGGATGTGATGAAAGATGCATGTCAGGGGATTAACTTTTGAGAGGACATCTTTGACATTGGACACATTGTATATGGTTATACCCCATAATATACTACATACTACAATACGACATACTCCGATGGACTCCGTTTAGCAAAGGCAGAGATTTTCATTCCAGACTCAGGTGGATGCGTAAACTATCGACGCCACCCTCCACACACTATTTTCAACTTTTTTTTTCTAATTTAACACAGTACGAATCACTGGAGTACAAAGGGCACGGAGTGGACGGAATTAAAGGTAAGCATAGTTCATCTAGAATATTTTAATCTATTTCTTAAAGATTATTGTCCAAAAGGGAAAACATCTCATCTATAAAAAGAACACGGCCCGTGGGTCTCTCTGATCTACATCTATACGGGTACGTACGTTGGTGGCAAAGACTAAAAATGTGTAGAGAAATCTCTGTTGAATTCCAATTTTGAAGTATATTGTATCTCCTATTCCTTTGTCTACATACTTGGTCTCTATACATATGGTGTACCTACGATCAAAGCCCGATCTAAACCCTTGTCACTGTGGTATATCACAGATGGCCGCAAGCATCAAAGAGGGCTTCTAGGCTATGATTGGTAGAAAATAGATGAAACTGCGCCAGATTCACTTATTATATCCATCGTATTGTTGGGGCAGTGTGACATCAACTCCACTTAATGGTGTCAACGATCTTTCTAGGTGGCATTTTCCAATTTCGTGACGGGCATACCGGAGGAAAGCTTGACCGATCGACTAGGATAAGGCAGCACCGGGTCTCTTTGGGTGTGGATATATCTAAAAGAGGGAGAAAGCAGCCTTGGAAGATATAATTGTTTGAGAAGCCAATCAATGTCGAAATAGGCTGTATCTGCCTGATGAAAGAATATAGTTAACTCGTTACTCCACGGAAGGCAACAAGCCTAATAACGCTACGCCACCGACGCCACACACCAGCCACAAACATGGATCTCAACCTTGGAAGTTGCCTTGGGTTTCTGTCTTCAGCTGTTTTCAGCGGATCTTTGCCAGGCACCAGAAAATCAACCTTGGAGGTCGCATGGTCAAAGCTGAATCAGCTCAAGGCTCATGACTCCAGTGCGGAACGACAGTCGTATCATCCTCCACTTGGTGATTCTCCCCCACTCTTAGGTGCCATCCGTTGACTAACCGTAGTCAGGATTATGACTGTTTCTATGCCTCTGTTTTCGAAGTTGAGCAACCTGAACTGAGGTCACTTCCCTTGGCAGTTCAGCAAAAGCAGATTGTGGTGACCTGTAACTACGAAGCCCGACGGCGAGGTCTGCACAAGTTGCAGCTCATCAAAGATGCTAAACGCATCTGTCCCGATGTGGTAATAGTTTTGGGTGAAGACTTGACCAAGTTCCGAAATGCCTCCAAGGAACTTTATTTGCTGGTTCGCTCCGTGGTCTGGGGCGGCCGTGTCGAAAAACTCGGCTTTGACGAGCTCTTTCTCGACGTCACGGAAATGATTGACTACAACATTGGCGTGTTGAATCAAAATGACTTGGCGAAGTCGTATTTCCATCTTGATCGGAAGGATCCGACCGTTGGATTTTCTTATGACGCCACTCGCTTTCAGGGGTCGACCTTCCCTGCAATGGAGGAAGCCCTCGTCGCTCCAACTGATCTGTCTTCGTTAGAAATGAGGTTGCTCGTTGCCTCTCATTTACAAGGTCATATACGGAGTAAGCTGGAACATCAAATAGGCTTCACGGCTACGGGCGGGATCTCAACCTCCAAACTACTGGCAAAGTTGGTCGGGAATGTTCACAAGCCCAACGGCCAGACCACTCTTCTGCCACCATATACGGCAACAGAAGATAATACTAGCAACGTGTTCCAGTTCCTGGATGGTCATGAGATCCGGAAGATTCCTGGAATTGGTTCTCGCATTGCCCAGAAGCTAAAATCCCATGTCACAGGACAAGAGAGCGTCGACGAGAAGGTCACGGTCAAGGATGTCCGACAGTCCCCTGGCATGGGCCCACCTTTACTGGACAGAATCCTCGGCGGGCCAGGCTCAGTGAAAGGGATCGGGATGCGCATGTGGAGCATTCTCCATGGTGTAGATAATTCCGATGTGCTCGAGGGTCGTGATGTACCCACTCAGATCAGCATCGAGGATTCTTATGGCCGGTTAGATACCCTGGAGAGTGTCCGACGAGAGCTAGTAGTGTTGTCGCGAAGTCTGATCCGCCGCGTAAGAACCGACCTACTTGATATGAGTGATGACACTGCTCCCCAAGGGAAATGGCGTGCTCATCCTCGCACTCTGCGGTTATCGACCCGACCAAGACTTCCTCCAGATCTTGGTTCGGGGCGTACACACAGTTACAATCGCATCTCTCGCTCAGCGCCTCTGCCACCCTTTATTTTCAACTTGGATGAGAATATCGATGCATTAGCCGAGCGACTGGTCCGAGAATGTGTTTTATCTATGTTCCGCAAATTACATCCTGAAAAGTCTGGGTGGAACCTCAGTTTGTTGAACGTTGCAGTTACCAATATGGTGGAGACTGCGGGGGATGGGAAACAAAACAGTGGACGAGATATCGGGAAGATGTTTCGACAGCAGGAGACAGTACTTAAGGATTGGACGGTGCAGGAACCCGAGTCATCATTTGATGTGCCGCGGTTATCCGGAGGTTCCCCTGAGATACAGTCCCAGTCGGATGATGGATGGGATGATGATGAACCCTTGGGGAGTGTGGAATGCCCTATATGTGGAGTGTCAATTCCATATTTTGCCCAGTTGGCACATCAGATATATCATTCTGAGAAATAGACATCCGTTATTCGGCAGCCTTAAATGCCAAGCGTGGGGGGCTTCTTTGATAGGTTCGAACCGGTTGGAAGCGCCTTGGTCCTGAGCCACTTACGCGTTTGATGTACAGGGTGATATGAATAAAAGGAAACCAAAGACCCTGGCGAACTTATTTCCCTGACTGTGTATGTTGTACAGATTTGGATATACAACCTACTACAACATATATGCCAACGGTGTATCATCCATGGATCCTATTATATGCCAAGCATGTAATAGACCACATAATTGGACGTTGGAATAAAAATAGGTTGTCTCTCTCCACTAAAGAATCCAAAGTAAACCAGTATCATCCAATTGCCCTATATTAAAATGTATATTAAACTGGAAATTGTTTCAGTCCACTTTTTTGCCAAGCCCTCTGGTTTGGGGAATTCCTAAGCCCTTGGCATTGAAGCCCTGTACGGCTGAGCCCGGATTATCTGATCCCTCTTACTCTCTTTCCCTTTCATCACTTTCTTGGTTTATTGCATTTTGTCTTGTTCCTTTCTAGTCCTTCGTTGATTCTCTCTCTTTTTATTTCACTCTATTTGAACCCCCTTAAACCCCTAAGTGGACCCTGAAATTTCCCTTGCCACTTAGGGCCCTGGAAAGTCTATTCAAAAGACCGGGGAAAGGACCCTGAGATTCAGATATTGGCCATGAGGTTTTCTACTATTCTGCCCTTGATCGGTGCATTTTCATCGCTCTTTCAACAAACACAAGGTAAATATCCACTTGTGCAGTCAGCGTTACCCAGCCACCCCCGTTCCCTAGCCCCCCCTCTAGCGCCGTTGCCTAGCCGCTGACAATCTCCAGCACGATCACAAGCCTCAGAGGCCATTCGACGGGTGACGCCCGTCGACAATGCCATCATTCGCACTCCTTCACATCAAATAGACCACCTGTCACATTTTGATATCACCTTCGCCTTACACCAAGACGACAAGCGCATAAAGCTAGAACTCGAACCCAACCATGATATCTTGGCCGAGGATGCTTACGTGCAATACGTTGGCGCCGATGGTACCATAAAACGTGCCGAACCGATCCAACGACACGAACACAAAGTCTTCCAAGGTCGCGCCCTGGTAGGATCCGGAAAGGGGAGATGGACGCCCGTGGGCTGGGCCAGAATCACCGTCAAAAGGGATGGCCTAGAGCCTCTCTTTGAAGGTGCTTTTAGTGTCAACAATGACAAGCACCACATTGAGTTGCAGTCGACCTACCTCGACAAGAAGCGCCCGATCGATGCCGACGTCGAACCCAGAGATGGGGAATCGATGATTATCTACCGTGACTCCGATATGTTCCACTACACGCACTCCGAGCTCAAGCGGTCGCTTCCCGCATCCGAAGGCTGCGGCGCGGATCAACTTGGATACAATGCCGATCTGTCCAATTCGATTTTCGGCTATGACATGGACGAAACAGATGGTCGATGGGGTGTTGCCTCGTTGAACTCGATGTTCGGATTGGACAAGCGACAGTCTTCGTCTGATGTTGGCGGTGTCTCGGGCAACACTGGCGGTGTGAATCTGAAAACGACCATCGGTGATACCAGTGGATGTCCTAAAACGAAGAAAGTCGCTTTGATTGGAATTGCAACGGATTGTGAATTCACCGAATCGTTCATGGCTACCAACTCCACCCCCGAAAAAGCCGCTAAGGATTGGGTTATCAACGTCGTAAATACGGCGTCAAGTCTCTACGAAGAATCTTTCAATGTGTCCATTGGTTTGCGTAATCTTACAATCTCCGAGACAGGCTGCTCCGCCAAGGGCTCCACTGCTACCCCATGGAACGTGGATTGCAATGGCGGAAATGTTACCTGGCGTCTGAATGAATTCTCCAAGTGGCGCGCATCTCATTCGGATGAAAATGCCTACTGGACCCTGATGACAAACTGCCCAACAAGCAGTGAGGTTGGAGTTTCATGGATGGGTCGTCTATGCTCCTCCGAACTGGTTAGCTCCGGAGAGAACTCTGTGACCGGTGCGAACGTCGTAGTTCGGAATGCTGGTTCTTCCTGGCAGGTATTTGCCCACGAGACTGGTCATACCTTTGGAGCAGTGCACGACTGCGACCAAGACGCCTGCACCAGTAAGTTAGATGTCTCATCTCAATGCTGCCCGCTGAGTTCATCGAGCTGCAATGCCAATGCGGAATACATCATGAACCCATATGCCAAGAACTCGATGACCAAGTTCTCAGAGTGCACCATTGGCAACATCTGCTCTGCCATTGGCAAAAACAGCATCAAGTCCTCTTGTCTATCGGACAACCGCGGCGTCGTGACCATTAGCGGCAGCCAATGCGGCAACGGCATCGTCGAAGGCGACGAGGAATGCGACTGCGGCGACGAAAAAAGCTGCAGCGACAACTCCTGCTGCGATGCCAAGACCTGTAAATTCAAAGCCAGTGCTGTGTGCGACGACGCGAACGACAGTTGCTGCAGCAAATGCCAGTTCGCCTCCGCCGACACCGTCTGCCGCGCCAGCACCGGCGAATGCGACATCGCCGAGACCTGCAGCGGAACCTCGAGCTCCTGTCCCGACAACAAATACAAAGCCGACGGTGACAGCTGCGGCGACAAGAACCAGAAGCTCAGCTGCGCCAGCGGCCAATGCACAAGTCGCGACTACCAGTGTCGCACCGTGATAGGCTCCCTGCTGAACACCAATGACACTTGGGCCTGCGAAAACACAAATAGTCCCTCCTGCAGTCTCGTCTGCGGTGCACCATCACTCCAACACTCAATGGGTGTCCAGGAGTGTATTGGTATGAACCAGAACTACCTCGACGGTACACCCTGCGACTCCGGCGGTCGCTGCAGTGCAGGTCAATGTAAGGGCTCATCGGCCCTAGGCTGGATCCGTCAGCACGAGAAGCTGGTTATCGGTATCTGTGTCGGTGTCGGCACGTTCATCCTGCTCGCTATCTTCTTCTGTATCTATAGTCGCTGCAAGCGCAACGCACAGCTACGGAAGGCCCGCAAGGCTATCCCCCCTGGTACATACCGTCGCTATAATGGGCCCCAGCCCAGTGCTCGCCAGCCTATGGACCAGTGGCATGGATACCGCAATGCTGGATATCAGAACATGCCTCCCAATGCCGGATACCAGAATGGCGGATACCAGAATGTGCCTCCTCCCCCTGGCCCCCCGCCACGATACTCATGATCACCCCCCTTTTGCTTCTGGTTTTATTCTAGTTTATGGGTTCTATTGAACCTGGTCTTGTTTGCATTCGTGCCTCTGGGGTTTGCAGGGGAATCTGGCGTCATCGTGGATGATTGCGCATGCGGTTGCATGTATTATCGGTCCTTATAGTATGCTATCATCCGGGATCTGGGGTTCTGGGCTTTCTTTCTTTTCTTGTGGCTACTGTCTTATTGAATTTTGTATGCATTTTTCGTGAGTAGATACGTTGAAGCCCTTCAGGCTATGAATGATACCGTGATACTGCATCTCCCATCTTGCAAGTATGCTCAGCACATAGAAGTAGATATCGTATAGAGGAATGAATATCCATTTGGAGTGTGATTTTAACCCAAAATAAACACAAAAAGAGACACTTACTCCCAAAACAAGCATGAGTAAAACAACAAAGAGACAAGAAAAAGTACTCAAATCCCAACACCAAGGAAAGAAACCCCCATGCACAACAAACAATCATCCCCCAGTCAAGTCATAGTCTCCTAGAGAGATCAAAACCTATCCAAGCCCCAACAAGAGTGAACCAAGTTGATCCTACCTACATATTTAGCAAACTCATTGCCAACAAATCCCAACAAAAGCCTCCCTCGTAACACCACCAACACCCTCAAGATCAAACTCCTCAATCATAGCCCTAAGCTCCTCCTCCTCAAGCCCGGTCTCCCCCAATTCCCTCGCAACACGTCTCAAATCCTCAAGATCAATAAACCCCTTAGCACCCTCATCGAACAGCTCGAACGCACGCAGGATCTCGTCGCGCGGGTCCCGCTCGAGAATCTTCAGCGCTGTCACAGCCTGGAATGACGAAAGCGGCATGAGCAGGTTGGACGGGTGTTGCGGGTTTGATACGGGGCCTTTGTTGGAGGTGAGCGGTTGGCCTGGGCCATGTTGGTTACCGGCGGCTTGTTGTTGTTGTTGCACTTGTGGACGGGGAACGCCGTAGGTTGTTAGAAGGGAGATTAGTTCTTGTTTGCCGAGGGTGAAGCCCAGGGCGCGGAAGGCGACGCGGAGTTCGTGGTAGTCTAGGTGACGGTCGCGGTCTAGGTCGAAGAGGGTGAACTTTTGGAGGGGGGTTTGGTTAGCTGGTTGGTTTTTGGATGGGGTGGGTTTGGGGTTGTGTTTTTTTCTTTTCACTCGTGGAGGGAAATGAGAGAGACAGAGAGAGGGAGAGACGGGGTTGCAGGAGGGTAGAGTAATGAGGGAGAATTGTAGTGTCATAGATGAATCGGGGTATCCCTTACAGCTTCGTTGATCTCTTCCCTCTGCTCTTCCGTGAGTCTGTTCAACGGATTCGCGTCCTGCGCTGGACCATGGGACTGCGCGTTTGTTGCGGGCGCGGGCGCAGACTGTTGCATCTGCTTTTGGGCATCGGGCCCGTTGAAGTCGCCTTGGTTGGCATTTCCCAGACCGCGATGCCGTGAGAATGATGAGGCGCTGAAGGGCATTGCGTTCGTGTTTACCGAGCGGTCTGGGAGTTTCGTCCCGGCGTAAGAGCGCGACGCGAAGGGTTGGCCAGAGGCCATGGTGAATGGCGTGTTCAGGTTTAATTAAATGGATCAAGATTTCTTCAGCATTGGAGAGGGGCTAGCCCATGAAAATGCGTGGAGAGATGGAGGTGTTTTGGCGGTGGGAGGATTCTGGAGACGCGCCCAGACGCGGGCGGAATGACCGCTATTTGGGTTTTTGTTACAGATATAGAAACATGTAGACATCACCTAAATTATTACTGTTTTGTTTCATTTCGATCATTCAAGATTCAATTTTATTATATTGTACTAGAAGGAAGAGCAAGTGAGCGAACTTCTAGACACAGCACTACTTGGTGCTAATCACAAGCAATTAGACGTCTGTCCCAATCCATAAAAAAAACCTCACTTCCTGTCCAGCAGCTAACGTCTTTCTTCAAACGAGTGTCGTATGTTCCTGTCATGGATAACTTGTAACAAAAAATCAATAGTGGCGAGCGAATGTTGATGGTGCAAGCCTTCAGCAATTGTACAGGGATTGTCGGAAATTGCCATATAGTGGCATCGTAGTATCGAGTGGCATCGTATCAACAAAGGTCGCAGCCATCGGATCGAATGGATTGTCATACTCGTTGCTGAGGATCAATAGACCATTCGAGTCAAAGGGTTCAATTTGATCGGTCAAAGGCATGTCAGCAAAGGGATCATGTTCTTGGCTAATCATTGTATTGTGAGAAGTCGCCGATGATTGTAAGACCTCATCGTGCGGCTCAACATGATTCACCATATGGCCAGGCCGAGGGAAATGATCAGCCAAGAATGCTTGCATTTGGCAGGCTGGCGGCGAAAAGGGATTGTCTGGCCGGTGAAAAACAGAAGACGACATTTCCTCAGAGTCTGCAAGCCAGAAGGCCATATCTACTTCTGGAGATGACGGGAGCTTGGGAACTACATCCTCAAGAATCGCCCTACACAAGGATTTGCCTGTAGCCCCGTGTTTGGGGGATACATTGCGCAGGATATCTTCGAGTTTTTCGCGGACACCAGTCAGATAACAGCTAAAGGAGCCAAATATTCTCGCAACGGCTGCATTCTTTTGAAGATCTTGCAAGCCGCATACAACTCGGTAATATAATGCTGCTGCGATCCAAGCGGGATCGATCTCATTTTCTTTGCCTGGCCGGTTTTTATTGTTGTTCTGCTTGGCCTTTCCACACAGGGCAATGTATAAACCAGGGCAAAAGTCCTGGGACGTTTGTGCGAGCTTCCGAAAAGAGAGAATCAAAATATAAAATAAGACGAGGCGCCCGGTGGTAGTTTCAAACCAGGACGTACGGATTCGAGCTTCCGCCAAGCCTTGGGTGGCCATAAACAGCTTCGCCATTCCAAGTGCAGTCCAGACGAGTTCGTTGTGTTTGTATAGATCTCCAAATTTGACCAGATCCACGAGGGGGAGGGCACTAGTAACCCCAGTAAGAAAATCATCGACAGGACACTCTGCTTTACTCGATAGTGTGATACTGGACCCCGTTACTGTCCAATGCCATGCAGTGCAGTTTCCGCCATATGTTTCGCGGATATTGACAACCGCTTTGAATGCATTCATGCGATTGAAGACCTCCTCACTCATACGTTGTAAATTATCTTTCGCCTCTTGGGATGGGAAACTAAGGATAGTAAGAGAGTTCCCCGTAGGCGGCCCAATCAGGCACAGATCTCCCCAACTTCGAAAGCAGATTCGATTCCCCTTAGAAGAGCATGGAGGACATGGTGTAGCTGTTCCACACTTCTTCTTGGCCCGATAGCACACCATACATGAGCCACCAGCTCTCTTAAGTGCAGCGGTATCTTCTCTCTGTCGCTGAAGTTCGGCCTGAGTAAGGGGGATTTTTTCGTGGATTTTGTCAGACTTCGCAGGGTCCGCCGGATCCCAGAAGATAAAGCCGTCGGGATAAAGCTCTTTGAGAGACGGGCATGGACCTACTTGCTCAGCATATGGCTGGGTTTCACCGCAATCATCTTCGGGCGAGGTGGATGACCAAGAATCATTGGCGCTGGAAGGCCATGTTGAGGGTTGAGATTTCGAGCTTCCCGGAGATAGGGAGCTTTGTAGTTGGTCGTTTTGTAGTTGATCTTCGAACGTGGAAGGTGTCATAATTGAGTGAAAACGAACTGGACCACCAATAACACCCAGCTCCTGGGTTGGACTACCAAGCTCATGAAGCTGGCTGCCTGTTGGATCATCGTTGAGTTCGTTGACCATTTGCAGTATGTCTGGATCTATGGGCTGGGTTTCATGTGCCATGGCTGTCGCCGGCGACAGTGGCCACGTCTGTGGCATTGCATGTTCGATATTGGGATCGGAAAAGTAAGGCATGGTTGATGCGGGTGAAGGCATGGGAGACTAGATAGTCAGTATCAAGAATTCACGAGACGTGCAAGCCTAAAATGAAAACCACATGGACGTCGGAGGGCAATATGAGAGATGGATCGAACTCACAGGATAGATGGAGCTCGGTGTATGCGGTGCATGCGGCGCACATTTACGCCCACGGTTCGGATAAGGAGAGAATGGAGACGGCTGATGCCGTGTAGAAGCAGCTTGCGCCATCATGGTTTCGTGGATGAACGAGGGGAATGGGAACGATCGAGATCTTGAAAGATGTTCAAGCAAGGAGCGAGAGCGAAAGGAGGGGCTTAGGGCAGAGCCTAATAACAGACTGACTCTCTGTGCTTGAACAAGTTTCCGATCCTTTGCGAAGGTAGAGAACGAGAAGAATGAGTGATGCGAAGTAAAGATGGAAGTAGTAGATACATCTGGGCACCTCGAAAGTTGCCTAAAACGGACTAGTAACACCGTCTGTAACCAGGGCAAAGCTTGGCTGAAGCTTTGATATCATAGCGAGGCACAACGGCGTCACTTGAGGCGAAGCAGGCACGACCAGGCCCATGAGGCCGATTCCTAATCCGGTAAAGCGCATCGCTAGCTATAAGGTTCACCTAGTTTCCGTGGTTCAGGGGCGGTGGAAGTATGAATGCTGGCATGTGATATTTCCATTAATGGGCCTGGACGTAGTGTATAGGAAGAAAGACGTGATCAAACAGTGAAAACAATCAAT
Organism: Penicillium sp. CMV-2018d; assembly: GCA_028827225.1. Classification (NCBI taxonomy): domain Eukaryota; kingdom Fungi; phylum Ascomycota; class Eurotiomycetes; order Eurotiales; family Aspergillaceae; genus Penicillium; species Penicillium hesseltinei. Next base: position 1,744,426 of record JAPZBW010000003.1, read on the forward strand.
TTCTTTGATATGAAGTAATCTGCAAATCACGGTCTTTCCGCGTACCCAGATCCAAGTCCTCCAGGAAGGTACGACCGAGGAGTTGCTCTGGTAGGTAATCCTGCTGGACCTTGCCGTCGACATAGTTTGGGTTGTACTTGTACTCTGCACCATAGCCCAGCTCCTTCATGAGCTTCGTTGGCGCATTCCTCAAATGAACAGGAATGGGCAAGCCCGCAATTCCTGGCTCGTTCAAGGCGGCATAGACGTTATTCAAGCCACGATACGCGCGAGTACTCTTTCTCGACAGCGCCATCGCCACGGTAGCGTGCGCCAGATTGATTCGTGCTTCTGGAAGTCCAATCTTCTCAACGGCTGAATGTGTCGATATAGCAAGTGACAGCATGGTGTTGTCGGCCAGGCCAATGTCTTCGGAAGCGACAACGATCAGCCGTCGAGAGATATATAGGGGGTCTTCACCCGACTGAATCATGCGAGCAAGGTAGTAGAGCGCTGCATCTGGATCACTTCCTCGAATGGACTTGTGAAAGGCAGAGATTGTGTCATAATGCTGATCTCCAGCACGGTCATACACGAGCGTCTTGGTCAGAGATCGTTTTAGATCCTCTTTGTCCATTCCAGGCCTTTTTGACAGATCCATGGCTAGCTCCAACAAATTCAGCGAAGTGCGAGCATCTCCATCGGCGAACCTGGCGAGATACTGAACCAGTTCTTCGTCCACCAGTTCGGAGGGCGAATAACTTGGGCCTTCAACCCGGAGAGCACGATGAAGGATCGAAGTGATATCCTCATCGGTGAGCTTCGCCAGAGTAAATGTCCGGCATCGTGAGAGCAGTGCATTTTGGACCTTGAACGACGGGTTCTCGGTTGTGGCACCGATGAGTGTGACCTGGCCGCTCTCCACCGGGCCCAAGAAAACATCCTGTTGTGACTTGGAGAATCGGTGGATCTCGTCACAGAAGATGATTGTTTTTCTCCCAGTGAGCCCCAGCTCACTACGAGCTTCGGCGAATATCTTCTTGCACTCTGTCACGCCGCTGCTGGTGCTGTTGATTTCCACGAATCTGCTGCCCACCAGGGACGAAATGACTCGAGCGATTGTCGTTTTCCCTGTCCCCGCGCTGCCCCACAGTATCATACTCGGTACCCTATCTTGTTCGATGAGTCCGCGCAGGATGCCGTTCGGTCCGACAAGTTCTTGGCCGCATACTTCCTCCAGGGTTTTAGGTCGCATACGCTCCGCTAGAGGTGCTGCTTTGTGGAAGGCGTTGATCTTCGGACGTTTTGCCTGTGGCTCTTTGGAGTCACCCTTTTGTTGCTTTGGCCCATCTCGCTCCCGTGTAGATTCACCTTCCTCAATAGATGATCGCTTGCCGTTGAGAGCGCGTGGGGTCGTGGTGGGACGAGACGGTGACTCCTTCGAGATGTTTGATTGGGCAGAAGCTTTGCGCGCGGACGGAGGTTGGAACATGCTAGGGACTGGTCCCTTCTGGGAGGAAGTCAGTTCTCCTGGGGAGGACGGTTCTTCAATGAAGCTCTGGCAGCCGGAGTCGATGTGGTCGTTGATCTTCAACTGGGAGACAGATTGTTCGCATATTGGGCAGGAAACCATGATGACCGGAGAATGATCTGGTCATTCACTAGGCTACTCAAAAACTTCAAGATGAGGTAAACGTAGAAATGATAACGTCCACCCGCGGGTGCGACGCGTTCAACGCGTTAATTAGTAAGTAACAAGCCTTGATGCCTGAAAATGATCCAACAACAGAATCTACTACCTAGGTGTACAAATTATAAGTACTTATAAGTACTTATAAGTACTATATAATCCCCGAATGACCCGAACAAAATAAAAAAAAAACAAGCTGGTCCAAGTCCCGAGGGCCGTCAGAGCCGAATGCGGAGCACGCCATGGTGGGGAAATCATAACTCCTCCATATATTGACCTTGCTCTTCTTACTCTCTTCAATACTCATGTTCTCCCGCTCTTATCGCCATATACTTGCTCAATCACGGAATTGCAAGTCTATACTCCTATCTTCCGCCCCTTTGATATTACGACCTGGTTACAGCGCAAGAGCGATGTCGGCTACAGCTTCGCGACCCGATCCATTTCGCCCCGCTAAGCGGGTGGCAGGACAGCGCCAGGATGTCTGGTATGGAGTTCCAGGAAACAATTTGGGAAAGATATACTAAATGGGGTTCCAAGGTCAATTGTCAACGAAGCCGCCGCAGCTTCGCCAGTTCAGCCGATTGTGAACATGGGCCAAGGGTTCTTGTGAGTCACCCATTTTGACCCCCAATTACTTCAAGAGATAGGAATTGACGAACAATTTTTCTGCATAGTGGTTATAATCCTCCCAAGTTCGCTCTTGACGCTGCGAAGGATGCGCTCGACCGAGTGGAATGCAACCAATACTCTCCGACAAAGGTAGAGAACGCCAACGAATCTGCGCATAGTTACACAAGTACTCATACGATATAGGGTCGCCCCCGCCTCAGACAGGCTATCGCAGATGCTTACTCGCCCTTTTTTGGCAAGAAGATAAACCCCGAGACCGAGGTCTCGATCACAACTGGCGCAAATGAAGGTGGGACATCAGTATAATTTATACATAAATGGACATTTGGCGCTGACAATTGACCCAAAAAGGCATGCTCAGTGCCTTCATGGGCTTCATCGAGGATGGTGACGAGGTCATTATCTTTGAGCCCTTCTTTGACCAGTATGGGGCCCCGATATTGCGAGAGGATTGAGGCGATACTAATTCACTCGGAATAGATATATTAGCAACATTGAGATGCCCGGTGGTACTATCCGCTATGTTCCTCTCCACCCGCCCAAGGATGGTGCCACCAAGACCTCTCCTGCATCGGAGTGGACTATTAACTTTGAGGAGCTTGAGGGTGCCATGAACTCTAAGACAAAGATGATTGTAAGGACGCGCCACCAAAGTTTCCATGAATATTCAAGCTAACTATAGCAGGTCTTGAACTCACCGTAAGCAGCCTTGGTTTACAGAGACGAATATAAAGTCTCAACTAACTGTATGTTCATAGGCATAACCCCGTCGGCAAGGTCTTCTCGCGCGAGGAGCTCGAGCGCATTGGTGAACTGTGTATCAAGTACAACCTTATCATCTTGTCTGATGAAGTCTACGACCGCCTCTTCTACGTTCCCTACACTAGAATCGCTACTCTGTCCCCAGAGCTGTACGAGCGTACTTTGACCGTGGGTTCTGCCGGCAAGGCCTTCTACGCCACTGGTTGGCGTGTTGGATACCTCATCGGCCCTGAACACCTGATCAAGTACGTAGCTGGTGCACACACCCGTATCTGTTACAGCAGCGTGTCTCCTCTCCAGGAAGCCGCTGCTGTTGCTTTCGAGCAGGCAGAGAAAGAGGGCTTCTGGGACGAGAGCCGCACAGACATGAAGGGTAAAATTGAGCGGTTCTGCGAGGTCTTTGATGAGCTTGGTATCCCGGTATGCGATTACTATGCCCCCAACTATCAAGCCTACTTTGCCATATATTGATCTTGCTGACATCAATCTCTACAGTACTCTGATCCTGAGGGTGGATACTTTGTGCTAGTCAACATGGCCTCTGTAAAGCTCCCGGCTGACTATCCCTTCCCACCCCATGTTGCCAGCCGTCCTCGTGATTTCAAGCTCTGCTGGTTCCTCATCCATGAGGTTGGCGTGGCTGCTATCCCTCCCACTGAATTCTACACTGATGCCAACGCCCACATTGCTGAGGATTATCTCCGCTTTGCGGTGTGCAAGAACGATGATGTCCTCGAGACTGCCAAGGAACGCTTGAGAGGCCTGAAGAAATATATCACCCAGTAAACAAAGACATACAGGGCTTTGATGCGTGAGAAGTGACGAGATATGCATAGAAGTTTTACGATGCCAATAGAAAGTTGGATATAAAGATGCAAGCTATGTGCCACCAAAACCAATTCTCCTTATATCCATATTCCCTTACATGATTAATCTACCAGTGTACTCATGTACAGCTACTCCTACGTAACTTACAGCACCTAAGAACATTGAACCAGGCACAGTAGGACAAGCGCACAACCACGCGACGGTCTTTGTTTCTCTAAACAAAGGAGGGGGCGATCAACTCCCCCTCCAAACCGCCGCCACCACCGAAAACGTAATACATAAATGGGCATCCTGGACCTGGGGGGCATCCACCGAATTCGCACTGATAATATCTCTCTCCAAACCAGCCACCCCAGGTCCAGGACCCCGGTACAAAGAATTAGGGCTAGGGAGGGGACGGCTCCCTACCCTGACCACGGCATCTCCAACTCCATGGGGCCCGTTCCCGCCCCGTCCCAACCGACGCCACGGCAGAATAGCCGCCGGTCCATTGAGAGGACCTCCGAGAAACCTGCCCCGCACGTGCGAGCCACCACGTCGCTCACCGAAGGATGGGTGGCTCGGTGCGCCCTCAGAATCCAATAGTTGGATTCCAGGGCTTCGCACACTCTCCGGAAGCCCAACCCCATACAGTGGTTACCGAGCAACGTGGGGCGACGCTCGCTCGCGCAGGTCAGATCCTCGCAGTGGCGCCGGTCAGCACCGACCCACTCCGTCTCACAAGCATGCCGCAAGCCAAGACGGCTCTGATCGATGGTGCCACCCATCTCGAGTCCCATCTGGCGGCGCAGCATGCTGTCCATGTCCTTGTCACTGGCCCACATGTTGTGAGCCCGCATCCAGTCCCGGACAAGCCGGTAAAGATAGTCCACGAGGGCTGGATGTTCAACCGCCGCTGGAAGAAAAGAAGGGTTAGCATATGATCTAAAAGGTAGGCAATTGTGGGGGTGATAAGATGTCAAAGTGCAAGGGAACTGAAAGTGAAGTCGAGCTGGAAGTGAAATGAAGCTGGAAGTATAAGGAAAGTGAAAATGATATAAAACTTACCGAAGAGACAAATTGCCAGGCACCGGCGGAACCGGTCCTTCTCTTCGGCGTCCTCGAATCGCACAACGTGTGCGACTCGAGGTGAACATCCACGCCCTGCGTGACTGGCTGGAGCGTCCGCAGCATTCACCGGGGTGTCCAGCTCCGCAAACACAAAGTAATCACCTCGGTCGCGGGCGGAGCTGAACCACAGCGCCTGACGATGGCGCTCAGGGCTGTCCCACTGGTGAAGGCTGGGAAGCATTGGTGGACCCACGAGATCGTCGTACGGAATCAAACCGGCCAAGTGCTGCTCCAGGACTGGCTGCATCATGCAATACACCCAGTGCCTCTTGGCATCCTCCCACAGGTGGCTCCTGCCGCAGTAGCGGACCAAGGAAAACGGTCCGCACTTAGGGCAAACAACGGAGACCCCATCCCCCAAAGCACAGAGGACTTGACAGTCTTTCTCCTCGCAGACAATGCCGAGTATGGGGGAGCCCCACTGTGCTTCAGGGGCTGGGGCCCCGATGTTGCCGAACTGCTTGGCTGTGGGAGTCGGTTCATCATCCTCGAACGACTCGGGTGGAGACGGAGAACGACCTTTCACTCCATCGCCCTGAGAGGAAGCACTCGAGACGGTGCGCTCGGCGTCCGCGCTGCTCTCTTGCTGACGCTTCAACTGCCTGCGCTTCCGTCTGTCATGCTTCCTCCTCTGTTTGTATGCACTCTTCCGGCCACATCGTCTAGACTCGGCTGGACTTTGGTCGCCTGGCTGAGCGGCGCTATCTGAACTGGGATCATTTGTCCCTAATCCAGCCGAGTCTGTGGTGGATGAGGGGGAAGAGGCACGGGAGGGCGATGGAGGATCGGCCGTTGGGGACGAGGATGCGGTTTCCTGGTCCCTAAAGAGCCCTGTAACTCTTTTGTTAGCATATATTCAAAGCAGAACATAAGTAAAATGTGATTGCATACCTGGACTGGCCACATCAAAAGACTGACTTCGACGCAAGACTGCCTCCTGCGCCTCGTGGCCGCCAAGGTACTCTTCAGGGTCTAAATAATGGTTAGCAGCTGCATCAATAATGATAACTGTCAGTTGCAAGTAACTTACCAGAAAACCACACCTCGTCCCTGTTGTCCGAGACAGGACACCGAAACCCAACCTCATCCCCCCGCGGAGTAAAGCACAGCTCATCTGAAGTCTCTGCTGGCTCATCTTCTTCCGCCTGCACTCCCCCTTCCCCCTCATCCTCTTTCTTCCATGGGGTGCCCATAGGTGTAAAGAAAGATGAAAGTGAGGATGAGGGGAGGGGAGTGTGGGGGGAGAGGTGGGTTCGGGCCGTCTCGAATGATAGAGACAACGGGGTAGTCAAGTCATTGGGGGAGATGGGGGTAATAGGGGTTCCGGGAGCATTGACTGTTTGTTGGCCAGCAACTGCCGCAAGTTGCTGCTCAGTCGGGACATCCTGTCGAGCGATGTCCTGCATTCCCGGAAGTAAGTCAACACGCCGGTTGTCACCATGCTGGTCATCACGATGGTCTGTGATGTGACCGGTGACGTGGTCTGCGTCCTTCTTTCCTGAGTCGGAGCCAGACAAACCAGACGTGCGCTTGCCCTTACCCTTGCCCTTTCCCTTTGACCTTTTGTTGCTCTTCTGGGTATCAATAGTGAGTGTAGAAATCCTCTTGGTCAACCCTTTCTCAGTCGACTCATGCTCTTCCTGGGTCAACTCTTTCTCGGTCAACTCTTCACGAGGTAACTCTTCTTGAGGCGACTCTTCATAGGGCAACTCTTCCTCGGTCAACTCTTGACTTCCCATTGTCTCCATCTTATGTTCTTGCCCTAACACTGACTTCTGTGTGCTTGGCACCACTGACGCATCTGACTTTTCGTCCTTAGAACCTCCTTCTTCAGCTGTAGAAGATCCTTGGGCTCTGTTTGGCATATTCTTTGATGCCATTCTCCCTTTATTCTTCCTTGGAACAGGGGGATTGTGATTGGCAATCAACTTTCCAAACAGTTTGCTGTCGCCAATGTCGCCAGTCTCTGCGATTATCAATTGAATGCGCAGCCAAACCCGGACCGGAAGTGCCATGTATTGGCCGTAAGTGTTCTGTGATGTGTTAGTTAAATCCCACGAATGACGGTAAGGCTTGTATACTAACAGGGTCTTTCATAGAGATCGTCTGATAAAACGGGTCACGCTCATCAACAGTGACTACCATCTGCTCCTCGCGTTTCGCATTTCGTCCACTGACGAACTTGAACTTGATGATTGGCGATTTTTCTTTCGCCCTCATCCAGTTTACTCGGCAGCCGCATGTTTCCCATTGGGGTGTCCAGTCGATGAAATGGCTCTCTCTCTTTGGGTCCTTCGACTCTCGATCAGCCGCTGCAGAACCGGGCTCGATGTTTCTTATGCCAATTTTGTTTGGAAACATGAAGAGTGCTTCGATCGATTGCATGAACCCCAGCATGCCGCCGCGGTAATTTGTGGGAATCATGAAGTCAATGTATACCAATTCGGGGCCTTCAACAAACCCCTGAAGGTTGCACTTGGGGTTGCCCTTGGGGTTGTTCTCCACGGTAAATGCCGGGCCAGGGGACTTCCAGTTCTCAATCTTCAGCCTTAACTGGCCATTACCCAGAGTGAGCCTGGCCTTTCTATCATCCCAATCATCTGGCTTGGACTGAGTCATGTCGGGTTGTTCCTCTGCGGATTGGCTTGATTCAGGCAGCGCCATCTCAGAACTGGATCCAGGGTTGAGCAATTCCGGCACTCGCGTTCCGCGAGTTGTGTACCGCTTTCTAGCGGAGGACTCTGGGTCATCGGAGCTCGGCAGCTGGGTGTGTAATTCCGACTTTGCGTCGGGTCCCTGTTCAGATGCAGGCTGGGGATCATGCGGGAGAATCTTGCCATCGGCAAACTTGCTCAAGACGGTAGGCATTTCGGAGGATGATGGTGGTAAACTGTTGGATTCATCTCGTCTGTCAGTGACTCTCCATCGAGTCATGCTTTTCTTCGGATTTGGAAGACATACCGGGTGAAAATAAGAAAGAGGTATTTGATATTCTCTGTCGAATATGGGAATCAAGCTGACTATTCATTAGCTGAGATTCATGGATATCCAATACCATGGTTCACAAGAAGGCTCACTTGACGATAGGCAAAAGCCTACAGCAGTTTCTTACTGCTCACTGAGTTTCTGATGTGTCAGTTGAGGCTCATCAATGGATACATGAAGAGTTTACCAAATACTCCTCGGTCGGCACAGGGCTCTCCTCGGCCCAAGATTGCTCTCGAGATATTCAACAAATTTATTTCATGTATTTCGCTGCAGGATGCATCAGTCAAATCCACGATGGGTCATCTGTGTTCCGGTGTCCCAAGGACTTCTTGGTAAGTCATTTGTCTTGAAGCTTTATCTCTTCTCCTTCTGTTGACTAACACATGGTCGGAGCAGTGCACACAACCTGTCGCATAAGACCAAAAGCTAACAGCTTGTCACTGTATTGAAGGCCGATCGTGGTAAGTCGTTTCGTGTAAGATATGATCTTACGTGGGAGGTTGTGTGTACGGCCCCGACCATGCATCAGTCAACAGAACGATAGCAGACACGACTTCACCCAAATGACTTGTCCTTAAGACACTCAAAACCAGGGCAGTGGTCCTACAATTGTGGCTGCTGTCTTGATTCATCCATCAGCCAAGGTCCATGGACATCTGGGATGATCCAACGCGTGAAGATGTGTGACAACTTACTGTGTGGGGTTTCAAAGCTTGGCTCATGCGTCTATGGCATGCACCATGTGGTGAAACAAGCTTTTTGTTCTTTGGGACAATGGCTTTGGTCAGTCAAAGAGATGAAAAGTGAGATGCATGAGTCAAAGCTATTCGGTGTGCGGGGAGGAGATGTTTGAAAGAAAGGAGACTGGGAAGAGAAAGAGATGGAGACAGAGGAAGACAACAAGAAAGGACGAGTATCGATAAGCATCGATAAGCATCGCAGTTCGACAACAATGGATGAGACAAACAGACTGTGCACGTGCTACCACCACAGAGTCTTCGATCGGAAGTTGCGACTGGTCGGCCGAATATGACAGAAATGAATATACTTACATGTCTCTTTTCCAGTAACGTTATTGCTGTGACTGGTCAGACAAATTGAGTGAAGCATCGAGGTATGAAAAAGAGTTCATGAGCTCTGCCGGTACTGTGGGTTTATGGTTACCGTCAAGTTGCAGTTCCAGTCCCGCTTACTTGACAAGAGACTCAAGTTGAACCTTGGGAGCTTCTCTGAGACGGAAGCTTCCGTTGGTTTCCGTACCCAAAGGATCAATACTTGATACGGAGTATCCGTATTGAGCAAACGCCCTGACATGCAACTGGAAAGACGAAAACGACAATACGACTTGCTTGTCACCCCTACACAATACCACCATGATGCCGACCTCACATTTCTCCCACATCATTTGAGCTATCAAGAGCAGGCATTTGCAGAGCTATCCGATGGCACCAACCTCGGCTCAACACTTCGGCTCACCACCCAACTACGTCAAAGATGCAGCGACAGAACTGATATGGAGGCTTGGAGGACGCCGCACGAACAGGAAGTACATTGCGAATGACCTTTTCCTTAGCTAGTTTTAATATTACTTAGCTCTAGACTCAGGAATTTGATCTCATATTGAAGACAATTGTTGCTTCATATCAATCTTCTTGCGTGGAAGTCGCAGAAAACACACCTGAAGAACAGACTACATATAGGCCCGTAGAGTAGTCATCGTCTCTTAACTTGCTGGCTCCTAAATTTCTATTTGAACGCAACACAGGGAGTTAGTTGCGAATCCGAGCGTCCTTTTGCCGTATAATTCAAGACATGTAGTTGCAAGTTGTTAGGGTGCGAGTTGGTCACGTGTGGTCACGTTTCGTCCTAATCTCGTGAATGTCACGTGATGTGACCCGTTCAGCGCCAGCGACCACGACTCGAATAAGCATCAAGTACTTTTTCCACGCACCCTATCCTTTAGTGGACTTACTAAATAACCTTAATCATGATGGAATGTATTCTAATTTAATCAGTCATCTTTCTATCACTCAAAGTTGTGCTCGTGGAAATTTTACTCTGCACTCGAGTGCGGTCTTCGGTGAATCGATTCACAGACTGGAACACTCGAGTTAAGCGGCAACAGCCAAAACAAAGACTAACCCCCAGATGTCGAACAACATGACTTGTAGTCTACGCGCATGACACGGAATCAAAATGTCTGTACAAGCATGATGTTAGATCAACCAGCTTTCGCTGTCCGGTTATTGGCTCTCAGTCGTGGGCGGCTAAGCGCCCATGGTGGCTATATTTGGCTGATAGTCCACTCCGGCGCTTTTGACACACACACAGTAGCCAGTGAGACGCTCTGATGCTTCATGAAACAAACCATTACACAGACCCCTTGTCTTCAGGCTTTATTTTTATATTTTCTTTGTTTCGAAATGGTTATGGTTCACTCTGATTGGGGCTGTCTCGACTATACGGGGTCGTCAAGGTCCATCAGACTGATTCTTTATGAGCGACATTGGGCTATTGGTATGTCTGCTGCCGCCCAGGATGTCTGACAATTTTAGGTGACGCTTGCAGGCTACTATATTTGAAGATTCTTTGTCCCTGGTTTTATTTTGATTCTATTGTTCTCAGTCCCGGTCTATTCATCTATTGATCCCCCCATTCATTCAACGACTATAAGAAATCATATACAACCATGTCCCTCCACTAGTCCGGACTTTTCCTTTGCTCTTTGCTCTCTTTATCCTCTTTTAACAACTCTCCACTTTGCTGCAGGCTTTGCATATTTTTCCTTGATTTAATTACTCCTTCAAGTATTCCTGGTCTTCGCTGGACGAGATCACACCTGAAACATTTCACAACTATCGCTTTCGAGCAAAAGAATCGCTACAATGGTATTCACCCGATCCGGCCGATCGGTCTTTCCACTGCTCCCGCCTTATGGAGCTCACGATTCAAGCACGGGGCGAATAATTCCTCTACATCCAGATGGCCTCACTCCCTATCTCGGTCTACGAGCTCGACTTTCACAAGTATGGATCAATCGGTGGACTATACTTTTGCTGCTTGTTCTCTTCCGGGTATTGATTGCAGTTGGTGACTTGCAATCCAACATGGCATCCGCTAAGCGTGAAGCTCTCTCTGCATGCACGTCGGTGGAATCCATGGGCAGTGCGATGGCTTCAATGCCCTACTACCTATCCAAGGGTACCAACGAGCTTGTGGCTTCCTCGGTTGATGAGGCCGTTTCTGCCCTGAAGTCCGTTTTGTTGATGACTATCACGGGCGTCGGGGAGATCCTTTGGTTTGTCATTAACATGATGTACTCCACCTACGCCTGTCTCATTACAATGGCCGTCCGTGGCACAGTAGGAGCCGGGATCGAATTGATCAAGGAAGCTACTGAGTGGATCAACAAAACCCTCAAGACAATCAGTGGCGACATTGAGAGTACCGTCGACAAATACAAAGACGAACTGAACTCATTCCTCGAGACGATCAACAAAGTAGCTAGCGTGTTCTCGGATGATCCTAGTCCAATCAACCTCAACGGCACAATTAGTACGCTGGAGAATTTGTCTCTTCCGTCGTCAGTTAACCGCACGGTCGAAAAATTGGACAGCGTCGTCCTCCCAAACTTCAAAGAGATCCAAAATTACACAAAGACCCTCTTCGAAACGCCCTTTAAAGAAGTCAGGGATTTGGTCAACGGCACTTTGGGCACTTACAGCTTCGATCGGTCCGCTCTCCCGGTCCCTGCCAAGACACAGTTGACCTTCTGCAACGACAACAAAGGAATCAACGATTTCTTTAATGGTGTCACTGAGCTGACACTAAAGGCACGCAAAATATTTATTGCTGTCCTCATCATTGCTGCTATATTGGTGTGCATTCCAATCGCATGGCAAGAAATCCGCCGATGGCGCTCAATGAAAGAGCGCTCCCAGCTAGTTCGCAAGGAAGCCCATGATCCAATGGACGTTGTCTATATTGTCTCACGGCCATACACCGCCGCTGGAGGTATCAAGGCAGCAAGTTACTTCAGCAACAGTCGCCGGCAGATCCTCGTTCGATGGGCCATTGCCTACGCAACATCCCTCCCTGCTCTTTTCGTGCTGGCTCTTGCACTAGCGGCACTATTCTCTTGTCTGTGTCAATACCTCCTCCTGCACTCAGTAAAACAAACTGTTCCCGCACTGAGTGCCGAGGTGGGCGAATTCGCAGACAAGGTCGTGGACGCACTGGAAAGTGCCTCGACAGACTGGGCTACTGACGCCAACAAGGCCATCATTAATCTCGACGACGACCTAAACCACAATGTCTTCGGCTGGGTCAACACCAGCACGCACGCCATAAACGGGACTCTGAACTTCTTCATCTACAACACATCCAGCGTTCTAAACGAGACCTTCAAAGGTACCATTCTACAAGAACCTGTCTACGAGCTATACGAGTGCCTCATCGGCCTCAAAGCAGAGGCACTCCAAAAGGGTCTGAACTGGGTAGCTGAGCACGCGCATATCTCCCTCCCCACTCTTCCGAACGATACATTCTCCGCCGGTGCTGCCTCCAGCATCAATGACACCTCCAATCCCTCCGACAGTTTCCTCGCCGATGCTGGCGACCAGACAGCCAACAAAATTACCGAGGTTGTCATCAGTGTGATCAACAAACTGGAAGCAGCGGTGCGCATCGAAGCCATCATTGCCACTGTCATTCTCCTGCTCTGGGTGTTCATTGCCTTGATTGGTATCACTCGTGCCATGATGCTTTTCTGGAGTCGCGACAAAAACCGCGGCGAGGGCGGCCAGGGTCATATCCTGGATCCTGTGCCCAATGGTGGACCACCACCCCAAGATCCGAATGGGTTTACTGAAGTTCCACTCACTGGTATTCCGAGGAATATGTCTGGAGATGGACACATTGCCCCTCAGTATACAGCGGCGGCACCATCTGTACCTGTGCGGAGTGAGCCGTCATATGGCGATGAGAAGCTTGGTTTTGCAGGGCAAAGGAAGTATGAGCATGCATTGCAGGTGGACTCGGGTCCTGATCTGAGGGGGAGTAGCTACGTTGAATATGATGTGAAGCGATGATGGGAATATATTCCCGTCTTCCTTCATCTTGTTTTCTATCTTCGTCCTGACTCCCACCTTCCCATTTTGTGCCATCTCCAGCACTACATTGTACTTACTGCCTTAGCCATTTGTTTCTATATGGGGCCAGTGTTCTATCATAATAATTCCCAAAACGACAGCATTTCTAGTTTAGAATCAAGAATGCTACTTGATTTAAAATTTGTAATTTCCCATCCCATGTTGAATATCATTATAAGAGTATAATACACTTCATACAACACCCCTTACCAGATTAGTACAAATATGATGGAAAGTATGTCAATCTAATTGTCTGACTATATTAAACAAAAACTCCAAGACATGGTATACTCTCATACAAATAAATCATCGACCATAAATTCACAGCCACTATATGGCAACAAAGAAGCTCTTCTCCCCCTCCTTGGGCTGTACTCTCACTCTCTCAATAATCGGATCAGCACAGCTAATCCGAATACGCTCAGGTGTCGCAGGGGACTCCAAAGAGAGCACGTCATTCACGTTCCACTGCTTACGTGCAGCCTTCAAGGCGTCACGAATAGCAAAGAAGACCGCACTACCCATAAACAAGGGGGGCTCGCCGACACCACGAGAGCGTTGAATGGTGCGCAAGTTCTCCCACTCCACATCCTTAAGCAAACTCACGTTGAAAATCTGCGGGATATCACGGAAGCCAGGGATCTTGTAGTTTCCCGGGCCTCTGGTGAATATCTGACCAGAGGCACGGTGCCAGAGACTCTCTTCCGTAGTGAAGAGACCTTGTCCTTGTACAAAAGCGCCTTCAATTTGGCCGTAATCCACTGAGGGGTTGATACTGCGACCCACATCCATCTTTATGTCGGCGCGTAGAGGCGTCCAATCACCTGTCAGTGTGTCGATTTGGACTTCGGCTGCAGTGACACCTTGTGTGAAGTAGAAGAACATCTGGCCGCTGTTCTCACCCCATACGTAGCCGATATCGGGGGTACGGTAGTATCCTTGTGCGGACAGGTTGACGCGGTCGAAGTAAGCTGCGTGGGCAAGTTCTTTCATGGTGGCATTGGGCATTTTCTCACGGAAGGGACGTAGGCGTTCGTTGATTTGTTCACATGCATTAAAGATGGCATAGCCGTTAAGATCGGAGCTTGCTGAAGCAGCGGTTGAGGAGGTATTTGCCACTGTATTAGTTGCGGTTTCAGATATGAAGACGCTCGCCTGCGGCACTTGCAACGCTTCGGCGGCGATCATGACCATCTTTGTGTGGAGGCCTTGTCCCATTTCAACACCACCGTGTGCTACGAGGACACTGCCATCGTGGTAGATGTGAACCAAAGCTCCTGCTTGGTTCAAGAAGAGAGCTGTAAAGGAGATACCGAACTTGGTTGGCACAATCGCCATACCACGTTTGGACCACTTGTGCTGCGCGTTGTATTCCTCAACAGCCTTCCGACGCTCATTGTAAGAGCTCTCTTCCATCACTTGTTTGTACATCAACGGCACATACCAATCTTTGAGAGGTTGGTTGAAATGTGTCGTATCATCTGACTTGTACATATTGATGGCCCGGATCTCTTCGGCCGGAATATCCAGATGATCTGCAATCTCCGATATATAACACTCAGCGAAGAACATGCCTTGCGGACCGCCAAAGCCACGGAAAGCTGTGTTTGAAACAGTGTTCGTTTTGCAAACCCGGCCGCGTACATTGACATTCGGTATTTTATACACGCCATCAATGTGCGACAAGCTTCGCTCCACGACGGCACCGGATAGATCTTGCGTGTGACCTCCATTGGCGAATACATCTGCATCAAGCGCAAGGAGTTTTCCTTCTTTGGTCACACCAACCTTCCATCGACAGAGGAACGGGTGACGCTGACCGGAAGTCAATATATCTTCATCGCGGTTGAGCATACATCGCACGGGTCGCTTCGTTTTTGTAGCCGCAACGGCACAAATACCAGCCAGCTGAATAGATCGTGACTCCTTGCCGCCAAAGCCACCACCAAGTCGCTTCACGCGCGATACAACTTTATTCGCAGATACGCCTGTCACCTGAGCGACATAGGCTTGTCTGTAAACGATTAGCTTAGATTCTGTGATGCGTGTGATGCGACACAGTCGAATAGAGCGCCACTCACGTTTCGGTGGGATTCTGGGTACCACTCCAAATCTCCATTTCACCATCCTCCGGCTTGGGAATTGCCACACAGGCTTGGGTTTCCAGGTAGAAGTGCTCTTGGCCACCCATTCGCGAGACTCCAGTAAAGATATGGTCAGCTTTTTTGAAAGCTTCCTCGGTATCACCATTCTTGATGAAGCGATAGTGCTCAAAGTAGGACCCCGCCTCGATGGCTTCTTCCATCGTAAGGATACTAGGGAGGTCTTCATATTCAACCTTGACAGCCCTCATACCTTCCTCGGCGATTTTAGCGGAAGTTGCCAGGATCGCACCAATCGGTTGACCAGCTGTGGTAACTTCATCGACGGCAAAGAAAAGCTCATCGGACTTGGGTTGCCCCCACCAGTTTGCCTGAGGGTTAGGAAGATCCGTGTGGTCCACGTAGTCCGCAACACCTGGGATTTCCAATGCAGCGGACGGGTCAACGCTAAGGATCTTGGCATGAGGTTTGGTAGACAGAATCATGCAGGCAAATAACTCATTCCGTTGAACAGGAATATCATCTGTGTATTGAGCCTCTCCTGTGGTCTGTTTCAACGCCGCAACGTGCGGAGTGGATCGTCCAAGAATCTTCTGTTGATAGGCCACGGAGGTCTCAAGATCTTTTGCTCCTGTGGAAATTTCTCTCTCAATCTCAGCGATAACGTCTGGATCCAAATCCGAAGCCTTGACCTCGAGTCCTGCAAGTACGTCGTAGTAGAATCTGTAGAAGAATCCTAAAGCCAAAGACTTCCTGTAACTGGCCATACCACCAGGAACTCCAAACGGCAGGTTGAAATCCTGCTCCAGTGCGCTCATGACGCCCTCTAGAGTTGCGGGGTTCGTGAACTTCTTGCCAACCAAAAATGCCTCGGCATTCTTCGCTGAGACGGTCATAGCTGCCATACCACCAAACACAAGATTGGCGCTGACCACATCATTGGTCTCAGAAAGAGTCACCCGTAACGCGGAGTTGACAATTGCAATATCATCATCTTTCCGCTTGGCCTGTTTGTAGGCTCGCATGTGCTCTCCCTGCGCCTTAGCAGCTGGGATGCGCAAGCTAGCGATGATCGCGTTGGGGGCGAGGGCAGTCTTTCTGTATCCCTGGAAGAATTCGGTCATTGGAATTTCAGTCTCACCTTCAAGAGACTTGGCCACGAGGATAGTATTGGTGGCTACCAAAACCGGGTTGAGATCAGAGATTGGTGATGCAGTGGCCAAGTTACCCGCCGGGGAAGCGACATTTCGGATCTGTCGCCCAGCGAAATAGAGCAACTGTTTCTTAATCGCTTTGAAAGGCTGGCCTCTAGCTTCGCCGTATTTCTCCACCGCTTGGTCACAGATGTGTTCGAGGTCTGTTAAAGACACATTTGCACCGATCTCCAAACAATCGTCATGCAAGGTAAATTGTCGCAATTCGGGAATATCTCCCAGATAGACGGAAGCCGCGTATCGCATTGCCTTGAACTTAATCTCAATCTGCGTCTCCGTACTTCCACCAATTAGTTTAGCGTCTGGGTGGACGTTCTTAATCTGCAACAGTTGCGCGACGGTCACCGGTCGGTACCATTTCTTCTTCTTGTTACCATATGCTAAGGGTCGGTATTCGTGTTTCCGCAGAGCAGCAGGGAAGATCAGCTCTGTGTCTGGACTGTATGGCTTGAAGTCTGGGGCGGGAAACTTGTAATCCACTGTCTCGTTCTCCCCATTGTTGGTAGAAGACCCTTTACAGCAGCCACCGGAGCCCTTTTTCTCCATGCAGCAGCCCGACCCACCATTGGCAGAGGCCTTTCCGCAGTTGTTAGTTGAGTTGAAGCTCTGAGCAGCATCTAGAATAGGTCGATAACCCGTGCATCGGCAAAGGTTTCCATCGAAGGCCTCTTCAACATCGTGTTCCGAGGGAGACGGGTTGTTTCGCAGCAGGGCATAAAGAGACTTGAAGCTATCAGTCAACTTCACATCACTTCCAAAAAAAAAAAAAACAAAAAACGAATCAAGCGAAAGGACCACATAGGCGTACCATGACTATTCCAGGAGTACAGAACCCACATTGGCTTCCATTACCGACCGCAATCCGCTGCTGGACAGCATGGGGATCCTTCACATTCCCAATCCCTTCGACTGTGATAACGTGTTTACCATCAATGCTAACAAGTGGAGCAATACAGGCATTCACGGAGGCATGGTAGATTTTCTTCGTTGTAGGATTGATATGGGAAACGACCTATTGACCGTATAACACTCTGGTTAGCACTAGGTGCATAACCCCATAACCCAATATAGTTGACTGAAACCCACCACAGTGCAAGCACCACAGCCTCCCTCGGCACATCCAAGCTTTGTACCTGTCAACCCAATACCCCGCAGGTATTCGAGTAGAGTCACTTCCGGGTTGATCGTGTCTATCGCAACCTTGGTGCCGTTGAGATAGAACCGAATAGTGTCATCCCAGTCTTCAGTCAATGCAGACAGGCTGGTCAGTTTCTCAACCACGACCGTGGAGTCTGTCTCTAGGATTCCCGGCGCCATGGTGGAAATGTGGAGTTGTGGCGATATTTAGAGGTAGGCTTTCAAGGGCGACTTCAGGTGCGCATCTTGGGTTTTATAGCGAATTGAGGAATTCCGCAAGGACTTAAATCAATTACTAAAATGAAGTCTCGCAAAAAGTCAGTATCAAAGGAGGGGAAGTCCAGATGAGATCAGTTCTCCTTCGATATCAGGTGGGCCCCCACTCCTTATCTTTGCGGGGATCGCCACTGTCCGATGAGAGAAGTCAGATGACCGTCGGATTCCGGCTTGGCACACCCAGTGGTTTTGCTGGGATTACTACTACGTATGTGCCTGTATGTACCAGATTTTAGGCCGCGGATACGAATCTCCCGATTACTACAAATCTTATAGAGATGGGGCTCTCAAGGCATCAGGATCTGATGATACTATGTTGGAATAATGGACTCGGCATACCGGAGGATTGATTTATCCTTCATGTTTTGTAATTTATGTTATGTAATCACCGCTCCATGTAAATTGTTAGGAGAGTGGATACAGAAATACAGAGACTTGAACACCATTGCTGGTAACCCCTATTTTACGATACCACTTCGTTTGACATGATACGTCGAAGGACGATAATCATGCAGCTAATATCGAAGAGATCCAGAGGGCAAAGTTCAGGATGTTGGGAGGTGTATGCCACAACGAATAAGGGTTTCGTAACCTGCAATATGTGTATCTGTGTGTCTTAAAAGACTTGAAAATAATGGGAAGCTATTAGGAGGGGTTGGCTAAAGCCGTCGCTATATTTCTTGTACTATCTTGAAACTATCTTGAAAGGTCTCTGGCATCAAGGATGCTGTACATCTCCTCGACCTCAATGAAACTTTCCTGCTCCCAGATCTTATTACCCAAGCCAATTGCATCCATGCCAAAAATTGTGAATCCCAGATTACTCGGCTCTCTCGGAATTCCATCCGAGCCCCTCTCACCCGTTGTCAACGCGAAGGGCTTGTTTTTGATTACAACTCTCTGGGCAGTCGAGCGTGGTGAATACATCCATCTCGCAGTACGTATATCATCTATATAGTACATATCGGCTTCAAGCTTTTCCACCCTAGCTGCTCCAAGCAAATTTATGTCGTGGAGGTAGTGCGGATTAGGTGAATCTTTAGCCTCGGCATAGATCTGCGATCTGATGACTTCGGAAAGCCGAGTGACTTTGGAATCATCCGGCCCATTAGATAACCTAGTCAGAAGTTTATCCCACGCATCTTCATAATCAGCGACAATACATGCTCGTAGACAAGACTCGAGCATATCAGGCCTTTTCTGCGCGAGACGTATATAGGTCACTGGAGAAGCAACACTAGGCCACCAGATTCTGCGAGGTACCAGCAATTCCGGGGTACTTGGTGTGATACAAGTAATATCGTCACTGATGATACGTCGAGCATTGATTGCGCGCCTTAGGGATACGTCCTCACTTTTCACGGGGACCTCCGGCACCTGTGTGCTCCACCATCGCGCCCAAAGGGGGTGATTGTATATCCCCAAAATGATAGCGTGAAATTCTTGTTCAATCATCTGTGGGCGTCGTAGGCGTGCATATCGATCGATGTCACCTCTATATGCGGCTGATAGAATCAGGTTGTCTTTATTGACCGGTGGAAGGTCTGACGGCAGAGACGAATACAGAAGTGGCCAAAAGCTGGCCAAGGGCTCAGGCGCACCGCAGCTATGATCGTCGATTCCCATATCCTCAGTGATGTTGAAGTGGTTATATGTATTGTACTCCTCCGAGTCCCACTCGATGTAATCAACAAGATTAACGGAATGCTTGCTGCTGTTATCCACTCCTGCATGAAGCATCCGTGCAGTGAGATCGGAAAAAACCGCCGTATCTCCATTCAGATGTGCTGAACGAGGGTTTTCAAGACTGACAGATCGATCGTAATCATTCATTATTTCGAATTTCAAAGGATTCGACATTATTTTCTCGTAAATTGCCTCGCTGCCTTTGTTCGTCCTTGCTAGACTAGCGTCGCGAGCCTCGGCAGCAACATGAACCTCGGGAAGAACCTGAAGCTCCGAGTAAAGATCAAAATATCCCGCCACGGCACAGGAGCGAGCAGCGTGATAAATCATGTTGGGATAACGCTTCACCAAATTGCGAAGCGTCTCCTGGGATGGAGGTTCCGGATACCAGATGCAATAAGGTACCTCAGAGGAGTCTTCGATCTCCGGGATCACCCCGCTCATGATTGCACGCGCGTTGAGTGCACGAGTGAACTCCGGTGCGACGCCGCGTAACTCGTGGGCGAACCCATCGTGGTGTCGAATGCCACGAATAACAGCGAAGCGTTGGACTTTTAGTCCCAGACCACGAGGAATCTTTTGGCCACGAATTGCGGCATTGCAGTCATCTCTATTATACAGAGTGACTCCGAGTCTTTTTCCCAACGGAAGATCTTCCAGGCGGGATTTGGTTTTGCCCATGATGATAGATCGGTGAGTTCAAGCTATTTTTCTGATGGGTGGAAGTGAATTTGGGCCATGAAGGATTGATGGAGAATACCAAGTACTTGAATAAACTGTATGCAATGTGCATGCCTTGTGCTGACTCATATGGATCGCGTCTTCTACCTAGGTACTTTCCAAAATCGGCCCCCGAGGCGCCAGGTTGGATACCCACATGTTGTTCTGCGGGGCGTGTCTGTGCGTTGTTTTATGATAAAGAGCGTGGAAATAGCCATGGCCAAAATGGATCGGAGGAATGCCATTCCTTACTGTACTGTAGCATATTCCAAAGTTCAGTACTCAACATGACCCACCACTATTTGACTCATATGGCCAAACCGATCAATCCTCACTTTTTGCCCCGACTCCGGGATATGGCTTTGTTCAGACCCCATCTGTGATGCTTTCCAGTGAGCAAGTCAGAGCGCTCAGGTCACGCTCAGTGAGTGGGATCAGGCTGCTCAGGTGACGCTTAGTGAGCGAGTCATCTAGCTTATGTGATAATCATGTGATGCTCAGTGAGCGGGTTTAATGATTACGTAATACGCAGGGGCGCCCACGGGAGCTTTACTCAGTGAGCAAAAAGCGGCAAGGGGTGAGCACTAAAACGGAAAGGGAAATCCATCTCGCTCGGCCTAAAATCCGATGTATACGTATATATTACGACGTATATAATAAGTCTTGAACATATCTCCCTTGACCAAATTTCTATATCTGAATTACGCCAAACCAAAAAAAAAAAAAAAAGATATGCTACAATACATATATAAAAGAAATGGTCCATAAATGGTAACCCGCAAATGCACGCTCACGGTCTCGAGCCTGCAAAGGCTTTCTCTTCCTCCTCCCACTTCTTTCGTTCAACGACACTTCGGGCCCTATATGATAATGGAATTAGCCAAGAGTGTATTAGACATTAGATAGCAACAACTTACCGATAGGCCTTCACAAAACGCCAAACCTCTGTGTCTGCAAGGTTCCAAGCCTCAACAACATCCTTGATGTTGATACGGTTCGTTTCCTTATTCTTAATTACCTCGCGGGCCTTCTGGATGAGTTCATATTCTTTGCCGACGCCTTGTTCGCTTGGCGTGCGATCTTGCGCGCTCTTGGCGGAGTGTTTGTCATTCTCAGTTGCGGGATCAATATTACTCCCACGAGGGATCTTGAAACCAAACTGCCATTCAAACTCGTCCAAGAGTTCTGAGGGGAGACTCTGGCCTGCCTGAGCAGGGAGAGATTCCACTGTCATCCACAAAGAAGTCCCGACAGCATCTTCGCCTGCGACAACCTGCTTGAAGATCACTCCCCGGTATGAAGAACCCAATTCGGGTCCAAGGTGTTCCTTGGTCACCTCAGACAACCATGCGTCGCGCTCGGTCTCCCGGCGAACTTGTGGTGTGGTGATCTCCTCCGAGTTCCTCTGCAGGCTGATAAGAGTATAGGGGTGAGGAAGGGTGCCGATGGTGAACAAGAAGGTGGTGTTTTTATAGGTCGAAGGCTGGCTGATACGCATGGGTTGCTTTGCAGATCCAGACCCACATGGACGACACTCGGGTTCATTGGGTGGACAAGAGTCGGGAATGGGCGATTCGGGGCACTGAATAAGAGCCTTTGCCAGCCGAAGAGCAGGTTCCACCAGCGCGGTAGTGTGCTGAGGGAACGGCTTCAGCACGGCCAGTCCGGCGGGGAAGGAGCTATGAAAGTGATTGTGGAGGTGGGAGTTGATCAGTTGGACAAGAGCCAACTGACCACTCGCAGGGTTCTGGGTCATCTTTTCATGCACGGCAGAGTAGTGAGAGGTAATAGCTGCAGATTTATAAAACGCCAAAGCACTCGGCGGCTCAACCTTGAACGATTCCGGTGCAATCAGATCAATGAAAGACTGGGTTTTATCATCGAGCTTCAGAACTGCGCTCTGAACCGCCCCATCGATCTGCGACTTGTCCGCCGCGTAGAGGCCATTCTTGAGGTTTTCGAACCGGGTAATTGACTCTGGGACAGTTCCCCGGCGAAGGTATGAGATCATGGGATCATCATAACGTGCCATAGGGAAGCAGTGGAAGTCTGCGAGCAAGCCGGTGCCCATGTGCCCCCACGCAAGCCAAGCGAACACCTCGTTCTGTGTTTTGGGCGCAAGTTTCCACTTCTGAACAATTTCATAGTTGGGGTTTTTCATTGCATCGCCTGGAGTCAATACCACGGGCCTGAATCCTTGTGCGAACCATGCCCGACGCCACGCGAGAAGCAATTCCGCATCGGCGTTCTGCAAATCCTTGAGATCCTTGCCATTGGCTTTGTTGGGATTATACTTCGCATCGTAGTATGTGTAGATCGGTCGACGTTCGCGGAGGGGAGGGAGGACGGATCGATTCTCATCCAAGGTAATGGCAGAGGAGAATGGGTTCAACCATTCGAGGGTGCTGTACCATTTCGACTCGCCGTGTGTGCTGTTGGTCTGTTCCTCGGGCTGCTCGTGGGAGGGAGGGCGGAACGAGGGCAGGTGGAAGTTGCTTAGTGAAGGTAGTTTTGGTGTGGGCACGAACTTGGCCGGGCCTGTGGCTGATTGCTCGCCGGCATCAGGCACCGGAGAGGACGAGAAAATGAATAGCAAAAGCGCGACAAAAACGATTACAGACAGAAGAGCTGTACTCCTGTGAGGAATCATTTTTCCAACATTCAAACCGGAGGACCTGTATAGAGGCCCTTCAAAAGTTGAAAGTAAAAAACACGGGTGGCTTCAAACCGCGACAGCTTCTCCTGAAACTCCGCCTCGAACGAGACCGGATTTGGCCAACGCAGTCTTGGCGAGATAATGACGATAGATTTGAAGGCAACTCAGCACACTCCCATCTGAATATCTTGGGCTGAATTGATTTCACCCTGACTTTCAATGATGAATCAAATACAAAATCGAACCCTTGATAATAATATTTCGGGGGGATGTTGATTCCTTACTTGCCTGAGATCGAAAAGCAAATGATGACTCAGCCAATTGGAAACCTTAAATTACCTCATCGGAAGAGTGGTCCGTGAGCGTCAACATAGAAGCTCTGGTGTATAAAGCAGGGAGTATATGTTCAAGATATGATAGTATCTCTCTTTTAAACAATTAGGATAATTGACGCTCTTATTCCCTATATCCATATTGTGTTCATTTATAATAAACTAGCAGTGATTCATGAACATTACAACATATATGTCTCCCTCGGTACCTACATTTTGACCTAGGAGCTATGTGAAGGCTTTATGAGATGATATGCATACCAGTGATATTCCACTAAATCATAGTTACATATCCTAGAAATACCGGCATATGCCATGTTGTACATATATACATGTACCTTGATTTTCCATCTAGTTACCTACATAGTTATATGCCCTCTTCACTGATATCGATATCAGACCTCTGCGGTAGTTATAATCTCAGCACCTGAGGAATGACTGGCTCGGCCAAGAATAGTCTCAAGGTGCCAAACTATTCAGTGGATATCTCAGACAAAGGGAAATAACTAGACCTCCTTGTACAATCTACTTTGTACTCCCCACAATGTACCTCGATTCTGCCAATCTGTGCCGCTCTGCGCCGGAGAAATCTCAACTCCGACGCCACCCCACCATGTATAAAGCGGTGAGCACTATGTGGGGAAAACAGCTAATCAGCACCTCAATTCTCATTGGCAGAAATAGCGGCGAGATCGGACTTTTCCACTATGGGGGGGTAATTTTAATATTGAGTCATCGTATCTTTCATTCTCCAACTATTTTGAACATACTGCAATGATGGCTGTAGGAACGGCCTCTTTGCAGGACCGCCTGGAGATATGGGCACAAAGGTTGAACAACCTGACTGTCTCTCCATTGACCCGCGATTATCCCGATACACAAAAGATCGACAGCAAGAGAGTCATTGAAGCTTTTGAGTCTCTTCAACTCCCTAAGGAGAAGCTTTCGGGCTCATCATCTGGCTTCACTGCTTTCCTGACTGCATACGTTATTCTGGTAGCGCGATTGACCGGTGATGAGGACATCGCTGTGGGCACAAACTCCAACGAAGATGGTCGTGCATTCGTCATCCGGGTGCCCATTGATACCTCGGAGTCTTTTGCCCAGCTCCATGCCAAAGTAGAAAAGGTATGTATGTATGTTTCTTGCTATCGGGCTTACTGCTAAAAGCCCCGCAGGCATATAAGGAGGGCTCTTCCCAAATCGTGCCCTTGGGCAGCCTTCGCTCGTATATCCAGGAGAAGTCCAAGTCCGAACGCACACCGGTCCTCTTCCGATTCGCCGCATATGATGCCCCCGCTGCGTCCCAAGATTATCCTGCAAACACCTTCGATACTACTGATTTGGTGGTGAATGTTGCCCCGGGTTCAACTGAGGTCGAATTGGGCGCATACTACAACCAGCGTCTCTTCTCGAGTGTTCGTATTGCTTTCGTTTTGAAGCAACTAGCCAGTATTGCTAGTAATGCTGCTGCCAATCCAGATGAGGCTATCGGCCGTATCGACTTCATGACTGAAGACCAGCGCGCACTCTTGCCCGACCCAACATCCAATTTGAACTGGTCTAACTTCCGTGGTGCCATCCACGATATTTTTACTGCTAATGCTGAAAGCCACCCAGACAAATTGTGTGTGGTTGAAACTCAGTCGAACAGCTCCCCTCACCGCGAGTTCACCTATCGCCAAATCAACGAGGCTTCCAACATCCTCGGCCATCATCTCGTACGATCTGGCATTCAGCGAGGAGAGGTTGTCATGGTTTATGCCTACCGTGGTGTGGACCTGGTGGTTGCTGTCATGGGAATCTTGAAGGCCGGTGCGACATTCTCGGTTATCGACCCCGCCTATCCCCCGGAACGTCAGAACATCTACCTTGATGTTGCCCGTCCCCGCGCTTTGGTGAACATCGCCAAGGCTACAAGAGATGCAGGTGAACTTGCGGACATTGTGCGTACCTTCATCGACGAGAATCTTGAGCTCCGCACCGAAATTCCTGCGCTTGCCCTACTCGATGATGGAACCCTTGCCGGTGGATCTGTCAACGGTCAGGATGTCTTCGCCAACGAGGTTGCATTGAAGTCCAAGTCTACTGGTGTCATCGTTGGTCCTGACTCTATTCCCACCCTGTCTTTCACATCCGGCTCGGAAGGCCGACCGAAGGGCGTTCGTGGCCGACACTTCTCTTTGGCTTATTATTTCCCTTGGATGTCTGAGACTTTCAAGCTCACTCCAGACGAGAAGTTCACTATGCTGAGTGGCATCGCTCACGATCCTATCCAGAGAGATATCTTCACTCCACTGTTCTTGGGTGCTCAACTCTTGGTGCCCGCTCGGGAGGACATCCAAAACGAAAAGCTTGCTGAATGGATGCAGAAGTACGGTGCCACCATCACTCACCTTACGCCTGCTATGGGTCAAATTCTTGTCGGTGGTGCCTCTGCTCAATTCCCTGCTCTTCACCATGCATTCTTTGTGGGTGATATTCTGATCAAGCGAGACTGCCGCTCACTCCAGGGACTTGCGCCTAATGTCAGCATTGTGAACATGTACGGAACAACTGAAACCCAGCGTGCTGTCAGCTACTTTGAAATTCCTAGCTACGCCAGCAACGAGGGCTACTTGAACAACATGAAGGATGTGATTATGGCTGGTCGCGGAATGTTGGATGTGCAGATGCTGGTTGTCAACCGTTATGACCCCACTCGCCTCTGTGCTGTTGGGGAGGTCGGCGAGATCTACGTCCGTGCGGCAGGTCTTGCAGAGGGATACCTTGGTTCCCCCGAACTGAGTGCGAAGAAGTTCCTTACCAACTGGTTTGTGAAGCCTGAAGTCTGGGCGGAAAAGGATCAAGCCGAATCCAAGAACGAGCCCTGGCGCGAATTCTACGTTGGTCCTCGTGATCGCCTTTATCGCAGTGGCGATCTAGGCCGTTACACACCGTCTGGAGATGTTGAATGCTCTGGCCGCGCCGACGACCAAGTGAAGATCCGTGGTTTCCGTATTGAGCTTGGAGAGATCGACACTCATCTTTCTCAGCACCCTCTGGTCCGTGAGAACGTAACCTTGGTGCGAAGAGATAAGGACGAGGAACCCACGTTGGTCAGCTACTTTGTGCCCGATATGAACAAGTGGGCCTCATGGTTGGAGAGCAAGGGCCTTAACGATGATGACTCCGAATCTGAGGGTATGGTTGGTCTGTTGCGACGCTTCCGTCCTCTCCGCGATGATGCTCGTGAGCACCTCCGGAGTAAGCTTCCTACATACGCAGTGCCGACTGTTATCATTCCCCTTAAGCGCATGCCTCTGAACCCGAACGGCAAGGTCGACAAGCCCGCACTTCCATTCCCAGACACTGCAGAACTGAGCGCCGCTGCACCCCGCCGCCGCTCGTCTGCAGCGCAGGCCCTTTCTGAAACCGAGCAGACACTGGCTCAAGTCTGGGCCAAGCTCATTCCTAATGTGACATCTCGCATGATTGGACCGGATGACTCCTTCTTTGATCTCGGTGGCCACAGTATCCTCGCCCAGCAAATGTTCTTCGAGCTTCGTCGCAAGTGGCGTGTTATTGACATCAGCATGAGCGCTATCTTCCGCAGCCCGACCCTGAAGGGCTTTGCTAGCGAGATTGACCGCCTTCTTGCAATGGAATCATTTGCAACTAGCGATGACAATACTCTAGCTGTGCAAGCTGCTAATGAGCCGGATGACGAGTACTCGAAGGATGCCGTCAAGCTTGTGGATGAACTGCCCAAGACATTCCCTCAGCGTACCGAGGCTATGCTCACTAGCGAACCCACGGTGTTCCTTACTGGAGCCACTGGTTTCCTAGGTGCGCATATCCTCCGAGACCTACTTACCCGTAAGTCTCCTTCCACCAAGGTGGTAGCTTTGGTTCGGGCAAAGTCCGAGGAGCAGGCACTTGAGCGACTCCGCTCCACTTGCCGCGCATACGGTTTCTGGGACGAAGCATGGACCCACAAGCTGCAAGCCCTCTGTGGTGATCTTGGAAAGCCGCAGTTTGGCCTTTCCCAGGCAACGTGGGACGACCTTACCAACCGTGTCGATGCTGTGGTTCACAACGGAGCTCTTGTCCACTGGGTCTACCCCTATGCCACACTGAGACCGGCTAATGTTCTGGGTACCATCGATGCCCTCAAGCTGTGCGCCAGCGGAAAGGCCAAGCAGTTTGCTTTCGTCAGTTCTACCAGTGCTTTGGATAAGGATCACTTCGTGCAAGAATCAGAACGTATCATCGCCGCTGGTGGAAATGGTATCAGCGAAGACGACGACATGGAGGGCAGCAGAGTTGGCCTTGGAACTGGTTACGGCCAAAGCAAATGGGCTGGAGAATACCTTGTCAAAGAGGCCGGCCGCAGAGGCCTGAGGGGAACCATTATTCGCTCCGGATATGTTCTTGGTGATTCGGTCACTGGAACTACCAACACTGATGATTTCCTCATCCGTATGCTCAAGGGCTGCATTCAAATTGGTCTTCGCCCAAATATCTTCAACACCGTGAACATGGTCCCTGTCGATCATGTGGCTCGTATTGTCATTGCCACTGCCTTCCACCCACCTTCCACAGGCGTTAACGTCGCCCATGTTACTGGGCACCCTCGTTTGCGCTTTAACCAGTTCCTTGGTGCGCTAGAGCTCTACGGGTACAATGTCCCCCAGGTTGACTACGTGCCTTGGTCCACTTCCCTTGAGCAATATGTCAACGATGGCGAGCACAATGACAAGGAGTCTCAGCATGCTCTGTAAGTTTTACCGTTTTTTCAGTCCATTGACGGATTCATACTAACCTTTTTTAGTATGCCCCTGTATCACTTTGTTACGTCAGACCTTCCCTCCAACACCAAGGCTCCGGAATTGGATGATGTGAACGCAGCGACGGCTCTGCGTGCCGATGCGACCTGGTCGGGCGTTGACGCATCAGCCGGTGCTGGCGTAACCGAGGAATTAGTCGGCTTGTATGCCTCGTATCTAGTACAAACCGGTTTCCTCCCCGCACCAACTGTCGCGGGGGCCCGCCCTCTGCCCGCTGCTCAGATCAGTGAGGAACAGAAGAAGACCCTGTTGAGTGTCGGTGGCCGTGGTGGTGCATCATGATATCTATAAGAAAAGATCTCATGTACTTATTCTGATATTCTGATTTTCAAAAAGCATTTACATTTCCAACCCCTGTGCAAAATATATATTAAATTTTAATTAAGCCATTAAAAACATGGCTTGTAGTATATACGACAGGTATTTGATGAATTGATGAACATAAATATTAGAAGATCCTTTCTCTTTTTTTTTTCTTTTTCCTGGGGGAAGTGCCGGGGATACCCTTCCTTAAATATATATGGCATGGTGTTGTGGATCAGGGGATCTGCAATGACCGGGGATGGTGTAAGACCAATCAGTGTGACCAGGTGTGAAACATCCCGAGGTCTTTATATCGTAGGGCTCTATACGAAGCATATACGAAGTATGTGGTTTGATCATCTTTCTATAATCCTGCCAACACACCCATGGACCTTCCCTGTAAGGATTAGGTATCTTTTGTATAGCATCTCCATATAAGAGGTACACAAACACAGCATACAGCATTATTGTACATTCACATCTACCTATGTAGGCTTGCTTGTCCAACACTCTTATTGATCTTTCTAGTTCTCTTCACATTTTAGACATGTGCATGGTGATTGAAGAAATGGTATGGATTGGTAAGTCTATGACTATTGTTCACCTGAGCCATTAACGCCTAACAGTCATCCATGGACTAAATAATATCAGTAAACACCAGTTGACAACTACTGAAGGTGTAATAGTAGCATAGGCCATCCATGGATGGATACGTGTAGAATGAACATATGAGGGTAATCCCTCTTTCCAATCTTGGTTCCTTCCCTGAGTACATAACTTTCCCTCTACCCCCCTCTTCCCCTCCCTCAGACTTTAAATCTTCTTTTTCCCCTTCTAATTCTCTAGTAACATTCATCATGGCGATCGAAATCTTAGATGGAGCTGGTAAGTATATGGCCTTTCTGACGTTCGACTACCATTCACCTAACCAAGCTAATGATCAAAGCCATCGATGATAGTACCACCAAACCCGAGGCCAAGGATATCCAGTATGAGCCTGTAGGCACCCTCTGTGATTTTCGCACCCTCTACCAGACAAATCCCGATGCATATGGCAAAAAGTCATGGAGCAAAAATGTACCCATCGACTTGCCTGATCCCGTCGAGGATGCCGAGTCAGCACAATACGCACTTCTCGTGAGAAAAAGGAAGTGCTATGATGGACGCAGGAGCTTGTCTATTCACTCCATCATAGTGCAAAGCGAGCGTCTCAAGGAGTTTTTGAAAAGGGCACTGGACAACTATCCTGGTGTCACGACGAACTTGCAGCGCCTCGAGATCGCATCGCCTTTCCGGCCTTTTGTTCATCGATGGGAAGCAATTACCAAACTGCGAGATGAAGAGCAGGATCCAACAACCAAGGCACATGTGGATATGTTCTACCACATCATGGACGAGGAGCTCAGGGATGTGATTGACCGCAAGAACGACCTGGTTGCCAAAGGGGTCATCACTCACGACTTGACTTGGACGATCCTGGAACCTCAAGATGTGGTTCTTTCTTCAACTGGTGGAACTCTACGTGCGTATTTGCTCGTACAATCATCATCGGAAGATGAAACATCGGGAAATGATTATCTCGAAATGGAATACGTTGGATTTGACGGAAGCAAGTTCGGATACAAATACACAGGCTTCATGATACCCAGCTTTGTGGGCACGGTTCCAATTACCTCATTGCCATACTTTCCACTCAGATACCACCCGAAAAAGGATACTCTTCGAGAGTCGTTGATTGCACGGGGCAAGAAGTGGGAAGCGTACAAGGGGTACCATTTCAAAGCCTATGAAGAGCCTTCGACCGGCACAAACTCCAAAAGTCGGGGTGACAATTTGAGGGACACCAACCATCATGTCAAGAGTCGCGTCATCATCGACATCGACGCATACAAGCTTTTTGCGCGCATGACCTTAGTCACCGTTGACAGGGAAATTGATGGAGAACTAGATGATTCGCAGCGCCTCATTGCAACCCCAACTCTCTATGGTTATTCTCTGAGTAACAAAGAATGGAGTACGTTCCTCGTGGATCATTTGAAAGACATTGAGTGGGATGAGAAGGCCTTTGAGTCACTGGTTCTACCGCGGGAGCAGCAGGGGCTCAAGGAAGTGGTCTTGGCCGTTGCAAAAGCTCAATCCAAGAAAGTCGATGACTTTGACGATGTCGTCCGGGGAAAAGGCCAAGGGTTCATTATGCAGCTTAGCGGTCCTCCAGGGGTCGGAAAGACCCTTACTGCGGAAAGCGTTGCTGAGGTCATGAGGGTTCCTCTTTATGTCATGAGTGCGGGTGACCTTGGGGTTGACGCTAGAAGCTTTGAAACAAAATTGAAAGACATCCTGAAGCTGATTCCCAAGTGGGGTGCTGTTCTGTTGCTTGATGAGGCTGATGTCTTCATGGAAGCCCGTGATTCAACCAATCTCGATCGCAATGAACTTGTCTCAATCTTCTTGAGAATGCTTGAATACTACGAGGTAAGCTCCAATGCCCAGGGTCACCAAAGCCAGAGGATGCGGAGAAAAATATGCAAAATGACATGTTACTGATCTTCTATCTCTTTCTTCAGGGTATTCTCTTCTTGACCACCAACCGTACACAGAATATCGATCCTGCCTTTGAGTCTCGGATCCACCTTTCCCTCGCCTACAAGGATCTCGATGCGGAATCCAGGCGCCAGGTTTGGACACAGTTCCTAAACCGGTCATCGGACATTGAGGCCTTCACGGATGAGCAACTTGACCATGTGGCCAAGTCCCCATTGAACGGTCGCCAGATCAAGAATGTGATCAAGACGGCCGGTCTCCTGGCTTGGTCTAAGGGGAATGAGCTTCGATACGAAGATCTGAAGGCGGTGCTTGCTCTGAGAGATTTGCAAATGTGATGCCTGGTGAGAGCATGGGGGCTTACTGCGTATTCGTATTGATAATTAGCTAGCAACACCCCACAGACTATCCGAATTTCCAAAACAAAAATCCAATTTTATTGCTTTACTGCTTTTAATTTCCTTCCAATATGTAGATAAAGTGCCAAGGTGTATGTTTCATGCGTTGTATGGTGCAGCACTTGGCGCCCGTTTGCCGTTTGCCGTCAATGGGGTCCGAGTACGGCAAGGCTGAGCAGGCAACACCCAGAAAGACACATCAGCCAAGACTTTCACTTCTTCCATCGAGTCATGTTTGTTGACACATCCTTGGCTCCCACACTACTAACAATGTCTCCAGTGTTCCATCCAATGCTTCCGGCAGGCCCCCGGGGCCCGTTCCCCCTGAGCCACAACTGTCTATAGGGCTACGGGGCTCTTCGTTTTCGTTCTCGGATACGCAGAACCCCACTCCGTTCCATACGACATGGATGTTGAACTTGCCAATTTGAAGATGTTATGACCTCTTAAGGCTGAACAAATGATATTCCCCGGCCGATCATCGATCATCGAAAAAGAAATGTACACACTAAAACATCAAACACCCATTATCTCCAGGACTGAGCAAAGACCCCCTGACTCAGGTCCACCGTGTGTTGGCTAGTGCACCCGCACGATCCGACGATTTCACAATTAATCCAACCGAGATGGCGCCCCCATGGCACAACTCCGATAGTATGCTGTTGTGGAGCACGCGAGCAATCAATTTCTTCTCCTTATTTTTCTCGTATTTTCTCTTTTTTTCCCCCTTCCCCCCTGATATTGTGCAGTATATGCGGATTGGAAAACAGTCCGTATCGAAAGATTTCCTCATGTTGGCCGCTTTTCGCGTTAGGCCATTATGATTGTCACTCGTTTTCATCATCCGCAGCGCTTGATTTTGTCTATTTTGGTGCTTTCAGGTATCTGCTCTAAGTTGCTTCACATATACCAACATCGATCTCTTCCTCTATACCTTTTGGCCCTCTATTTCCCAACATTCTTTATTCAGGAAATTCTCCTATTCGTTGCAGTATGGATTCTCCTATATACAACTACCGGTCGGTGGTCAGTAGCTGCCGTTGTCGGCTCAGCGATTGTTGCGTTGGTTCACCTTTTTCCCTTGAATGCGCCGGCCAATGATATTGACTTTTACCTTCAGATGCACGGATTTATTAGCAACGTCGTCGCAGATTAGTTTCTATTCTCAAACCGGCAGCGAAATTCGATGGGATGCAGCCAGGTCCGTGGGCGCCAGTCGGCAGGGAATGAACTTGATATTGAGCGGTCTGGTTCCTATGGCTGCCGCTACAACAGTGATCGCAGTGGCTTCCTGGCTTATGGCCCAAGGAATCTGGAATCTCATGACCCGCTGGCTATGTGCCCTCGCCAATCTCGCAGACGCCAAGACTTCCGCCGTGTTACCGGGGCCCTCGGATCTAAGCAATTTAGTGTCGCATAAACCTCGGCTTTGGACGCTTGTGGGCACTGGAATAACGATCGGACTCTGGCTGATCCGGCCGTCAATCCCATACAATCATATGACGGGGGCTCTCCCCTTCACCATGCTCGGCGAACACTCTCGGGCTCGTCGGATGACCATCGAAACTTTCCCACTGCCTGAATTGCTGGCGGAGGAATATCGGGAGCCTGCAAATGGGCACTATAAGGGGTGGGCACCGACATTGGATGACTCGGGAAATACTGCCTATGGAAATAATAAGCCAGCCTGGGCCCGAGGTCCTCTTCCTGCTGCGTTTGAGAGATGGATTGTAAACCCCGATTCGAATTCAAACACGGACGGAATTAGCTTGGAAATTAGCTTGGAGGCGCCTAACTCGACCGTTCAAAGTGTGTCCAAGAGAGGCGAAAACGAATCCGATTCTGAAAACCAGAACAAGACAGCCGAACCGCGACACTATTTCTATAATCCCGTTCAAGATCCCATGAGGATAAGCAACCTTGACCTGGAACCACTTGGGCCTCTGCAGGAAGCTCTGAAGGACCATGCCATCCCGATCAACCACATTGTCTTTGTGTTCTTGGAAAGCGGTAGAAAGGACCTCTTCCCCCTCAAAAACGATTCTCGCTTGTACAACCAAATCCGTGAATCATATGAATTATACGACGAGGAGGACGAAGCCGATCTACGCGACAAACTGTCTCAGATAACCCCTGTGGCAGAAATGCTTACAGGGGAGGAATCTGGCTTCGGCTCTTCGGCTAACTCAACGAATGCCGGACTAGGTGGTCTCAGCTTCGACGGGATATTGTCGGGGAGCACTCTCTCTGCGAAATCGCGTCTTGTCAACTACTGCGGTCTTGGGCCGCTTCCGGTGGACTTTATGCATGAAAATGATATCATTCCATACCAGCCGTGTTTGATGCACATCATGGATCTATTCAACCAGCGCAAGAATTCTTCCGCCACTGCGAATTCCTCTGGCTCTATGAATTCCACCAACAGTCACCTGGAACGGGAGTGGCAAACCATCTATGCGCAGTCTGTGACTGGGGAGTTCCAAGCACAGACTCGGCTTATGGATCTGCTCGGTTTCAAACAGACATTGTACTCGGAAGATATTGACGTGGAGGACGCGAAGTATTTCCATGAGGAAATGGAAAAGATCAACTATTTCGGGTACGTTGTTGAGCAGAACGCCCCGAGGCTGTTCCTCGTGTGTAAATACTAACTTGGCACAGTTATGCTGAAACTGAGGCCCGCCCCTACATCAAAGACTTGATCGACGAAACGCTTCGTCAGAACAAGAGACTCTTCCTTTCACATTTCACCAGCACCACTCACCACCCTTGGGGCACACCTGAAGGCTGGAACCGAGAGAAATATTTCGGCGATCTCCACAAATCACAACACGAACTCATGGATGAGTTCCTCAACGCAAATCACTTCGTCGACACGTGGCTCGGCGACCTAATGGGCATGCTCGGGGAAGCCGGCATCGCCGACGAGACCTTGACAGTCTTCGTGGGAGACCAGTAAGTACATTTCCCACAAGTAACCAACGAACCTATCATCTAACCAAAACGAAACAGCGGCCAAGCATTTGGAGAAGACTGTCCTGTCACAGGAACCTATCACAACCCACACATCAGCAACTTCCGCGTACCCCTAGTATTCCACCACCCCTTATTACCCCGCATGCACCTTAATGTCAACGGCAGCGCCGTATCCATCCTCCCGACAATCCTCGATCTCCTTGTGAACACCAACTCCCTCAACGCAGACGACACAGAAATTGCCCTGGATCTGATGAACGAGTACGAGGGCCAGTCCCTCATCCGGCCATACCGCACCTCGCACAACGGCCGCGAAGCCTGGAACATGGGCGTTATTAACGCCGGCGGCTCGATGCTGAGTGTTGGCTCCGCGGCTGTGCCCTGGCGTCTCAACCTGCCCTTGAACAATGACTTCGAGTACCGCTTCACGGACTTGAGTAAGGACCCGTATGAGCTTGAACCTGTCACCGGCTGGACTATGAGCTCGCTTGCTGCGGAGGTCCATTCCAAGCATGGGCCTGAGGCTTTTGATTGGGCTCAGAAGGCTGAGAAGGTTGGACTTTGGTGGGTTGCGGAGAGGAAGAAGCTTTGGAATTATAGTGATCCTGATGAGTGAAGGGCTATTTACGACAGTGCATAGCTCGTGTTTTGTTTTCTCTTTTTGGTCCTTGGAGCGATTTGCATAGCATGCATTCTGCGGTATATATTTTTTGGGGTGCTGGCTACCCAGGGTTAGTTAGGTTGGTTACCTTCTGGCTCTGTATAATATTCGGGTTGGGTAGACCTGCTGTATATAAAAAGGATATGATTTGTGCGGTTTTTCTCTTCATACCGACTTCTTAGGGCAGCTACGAGCATGGATAGTCAACGCATAGAACAGTCATTGTTGTTCTGCTTCATCAATTAATATACTGCATAACTAGTGTGTAGCATCTATAGAGATCAGTCTGGCAGTACCCAAGGCGGTAAGCTCTGGGAAATGAAGATCTTCCCATTATGGCATTGCCAAGTATGCAGACAGTCATACTAAAGATTCACGGAATTATGCTTATTTGGCTAAAACTGGAGAGCGCGAGACAATGGGGGTCTAAGGGGTAAGGCTAACAACTTCATACCTCATTTCCAATGTTGTTGCCCTATAGACGGCAATATTACCGACAACCGAGAAGTGCTGACGAGGCCTCATGGGTTTGGCGGTCCACTTGAAGATCTTCATGGAACCTAACGGGAAGAGAAGCACCACATTTTCTACGTTTCAACCCCCTCGCTACATCAGAGATCCAATTATAACCGTCTTTGCTTGGCCCTTCCACCCCTACCATTCGCCCACGGGACTTGGCGTCTCCCTCGATCCGCACATATCTTACCTTGTCTAGACCCCCAGCGATGGTCCCCTTTCTTTTTCTCTTCTTCAATGACTTCCTTATACCACGCTCTTTTGAATAATGCTGTTTTTGAGCGTTTCATTGCTGTTATGGCTCTGCCAGACCGCACTGGCGCAATATTCCAGCGATGATCTCATGTCATTCGTTACGGTCCGTGTCCCAAATCCTACAAATTGTTTAATCCCGCTAACACCGCGTTCTCCAGCTCCCCGATATTCGGGCAGTGAAATTCAACGTCCAGTACGAGAACCGCGATCGCATTAGCCCCGGTTACTGGTTCGTCGCTCCCTACCTACACATTGGCCCCGATCCACCGTCCACCTTGTACGAGCAGTATCAGATCGGCCCCCATATCTACGATGGTGAAGGAGTGCGTTTACACCAATACCCCCGCGATACAGATCCCTTGCAGCTGACCATGTTTCGGTATAATAGCGCCTCATCTGGACTGGCTCGCAACAGTTCGACAACCGGAACGTCTTCGATTTCAGAGTCGTCAACAGTCTGGGCCCTGACCCACACCTTTCGATGGTCTTGCAAAACTCGTGGGATCCGAAGATAGACTCCGGGTATGGGCTGGTCTTGACCAATGATTATCAAATCCAACGAAAGCTTCCGTTGCGGAAGGATCTCGGCGTCTTTGACATCCATGAGTTCAACATCCGGGACGACGGTAAGACTGCGCTGGTCACGGTCTACCTTTCTCATGAGATTAGCCTAGAGCAATATGGTCGCCCGAACGAGACTACTTGGCTTGAGTCCGGCGGGTACGCCGAGATCGATCTGAACACCGCCGCGGTTATCCAGTGGTGGGACTCTTACAATCACATTCCTTTACCCGAGACTGTCCACTACACCCCATATTCTCCAGTAGAGGGACACCCTGGCTGGGATTATGTGCATATCAACTCAGTTGACAAGAATGAAATTGGGGACTTCTTGATCTCATCACGATTTACGAACACTATCTACCTCATCTCCTGCATAGATGGAAATATCATGTGGCGATTGGGTGGACAGTATAGTGATTTCGAGCAAGATTTCACCTTTTCGAAGCAGCACGACGCGAAATTTATCCAGTCGAATGGGACGCACCATATTATCTCATTTTTGAACAACGCCTCGGACGAAGAATTCAACGAGGAAAATATGTCATCATCACTGTTCGTCGAGTTGGATACCAGCGCGAGGCCCATGACCGCCAAAGTCATCCGTCGCTACAACCGCCCTGATCACCAACTCTCGAGACTCCGCGGCAATACCCAGCTGCTTCCGAATGACAATGTGTTCACCTGCTGGAGCAAAGAGGGCTATATTTCCGAACATGCCGCCGATGGAGAACTACTGATGACTGCCAACTTCACCTCCTCGCGCTTTTCCACCTACCGCGGTTACAAATTCGAATTCACCGGTCGCCCCGCGGCCCCACCAGACATGGTAGCGTCCGTCTACGGCACCGATGAAACCAACATGGTGACCACGTTCTGGGTCAGCTGGAACGGCGCGACGGATGTCGCAGAGTGGCGTTTCTACGCACAAGCCTCCGAGTTCCACGACCCCGTCTTTATCGGCAAGACCCCCCGATCCGATTTCGAAACCATGTACATCGCCCGCGGATATCTGGACTGGGTATCTGCCGAGGCAGTGGATGTCAATGGCACCGTCCTAGGCAGGTCCGAAATGCACCGAAGCAAATCCCCCGACTGGAAGTCTGTCGGGTATAGAGGGAAGTCAACCAGACCCGTTCCGGTTGACCCATCAATCATGTACCAAGCAAGCGATAGCGCGGCAGAAGACAATGCGGTCAACGAGTCTAACCGCACCTCGTCGGATGCAGCCAATACCCAAACACAGAAGACCACCCAAATCCTCAAGCATACATACGATGCTATCCGGAGCATTGGCGGTATCTTTTCTTTTCTTTTGCTTCTTTGTGTGTTCGTTGGCGTTATGGCATGCTACATGGTCATCCGTGGCTGGCGCATCCGGGTCTACCAGCGCCTTGCTACGGAAGACGGGCTGCCAGGCGAGCGGGCGCATCTTGCATCGCCGCATGAGGATTAAGTTGCTTTGACTTTGGTCAAAAGTATTAAACGCTATTTGCATTATTTATGGGAGTTTTTTGTATATGATTTTTTCGGGTCTTTGGTGAGCTCTGGTCAAATGTGTATATAGTACTAGTTCCTAGTTTCATCGACTACATACCCTGCCATATCAGGGTGGTTTGGGCTTTCGCGATATATCGCGATTTGTTCAGACTAGACCTCAACTATGATTCTATTTTGATATGTGGAAAGGTTTTGTTTTGGGTACGATCGGTGGCAAATGAGTGAAAGGAATCACCAAGCGTATAACAAGCTGCAGCCCATTAGGTAGGCTCATGCGCTCCACTTATAAGTGGCGTTTATAGTGAGCTTATGAGCTTATAAGATCGTCACGGGGTCAGCTTCTATGACCACATAAAGTAATACCTCCATCATACCCAACCGCCAGCGACCTCTGAACATGAGTGCTGTTCTGATTCGCCAAAGTCTTTATATGCCCAGGTGGACTATCACACGCTAGTGTCGCCTATTATTCAAATATTGTTCCTTTTCCTATTAGTTTAGTCCTGACATCTTCTTGCTTATTATTTTTGAAATTTTTCTCATTATCCTTTTCGCTCCGCCATAGACGACGGCGACCTCCATGCAAAGCATCAAAGATATGACTGCGGAATCTTCTTCCGGACTATCCACTACTACCAGCAAATAAAACGTGATATTCTTGAACATTCTCGAACCCAGACCGGGGAGTGGATCCCACTTTTGATGATGAGATCTGGGCCTTCAAAGCATCGACTATGCGACCGCGACCCTGCACGGGTTGAGCGTTGGGAAGGATTACATATAACCGCGATAGCGGTGTACTCGGACCTGATGCAATACTTTTATCACTGCAAAGCCACTCTCATGTCGGTCACCGAAACTGTTCTCAATGTGATACAAAAAGAGGAATACCCCTCACAAATACCCCTCGTGAGGGGTATTCCGTGAGGGGCATCCCAAGTGACCATTGTGTGTCTTTTTAGACTCTGATCGTCGATTCCAGAGTGTCCGGAGCCCGGAACCCTGTGTCGATCAGAGACACTAATCTAGATCATATATTGCCTCAACTTGAAGAATGTCTCACATTTGAAATATATCTCAATTGATCCCTGTTTATACCAATTGGAGAGGCCGCAGTAAAGCGGTGCTACCCCATGTTCCCGGCCCACAAATTTACTTGAGAATAACTACCCAGGTGGGATCTCGGGAATGTTGCCACTTTATTCCCGAGAAAATTATTCCCGAAGATTCTTTTCCATTATCATGTAGTACTGGTTCAAATAATTCTTTTCTATTTCCTCGCTTCTTTCTTTAAAGCTCAACCTTGCTCAACCTTGGAACTCATCCGTTTGTTGTGTTCAACCAAATCCACAGATTGATACCCACTATGCCCTCAACAAGCTTATGCCAAGATGAGGCACGCCCTCCATACAGCCTTATGGATGATTACAGCGAGGGAGCTCACCCACAAATCCTTGAAGCTCTTTTGCGAACAAACTCCACACAACAAGTCTCCTATGGAAATGATGAATACAGCATCAGTGCCCGGCAATTGATCCGAAACAAGATCGGTTGCACCGAGGACGAGGCGGGGATCTTCTTTGTCCCCAGCGGAACCTCCGCAAACCTCATTGGAATTGCCAGCTGTCTAAGACCTTATGAGGCTATTATTACTCTGGAGTCGGGTCACATCGCCTGCAAAGAGGCAGGTGCGATCGAGGCAACCGGCCACAAGCTTATCCTCGTGCCTGCAGTCGACGGCAAGATGACGCCCACCAATCTCCAAAAGGCGCTCCAGCAAAACCAATTCTACCCTCATTACGCCAAACCCCGACTACTTTATATCTCTAATGCCACGGAGACTGGCACTGTCTACACAAAACGTGAGCTGAGCAGCCTCTCCGCCATTTGCAAGCAATCAAACCTCCTACTTTTCATGGACGGAGCACGAATAGGCGCAGCAATTTGCTCAAAGAAGAACGATCTCACTCTACGAGAGATCTTCGACATGACCGATATCTTCTGGATCGGTGGTACCAAAGCCGGTGCTCTGATGGGAGAAGCAATCGTCCTCAAGAAAAAGCTAGCCGATGATTTCGATTTCCACCTCAAACAACATGGCGCTTTGCTGGCCAAAGGCCGTATCCTGGGAGTTCAGTTTATGGAGCTCTTCCGATCAGACTTGTTCTTCACACTAGCCACACATGCCAATGAGATGGCTGAGAAGATCTCAACCAGCTTCGAGAAGTTGGGTTATAAGTTGGCTGCGGAGACGGAGACAAACCAGGTGTTTGTCACCATTCCCCAGCAATTGGTCCGCACACTGCATGAAAAGTTCCGATTCTATGTTTGGGAGCAGCTTGATGATGGAAACTCCGTGATTCGACTTGTGACGTCCTGGGCCACGGATGAGCGCGAAATTGATAAGTTCAATGCGTGGGTGCAACAGTGGACAGTGGCAACCAACATTTGAAGTGACTCGCCGTCCATTGACTGTTTCCCTCGGTGGTTTTTTTTATACGGTTCATTAGCACTATAGAGACACCCGATATTAATATAATTATAACTAGAATTTAAAGTTCTAAAGTTCTTCAAAATTCATCTCGAAATTCTTCATAGATCCAAGTCAGCTGATCGCGCTAACTACATTCGGATACTAAGATATCCGCGTAACTCTTGCTCCTTCAAACTTGTGTGCAACTGTTCAATTAATCAACATAAATGGTTGGATTGGTGCAATTGCGCTCCTACATTGATCCGATGGCTTGAACTTGTCTTAATACCCCCCGATACTTGACAGCCACTTCTTATTCTTACCACGGCCCACTCCACTCTTCGCCGTATGTACACTCGATGAGGCTGTCAATATCGTGTGACGCTTGTCGGTAAGTTTCTATCGGCACTCTTAATTGTATCGTCTTATCTGATGTTATATGCAGACAAGCAAAAGTCAAATGTGTCCATGAAGGGCAACCGCCCTGTCAACGTTGCTTGAAGACCAAGAACCAAGGATGTAATTTGACAGATCCCCGCGCCTCAAAACAGAGGACACGGAGGAAGACTATCTCATCCAAAACTCCAAGAAAGCGAAAGGCATCATCCGCCTTATCGCCAGTGGTTGGAGATGCGGAAAGAAGCACCCCTGAGAATGCCCCCGTGGCTCAAGACCTATCCAAGGATCCCATAGCAGCGCTGTCACCGGCAACCGTCATCAGCGCAGTGGAAACATACAGAAAGAAGTTTCCAATTACTAATTTTCTTCATTACCCCTCTTTAATCTCCGACATATCATCCAACGTCCACTCGGTAGACTCCGTCTTTGTGGCCTCGGTCCTTTCCTTATGCGTACGGTTTATGAAAAGCGATGAACTCGAAGAAGAAGAAATCTATGCCGGCTATGCACGCAAAAACCTTGCGCAGCGCGTACTTGAGGCCCCCTCGCTTTATCTTGCCCAGTCCCTTGTGATGCTCTCATTTTATGAGTGGGGCGCTGAGCGACCATATCAAGCTTGGATGTATAGCGGTATGTATCAAATCCGCAACTGGTCTTAGGGCACTACCTGACAAGTATCAGGCATGGCGACATACATGATTCAATCCCTTCTGAAGATGGCAGATGATAGCATGGAGCACAATCCTCAAGAGTTTCATGCATCCCAAACACAATACGAACAGCTGGTCCGAACGTACTGGTGCTGCTTTGCACAAGACTGCGAGCTGAGCTCCGGAGCCCGTCAGCACTTTGCACTATCATTCTCCCAGATCTCAGTTCCTCTCCCTATCAGTGATCGGGACTTCACGTTTAATCATACGCCAGCTAGCCGGTTGATGCCTGCTGATATGAATAAAGACTGTTTGTTAGCGAAGGATCTTACGATTGAGCATGGTCTCACAATTGTCACTCGAGGATTTGATATATTCGTACGAATCCTAAGATTTGCGAACGAACATCGACGAGCACTGGCTTCTTTGTCTTCGAACGACCCAGCCTCCCCACTCCTCTTGACTTGGCAGGTCCTCAAGGAGGAACTGGATGAATGGAGGTCTCTTCAGGATGTGACGGTTCGGTTCCCAGCTACCAGTGTTCAGTCACACGTAGCACTTGGGTACGGAGAGCTGTTTGCATACATTAATCTGGTTCATTGCATGAGGTATGTTTTCTTTATTTAACGCATTCCAACCAACGATACTAACTCCATTTCCTTCAGTATCCTTTTCCTCCATCGGGACCGCTTCTTATCCAACCTCAAGCCCCATTCCGACGTTTTCCACGACACAAATGATGACGCCCAAGGCGAACCCGACACAATCAAACAGCTATTTGAAGTCGCCCAGCAGATCGGAGGTATCCTCAATGCACTAGATGCCTCTGGTGCACCGGTCATTTCACCATATTCGGGCTTCAGCGTCTTTGTCGCTGCTCATATCAACATGTACGGAACAATCGCGCCACAGCGATACCCAGGTGGCCTCAAACGGGCCGAAGAAGAAAAGAGCCGAAATCTTGACTACCTCGAGCGACTCAGTAAACTCTGGCCCGTTGGTCGCGGCTGGGTGAGTGTTTCCACAACATATCTAACCAAACATCGGCAGCTAACAACAACCAGTGGCGAACGGTCCAAGAAGCAAATCGATTCTACGAAATGGTCAAGAGTAACCAAGCCCACTCCGAGGCTGGGATGCACAGTCCCAGGAGATTCGCCCTCGCGGGTACCCTGGATGAATATGGTGACATCAGATCTCGTCCGAGCAGAGACGCGTATGCGACTAGAGCACGAACCTCTGAATCCCGTGATACACACAGCTCTCATGTCCGTGGAGGAACTTCGTCGTCGCCTGGTCTTGGTGGTGAGAACAGCTTTCTTGCTAGAGAGAATTCTGCGCTTGGTGGTCATCATGACTTTGAAACTGATATGTTTCAATGGCCGTTTATTGATGGATCGTGGTCACTTGGGTTTGATACGGGATTGGATGGGTTGTGGTCTAACTCGGGGTTGTTTGATCCAAATCCGGCTCTTAGATGATGATACTCTTTTTTCTACTGGAGTAGATATACGGTCAGGGCATTACTTTAGGGGGCCCCTAGATATAATC
Organism: Penicillium sp. CMV-2018d; assembly: GCA_028827225.1. Lineage (NCBI taxonomy): Eukaryota > Fungi > Ascomycota > Eurotiomycetes > Eurotiales > Aspergillaceae > Penicillium > Penicillium hesseltinei. Next base: position 1,787,302 of record JAPZBW010000003.1, read on the forward strand.
ACTATTTTGATATAATGTTGTCAACCGAGATTTACCCTCACTGTAGATATATATCGCCACGATTTTGTCTGTTTTTTTGCATATTGAACTTTCCCCGAGGGGAGAGCAATGTCTATTCAATAAAAAATCGAACAAATTCCAATTGATTTTAAATATAGATATGATAGCTAACTATACAAAGTTGGTGTTTGAATGTTGTACATAGGCGGATTGTGCGTGGATGTATACTTCGACAGGAATCCCTCATGAGGTCAAGATGGCCAAGTGCTTTCATCAACCAGCCAAGTGGCCGAGCAGTTAACTCGACCATCACATCTTCCTTGGTCTAGTGGTGATGATTTCCGCTTGTCATTAATACCGATAAGCGCGGGAGACCGGGGTTCGATTCCCCGAGGGAGAGATTTCTTTTTTGTAAATTTCTTTTTTTTTGCCTTGCTATTTTTATCCGCAAATTTCACAGCCAAGAAAGGGGCAGAGAAACAATATTTGAGGCTGAAGTTGACTTTACGGGGGGTACGGAGTAGTATCCCCAACTTACTACATATCCAGATTTACAACACTAGGACAAAAAGCACTCTGCAACAAATGATTTCGTAGATAACCATCTAAACACTGAGGTGATATGAAACCTTCCTTGCGACTCTCTCAAGACGCCCAGCAAAGTAATCACATCTGCACTGACACGGGTCCTTGTTAAGAGCCCATAATAAAGGGCTTGACTTAACTGGGTGATGAATTTGAGTTGATTGGGGAGAATTGGGGTATTTAATATTAATATGGTTGATGGGTGAAGATGTCCTCGAACAAAGAAGAGAAGGGAGAGCATTGTTTTGTTTTTGATCGTCTGGGAATACGAAGGGTATACATCTATGCCAACAAAGACAATCAGACTACTGGATACACCACCTTTTTAAGTGGTAATGCACGTACACCCAAATCAGTATATGCAGGTAAAGGGAAAGGGAAAAAAAGGACAGAAAGAAAATTCATTAGGGTATTAATGAGTGGGTATATAATAATGAAACATTTGACAAGAGCATCACCCGTTAATGTGTTTCCACGGTCTGTGATACAGCCACCGTCTTCCTGATGCCATCCTGGTTGTGGATGGAATCGGTAGAGCCGCTGCCCTCCGGAGGACCGGCAAATGAAATCAGATGGCTCTGGTCACCGAAGTTCGTCACCTTGTCCCAGTCAGTAGCAAGATTGGAAGCCGGGGCCGATTTCCTATCACTCAACGGATGGGACGAGCCGCCGTTCTGGTAGTATTTCTGCGACGAATAGTTCTTCTTGTAATGGGCAAACATGACGTTGAGGACAGGCAGACAAGCACAGATCAATCCGACGCCACCCTCGGCATTGCTATTAGACGTTAGAAAAAGAAAAAGATCAAGAAAGGGAAGGGGTTCATGACATACCCGGATAAGATGACACGAATGAACATAAGGCCCTCATCATTTGAACCTTGCAACACCATGACCAATCGGTAAAGACTGAATCCGGTGGCCAGTCCACCAGCGCCAAGCAGACCTATCACGCGAAGCTTTCGATTCCGCGACATTTGCAAAGACCATGTCAATGGCAATGGGAGAATAAGGATGATAAGGTCACTGACGACACTAATCACGGAGTCGGCGATGAGGGCGGCGGTCTGGTCCAGGCAGGTTCCCGGCACCTTTTCACCGAGCCAGTACCTGGGGATGGGGCTGCAGATGCGAATCTTGACGATCAGGGCGACGATGTAGTAGCAGCATAAGCAGCCGAGGAAGATATAGATGAACCAAACTTTGCCGCGGAAGGGAGCGAAGATGCGGGTGAGAATGGCCAGGAGGGCGATTTTGACGAAGAGTGCCATCGGACAGTAGAGAATGGTCGCAATGTAGCAGAACTTTTTGAATGCAGTTTGCTCCTTAGGGCTGAGTTCGGCAATTGGGTATCCTGCACCATGTTGACTGACTAGTAGAGGACATGTAAGTATGTGGTTGTTATCATGTGGGAAGTATAGCACCTACGGACGATGGATATTGCACAATATCCCATAAACAGAACCTGCATTAAAAAGTCAGTTTTGGCTAATAAAGCACCAAATTATTTTACTTAATGTACCCAAGCAATTGAACAGGCAACTAGAGAATGGTTAGCAAAATCCCCGAAAAATGTATATCTGCAAGGGATAAACTCACGATCTTCAACCCCCAAGGATTGCTTGAATCGAAACCGGGTATAAAACCGCAATGCTACGAAGATAGTCACGAGTGGAATACATAGAGCTTGTGTGACAATATTGATAGTATGCAAGACATCTGTTGGGTTCTTGACAGTCATGATGGACTTGAAGTTGAAGTTCTCCCCCTACAATGTAAAGTAGCGGGGAGTTGACAAGATAAAGGAACTTAACTTCACATCGTGAAAATGAGGGTAGACAAATGAGACGATCTTTAGCGGGGACTTGAAAGCTATCGAACCACTACTCTGTCGACTATGTAACAGTCGCATGCGGGATCCATGACGGCGATGATTGCCAAAGGGGGTGCGTTAGACCCCACCAGCAGGCCTTTTTTTCATTTCTGAATGGTTCTGGGGAATTTCCATGATCCATGAATAACACTAAGATGACACTAGACTTGATTTATACTCCACTCATATGCACAAGTGTCGGAGATGTCAACCAGCCGGGCAAATAGTATCGATTCTAGTGCTTCGCTTCGTATTCGACCCAAAAATTTGCACCGGTTCTCCATCGACACCGTTGTTTTACCCAACAGAGAAAATGGGCCTTAGTTGAACCCTATAGTGACTAGCCGAGGCACTATGACAGCTTTGACAGCAACAATGCCTTTATTTAGTGATCGACATCGGCTGAAAAAGGAGTTGTGTGTGTTTTTGTTCCTCTTTTCTCCCTCTTTTCTTCTTTTCTCTCGACTCGATAATTCCCTCCTCAATAATTCATTACATAGTAAAACGGCATAGAACCAAGAACAAAAAAGACAAAAAAAAACATGACCGTCCACTACTTGAATGGCAAAGACTCCGGTCTCTTCAAACCCCTGACTATTTCAAATGGCAAAATTACCCTCGAGCATCGTGTCGTCCATGCGCCTTTGACCCGCAACCGGGGAGAACCATTGAACCCTTCGAGCACCCCGGATCATCCCAATCGTATTTGGATACCTGGAGATGCAGTTGTGGAGTATTATTCCCAGCGTGCGACCAAAGGTGGCTTGATAATCTCTGAAGGGATTCCACCATCACTCGAGGTAAGCATTGAACCCTAATTTGGTGGTACACGGTCCCCTTTTCCCCTTTATGAGATCGGATATTGTACGGAGTATCGAGTAATTCTCTTGGAATTGCACGGCTAATGACAATGATTTTATTCGAACTTTAATTTTTCATTTCTTTTTCATTATTTTTAACTTTTATTTTCACAGAGCAATGGTATGCCCGGGGTACCCGGTCTTTTCAACTCCGAACAAGCCGCGGGTTGGAAACGAGTCGTGAACGCCGTTCATGCAAAGGGGGGGATTATCTTCTGCCAGTTGTGGCACGCCGGGCGTGCGACGATCCCTCAGATGACCGGATCGCCGGCAGTTTGCCCCTCGGCATCTGTGTGGGATTCGCCCACGGAATGTTATTCGCATCCCCCCGTCGGCTCCACCCAGTCCGTGCCCTACGCCAGTCACCCACCAATCGAAATGACAGTGGAACACATCAAGCAGACTATCGACGATTATTGCAATGCCGCCAAGACTGCCATGGATATTGGGTTCGATGGCGTGGAGATCCATTGCGGAAATGGTTACCTGCCGGAGCAATTTTTGAGCTCAAACATCAACAAGCGTGACGATGCTTACGGCGGTACTCCGGAGAAGCGCTGCCAGTTTGTGTTTGAGTTGATGGAGCAGGTGGCCAAGACCATTGGTGAGCAGAATGTGGCTATTAGATTGTCGCCGTTTGGTATGTTCAATCAAGCGCGCGGAGAACAGCGCATTGAGACTTGGACTCACTTATGTGAGGGTCTGAAGAAGACTCTCCCATCGCTGTCGTATGTCAGCTTTATTGAGCCGGTATGTTTTTTTTTTTGTTCGTATCTATATAACGGTACACTGCTAACCTGTCCCAGCGTTATGAACAAATCTTTGGCGCTGAAGAGAAGGATAAGTTCCTCAAAAGCTGGGGCCTGTTGGATGTGACTCTTGATCGTTTCCGCCAGATCTTCGGCTCCACCCCGTTCTTCTCCGCCGGTGGATGGGACGACCAAAACTCTTGGGGAGTAGTGGAATCGGGCAAGTACGACGCTCTGTTGTATGGCCGATACTTTACCAGCAACCCGGATTTAGTGCACAGACTGAAGGAAAATATCCCTATGGCTCCTTATGACCGAACTCGGTTTTATGGACCGTTTGAGGACAACACCTTCCATTATACTGATTTCCCTACTGTGGATCAGAATTAGGTGATTTCTATATAGAGAGTATAGCATTAGATATTAGATAGATATTATATGCATATTAAACCTGTTTAAGCATAAAAACAACCTTGGAAATTTCAAATCTCACCCCTGGAAACGTTAGAGTTCAGACCAAGGCCGACTGCAAGTGAACCATGGTTCAAAAGTTTACCGGGATCGGGAATTTCCGAAAACAACATTTGAACCGGTGGAATAATGCATGACAGCTCTATACATAAATAATGTGCGGCTCGGCATTTTCTCGGAAATCTGGACGTCGGGTAACAGTTCCAATAAAAGGCTGTTCCCGGGCATAAGTGGAAACGACTGCTGTGATTGAGATCGTTGGAAATCCCCACTCCACTCCACCGTGGTGGTTGCGGAAATCCGATGAAGAGTAGAAAAGTAGAAAAGTAGAAAAGCAGTTCAAAGTACGGAGTAGCAAGTATATCTCTAAATTGGTGTCGGCAGAGTATCTATCTGAATTTGACTTGATGCCTCGGGTGGGGACCACACCAAGATTCCACTTCATCCTTGTCATTTCATGGAGAGAACTAGGTTACGTATTCACCAACGGAACGACACGGAAAGGGACGGCAAAGAAAGCAGAGGTGTGGAGAGGAAAATTATTATCTCGAGGCCTAAGCGAACAGCTCTCCTTTCATTTACCTCTCTTTTGTCGCTAGCTGACGCCAAGGGGCTATGGTATGGATGGTGCCTGGAACAATTGGAATTTGTCGATCAAGGCACCCAGTTGGCCTGGGTCTTATGTAACCGGTATTTGGGGTCCACGATGCCGATCAGATATGCCTAGGGTTATTCTCATTTGCTACCGATAAGCGAACTCGTGGGCCGGACGTATGTGAAAGGGCTGAAGGAATAAGCGCGCTGGTGACACGGGTGACGTGGATTGTGCTGTACTAGACCAAAGCGGGGTTAGTGCCTTAGGTTAAGGGCATGAGTTGCCTTTTTTGTAATAGGTTGACTCCGTACTTCGTATAGGAAACCATAATACGTAAGATGATTGAAGTTTATACTCCGTATCAAAGGGTGAAATGTGGCTGTGATGATGATTTGCTTTCGCATTCGAAGTCACGCGTCTTGTTTTTTATTTACATGGCACAGATGTGAAGTCGAATGAGTTTCTCCATTGATTTAGGTCAATCGCAAATGACACGCACAGGCCACTCAATCCATGGGTGGAATTCAGTTCCTAGAGACTGCCGAATTCCCGCGATAACATGTCGATCCCAAGCGATCATGAGCCACGAGGATCTCATGAACTTCAAAAGAATACACCAGTAAGCAAGAATAACCAGCGCAAATGGCTCCTTCTCCTCAAGAAGACAGATAAACTCCTCAGGCCGTCTGTATATCCACCCGAAGAGAGGGGCCATCAAGTTAGCACCATCCTTCCCAGCACTTCGACACCGGTATGCTTCCTCAAACATTTCGAACAAGTTTTCAAGTGCATCGATATAAATTTGAGGTGTGGAACTCCCACCAGCTTGCATTTCCATAAAACGTTGAAATGCTTTCATATGAGACTGATGTTCTCCGAGCTCATCTTGCAACAGGGGGCTGACGCCCTGAATATCAGGGTCGGTTTGAGCCTCCAAGACCCCGGTAAAGATTTTGTCATGGTTAGAGAACAAAATCGATCTCACTCCTCTCATAAGAACCAGCCATTCAGCCTTTCCCGCGTCACTGAAAACAAGGTATTCACCGGGTTTTGGACCGTGTGCGAAATAGACAAAACATACGAGCACTGTCGACATGTAGATCGACTGGCAGTTCTCTGAGTTAAGGCTCGATAGAATAGCCGACACGGATCGAATGCCGAACGTGAAGTGGTCATCTGCCTGCAACACATACTGGTCTCTTTTCTCAGGGTGGAGATAGCCCAGATGCAAAGCTGCCAGCGCCAACATGAGATGGAAGATGGACGGCATGGAGAACCCCCATTGTGGAATTTGAGTTCGCCAAACTTGATTGCGGTCGGTTGCTTCGTCTGCTAGGGTGCGATATGTCTCTGTGACAAAGTGGTGGAAGAGTTGTAGGTCGGCGAATGAGATGGTATCCTGACTCTGTGATAGAGCGCTGGGGCTGGAATCCTTGGACTGGACTTTCGTGGAGACTGTCTGCGAAGATGCCTCGCCTGTTTCGTCCTTGGGCTTGCATTTTTCAGATTGGTATTTAGAAGGCTTGAATCGAAATTGTGCTTTCGAAGGTTTGGATGGGGATGGTGCTGAAAAGGGCGAAGATGATGGTGTAGCTCCCGTCGAGAGAAAGTCGCAATCGATAGCATGATGAATGCATTTGGAGCATGCTGGCTTCCTTTCGTCACACTGTAGACTATTAGTGGGTTATCATCCCAAACCTTCACTCTCAACCCATACTAGTCGCTATCTAAAACAAATGACTCGAGAATATCCAGGGTCCTGAAATGAATGGTGCTCTCATTTATATCCATCTCGGGAATGACTTGTGAAAGACCACAACCAGACTCAAGAGACTTGGAAAATACTCACTTTTATTCGCCGTCTTTTACAATTCCCACACCCTGAACGAGATTTATGATGAGACTTTCGGGATCGGATTGTTTGTATGTTTTCCATGATTATGAGCATCGTATTCGGTTTAATTTTGCCGTTTCGGCCTTAGGCAAGGGGTCCAGGTGATGACGTAATGATTTTAAATAGAACGCACGTGACCATGGAGTATAGGAACATGAAAGGTATACCAAAAATGAAGATGTAGAAAGTCAAAAGGAGTTGGAAGATTGGGGTAAATATGGAAGAGAAAATAGTTTCCAGCCAAATTGGACCAAGTGCTCGCTTGACCCTAAACTCAAGGCTGCACCGTCATTTTTATATGTCTGCCTAATAAAGGATCCTCACGTTCAGGACAAAATTGAATCAATAGGGTGCAAATGATGGACAAGATATGACCATCTTTTATATTTGAAATTTTTACACAGTCTTTAATTTATGAAGTAATAAACACCATACGCAGACGTTTTGTTTTGATACTCTGAAGCCTCCCTTAATGAGTGATTATAATCATACTATAAAGCTACCTAGGTATATAGGTGTCCCTCTACTAATGTACTTTACATATTTTTAATATTATCGGCCTCTACATCCATGATTGACATTGATCTGCTCCATCGGGCTATCAAATACCCCATGTTGTATATAGCCCTCAAAGCGGGTCTTGATGATAGTGCTCTTCAACCTCCACTGTAACATCTACCGTTCTTAGCACGGCTCCCTTCCCTTGAATTCCCTGCGTCAAATGTCGCGTACTCTCCGCTCCCTCGCTCGAATTAGACTGCCTGCGGCCTTCATAATTCTGATTCGGATCCTGACCCGACGAAACCTCAGTGACAACACCAGTCTCACATCCCCACCCATCAAATATTGACCGTCCATTCTTCGTCGACCGTCCACGCGACTGCAACTGCGAATGGTACTGGCTTGATCCCGAGGAGGATTGGTTGATATACCCACTGACCTTGGTCTGCGGGAGCTCGAGCCCGACCCCTTCAGGGATCTGGGTTGTGGTCAGGCCAGAGTGCAGGCCGGCGAAGATATGGTACAGGGTTGGAATGCAGGCGATGATGACGGTTGTGAGCATCATTGCCTGGCCGACTATTTCCCAGTCGACTATGTCCCCTATATACTTGTCAGATTAATTTAATGAGGCGTTGAAGGGATTTGGACAGGGAATCAGGTGTCACAGACAGGAGACGTCGGTTGAGTGGACGAATGAAGGTAGAAGGGCGAGGTGGGCAATTCCGAGGCCGATAATACTGTGATGGGTTAGTCAGTGAGGTGTTGAATTCAGTGGAGAAGTTCTAGAGTTAGTGCTAAGATACCTTAGGCGCGAAGAGAAGGAGCACACGATCTTCACCCGCTTGTGCCAGACCATCTGGACATTACGCATCATTATGAACGGTTGGACGACAATGATAATCTCTGTGAGGATGTTGAAGACTGCGATCGGGTAGAATAGGGCTCCCTGTTCGGGATTAGATGGGATGTTCAGTCAATTGTGGCCCGGTGCCCTGGTTTAGACTGACCTCTCCAGCACATCGCTCGGGGGAGTATAGCCACGGATTGGGCAATTCACACTGGAAAGCTATACTCAACACAGCGAATATTGACCATCCGACCACTATACCAGCGGTGACCTCACAGCTGCGACGCAGGCTCTTGCTTGGCGTTAACTTCCAAACCAGCAGAATGGTCGACATTTTTGAAAGCGCCAAGACAACGATGAGCAGAATGTGAGCAGCGAAGGCGAACTTGCTCCAGGCTTGGATATCGCTTTCGCGTAGCCGGTTCTGGTGCTTTCCCAGTCCATGGCCAACCGCCTTCTGTAAGATAACGACTTGAACAACTGCAAGAACCAAAGCGACCCAGATGGGAGTATTGACTGCTGTCTGTCGCTGCTTGAAATAAACCACCGAACTAAACTTAGCGAGCACAAAGATGATGGCCACAATTAGAAGGGACACCGAGGTCAAGGTGATGATAGTACCGCGATTATCACTTGAAAGGGCCTGGAAGGCATTCTTTTGGTCGGTCATCGCACCTTGACATCATCTTCAATGGTCTGGAGAGCTTGCAGGATGGGTGCCAGCATATAAGAAAAACCGGGCCTTTTCACATCCCTGATCATGCAGAGTTTTTTTTTTTGGAAATTGACAACCCCTATTGTTTCTTTGAGCCAGAACCCTACTCAGTGCTGGGCACTATACGAGGTGACGGGTTGGGGTGCATCTCCGGTGCAGGGATGTGAATCCTGTGAAAATCCTGTGAACTTGTTACTCTGGTTGAATCAAACACCCCAATTGTTTGAGTCCACTCAGATGAGTCGGATATTTTTTATTTCTTTTTCAACAGCATTTGTCCATTTGGTTTACTGAGTACGGAGTAGAAAGCTCCAAAATAGTGGTGGCCGAATTTACGAAGGATCATTAGGCCTCGTGGAATATCTCCGGCGAATCCTGAATCCTGATTCAGCACTAAACAGCACTAAACAACACTAAACAACACTAAACAACACTAAACAACACTAAACAACACTAAGCTGTAAGACACTGCACCTTTCTCATTACGATCATACGAACGACAAGGGTTTACGACGAAGCGGGCAGGACTTTTTCAACGCGGCGCAGCATCCGAGATGTCGACTATTTGTTTCGCATTCATTGCGCAGTCTAGACCCCTGTCTGCCCCCCCTGTTGACAGAAATGAAGAGGCAGAGGAGGCCAAGAGAGGTCTAAGTACTTCTGGCCGTCTTCAGGCCGACTGCTCTATTTTCTGTCGACTTGTTTTCTCCGACTTCTCTATCCTCATCCAATTTTCAATATGCAGGAAGAGATGGAATTGAAGAGCGGGAGCGCTGTGCGGTCAGGGCCAGCAGGGAGTGGGAATGATGCCCATCAGAGCGTGGCATTGCACCAGAAACAACAACTGGAGGTAGATATCATCTAGCGTTCGATCAACCTGCGGAGACACTAATCGTTCACCAGAGATATCTCAACTTCTTCTCATCCGTCGCATTCTCCACGTGCCTGCTTGCCACATGGGAATCTGCCGGTGGTAGTTTGCTCTCCGGGCTGTACAACGGAGGCCCTGCTGCGATTGTTTATGGGATTATCTTGAGCACCGTGGGTAATCTGGCTATCGCATGCTCTTTAGCCGAGCTGGCCTCTCTGTATGTGTCCGCAAATGACTGCGATGTGTCAGTGCTGACCTTGAGATTGACAGACACCCAACTGCAGGTGCTCAATATCACTGGAGCTATTTCCTTGCGCCTTGTGGTCGTCGATTCATCAGTTTCTTCCAGGGTGAGCGCATGAATGGCCCTTTCCCTTCGTTTCTAGTCGCATGCTTAACATACTATGTAATAAGGTTGGATTACTGTTTTTAGCTGGAGCGCGCTAGTCTGTATCGCGCCTTATTTTATCGGAACCCAAATCCAGGGTATGGTTGTGCTGGCGTACCCTGACTATGAGCTTGTGAGATGGCGCGGTACGCTGCTTATGTGGGCAGTTGCCATCATCCCGATCATCATCAATATCTTTGCGCGTCGCGTTCTGGGGGCCATCGAGGTTGCTGCAGGTATCATGCATGTCGTGTTTTTACCCGTCACAATCGCCGTCTTGGTTATCCTCGCCCCTCGAAACCCCGACTCGTTTGTCTGGGACACCTTTGTCGGCGGCTTGAGTGGCTGGAAAGATTCCGGAGTTTCATTCTCCGTCGGTCTTCTTGGTGTCATTACTCCCCTGGCTGGTACGTCCCTTCGCCATCAGAATGTTCAACAATCTAATCCATACCAACAGGCGTCGACGGCGTAATCCACATGGCCGAAGAAATCAAAAACGCCAAAGTTGTCGTTCCCCGCTCCATGATCTACGGCACCCTAATCAACGGAACTCTCGCATTCTGCTACCTGATTGCGATCCTCTACTGCATGGGTGACTACACAGAAGCCCTCACCAGCCCAACAGGCTACCCCATCATTACCATCGCCTACCAAGCAACCGGTTCCAAGGCCGCCACCTTCGTCCTCATGGCACTGGGTATGCTCCCCGGCTGGATCGCCCTCTTCAACGGCCTCGCCTCCGTCACGCGTCTTACCTGGGCTTTCGCTCGAGACAACGGACTCCCCTTCTCCGAGTTCTTTGCCGTCGTCGACCCAACCTATAAAATACCCCTCCGTGCTTTACTCCTAACTGCATCATGCATCTTCTTGCTCTCGTTTATCCAGATCGGGTCTACGGCTGCGTTCAACGCTATTCTCTCGCTCAGCACGCTCGGTCTCTATATTTCCTATCTTATTCCTCTGGTACTCCTTGTCTTAAAGCGCTTCATGGCGCCCCAGGATATCCCGCAGGGAACATTCAATCTAGGGAAATTTGGCCTCCCCATGAATCTTCTTGCCATTCTCTTCGCTACCTATTTTGTTATCTTCCTTCCCTTTCCGGCGGCGGTGCCGGTTACCGCGGAGAATATGAATTATGCCGGGCCTGTCCTTGGGTTTGTTATGTTGTTTGCCTGTGGGGATTGGGTTGTTCGCGGGCGGCATAAGTGGCAAGGTCCAACAATGAGGCATATTGCTAGGAACGAGTGAAGTGCGGAAAGTGTGAAGTCAAGATGGAAGAAGGGGTGGAAGTACTGTTAATTTCGAGTAATTAACATGGCATTGGGGTTCAACGCTAACCCTAACATGGCGTTATACATACACTATAGAATTCGTGCATGCCAAGAATCCCGAACTCCTACTGTATTGAGATTGGCTCGATGCAGGTTGACATCCTCATCACCAGTTTCTGCATAGAAACTGCATCTTGTCATATTAGAAGATGACAGTCCAATTCACGCGGTTTTCAGCCAATGAAACATGCGAGAAGGAGCTTCTTTCCAATTCCATTACAGATGTATGGAGATTTAGATTCAGCATATATACGAGAATGCATACTGTAAGCGCCCGATTATTTATTTTGGCCGTTTACGGTTCATCCATCATCTGCCGCCAGAAAGTAGATCATACTATTGGCTATTACTTGCATGTTGTCACATCCTAGCGTAGGGTCAGATGGGGTAGCAAAGCCCCTTGTATATATTGTAGTGGGAAAACTGGATTACGAGTGCTGAATCGACCCGTATGCCTTTGAGCATATGGCCTTGAGCGTTACCCTCTTCACATGTGTATGTTGTAGCAAATTCTCTTTGTTCGTGTAGCTAGATGAAAAAGAAAGCAATACAAAAATAGCCTTGTTCTCGCTGCAGCAAATTTGATCAAAGACCACATCGTCACCAAGACTAGCATGAAAGAAAGAAGTACTTTGGTCTGATTCATCTGATTTCACCCATAGTAAGCCCCTTCATAGAGCGGGTTAGGACCCCCCCCTGGCCACCTTTTCTGGAATGCATCCTTCACAACTTCGACCTCGTCCTGGTTGGCGAAGATACCATGCTCGTTGAAGAGAGCAATTTGATCATAAACCCAGGTACGGATATTCCAACATTCTTCGTCAATCTCGTATTTGTGCCGGTTATTCCTAACAATCATGCGGTGGATATCCCTCACCGTGAATCCCGGGTTCACATTCAGGACAAAGAGCGCCGAGATACCGTGTGGGCGCAAGTCCAAGTCCGGTATCTTTTGAAACAAAATTTTGGCTTTAGAACCATGTAGAACGACGATGGTTCTGCGGTGGTGGCTTGGTTGACATTCAAGTCTTATCGATGTCATGTCTACTTCGGATGTGGACAGAAACAAGACCCAGATGTTTGGATGAAAGGGGTCGAGGGGTTCCAGGCATACGGCTCGAATACACTGGATTGGCTGGGCCAGGATTTCGAACCACTCTTCCTGAGGTTCGAACTTGATTGGGTCCCATTCGGGGTTGCGAGTTATGTCTGGTCCTGTTAGATTTTTGTGTTGGCATATAGCGTGGAGTTAACGTACTGGTCCAGTAATCCGTGATCAGCATGGTGGGTATTGCGCACCAGACTTGGGGAGGCGACGAGGCGTGAATTCTAAACGCCCCGGCCATGATATAAATGGCAAGAGATGAACGCGCGTAGAGACATCTGCGATAGATAGTCTGGGTTTCTGTTTGTTTAATACTCTCTTCTGCCTAGTTGGTCTATCTTGAGGTTATAAGCTCTCTGGGGTTTCAGTAAATACCTTTTCTTTATAATTTCCGTTATACAGTGAACCGACATTAACAGCATATAAATAGCCTCAGTTATGTACTTTGGCCTTTCTTGGCGATACTATATTTTCTTTTTTATTTAAATAGCCCATGTTTTGCTTTTTCTATAGAATATGTGGTGAATATTCCAGGACTCTCACATAACTATACCACTTAATTTATAAAAAGGACAAGTTTATACGCATTTTTTTCCTATTAAATATTTGCCTGGCTTGAAATACGGTTCTACTACTACATTGGGCATTTTGTTTTCAATATTGCCACCGTAGATGCATCGAGCCTAGCTAGTGAGTGCTATTACCACAATCTGCAGTTGACTCAGTGACCTCGGGAGCTTCCGACATCCTAATTCAGCTATGGAAGTGATCTGTAGAACTTAGTCTGATGCACTCTCCAGGGCTTTTAATTGCTACATTTATCATTCTCCAAGAGTTTTAACTTGGAATCTACTGGTTGTGTTTTCCCGTAATGCTATATTGAGATCTCACTGCCTGTAGAGAAACCTTGGAGCTTTTTCCTTGTCTTCCCTGTGTCTTGTCGTGTCTCACGGAGTTGGGAACACCCTGAAAGCGTGAAGTAGACTATGAAGGCCTATACATGTAAACAAAGAAAGATGTAACTACACGCTCCCTGTTATTACTTTCTTCGGGGAGCACGTGTCGTTCTGCAGAAGACGAGACAAGACAAGACAAGGCGAGACACGTTATCATATATGACCTGTCTGCCCAGTTCTTCTCAGCCCTGAAGCTCTTCTTCTTCTTTTTTCTCTTCGTCTGCAACCTTCTTTCACATCACCTGCAATGGATCTCATTCCAAGTGCTTTTGTGGCACGCCCGCTGAAGATTGTGGTTATCGGTGCTGGGTATGTGCATACTGAACTCGAGCGATAACCGCTTCTAACATATTGGCCTAGTATTTCAGGAATCCAATTTGCACATGATGCGACCACATCATTATCAGGTATCGATCTCGAGATCTATGACAGAAATCCTTCCCTTGGGGGTACATGGTATGAAAATCGGTATCCCGGGTATGTCCTATATTCCTGCGAGTTTTGTCAGATGAACGAGTTCGCTAAAGTTGGGCTATAGATGCACATGCGATGTACCTTCCCACACCTACCAGTTTAATTGGGCCCCCAATCCCTCATGGTCATCGCTTTATCCTCCAGCTCCCGAAATTCATAAATACCTGGAGGATGTGGCCGACAGGCACAATCTCCGCCGCTTTATGACCTTCAACACCAAATGCGTCTTGGCGCAATGGAACGAAGACTCCTCAAAATGGAAAGTTGTTCTCTGCAACGTGGTTTCCGGCGAAGAAAAGACCGTCTTTGCTGACGTCTTTGTCTATGCTGTTGGACGGCTGAACAATTACAAATTCCCCAAGATTGAGGGCCAGAAAACCTTCCGAGGAGTCCAAGTACATACTGCAAACTGGCCAGCTGATATGACTGTCAAGGACAAGCGGGTGATTGTGGTTGGGAATGGTGCAAGCGCCATTCAGTGCGTGGCAGCTTTGCAGCCAGGTGAGTCGCCAAGTCACCCCAAAGACACACCACGCTGACTGCGCCTGGCCCTCAAGTTGTTTCGCAAATAATCAACATTGCGCGAGGCCCAACGTGGATTCTCCCACATGCATCGGCTGAAGATGGCACCGTCCAGCGCGAATGTGAGTTGTCTCGGCTTACCACAAAGAGAAACGGGTTAGCGACAGAAGCGCTTATCTATATCTAGACTCGACCGAACAGAAGCAGGCTCTCCAGGCATGCGCTAGGCGCTATTATGACTTTTGCATCTCATTAGAGCAGAGACTTGCCGCAAGTTTCATGGGACTCTGGAGAGGCACCAAATCTCAAGCCAATTTCACATCATTGGCACATTCATTCATGAAGTCCAAGATCACAAACCCCGATCTTTTGGATGCACTCCTACCAGAATTCGAAGCGGGCTGTCGTCGCTTTACCCCCGGTGGTCACTATCTGGATGCGTTGCAAAAGCCAAATGCCATGTACGTGCATGACTCAATCAATAAGCTGACTGAGGACAGCCTCATCACTGAATCTGGAGGGGAGTACGGGTGTGACATACTGGTATACGCCACCGGATTCGAGCCATACCAGCCACGGTTCCCAGTCACTGGTCGCGCTGGACGTTCGCTGAGTGAAGAGTGGGATCGCGAGGGACCTTGCGAGAGCTATATGGCTGCGATGGTTGCTGAGTTCCCTAACTTTTTTGGTAAGAACTTGAATGGTTTTTGTTGGTTTTTGTGCTTAACCGTTGTCTCTTGGACAGTCTTCAACCCCCCAATCTGCCCCGTGAATGGCTCCGCCATCCCGGGTATCGAGAGAGCAAGTGACTATATGATTCGAATCTTATCACGACTCCAAACAGACAAACTGCGATCCGTATCTGTGACGCAGCGGGCTCAACGTGCATTTAACCAATGGGTTCAGTCGAGAATGCCTCACATGGTCTGGTCAGGACCATGCAAATCATGGTGTAAGTAAAGATCCCTACCCTTTGCTCCTAGCTTTGTGAATTGACTCATACTTGGTGGTACAGACAAGAACGACAATGGAAAGGTGGTAGTTCCCTGGCCCGGTACTGTCCTCCATTACTATGCGGCAACCGAGATTGTCCGCTGGGAAGACTTCGATATAGTCTACGAGAACCCGGATGAGAAATATGCAAGTTTCGGCAATGGTGTGACAATTGATGGATTTGTGCCCAATCATTTCCCCTGGGTTCATCCCCCTCCTGATATCCAGAAGCCAGAAAGGAATGTGGAGCCAGCTTCTCGTGTCCTTGCACCACCAAGCAACGTGTTGTATCGTGTGACAAACCAAGTCTTACACTTGTTGGGCGCATGGTCGTATCCTGGTGAGCCACCAGTCAAGGGTTGAGGAATATTACTACGCATAGCTAGCTTCCAAGGTTGTAACAAGGTTGTAAGAATCCAATATGTTTTCGAGTGAAGCGATCTATGATGTAATTTATATTGTAGACGCTAGGAGAACAACTAATACCACCCGAGGTTACGTTTCTGAATTATTGTAAGTTACACTGTGTATAATTGTATAACATCAATGCATATATTGGCTATATCTTGTAGATCTTGAGATCCTTGATATCCGATGTTCTGGCCCGATCAAGCTAAGGTGGATATCCCGGTAATTCATCGGCTATCTAAGCCCCACGCTTGTGGTTTTCGGCAGATTCACTTTGGATTATTAATGAGTTATTTGCTCCTCTTCTGACTCATTTGGTCAAAAAGAAACTGAAATTCCCCGTTCCTTTCCTTGTTCCATATCCATAAATAATTGTGTTGACAGGTGAGCTCCCCCTCTGCTCTAGGGCTTACCTTGGAATCTTGACGTCATATTCAATGCGAATCAAGATCAATACATAAATTATAGTAACTGATATTTTTATAGCTAGAGCTCACATAAACAACCCCAGAAATATCACAATGACCGACAATAAGATGGAATATGTTCGGTACAGAACCCCCTCACGGCACACATTCCACTCGAATAAGACGCTGATATATACATAACAGCCTTGGAAACTCGGGTCTAAAGATTTCCAAGATCATCCTTGGAACAATGGGCTATGGCAGCAAGCAATGGCAAGACTGGGTTCTGGACGAGGAAGACTCACTGCCCCTAATTGAACATGCCTACAAGCAAGGCATCAACACCTGGGACACGGTAAATGAAGACAATTGCTAGAAAATCGCCGAATAAGCTACTAATCTTTTACCGTGTAGGCGGACGTCTACTCCCACGGCAAATCCGAAGAAGTCGTCGGAAAAGCCCTGAAGAAGTACAACATCCCTCGCAACCGCGTGGTAATTCTAACGAAGTGTTTCTTCGGCGTCGACGACGAGGGCAAATTCCCACCCATCGCCGCATCCGCCACAAACGACGGCCCCTTCGTCAACCGCACCGGCTTGTCGCGCAAGCACATCTTCGACGCCGTCGATGCCAGCGTGGAACGTCTAGGCACATACATCGATGTGCTGCAGATCCACCGTTTAGACCGGGATACTCCCCGCAAGGAGATCATGAAGGCGCTGAACGATGTCGTCGAGAGCGGGAAGGTTCGATACATTGGTGCTAGTTCGGTATGTCCATCGTGCCTTCTTCCACTTCTACACCTATTTTCCTTTCTTTTCTCCGCCTTCTCTCCCTAATAGCCCCAAGATTCCCCACACTAACCCAACTTACAAACCAGATGGCCGCCTGGGAATTCCAATCCCTCCAAAACATCGCCGAGCGCAACGGCTGGCACAAATTCATCTGCATGCAGAACTTCCACAACCTCCTCTTCCGCGAAGAAGAGCGCGAGATGATCCCCTACTGCCAAGATGCCGGAGTCGGCATTATCCCGTGGTCACCGATTGCCCGCGGCGCGCTGGCGCGGCCCTGGGGCTCGCGCGAGACGGTGCGTGAGAGTACCGACGGCGCGCTGAAGATGTTTGTCCGTAGTCGCGAGTCGGAGGCTGATAAGGCTATCATCGACCGGGTTGAAGAAATCGCCAATAAGAAGGGCGTTAGCATGGCTCAGATTGCTATCGCTTGGTCTTTGACTCACCCTGGCGAGAACCCTATTCTTGGACTGCACAGCGTGAAGCGGATTGATGAGGCTGTTGCTGCTATTAAGGTTCAGCTGTCTCCTGAGGAGATTAAGTATCTCGAGGAGCCGTATGTTCCTAAGGCTGTTACTGCTCTTGAGCGGTAAGGGGTTTTAGAGGGAACCTATGTACGAAGCTTTATGAGGGCTGTGAATACCATGAATACTATACAAATTGAAGTTGAATTATGTCTTTTTCCGCTAGACAGGGGGTTTGGACTTGTTCTTTTATAACAACAGCGCTGGGCTCTCGATGGTGAATAGTACCTAGACATATAGCAGTTTTACGAGGCACTATACACCTACATTTCCTAGTTCCTTTGCAAGGACAGATATATACCCCATTAATCTGTGCATCTCCACGGAGTTACGAGGTACACAGCTCATAACCCCGCCATCACCTGCGCAAATGCATGGCTAGTCTTTTATCACATCCGTGGATAAGCACAAGGCGCTTATCTCGCACGCTATTATCTTGGCGAACGTCAATTCGATCGAAGGCGCAGACAAGGGTGTGCATTAGCGCCCAGCACAGGATGATCCCTTCCTAATATCTCCTAGCGCTTATGTCAAGGCAGACTTCAATACGGGGTGGATGGACTCTCCTCCGAGATATCCGGTCTCGTTCAGCCAGAGGATAAGGCGGCTTGCAACTCGTTGGCATAGCCTGCTATAAATTGTGAGGTGATATCCTGAATTTCTACTTGGAAGAGATGATAGAATTGAAAAGTTTGTGGAATTGACTATGTGTGATGGGGTATTTATTTCATATGTAGCGTGATGGATAGATGGATAGCAATGTACACGAGTGAGATATAAGCATACACATTTTGAGTTTGCGCCCCCAGGAGATGAAGATGAAGTAGGTATGAAAAGAGAAGACCGGAAGGACGCGCAAATGCAAATGATGCAAGATGCTAGTTGGGATGAGAGAGAGAGAGAGGAGAGTATAAAAAAAAAAGAACACCGGCAAGGATTCGTACCGGACGAATTGCGCTGCAAGGTAGAACGCCCAATTGATGCCAGATGCAATGAGACTCGAACGTGGTGTTGTGATGCCTACATGTGGACTAGCCACAAACATGATGCAGGGGTATACACGGCGACGGGGAATTGAAAGGTCAATGAGTATCGTGTTTTCGGTGAAAAATGTTAAAGAGAGTACTGAGACGGCGGCGAACTTTTCCCTTGCTGGAAGTTGAGTCGACAGCTTCGGGAGGTAGAAAATCCGGCTTCTTCTTGCGGGTGCTGTTATGCTGTGTGATGCCGGAATTTGAGGTAGGAGGATGTCCATTTGGGGCCGCATTTGGTTTGGTGTTTTCTCTTTCCGGCTGGGCCTTTGTAGGAGATTTCGGTTTAGGTTGACTAGCTCGAGATGAATCCTCCACCTCAGCGGAAGGTTGGCGAGGAGAAGGAGGACGGGAGACAACGATATCGCGGCCGTTTTCGCCCAAGGTAGTGAACATGCTATGTCGGTTCAGGCGAGTGCTGAGCCCAGAAGCGGATCGTCGTTTCGCTCGATCCATGAATGCAGCACCGGTGGAGTTGGAGCGCCTAGACAAACTATCGAATTGCGTTCGATCCACGGTGGATGGGGTGGTGGAACGGCGAATATTGGAAACCGACATGCAGCGTTTGCCATCTTCATCGTTGTTTGGGAAAGAGTCGGTTTCATTTTTGGCGGTCGTCGGAGATACATGCTTCACCGATGTTGGAGACGTAATCGACTTTGCACTAGGCGAAGACAGCGGGTCGCCGTAGCGGAAGTTGTCTGACCACCCCTCACGGAAGGCAACCCAGATGCCGGTGATGACAATCAAAGTTCGCAGACCATCATCAAGGGTGACGAAGCCTCCATCGAGGGGAGTCTCTGCATCCGAGGCATCACTCACGACCGACATCCCTGAAGTTGGAGTCGTGGGACCGGTGCCGGACCGAACAGCCGTGGAATATTCATCATTGATTTCTAACTGATTTCGAGTCATGGAAGCGAGAACAGGATGCCGGCGAGTGGTAGGATCGATGACGCTGAAAGTGAAGCGTTTGCTGTCCTCACGTAATTGCGCTGTGGGCGTAGTCATCCGACGACTTCTTCCACCACGCAAAGCCCACCGCATGATTTGCAAGCCGTTATCTGTCTGAGCGACGAACTCGTAAGACCCACTTGGGAGAGGTGAAGCCTCCCAGACAGGCCCGAAGTTCAGACATATCTCCACCTTTCCTTTCAGTCGAGCATCTTCTTGATGCTTTTGACAGATCGTGGCGACCACCTCCCGATGATCTTCGTCCTCATCCTCCGAGCTGACGCGTTTTTCAGGAATGCTGCCCACCGTCCGGTCGTATTGTTCGCTCAGCACCACGATTAGGTCATACGGACCCAATCCATTTCTGGTCCGATAGATGGCCGGGAACTTGCGCGCCAATAGTGGTAGGTACGATGTCGATGGTAGAACATCTACGACCGGTTGTGGCCGAGGGGTTTGTGACACCTGTTGTAGCTGTAGGAGGAGCTTAGGACGAAGTCTCAACCGCTTGTGGCGAGCATGAGCGGCGGGATGGGCGAACTGATATGATGTTTTGGGTCGAGATTTCCGACCTGTGGCTGAACGGGTGACTTGGGGCCTGGCGACAATAGCTGATTCTGTGGAGGGCTCACCCGAGTCCGAGGCCGACTCAATCGGACTCATGACCATAGCAGATACAAGCCCCGGACAATCAGTAGAACCATCAGGGAGCCTGGGAGGACTGTAGAAGGAGTTCAACAATGGTAGAGCAGACAGTAAGCAGGTAGGCGAGTAGACAGTACAGGCAGAAGGCCGTGATTCTGGTGCATGGGCTGCTGCGGCATCCGCTGTGAGGCCAAGATTCAACAGCATTCTTTAGCCCTAGCGGAGCCACATTGGTGTTAAAGAGCCAAATCTTTGTGGAATTTCACCCACACCCAATGTACTAGTCATGAACAAGCCCGTATTCAAACACGTCAGCTGCGGGGGGAATGTTCAGCTCCGGAGCTATATGTGGGGAAGACCTAATCACGATTGCAAAGGCCGAATGGACAGAAATGCATGTCAAGATCAAGACTTGCAAGATGTGTAAGAAAAATAAGATGCAAGGGGGATGAAAGGTTTAAAAAGAGGGATGTTTGATTGCAGGAACCTTGGAATAAAGGATTTCCTCAATATGAATGGGGCGGTCAGCCTTATAGAGCTATGTAATGAAAAAAAAAGGATAAAAATGAAAAAAAAAAAAGGAAAGAGTAATCAAAACGGAGTACTATGTAATCAAAAAAGTGGTGAGTGGAACCGATTTACATAGTAGCAGTTGCACAAGTTTGACCCAAAGGGTGTATTTTTAATTGTTTAATTGGGTTTCATATATTTTTTTTAATACATAATACATAAAGTACTTACTTAGTTACCTGTTCGGCTTATGCGTGTCAGCGGGCTCGGTGGTATACGGCCTCCGACACATCCGGATTCCGTGACGATCATTCATCGTCTTTTTGGTCTGTCTAAGATCGCGACCAGGATTTTAGCCCTGTCTTCTTGGCAAGCCCCATCTTAGTGGGAATATGGCCAGATTTGCCCGAGATTTATTACCTTATGAGCCCATATATGGCTCATATATGACAGAGTATCCATATATTCTTGGTATAGTGGGACTGTCACGTTCAAAAACTGAATTTTTCTCTTGGATAACCCGAGGGATTTTGTATGTTCAATAATCAGATTTAACCTTTGGAATCGGACAGATTAATATGCCAGAGAGAGTTTGATGAACTAGCCCTTCTGCTCATTTCGGAAGAGCTCACTTGACCAAAGCCTTGAGACTAACGGTATACGATGTGCAGATGTGCAGATGTGCAGAGTAGTTCAGGGTGGTATAAGGCAAAATTCCGAGGTTATTTCAGAAACCTTTTCTGTCTCATCAGAGTCGCCACTTAAAGTACACAATACCCAGGTACATACTTACATAGGCGATCAAAAACGGGAGCCTCCAGAGCCCGAGCCGTGGATCCGAATGACTAATTATGCACGTTTGCACATTTATGCGGATCCTTTCAACTCTCTCACCTCCCTTTGGAACAAGTTCCAGCCTCGGCAGACCCGGACCGCAAATCGGGACAATCGCAAAGTAAATATTCCGATATTCTAAACTCCGTGAACCCGATCCCATTAGTCCTAATTGCGGAAACTCCCGAGCTCCCGAGGTTTCATTCAAATCACCGTGGCGAGAGTCACTGGAAACCTCTCATGGCTTCAGTCCAACCTACCACAAGGCCACCGCCATTGTTTGCCAAATTACTACGATTGGACAACCCCATTCGAAGTTTGACACTGGCCTTTTGGTCATGGAAGGTCTTGTTGTACATCGTCGTGGTCGCTTGTCCAGGATTAGGCTATGATACATCCACCTCCTTAATCTCATATCGTGTCGATCCATCAACGGTTGCCCACTCCGAGTCTCTCTCAGGACCCCTGAAGTTTGTCAGATGGGACAGTATCTACTACGTAGATATTGCTGAAAAGGGATATCTATTTGAGCAAGAATGGGCCTTTGGCTGGGGCTACACTAAGCTTCTATCTATCTTTGTTGCTGGTACATAATTCCTTCTATTACTCTGCTCATCTTGGGCATCTCATTTTAACACACACTGATACTATGAATAGGTATTCGTCTCTCTGGCGGAGATGCTGGACCCGCGAGCACTGCAATGGTAGGAGTGGTTCTCTCCCACGTTGCCCATTATTTGTCCGTATTGGCGCTCTATCGTCTGTCGGCCAATATCTTTGGTCATGCGACTGCCACCCAACACCTCATTTGCTTCCTATCTGCGGCTCTTCACATCATCTCACCAGCGGGCGCCTTTCTGTCTGCACCCTATGGAGAGTCGATAGTCTCTGTTTTAAACATGACTGGCTTTTACCTCTACTCATCATCTCTCATTGCCGAGCGCAATGGGGTAACGCGTCTGCGCGATATTCGAGTGCTCACATCCGCAGTTTTGTTCGCGGCTGCCACCATGGTCCGCAGCAATGGGATTCTCAGCGGGTTCCTATTTGCCTATGATGCAGTAGTTTTGGCTTGGAAGATCTTGACCAAAGGGCCTACACTACACACCATCGTTCGCCTTGCCGTGATTATTGTTGGTGGCTGTATCGTAGGATCTGGGATGCTCATTCCTCAAATCCTGGCCTATCGCATGTACTGCGTGTCCGAGAGTGATCTTCGGCCATGGTGTGAGTGGACTTTGCCTAGCATCTACGGCTGGGTCCAAAATCGTTACTGGTAAGGTGTAATTCGTGTCTGAATGCCGCTGTCCTCACTTTTACTGACTGCAATAGGGATGTCGGGTTCTTAAGATATTGGACTGTCCCCAATATACCTCTTTTCCTGTTGGCGGGACCCATGTTGACCCTTCTATGCCGATCCTCCTTGTGGGCATTACAAAGTCCCTCTTCTTCTTCAACGAGCCCGGGGTCAATGCTCGTTCGGCTGGCAGTTCCCCAGGGTTTGCTGGCTGTCATGGCATTCACCGGCTACCATGTCCAGATCATCAACCGCATCTCATCGGGGTATCCCTTGTGGTACTGGTATTTGGTTACCAGTGCTGTAGATCTCAGTTCAAGCTCACCCAAGCAAAGCCGGACCCTTGTGGTCGCTGTGTATGGCATGGTGGGCTATGCGTTGATCCAAGGTGTTCTTTTCGGTTCTTTCCTACCCCCAGCATGAAAGACAATGACGATTAGCGATGACCCGGCTCGATATTGGTCCGAGTCACCTGCTTTGTATATTGATATGTGATTTAAGTTACCTAGGTGTAAGACATGGCCTAGACTGCCATGAATGGCCAAAAATGCGGCCATCCCGAATTGGGTTGGGCGATATGCTTGCGTAAGGTGGCTGTCTGCCTAAGTTGGGGTAAACCCTGGAAAGGCGCAGTCGCCCACTAACTGAACTATTATAAATTGGAAAAAGAGGAGATGTGAAAGAAACAGAATCTCACATTTCTTAAGACTATCAAAAACCAAATCCTACTATATCTTTTTTAGTCTACATCTTTCCACGCGGGTCTGCAGGGCCCAAGCTTCCAAAGTTCGTTACGTATAATTATGTCATCATAACTCTCGACCATCTCCCCTTTGACGTCTTGACCTTCAACATCTAGGCATTTCAAGAAGAAACGAGGAAACGGAGGCTGAAATCCTGAATTGCTCAATTACCCAAACGAATACGAGCTCCTCATATTCCCTCTCGCTTGCCGAGAAAAAAAAAGAGTACCTCATGCGAACACAGCCGTGTGAAATACAATCTCCGGTTCCAAATTCCGCGCTTTTCGGAGTAGGAGCTTCAGAGTTTCATTAAAAGTACGATTTCCTTCGAAACTTGTTCTTTGCTTGATACTGCGCGGGAAAAAAAAGATACCCCCCGTGAAACATCGGCGTTGCTGACGTATTGCTGCCAGAGCTCAGCCGACAACGGCTACTCCTCCCTCACCTCATCTCCACCTCGTGTCGACCATTCCCTTCCCTACCCCTCATCCGACGATGGAAGCCTCCGGCCCCAAGGCGATTCTCACATCCGACAATTTCCATCATGCACAAGAGCTCTCCCGGGCGACCTCACCCGGTGGTGAGCCCGTCGCTGTGAATAGCGAAGGCGAACCGATAGCCCGCGTGCGGCCCCGTACCTATCCATACTTCAAATATCTCCCATACCAGCTCGAGGATGAGACTGAGCGAAATCAAAATCTGCGAGAGATTTTGAACCAGCTCTATATTGCAGTGGAAGCCGGCGACTTCAACCCCGGAGCCGTGCACTGGACACGCGAGCTACGCGGATGGCTGTCGCTCAAGTTCGATCCGACTCGGGCGCAGCGCATTAGCCTTGTAAAATTGTATTTTGAGCTTGCACTTGCTCCTGGAATTGACCCGTCGGTCGCCGAGCGATTTTCGAGCATGTTCATGCTTCTCACCAAGTAAGTTGGGTTATCAGCGTTGTTGCGGGGGTGGTGTGGTTGCTAACCCAGAATTTAGGCGCAAACATTATCTCAGACCAGTTAAAGACCTCGTGTTAGATTGGAAGCCTCTATACAAGGAGCTCAAAGCTTTTGTCCTCCCCACCGAGTCCGGCCTTGTTCACTCGACCAACCTGAAGCGGAATGTCAAGACCCTGACCAAGCTTTGCGCATTCGCTCAATTATTCATTGACCCGTGTGAACTTCCCGCTATGCTCGAAGAGTTCTTGCCTCATTATACCACATCATTCTCAGAAGGTGCCTTCGTTGTCGCCGGGCTCATTAATTTGCTGCTTCCGACATCCCCGGCTCCCGACTCGCGAGTCGATCTCCTACCGCAGAGCCATCTGCCTACACATTTTCATTTGTGGTCATTGGTCGGTCGTTCAAAAACATTTGATACAACATATCTGGACTATATTTCCCGATTGGCCCGAGATTCTCTACCGGCAGCTCACATTCCATTCTCCGAGCATGGTATATTCACAAAGGAACAGTCTGCTCTCATTTTCACCGCGATACTGAGGTTGTTGGAAATCCCCGTCGGGCAATCCACTTCCCCTTACAGTGCCCTGGTGGATATCTCGTCTGGTCTGGGTATCATGCTTGATAGAGATGGGCGGAAGCACCCAGTTGCTCATCATATTGCTAGGTGGATTGTGATGTCGCTTTCCCCCGCTTGTGTGGATGCCGAGGTTTCAATTCTCACCCAGCTCGAAGGTCTTATCCAAGCTGTTGAGACGTTCTTCCATCCTTCAAACTCGGGCCATTGGACCAAGACCCTGTCGCAACTGGTTTATTACCTGACTGATTTCTTCGTCATGCGTTGGAATCGCGAACAAACCGGTGAGATGGATGTCCCACCTGAGCGACGATTGAATGAGCCTCTGAAGCGGCGGTTTGTCTTGTGCATCCGTGACGTAATCTTCATGGGCATATATGCTAAGAGCAGCACTGCAATGACCTTCTCCCTGTCAACCTTGCAAGGTCTGGCCTACTTAGAACCCCATCTCATCCTACCCGGTGCTTTGCAGAGAATCTACCCTGCGCTGCAAGGTCTCGTAGAAGTGCACCGGACTGCATCCTCTCTTCGGGCCATGACATCGCTATCTCGTGTTATTTCGCGCACCAAGGGCTATCGTTGTCACATGACGACTTTGTTGGGTCTGACACTTCCTGGTATTGACGCGAATGATCTTGAAAAATCGCTTCATGCTCTGTCATTCATTCAATCAGCCTGTTACAACATTCCAATGGTCGACTTGACCAAAGGGCGAGAGGACATTAACTGTAATATGCTTGCCATGCAATGGATCTCAGGTGAAATGGAGAGGATGGAAGAGCAAGGGTCGGATGTACAGCTGGGTTATGATACAGAGCTGGATGATGAGACCGAGGAATTGATCTTGCGCTCTTCCACATGTGGCTTCGGAGACTTCACGATAGCTTTCCTGGGTCGTGTTTTCACACTCTTGGAAAATCTGCCGGACGTCTCTAGGGTTCGAAACGGTTCACCCGAAGAGAATATCGTGAACACTCTTCCCGCCACGTTCATGCCTTTGCTCGCTTCTTTGTCTCCGGAGTATTACGATATCGCTTTGGCAAAGATTGTGGATTTCGTGTCCAACCATGTCATCCACCAGGCTCGTGATGCAATGGCTTTCATCTGCAACGCTCTATGCAAGGTTAACCCAGAGAAGGCCCTCAAGCGTTTCGTCCCTGTCTTGACCGCAGCTATTCGCACTGAGATTGAAGATAATGGTGCTGGATCAACTCGAACCACAGGAACCGATGTTTTGCCTCGTGATCGAGGTCTGGTCTGGAATGTCAGTATGCTGAGCATGTGCGTGGTGCACGTCGGCAGCGCTGTCATTGGCCACCGCCAGGAACTGTTTGACATTGCAGTCTACATGCAACAGAACTGCCGTGGCATTCCGACAGTTCATATTTCGAACTTCATCCATCACCTTTTGCTCAACCTGACTGGGACCTACACTAATGATTTCTCACTCTACGAACCTTCTGTCAAAGCGAACGGCATCGAGCCGAAGCTCTGGAGTTACCAAGCTGATGTGAACAACCTCAACATCAATTGGCATGTGCCGACCCGCCAGGAAATTGAGTTTGCCGTCGACGTTTTTAAAATCCAAACAGAGACGGCTTTGAAGTCGCTATCTGCGCTGACTCATGAGACATCACTTGTCAAACGTGATGGAAGCGGCAAGGACTGGTCAGATGAGGTTACTCGGAACCTTGTGCTCCTGCGGCTCGTGTTGTCTGGAGTTTCTGTCCTCTTTGACCCCAAAGCCGCATCAACCACAACACAAGGGCCCTCGAATGGCACCTCCGGGGATGTCGAGATGGGTGATGGTTCGGGTGTTTCAAATGACGCTGCCGAAGATGCAGATAGTGTCCTGGACAGCTCTGATGATGCTATAATCAGACAGGCTTTCACCTACCCCACTGGGTATGCCCTCAAGGAGGGAGACCCCTTGTATAGTACCATCCATGAACTCCGTGAGCGAACTGGTTGGGTCTTACATGATGTACACCGGTTTTTGAGCGACAATCAGGAGGATGATGTTCCTTGCTTTGGGGCTTTGTTCTCTGCCTTCAGATCGTGGTTTGTTGATGTGGGCATTGAGAGGTCCGCTCATGTACTCGACCGAGTGACTCGCCTCTTGGCCGCGGATATTCACCCTTATAAGATGAGTGGCATGCGAAAGGATTACCCCAGAGCCCTGCTTGTGCGCAGAGCCAACGTGTATCACCTCCAACGCCTACGCCACAACGCTTCTCCCCGTCCTAGGTCCAAGCTTGATGAAATTCTTCTTCTTGATATTGCCGAGTCTTGTGTCTCTCTCTACACAGAAACGCGCCGTAATGCTCAAAACGCAGGCGAATCGGCACTAAAGGCGGTCTATGGCGGCAGACTACTCGTCATCCCCCCTCTACTCACGGCTCTGCAAAGGGGTGTCAAGGAAAATGATCATGCACGCATCAAGGGAGCACTCTACTCGCTGCTTCTGAGCAGTGTAGCCAAGACTGTCGGGCGGCATTGGAAGTATGCTCCTGCCGTGGTCAGAACGTTTATCGATGCCAGCGCCGTTGATAAGCCTTCTGTCCAGAAGATTTGCTCCACCGCTGTCTTCCAGGTCATGGATTACGGCCGCGCGATGGAGCGAATGGCTATCCTAGATCAAGAAATTGTGGAGGCAATTGCTCCAACTGAAGATGTCACCGGGCAAATCGAGAAAAAGCGCGCAGTTGTCAACAGCAAGCGCGTTGCTATCGAGAAAAAGAAAGCTGACTTGGCCGAAGAGCTGGTCAACCTGGCACGGGTATCCCATTGGAAGATTGCCAGCCGCGCTGCGACTATCGTCATCACTATGGGTCTCCGCTTCGACTACATCGCCAGCGATAACTTGATCGAACTGATGACACTCGGGTCTATTGACGACCACCCTGGCTTGCGAGGCATGTACTCCCAGGCTCTCATCGCACTGTTCACTATGATTGATGTGCGGGCCATCTGCACTCACGAGTACAAGAACTACATTCTTGGTCATCAGCGATTCCCATCAAAGATCAAGGTTGCAACCAAACCCTATGAGAAAGGATACACCGAAGAGTATCTTTCTAGCTTTGCGAAGCCTGAGGCGGAGTACTACATTGATCACGACTTCCCGGGCTGGCTCGTATGGGGCAAAACTATGCCAGCTTACAAATCTAATGTAGCACGGGACATCGAGTATGACGATGTTGAATGGAAGGTTCGCACCAAGATGGGCAAGTTGTTCACTCGCGAGTGGTTCTCTAAGTTCTTCATGTACTTGAAGCAAGAGCCGCGGGACCCATCTGCTGACAAGTTCCGCATGTCCTGTGCCATGATGCTTCTCTACGCATTCGAGCTCATGATCCGAGATGGGCTTACAGCCGTCTCGTTCGAGGAAATCAAAGAAGAGATCAAGGAAGTCTTTGAAGACGGCAGTGATAAGCACCAACATCGCGCCACAGCTGAAATCCTCGGAGCTTTGATCTCCGCTGTGACGGATACAGGCGTGGAGAAGCGGACCATGGTTTGGGAGTATGCATTCCCTATCGTACGAAAGATCTTCACCGACGGCCTCACTCCAGAGAACTCTGGCTACTGGACAACATTCCTTCATATGATCCTTCAATGCCGTGATCCCCGCCGCGCGTGGCCGTTGGTCGATTGGCTATCCAGCTTCCGTCTTGACATGTCGACGAACGCAGCATTCAAGGAAAGTTCCAAGATCAACCTCCTGCATCAATGTATCATTGATTCTGGTTGGCACTACCAGCTTGAGAAGCCCATTGTGGAAGATTTCCTTGCACATTTGGACCACCCGTACAAGGGCGTCCGCGAGGCAATGGGTCAGACTCTTGCAACTATTTATCGCACGAGGTACCACGAGTCGTACCCTGATGTTCAGCATCTTCTCGACGCCCAGAAATCTTCCTCTTCTGTTGGTGCATACCCCTACCCGCCTACCGAAGACTTTACGAAGGTGATTCGTGGAGTTTTCAGTCGAATCGAGGAATGGCGGAAGGCCAGAACGCCTGGCCAACAGACACCCTCATCCTACACCTCGGGTAGCAAAACTGTTCTCCTTTGGCTGGACTCGACTTTGTCTTCTCACGAGTGTACCCAGCTTGTTTCATTCTTCCCTGATGTCTTCACCGCGCAGCTCCTGCACATGATGGATGTGAAGGAAGATCCAGAGCTTCAGTCCCTTGCATACCACGTTTTCCGTCATCTCCCCAACATCCCGTACCCAGCCGAGAAAGACTCCGAATTCATCCAATCGCTCATCCGTATCGGACAGACATCCCCATCATGGCATCAGCGCCTGCGCATCATGATCAACATCCAAATCATCTACTTCCGCCGCCTGTTTCTGCTCGACCCCGCAGACCGCGACAAGCTCTTCGAGTGTATCGCCTCCATGCTGGAAGACCCCCAACACGAAGTCCGTGCTGGCGCCTCGGCCACACTATCCGGCATGGTCCGATGCTCGCCCGTCTTCCTGCGGGAAAAGATGGTCAGTCGCTTCCATGAACGCTTCACAAAGGTTCTGGTAGACAACCCTCTCCCCAAGAAACCGAAGAACTTCCGCTCAGGAATTTCCTCCTCCGCTGTGTCATCTGGCGCTGGAACCCCCACTCCCGAGCACAACCGCTTGATTATTGTTCGCCACGGTGCTGTGCTGGGGCTTGGCGCTTTGATCCAGGCCTTCCCCTACAACAGTCCTCCGCCTCATTGGATGCCCGAGGCATTGACTTCGCTTAGTATCCGCGCGGCCAATGATCCTGGCATCGTTGGTTCGAGCGTGAAGTCGATTATCAGCGAGTTTAAGAAGACTAGACAAGATACTTGGCACATTGATGCAAAGGTTCGTGCTTATGCGTTTAACCTCGGTCCTATCTTGAAACAAACGGGCTAACCATTATTCTTTTAGGCTTTCACACCGGATCAGCTCGAAGACTTATCAGGCGTTCTATGGAAGAGTTACTTTGCGTAGATGGAGCTTGGGTAATTGTCATTCTTTGGTTTCATTGGATTGGTGGAGGGTATCTCATTGGTTTCTCTGATCAAACAACTCCTAATAACAATGTGATTAATGGCCGTTCGTATATATTCCTTTGGCTCCCCGCGTCGTGCGCTCTCTGATAGAGTGGGCTATCTTTAGTACAGAAAATGAAAGACATGTGCTATTTTTATTTGCTGTTTATATAAACACTGCAGAATTCTTTATATTTGAGATTATGGGTAGCTGGGGCCAGCGTATTGCGTTCCAAGGCTCTATACTTCCCCTCGTGATATGCCACAAGAAGTGAGCGTGACAAGGGAAAGAACAAGCAATGGTTAATACTCCTTGTGCTCCATAGATTCAACGAGCAGCCAAATCCGGGAATGAGGGTGACATCTACTCAAATGGAAAGATTTGGAAGATTATCCTACCATGATGGTCCTCTGATCTGATACTATTTACAAAGTACTCGTTGTATGTCCCGCGGCGTGGTACATTGTATGACAATCACACAGCTTGTATATTAACGGCATAATACTCCAAGTAATATCCAACATATAACCATTTTGGTTTGTGCAACTTCGGACAATGTTCTGTCTCATCTCTGTGGCATTACCCAAGTGTTAGTCGGAGATGCAGTCAACACCGCGTAGTGATGACATCGTAGGTCACTAACCGCTCCAGTCTCATAGATACTACGATCAAACAATCACATTGCTTCGACTTTCTCTCCTATATGCTTCACTTGTCCATACAATCTGATTGCTCACCTCTGCACTTCCCTTTCCATCTTACCACGCACACCACACACATACTGTGGCTTCCAAAGCCAAAGGATGCAATTATCTACCTTCTTTCCCTAACTGTCACTCGCTATGAAACTCCTCACAAGAAACACGACACCGTCTCCATTTTACACCAGGTCTGCTGTCTCTCCATGGGATCGTCGGTGGACCTGGTTGCGCTGGCTGGGGTATCTTTCCTGTCTGGTCACCGTTATCCAGACTAGCTCATATCTCTTTGGGTACCCGGAGACAAATCTTATGACTATCTATGCTTCGTTACATGGCCCCGGGACCCTTCGGCCTGGTCAGTATCATGGGACTGTTGGTGTGTGGGACAAGGTAGCAGACGAAGACTCACCTGAGCCGGATGCGTTGGGCATAGCACATGATCGGAGGTTTGTACCTATCCCGAATACCTTACGAGTGTAAGTGTACTGGTATAACATTATGCTAAGAATGTTCCTTGTATTAGAGACAAGCGATTCTATCGGGGTGGCACCTTAACCCTAACCAGTATCGAGTCCGTCAATGCCTCACACCCAGTCCCACTTATCTACGATCCATACCCGGCCTACAACAGCCGAGAATGGAAGAAGCAGTTCCATGGAAAGTTCCAGCCCTGCCTTGGCCCCAGGGGTCGTTATCTCGACCGTCGGTCTGCAGAAGACATGGTCCAAGTCTACAAGGGCCAACAAGCCGAGTTCCCAGCACCACGATTCGGATCACACGAGGCATTGGGTCTAGACGGAAAAGTTTGCACGGATCGGTACTCTCGCTTTGGAGCATATGGATACGACGACGATGGCGAGG
Organism: Penicillium sp. CMV-2018d; assembly: GCA_028827225.1. NCBI lineage: Eukaryota > Fungi > Ascomycota > Eurotiomycetes > Eurotiales > Aspergillaceae > Penicillium > Penicillium hesseltinei. The sequence continues at coordinate 1,819,294 of JAPZBW010000003.1, forward strand.
ACGAGGTACCGGGCTTCACGCGCCCTCCTGCAGTGTCGTGGTGCGAGGTTGATTGGGACAGGCTGCAAAATCTGTGCCTGGAAAGAAACGCAGACAGATACGAGTCAATTGAGACTGCCAACTCTTCGAACCCGAGTCCACTGGCCTTCGATCTTCCCCAGGATCCCCACAAAACACGGGAGTCACCTGTGTCTGCTTCGGGGGTGAAGCGGTTCCATCCTCGCTCGGCTGTGTTGATTCGGGCATGGAATGGGCTCAATTGGAGGCCTCACCATCGTGAATACCTCCGGGCTTTGATTATGGAACTTTCCTTGCATTCTGGTGGGGAGTATCAGATATATCTCTTGTGTCATGTCAAGGAAAACGAGATGCCCATATTTTCTGATATCAAGACCATCAACCGGCTCAGGGATGCTATCCCCAAGGAATTTCGGAATATGGCTCTTTTCTTCAATAACAAACTCTTGGAAGCTTGGTATCCGAAGATAGAAGAGCACAGGTGAATCAACCCTTTTTCCCATTGACTGATGTCAAAGACAAACTCTTAACTAACAGCACCGACAGTCCCCAACTCCAACACCACCAACCTCTACAAATTTTCTCCCAGCTGTATCCCCACTATGACTACTATTGGCAACTAGAAATGGACGGCCGACACACAGGCCACATCTACCACTTCCTAGACCGAGCAGTCTCATTCGCACGCGAACAACCCCGAAAATACCTCTGGGAACGCAACGCCTACTTCTACACCCCCGGCGCCCACGGCAACTGGAGCGAGTTCACCCAAATGGTAGACAAAAGCCTATCCGATCGATCCAACCGCACAATCTGGGGCCCCGTATCCGGCACCGGAATCAGACCACTGGGCCCAGACCCTCCAGTCCCATCCCCAGACCAAGACAACTATACCTGGGGCGTAGGCGAAGAAGCAGACTTCATAACCTTCCTACCGATCTTCAACCCCCACGACACATATTGGACATTCCCCGACAAGATCTGGAACTTCAGACACGGGCCGTGGACGCCGCGTCGCGCGGCGGTCATTACAATGGGTCGGTATTCCAAGCGTCTGCTGGATCTGATCCACCATGCGCAGGCGACGAAGGGTCTTGGTCTTGCGTCGGAGATGACCGGTGCGTCGTGGGCTCTGTTCCATGGTCTCAAGGCTGTGCATGTTCCGCACCCTATCTATGCGGATGGGCAGTGGACGCCGAGGGAACTGGCGCGGATCTACAATCCTGGTCCGCCGGAGAATGTTAATGGGGGTCCGGATAGTATTTGGAATTTTGATCATAGGTTTGATCATATTATGTACCGGCTGTCGTATATGTTTACGACACATAGCGGGGAGGATTTGTACAGACGTTGGCTTGGGTACAGGACTGCGGAGCATGAGGGTGGGAAAATGGTGAGTATATCTGTTTCCCTTTGTTATTTTGATTCTTTTTTATTCTTTTGGTCTGGATTTTGGGATTATGGGAACAATTGACTGATTTATCTATTCTAGATCTCTGAGGATCGTTATGGTCGCCATTGCTTCCCGTCTATGTTTCTTCATACGATCAAGAACACGGCTCAGGAGATGGGGCCAGAGAGGGCTGTTCCTTGATTCATATCCATTTAGGATGGCTGGCTTGTTGCTTTTTGCTTGGAGTTACCTGGCGTTGAGGTAGAAGGCACATATGATTTACTTCAATATCTAGTTTAGAAGCCTTTTGATATCATTTTCATTAGGAAATCGCCCATTGTTCTAGTTCTTAAATTTACGAAGAGATATTTTACAAGGCAAGTTAATATTAGATACTAAAGTTGTCTGATTGAGCTTTATTAAACAAATCGTAGAATTGCACAAAAACCAAACTCTTTCCTCGCTGTATACATAAAGGAAGAGCAGTAAAAAGCCATCAAAACAGGCCAGAACGGAAAAAAATTAGGAAACCTATGTACGTGTATGGAAGCTGAGAAACCGAGAGCAATTTACCCTTCATATGCTCTGTGAATTTTGATAATCCCCGTCCCAAAAATGAAAGCAGTCCATCTCATGACATCGTTAAGAACCCCCAGGGAAGTGCCTCACGCACTCTATCCCCTGGCATTATACTTCTCATTGAAAGCATTGACCGCTGGAAAAAAGATTTGGTTAGCATGTGACATTACCTAGCATGATCTGGGCAACCACTTACCAACAGCAATCTGTCTATACAGCCAGTTCCGTGAGCTTTCGTCTTGAACAGGAATGAATGGCCCGTTGGCACCACCCTTGAGCGTGATACTCATTCCAGTGCGCTCCTTGGATATGGTCTGGATATCCGTGAGACGGATATCCCACTCATTAGACAGCTTCTTTGTGCGCACCAGCATGATGCGTGCGTAAGTCAACAAGACCAGCATGTCCCGACCAGGGAGCTCTAGGTGAGCAATGTAGTCCTCGTTGAAGTATTTGCCGTCGTCCGTGGTCTTCAGCCAGAACTGTCCGAGGGCTTCGCGCTGTGAGTACGGACGCACGATTCCATCAGTGCCAATGAAGCGAGTGAGTCGAACACGGTCGAGACCTTCGGCATCGAAAACGGTAGTGGTGTTGCGAACACCTTCTGCCAGATCTAGTAGGGAATTGTTAGTTATGAATTGCCAGAGAGAGAAAAATTGTTCAACTTACTGGACGCAAGATCGAATGCACCGATTGCTGGCTTGGTAGCCAAACCAAGGACACCCTTTCCAACACCCTTGAAGAATCCTTGGATGCCTTCTTTTTCGGCACCTTGCAGCGGATGACGGGCCAAGCCACCGATACCGCTTGCTAGACTAGTTGCAAATGCATTGCCACCAGCTGTGATTCCATACAGCGCGTGCTTGGGACGGTTGCGCACCTTGGACATCCGGCGCTGTGTTTGGAACTCCTTATCGAGAGTAGCCGCGGCGAGACCCTTGGACATACTTCCCGTGAGTTTGGCCATACTGTCCGAGAATCCGAAGACGGACTTCTTCACGAAGCTTGTCGCACCCTTTGCGATACCAATACCCAGCTCTTGGGGACGGTCAGTCATGACCAGACCCTGGTATGGCTCATAGAAGATGGCGGCGACACCAGAGCTGACATTGTTGAACAAACCAACAGGGTTACCCAGGAAATCGGCCGAACCGAGAATGATATGGATCTGGCGCAGGAACTCTTGAGTGTAGTGTGCACGGACATTGCCGACCAGGCTAGGGAAAGAGACACGGGCATTCTCAAGCATCAGAGCGTTGAGTCGGACAGGTGCATCATTGACATTACCCATCGACATTGTCATGACGTTGACAAAGAACATCAACGGGTTAGAGGGCTGCATTTCATCTTCCACATTGACACGCTCAGTGCGCATGAAAGAAATATCCATCTGCATGGGTTGGAGATGAAGGAGCTCGAAGTAAACATCCTGACCATTGTCTGCCTGTTGCGGCTCGGGAATGTTGAGGTCTTCATCACACAATTTGCCCTCTTGTTCCTCGGCCCAGGAAGCACCCGGAATCTTGACAAAGTCAAGCATGGCAAAGACGAAGTCCTCATCCAGTTCGAGTGTCATCTGCTGCAATAGCAAGGTCGCGTACTTGATATAGAGAACACCGTACGAGTCATCCTTGACCCGTGTAACCATTGCATGGAAGATCGGGTGTGCTTCCATCTCCTTGCCAGTCTTCGGAACAACACTGGGGTAAAGCAAGATGGGGAAAATTCCACCGTAAAGTTGATTATCGATCTGGATCCACTTGATCGTAGTGTTCAGAGTCTGGTACAATCTCGACTCCCTGAACTTGATCTCAATCTCGCGGAATGTGAGATACAGCAGCTCTTTCAGGTTCTGGTTGATCAATGAGATTCCAATGCCACCTAGGCGAAGTTGGGCTTTGAAGTTGACGTCCGAGTTCATTTCCTTGACCTCGAAACCAGTATTCGTGCCGGTCTGGGAGGATTGTCCTCTTTGTTGCTTGTACATACTCTTCGACGCTTTGAAATTGGACAACACGAGAGTCTGAGTAGGGCCATCAGCAGCAATGTTGATGTCAATGATCTTCTGGTATCCACCAGCCTGCGAAGGCGGAATCCGCATTGGAATGAGGTTTCCTATCTCAGCAAGCTTGATGTGGCGCTCTTTGCCCTGGCAGGTCAACACAAGTGACTTGTTCTTCGTCGCCGGGTAGTCCCATGCATATGGCATGATACTCCGGGCGGGAATTCGATACCGGATCGGCCTCCAGCCACTGGTTTGGTCGTCTTCGTCATCATCTTCCACATTTGGATTGGCTTGGTAGAAAATGAACTCCATATCGCTCTCGTTACGCATGGAGAACGGCCAATTGCGAGACTCGACGCTGAAGTGCAAGAAAAGAGTTGCTCCTTCCATGATGATATCAACCTTGATCAGCTTCTGCCGCTGATTCGCCTTGGCCAATTTAATATGCACAGTTCCAACATCTGCGATACTGAACGGAGAAGACCATTGGTTGTTAACGCCCGGGAAGCAGAGACACAGCTGCTTCTCTTGGACTTGACGAAGGAAATGAAGCGGTACCAACTGCCCGTTCTGAAGCTGGAGTACATTGGACGATCCTGGCTCGCGCACGAGAAGATCTTCGTTGAGCTTGCTCTTTAGGATGAAACGTGGAGCAAGTGTGACCACCTTGGTCAGCTTGTATTTGCCCTCACCTTCGGCAACAGAGACTCCGGAGTGGAACTCAGATCTGCCTTGGCGATCGGGGAAGATGACCTCAAAGGTACTACCAATAGCCTCGAAACTCTGCGGCTTGCTCCAAGCAGAATCGCTCACCTTCAGGATCGATCGGTTTCGTTGATCCTCGTTGGCATAAGAGTACATGTATGGGAGTGCACGGCCCTCGTCTCTTGGATCGGCTCTGAGTCCTTGGCCAGCAGCATTTCTCGCAGACTGAAGGAATGCTTTGCTTTGGATGTCCATCGGAAGGCCAGTCTTGTTCAAGATAAGGTACGGGCTGTACACAGAAACCTTGAAAGCACCACCACTGTTGGGGATATTGAAGTAATGAAGCTGTAACTTCAGTTGAAGACCTCGTTCATCCTTAAGCGACAAGGTATGCTCTCTGCGGTAGTCTTGAGCATTGCCATTGACGATAGCAAACTCGCTCTGGCGGAAGACCGTATCTTGTAGATCGATGCTGAGCAACAGAAGGTGGGACAGCTCCACGACGTGGACCGGGCTGACACCGCCCTTCCTCAGGAAGTTCGTCCAATCCTTCTTAGTGTTCTTGTCGTAGATGCGGTACTTGAAATCGTAGGGCAACAAGTTCTGAATCTCCACAGGAGCAAAGATTCGGACTCTCATGTAGGGATACACGCTCGTAAGCGAATCTTTGCTATCAAACGTTGCGTTGACTTGGAAATAGAAAGGAGGGGACTGCTGTCCGCTTTCGCTAACGCACTTCACAGTGCGTGTGGGTCGCTTGATGAGGTCCTTCCAGAACAGTCGCTCATCTGACCAGTCATATCCGAAGCCCTGATCGGGACGAACAACGATAGAATGGAGATATGCTGATCCAACGGGCGCTGGTCGTGCATCGCCAGGCAAAATCTTCTCGATCTTCAACAAGTGGCCTTCTCCGGGACTGAAAACGCCCAGCTCCACGGGAATTTGGGTGTTGTTCTCGATAAGAAGTGGCGAACGGAATGTGATGTACTTGACATTATCTGGTCCAAGTTTGACTTCCACAAGTAGCCGGTGAAGAACATTTTCTTGCTTCGGCTTCAGGGCGTAGATAGTCTCGCCCTCGCGAACGACAGGAATGCGGCTGATACTATCAAAGCCACTGCCTTCCAATTTGACACCAACCACTCCGCCGTGGCCTTCTGGTGTCAGCGTTTCACGGACAGCGGTGGAATCTTCAAATCGCCATGGTGATTCTTCGCCATCCGTAAGTTTCGCCGCTGGACCTTCCCCTCCTGCGCTGACATCGGCCCAAACTCTGAGGTCAAATCCAGTGTAGTTGCGGATTCTGTATGGGGCATCCGCGCCTCTTGGCTTGGAAAGAACATCCTGAGATGTAGAGAGGAACTGGAAGGATTTGGATGCGAGTGCAATCGTGGCGGATGTGACTGTAAGCTCCATTGTCTTGTGCGAATACACATCGAAAGAGAAAACATCCGGGTTGATCTCCTTGGCCATGTGGAATCCCAGCTGCCAGGGCTCAATCAACGGCTCCCAGGCCGACTTCGAGAAGTTGTACACGTTCAAGAACGTTTCGAAGTTGGTATCGGCATTCAGTGTCGATGACCAGTCGCGCACATCAACGTTGAATTTCTTGACACTCCAATCGAGCAAAGGTAGATCGTGTAGGTCACCAATAAGAATGACTCTAACTCCGTCGATCTTGGCAGACATCTCTTCGCGCTTCAGGACAACTGTACTTTGTGGCGCAGTTGTCTTATCCAGGTTTCCAACGCCTTGACTCAGGCGGCGGGCTCTCTTGGCAATAGTAGAGGACGCCTTACTGGCAGAGCGTGCTCTGGTTGTTTTCGTGTCCGTGATTTTCTTCGCCTCTCCGCTCTCGATCTGCTGGCCATTCTGAGCCCTCATTTCAGCGGCCTTGTTAACAATCTGGATTGCCATCAGGATATCACGCAGAGACAAGCGGAGAACAAGAGGCTCAAGGTGCACCTCAATGGAGGTCAAAGCAGATCCCTTATCCTGCGATCGGCTATCAATGGACATCTCAAGTGTGAAATCATCCAGAATGCGGAGTCGAGACGTCTCAAACTTATCCATGCGGCACAGGAACATGCCCACTTTTTGGATCTGCAGAGTCGACACATTTTGGTGGGAGATGAGAACTTCTTTAGTACCAAGGACGATAGCTTCGGAGTGAGGAATGGCAGGGTTGGCCACCATGATCACTTGAGCATCGACAAGGTTCACCCGGAATGATACGGTCATGACCGCTGCTGTAGTATCGCCCGAGGAAGCCTCGGTTATAGCCTTATCGGAACTTGCGGCAGTATCGGACCCTGATTCAGACTCCTCGGGTGATTCGCTCTCCTCCTCCACCACCTCTACTGGTTCTTCGGAGGCAAATGCGGACTGGCTGAATGACTGTAAAGCAGACAGATAATCCAAAGCAAACATAATGCGAGGGCTGTCAATAGTCAGCATCGCAATGAGATGCTTCTCTGGGCCGCCAGACATGGAGATGCTAGCCATGAACTGCTGCTGGACATCGTTGTTGATCAAAGACATGATGTTTCTGAACTTGTTCGAGTCCTGCTTGCGACTATCGCGGATGGAGAACGAATGAATGAGGAGCTCCGACTCCAATGAGCCATCTGTCAACATGCGCAGCTTGACTCGAGTGTCATTGAGGGAGAACTTGGACAAACTCGAGTCCTCTAGGCGACCGACGGGCTGGTCGTCGTTTGCTAGGATAAGCTCTAAGCCGACACTGTCGACCTTAAAGATCATATCAAGTCGTACCCAAGTCTCCTTGTTTTCGCTGTCGTCAATGGGTGCTCCTCCCGGGCCATTTTGTGCCTGGACAGCCTTTGAAGTAGCCTCCCTTGTAGGTTCAGTCACCGACGAAGGCAAAGACTCCATGGCCTCGAGCTCTTGCTGTTCTGAATCGGTGGCAAACGCGCCGGGGATCGACTTTGACAGCTCCAGCAAGAATTTGAGCTGACTTTGGGAGATACGAAGGTTAATAGGAGATAGAGACCCCTCGATCTCCATGTCTGGGCGTGGGTTGTTTGCTTGATGCTCCAGATAGCAGATGCTAAACTCCAAGTTCACCTTCTGAATCATCTCCAGCTCCTCGGATGTACCATCTTGGAAATGGAACTTGGAGGTAAGGCGAATATTGCGGACACCAGTGGAGATGACGTTGACAGCAGGGCTATCCTTTGCTTCTTCCATGGGGACAAATTCATTCTTGGCGTAGATTTCACCGAGGTGAGCAGTGATTGTGTCTCGAGGGCGATCATCCGCCATAACGCGAGGGAACACTACAATAGGCGTCTTCACGATAATGTCAAGCCGCACACGTGAAGCATTCTCCTGAAGCTGGTTCGCCTGGCTGGCAGCGGCTTGGCGAGCTGCATTGAAAATGGCTTGCATCTTGCCAAACTTGACGAGGAAGTTGATGATCTTCCGGTAAGGCTCCTCCAGGAAATTAATCTTAATTGAACCAGACCGTAGATAGACCTCAGAATCATAGCCGGGGTATGTGTCACTCTCGGGGTCGAAGGTCTCGTACTTGAAGTCTGCGAAATTATCTCCTTCTATGGTCAAAAGGCGTCGGATGTCAGAGTCCTCTGCGGCACCCAGGTTGACATCGTCAACCAGAGTCAAACTGCCTATCCGAGACTGGATGAGCATTGAGCTGCCCACGAGGAAAATACCGACATCGGCAGTGTTCAAACTCAAGGTTGCCAAGCGGACTCCATCATTGTTGAGGATGAGAGCAATACTCTTGAGATTAGCCTTGATGCGAATCTTTCCAGCTTGCTCGGGCTTTTCTTCCACACTGGGTGTTCCCTCGATGGCCTTGTCTGTTTCTGGGTTGGGTTCAGTCGGTTGTTGAGGATTTGTGAATGTAATGAGGATAAAGTCCAAAAGCGTGAGAAGTGTTTTCCTTGTCACAACCAGATTGATAGTCGAGACTGATATGTCAAGGTTCATGGCAACCCCTTCATAAGTTGAGTCTAACTCGGGGGACTCTGGTTTGACCCGTACCATCTTCAGCTGGAACAGGTCCTTGTCTTCGTCAGCATCAAAGCCTTTAGAAGAGATGATTCTCTTGAATTCAGGAACCGGATTCTCCTCGATGTAATCATCCACGCTCAAGGACTTCAGAATGACTTCGGCGACCATGTCATAGGGACGCATGTAAAAGTCCAGCGCAAATCCTTCAGCAACCAGTTCAACCAGTAACTGATCCCGCTGCGGGTCATGGGGGTCAGCACGGAAGAGTGAGCCACGGAGACGCCCAACAGTGAATTTGAATTCGAAGTCTCGGCGGTGGATATTGGTCGGTGTATCCACACTCTTCTTCGCTTGTTCACTGTCTACTTCAGCCTCTTCCTCGTCGTCGTCAACAACGGGAAGGTCACGTTGGACTGAGGGTTGGAAGGATGCTGATCTGGCTCGTGTGGCTATGGCTGCTTCTTCCTTGGCTGCTGCTGCAGTAACTGGATCAGAGGCAGATTTTTCCGTGTCGAATTGCGGAATTGCAATATCAATCAATTTCATCAGGCCCTTGTATTTGGTGTCTGACATTGATGCGTGAAGCTCCGGCAGATGTCCAGAGATGCGCGTTCGGGTAAGCTGTGTCACGCTCGGTACGATACACATCTCCAGGGCAAAGTCGACATTGATGCGATCGATGATGTGGAAATTCCTAGACTCGACATTGGTGTTGAGCTGCGCTTTGGTTGCTTCAACGCCAGGTCCGATGAGGACTTGGGTGGAGTCTAGTTTGATGAGGAAGCGATCGTACAGCAGGTGCTCTAATTGCTTGTAATCCTCCTCCTCATACTGTCGTTTCTGCTTGGATTGAAGATCTCGCATCGCTTGACGGTCGACCAACTCGCTGTTGACACTGGCATGACCCGCGTCGACAATCAAGCAAAGTGAACTTGGTTGTGTGATACTTTCTGGGACAATAATCAAGGGCGCGTGAATATCGAATTGTGCATCGACCTTCTTGTGCTCTTGCAAGGCAAACTCGAGGCCAGCCCGGGTTTGCTGCCGCAGTCCCTCAACTGTGGCACCTGCGGTGTCCAAGAGAGCACCAATCGACTCCATGTGTCGCTCGGGTGGTTCAAAGAACTGGACAATTCCCACGAGGAATCGAGGGTTGTAAATGACCTCAATACTCTTTAGTTTAACCTTCACCGCTGTATCTGCATCACTTTCGAGCGGGTTCTTCTCCAGCTGCAGATGGAACAAGCTGTCCTCATCCTGAAGATCGTCTGCGCTGGTTTGGGAGGCAAGATCATCATCGTCCTCGGTTAGTTCTTGAACCTTTGTAGATTCAGGGGGAGAATCCTTGACCTTGACGATCTGGGGATAAAGAGTGCCGGCAGTAGTGCCATCATACATCTTCAGCCCTCCAAGATCAAGATCAAGGAGATAGGAATCGTGGCGCTGAAGTGCCTTGGCTCGGAAATTGTCGAACACTAGCTTCATGGCCTCATTGGCCGACCCGTGAGGGTCCTGGATTAAAGTGAAGCTACCAGCTCGAAGACTCCAATTGACCTGGAGCTTAACCCATTCCCGGGGCACATCTACACTCTCGCTGATTGCTTTCTTTTCATCCCAGTCAATGGCGTTATACAACTCTTGTCGCTGTTCTTCGGTCATGGTGGTCTCTTCGGACTCCTCTTTCTTAGCGCCCCAGAGCCAGGAAGACCATGATTGTTGTTCTGCGGGCTTTTTGACCCCGACATTTTCTTTTCGTAGCTGGTTCCTTGCAAGTGAGCGCCAGAATCGGATATCCTCGTAGCTGAGTTTTGCTTCCAGTCTCTGCAATTCCTTGGTTTCTTCGGGCGTGAAAGCTTCTTCCTTCTTCGTTTTCTTGAACAAGGCAATGTACGCGATGCGGTCATCTCTGCGCTCCTTGATATAGCCCCAGGTCCAGCGTCTATTGCGTTCATGGATCTTGCTAAGAACGGCTTCTCCTGCGAACCTCATCCATGCCCGGGGGTCTTCCTTTGGTGAGGACTTGGGCTGTATTTTCTTATATTCCTGATGGCGAATGAAATAGTGGAACAGATCCACCAGCATCAAGGCGTCGCGATATTGTTTGTCATCAAGGACGAAGCCGAGCTCATCGAAGAGCAACCGTGCTTTGATTGCAGGTCGATCATACGTGCCCGACTTGTCCATCTCCAGTCCAGCACGGCCACTGACGGGGCGCAGCATGAATTGGTTTCCTTCGTCTGCATCAATCGCAGTTTTCAGTTTTTCCATCAACTCAGCACGGCCGATTCCCTGGGCGTCTGCGCCTATATCAGAGCCTCGCCCGGTTCCGAGCAGTGTGGCATCCGTATTCCAATAAGCTGAGAGAGCACCGAGGACGGCCAGTTTATGCGTGACACTGGAGTCGGATTGGATGAAAGTTGGATTCCATTCCCCGTCTGTGCTGACGGCACTCAATTCCTTGAGTGTCACGCCAACAGCAAACGGATGCCCAGGTGATGCGATAGAGTCTTCGTAGCGGAAATGCACATTCTTGATAGAAATCTGCAGGTTGTCCACCACCGCGGTGATCATACTCTGTGTGAAGCTTTGGTTCCGGCGCTGTTCCTCTTGGCTCATGCCTTCCGCATTGCGCTCGCGCAAAATCTCGGCGCTCTCGATCCGTTCCATCTTCAGCGCATTCGCCCTTTTTTCTTCTTCCTCCGGGTCGTAATCCGCATCTTCTCTGGGTGCCGCGAGCAGGAAGACATCTTCAATATCGACTTTCACCGGTTTTCCTCGTAGATTTGACCATGGGATAGATAGTGTGAGCTCTCCGAGATGACCTTCGACGACGTTCAGAGGAAGGCGTAGCTGATCGAGCGCTTCGCGGCGCAGTTCAAGGTTCCGGAGCTTGACATCGCCTGACCAGATTCCGATGTTGAGCTGGGTCGCATCGAAATTCTTGACGTATATTCCCAGGAACCGGTTAAGTAGGTTAGCAACCACACCCTCCAACATCGCTGCGGCGTGCAGCCGTAGACCGGGCCTGGTGGTTGGGCTCTATGGCCAGGGCGGATTTCAGTGGGTCGGAGATTCGATGATAGTCTGTAATTGAAAGCAGTTGGCAAGTCAGTGGCGATCCAAATGAAAAGTAAGGAACAGAGCTTCTTCGTTGAACGGGCTCTTACACAGTATAATGGCTGCTTTCAAGAACCCTGGGTAATAGGGGACATCCAAGCCATCCAACTGAGCGGGCTGGGAGCACGCGCGATACCGAGGTGGAACTTTTCCCCTCCAAGGAGAGCGGAAATTGGTTAAGATGACTAGGTGTCAGATTAAGGAAGGATTGTGAGGAAATTAACAGCGCTAAATTGAGAGAGAATGAAGTTGGGTATTCAAGCCCAAGTTAATGACCCTGATTGCGTGGATCAAGAGAGGTGATATCTGTTACGCAAGTTGTATGATGGGATGTACTCGGTACAAACGGGGTACAGCTTCTTACGCCAGAGCGGGTATCGTGTCCGCCTACCACCAAAGTATTTCAAAGGTACAGAGTACTTGAGCTACGATACACTTGGCACTACGTGGGTAGTTGGGGGCCAGTGGTCAGTTATTTGGTTGCTTTGGGTTATCAAGGCCATTTAAGCAGGCGATGCACTGAGAACCATCCCCCCTGCAATATACTGTACCGTACTGGTGGATACACACTTGTTTACCCCAGGAGTGACGTAGCCAACTTTTGGTTAGGGCAGCAGCCCCGGAACCAGGCTGAATGTTTGGAGACTTGATGCCTGAGGCGAATATAATTACAGCCTGAGGCCAAAATATTTGCATCGAGCTACAATTTGCAGTTCGGGTCGCTGCGGTCCGCCCGAAAGCAGAACCACACCTCATCACTCGGTCACTTCATTTCTGGATATTCTTATTTGTTCCCTCCCGGAAAGCCCACGCCGTCGACTTCGTGATCAAGTCAATTTCCGGGTGTATACCCTCAATCTCCACTCTTCTACTTCTGTCCAGCTTTTTAAAAGGCCAATTGGGTGAGTTGACACTGCTGTCCGGCCGTACCCGAGGCTTTTCTTTCCTCCGACTTGCTAACCCGACGACAACGAAAAGCTGTATATCTCCCCACCATGTACCGCAACGCCGCCGCCCGCTCTGCGCTCCGCGCATTCTCGAGCTCCAATGCCTCCGTGGCTCGCTCCGCTCTGGGCAACCAGATCTGCAAGGCCCAGATGACCTCGTCTGCCCGCAATCTGCTCCGTCCCTCCGTCTCGCCGAGCTTCGCGCTCGCCGCTCACAAGCCTGTTACCACCGCTCTTGTGCGCTACTCGTCTTCTTCGGCTAAGGTAAGAGAGGGCATATGGCTTGTGGTTTGCGCAAAGGCACTCAATGGCTAATTGCCGATACGATAGCACGATGAGGATGATATTGATGTTATGGCGGGTATGAAGTCCGAGGCGGTACGTATTTCCAATTGACTGTGTAACTGGACCTGCATATGCTAATTTCGCATCGCCAATATATAGAAAGTTATCAAGGAGACCTTCAGCCTGAGTGGTGTCCCCAAGGAGGCCCTCTACCTCGGTATGGCTGGTGTCGTCCCCTACCTGGCTACCTCCATGCAGACCGTCTTCCTCTCCTACGAGATCAACCGCGCCGCTTCTCTTGGTGACGGTCTGATCTTCTCCGGCCAGAGTGCTGAGCTGATGCTGCACATGCTCGAGCCCATCCAGATCGGCTACGGTGCCGTTGTGAGTGATCCCGAGTCTAGTCCGAGTCTAGTCTCTTTTGAGTAATTACAAGTTTGCTAATCGCCATTTATGGTTAGATCCTTTCTTTCCTCGGTGCCGTCCACTGGGGTCTTGAGTGGGCTGGATACGGCGGCAAGTTCGGTTACCGCCGCTACGCTGCCGGTGTGATCGCCCCCGCTGTGGCCTGGCCTACTCTGCTGTTCCCCGTTGAGTACGCTCTGATCAGCCAGTTCCTCGCTTTCACCTTCCTGTACTACAACGATGCTCGTGCTGCCGCCGCTGGCCGTGCTCCTCACTGGTACGGCATGTACCGTTTCGTGCTGACCTTCGTCGTCGGTGCCTCCATCGTGGCTACCCTGATCGGCCGTGAGCAGATCCAGCAGACCCTTACCTCCGAGCACAGCATCAAGGACAAGATCAACGCTCTGATCTTCCTGCAGAAGAAGGAGAAGGAGGAGGCTGAGACTCGCCGTCGCAGCGAGATCGAGGATTCCGAGTAAATTTGCCTTTTGACAAGGCGGGCGTCATCCCCCCGAGACAGATCTCGATGTTTGCATTACCCTTGATTTCCTGTAGAATATACGCAGAACGCAGTAGGGCGGCCACTGAAATTTTCCTTTTGTTTAATTGAAGTGTCAATAGTTGGAGACACCGGAGTGTTCTCGTCCAAGTAGCAACCAAGTTTTTCCTTTGAGTCTTTATTTAAAGGAATGTAACAGCTCAGCATCGAAGTGGGGGAAGTAGATATAAGCGCTACGGATGTACAAGGGTAAGGTGGTACCTAGGTATCCATGGATGTATATAGTGGGCTCCCGCATTAAATTTTATTCTGCGGAAAACACGGATTCCAAAAAGCTACACACGTGCTTGGCATCAAATCTGATTTAGAGCTGCAAGATTAGGTGCCCAAAATATACCAACATCCATGGATCTATATAATTAGGCAAAGGGGGAATTGGTAATCGGCATCTTGGTCACACGGGTTGCCGCAGATCGGAGTCGAGGGGTATTCAAAGGGGTAACGGGACAATTATAATGCACTAGGGCGGGTCGATCCTCTTGGAGTTGTCACGGGGTGCCGAAAATATTGACTAGAGATCTCACTATGGAAGGAACTAGCTGAAACGCACCTGAATAATGTGATAATATGGGAAAAAAAAAGAGGGTACTTTTGTCACAAGATTGCAGATATCTTTTGAAAACGGTTCCTAGGGAAGGTAAAGCGAGACCTGCATGCGAGGTACACATAGTAACGTCCAATGGCGCCAGAAAACATGCTGGAATCCACCTAGATCGGCCTTTTTGTGTCTTTCTTTTTATTTTTTATTTTTTATTAAAATGTCTGTTCTAATCTAAGTATTCCCACGTCCTTGTCCCTGGCAGGGTTTGACAAGCTCCTCTCCACGTCTTTAGATAATGGCCTCTAATAGGGCAATTAAGCCGGTTCACAAGACCGGTTCTCTATGGGAAAGAACCTGGTACTGGAGACGTCATCTTTCCGCGGATATTATATAATTAGGGATTTTGAGACTATGCTATATCAAGCATAAATGTTAATGTGCCAATGCTGGAGACAGGGATCTTGATCAATAAGAATGAGACCCGGGAAGTAGGGAGTCAAGATCATAGGCAGTTCCCCGGAGGGGGGGTTGATGCGCTCGAATGTTCTTGGCCTCGACTAGAGCCCGTTCTCCAGAAATGGGGAATCTCCATTCCTTAAATTTTTTTTTTTCTTTCCCCCATAGGCTATATTAAAAGAAAATTAATTATTCCCGATAGTCGGATTTTCTCCATGAATAGGAATGATTTAACTAATCTGCAAAGAATGTAGACTAATATAAAAAAAAAGGGGGGGTTCTAGAACGACTAAAGGGACCGCAGGGGAAAAATGGACCGTGTCATGTGTACGATCGACGGGGCTTGTGGAGTGCCCAGGCTTGGAGAGACGGGGTTGGAGAGAGAGTAAGTAGTATATGGTATATAGTACGGAGTATATAGGATAGATAGGATATAGGATAGATAGTGAATAATAGAACGTAGAATATATTAACTATAGAAAGATATATAAAGAACCAGATTCAGAACATTTCCAGGGTATATAGTTCGTAGCTCCTAAATATCAAAAGGGAAATAGTGGGGGAGGTGACGAGGTCTTCTGATCAGAAAAAAATCCCCCGAACCGGATTTCTCATTTTCCCCCCACCTGGGCTTTTTACTAAGAGAGTCCACCCCTTTGGATAAAGAGGCCCTGATTCTGTTCTTCTGTGAGATCTCCGGTTCTTGTTTCTCCTCTTTCTCTCCCTACACACGCCCTTATACTTATACTTATACTCGACCTCCGCATTCAGCATCTCCTCTCCCCCGATTCGAACAATTTCTACATTTCTACATTTCACCTTTTTTTTTTTTTTTTTTTTATAACGGTGAAAAGGGACATATTTCAACCTTTTATACTCGGCCACTTCTCTGATACGTCACGCTCCACTTTTCTGCCACGGGAGCTGGTCCCCGTATCCCAACACCGCCACCTCGTAGTTCTCTTCCCCCCTCCGTCATTCCCCTCTTTAAATCCTGGAGGACAGTAAAATCGGTCTCTCTTAATACCTCTTTTCTCTCTCTCTCTCTCTCTCTCTTCTCCCTTCTCTCTACACATTTTGGAAGATGCGCAACCCATTCGATTTGGACTTTGAGAGTCTTGACGGAGACTCCGAACCCGCCCAGGATTTCGAGCTCCCCGAACAACATGTGCACCAGCATGTGGAGGACAAACAACGGGAACAACTGAACCTCAACTATCGTCCAAAACAAAGAGACGATGGAGATCGTTCTTTGCTGCAGGATGAGGACGAGGATGAAATGAAGAGTCGATTCATTGGTACCATTGATCAGGGTACAACGAGTACACGATTCATCATCTTCGACTGCACAGGCGTTCCTGTCGCCAAATACCAAACTGAATTCCACCAGATTCATGAACACCCAGGGTAGGTGTTAAAGCCCTTTCCTTTGCAATCCCGAACTCAATATTAATTGCTCCGCACCCCCACAGCTGGCACGAACAAGACCCTTACGAATTGGTGGAATCGGTCTATATCTGTATCGAAGAGGCTATGAAATCCTTCCTTGCCCTCGGCTACTCCACATCCGACATCGAAGCCATTGGTATCACCAGTCAAAGAGAAACTGCCTTGGTCTGGGACTGGGAAACCGGCGAGCCCCTGCACAACGCAATCACGTGGACCGATACTCGTACCGTCAACCTGGTACGGGAACTGAAGGAAAGGCCCGGCGCCGACGAACTCCGTAATATTTGCGGCCTACCCCTATCCACATACCCCTCATCTGTCACACTACGATGGATGCTCGACCATCTGCCCGATGTCAAGTCGGCTTATGATGATGGCCGGGCTGCATTCGGAACCGTCGACAGCTGGCTCATCTACAACCTCAATGGTGGTCCTCAGAACAAGCGTCTGGTTACGGATGTGACCAATGCCTCACGAACCATGTTCATGAACCTCGAAACCCTCCAATACGACGACCGCCTCTTAAAGTTCTTTGACATCGACCCAACCAAGATCCGTCTACCCGAGATTCTTCCCTCAGCCGATCCCGAGGGTTTCGGTAAAGTTGCCGAAGGGCCGTTAGAGGGTGTTCCCATTACCAGTTGTCTGGGTGACCAGGCTTCGGCCTTGGTCGGCCACTGTGCCTTTTCTCCAGGAATGGCTAAGAACACTTACGGCACCGGATGCTTCCTTCTTTACAACGTGGGCGAGAAGCCGGTTATCTCGAAGCACGGTCTCTTGGGCACAGTCGGTTTCCAATTAGGGCGAGACCGCAAGGCCGTCTACGCACTGGAAGGCAGTGTGGCCGTGGCGGGTAGTGGTGTGTCTTTCCTAATGAATAACCTCGGCTTCTTCCGCGACTCGCGTAAGGTCAGCGATTTAGCCGCCAGCGTGCCGGATAGCGGAGGCTGCATTTTCGTCACTGCGTTCAGTGGTCTCTTTGCTCCTTACTGGATCGATGATGCCCAGGGAACTATCTGTAAGTTTCCAACACGGTGCTTCACCTCACAGAACCTTAATCGCTAACATCTCCCAGGGGGAATCACTGCCCACACACAAAAGGGACACATCGCCCGTGCAACTATGGAAGCGGCCTGCTTCCAAACGAAAGCTATTCTCGACGCCATGGCAATGGACAGCGGCAAGGGCTTGACAGAACTAGCTGTTGACGGCGGCATGAGTAACTCCGACGTTTGCATGCAGGTACGTTCCAATGTTTTCCTTCCTAATGTTCCCAGCTCATATCGCTAACTGTTACCCCTGTATTAGACCCAAGCCGATATTATTCAAATCCCCGTCGAACGTCCCTCAATGCACGAAACCACTGCCCTCGGTGCCGCCATCGCCGCCGGCTTCGCCATCAACATCTGGAAGGATTTCTCCGAACTTAAGCACATGAACCGCGCCAACCGAGCCTCGTTCACCCCCAAGATGTCCGTCAAGGCCAGCAGCCGCATGTATAAAAAGTGGTCCAAGGCCGTGGAGATGTCGCGCGGCTGGATGGCCGACGAGGACAGAGAGGAACACAATGACGACGAATAAACACACTTATACATATTCCTTTGAGATGACCCCACCCGGTTCATCGACCCCGCGGCCCAACTTGTGCATCTCATCCCATGCACGATACATACACACGCGCAAGAAGCAAGAGAGAGGAGGGGTTTACATGAAGATTACATCAACCGGCTATCGCACATATCCTCTCTTGGATACCCGGATTGTTTTTTTCCTCGGGGGGCATTTGGACACACGTTTCCATTTATACATATTTAGAGAATTTCCACCGACTAGAAAGTCCGTCCTAATAGGCGCCAACGCCCGTGTCCCCCTTCATCATGACCGTTATGACGGGAGTCGTTTGTTCCAGAAGATGAGCTGGGGATTTACCTTTTTTTTTTTTTTGCTGTTGGCCAGTTTCCTCTTCTGGGATGAGCTCGACTTAGCACTTGTGTATATACAAACCGTTTTGAAATGAAGAAAAAAAATTCTAAATGTCGTCTTTACAACTCAATAGTACAACCTAAACCTACTAGAATCCCAATAAACAATATCAAACTCTGATCACAACATTCCCATTCTATATCATCTCTCCAAAAACCAGTATTCCCGGACAAACACCATGACATCATGACAGTGGAGAAGCTTCAAATCAAGGTTGAAGTGACTATGCAGTTCCTGGGCGGTGATGCCGTGGTGAAGTCATCATCCCCACAGAGCCAGACTTGGGATTTTAGGGTTTGCTATATTTGGGTCTTAGATATAGTCTATCTATATATATCCATGTACGTTGTACACGAAATAAACAATCTGCTAGGGGTTTGAAGTAACAGTCAAAGTCACTTTCCTATGGTTTATAAAGCATGGAAACTGATCAATGTATTTTACGCATACCACCTCCTAGACTAGGTACATAATAAGGAGACGGTGAATCAGAAAGCTTCATTTAATATATGGGCGCATACACCACCCAAAAACATAGAGATGCATGGGTTTCTTGACATAACTCCTAACCCCCGTCAACTAGATGTCCCTATCGCAAGTAGCGATGGTGTAAAATGGAAATTAGTGATAGTGCGTCTTTGGGGAGAATCCACGGTCGGTTTGCTTTTCGTTTCTCGAATGATTGGTACATTAAAAGTCATGTCGCCGGGTCTATTACAGAAGTGAGATAAAAGATTTCATTTAACATGCCTTCCCAAAAACAAGCGCATCTTCCAGGGAAGTAGGAAGTGTCTCGTTCAAACTTCGGGAACAATTTCCTGTCCAATTCATTAGGAGACTGCAAATAATATTAGCAATTGGTAGAACTGACATTGAATAGCTTTGCCATCTCAGGTACAGAGCCATCGGAACCATGCTTTTCAAAGCTCTTCAGCGCGACCTGTAGCTTATAGGCCTGGCTAGAAACAACATGCTGTGAGTCGTCGACATGTCAGCCGCCCACTCTTAAAGTATCTAACTAAGATTGTACATGCCTCTTCAATAGTCCCTTTCATGATATAACGACTCACTACCACCTTCTTGGTTTGACCAAGACGGAGAGCTCGGCCAATTGCTTGTTGTTCGATCATAGGGTTCCATTGAGGTTCGAGAATATGAACTCTGGTTGCACTCGCGAGGTTCAAACTAGGAAAGTCTTAGAACGACCCAGTCACAAAACCCACAGACCTTCCTGGCATTTTCCAATATAACTCACCCAACAGCCCCTGTTCCAATGGTCATGAGTAATACCATACGCTCTGAAGCGTTGTCAAACCCACATAGGGCACGCTGTCGCTCAGCACTGGATACCGAGCCGTCGATTCGCAGATAGGGAATGTTATCACGCCGCAATATTGCGGCAACTAGATCCAGACTCGTTTTCCAGAATGAAAAAACGATGCTAGAATCTACCTTAGTAAAATTCAATGCAAGTCCATTTCGCAAGATTGGTGTGGTTTTACCATTTTTCTCCTGGTGGCTGTCCTACAATCCTCTTTGACAAAGCGGATAGCTTGCTGGACAAAATAGTAGTGTGGATGGCTTCACTGTGCATAGTATCGCCTGAGATACTCTCGGGAACCAGTTGCGCGTGCGATGGTTCCGAGGTAATTTGAAAAGAACTCTGGCCGTTCGTGAAGTCGTGAAAATCTTGTTCGCCAGAGGTGTGCGCTCCTTTATCTTCTTCTTGACAAGCTTTGACATCCCGGTGAGCTTTGATTCTCTCATGTTCAATGCATGATATTTCTTTTGCCTCGGGGGTTCCGTTGTTACAGAAAAGTCTCAGCTCGTGAAATGCCTTGAAAATTTGCTGACTAGCATTTGCGTTGTCTCCGAGACTAACAGCCATATCAAGCGTTGCTCTGTGACGCCTCACAATATCATTGTAACTTTGAGCCTCAGCGTGGGAAAGCTCGAGGTACAGCAGATCAACAGTGGGATCGCTAAAATAACCGATAGCCTTGGTCCTGCGGATGCAAATACATCCAAGTAGTTTGCGAAGATTATCAAATCGATTGGATGTATCGCTGTAGGTCTGGTTGGTAATATGCACCCGAAATACCTCAGGATCTTCGAGAAATGGCACTTTGAGAAATGAGACGAGGGCTCCCAAGTCATCGACTTTGTTTTGTATGGGTGTGCCCGTTATACACCAGCGTCTAGCTGCAGAGATTTCAGAGACGGCAACGTATTGCCGTGTTTTGCTTTTTCGTATATTGTGAGCTAAGGTGGATGTCAGCTGTCTCTCGTTGGGAGAGTTCGAACTCAGCCCTGCGTACCTTCATCTAGTACCAAACGGTAAAACTCGGTTTTGTGAAGAAGACCCTTGCGCCGTCGGAGTTCTGACATAGCGGTGGCATAGGTGGTCAGCATTATGTCTATATGCTGAATGCTTTCACTCTGGGATTCTCGAGACCGGCCGTGATATTTGCAAGCCACAACCGTTCCAGGTATGATCCGCCTATTGCCGTTTCCGCAGTTAGTATCTGCCAGACTAGGTGTAAGGGAGTATCACGTTTGTATCTCGTCGAACCATTGATTCATGAGAACTTGAAAGAGTTAGTCTAGAAAGTAGAGGCATTGGGGTTGAATTCTAACTCACCTTCCGATGGAACAACAATTACAGTTGCCTTGCTCCTCTGACGCGTGAAAGACCCACAAGTATCATTCCGCAGCCAGGTTGTTGCGTTTTCGAGGGTGCACAGTATTGTCGCTAACGTTGTCAACGTCTTTCCCTAGGCCCATCTCGTCTGCAAGAATGCCGCCGAAAGGGCCAGCTAAAGGATAATGCCTCTTTGATCCCGTGATAACCTGTCGATAACTTCCATATCGTATGCTTGGTTAGCAGGTCTTGATAACTTCAGGGCCGTGCATACTAACCAAGGTGCAAAAGTGCTATCCTCTTCGTCACACCAAAGTGACTTAGAGGGCCGGAACTGGCCCGTTTCTCGATGAATCATGAATTCGACACCTGCTCTTTGGTGGCTTTGTTTGCAAGGCCAAATTTTAACTTCGCTCTTCGTGAAAAACCTATGAATATTACTTACTGCAGTAGCTCCACAGTCAACCTTGGGTCAGCTTTAACAGGACAGAATGGTTCGTATTGGCCCAGATCGTTCATGACATCAAATAAGCCTTCAGTGGGAGTTGATACCGTACTCTTTGGAGTATTCTCGATGGACATGTTACCCGTGCGGCAATCCTCACTGTCGGATTCGCCCTCTGAGATATCTGGGAAGACCAACAGATGCGGATTTTGATGTTGAGCCCCAGTATCATATAAAGGAGATTGAAGGAAGAGGTCTCCTGCTGATAGGCATTGACCCACGGCGTCAGCGATGCTGGATATTCCGAAGACGGTGATTTCTACTATCGTTGTGAATGGCCTTGAAAAGGTTTCCTGCAGAACTTGCCATTCAGGACTTTTCAACGCAATCTCAAGTCTAACCTTGCCGACATGTTGAAGACTTTTCAACGTGCAGGAGGTCTTGAGATTTATGAAGCCAATCATCTCATCGGTTGACAGTGTACATATCACGAAATAATCGGGCCCAGGGAGTACTTCGAGAATACACACATCGTCACCCGAAGAAAGTGAGCTTGACAGGACCGGTAGGCTCTGTTGAAATTCAACGCAGACATTTGGAATCTAGTACCAGTCAGTTCTCCTAGTTCTGAGATTATAGTACGACGACATACACAGCCGTAGCAAACTTCAACCGGTTCGGGACTGCATAGATCTGGGGAGGCCTGAGATTCGCTCCCAGGTTTGTCATTTGCGACGACTTCTGCTTCATTGCTGCTTGCGCTCATGCTAATATTACTCGCAGAGTTCCATCGTTCTTCGACGATTCCGGGCCAATCCTCTTGGACGATAGTAGATTGGCAATGAAAGTACGGCTCAGGGCGTGATGTTTTGGCCATATGGCCTGAAAGGCACTGGGATTTGGATCCCAAATAAGTGGCCCGCTCATCCTCGTTAAGCAATCGCTTCTGTGGCAGGAGTTGGTGAAGGCCATCGTTAGCCATGTTGATGACCTTGTAGTTGATTTCGAAGCAATCTTGCAAAATCACTAGCCCACTTAAGTCTAGACGGAAGCCATGAATGCTGAGAAATCATCTGATTAATGCCAGTTCTCCTGGATATAATTGATATGGATGGATGATGGGGTACAGGGGTCTCCAGCAAACTTCGCCGCTGCTGGACACGTCAAGGTGCAGAAGTACTCAGCCTCATTTCACCGCCACTCTACACGTCAAGGCGCAGAAGTACTCCGCCTCATATTAGCACCCAGGAAACCCTCCAAAGGCTTGAGGTACGATCCAACTATTTTGCCATCCCTAGATTCAAAGAGGCCGAGAGCTTCCCTCTCTAATTCCCCCTTTGCAAAGCACCTGCTATTGTGGCGATGGCGGCAAGTCAGTCTTCTGCGTTCCAGCATGTTTTGGCTACTTTCAAAGCCAAGGTTGATCCAAAAATGACTTCTGAATTTGAAATGACCACCCTCGTGGACCTGAGACGCTCCCTGGCCTCTATCCAACGCAAGCACGCCTCGGAAAGACGCGTTCGAAACATGGGACGCTTGAGTCGGTTTCTTGACGCTATGGAACAATATGGGAAAGTCATCGAGGTATTTCTCAATGCCACGGACATTTTGGCATTTGTCTGGGTACTTTTCCACTATATCAGCTTCACATGGGGATTCTCTGTACTCACCACGCTTCACAGGGGCCGATGAAGTTTCTCCTTCAAGTGAGCTAGTCATAGGAGATTGTTCATTTAAACTCCCGAATGCTCTAACAAGAATACTAGGTTGCCAATACATTCAACGAGGCATTTAACAGGCTTCTTGAAACCTATCAACTTATTGGAGAAAGTTTACCGTTGCTAGATAAGTGCCAGGGGATTCTGGAAAATACTCCATACGTGCGCCAAGCGTTGGAGTCTATCTTCAGCGACATTCTTGAATTCCATGGATATGCACTTGGCTACTTCAAAAAGCCCAGTGAGTGAAATAACAACCCTTTGATACTAAATGTCTGACATCACTTTGCTGCCATCAATAGTGTGGCAAAGAATTTTTCAAGCAACTTGGGCTACCTACAAAACACGATTCCAGCCGATAGTGGACAATTTATACAGGCACAAAGACCTTCTAGAGGGGAGAGTGACCTTCACGCAGCTGGAAACAATTATTTGCAATGGAGAAAAAGCCTTGCAGGAATTTCAAAGGCAACAAAAAGACGAAGCGACCGCAAAATATCGAGCTGCACAAGCCTGGCTTGGTAATCCAGATATCCAGACAGATCACGAAAGCATTACACGAGTAAGAAATGACAGTCCAGAAGCAGGCTCTTGGCTTCTCTGCCATCCACTGTTTCAGCCATGGCAAGATGGGACCAGTGACAAACTTCTGCTGTGGCTAAATGGGATACCTGGCGCGGGTAAGTGTTGACCTACTTGATTGTTCGGAAATCGAAGGCAATCTGGGTAATTGACTAAACTAACAGGCAAATCTGTACTCGCATCTCTGATCATCGACAAGTGTCGAGAGAAAGCTTCAAATGTCACTATCTGGTTTTATTGCCGACATGGGGATAAAGGTCGAAGTACATTCATTGCATTGGTGCGGGCACTGATATCCCAGCTACTGCAATATGATATGGATCTGGTGCCCTATATTCACGAAAAGATGTCTTTCAGGAGCGAACAAATACTGTCATCGGAGCCGTTGGCAAAAGAATTGCTTGAGACGCTTTTGAAAAATTGTCGTGGGCTTCACATCATTTTGGACGGCCTCGACGAATGCGCACGAGGGGAAGAAAAGAAGATCATTGAATGGTTCCGCTCTGTAGTGGAGGCGTCAACTCAGTCAGCGGCAGCATCCTGCCCCGTACGATGTGTTTTCATCTCACAGCGCGACGCAATCGCCACGAGACTACTTCGTGATCTTCCGGCAATCACCATCACATCCGCTCATAACCATAATGATATCACAACTTTTGTATCATCGTGGGGAAGGAGAATCCAAGCAAAATTCAGTATCTCAGATGATGCTATAAGAATTATAAACGAGACGGTCGTCAAAAAAGCAGCAGGTAGAACAGAATATTCGCGTTCCGTCAAATTTGGAAGACTACACTTACTCATTGCGCGTCAGGGATGTTTTTATTCGCCAAACTTGTGATGACCACCTTGTTTTCTCAAGTTTCGCGAGGGAATTTGTTCAATGAAGTGAACGTTAAAGGGATACCAGAGGGACTTGGGGCAGCGTAAGTTTGTTCAAAAACAAAAATGTAGTTGACTATGCTATGTGCCCAAGTGTTTACCGTGTCTAATACAGTTACTCTCGCGTGTTGGATGTTGTCCTCGAAAAAAACTCAAGGAGTGAAGCGCTTCAGTTATTGTCATGGCTAGTGTGCGCTAGGCGTCCACTAGAATGGCGAGAAATCCAAGCTGCAGTGGCAATCGACATTGAGGACGAGTCTGTTGATTTCCACGGTCGACAGTGGATGGTAAACTCGAAAGACCTTTGTGACTCGCTTGTGGAGACACGAAGCGACGGCTCACTTGAACTTGTGCATAGCACAGCAAAATTGTAAGTTTGTTTCCAGGCTCCTGCTAGAAACCTTTGGTTCCACGATTTAACGGTGGTTATAATAGTTATATGATTGAGAACAGAGTCATCAATGTCGCCCAAGAAGAACTCAAGATTGCATCCCTCTGTCTGGGCTATTTAGCTCTCCCAGGCTTCGAAGCAGTCCTAGCGGAACCTTCAGTTGAAGACCTTCTCAAGATAGGATACTATGCTTTTGTTGACTATGCTGCATGTTACTGGACTTCTCATCTTCGAGCAGGTCTAACTCACGGTGTTCCAGAACAAAGTACAGGCAAGATAATTGGCCATATCCAACGGTTTATTGGGTCCCATCACCGATCCTGCGATGAAGACTTCCAGATATCAGCTCCCACTCGCAATTTGCTAAGTTGCCTTCAGGAGTCCGACCTTGGCTCATGCGACGGGTTTGAGAATTTTCTCCAAGCATTTGTTGCCACAGAACTTCAAGTCGAAACGTATAGTGAGAGTGCAGCTTCAAACAACGCACTCGATATCCCTGACATAATTGCCAGAATTCGAGCTATTCTGGAAGATGTGGCTTGCCGAAAGTCTTGCGACGATGTTGACTATAAATCATTTGTCTTCTTCTATGGCGAGGCAATCTACAAGTGTTCTCGGATGAGCTGCTCGTACTTCCACCGCGGCTTCATATCTGCGACAGAAAGAGAGGCACATGTCCGAAAGCACAATCTGCCATATACTTGCTCCTACCCCGGTTGTCTGAGAGGAGCTCTCGGGTTCTCCTCAGCACGCGAATTACAGAGACATGTCTCGCAAAGCCACGAAATGGCTCAAACCAAAGGACAAATGTTTCCATCAAAGCAGAAAAGGCCTGCCCTGCAATGTGGTATTTGCCAGCAAAGCTTTAATAAACCCGGACTACTTCGAACTCATGACTGTAGTAAAGACAATTCAACTTCACGCTCTCTTCACGGATCGGAAAATCCACTACCGCTCCCTGAGCAGCAGGACCCTCATAATCAAGCGCAGAACGGACTTTCAACCCAGCAGAGCCTCTTGGCTATGGAGGGTCAGCCAGGCCTGCAGCAACAGCAGGAGCAGCCCATGATACAACCACATCAGCACTCCAACTTAATTCGAACCGACCAAGTACATAAACTCCCCCACCTTAGCGACCAGCAGAAGGCTGATCACACACGACTGATACACTCCCTGTGGAATCTTCTCAACACCCGCGATCCGCAAAGCAATGAACACCAGCAAGCGCATGGGAAGCTTTCGTGGCTAACGCAAAACTTGCTGAAGGGTGTGAAGAACTTCCAGCAGGAGCGCCAGCCCCAGCAGGATCAGCCGGGCCAGCGTACCCAGTCCAACAATCCCCCAAACCTCACCGATCTGCGTCCCCAGATTCGGACGATGGTCAGCGCACTGAACTTCCATCTCCCTCCAAACTTGACTCAGGAGCTGGAGCAAGACTGGATTTCCAAGGCTCGGCTACGATATGGTGTCGCACTTCAGCAGCAGCAGGACAGGCGGCTCCGGATGGTACGCTTGCACCAGCTGTATGCGCCGCGACAGCGTGAGGGCAACATGACACAGGAGGAAATGCAAGAGTTCAAGAACCGACAGCTCGCGATCGATGAGCTGTTTCGGGAAGGTAACGAATGGCTGAATAAATTCAAAGAACAGCAGAAAACCTTCCAGGCACAGTCTCAGCCCGGTCAGCGGATGAGCCAATTGGAAGGACAGATGATAAGCGCACCATCAACGGAACAACAGTGTGCAGCAGCAGCGACGAATGTGGCTGCGCCGCAAGCCGCGCCTCCTAACCAGGCCGGTGCCGCGACAAATGCTACGCCTGAGCAGGCTCCAACACCAGAAATCCACACCATCAAACCAGCCATAGAAGCGTCTCTGGTAGAGAGAAGCCCAGGGATTGGGGACTACAATGTAGAAATACCAAGTACACTGGAAACTCTCTGAATTGTGCAAGGAGAGGAAGAAACTATCTACAGTACTGGGCCTAAATACAGGAGGGAAAAGTGGACTAATATCATGAACCTTTTCACAAATCAGAAGTATCAGATATATAATCTATTCCAGCATGATATACATATGCGGGGTTTCAGGCCACCATTGGGACCATATCGCCGGTTCAGCTCCTATAACTTCTCAAAATTCTCAGCATATATCTTGATCCCCATGTCAGCTTTCCAAAGCGTTCGTAAATACATTACGTCATAAACCCATAGACTACAAGCATATAAATAAGCTTAAATACAACGTGGGGAAGCCCCCGCCAATAGGCAACCACCCGCAATATGAAGGCCCCGGTGGCTAACCCGAATGTTTAACTGTCAGCGCCACCCGCCCCTCCCCTTCATCAATCGCAACACTATAGAGCTCTCCCCCACGCTCTTTGCGCTTGACCCAACGCTCGACCTCCTGATCCTTCATCTGATCCGCCATCTCCAGAACCGCCACCGTGTCCTTCGAGTACACCTGTGAAACCGCCTGCCAGTGATTCCCTAACAAAGAATGGCGCGTGTATCGCGCAAACAGCTGGCCATCACCACCTAGTGGCTAAATAATAACCCCATCCCTACCCCAAACCCTGTCCATTGAGTCGGAATCAGCGCCGCGTACGAGAAGGCGGTCTCGGCACGCTCGGTTCCATTGAGTCGCAGCAGCTTCTCGTAATAGACCATCTGGGTGAAAAGCGTGAGGAGCGCCTGCAGGGCCACAGCAGGGCTTTGCGTCTGCTCTAACGTGTCCTGGAAAAGACTGGTATACGACTCATGGGCGATGTAGATACCGGGGGGCGAGTCCCTAGACAGTATAATGCCCGGGTCAACCATCATTGTACCCTCGTTCTGCATTCTTATTAGGATCTGAGCAAGGGCTCCCTTGAAGGTCCATGCATTGGAAGCGCGAAGAGACCGGGATTTGAGCGGCTTTGTATCGGAGACGTTCAAAATGGAGGTGGGGATCACTGGATCCGAGAACAAGGGTTGCCAATCCGAGCGGGGGCTGAGAGCGAGTACGCCGCGGTGGTTTAGTGGCTGTCGGGGTCGGACTGCACCCAGCTGGGCACGCATACTTGCGGTGTTGTAGCGCCGCATGGGTTGGTTCCAGGACATAGTGGGCTCCGACCCCTCCCAGTTGCTGTGTATGTCCGCGGTAAACGTATTCACACCGAGATTTGCCATGCAGGTTGTCACCCGCACCATAGGGTCATAGGTCCCGTTTCCGACTATCACCCAGGGACTACTAGTGGTGTCGTTATTCCCGACGAGGCGGACCTCCTCCGTCCCGTTGTTTGGGACACCCGCCGAAGAGACGACATCTAAAAGCATAAACATTGTGGATACCTGCAGATAGTTGGGAATCATGCTCCCATTGTAGGTGATAGGCCCAGGTGTGATTAGAGGGTCTTCGACCAAGACCTTCCACTCCATGCCATAATCCGGCCAACATAAGCTCGTTAGTCCTTGCTCCTGGTTAGGTATCGGCATCGAGGTAGCCAACGCGCACGTAAATTGGAGGTAAGGCTGACTCTCCGTGCTCTGTAGCATTGGATACGTGCCGTTAGCGATAGCGATCTGTCCGGGGAGACGTGGGAAAGTTGGGCTGAGCGCGTCGAGGCGAAGGTCACGTAGTGTAGGTTGCACACAGACAACCCGTTGATCGCTTATTGGGACTGGGCCCCGGAAATGGCGTAGTGATGTCCGTTGTGCCGCCTCTAGATAGGGTAGGAACGCGCGGTATGTGTGACCTGTATCGTCGTACTTAGGCCCAGTTATAGGCATTTCCGATTGCTCGGCAAATGTCCAACCGGCCACCGGAGGCATCGACCACCACGGACCAAGGAAAGAATCTCTGGTATAATTTAACATTCGGATATTCGTTACGTTGCTGGTTTGGGTGAATGCGCCATTCCCAAAGTCGGCCACGAGAAGGGTGGAAAGGAACTGCGCAGCTATGGTTACCGAGACTTCAAGGACAATAAGGGTCACGACCAGGACTGAGAGGCCGGCTCCGCATAACGGTAGACTCGGGGTCCATAGCAAGTTAGTCGGGCTCCCACTTAGAGCCCGCACGGTGGAATAGAATGGCCCGTCCACCAGTGGAGAGCCGACGCGCTCCAGAATAATGCCCGCAAACATCGCGGTCGCCACGCTAGCCTGGGCCGTGACCACCGCTCGTAGAATGGCCGTGCAGATGGTGACGATCCGCGTGGTCCAGTTTGCTTCAATAACTGAGACCCAAGCGCTGCTTGGCTCTCGTCCTGCAGCTGCTGCCATAGACTCAACCCAAAGCCAGGCTAAAGGTAGGACTGCTATGGTGAGTATGATCGAGCCGAAACATAAAACAAGGATTTGAGTGACCCCCAGCCGGGCCCACAGAGAACTTTCCTTTTTCGTGACTTTGACTTCATCTTGAGCCTGACTGGGGGCGTTTTCAGGCGCCACTAAAGGAGTATACGTGACTGTGGCCGCACCACTGCCTCTGGGGCGTGCCATAGCAGGTCGTGCCATAGGAGGTCGGTAGTGGCATGAAATACCAAAAGGGCACTAGAAGAAGAAGAAGAAGGATATTTACATTGGGCGTATCAAAGAACAGTGGCCCAGAGAGATGCCAAGCCTTCCCACAGCCTTGCCCAGGTGCCTCGTGCTGCTCTAGCTCGCGGTACTTTCCTTGGGGGGCTAGAGAGGGAGCTCAGCCGCGTGACGGGTCGGAAGCACTCCAAAGTACTCCGCTCTGCAAGTCTGATCCTCGACAGTTAGCCGGTTACCTACTGTTGATTTGCCAATACAAACACTAACTCACGCAGGGGTCTGGCTGAGACGCCGTATAGAGCCTGCACTGAGCAGAGAGGTGGACAGCGTCCGACAAATCAAGTCATGGGGATAGTGAGAGTGGCTACTACATACGTAGGTATGCACATACCATACCCGGCAGACCAGCTGGCTTAGCCCCCACAGCCATTGCTGATGGTGTTTATAAATGACCTGCTTTTCGAGCTGGCGGTGGCTCTATTATGGTGAGGATTCATGCCTATTCACGAGGAAAACAGCTGGTCAAATCTCTATAAAGCACAGCTTCATCCGTCTGCGTTCTGTCAGTCTTTTGACCGCTTATAGGAAGTTGGGACTAAAAAGCAAGGGGTGAGCACTGCCTAGATAGAACGAAAAGGCAAAGCGCGGCCTGAAAACCGATCCTCACTACAACATACGTAATATATATATGTACCTAGGTAGGTGCCGCCGCTTTATAAGGGTGCTTAGGGTCCTACTCACTAAACATCTAGTCGCTCTATAAATATAGCGAAATCTCCTATGGACAGTAAAACTTCACAGTGGCTCCTTCGCATCAGTCGTAAATCCGTGCTGCATAAGAAACTCGTTGAGCTCCTTATCCTCTTTCTCCAAATCCAGATCTCCACTTTCAGGTAACAAGTAGTAGACCATCATGCCGAGAATAGCGACGCCACCAGCCAAGTTAAAGGTGGAGCTGTTGCCAGCACGGTCCTGTAGGGGGGTAAAGCACTGAGTGCCAACAGCAGCACCCGTTCTACCGAAGGCTGTCGCGACACCATATCCCATGGACCGCATGGCAGTGGGAAAAGACTCGGAAGATATAAGCCCAATGGTAGCACCGGGTCCCATATGGCCAAATGCTTGCAACAGACCATACAGGACAACAAAAGCCGCAATGTTTTGAGAAAGCTTCGAATACGTGCCACCGATAACGAAACCAAGCACAACATATCCAGCGAAGCCCAAAATTCCCGTCCAGCGACGTCCAATCGCATTGGTAAGCCAGGCTCCCACCACAACGCCGGGAACTGGCAAGACCGCCAATATGACCTGCCAAATAGCAGTCGTCCGGACATTGTGATCTGTAACCAGGGAGGAGATGATCGTGCTGGACATGATGCTGTTAGGGAAATTGATGAAATCATACAAAAAGAATGCCAGCGATGTAGTCAATAGCCTCCACCAATAACGCCGTGCAAGAAGGAGGCAAAGGCGCCAGGACTTCGGCTGCCGCTTGAAATTGGAATAGTGGAACAGGGACGAGTCCACCATGAACAGTCTCAATACTATAATTGAGACTGGGAGGAGAGTGGCAATGGAGTAAATGGCGTGGAAGGCGATAACAAGGTTGTTATCTGTGGCAATGAGTGTGATCAAATAGATAATCATCAAAATTGGGCCCGCGGTTGTGGCCATTAAAGTCGTAAAAGACACAAACATCGGTCCTCTGTATTTGCGCATGATCTAAAAGCAATCATGAGAAATAGATCCAAAGTGAGGGAACGGCTAAATGCTTACCCAGTCCGATTCTTCAATGCCAGCAGCGGCACTAGGAGGGTATTCACCTCCAACGCCAAACCCAGCAATTCCACGGACTACAACAAAATACCACAGCATATTGCTTGAGGGATGCACCTGTAGAGCCAGTGCCGCCATCAAGGTACCGATTGCGACCAGGGAGGATGTGAAGAGCAATCCGGCGCGTCGTGAAAACATATCAGAAGTGTATCCGAAAACAACCACACCAAGGATCGCTCCGACGATGACTGAGTTGCTCATGCGAGTTTTCATCTCAGAAGAAAATCCATCAGCTCCAAGAACCTGCTTGAAAATAACATTTGTAGGATTGGCGAGGGTGTTTTGAAAGCCATCGCTAAAGTTGGCAATGTACTGGGAGAATTAGTAGGTGAAGCTCAGGTCTGTTCAATATCAGACTCACACAACTGATTATGGTGATATTACTCTGCCATCTGCTTGGACGATATGAATGTGTCACTTCCTCAACATCCCCACTGACAACAGTGTTTGCATTTTTCGTCTCATCTTGTGGGGGGTTGGAGTGTGTCCCACTTTCAGTGGCCGCCATCTTTCAATTTATGAGGGGTATAATGATCAATGGCTTTCACACTGCTTGAATGCAAAAGGAAACAGGCCAATCTTTATAGTTGATGTTGCCGACAGATAAAACAGATCTTCGGTCAATGTTTGTATTTTCCGCGGAGATAAGCATTGTGGATTTGCGTCAAGCTTTGATAAGATCGTGATATACTTGGCGTGAATGGCATTTGGCTACTTGGTAGGCGAGCCATTCAGCTTATGTAACAGTTTTACGCGCGGAAAACAAAAAGCAACTCACCCGACCTGGTGTACATGTATATATGGCCGTGGGGCACTGTTCTTGATATTGGACCATCGTTGCCCACTACGTTCGCAACGAATGAATCAACAGATAGATTGTGACATACCACGTACAACGTACAGGGATTCAGGGAATATGTACAGAGATCAATTCAAGCTTCAATGGTATTGCACACGCAGAAAAGCGGCGAACTGATAACCAGAGTCAACTAAAGTCGATCTGACTGAGACATGTAGAAGAGAGAATCAAGGGAAAATGGTATTTTCAATAGACGCCCGGATGATAGCGGGATGCACAATGGAGACGGAAAACAGGGTAGGTAGGTGTGTCTGTAGAGCCAGCAAGGAAATAAGACATGAAAATGAAAAGGGGAGATTACAGAATGTGTAGAGGTGAGTTTATTCATTGACCGTGGGTGCTCTTCCTGCCGCGGCAGACGGGTTGAGATTGGTCGACTGCAAAGCCTCGGGAAGCTTCAGCGGCGCAGTAGGGGAGGACTTCAGTTTGCTGATCTTCTCGCCCTTCAGCACCTGCTCCATCTCCTCCTTTGTGAGAGTCTCGTATTCGATGAGCGCCTTTGTCAAAAGCTCTAGTTCCTTGCGCTTTTCGGTCAAGATGTTAGTTGCCCGATCGCGGGCCTCTTCCACAAGCCGGCGCACTTCACCCTCGATCTCTTGCTTGGTTTCCGATGATAGGCTGTCGTAGTTGGTAGACAGGTCGACGTTGCCGAGTTTCTTGGAATATCCGAACCGGGTGATCAGTGTGAAGGCCGTCTCGGTGGCACTTTGGATATCCTAATGAGGTCGTTAGTATCGACAAAATAACAAAAATACAACCAGCAAAACTTACAGCTGAGATACCACTAGTGACATTGTCGTGGCCGAAAACCAGCTCTTCGGCAGCCTTGCCACCCATGGAGACGGCGATGTCTGCCAAGTATTCGGTGTAGTTCCTTGAAACGGTATCCATCTCCGGCAAGAAGTGGGTGATACCAAGGGCCATACCACGAGGAACAATGGTGATCTTGTACAGCGGAGTGGAGGAAGGAGAGAAGTGTGCAACAAGGGCATGACCAGCCTCGTGGTACGCAGTCAGGAGCTTGTCCTTGTCTTGAATGATGCGACTGCGAGCCTCAGCGCCCATCATAATCTTATCCTTGGCCCAGTCGAAGTCGAACGACCCAACATTAGCCTTACGATCACGGCTGGCATGGACTGCAGCTTGGTTGACCAAGTTCTCCAGGTCAGCACCGGAGAAGCCGGGTGTGCCACGTGCAATGACTCCGACGTCAACATCAGCACCGAACTGGATTTCCTTCATGTGATGTCTCAAGATGTCCATTCGGCCGCGAACATCAGGCAGGTCCACAACGACCCTACGATCGAACCGACCAGGTCGAGTGAGTGCCTTGTCCAGCAGTTGAGGGTAATTGGTAGCAGCAATGATGATGACACCGCTAGTCTGGGAGAATCCGTCGAGTTCTGTGAGCAACTGGTTGAGCGTCTGCTTGACATAAGCAGCATCGCGCTCATTTCGCTTTCCACCTATCGCATCCAGCTCATCGATGAAAATGATCGCCGGAGCCTTGCCACGGGCCTGAGCGAACAAATCACGAACACGCTTGGCGCCAACACCAACGTATACCTCGTCGAATTCAGATCCAGACATGTAGAAGAATGGGACACCAGCTTCGCCAGCAACAGCACGCGCAAGTAAGGTCTTACCAGTACCGGGAGGACCGACCAAGAGAACACCCTTGGGCAGCTTACCGCCTAGAGAAGAGAAACGATCTGGGTTGAGAAGGAATTCCACCAGCTCCTGCAGCTCATCTTTAGCTTCGTCACAGCCATGCACATCGCTGAAGCGAGCGGTTTGCTGCTCGGGCTGAGCTTCCTTGTCCTGCGCACCCCGAACGTTCTTCAAAACGCCAGTGGTTTCAACCAGGATAGTGACCGTGACCAGAGAGATGTAAGTGAAAAAGCCGAAAATGAGCAAGAATTTGACCCAGCGAAACACTGTGCTTCCGAGAGACTCGTCGACCACAACGTAAAGAGGAGCGTCCTTGGCACCGGTACCGTTTTGTTTTCCCATTCCGATTTGACTGCCAGTAGCCCGAGCAGCGACCGCTTGACCGACTGCCTGGAGCTGTTCAGGGCTCAGATTGTGGTTTGACCCGGCGAAAGCTCCAGATCCAGCATCGGCGCCACCGACGCTTGACTGGGCCTGTTGGACCAATGCTTCAGTTGTGAGATCGCTTGCAAAATAACCGCTCCGGTGTCGTTCGATAACTATGCCCGGCATTTTGGCACGCAAAAGAGCCGAGTAGAGCGCATTTTGGGCATCTGCGTTGTGCGGGCTCTTGTTGGCGACCTTCTCCTTCTGAGCTAGTACATGATGCCAGGACCCCCCGAACAAGAACCGTTGCTGCTGTATCTTGGAAAGACCATTAACCTTCGGGGCCGTGCGTAGGGAGTTAAGGCGGAATGGGGTGAGAGTCGAGTATGAACGAGCAGCGGGGATAGCATGGTGGATCGGCGTGAAAGATGAGGTGGTCCGAAGCGCGTTGTCTGTTATCGATGGTTAGACATAATTTATCAAGGTAATTTGCTCAAACATACTTCGGTTCAGCAATGACGACCATGTTTGTTGCGAAGGTCGGCTGACCATCTCCGCGCGTAGGGCTTCAATGGAAACGCCTTCCAGGTATTCAGGTAATGACGCGCGTTGGGAGATCTGTTTGTTTATATCAGCATGGGGTGACGCCAAATTGATGATACGTTATGCCATACTGTCTCATTTCCTTGTCGGCTATTACTGCGCTGGAGAGACTCGCTGAGCTTGGTCGGAGTTCGGCCGGTCTGCTTCCAGGGAGCGGCCAGGACGTTATACATTGAAGGCCAGAGATCCGAGGTCACGGCAGCGACATTCTAGTAGCAGGTTGCTTGTGTCAGTTGTGGGATCTGGATGACAAATCGCGAAGTGGTACTCACAGGCATGGGGATCGGAACTTGGAAGGCCATGACTGTCCGATATACAGCGGCACTTGGCCGGGTGGGAGGATTGGCGTGTGCTCCTCTTGGTCGAATTTACAGCCGAAGAGAAAAGCTGAATCCGTTAAGCTCGAGTCGAAGATACTGATATCGCTGACGCAAGAATGAAGATAGAGAGGAAGGCGATAGTGTGCTCTCCGCTTTGATGCGGCGAATGGCGACAGCCATTTGTGTCCAAATGGGCGACCGTAGAACAATCACGTGATGTTAGATGGCACGTGCACGCTATAAATGGATGCTTAACTCCCATAAGCTCCGATGAAGGAATGAAATCGATATTTCAATGCAGAATGCCGTTTGATGGATTTAACTATATATCGGTTATTCTGCGAGCAAATTGGTAGTAAATGGGGTACTAGTAGCTGGGAAGGGGCAGGTACACCTGTTGTCAGCGGTGTTGTTAACAGAAGCTGCCCATGGTTCGCGGCCCGGTCTTTACGAATCCCAACGTCTTGACTTCCACGATCATTTGAACTTTCACCCTCTTGACGCTCCTAAGAATGACACTGTGACACCCGTTGCTCAATGGATTCAGGGACCTTCTGACCTACGGTCTTTCTCAAGGGCAAGAGCTCCCCTTGACCTGCATATTCTGCCGTCCAATGCAGACTGATATGTCTCGAAAATTTATCTTCTTGGTAGGGTCTCCGTTGGCAGCAAACCTGGATTGGAACACAGACGAGCTTCTCAACAAACCCGTACCTCCTTTTTACGAGAATACGGAGAGCCCAGAACAACAGCTATCCTTGGATCAACCACCTGTAAGATGGAGAGTGTTACGGTCACCATCAGTCGATAAGTTAGGAGACAATTATGACACTTCCCAACGCTACGATGATCCCGCCTTTTTCATCTCGCATCAACTGGCTGTTGCAACAGATGCGCCAACAGAAGGGCATTCAGAAGATTCGATTCTTAAATTCTACGACCATTCCTTTGCCATCCACGAAACCTCCGAGGTAGCTGGCTCAGATGTGTACGTAGCAGATTCCACGCAGGAGAGCAGTTTGGGCGAGGACAGCATGCTGGCTAGCTTTACGGGGCTGGACAAGTCAGACACCCCGAGGTCACCTCGCATCCTCCATATCCCTGGGCCCCTCAGCAATTTACAAGATCTTCCCACGGCCAGGTACATCCAGTCCATCGTACCGCAAACGATGACGGTGAATATGATTGTGGGAGTGCTGGCAGTTCACCCCCCACGTCGGATAGTAACACGACAATGGAAAACCGAATTGGACCTTGTCGAGCTTGTCGTTGGAGACGAGACAAGGGCTGGGTTTGGAGTCAATTTTTGGCTCAAGCCAGACAAGCCGACTGCCAAGAACAATGAAGCGGATCGCCTGGGTCGATCGCTGGCGTCACTTCGACCCCGCGACATTGTTTTGCTCCGAACCGTCGGGCTCAGTACATTCCAAGATCGGGTGTATGGACAAAGTCTGCGCCGAGGGATGACTACGGTTGAGCTGTTGCATCGACAACCGGTAGATGTGACGGATGCAGTTGGATTTTACCAGGGTAGGATGCAAGAAGGTAGCTCCCAGGATGATCCCCCGGTTCTTAAGGCTCGCCGTGTACGAAATTGGATGCTCCGATTTGTGACGGATTCGGCTGGAATGTCACATCCACGTGGACTACCTCCGGATACGCAATAGGTTGAGTTAACTGATTTCATATTTTCATACTTTCATACTTTCATCTTTGTATACATATGTAATTAAAACATTCCGATAAATATATGTAGTTATCTACAATATATGTAAAGTATGAATCTTTTGAGTACGTAACTACCAAGTGCCCCATTGGATCTGGGACGGGAGAGGGGGGAAAACAGTCCTGGAGGGAATAATCCCCCACTACGGATACAACATAACCTTGGAAACCCCCCATCACTTAAGATTCAGGGGCGACACCTCATGACCAACAGGGAATTTGAGGTTTAGTTTCGCGGCTGCCATCTGCATTGCCCCGGTAAAAACCATGCAATAACATTGGACATATTGACCGGGGATGGCTGAGCTAGTGAGACCTCAGGAGACCAAGAGACTTTGATGCACGCGTCACTGTCGAATCTTTGGAAATGGATTTGAAGGAATGTCAATATGTCAATCTATCAATCTACTCCTTATAACTTGATGCATTTAAATTTCCAATAAAAATAAAATCTCCAAAACAGCTCCAAAAGCAGGTGGAAGTCGAAGTATATGGCCCCCTTTTTCCCGCAAACAGAGGCCGCGCCAATCACCGCCACTCACGTGCCCCCACTTGGACGAAAATAAATCCATCAACGGCCAGGTGTTCCCTAAATAACAGAGAGTCTCTCTCTCCTTTTGCTTAGCCTTCTGTTTCCTAATTTTCTTTTTTCTAATTTTTCCTATTACTTTCAATTTCAATTCATCATGAAGGGTATGTGGTATATTCAATGCTTCCACTTCTCCCCGCTAACCCCTCTACAGCTCTCATTCTTGTTGGAGGGTTCGGAACCCGCCTGCGTCCTCTGGTAAATATCCCTTTTTATTTTTTTTGAATGTCTCATCCTCTAGACAATGCTAACACTAAATTGTTCTAGACTCTCACTCTTCCTAAGCCGTTGGTGGAGTTCGGAAACCGGCCCATGATCTTACACCAGGTCGAGAGCTTGGCTGCTGCGGGTGTTACTGATATCGTTCTTGCCGTCAACTACCGCCCGGATGTGATGGTCGCGGCCCTCAAGAAGTACGAGGAGCAATACGGAGTCAACATTGAGTTCTCCGTCGAGTCCGAACCGCTGGGCACGGCTGGCCCGCTCAAGCTGGCGGAGGAGATCCTGGGCAAGGATGACTCGCCTTTCTTTGTCCTCAACTCGGATGTTATTTGCGACTACCCCTTCAAGCAGCTCGCCGACTTCCA
This sequence comes from Penicillium sp. CMV-2018d, assembly GCA_028827225.1. NCBI lineage: Eukaryota > Fungi > Ascomycota > Eurotiomycetes > Eurotiales > Aspergillaceae > Penicillium > Penicillium hesseltinei. The sequence goes on from JAPZBW010000003.1 coordinate 1,857,476, forward strand.
CAAAAGCCACGGTGATGAGGGTACCATCGTCGTCACTAAGGTCGACGAGCCCTCCAAGTACGGTGTCGTCGTCCACAAGCCCAACCATGCCTCCCGCATCGATCGCTTCGTCGAGAAACCTGTCGAATTCGTTGGCAACCGCATCAACGCCGGTATCTACATTCTGAACCCTAGTGTTCTCAAGCGCATTGAGCTTCGTCCGACCTCCATCGAACAGGAGACCTTCCCCGCCATCTGTAAGGAAGGCCAGCTCCACTCCTACGATCTCGAGGGCTTCTGGATGGATGTCGGTCAGCCCAAGGATTTCCTCACCGGTACTTGCCTGTACCTGACTTCCCTGGCCAAGCGCAAGCCCCAGATGCTTGCCCCCCACACAGAGCCCTACGTGTACGGTGGAAATGTCATGGTTGACCCCACCGCCAAGATCGGCAAGAACTGCCGTATCGGTCCCAACGTGGTTATTGGTCCCAACGTCGTCATTGGCGACGGTGTCCGTCTCCAGCGCTGCGTCGTGATGGAGAACTGCAAGGTCAAGGACCACGCTTGGATCAAGTCTACCATTGTTGGCTGGAACAGCTCCGTTGGCCGCTGGGCGCGTCTGGAGAACGTCACTGTTCTCGGAGACGACGTTACTATCGCCGACGAGGTGTATGTCAACGGTGGCTCGATTCTTCCCCACAAGAGCATCAAGCAGAACATTGATGGTAAGTCTTGCTTTCTATTGATCACTACAAACGTATACTAATCAATTTATACAGTTCCCGCCATCATCATGTAATCCCCCTTTCCTACTTCCCTCTTCCTTCACGTCGCTATGCCTTTTGAAATACCTCCCTTCAACTCTCGTGCCGATACCACCCTCCAGTCCGCCCTCCTTGATGCATAGAACCGGAGTCGTTTACTGCGTTGTCTTCTCTTCTGTTGCCGGCTTGCCTGTTCTTCCGTGACGGTTTATCGCCCTCAACTTCCTTCCTTTCCTCCGATAATCAATTCACCCAGAAACCTAGATGGTGAAAGCGTGCGATTTCGGCTGTTTTGCAAGAAATAACCCCTTTTAGTCTTGTTTTCTCCACGTTTATCCTTCCAAGTTATCCCCGTTTTAGTGCTACATATTGAGGGCTTCGTCACTACATCCCCGCTCCCTTGCGTTTGGCCACCTGCTTTCATTCCATTTTTTCAATTTTTTTTTTATCGTCTTCTGGTGGGCAAAGGAAATCATGCCATATCCGTTTTAATGAGAACATGGGCGTGGGGCTGGTTCTGTTGATGTAAATAATGGGAGGCGAAATTCGCAAAAAAAAAAGATTCAAGTTTAGTTGGTCTTCAACACGATTATTCAGATGTTTCATATCAGGTATCTTTGTAGAAGTATCATTGGAAGATTATTACATACAGTTTTAGGGATACATTTACATACAATCATTGAAGCTGTTCTGCTTCGAATCAATCAAGCAGCAGGGAAACCGAAGGAGAGAACATAAGCATGTGAGTCTTCGACAAAGCCGTTTTTTGCCTCGAGACCATCTCTAGGAACGAGCCTCGGCTTGATCCAGGATCTCATCCCATTGAATTCTCAATTCTTCCATCTGCTTCCAGCACTGGCGTCCAAGTTCCTCGAACTCTTCCTTCTTTTCCTTGGTAAGATCTTCCGCGCCGCGCTTACGACGTCGAAGCCGATCAGCCTCAACAACAGGCGTTCCGATAACACCTCCATGTCCCCAGCCGTCGACCTCAGTAGAAACTGCACTTTCAATTCCACGACGTCCGCAAGACGAACCCCACTTCGCTCTACCACCACCGGCCCGGTGGTAAGGTTCTTCGGCCGCTTCCACGTCAGCCTGCGATGCCAGCGCGAGGAACACTGGAGCACAAGCGCCGAGATAAGTAGACAATGGATGCCAGGGCGAACCCAGCATTCTCGCAACCCAGAAAGTAGCAACCATCGCCCACGCAAGGGGAAGAATAAGCGGGATGATCGATGTGGCGCAGATACCAGGGTGGGAGAGATAGGTGCGCGGGGTCGCATCGGGGACATCTGTGTGAATAGCATGGGTGTCGAGCTCCGTCTCGGACTGCAGGAAGCTATCGACTGCCCAGGGGGCCGTACTCGGCAGATTGGAAGTCAGGGCGAGGAGATCAGTGAGAGCCTTAGAAGACTCGTATGGCGCATCGGTGCGCAAACCCTGGATATCATCGACATTGAAGAAATTCCAAGTCGCCTCGAGACTGGAAACCCAGACCACACGACCGGGCCCGTTCGTGCGCGCCCGCTTCAGCAGCGGAGCCACGTTGTGCGCCAGCATGTAGTGTCCGAAAACATTTGCGCAAAAGACTGCTCCGAGTGCGGGCTCTTCTTCGGTCTTTGTTTGCTTTGCTGTTAATACGCCAATTGGTGCGAGCTTGTAGGAGGGCCAGGTCACCGCGTGCAGGAGATCGGTGCATACGTCCCAAATGGCCCTGGGCCAGTTGATGCCGGACCAGCCGCCTAGTCCGGCGTTGAGGACAATCGAGTCGAGTCGCGGGAGAGTGTGAACTAGTTTGCGAGAGAGTTCGCGCACTGAGCGGAGATCGCCGAGGTCGACGCTCTCGGGGACGAAGTGGACGCGCGCCGCGGCAGATGCAGAGGGGGCGGTTGATTGGAGGTGTGCTTGTAGTCTGCGGATTGTGTCTTGGGCTTTGCGCGCACTTCGAGTTGTGAAGATTATGGTGAGAGATTCGGATTCTGGGTGGGAGGAGAGGAACTCGTCGGCAAGGCGGCAGCAAATAGAGAACCCGAGTCCGCTGTGAATGGGCCAAGTCAGTATAAGAAATCGAGCTCAATTGGTTTGTTAAAAGTGTTGTACCTGTTGGCTCCTGTCACCAGGATGTGCAACATATTCAACTGCTCACTAGCGTGCTTGACCTGATCCATGGCTTGTTCCTCCAGTGAGTTTGTTGACTCGGCACTTTTTTTTGATATCGGAGATAGGGGTTATGTGATAAGAGTGTAACAATTGAAGTTGGCGGAGGACGGAGAGGTTGTTGCTTGTCGTCGCAAGAAGTAAGGTAAAAGACAATCTGCTGAACCTGAAATGAAACAAAAGGAATCTCCTCCGAAGTGAGCACTGGCAAATTGTTTGTTGTCGAAAATCCACCGAACTAGAAAAGTACCTCTTCCGCGCTGATCACGTGTTCAACTTTAAATCTTATCCTTATCGGAATCGTAGTTGTTCCCCGTCATACTCGCTCCTCACGCTTCATGGCTGAGATCTGCTAAATTTCACCCAAATGCCGTGCAGTCGGCACACGGGAAGCCATGGCAGTCAGACTTGAGCGGTTTCTCAACACAACCGGGTTCTTCTTCTTCGCCCTCATCCTCTTCTGCCTCATCATCCTCACACCAGCGGATGCCATCTACCAATGCTACGAGACGAATCGGCTCACCAACGTCTTCTTCATTATCGGCGCATATGTGATAACTTTTATAATTGCAGTCCTCATCTATGCGACACGCATCTACACAAATCGGAGTGCACTCACTGGCATACCCAAAGCTTGGATCCCCGTGGAGAAGGAAGATGTGAACAAGAGTGTTAGACGATTAGTGAAGGAAGGCCTCGTCCGCAGCGCTGTCATTGCGTACCAAGCCCGCCCGCGCGATATCTCCACAGACGAGGATAACTTCCAAAAATACAGTCCGCTTCTTATTGACCCCGAACGACCCCCATGGGGCCATGTCGAGCACCCCGGCTGGTCTTCCCCTAATTCACCAGACTTGCCGAATCTGCCATATCGCACGGTCATACAGGAGCTCCCCAGCTTGATTGAAGCCAAAGCTGTCTCTCTTGCCCCTGCCGATTCATTAGCGCCTGCGCCTACATACCACTTCGATCCGGCAGGTGACCTTGCGACACAGTCTCTCCCGGATACACGCGTGGTGGAAGTATTACAACGCCCTGCCTCCATGGGTCTGAGAGAATATATCCGCCATCTGACGTCCCTCGGGGCTATCTGTCCGCCAGAACTCGGTGCAGATTTCCTTGCGCTGTACGAACACGCCCGGTTCTCACCGCGCGAACTACACGAGGCAGAATTCCGCGACCTGATGCATCTCTTCGCGGAGCTCCTGAGAGGGATGACATCCCTTGCCCCACCGATCCTGGATGAAATTCGCGACAGTGCAAGCTATCGACAAGCTTATAGTGAATCTATCATTGGGCCCTCAGATGAAGAAGGAGAAACAGATACCGTGGGGTCGTATGGTTACGACGGAGCTCCGGGGTCCACGCGGGGTAACAGCCTTCGCCCATCGAATGCGTCTACCTGGGAAACCCAGTCCGGGTATGACACTGCGCCTGCGATGCAGAGCCCCACCTCGGAGCTTTCCACAGACAGTGGATCCTACGGGACACAAAGCCCTTTTCGCACACCTTCTACGAGGTCTCTGCGATCTCTACGACGCGTGGCATCGGGCCAATCTGGCAGTTCGGGAGGGAGTGTCATTCGCCTGGCACAGCCACGAGATCAGACAGGCTTGCCGTATACAATTAACTACGCTGGACGTAGGCAATGATAATATTCCATCCATACCCTGTATATTACTTTTGGCGCAACGTCATTTGGTCACCCAATTGCGCCAACGTTGGGAGTGGGGGTTTACTTAGTCAGGCAGAAAACACGGAAAACATTCCGAATCTTGGCGAACCTACAAAATGATTGATAAGATCAAATTTATCATTTGACCACGCGTCATAAGAAAACGAGGAAGTGGCAGGCTTTTTTTTTCTCTTGCTTGGTCAATTGAAGAATATATCCATATCCCGTAACAATGCATCTCTTTCGCAGAACGACTTCCTCCCTTTTTAACTCCTCCAATGTCTCTGCTGCCTCCTCCAAGACGGACATAACTACCGACGCTGTGGGCGACAATGCCCTCGCCGCAGAGGGGTTTCAAACAATCTCGTCGAGCGATAAGCTCTTCAAAAATGTCGATCCAGCAGTAGACGGCGAAGACTGCCTACACGACTGCGCGTCATGCACAATCAAATACCCCGCAAAATTCGATGTCGATCACCAAGACGAACTATATGGACAAGTCAAAGGATGGGCAACACACATGCTCGTCGCAACGGGCAAGTCAGATTGGGTGAGAGATGTGGCAGACGAGGAAGGGAGCGTCATGGAAGCCATTGAGAAGGGAGGACTGGAACCGAGCAACGGGGTATGACAATATCCACCGCCATCCCTCTTTACCTACCAAAGCCAGTGGCACACACAGAAGCTAACAACAACCTTTCTCACAGCGACTGAAACTGTCAGCATCAAACATGCCCGTCCCAGATGAATACCACATGGCCGACGCAGGCAAACAGCCAACAAACGTCCTTCTGCTGCCTAGCTTCACCGTGGTCGAGCACGTCACCCCACAGCTAGTCCCAGATCTGATCGAGAACTTCGTCAACCGATCTCTGACAACAACAACGCCATTAGGCGCAATCCCACCCTCACCGGAGAAATCAACAGAGGCAGACCCAGACCAAAACCCCACGCCACAAGACCTCCCACATCCATCCACGACATCCATCACCACATCCCTCAAGTCCCACTCCAGCCCGCACGCTGCAGTAATCCTTCTCTGCTCGCAGCGGACCCGCGACGCACGCTGCGGGCAATCCGCACCCCTACTCCGCCGCGAGTTCGAGCGCCACCTGCGTCCGCTCGGTCTATACCGTGATATGGACGACCAGCGGCCTGGCGGTGTGGGTATCTACTTCATTAGCCATGTCGGTGGACACAAGTACTCTGCTAATGTGATTGTGTACCGTCGTCGAGACTTCGATTGGTACAAGCGCGATGCTCCTGCGGATGGGGAGCGGCGGGTCGAGGATGAGGGTGCTGCGCAGGGAATCTGGTTGGCGCGTGTGCGGCCTGAAGAGTGTGAGAATATTATTCGGTATACTGTCTTGCAGGGCAAGTTGCTCAAGTCTGGGCAGCAGTTGCGTGCTGGGTTCGATCGTGAGCGCGGCGTGACGAGTTGGTAAAGTTAGGTTTGGGCTGGTTGGTTGGAATGTTGAGGTTAATAGTATAGTGGATATAGTAAAGTATCTCACGGGCATATTACCATTCTGGGCTGATGTTGGATTGCCTGATGTATCTCATTTGTGCTTATAGTGTTTCTCTCTATATGTGGGCCACCCATTTTATACATATGTACGGAGTAGTTACCGGTCTAACCCCAATTCATCAGTTAGTGTGTGTCGGGATTAGATCATGTTCGTTGGCTTGATGAACGGAGTATACATTGACAGAGGCGCGTTTACTAACTTAAGAGTAGTTGTAGTAAGGTAGAAGTCATCTACAATCTTGGCCGCGGCCGAAGGAATTCATAAGTATGTTTCGCGAGATCAAGCACTGTGATGTCACACGTTGTTAGGTCCTACTTCCCCTCTCTTCCCCTTTGTCTTCCTATTGTATAGTTCTTTAGCACACCTGCCTAGGTGGGAAAGACTGATCCTGGGCATTCCCTTGAGATTATGTAATAGCGCCGGGTGCTGACCTCCCGAGGTCGGCATTGTGAAGTCGGGGCCCCGGCCCGACCAGCCTTGAAAGCGGGCCAATCTGCTTATCTAATACACCTAGAACCTCCAGGGCTGTCCGGCCACGGGTAAGGAGCGTGCTCAATTTTACTCGGACGGCGTATATCTGTGGATTTGGGGTATACCTACAACATACGGAGTACTCCGTACGGAGTTACAACTTGTAAATCACGTTTGATAAATCATCACACAACACATGATATGCTTTCGTCTGGACGTCAGGCCATTTCATTCTCTACAACATCGCACCATAACTCAGGTGCACCCACACTGTATCTCAAACCAAGGAAAATACAAATCCACATTCCAAGCAGGATATAAAGCCACGCTATCGAAAGTGCTCCATACCACCACGTTAGTTGCAGCAAGGCGTGCATGCGTACCCGACGGCCGAGATGGCGATGGCCCTACAAAGGAATCCACGCCATTCCCATAGAAAACGTCATTTGCTCAAATGGGTAAGGTTCTGTCCCCTCGATTAAGAAGACGCCGCTTTACATCAGATGACTGGCAAGGATGATGTACATCTCGCTTTGGAAAGACGCCAAGCCGTCTAGCCGCTATACCTCAGCCCTCGGGTTTTGGTTCTTCTCTGGGCTCCACTGGGCTTGTTGGAAAGTAACATGAGACGGTGATTGCACAGAATGGAGGAGCCGATGTTCTCCCGTGTTGTGTATCAAGAGAGAGAGGGGGAGAGGGGGTGGCTTGTTACAGAAATCGGGGAAAAGGTGCCGGAATTTTAATTTTTATTTTTTTTGCGGGGGAACGAAATTAACTTAGATCACCGTCATTCTACTTTCCCGATCTCTTCTATATTTACATTCGTGCTATTTGATAAGAGGCAGGAGCTCGGAGATGGTGTCTTTTACGGCAAGAGATCCCGTGTTTTCAGTAAGGAGGCGTACCAAATCCCTAACTACTAACTTTGCTGTCAGCTGTGATAGGGGCTTGCGGTAAGTTTCTTTTTTGATGATTTGATCACATTCTTCTCATCTATCTCGCTTACGGAGTACACGGTTAGCCTTTAGAACCGACGTTTTGTCTCTAACTTGGAAGACTGGAGTCAAAATGCCTGCAAGGGGTCAATTGGTGGCTGTTCACCCTTAGTTCCAAGATCCTAGCCGGGAAGTTATCATTTAGCGCTGATAGGAAGAGCAAACCCCGAGTGTTGACCGACTTTCACGCAACGCGAGCGAGAATGCGATATCGCCGAGGATGGCCGATACTTTCGAGGATTTATTTCCGGTCTGTTGATTTTACCGGGGTATTATCATCATCGATCATCGACCGTTCCTTGGAACCACAATACGTTGTATACCACGCACTCTGTCACATTCATACCGTCTCTTCTTGGTGGAAAAGCTCGCGGAGTTAATAGCCAGATTGCTTAGGCAGAAGCCACCTAGCTGCTTATGTTGTAGCTTCCTGGTCATCCAAGTGGGGGATAACAGCCTGAGCTTCTCTTATTAGTGCGTCGCCATGCGCGCGTCGGAGATTAATTTAGTGGCTTTGGGGGACATGAGGAGAATTTATTTTGGAGCTCCTGTTAGTACATTTACCCCGGTGTATTATTTTTATGTTGTATGTACAACATACACTTCACATGGTAGTTCGAGGTGATCGACATGGTGAGATATTTCCGATCTGTTTACTCCGTATTGGTTCACCTTGTAAATCCCTTTTCATTTCCATTGTACGGAGTACAAGGTACATCAATAACATTTATCTCGTATCCAAGCCATTACCAACACTGTTAACGGCATAGCCACAAGCCCAAAGAGGGGGGCACCTTGCATGGGTCAAATCAGAGGAGCTCACCAACAGCGTCATATCATCTCTCAATCGCCAAGATGAAACTAAATGCGGGGTAGTCAGAGCTTCTTGGATCAGCATCTCACAGCCGAGGGAAAGAGAGAAAAAAAAATATGTCATCGAACTCTAACCCTCGTGAAAGCCATTGTCCTTGCGTGATGCTCATGCAGCTTCAAAACAGCTTTTGAACAGCTTTCAACTTCCTTTCTCTTACGATAGACCTCTCGTTTCAATCTTCAAATGTAACATGGCCCCCAAAAAACAATCAATCCCTATCCGGTGGCCATCCCCGTAAATAAAACTAGTCTGCACACAAAAACAAATGATCTGAAGACCAGGCTCTTGGGTATATTTGACGCCTCATTTCTTTTTTGCATGCAAAGCACACCGGTTTTTCGATTTTCTCTCTCCGCGTCAAGCTTACCAGCCACGCCCTGCTTTGTAGCATATGTAAATATGCATATGTGCCTTAAGCAAAGCATGCATGCTGTGCTGTACCTACCTGATCGACCTACGCATATCTTGTAGCCAAGCGATTACCGTTTCATCTATCGTGCATCTATGGAACCGATTAGGGAAGTCAACGATACAGCTTATCTCTTAGGGGCTGATCGACGGAGATTTTAGCGCTTTCTTTTTTTTTGAATGTGATTTCCTTTCTCTAAGTTTCGTAGCGTCAACCCGAGCACGTCGGCGAGTCTGGATCCTTCGGGGGAAATGATGGGCTGTGCAAGCAGGACACTATACAATATACAGTAGCCTTTCTTGGTTTTCATCTATGCTCGTCTTTCTTGCCCTTTTTTTGGGGGGGTTCTAGGTATTATATTTCTGGTTCCGTGCTAGTAGGTCATGCCCGATTACCTCAATGGCTGAGGTGGGCTGCATACATGGCTCCTAATAGGGAATTCATGTGGGGTCTTTCAACCAACACATTCTCTTGCCTCGTACACTGCGTGCATCATCAAGAGCCGGATATATCATGAACGTAGAACTATTGGTTCTCTGAATGAGATCTACTTCCAAGGTTCTCTTTGCCCAGTGAATCTGCGATAAATCTACGCCACACGATTAGGCAGAGGTCTACGGCGTACTCCGTACTCTGTACTCCATACCTAAGTTGTTGGTACTATGTAAATGGCTTGTCGATCATGAAAGGAGAGCAAGAAGGGGAAATTAAAAAACAAAAAAAAAAAGAAAGCCACAAAGCGTCAGCCATTCCTCGGCGTAATAAGGTTGTAGGGTCAGAAGATCGCCACTGTTAAGATGACTGCGAGTGGGTTGCCACGTTCAGGAGCATTTGCCACCAAAAAGCCTCAGGTTCTATTTGTGTTTCAGCTTACTTTCCTTTTCAAGAAAGATCTAATCCGCTCTGACATATTCTGCCTATGATCCTCACCGCATGCTTTGCGCGAAGATCGAAGCTTCTTGCGACACCTTGAGTCTATCGACTGGCAATCGAGATATCCCGAGGCTACCCGACCTTGTGATGAGGTAATAGAGCCTATCTTGTTCGAACTTCGACACATGGTTTTGCCACCGGGATTTTTCAAGCCAAGATGATTGTGGATAATAAGCCAAGTGATTCCGTAACGGCCTTCTGTTTCTGGTGTTGTACAACAGACTTTTTGAGTGTGGCGCCAGGAAGTCGTTGAAGCCAAATGATCGACCCCAGCTACGATAAAAAAGCAATTATAATGATTGATGGGCGCTATACGGGGGGGGGGGGAGTACGGAGTACGGTGAAGAGAGTACGGAGTAGGTAATCCCTTATTCATTAGGGATGTGGCACTCTATTTATCAGGGATAGTGTGGTATATTAGAAAAGTCTATATGCGCCTTGAGGGATTATTTGAGACTTTGAGACCCTGAATGTGAAAGGGAGTATCCGGGAATCAACTTTCCCAAGTTGTACGGAGTATACAATTCTAAAACAAGTGGAGAGACGGGAACAGCCCCAACCTTAAGGAAATGGGACCCGAAGCCTTGGTTGCTGTTCGGGGAGGGAAAGAGCTGGGGTACCTGATCCATTCGGGATGGAACACTCCGAATTATTGCCGTTGGTGCAGATGCCGCGTCATAAGTCATCCCTTGCAGTCCTTCTCTTTTTTTTCTTTTTTTCCTTTTTTCTCCTATTAACTCCTTTGCTTCTTAGTGTTGGGGGGGGGGTTCTTTTTTGGAGGGAACTCCAGGTTTTACGATGTATGCCATATCTCTTTCCTTTTTTGACTTACTCCTTTATGGAGACGCGGATATTAATGGGGCACTTCTAGACCCTTGAGGGGAAATTAGTTATCCAGTTCTGCACTACCAATCCGTTTACTACCCGGAGAAGATCGTTCTTAGCGTTAGTGACTTTACCCTCATTTGAAAGACTAGATCGGAGGAGTTCGGCCGCGGCTAACCTTGGGAAATTTGGCCTAGCTTAATTGTGTCAGTTGTTATTTCAGAGTTTTTGAATGGACGAATTCCCGAGTGCGGCCCCCCATGGCTTTTCCTGCGGGCGAGAATGGTACTATGTACTCCGTATGTATGATATCATACAAGCCCATCTCTCCTATTTGACAAGGCGTTCCCCTTTCGAGACCCTGAAACTCAATATTTGTACAGTATACATCCCAATAGACTTAATAGTCTATATGTTTAAGTCTACATGTTACCTAGGTAGGTATAGTTGAGGATTCCAGTCGTATTATTAAAGGGGCCAAGAAACCTTGTGGGAAGTTTATTTGAGATACGGTCACATACAGGGTATTGTATACGGTACCATTCCATGCCCGGTCCAGTCTAGCATGTCTTGTCATTCGGGCCTAGGTGGAGCATTTGGTACGCTGGTAATGTGGGGGTTTCTATTTTTCACTGGGCTATCGCAATTTACCATGGATTTTCACTTTCAGGCTTCAAGTATCCCGTTAACAGTGGAAAGTTTTAGTATGCTACTAAACATAGATTACCTCTGCATTAGACGGTTTTCCGATGTGGTACACTGTTTCGACTGAGAACAATTGAGACAAAATTTCCTTTGTATAACAAAACTAGGGAATAGAAAGAGGAAGGGAAAGGAAAGAAATGAGAATCGAGGTAAGCAGTGACATTCCGAATGTCTCTGATTGGTGTGTTAGTATATCCTGGGAATAGATCAGTTACAATATCAGTACAAAATGAGGGTGGTACCTGGTACCTTCGATAAAAAAATAATATAATATATAAAATATAAAAAAGAATAATAATATAACACATAGATATATATAAATAAATAAAATATATAAATAAAAATAAAAATAAAACTAAAAATATCAAAAAAAAATAAAATAATTCAACTCTTCTACGGTCCCATCCGCGCCGTTTTTTCCCCCTTCACCAAATGGGTTTCCTTAAGATTAAATACTCTGTTTAATACTTGAGGCTCCCCCCTCTTCTTTATCTTTTTGATCTTTATCGTATATCACTTTCATCTATATTATGCTCTGCAGTCGCAACATCCCGGCTACCCATCCAGCCTGACCAGGATTCCATTTTTCTTTCCCCTCTTATTTCAAGCTCGTCTGCGATCGCATATGCGCTTACGTTCTTTCCCCTCTTCCCCCCTTTGTCTATTTTCTGTTCCTTCTCCATCTTCGCTCTCAGATCCCCATCATGGCTCCAGGAAGTGGGCGCGACTTTAACTGCTCATGGGAGCATTGTGGAAAGGTGGGTACTTCAGCTCTTGCTATTTTGTTTCGTCTAACCCGCGATTTTGTAGTCTTTCAATCGCAAGTCAGATCTCTGTCGCCATTATCGCATCCACACCAACGAGCGGCCGTATCATTGCACCGTAAAGGACTGCAACAAGAGCTTCATTCAGCGCAGTGCCTTGACCGTACACTCGAGGACCCACACTGGCGAAAAGCCCCATGTTTGTGACCATGAAGGCTGTCAAAAGGCATTTTCAGACGTAAGCGCCTTTTCTGCATTTTGAAGTGTTTGCGCATTTGCTGATCACTTATAGTCATCGAGTTTGGCCCGCCATCGCCGAATCCACACTGGCAAGCGGCCATACATCTGCCACGAGCCTACATGCGAACGGAGGTAAGTACTTTGGGTGGAAATGGTCGAAGCACCATCTAATTGTCTTGTTGAAACTGCAGTTTTTGTCGCAAGACCACTCTCACCAAGCACCAACACCGCTCCCACCCTCCAGGGAGCATGACCCGACCATCCTCAGAAGATGCGACCTCCGAGCACTCTTACCACCAAACACCCGTATCAGTCACGGTCCCGAGTGAGCAGTACATGCTCGCCCAACAACCTTATTACGCGCAATCGGCGACACCAAGTCATGAATTTTACTCGCCTCAGAGTGTGCCGATGGGCTCCGTGCCGGTTCACGAAGCCCCTCCGATCGTACCGCAGAACGTACCTGGGACTTCACCGATAAACATGCCACTCGCTCAACAGCCACACCCGCAACACCACCAAATTCCGCAACAGCAGCAACAACAACAGCAACAACAGCAACAGCAACAACACCAGCAGCACCAACAATACCTACAGATGATGCAACAACGTTATGACACCAGCCCACGCACGAACTACCTCCCAGAACAATACCAACACCCGTCTTTTCAAGGCCATCAACTACCACCCGAACAACCAATGATGGTTTCATACCACCCAAACTATGCGTATAAACCCCCGGGCTCCCGTCTCTTGAACCAAGCGGAGGGGACTGACTGGGGTTTTCTGGGAGTAGGCTAAGAGGAGATTACACCTAGATTTGTGGATCCAATGCGTGTTTAATGACCCGTTACGACTTCCTTGCTTTCTCCGGTTCCTTTTTCTTCTTTTTTTTTGAATTGCAAATCAGAGATTGGCATTTGTCGTTTTTCTCGTGGTTTTATATTTGCTCTTTCCGATCTCTGCTCCATTTCTAGGTTTCTAGGCGCTTTTATTATGGATTCCCCCTCGCGATATTATGTTATTCTTCTATATATTGTCATTTTAAACGGAGGCAAAGGTGTTTCCCTTGGCGAATCTTTTACTTGATACCTGAACATGGGGATGTGTTTTTCTCTTTCTTTTTTCTCTTTCTCTCTTTTCAATTCCCTTTTTTTTTTAGCTATATTCCCTATCTCTGCGTGTATTGGTCGTCTATTTTCACCCATCAGATACCGAGGAATTCCTTTACCAAGCCCATGATATATCAGCAGAAGCTAGTGTTTCCCAGGAATTTCACTGCGATGGGAACCCCACTCTCATTGGCTGCATTAAAGACCTAGCCTTTTGAATAGAATCCTTTATACATCTATTTCCCGTATTAGCTTACCCTCTAGGCATTATCATTCTACGAGCTAGTTCAGGAATGTCACACCATGTCTAGACTGGCGTGCCCGAAGATAAATAAATTGCATGGCATATATATTGACATACATGACTCGTGGCTTTTCATTATTAATCTTTTTCATATGTCATAATTATTATATTATTATTATTTTCCATTTACACGCGATGGCCCCATTTCCTTATTCCTCGGAGTTCTCCCCTCGGAAAGCCAAGGATGGGCCAAGGGGAAGGGAAATTCGAGCGCAACCCTGTCTCGCTAACAAAGACAACAGTGTTGTGTTTTTTGTTTTTGTTTTTTATTCGCGCTCGTTCTCGCTTACCTTGCTCGAATGGTATATTCATTATTAATACGGAGTAATTCATCTTGGCTTCAGATTGCTGACATTTCGAAGGAGCCAACATTGGAATCATTTACTAATTTATGTGCATAACTAATTTCCCACAGATTATTCACCGAACCTGTTCTGTTTGTCTAAGAATTCAGAATTCATTCGGACAAGGATTCTTTCTCTTCCCGAGTTCCCGAATGCAACAGCAATTTGTTTCCTAAAACATACATGGCCCTAGTTACATAGACAACTCCTAGTCGACCATCCATAGGGATCTCTACCAGGTTAACCCACCAATATAGGACTAGGTTCCTGTTTTACATATTGAGTAACCGTTGATCTAAGGTAGTAGGAATATTCCCAAGGTTGCACTCCAACTAAAACACATCGCCACTAGTAGCAAATCAAACACCACAAGTCTCTCAGCTCCGTGGGGGCACCGGAGTACTTGGGCTAACGTACATGGCCCTGGAAGGGCCTTGTGGCAAACAGAAAAATTTTCTCTTTTTCTTTATCAAGGGTTTGCCGCTTCTCGAGAACTTTGTGAGACACTGCGCCAGCTAGGGTGTTTGTGTAGGTTTGTTTGATTGTGTATACGGTTGCAAAGGTACAGGGTACTTGTTGAGATTCTTTTAGAATACAACATATATACGAACTGACCAATAAAAACTGACTACTGGGGGAAACATTGGAGGAAGTAGTCTGGAATCAAATATTTTTTTTGCTCAATAACTCAAATCGAAAAAAGAAAGCAAAAAAAAAAAAGGCAAAGTAGAACTGAGGAAGGATATCCCTCATTGTCAATAGAGTGTACGGAGTAAAATATCGAAACCTCTATTTGACTAACACCTGCAGCCCAAAACCGGTTTTTCTTTTGGTTTGTAAAGCTATTGTAAGGCCATTAAGCGGATACCATTTCCGATTTGAAAAAGGAAAAGAGAGAGACTATGTGATCATCTTTGAAATAGAATTTTGATGAATTTACTATGACTTTTTAGGTCTTTTCCTTCGTTTTCGACCGATCAATTCCACGGGGCCTTCTTTCCCTAACTACAAGGTACATTCAGAAAAAGTATATACTCAACGCGGAGTCTCCGGACTTGCGGCCAGACCTGCACCGCTAACTTTCCACGCAGATCCATACAGGGGGGGGGTGATTGCCAAACCCGTCAAGAGTGGAGAGTCAGAACCCCGGTGAATGTGGAATATGAAAGGGCCGGTAGATCCCGTCTCCAGAAGGATCAATTTCTTTTGCAGTACTCCGTACGGAGCACACGGAAGACCCGGGCTGTCGGTGCCACTCGGGGCTTTTTCTTTTCCCAGCAGACTGGGATCCCAATATCACAGTCATGTACCTGCGCACTATAAGTGGGCGCAAAAGCCTCATACTTTGGGAAGCCTCGGGTTGATTCATGTGCTATATAGTACAATATCGATAGTCTAGGCTGAGAGTACTCCGTAGAGTGTTTTTTTTTATGGGTCTCTTCCCTTTTCCGCCCCCCCCCCCCCCCCCACATGCATGTCACTCCCTGCGTGTAATTGGGCGTTGTGCGTTAGCCTTGAAAACGGGGTTTGATACCTCCAATCGTTGAGGGTTGGCAAGGTTCCTCGAGTGTGTGTTCATTTCGCTTCATCTTTTGCTCATTTTGTTTTCTTCCTATCGGAGATTTCATAGACTGATTCTATTTATACTATTATATTTCCCTCCAATCGATACAGTGAGACACAAAGTGGCGTATGCCATGGCGCCAACTTTCGAGCCGCCATGCAATATACGATGTTGTACTCCGTAGATAGGTGATTTTCTCTCCTGATATTGTACAGAAACAGAAGACAAAGTACAGACTTCGATGATCTCCACTCAAATGACTCTGGTCAATTGGTCTTGCCACGGCCTCCGCTTCTGTAGAGTTTCAAGACTAGCATAACGGGGGCAGCTAAGTTTCATGGGCGCATCGGACTGTAGATTCCCTTGGGAGACTCGGAGACTAGGATCTAGCCGCTTGCCAACTAATGTATCAGAATGTGTTGGGATGAAAATGAAAACCATGTGTGATTGGTTCAATAATCAACCGCGTATATACATGGACGGATAGAGGAGATTAATTAAGATCGCAAAAAAGACCCAATCTCGATAAAACATAGCGAATAAGAAAACAATCAAGAGCAGATTCAGATTCACGATCGGAGAAATGAGGGCTTCGCTTCCAGCGACCGAGGCTGATATTTCCGGCCCCCATGCCAAGCCCCCTTTCTTAGTCGCATCGGCGTTCTTGGCCCTATCGACGTCGACAAACATAAGGGGCTAACTACGGAGTAACTCCATAGTCAATCAAACATAGATTGGGAATATCGGGGATACGAGTCGACAGCTGCAGGTAATTTCGAAACTTGTGATAATCTAAGTTCATTTCCGTGCAGCATGTGCAATACCGGAGCCGAGAGAGAAAAGAGGGATTAAAGTAAGAAAAAAAAAAAAAAGATCGCAAGGATTAGAAGAGCTAGGCGCAAAGTATTTCTGTTTCCGGATTTGATCGGCTATACACTCATTTACAGCATAGTACGGCCCCGGGGAGTACGTAGTTATGTACGTACGTACGTACATAAGCTCCCCTATGCGAGATCCCTACGCGCTCCAAGAGTCGGTGTGGGGATATTTTTCCAACGGCGATTCTAAGGGGACAGGACTAGACCCGCGAAGGGCTTCCTCGTGTGGATGATCGAAGCGATAATTTGCTACAACCTACAACACCCAGGTGAAAAAAAAAAAGTGTCTAGGGAATCTGTCATGGATGTCCCCTGTCGGTGTGTCCCCTGTCAGGTGTATGGCGATATGCATTAGAGGTTTTGGCTAAGGTGGGATGTTTCTGAAACGGAATAAATGACGACATGGAGCATATAGCCATGTAGTATCGGAGTTAGGACATTACGTTCCTATTTCCTAGAGAAGTAGTGCTCCGTAGACGCCGTTGCATAGCTTGCCGGCGTTGACGCGGGGTGGAGAACGTGAGCTTTTTTATGGGAAGACTAGGTTCCCAAAGGGGAATACAGTAAGAGAATAACCCTGTTACTATGGATCCAGTTATTTCTAGACCTATCAAATGATCTACAAATAATAGTATAGTATGTATACTACGTATCATAGTATAATATAAGGAGTTTCAGGAGCTTGGACCTTTCGGGAGCACCGGGGTACACGGCGCAGAGGCTGGTAAGTGCGGGTATGGTATTGTCAAATACACAATACACATTGCGGAGATGCGCTATGGACCGTTCCCGAAGGTCCACTGGGATCCCGGTACCTGGGTATTTCATTTGGTACAGTACCGGTATCTAGTAATTCAAGATATTCCAAGGTTAGTTAGATGAATACTACATGTGTGTAGGGTATACGTACTATGGAATGTAATAAGCAGAATCACATTGTCTAGGAAACTCAAAAAAGAAATCCTTGGAATGTAACCTGTCAAAGACCATTTCTTGGAAACATTTCTTGGAAACCTCGCCTGTTAGCCGACGAGATTCTGGTTCCATGTGGCCCCCGATTGTCGAGACCCGCATAGTCTGTATTGGGAATGGGTAGATGGAGCCCGTCAACAAAGTAGTGGGGGTAGTCTGTCCATTGTATGTTGTAACAATCCTCAATCCTCAACGCTTCGACCCATTTGCATTGAAACTAGCCCGATCTTCCCGGGGAGAAACATAAGAAACAAGCTTTGTGGAATGGGGCAGAGGACGCGTCTCGGATCACGGGATTCCTATCCAATGATTTCACTTAATCATTTCCGAAACAAAGCAGTTATCTTGTTACAATGTATGAAGACTTGAGGAAAAGAGGGGTGTTCCTCTAAATGGCAAGTTGAATACGAGTGATCACCGGGGCAGTTCTTCGACCAAACTGTGTTGTTGCGGCTCAGGCCGATCCCAAACTTTCTTTTTTTTTTCAAACTTTCGTTTTTTATTTTTTATTTTTCAAAGAAATTTGAAAACAAGAACAGAACCAGTACTGGACAGAACCAGAACCAGACCCAGAAAAAAAAAGAATATAATTACCGCTCGGCTATTAGTAGTGGAGCCCTGGAGCAACCAAACCTTGTAATTGTTCTCATTTTCCACATGGCAGATCTGAATTTATACCTTCAACTTCATATATTATATATTATGCCAATCTGGAAAGGTCATCCCTGAGAGGCATCATCTCGCAGTATGAAGCCTAATGTGACCAAAGATCTCCCCTCCCCACTTCCCAACGAATGTCTGGTCTAGATCGCAGTGCGGGATCGTCTTTTCTTGGCAGCTCTTGGGAGCTCTTGGGAGCTCCATCGATCAGCGGCATTTAAAGTACTAAAGCTATCAATGCCGAGGAGATACAACATCCAGGAGAAAAAGAGGGGGATATTTGACTATGTTTTATATCCACCAACTCCACAACTTACCGTTACCTATTTCTGGTTCTTGGAATCCACTTTCGCGCTAATATGCGTGCCATCCAAGGGTGTGTCGAGGGCGAGACAGAGCTGTTTGTTTCAAATATGCTTTACCCTGGACAGTTGAAGGTGCGTCGAACTCTGTATAAAGTTTAGTCAGATCGGTGTTGATCTTCGTTTTTATACAGTTGCTTTTGCTTGTCTGTGTCACCTTAGCTCTTAGTTAGCGTACATGTATGTATCTAGTAGTTAACTAGTACCGGTGTACAACATAGGACGGAGTACTTAGAATCGTACATGTTAAATGGAAATGTTATACGAATATTCTCTGTACACTGGGAACACATAGTCATTTTTTGATTTCTACCTATGGGTCAAGTCCAAATGCTAATCTAGCTAGTTATGCCAGCATTAATCTTATTAAGATGGCTCTTTTGTTCCTTTCATAAAGATGCCCCAGGCACCCACAACCAAGCCACTAATCCATATCAGGAAACTTTAGACGAAACAACACCAGTAGCACCTGTCATTGGTCTGTTGCTTCTCCTACTATCTGGGCATATTTGCACTGGGGGAAGTGTATCCATATCCATATCCATATCCAGGCCAAGCAAATTACTGTACAACTTACAGTTGTATTCTTGATATCGAGGGTCTCACGGGTGTGCAACACTGGTAACGGCTGCGTTTATAAGCCTTTTGTGCGACCCCATCCGGACAGGATAAAGATGCCGGGTCTGTGAATGGCAGTTGTTATATGTCGTACTATGCAGCTGCCTATCTAGGAATAGCCATCCTGGCAAGTGCGGCAGTCTTGGGTTCCTGGGGTTGTCGGCGGCTGAACCGGAGGTTTTCCTGGACGATTCAGGAAACAGGAAATGGAGAGGGCTTGCTGTGGCTTGACTGGCGGAGCTGGGGGAACTGGGGGCTATGTACTATGTACTGTGTACTTCCTTCCACCTTCCTTTCTGGAGCCCACTCTCACTCTCTAGTCAATAAGCACTAAGTCCGCGAGATGGGCACATGGCGAATGGTATTTTGACCGAGACTGGGAGGAGATTGGACCATTGGGATATTGGCCACTCCCCCCGGCTGATGGGCTTGTTTTTGGCTGCCTGGAGCACATGAGCTGGTTGTTGCGTGATATCGGTACTTCATGTCAGGTACATATGCAATGGTGACCGCGTGATCCGTTATGTTAGGTATGTACAGATGGATTATTCGATCGGTGAGAAAAGAAAAGATGTAGTTTGGAAGTAATGTGTGCATAGGATACTCTAATCTAGGCGGTGCATGTCAAGTCAAGCCCTCGTGTTGATGCCTTTCTAATCCTATAAAACACTTCTTTATAGCTACTCAAGCGTAGCTAGAAAGCCAAATAAACGGATATATAAAAAAGAAATGCGAGAATGCAGTCTATTATGCTACGTCTCAGCCAAGATGTTGACCAGGCACAGCCTGACAACAACCCAACTCTAGATCAGACCAAATGTCCCAATCAAGACCAAAAAGCCTAATCATCCGAAACAGCAACCTCATCCTCCCACTTCGCCACGCCCATCTCACGCGCACGCTTAACAACACGCTCAATACCATCAAGACCCATCTTCAACACATCCATCCTAGGCCCGTAGCTCAGACGGACAAAGTGGTGACACGGGCTGTCGAAGAGATCACGACGCTTCGCAGGGTTCAAGTCAAAGAAGATACCAGGAACAACAATGACCTTCTCACTCAGCAGGGCATTAAAGAAATTCAGGCCGTCGGAGATGTTAGCCTGAGGAGGCAGGGGCGGGTCGAGCGAAGTCAGATCAAGCCAGACATAGAAAGTAGCACCAGGGATGTCCTGAACACGGAAGCCGATATCGTAAAGACGTCCCAGGACGTAGTCGCGCTTCTCCATGAAGTGACTCTGCAGCGCCTTCATCTCGGTGCGCACGAGCGACGGCTCCAGCATCGGGATCGCGGCTTCTTGGAATGGCACGTTTGCGCCACCGTCGAGGTATGAGCCTGCGGAGCCGAGGGCGTCGACGAAGTCTTTGGGGCCGACCACCCACGCAATTCGCCAGCCGGGCAGGCGGAAGCGCTTGGTGAGTCCGTCGATCAGGAGGACGTCTGTTTCGGGTTAGTTTGGTTACAAAAGTAGGTTCTGTGGGGGGTGCATATCGTACCATCCTTGTTGACGTCGACGACATTCGCGGCACCACTGATGGTCGATCCGTCGCAGCCCGTTGTGTAGTTGTATCCACCATAGAACTCATCCAGGATGAGAGTGGCGCGGTCACGGCAGAGGTCTTGAATTTCCACCAGCTCCTCTTGCGGCACGAAGTGGCCTGTGGGGTTACGGGGGTTGGAGGTCAGCAGCACTTGTGTGCCACGGGCAATTTCCTCGGCGATCTTGTTGGGGTGAATGTGGTAGTGGTCATCCTTTGAGAGAGGGAGGGGGATGGGAGCAATCTGGAGAAGAATCAGTAAGCGGTAGCACACACACCCGAGCTCAGCTCAGCTCAGCTCAGCTCTTCCGAATAACGTACGTTCTTGAACAGAGTCAACATCTCCGAGTATGCAGAGTAATCGGGGATGGGGAAGGACAGGTACGAGTTGCCCAGGATGGCAGCAATGCGAATCAGGCCGGCGCGACCACCGGGAACAATGCAGACATTCTCCCAGGTGTACTGGCTGTCCTTGCCCTGACGGTAGTGGTCGTTGTACAGACGAGCGACGGCGGCGCGCAATGGCTTGATACCAGCGGTCGGGCCGTATTCCCGAGCAGCGGAGGTGATAGGAATGGACGTCGGGCGGGGGAAACTGCCCTCGATCTCGTCGTCGGCCTCGGGGGCTCCCTGGCCTAAATTGGCCCAGCCGGTAGGATCCTCAGCGTAGCCATGTTCACAGGCTCGCTCTGTGCACCAGACGACACCGGTGGAGGCACGAGAAGCGTCGAGGCCGGCGTGGGGACGGTGACCTTCGTGAGCGGCTCGAAATTGCCGATGGGTTTCTGATCGGAGTTCTGAAGATTTTAAAAGTCAGACATGTCAGAAATGTGATATTGAATGCATATGCACGTACCATTGTCCGTCGGCTCCTTGGAGGTCGATAAGCGGCTGTTCTCAGAGGGGCGAAGGATGCTCAGGCGGCGGCCGGAGAACGACATTCTTGGCGGGTTTTCTGGGTTTTGTATAAAATGCTAGGCCCTTTTCTATGAAAAATAGTAAAAGTGTTGGGGAAGTGGGAAGGTAAAGAGAAAGAAAAAAAAAAAAAACAGAACAGAACAACTTTTACACCGAACCGGGTTTGTCTTATAAAATGACGCTTGCCAACAAATACTGGGCGACGATTCGACGAAATCACCGACTTTGCCGTCAGGACCACCAGGCGCTCCCTCTCCAAATCCATTAATAGCGCATTTGAGTTATTTTCTATATAGTATTTTTTTTTTTGGCGATCTCTCAGCCGATATTGCCGGGAGTTACTTGAGTATATAGCTATGTATAGATGTGTATAACCATAAATATAGTTATAGATCTATAGTTCTGCTCTAGCTGTAGCTGGATCTGGCCCTGCCAAGAATTATCGGCATCCCGATCAGATAGGCAAGTGGAGACGCATTATATGGGAGAAAAAGGCTGTGTAATTCCACCGTATAAAAAAAAACAATAGACATATACATCATATAGAAGCTTCATACGTTCGTGGACATTGAGATACTAGTAGATCAGTAAAGAGATAACAATCCGCGAAATGGAAACGCAAATTCAAAACAATGGGACGTCTTTCATCGGACAATCCCTTCACCTCGTCACCAGGACATCATTCATGCCATAAACAAATCATTAGATGCTCGGAGAACAATCCAACTACATGTTTGCCACGGC
This sequence comes from Penicillium sp. CMV-2018d, assembly GCA_028827225.1. Lineage (NCBI taxonomy): Eukaryota > Fungi > Ascomycota > Eurotiomycetes > Eurotiales > Aspergillaceae > Penicillium > Penicillium hesseltinei. Next base: position 1,879,813 of record JAPZBW010000003.1, read on the forward strand.
GTGGCTCGCTGAAAGTCACAAAGAAGAAAGGGGGAGATAGAAAGAAGTATCTCCCCCGAGAATGGGCTGCTTAACAGTTTCAAGCCAATCCAGTTGGAACAGTAAGGGTCAGGATGGAAGAACGAGCGCCACAGGCGATGCAAAGCGTTGAAAAGACAGGGGATCGATGCGATCCTCGCGGGGGGAATCAAGGGAGGTATTAAGTCAAGAATGAGCGGGAAAGCAAAACAAGAAAATGAAATGGGCTTAGTCGACCACCTGGCAGTAGAGTTGAATCTCTCCCACCAAGCCCTTGGCGAGCATGTCACGATGTTGTTCCCGCCACTCCATGAAAGCAAGCTGGACGGCCTCGTCACTATCGATCGTGACGAAATCACCATCTTCGTCGCGGTAGCGCAGTCGAACGGTTTTGCTCCCGATGGATCGATCGGTGAACCGAGCGAGTTTGGCATCCACGCGGTCCGTCAATGAACGGAACAAAATGTTGGTCGCGATTACCAGCGTGACATAGTTGTCCTCAAAATTCACTTTGGCCTTGAGTTGAGTAGGCATGTAGTCTCCTTCCTCTAGCGGCTCTTGGGTCAAGGGCGAGGTGGCATGATCGGAGATTTGCCCAGAATTACGGTTATCGTTATATTCTGGCTCGTTGAAATGCGTGGTGTGGAGTTGGGGCTGGGTACGAATGGGGAGCTGGTTGTTGGTAGGCGAACCGTTCTGGCTACGGTTGACGGGGGCTTTCATGCTGGCCATGTGCGCAGGAATCGGTGGCACGGGGACGTTGTCAACTGTCTGCATTGTGTGCACCCCCATGTAACGCCGTGACTCGGGATTGTTATTGTGGTGGTGAATATCAGGGCTACTAGCCGACCGCATCCGCTGCGTCATGCCATTTGCAGGGTGAGCCTGCGGGCCCGAGAGTGGGGGCAATGACGGGCGCTGAGCACCTCTTCCAGGAGGCTGAGGTGGGAAATATCCGCCAGAGGTCGACCCTTCTCGCGATGTGACACGAGACAACGCTGGTGCTGTGTAGCGAAGGGAATCCTCATTCCAGACCGAGGATGGAGTAGTGGAATTTGTATTCTGACGACTGAAAGAAAATCCTGCGGATTGAGAACTCGATCTCGTGGAAGGAGTCTCCGCCGTGGGGGAAAAGTAGGAGCTCATGTTTCGATCACCAGGGGACATGCTTCCGTTGCTGGGGAACTGAGTGTGCACCGCAAGCGTTGGATCGGTTCCTGCATAGCGTGGTCGGGTGTTGGGGTGAGGAACAGAGGTGGTGCTGCCACCGGTGGCAGATCGGGTTCGCAGACTGGTACTGGACGCATTTCGGCTCATTGGGAATTCGGAATGATATGCATCTTTGCTGTTGGCGTCATCGGTATCATACTCTTGTTGATAGGGGTTGGGCATATGCGCCATGCCCTCCATGTATGTGAACTCGCTGTCGGATGTACCAGTATTGCGCAAAGTGCGTCTCTCGGCTTGGATCGCCCGTTGGGTATCAATGTCCTTGTACCAATTGCGCATGGTGTCTTCATTTACATATCGGATGATGAAATTATCGACGACACCAGGGTCTCCTTTCCAGAAAATCTGAATACGGTAGAGTCCTGTTGGAATTAATTAGAGACATGTTTTTTTTTAGCCCCGCAGGCCAAGAGTAATGCTTACCAGGTTTTTGAAGACAAACAATATCTGTGACATTGGCCATGTAGATTCGACCCTTCAATTGAAGACGAGCCTTTCCTTTCGCATTCAAAGACGGCTTATCTTTTTGCATCATAAGCTTGGACTTTTGCTTGTTGGGATTGATATCTTTGCAACAGAGAAGTATGCGCTCGAAGAGATAGATATGGTACTAAGGGCAATGTCAGTAATGTGCCATTCCGGGGAACCAAAAAAGCATAAGACGCAGAGAGCAAGAGATCACATACCTCTCTCTCACTATCCTTTCCACTGTCTCCCTTGACAACTTGGAAAGTGCCAAATCGAAGAAGGTCTCCGAATGACTCCATCTTCAATGCTTTCCAGTCATCCACGCGCTCAGATAGATCAACTACTGCCGCAGCCAAGTGTTCTTTGTGGATTGCCTCGTTGGCAAAGTCCAACACATTCTGAATACAATTGACTGCATGTGTGATATCAGCCTGGAGTTGCTCGTCTTCTAATTGTTTTCGTAGCTCCTGAGAAGGCACATCCATATTAGCTCGTTGATCTTGAACCTAGCAGTTGGCAAACTTACCAAGAGCATCAGCGGGTATCGAGTCAAACGCTGGAAAGGTTTCACAAAGAATCCATTGAGCGTTTTCGGCTGAGCGACCATTTGTTGCAGATCTATGTGGCGTGGCGCACTTTGGATTTTGTCCCATTCCTTCATACAGGCTTCGTCACAACGCATCTGATTGGCAATGAAAGGCTCATACTGGCGGAAAGCATCCTCATGCAGGAAGAAAAGTTGACCCCAGTTCTGCATTTCTTCTGGCAAGGCATAGTGCTGCTCCATGCGAATCAGGAACCGTTGGGCAAAGTCTAGTAGGTTGTTTAAGTTGAGGAAAATTTGATGGCTCGCATCGCCTGTCAAAGCACCCGTCTCTTCCAATTCCTTCTTGAGCGCTTGGAGATTCTGCAGGTGATGAACATAGTCACGTTCCGTCTCCAGAAGTTCCTTGAGAATATGCTCTCGCTTGGTAAGCTTCACATTGGCCTTCGCGGAGGGGGCCTCTAGAACTTCAGATTGCTTTAATTGGCCTTGCATCTCGAGGATGTCCACCACACGGTTGACCATTTTGATCACTTTGATGAATCCGGTGGTACTCTCGCCGTAAAGGTCAGTGATCAAAAAGCAATCCTGTTGAGGAAATTCCAGCTCTTGTAAACAGGCCTGTAGGAACTTGAATGTCGCCGCTTTGGGACGCTTCGCCTCAGTTACCTTGCCAGGATCAATTTCTAGTGGCTCCTCGGGACCAGATGCATTATAAATGCTCAACAGTGGATAGCCATTTCTGAGGCAATTCCACAAGGAAGCCACTGGGTCTGTATTTCCTCTTATGCGATCATCATCATCCATCTCTTGCAGGTATGACTCAAAGTTGGGAACTTCGGATAGCCGCCTCCTCAAATTGACACAACTTTGGTAGATCGATTCTCCACCGCGACGGTTGATAATGTTATCTTCGGCGACCGGAGCGCCGCTCATGGCTGAAGAGTCGATCATATCGAATTTCCTCGAGGGCCAGATATAGATGAGTTAGACCAGCCAGGCTCAACTTAAATCTGCACAGCAGACCCAAGAGGGATAGGTTCGGAGGGATCGACGAGCGTCGGAAGTAGAGAGATGACGATCATGAGTTCCCCGGGTGGGTGTGAGCTGCGCGGTGCAGGGAGATGTCAAACAGGAGTTTCGGTCGAAATTCCGGAGACCAACAGCGATACGATCGGTTCTCGGTCGCAGGCGTGATTGTTTGGATGCGTATCCCGGGAAGCGCCCTCGAGTCGGAGGCAACAGGTGATAAATATAGGTATATCTGTTTGAACCAATAGCACGGATATCAAATACGATGCACCGTCACTTTCAGGAGGAAAAGGAGGGGCTCGAGTAATATATTCCGACCTGCAGCCAGTCCCAATCGATGGGGTGTGGGGATTCAGGTGATTTAAATGACCGCTGCAGCCGGGCAGGCGAGTCAAATCAGGTTAAAGAGAGTTCGGAGGAACACCTCTGCGAAAGGACCAGTCACTAGGACTCAGCGGAGGACAATCGACGTCCCGAGAAAAAAGGGGGCGCACGGAATGGTAGAATAAGAGAAGCCAAAGAAACAAGACGGACTCGGCAGGTTAAATGAGGCCAAGAACCGAAACAACAAGAGCAAGTACAACAGACAAGAGTTCTGCTGATGGAACAGAGGAATAGGATCCTTGGAGAGAGGGTGAGCCGAAGGAGTCTGTTCAGTTACCTCAAAGGGTTTAGCGTGTGTTTTATGGGGCGGTGTGATGTGGAGAGGGGCAGTTGGCCCTTCACCTCCAGGACTTCAGGCCTTGAGACCTTGGGGCTGGGTAACCCAAGACAAGCTAAGACCCCGGGGCAGGGCTTGGGGTCTGGAGGGCTGGAAGGCAGGAAGGCTGGAGAATAGAGCCGTACTGATGTTGGAGATTTTGTATCCATACATAGTAAAGTGGTACATTTTATATAGGGTTCGCATACAAACGGTACATCCACTAAACTAGATAGGGAAAATACATCCTCACTATTAAAATATTTCTACTCTAGAACATGTTTATCCCCTCCAGGGCTCTAGGGCTGTCTTTAGCGCTTAGAAATGGTCTGTGCGATTATAAGACAGATTTTAGCGGTTCCCTTCGACGTAATAGCACTATATTACACTAGGTATATGAATTAGCACCTATTTTGGGAAATGCAATCGGTACTATTCTTTTCCCCGGGACTAACTAGATATGGGGTATGCCCTAGCCGTGCAGAATATAGAGGAAACTGGATCTAATAGAACAATATACTACGAGTTGCTTCTTAACATACTTCTGCAACACAATGGTATGTGAGACATGGAGGAATGGACCCATTCTTGACTTCCCACTTTTCTTTGATTGATATTATTGATATTATTCATTCTCTTTGTCAATAACCCGCTTTTCTCATTGAAGCACCATAGAACCCACGTGACTCACAGGAACAATGCGTCCATTTAACGCGCGCCTACAATAATCAAACGTATTTATTCGAGTGAATCGGAGTGAATAGGAGGGCTCTTTAGGATGACTCTGTATTGAAATTTAAATTCCACTGAAATTCTTCTTTTTTTCCCTTCGAATTTAATTGAATTTCTCAGATTCTCCATTTTTTTTCTTGTTCCACTTTGCGACTGAAGTTCCTAGTTCGCGATAATTGCGCTCTATCAATCAGGTGGACCTTGCCTCGAAACGTGACGTGACATGCACCGAGACCAACCCCATCTACTCAACCTCCTTCCGTTTCCCAACCCTCTTACAAAAGGACCCTATCCTCATTTATTGATTTTCGATAATCACTCCAGGGCTTAAAAGTCCTTGTAGGATTTCGCAGCCATCGCCCAACGCCATTGATCTCGGCGACCCATCAGCTCGGTGCAGACCCCTCTGAAAACCCGCATCAATGGAGGGTGAGCCCTTGCCCGATGCTCCCGATGCCCCCGATGCTCAAGTCTCCCCTACACTGCAATTGCAGACAACTACCGTCCCCGAGTTCTCCGCGCCTTCTCTGTCACCCTCGTTTAAGCTAGATGAAGGCTATTCGGACGATACTCGAAGTCAGGCCGATAAAGATCTGGGATCGGACAATGTCATGGCGCTTCCAAATTGGGTGCTCGCCCAGTCCGAGGCCGGCAGAGCTGGTAAGATATCCCTTTCCCCCTGTGCTGTTTGCTACGAGCGCGCAGCACTCGCTTCTTTTGCTTGTCGCTTTTGCGATTTTCCTTGTTAACCGATCGTTTCCCCACTTCTAGAGCTCGCATACAGCCTTCTTCGGTCTCTACGAACCTCGAGCATCGTCGCAGTAGTTGATCGACTTAACCCCATCCTCCATATTGACCCATGTGTCAGGCTTCCCCCGGAAATCACGTGGGAGATCTTCACCTACCTCGACGTTCGGACGCTTCTGAATGCATCGCTTGCATCCCGCTCATGGCGTGAACGTATCCTTGACTCGGGTCTGTGGAAATTCCAGTATATTCATGAAGGTTGGGAAATGGACACGGGCGCGATTCGTGCGTTTGAGCAAGAACATTCCGAGGCCATGTCGCCCCAGACCCGGAAGTCCCGCCTACGACACTCGGAACTAGATATCGGGGAACCTAAGCAGAAAAAGCGCGTGCCGTCGACCTGGCTCGATTCACGAAACGATGAAAATCAAAGACCGACCGTGTTTGATCCTGTTCCTCCGGTGGCCGATAGTGAAGGCGATCACCACATGACTGATGATGACGACCAAACTGCACCTTCGTTCGCTGATGACCCGGAGTCCATTCTGCCAACTAATATTCCCGAATCTTCTTCGCCGCTGTACCCACCTCTACGGTCGCATCTTCTCATGCGGGATAGCAACGGAAGCGCTAAAGTCAACTATTTCCACGTCTACAAGCAACGCAGGCGCCTCGAGGCAAATTGGCATCAAGGTCGCTATACCAATTTTCAACTTCCTGACCCATGTTATCCAGACGAGGCCCATCGGGAATGCGTATATGCGATCCAGTTCGAAGGCCGATGGCTGGTCAGTGGCAGCCGAGACAGGACTGTGCGAGTCTGGAACCTGGATACCAAAAGACTGCGGCACCCCCCGCTGGTGGGACACATCAAGTCCGTACTTTGCCTGCAATTTGATCCCCATCCCGAGGAAGACATCATCATCTCTGGCAGCAGCGACAAGTCCGTCATCATATGGAAATTCTCCACGGGAGAAAAGATTCGTCAAATTGAAAAAGCGCATTTCGATTCGGTGCTCAATCTCAAATTCGATCATCGTTACCTTGTAACATGTTCCAAAGACCGAACTGTGAAGGTATGGAACCGCCGAGATCTTCTACCGAATAGCAAGGATTATCCGCGTATCTGCCATGGATCAGGCGCCACATATCCTTCATGGATAATAGATATCAACGCGGTTTCACCGAGCCTTCTTGAAGCCGGCATTGCACATGATCAATACAAAGCTCTAGAGCCCTACACGTTGCTTATGACCGTGGAAGGACATGGAGCTGCCGTGAATGCAATGCAGCTTCATGGTGATGACATTGTGACAGCATCTGGAGATCGAGTGATCAAGGTCTGGAACATCCGCACTGGCGCATGCTCGAAGACCTTGATGGGCCATGAGAAAGGTATTGCATGTGTTGAGTTCGACAGCCGAAGAATCGTCAGTGGGAGCAATGATAACTCTGTTCGCATCTACGATCATGCCACCGGAGCTGAGGTGGCGTGTCTGCGAGCTCACAGTAATCTCGTTCGCACCCTTCAAGCAGGGTTTGGTGATGCTCCAGGTGCCGATGAAACCTTGCGCGGAGAAGTGCGAGAGTGTGAAACTGCGTTCTTCGCCGCTCAAGAGGCCGGATTGGACGTTGACATGGGTCGTCGGGAGCAACGCCGCAATGGCTACCAACCGAACACTACGGGATCACGGGACCCTCGCGATATCCCTGCTCTGGGAGCAAAAATCCCACCCGGTGGTGGAGGTAGTAGCTGGGCCCGTATCGTGTCCGGTTCCTACGACGAGTCAATCTTAATCTGGCACAAAGACCGTGATAACAAGTGGACAACGAGTCATCAACTGCGACACAGTGATGCCATCGCGAATGCCGCTCGTGCAAGCCTCAGCCAACTGGCGCGAACCACTGTTTCCGCCCAGGCTCAACAATTGCAAGCAGCACAGGCTCTGGCGACACTTGGGCAAAATGCCAATGTCAACCCCCACGCTGGTCGTGACAACCCACCACTTGTGCCTCCTCTGGTTATCAACTCTGTGCCAATCCACCCACCTCCTGCTCATCATCATCACCACCATGGTCACCAACGTAGACCTCAAGGGTCCTCGATAGCTGCGAGGGTGTTCAAACTCCAGTTCGACGCACGGAAGCTCATCTGTGCCAGCGTGGACCCTCGCATTGTGGGATGGGATTTTGCCTGCGGTGATGAAGATATAATTGAGGCGAGTCCATTCTTCAAGGGGCTTTGATCTTTTTCTCACCTTTACGCCTTTTAATCCCAACATCTGCTCTTGTTTTACCTCGGTGCATCTCCTGCATCGCCCTTACTGGGCGCGAATTGTGAACCCTCTGGTGAAGAGACGGCTCAATTCACTTGACGACCTTTTATTATTAGCATCCATGCGATCGCGTTGTGTTTTCTTTGCCTGGTGCATTGCTCCTTGCTCTCACGCTTTTTCTGTCTCTCTCTCCGGCCACCCCTTGTCCTCTCCTTGCCCATCTTCTCAATGCCGTGTCATATGCATACGATGGGCCCGTGCTTTCTATTTAATGATGTATTTCTTATTTTGACTTCTTTGTTAGGAGTCATTCCTGGCTGGTGTCATATCTTTTTCGGAGTTTCTTTTTCGATCTTATCTTTTTCATTCTCATTGTTATCTTTCCTGCATGGCGCCGGTGTGGCATTTGATCCATATCATTATGACTAGCATCAATCAGAAAGGTTCGACTCAAGACAATTTCCCTTTATATACAACCACCTCGGCAAAATTGTCTCCATCTCTCAATTGGAATGTGGGATCCATGAGAAATTACATGACTCAAGAGGAAGTATATGGGTCCCGCAATAACTACATACTTGGAACTTCCCCCAAGACTCATAGCCTCACTTCATTGCGCATCATGACGATATATTCCCGGATAGTTTCCGAGGGATTGGGCTTTCTCGGTTTCCCGGATATAACGAAAGGAATTCGGTGCTTGATTTAATCCGCCATACAAAATTCGTTATATCCAGGTATTATTAATCAATTTCAACCTCCCAACCTTGGAAGAAATCGCTCTCCGAGAGTACCGTCGAAAAAAACCCTTGCTTCCCTATAAGCAGCTTGAAAATTGGTTTTATGAAGCCTAGCTGATAAGCTTGTATATGATAGTATTGATAGTATTGATGATATTGTACTTAGTGAGTTTCTTGAGGAGGTTGATGGGGATGAGATAGAGGTTGTACAGCCCTAGGTTTTATACCATGAGGCTATTTAGGCTTTAAACCCCCTTCAGTTATATGAAGAGCAGCAAGAACAGGGTGAAACCCAGTTAATTAGTGCTCTATCTAAAAATGAGAGGTTAATTGAAGCAAGGAGCATAGGAGGGCAGAAGCAGAGAGATACAAGGACCTTTTTTGGGGCCTGAATTTGTATATAAACTAGAAATATATATTTAATATATGGTACCAGGATTTAACGAATACGAATACCTGAATATAACGAAATCTTCACCGTGTCTCTATTGATTCGCTATAACCAGGTTTCACAGTATCCCCGAGCTGGAACCCGCCTATTTTTGCTTCAATGCTCTCCGAGTAAAAAGGTTCGGTCCGGGATCAGGCGAGTCTCCAAGGTTGCGCTCAGACAGATCACCAGACAGACGACACTCGTGGACCTTTCGAGTGATCAGAAATCCCTTGCCCCGAGGTCAGACTCCGCTTCTCTTTTGCCACTTGGATAGTCCTCAGGGGTACGGAGTACACGTGGACCTGCCCAGGACCTACTCAGGTGGATGTCGACTGATCTCGGAGTATTTAGCCCACATATTCAGGGATTCAGCCCCACAGTGCTGTATATTGTATGTTGAAAGATCATATACTCCGTAGCAAAATCCAACACTTAGAAGCTCGCAAGAGAAAACGTGAGAAAGGCGCAAGGGCAAGTTCAACAGAGGCCTAACTCTCCCTCTATTGACGTATCTCTTTGTCGAAACAAGCTTGGAAGGATTCGAAACATCAGGAGTAAGTTCTTGCCAAGAGTTCCGGGGTTTCAACAAGAAAACCCCGATCTTGGCATTCAACGCCAAGGCCGAAGGGGGAGGTTATATTTCCACCAATTTCAACAGCCTTTCAGGATGGAGCGTTGTAGATATTTGGATAGTAGTACCCCGTAAGAGGAGAAAACTTGCCTGATTCATAAATACTATTCCAAGAATAGTGAGATACACAGCTGGAAGTGCTCGTAACTACTCCGCACAATGGAATCGCTTCCTCTGGGCCTGAAGGATCTTCTCATTCTCATTCAAAATCGGTTAGGTCGCGAATGTACACTACCAGCTTTTCTCGTTGGAGCCAATTTACTTCTTACAAGGCTTCGAATTCCTTCACGATTAATATTAGCTCAATACCCTTGCGGTATGGTGCTCGAAGTACCCTCCCACGTTGTTATCTTCACTCCTCTGTATGGACTATGGTGTATACTCCGGGCTCTTGCCACTTCCGGGTAAACTCCGGTATATGTCTTCTAAGGGTCTTTTAATCGGCCTCAAGAGCGCTAGTGCGCGGTGAGGTGCGTATAAGGAAGTCTAATATGCTTTAAGAATGGGGTCCTCGATAAGGGAATGAATCCAGCTCTAGCTACATAACTAGATAGGACTCATATCTATCTTCATGGCTTTTTCATAGCTACTTTCTCGCCTCCCTAATGCAGTCGATTCCTTTTCGTAGCCTTCCTAGTCCCTAGAGTAAGCTGTGATATCTCATGAAAGCCTGCTTAAAGGGCGAGGTCTAGCGTTTTGGTTGGTGGATCTTCTAACCGCGTGGGTAGTTTCAAGGTGACATACACAGCCACAATGCCAATACTTTGAAATCTTGGCTTTTGGAATTTTCACTATAACTGTGTCTTTGTATTGGTTCCATAACAGAACGAAGTGCCAAGGCGGATAAAATATCTAGGTACGGGTGTTAGAAAATGTCTTACAACATATGTTTCCACAGAAAGGTAGAGGTAGATGCGCATCCCAGCCGAATTGGGACCTGGATGCTGTATAACAAGTTACAGTCGTGGGGTAATGCATCGAATCCATCCAGTCAGATGTCGTTGAATTTCTTCATAAAATTTGAATCTTGTAGCTGTATACAACAACATATCTAACTGAAACAGTACTCCCTAGGTCCTATCTTGTTATGATCTCCAAAGATATAAAGAGTCCCTCGTTGGCCCTCGATTTGATCTAACTATCACCAACCATCATCAACACTCAACCGAACAAAATGCACTCCAGCGCCATCATCCTCGGCCTCATCGGCCTTGCCAGTGCCCAGACTCTCAACATTCCCTCCCGTGTGGGCGACATCGTCTCTTTGCCGTCTCCCAGTGTGATCAAGGGTGATGTTGATCTTGGTAACGGGGAGTACGATCGTGGTCACCCCTGCGACAGCGATGATGACACCGGTATGTCCACATAAAAAAGAAAACCACGTCTAAATGAACGAAGCTGATTAAATAGGCTCCGACAGCGCCGTGTTCATCTTGGAGGACGGAGCGTCCCTGAGCAACGTGATCATTGGATCGGACCAACTCGAGGGCATCCACTGCAAGGGAGCCTGCACCCTGACCAACGTCTGGTTCCGTGACGTCTGCGAGGTGAGTCGTCCCATTGTCTATCTATCTGGCCATGTGTATCTGGTCAACCAATGCTAATGTGTCTCTTATAGGACGCCATTTCCATCCTCGGAACCGGAGACGCTCTCATCCAGGGCGGAGGTGCCCAGGAGGCCAAGGACAAGGTCATCCAGCACAACGGCGTCGGAACCGTCACCGTTGATGGATTCACCATTGTGAACGCAGGCAAGCTGTACCGTTCATGCGGCAACTGCAGCAACAACAAGAGCAAGAGCCCTCGCGCGGTCGTGGTCAAGAACGTCAAGGCCAAGAACGTGTCTACCCTGGTTGGAATCAACTCCAACTACGGCGACCACGCCGAGGTCAGCGGTACTTGTGGATCCGGCGTCTCGCACGTGTGCCAGGAGTTCGAGGGAGTTGAGAAGTCCGACGGCAAGGAGAGCCCCAAGCTGGATTCGACCGCTTCGTGCAAGGGACAGTCGACTCTTTCTTCTTGCTAAGTTCGGATTCATCTTTTGATGGATGGAGAAAGGGAGGAGGTATGGATGTTGCTCACTGGCTATTGAGGAGGAAGAAGAGGATGTCGTGGGCAAACAGATAGTGAAGGCCTCGGGCCATCACACCATCCCTCTCACAGGACCGAACCCCTTTCAGACTAGGTACATATGTGGTAGCTAGCAATGTAATATAAGGCGATGTGGAAACCCCGAAAACCCTCCGAATCTCTCATAAACAGTAAACCTGCATACCATGCCTCTATCAAAATTTCTATTTTAAGCATCTTTAACATGCAGGACGAGGTTATAGTATATATTGTAGAAGTTAATTCGGACTACACACTAGGTACCAGTAGGAGGGTGTAGTACGCATTTCTGGGGATAAAATAGCGGTAAACGTGCTTATAACTGGATTCATACACCTAACTCGAGCATGGCTATGGATTTTATATAACATCGGGAAAATTAGTTGGATGTAATAGCACATAGAACATTCGAATACGTTGACAGCCAAATTTGACATGTCCTATAGCATATATTTTATAGCTGTGTTGCTGTGGGGTTGCGTTGGTTATAGTTAAACAGAAAAGGTACCTGGAACGAATGATTTAGATCGACTCATGGAGGGATCTGACTTCCACAAGTATTGCACAAGTCCAGTCTTATTCTAGCCTGCGGATCGATATCGAGAGTCCATTTAGCTGCGAGTACTACAACGGAAAGGAAACGACAAGAGGCGACAGAGGAAATTAGGCACGTACATACGTATGTACGGGAGAAAGACAGGTTCAAGTTAATAATAAGGCCATCCAGCAAGCGACTTTGTGCATTGAGCATTCAGAAAAGAAAGAACAAAGTATCACAGTACCAAGACAACAGGTCGTGGATGCACATATACTTCAATCAAAGTTTATACAGCGGCAGGGTTCATAAGAGTCGGAAACATGACACCGTACAGAGACGAGATCCATGCCTGGAAGCCATGGAGACGAGTATTCCCCTCACTGTTTTCATTCTGAGATCCAGCAGGCGACACCTGGCTCTGGGCGGTTACATATGTATCTCGCGAGCTGGTTGCCCCGAGAGAATCATCCGGCTCCTCGTGGCTTCCCGAGCAGCAGCAGCAGAAGAGGCATCTCTGGGTCTTCACCCACGCCAGAACGTCCGGACAGACGGGCGTGCTTGCGTGAGGGTCTTCATCTGCACCGCCGCCGCACCCAGCCATTGTAAGAACTGAATGTAACCGCGATGGATTGGGAGGGATATGGTCTCCACTTGCCCTCGTCCCTTGAACAGAAGATTCCGCTGGATCTGCAGGACCATCTGATCCAGTCAGATTGCGCGGCAAGCTGAGAAGTGCGGTGGCTCTAGGCCGCGGTCGGCGGTTTACCACTGCAGGGGCCGGGTTCGATGGAAAGGGGAAACGTCGTCTCGGGGGCCTGGCTAGAGGCTGGACATGTCTGTTTGGACTTCGTCCAAGACCACCCTTTGTTTGTGCAGCTTCAACATAAGGATCGTAGCTTGTATCTGTGGCTTCGTGGCGAGCAATGGGAAGATTACGTTGGTGGAAAGGGTGGTCATGCAATGGTCGACCGATGTTCATTCCATGGCCGCTTTGTCGATGGGGGAACCGGCCCTGTACTATCGTGCCATCCTCGGCTCTTCCTATACCATTGACGGACAGCCCACCATGAGACGCAGAAGGCGGAAAGCCAAATAATCTCCTTAGGGTGTCGCCATACGAACTGCTACGCTGACCATCAGCAGGACCACCAGCTTGCAGGTTTGCGGGCGACCGTGCAATATTGTCTGGAATCATGAACCGTGCAGAGACGGACATAGCCTCTGACGTGCCGAAGGAGGGAAGGCCAGGGGGTGTAGGCGTTCTTTCTGGCGGTGGATATGGAGGTTGGATGATTTTCACTGCAGGTTCCAAGTTCCCAGGCCATCTAGGCCTACGGATACCACGCTCATTTGCATCGAGGGAAACCGCCTTGCGATGTAAAGACCGACGGGGTTCTAGTACCGATGTCGTTTTACTCAAAGGAGGTCTCGACCGGTGTGTGGCTTGCCAGCACTGGTCTGATAGCAGCTTGGTGTGGTTCCCAAGCTTCCCTACCATCCTCTGCCGTCTTCCTCGCCTGGTTGGCACAGTGTTAGGAGTATGATAGTCCTGTGAATCTGTAGGAATAAATCTGGCCATGTTTACCGCTAGGCCTTGCTCTTGAACGGGGTTATCATGGATGAGAGACGCATAGAAACGAGGGCGGGAATCATTTGGCGTGGTGACTCTGACCGCATTGTATATAGATCTTTCATCGCTCAGGATGGACTCAGATGAGTCTGGGTTATCGTATGGTGAAACGTAGTCGGAATCGCGAGGGTGTTTTCCACGTCGGAGGCTCTGTGATGCTGAAAAAAACTGCGAATGAGGGTTACTGGACTGATCGATTCTTCCCCGGGGAATCATCTTGAAGGCAAAAGAGCGAAGCCTGACAAGACTAAAATATACTTGCGAGACTGACAGGTGAAATTACCAAAGACCAAAGATGAGTATGTGATTTCCTCGAAAACCGTCAACCCTCATCGTGCCTGCCGATATCAAAACCAAAAAAATTATTATACAAAACAGTCTATATGTACACCCTGGAATGAATATGCGCTCTAAACCCGAAAACGTTGAATATCATGATCATAATGGAGTGCCGCCTGGGCTGGGCATTGGCTTGCCAGTCACCTGGGCATGCTCCTTTTTTAGGGCTCGCAGCAATCCTTCAATTCTGCGACGCTCTTCTTGTTCGGCCTGGGAGGTGTCAGTTGGTACGAAACGAGAAAAAAGGTACCAGTATAACTCACCCTGAGTATCTTCATGTTCTCGTTGCGCGTGTCACGCATCATCTTCTTGAACTCATTCTTGAGCACCATAGTAGATGTCGTCTCAGAAGTGCCATCGCGGCCCACAGATGTGGGACTACTCAAGTTCATCCAGCTGATACGTTCTTCCGCTAGTTGTGTCTCGAGTTGCTCACAACGATCCCGAAGACTGTCAATGAAAATTTCGAAGCGCTCGCGTTCCTTCTCAAACTCGATGCTGGCCTTCGTCATGGCCTCGTAGTCATCAATGGTCTCACGAAGTTCTCTCTCAAGAGTATCCGCCCGCTGCTGAAGGTCACCACCTCCTCGCTGGCTCTTCAGAGCGGCCAGTTCTTCAGTGAGCTCGATGTTTCGAGTAACCAGAGCATCGTTCTCCCTTTGGACACTAGGGTTGGAAGCCACCTCTGCCGCGCGTTCGGCTCGGGTACCATAGGCACCATCCAGCTCTGCCTTGGCCATTGTCAGTTCAGTTGTGACCCGCACAATCTCGCCTTCAAGTTCAGTCAACTCATTCTGCAGGCGAGTGACGTTCTGGTCGGACTGCGCGCGCTGATCATCCGCTTCCTTGATACGGGCATCGGATTGAATCCGGATTTGTTGGATTGCGGCTTCGAGTTGAGCCACCTCTTGCTCTGCGCGGTCACGAGCACCCCTAACTTCCTCGGATCTGGAATCGCTATCGTTCTGCAGCGTTTCAACGACGCTCTGCAGGCGTTGGACCTCACTCTCCGCGCGGTCCCGGGCTTCCTTGACGTCCTCGCCTCTAGCATCGGTGTCGTTTTGCAAAGTCTCAATAACGGCATGGAGACGCTTGACTTCGTCTTCCGCACGGCCGCGGGCCTCTACGGCCTCTTCCATCTTAGCGTCGGTATCAGTTTGCATTGATGCAATGACGATCCCTAGGCGCCTCACTTCGTCCTCCGCATGATCACGAGCCTCTCTGGCCTCTTCGCTCTTAGCGTCGGTATCATTCTGCAACGATGTAATGATGGCCTGTAGACGCTTCACTTCATCTTCTGCATGGTCGCGGGCCTCTCTGACCTCTTCACTCTTAGCGTCGTGGCCATTTTGCAATGATGCGATGACGACCCCTAGGCGCCTGACCTCGTCTTCCGCATGGCCGTGAGTCTCCCTGGCTCCTCTAAGCTCTTCACTCTTAGCGTCGTTATCATTTTGCAATGATGTAATGACAGCCTCTAAGCGCTTGACCTCACCTTCTGCGCGGTCACGGGCATCACTGACTTCCTCGGCTTTGGCATCGTTGTCTCTCTGCAGCTCGTCGATGTATTGTTGCAGGCGCTTAACCTCGGCCTCTGCTTGATCCTGGGCATCCCGGGCTTCGCTGACTTCGCGGGTTCTGACATCAGCTTCGCTGTGCAACGAGGTAACAACGCTTTGCAAACGCGCGACTTCGCCTTCGGCCTGAACCAGAGTAGCCTTGGCTTCTTCCTGAGAAGTGCCATTGTGGCGCATTGCGTTGAGCTGTCCCATGACAAGAGCTAGCTCGTCACGATTGGCATTGCCTTCACGCTCAGACACTTCAAGGTCTCTGCGAACTTGAGTCAACTGTTCCGTCAGGTCGCCGATGTGGGCATCGCGTTCGGCGTCCGACTTGGAATTGAGCTCGCGCTGCTGCTGGATTTGCGTGGTGAGAATACTCTTTTGCTCAAGTACTCCATCCACTCGGCTCTCCAGGCCATCTACACCAGTCTGAAGGTATGAGAGTTGTTCTTCTAGCCCATCGCCGTGAGACGCATCAGGGGGCGGAGGCAAGGTCGGTGAACGGGTCAAACCAAACCGATCAACGATGGTTTGCACTTGGTTGTTGATTTTGGCGAGTTGATGTTTCCAGGCGTCCCCGGCTTCAGGTGCAATACTGCGAGCAGCCGAGGGGGCAGGAACTTCCCCCGTATGCAAGACGATATTATTCATACTACTCTCGATATAGGCCAAATGAGCGTCGACCGTTGATGTGGGATTGACGGGCCCTCCACCCCCTGACAGCTGCGGAGGAGGATCGACAAATTCACCGGGGTTGGACTGTATCATCATATCATGCATGCGTTCGCTCAGTTCCTCCAATCGTCGTTCGGTAGCCTGCATAGCCTCGGTATTCATTGCGGCGGCCGCATTGGTCTCAATCTTCCCGTTCACGCCAAAGTTATCCAAATGCTCGGTTGTCCTGTACAGACTGCGGTCGTCAAATTTCTGATCATCATAGGTGCTATCCGAAGTGGTAGGGTTCTTAGGATGCTTCTTCAGACCCTTGTGTGTCATCTGTAAAACACCCGCAGTGTGCTCGAGCAAGCGCTGGCTGATCGTCTGCGACCTCTTCTCGAGCTTCCAGAGTTCCTGCGCCAACTCCTCACATCGCCGCTGGCTGACTGCGAGTTCAGAGTCACTCTTATCGAGGGCCTCAGAAGCCCCACTGCGACCAAATATACCCCGGCTCATCCGGTTCGAGGTTGATCCGCCATTGGCACCGTATTCGCCGCTGCTCCGCGGGCTGGGCGGACTGTAAAGTCTACCGATGGACTGCGCCGCGTCACGTAGTTTCGTTTCGAGCGCCAGTTTCCGCTTCGTGCCTTGAATGCGAGTGGACAGTAATGTGACTTCCTTCTTGAGTTCTTCCACCTCCTCGAAGGATAGGACTTCGTAGTTCGTGCTATCCCCTATGGCGGTCTCGGTCAACAGGTACATGGCCACAGGGTCGTTGGCGTTCAGGAGGGCCGAGCTTCGCGGGTGAGCCGGGTTAAGCTACCAGAAATGAAGAAACCATGGTTAGCTGGGGCCCCAGGTTGGCGTGTTGTGTCTGTACTCACTGGGTTGTATCGCGACCGCTCCTCGTGTTGGGGGTCCAGGGCATCCCGATACCCGTCCACAAGTGTCTTTCCGTGCGGCGGCACCGGAGCTGGAGCATCGGAGGCGGTCATGGTTGAGAGATACCGCGGGTCCCCGTAGGAGGACTGGCTGGAGCGCATACTGATATTCATGGTCGTTCAATGGCCGGGGTCTCTCCGGGTAGAATGGCTAGGAGAAATTCAGGAACAAGCGTTACGCATCATGGAATTCGGGCGCTGGAGTTTGCGATCGGGGGATAAAGGTAGTAGGTCCCTCTCAAGTAGGGAAATAGATGTGGAGAGAGGGATTCGATGTGTTTAGCGAAAGTAGAGGCTAATATTAAATAAAAGATGGCGGGGAGTGAAGGGGAAAAATACAAGATCGGCATCACCTTAGGGTTCAGCCACGGCAATTTCTACTGCAGTATACATTTTGTAAATGATATGTTCGATTTGAATAATTGAACACGTATGTTGTAGATATCTTAGTTAACTAGATGCACATAGTTAACATGTTGATGTATGGAGCTTACCCCTGGGTACGTATACGAGCTAAGTTCCAAGGTCATTCCACTTTCTTTGTCTCAAGAGATGATTCGTTTATAGCGAATCCACTATATTGTAGAGATACATTCCACTGTATACCTACTGTACAATATTTAACAGTGATAACAGTGATAAATTAATATAAATGACCTCATATGGTTCATCAACCCCGCTGTGTACTACCTAAAAGTACTTGATAGTACTTGCGCAATGCAACGTCACAGTAGGGCTGATCAAGTACCGCGCAAGTACCCCGGTTGCATGTACCTCGGATCCCCAGAGTAACATGGGAAAGGCCAAGAGACTAAAAGGGTGAGCTGCCGCTTTGTTTCATTTTCTTATAGAGGCCCGCACAGAATGAATTTGCTCTGTCACACTTCGCTGTGGACATGTCGACTCTTGAGCGCTCTCCAGATGCAGAGCAGGGCTCTCGACCTATCTACAAGGTCTATAAGCGACGCTTCTGGGGTTTGGCCCAGCTGGTATTGCTGAATATCGTCGTTAGTTGGGATGTATGCGCTTCTTTTCGCTTTTCGATTAATCCATAGTTATATCGACTTTACATGTGCGCTGACTCTCGTATACAGTGGTTAACCTTCTCGTCCATCTCGACAACGGCCGCCGAGTACTTCGATGTCTCGGAGAGTGCTATTAACTGGATGAGCACTGGATATCTCTTCGCATTCTGTGCTGTTAGCCCGTAAGTATGCATAAATCGCTGTTTTAGAAAGAAAGATAAGGGGAAACCCCCGGCTCCAAGTATCCCATTCACTAACCAGATTCCCAGCATCGTTATCTGGATCTTGAACAAAGGCGGCCCCAAACCAGCTATAATCACCACCGCCACACTCCTACTAGTCGGTAATTGGCTCAGATATGCCGGCACAAGAGCAAACGGCGGCATCTTCGGGCTCGCAATGTTCGGCCAGATCCTCATAGGATTCGCGCAGCCCTTCTGTCTCTGCGCACCAACCCGATACAGCGAGCTCTGGTTCTCCGATAAAGGGCGCACGAGCGCAACAGCAGTCGCCAGTCTCGCCAACCCACTCGGCGCAGCACTGGGCCAGCTAATCGACTCGGAGTGGGCGTCGAAACCCTCCGATATTCCAAATATGGTCCTGTACATCTCGATCATCGTACGTGAAACCCATCCCCCCCAAAATACCAACCCACCCATTGGTCCTTTCTTTTTACCCCTTCGCTCACACAAGTAAAACCAACAGTCCACCGTCGCATCACTTCCATCCTTCTTCCTCCCAGCCTCACCACCAACACCCGCAAGCGCATCCTCCGCAAAGCCACACACACCACTGGGCGCCGCAGTGCGCGAACTAACCAGCACGCGAGAATTCTGGCAGATCTTCATCCCATTCTCCGTATACGTGGGCTTCTTCAACAGCGTCTCCTCGCTGCTAAACCAAATCCTGAGTCCGCACGGGTTCTCCGAGACAGAAGCAGGTATAGCAGGCGCCATCTTGATCGTGGTGGGACTCGTCACGTCGGCAATCATGTCGCCGATAACAGACCGGTACAAACACTATCTGGGCAGTATCCGAGTTCTAGTGCCGATAGTGGCCGTCACGTATATCGGACTTATTTTCGCGCCGGGCAGTGCGGCGGGAATCCCGCCTTCGTATGTGGTTATGGCGCTGCTGGGTGCGGCGTCGTTTGCTATGCTGCCCATTGCGCTAGAGTACCTGGCGGAGATTACTTATCCGCTCTCGTCGGAGATTGGGAGTACCATCTGCTGGACAGGTGGGCAGTTGCTTGGTGCTTGTTTTATTCTTATCCAGGATGCGTTGAAGGCCGGGGCTGCGGCTGTGCCGCCGTATAATATGCGGAATGCGTTGGTGTTTGCGGCTGTTGTTGCTGTTATGGCTGCGCCGTTCCCGTTGACGATTGGGCTTTTTGGGAGGGATGTTCATCGTCGTAGGTGGGAGGTTGATCGTGGGATTGAGTTGCAGGAGGTTGGGGAGGTGGCTCGCACGGATGATAATGTTAAGAGGGTTAGATCTGATGAGTCTGCTGTGGATACTGATACTCTGATCAAGACTTGATGACTGTGTCGCTATCTAGGTTCTTTTGGGATGTGTGACTTGTCCTTCTTAACGGTTTGGAAGAGCCGTGACGGTTCGCTCTTTTTTATTTGTTGCTGCACCATGCACATGGTGCTCTTGACGAGTCTTTATTTCTGTTGTCCTGATTAGCACGAGTTATACCCCGTTTATGTTACCCTAATATCTTTTGAATTTATGACCACCCACAGGAACTTGATGCGATTTGGATCGATATATCAGTGTAGTCGGCAACTTGACCAGACTTTTGGGTCAACAATCTGGACATGACTATACCGAACTGATTTGTATGCATCCTGTAGTTGGGGGATAGCTATAAGCCTAGCCTACCAGAACACAATGCCAATCTAGACAGATGAGATTCGTTTTAAAACAACAGAATAAACAAAAGCACAGTTCGAACAGGCGGAAGACCAGCTATCTGTACACACAAGGCTTGAAAGAGGAGGGCAAATGATCTATTATTCTTTGTTGCTTCCTCTGAGCCCTCCTCCCTGCCTTGAAACCACAATACATATGCGCACAAATACGCAAAGAGCGACCAGAAAACAAGATATCATGTTTCTGGATCGATCCTGCGTTCTCAATCCAAGGCGGCAAGCTACCAGGCTATCAGTCCGCCTTAGCAGCCATCAGAAAGCGAGATTGGTTTTTCTTCCGGCGTTTCGGTCCAAGGGGTTCCCCATATCGATGCGGTGGAGAGCGAAGATTATTCGTGGGCCAGGTCGATGCGAGGGTTGGATGGAACGCCGAAATCAAGACTCAATGGAAGAGTCGTTTACTTCAGCTCCCTCCAGAGCTTGGGGGCAGCGCAGGCGGTCACGCAGTGAGTGAGGTGGAAGACTGGGGGTAATGTTAGTCGCACAATCAGGACTCGATGGGACGCAATTCCATTGTTTTGTTTAGTCCCATCGTGAATAGCAATTGCACTTACACTCCTCGACGCAGTCCTCCTTGGGGCCCGTGTAATCCCCATCCTCCTCCTGGCGGGTGACGCGCTCAACGCACTCGTCGTAGTGGTGCTTGTAAGGAGCGCAGACGGCGGAGTGGGCGCACTCTGAGAGTAATAGTTAGTCTCCGATCGAGAAAGCTGGTGAAATACATCTTTGCAATGCCATTGGCGGTTTTATAACCCAGGCGCGAATCGTGACACATAAGGCCAATTGGTGCGAACAACAGCTCGCGTCCAACGATCGCATGACATAGGCGACAATGGAATGCGAATAAAAAAGCAAAAGTCAGAAAAAATAGCAAGGTCACTCACCCTCCTCGAGCTTGGGCTTGATGTCCTCAGCCTCCTCCTCCTCCTCCTCCTCTTCTTCCTCTTCCTCCTCCTCGGCCTCAGCCTCTTCCTCCTCGGGAGCCTCCTCAGCAGACTCCTCCTCAGCGGGGGTCTCCTCGGGGGTCTCCTCAGCGGACTCGGTCTCGGCGGTCTCGGTGGAGGTGGACTCCTCCTTCTCGGCGGGCTCCTCCTGGGTGGTGGTCTCGGTCTCGGTGTCTTGAGCGGGAGCCTCAGCCTGGGCCTCGGTGAAACCGAAGGAGGAGACGACGTCAGAGAAAAAGTCGGAGAGACCCATTGCGACAGAGATCAATTGAATGATGACCGGAGGTCTTGTGTGGGGGTGGGAAAGCGGAAGGGGGTTGTAATTGAGGGAGGTTGTTGGTTTTGCCCAAGAGCTGCTTCTTTCGGACTGGAAAATCGGAAAGGCCCGGCCGCTGAGAGACGCCAATTATGCCGCACGTGATTGGCCAATGGGCTCCAACCCCGTTCAAGACTGGACAATTGCAGTTTATGAGGAATTTTGATACTGGAGTTATTTCTGCTTGATCTAGGGGTCTCGGAAATACAGGTTAATTATATTATTGTTTGCTGACGTTGGCGAGCATATCAACTCTTCCTGTCTCCATTTCTAAGTGCGTAATCACCGCTTTCGTATCGCTAATTGCTAATTGATGAGGACATAATGTACATGAGATGAGAATACAAATGAGGCCGGTTCAAATATGTGATAGAATGGCATATTGAAATAGACTCCCGAAAGATTAGGTGGCCCGTCGCAACCTCTCCTCCAGCTCCTGGGCAACACTTTGCGACTGAACCTCCTCGTAGCATGGAGGCGGCTCCACGGGTTCGGTACCGGTGTCAGATGCTCGACTGCTTTGCGACTCTTCTGGCGTCTGGCTGGGTCTAGCACTTTGGCTAGCATTGGGTGGAGCTTCATATGCAGGCAACTCTTCCAAATGAACTGCTGAGAGATCCACATTTTGTTGTCCTCGGGTGCCCTCGCTTGTGTTCTCAACAGCTTGCTCGAGTCGTTCCCTGATCCGCTCGAAGTTGGTGTGAAAGTCAAAGGCTCCACCCTCCTTGAATGTCACTTTCAACTGAACGGCAAGGAGGGACGGTGAAATGCCACCTCCGGATACTGGTTGGACCAGAGCTGTCCACACATTGGGTCCAAAGAATGGTGCTGATACATGGGAGTCACGGACATTCAAGAGAGGTGATGAGAAGGACTGGAAGTCATTGCTTCTGGATGCGGGAAGGTAGACAACCTAGCGAGAGTTAAAATGATGGAGAGACATGGATATAAAAATACTGACTCGTTGGTTGGTGAGGTGGATGCAGCCGGCACTGCTTTGGATTGAAAGCTTTTCTGCGCCTTTGTATCCAGACGGTGGAGTCAAAGAGGCACTGGTGCGAGGTGGGGAGGAGTAGATCAAACGTTCGTTGGGAAGACGGACGAAGCCGTCCTGGTCATCAAGCATTACCCAACTAGGCAGTCAGTATAGATGCTTCAATGTTATATGGGTCTGGTCCTGGCCGGTTCCGGGGAGAAACAGTTATGGGGACAGAGGCATACTTGAGAGACATGTTGCGAGATCATTCCAGGCGCATGTGACACTGTTTTTATCAGCCCAACCTCCAGCAAGAGAATGGTGATCAAGTTGTCAAGTTGTCAAGTTGGAAGATGGATATTGGGTGTGGACGGGCGTGGGGAGGAACCAAAATAAGTCCTGTAGATTTCCACAAAGACAAGATCAAAAAGTGACTATTCAGAGGGTCTTGAGTGAAGTGTAGACTTGCGATATCAAATCGAAGGAAGTTGAAGTGGAAAGGCGGGGCAGGCGGGGATACCTGCAGGGGAAACTTCTACGTTAATACGGTGTGGAAAAGTGATCGCTTTTTTTATATTTTATCTTTATAGGTATAGATCATTTTTATTTTAATTCTAATATATTATGTAGTTAACTATATCGACTATTCTACTTAGGTATGTATATAAAACACATTGTCTCCACCGCGTTAAGCTTAATGACTTTGCGCACTTCTATGCGCTTGGCTATAGCTTCCAGGCCGATCCCATCAAAAACCCGGAATAGCCGCATGACGCTTTGATCACCGAATCCCAACAGGCACTCTGCATATGTGTGTGGAGAGTATTTGATTGGAAAGTTGGAAAGTTGACCTCATACTGGGATCCCGATGTCATGTCGCAATGATCTGGCCTGTGCTCAGCTGGAGGGGGATAATAAGAGGTTCCGAGCTTTTCTCAGTGTGACTGATCATATTATTCGCTTCTGTAGCATGTAACAGTTGCATGCACATAGAGAAGAACAAGTGAATACTTCTTTTTCAAGTTTCAATTGTAAGTCCGTAACTTGTGTCCAACATGTCACGTTCTAGAAGCGTCCGAGTCAAAGCGCGCTAAGGCTCTCAAACCTTCCAGGTTTGAACTTCAACTCTTCCCCTCTTCTCATGTTTTCTTTCTTGCTTTCATGTTCTGATATCCTGCCTATCGAATATATTGAATAGTCTGTGGTGTTTTGAGGCTCGAAACAGCCAAGGTATGTGGATCCCAAGCTATGCTATTCCGGTTATCCGTACTCACGTTTATCTTTTCTCTAGGGACTT
Source organism: Penicillium sp. CMV-2018d (assembly GCA_028827225.1). Taxonomy (NCBI): domain Eukaryota; kingdom Fungi; phylum Ascomycota; class Eurotiomycetes; order Eurotiales; family Aspergillaceae; genus Penicillium; species Penicillium hesseltinei. The sequence continues at coordinate 1,903,635 of JAPZBW010000003.1, forward strand.
CCATGTCGACACAATCATAACCTTTTGACGACCCTCTCACGACCCCCCCAGCTTTATTTCCCTCGGAAACTGCCCATCGGGCTTCTACCCCACAATGGGAGACAAAGGCCAGTACATCCCACCCCTCGTTGGGTGGATGTATGATTTGGTCCTTTGGACATTCTCCGTGCTCATTGACCTCTTCTTCCGCGAAGTCCATCCCCGAGGCTCATGGAAAATCCCCCGTCGCGGTCCCATCATTCTGGTGGCAGCTCCCCATGCGAACCAGGTATGCCGCTCGCTTCCGGCCACGACACACCACACAAGATGCTAATGTTGGATGTTCGCTCAGTTCGTGGATTCTTTGGTGTTGATGCGCGTCATTCGCAGCGAAGCGCAACGTCGGATCTCATGGCTTATTGCAGACAAGTCTTTCAAACGCAAGTTCATCGGATTTTTGGCGAGAGCAGTCGGGACACTGCCCGTGGCACGTGCTATGGACAACTTGAAACCCGGGACTGGCACCATCTATCTTCCCGACCCGATCAACGAGCCAACTCTGCTGCGAGGTGTTGGAACTAACTTTGAAGGAAAGGGCTTCGAAAAGGACGGAACTATTGCCCTGCCCACTATCAACGGAACGTCACACAGTACCGCGATCGCCGAGATCAAGGGACCGGAGGAATTGGTGCTCAAGAAGGCTTTCAAGCACAGGGATGCGCTAGCCCAGCTTACTGGACGGAAAGACATTGACCGCGATGGAAATTTCACTGGAGAAGCATCCGAGCAGGATCCAGATTTTAAGGGCACCAAATTCAAGGTTGCTCCGCATGTGGATCAGACCGCAGTCTATCAGGCAGTATTCAAAAGACTAGGCACAGGCGGCTGTGTCGGTATCTTTCCGGAAGGTGGAAGCCATGATCGTACTACACTGCTTCCCTTGAAAGGTAAGCTTAAGCTCTTTGTGTTCAATAGATCCGAAAGATTTCCTGACATGATACAGCTGGTGTCGCCCTGATGGCTCTAGGAACCCTGGCTGAGAACCCGGACTGTGGCTTGAAGATCGTGCCTTGCGGCATGAACTACTTCCATGCTCACAAGTTCCGCTCCAGAGCCGTTATTGAGTTCGGTACTCCAATTGACATTCCCTCGGAATTGGTGGAGCAATTCAAGCAAGGTGAACGACGGGAGTCTGTCGGTGCTTTGCTGGAAATCATCTACGGAAGTCTCGTCTCGGTCACCGTCACTAGTCCCGATTATGAAACTCTTATGGTAGGTTTCTTTCTATTTGGGCGAATTTACTTACGCTGACAATCCAAAGGTCATTCAAGCTGCCCGTCGTCTGTACAACACCAAAGGCAAAAATCTTCCTCTCCCTATGGTTGTGGAGCTGAACCGCCGTCTTGTGAAAGGTTATGCCCACTTCAAAGATGATCCCCGGATCGTCGAACTACGCAAGTCCATTGTAGGATATAACAAACAGCTTCGCCTTCTTGGAATCCGCGATCACCAAGTGGCCTACGCCAAGTTCTCGATCTTGCAGGTTGTGGCTACGTTGATTTACCGCCTAGGCAAATTAGCACTCCTGGCAATTGGGACACTCCCCGGTTTCCTGCTCTTTACCCCCGTTTTCATCGCGACCAAGTACCTCTCCGCAAAGAAGTCCAAGGAGGCACTGGCTGCTTCTACAGTGAAACTTCAAGGCCGAGATGTCATGGCCACATGGAAGCTTCTTATTGCCCTTGCATTTGCTCCGGCACTGTATGCATTTTACACTGCTTCCCTCACTTATTGGACGTACTGGAACCGAGTTAATGGATTGGTTCCAGACTGGGTGCCACTTTGGTCGGTGGTGATGATCGGCATGGTACTCTTCCCCACAATCACCTTTGCGGCTCTTCGGATCGGTGAAGTGGGCATGGACATCATCAAGTCACTTCGCCCGCTTGTTCTATCCCTGAACCCATCATCGGCCAACACGCTGGTGAAACTTCGAGAGAGACGCGCTGCACTGGCTCACCAAGTGACGGAGGCGATCAATACCATGGGACCTGAGCTATTCCCCGACTTTGACGCCGCTCGGGTTGTCACCGATCCATTCCGAGAAGCCAGCAATACCGATGCCAAGGCCGAAAACGACTTGCCGGAGATTAGAAGGACCAGCGTGTCAGACCATACCGAGAAAATGCCCTCGTCAGAGCCTCTCCCCCGCAACGAGTCCTTCCACAACCTCGCCAACATTGGCTTCTTCTCCACACGACCTCCTAGTCGTGATCGTAGCCGCAGCAGATCTGCTAGCGCCCGATCTGGCTCTCGGCACGGACTGAAGCCGCTCAGCCCTCTCACCCAGAAAGACCCACTTGAGGATGTAAGTTCACGGATCCGTGATGCCATGAGAGAGCGCGGAGAACGTCGTCGGCGTCGAAGCGAAGATGGAAGCTGGGATATGGCCAGCTCAGGTCCGGGAACTCCATCAAGCACTGAGGAGTCCCGAAAAGATCTTTGAGATGTGTACTGCATTTGATCATTCAATCATTTATCATCCGACCATCAGCCACGGTGTTCGGTGCAAAGCTGTGTACGTATATGCTCTTATATAACCATTTAAGATATCCTGTCTGTTTTTTTATTTATGATTATGAATGTCATCAAACATCCATCTGGTGGGGGGTCAACTACGTATATCAAGATACTTCCGTGTTGCCAGATAAAGCAAATTATTAAAGTCATACCTCATTAAGGACCGAGGCATATCCGCGTACTCTTTTGTTATGATTATGAATGTACATCCTAGGCGATTCCATGCATGTGTCCTCTAGTCACAGACATAAGATGTAGATACGAATGACATAGCCCAAAGTAACATACTTTTTAAAGCCATAGGCATCATCCAAGGTTCAACCAATTATGAAGATGTTAGCTGTTGCCGGGGGCAGGGCTGATCTTGGCCGATTCATTTTTTGCCCTCGCCACTTGCACAGGGCTTACGTTGAGAGCAGGGGGGCAAAAAAAAGGGCCCCCTTAGAAGCTAAAATTGCACATGAAAATGGTGTAGCCTAGGTACTTGAATTGCATCGCCTCAATATTATTCTAAAAATTGCCCTTAGCAAAAGACTGTCATAACTGACCACGTCGCGGTTTTCGTAGTACGAAGCCGAATCCGGCCAGCCGCTAACCCGGGCACCTTTTATCTTCTACTCCGTATCCAGTCTCTACCCCGACTCCTCAATTTTTTCTGCGGAGTTTAGGGGCTTTATATCTTTTCACATATTCATCATGCCGGGTTCATTGCATATGTCGCGTCTCCGGAACTGGTTCCTCGCCTCTCCGCCTGCTGAGTACGCCATTACGAGCCTTAAGGAACTGCTGATCGGCGCACTTCAACAGGGCCCTGTCCCCCAACATGTGGCGTTTGTCATGGATGGAAACAGGCGCTTTGCCCGGTCACATGGAATTGAGACAGTGGAGGGACATAATCTGGGGTTTGAAGCTCTTGCAAGGGTGAGTGCCACCATTTTGGCAGCTCGGCGTTACACGGCAGCACCCGTATTGTGGCCGGATACTAACGACTGATAGATCCTCGAAGTCTGCTACAAGAGCGGAGTGAAGGTAGTTACGATCTACGCGTTCAGCATCGAGAACTTCAAACGCTCAAAATTCGAGGTGGATGCGCTCATGGAAATGGCCAAGGTGAAGCTGTCGCAGATGGCTCAACACGGAGACCTGCTCGATCGATACGGAGCAAAGGTTCGCGTCCTGGGTCGTCTCGACATGCTCAAACCCGACGTTTTGGAGGCTGTCAACAAAGCCGTCGACATGACCAGCCGCAACGGAGACCGCGTCCTAAATATCTGCTTCCCCTATACCTCCCGCGACGAGATCACCTCCGCTATCCGCGACACGGTCGAAGATTATACCACGCCCATCCAACAGGGTCGCTCCGCGGCTGCCGCTTCCCGCTTCTCGGAATCCCATATCGCACATAATATCCGCGCCCAGACGCTCGGCTCGACAACACATGAATCACACAGTGACTCTGAGTCTACATCGGGCTCTTCAGGACAGGATGACGACTCATTTCCTCGGCAGGACTACTCCGACCGAGTCTACGGATCGATGTCTTCCTGCTCGTCTTCCACAACCCTTCACCTCGGAAACCAGCAAGACCCCAAGGGCGGCTCACCACCGAGACCTGCGACTGAGGCAGATAGCCCAGTTTATATCTCCCCCGAAACCATTTCTCGTCAGACTCTAAACGACCACATGTTGACCAAGGGAACTCCCCCCCTGGATATCCTGATCCGCACTTCGGGCGTCGAACGCCTGAGCGACTTTATGCTCTGGCAGACCCACGAGAACACCGAGATTGTGTTCCTCAACGTTATGTGGCCAGAATTCGACCTGTGGCACTTCCTACCCGTGATGCTCGGATGGCAGAGGCGCATTTCCAAATCTCGACAGGACCCCAATGCAGAGGGGAACTTTGCCGGTGACGCGAAATCGAGCGAGGAAGGCCCAGACGCGATGCTATGGCGTCAAGGTGGAAAGGTCAAAGACATCTAGTAAATTGTCTGTTATATACCCTGTGTCTACTTGTTTTTGTTCAGCTTCAGCATCACTGGCGTCTTGCTTTTTGCGGAGTTTCTGTTGGGCACGCCTGACTTGATATCAGCATATATCTATGCATCGCCGTACACTACATCAGTCCTCGGTAAATTAAATATCATCTACTTCCTAATCCGCTCCCTCCTATACGCCAGATCCATCCATGGATGCCCACATTTGATATACAAGAATAATAGATGTCCGTTTTGCTTCTACAACTGTTTTTTTTTCCCATGAAGACCATAGATTATGTTTCACCTCCATCTCTCTCTATTTCTATAGATAACAATACAAGTATGTCTTTTTCGACGACTGTTTCCCTTCTCAGTGAAAACAACTAGTCACAAACAGCAGGCGGTGAAAAGCGATCTTTGGATGTTCACCCCGCGCCGATACCGGTTCACGTGATGTTGAGTCATCTGCCGTATACCGGTCCCACAGAGAAGGACTGCCGGATGTGCTCCAGTTGAACAACCCCAACATCATCTATCATACCAATTGAATCAAAATGGTCAAGCAAATTGCCGGTTCCAAGGCCCTCCTTTTGGGTTCGGGCTTCGGTACGCCTCCCTCCCGTCTCTCCAAAGATCCCAGACCTAAATGCGTCATGCTGCCCCGCATCAAGCTTCTAGAGTCATACATTTGCTAATTACTGATTTCTAATAGTCACCAAGCCCACTGTTGAGGTCCTCAGCAAGGCCGATGTTGAGGTCACTGTCGGTATGTTCAATTAAATCCCCACGGACCCACATTGCATTGAATATAGCTGACAATGCGATAACAGCCTGCCGTACTCTCGAGAGCGCCCAGGCCCTTGCCTCTGGCTTCAAGAACGCCAAGGCCATCTCCCTTGATGTCAACGATGATGCCGCCCTCGACGCTGCCCTGAACCAGGCTGACGTTGTCATTTCGCTTATCCCATACACTTTCCACGCCACCGTTATCAAGTCTGCTATCCGCACTAAGGTAACTATTCTTTCTATGGAGGAAGCGGCCACTTGACTAACTCACTACAATAGACCAATGTGGTCACCACATCCTACGTTTCCCCTGCTATGATGGAGTTGGATGAGCAGTGTCGCGAGGCTGGTATCACAGTCATGAACGAGATCGGTCTCGACCCTGGTCTTGATCACCTCTGTAAGTGTCTATGCCATGGATATAAACAGACAGATGCTTATACGAAATAGACGCTGTCAAGACCATTCACGAGGTCCACGCTGCTGGCGGCAAGGTTACCGGATTTGTTTCCTTCTGTGGAGGGTTCGTTCGATCATTCTCATGTTATACAGGGAGTACAGCTAACAAACAACAGTTTGCCCGCTCCCGAATGCTCCAACAACCCCCTGGGATACAAGGTTAGTGAAAGTACAATTCTCATCAATTTGATAAATAACTAACAAATGGCTGTTTCAAGTTCTCATGGTCTAGGTTAGCAAACGTCCAATGCTGAATTTTTTCTTGAATATAACTAACTAGCTCAGCCGCGGTGTGCTTCTTGCCCTCCGTAACGCCGCCAAGATCTACCAAGGTACGTACTCTATTTACATTTCACAGGAACGAAAGAGTGTTAACGCAGTATACAGATGGTGAGATCGTGTCCATTGATGGCCCCGATCTGATGGCTACCGCCAAGCCCTTCTTCATCTACCCCGGATTCGCCTTCGTCGGCTACCCCAACCGCGATTCTGTATGACACCTATGCATCCAAAGTCTCTGATTTCAGTTAACTGATCTTTTCAGACTCCCTTCCGCGAGCGCTACGGTATCCCCGAGGCCCAGACCGTTATCCGCGGTACCCTTCGCTACCAGGGCTTCCCCGAGATGATCAAGGTCCTTGTCGACATTGGTTTCCTCAACGATGCCCCCAACAGCGTCTTCGATAAGGCCACCTCATGGAAGGAGGCCACCAAGGAGGTTCTCGGCGCCACCTCTTCCTCCGAGAAGGATCTGCAGTGGGCCATCGCCTCCAAGACTAAGTTCCCCAACAACGACGAGCGCGATCGTCTCCTCTCCGGCCTGCGCTGGATCGGTCTCTTCTCCGACGAGCAGACCATCCCCCGCGGAAACGCCCTCGACACCCTCTGCGCCACCCTCGAGCAGAAGATGCAGTACGGTCCCGACGAGCGTGACCTTGTTATGCTTCAGCACAAGTTCGAGATCGAGAACAAGGACGGCTCCAAGGAGACCCGTACCTCCACCCTGTGCGAGTACGGTAACCCCGTCAGCTCGGCTATGGCCCGCACCGTTGGTATTCCTTGCGGTGTTGCTGTTAAGCAGGTTCTCGATGGTACTATCAGCAAGACTGTATGTTTTATCCATTTCCCTTTTGTTCTCGGGATTCTTTTTTACTGACGTATATATTTATAGGGTGTTCTCGCTCCCGTTACTTGGGATATCTGTGAGCCTCTTATCAAGACCCTGAAGGAGGACTACGGTATGGAGCTCATTGAGCGCACTCTGTAAAGGGTGTAGTCGGATCTCAAAATGAATATTTTCGGCTAGTAAAAAAATATAGGAATGACATAGACGATGAATGAACAAACAGTGTGCATTGCTATTCTATATTCCACTCTATCAATGGGGAGGATATGCATTTATGTAGACCAATCACCTAGACATGGGCTTCTATGACCAATCTTCATCTTGATTGAGCCTGTGATTTCACTCTTTGCCGGGTAGAGGTGTTCTTCCCAAAGAGACAGGCCCGTGGGCAGCAGGACTTAATCTCAAGTCGGCCATATCAGAACCTCCGATATACTCGAAAGCCCGAGGCTAACTCCGAGAGCAAACAAAGCCCAGCAATCGGAGTATCTAGCATACTATCTATCATAAGGAGCTCAAGTAGATCAAAACGTAAACTTATCTTCATTATCATAGACATAACACCATTCCTCTTATCATAGCATCATTGTGTCCAACCCAACACACAACCGCAAGGGCCACACGGGTGGAAAAAAGAAAAAAAAGAGACACGAATTGAAGAAAGAAAGCAGGCGAATCATCTATTTGCTTGCGCTTTTTGCAATCTTTATCTGTGGCAAAAAGAGGATAGAAGTCTTTTCGGACGAATGCATTGTTTTGTGTGTCTTTCATGCCACCGGTAGGAGATGTAGTCGATCAGAGAATACTGCCAAACCTACACCAACGAGAATAACGAGTATGATTAGTAACTGGTTCCAGTATTGCGAGATTTTTGAGGAACGCTGAAATCTGTAGACAGCCGGATTGGCAAATGAGTCCAGAAAAAAAGCAAGGGGGATAATCGGAACCAGATGAACGTGTAGAGAAGACAAGAGAGGGAGAATAAGAAGAATAGGGGAGGGGAGGAGAAATGACATACCCGAAAGTCTGCTTAATGCTGCGAACATAGTACATGTCCCAGTTCTGCTTGGTGACATCCTCCTGTCCAACAGGAACACCAGACCAAGAAACACGCATCTGAGTAACACCGTCGATATCATTCTGATCGAAGTTGATCTCCTGCGAACTGAAGTGACCCTCGGGCCACTGAGCCAGACGCCACTTCTGGATAATCTGCTTGGGCTCGTTGAGGGTAACGAACTCTCCAGTTACGTTTCCGTCAAAGATAGCGAACTTGCCGCCGACCTTGGCGCCCTCGAACTGGCGCGGCGCGCCGCGTGTGAACGCAGTGATACGCTGCGGGTCCGTGAAGGTGTTGTAAAGCTCTCCAGCTGTAGTGCGGAACTCGTCCGAAGCCGTCACGGTGGTTGTGTTGACGGCGACCTTACCGGTCTTGGAGGTGGTGGTTGACTGCGCGGCTGGGGTGTCGGCCTTGGTTTGAGGGTGGACGCTGGCCTTGGGGAAGCCGCTGGATGGGTTGACGCCAGGGGCGTGCTGGAGGTCCTTGCCGTGCTCGGAGATCAGGGCGGGGGTGAGGCCAGATAGGGCCTTGCGGAGTTCGATAACGAGCTTTGTGCGCACCAGGTCCTTTACGGGCTGCTTGGAGTTGGAGTCGGCGTGGTTTTCAATCTCGAACTGCAGACCGGGGTTTTACATGGTTAGTATTACAGATCACCTTGGCGACGGGGGATGGGGACAAGTGAACATACGACGTACTCATCTTCCTCGGTGTCGTGGGCTACCTCAGGAATGCTGATGGTGCCGGTGACATCCTCATCGTCCTGGGTCTTACCTATGGAAGCGTCTCAGCTGCCAGGTCCACAAAAAGAAAGAAAAAACGAGAAATTGAAATAAACTGAAATTGATATTGGACTACAAACCTGAGTATTCTAGCGAGACCTTGACATCGAACAGAGTGATGACCTTGCCCTTGCGCTGGCTGACATCTACGTCGCCATCCATGGACAACACCTTGGCTACTTTGGCTGACACGCCCCCTTCCTCGACACTGATGCCGACTAGGTTCTTTTGCAAGTACTCCTTGGCCCAGCCAGAGGCATCCTTGTTGACCCAGTGCCAGTTGTTGGGGTTGTGAAGGACCATGATGAATGTTGACTAGGGGAATGAAAGAAAACTCTGATTTGGGGTTGGAAAGTGGGTTGCTTCCTGTCTTAGAAAAAAAGAAATCTTGGGAGAAAAAAAATGTGCTAAAAGTTCTGTTGGAAATTCCTGTTAGCCATGATCTCTTTCTCGCAGTGGAAGAAAATTGCATGTGAAGGAAAGGCCAAATGTCAGGTCTCGGGGCGTATCCCGGACTTGTTAAGCGTTGTCCGCAAGTAGATGGAGAATCATCTCTCAGACTGGTGCCAGCTGAAGTCTCTTCATGTAAGGCCATTGAGTGCTGTCGAGGGGCATGAAACCACAACCCTCTTCGCACTCAATGTGGAATGTAGTAAAAGCAAAAAGATTGAAACTTACAGTTTGGTGTAATCAAGTCCAGAACATCAAGGACATCAAGGACTCTGAGGTGTGAAATAAAAGAAAGGAGAGTCGAGGGGGAAAAGAGCTATTTGAAGGCAGACGGAAGACTCTAGAAGGTGCACGTGACTGTGGATAACGCTAGCGACTTCTCAGTATCGCATGAGGTCATTTCTCTTCTTCAACTACCAGCTATATTCTTGGGATTCACTTCAATTGATTATGTTCTTTGATTAGTGGAAATATGTGTATATTCAATCCTCACATCCCGAAAGGAGACCAAAAACTCAAGTGTCGCAGGCACTGCCTTGCATCACTCGATCTATAACGAACGAATGGGGATATCACGCTGCCAAGTAAATAGCAAAAAGAAAAATCACAGACCACTTTTCTATGCCTCCAATTGTTCCAATTCCTCCCAGCCATTTTCATACATAAGCTGTTCCTTCACCCGTTCTCTCAACCCCTCGATTTGACTCCCTAGCGCCTCAGTCCACTGACCCTCAACAGTAGCAACCTTATCCTTAAGATCAGTGGTAAGGGCTAGTTCTTCATCAGCACGAGTCTCCTGCATCTCACGACGAACATCCTCCTCCGCCTCCCCACGCTTAATCCGCTGCGCCTCAACAAGCTTCCGACTAGCCCGCATAACAGCAGACCGCACCTCATGCAAGAGACACAGTAGATTCGTCTGCGACTCAATGAACTGGTAGCTCGATTTCTCCGCATGCGAAAGCAAGGTATACAGATACTGCAGCGGATGCTCGTAGTAGCTCGGATTTTCCTCGTATTCGTCCGCGGGTATCTGCACCTGGAAGCCGCGCAGGTTCTCAGGCGCCTGCTGCACAAGAGCCAGGAGGGACGGGGCGATATCCCAGAATGCAGAGAGTTGTACCTCGACGCCTCGCATGACGTTCTGCTCAATGACATCTAGGAATGTCTCGAGTCGGGTTAGCGCCTCGTTTTCGTACTGAACGCGGCGGTCGAGTGCGTCTTGCGTGAAAAATGCTTGCGTCTCTCGTAGCTTGTCTTCGTTTTTGGTTTGTTTGTACGGGAGCAGGGCGACGGCTTTGTATTTGTCGTCGCGGTCGCTGATTAGGTCGAATGACTCGCGGTGAAGCTGCTCGCGGGCTTCGAAGAGCCATTTTAGTTGCGTCAGTTTCTCGAGGAGCTCGGGCTTTTCGTCGCCTTCTTCCTGGGTTTGATCTGGTGTTCCGCTCTGCGCATCGTCTGAGAGCATGCTGCTCAGCTGGTCGATGCAGGCTGTTGCTCGGCTGATTCTGTCGACGAGAATGGCGTGCATTGGCTTGAGCACTGTTTCTTGGTACGTGTCTAGCTGGCGTTTAACCATTACCCTTTCCCGCTCGTTCTCCTCGGCAATCATCGCTGCCTCGGCCTCGGCTGCTTCCGCAAAGGTGAGACTGCCTTCTTGGATCTGGCTTTGGATGTTCGATCTGAAGTGGCGGTGACCCTCGTCGACTTGTTGCTGGTGCTCTTGAAGCATTCGCTCAACGTCAGCCTTATACCGATGTCTGGTTGTCTTGATCTCCGCGAGATCAGTAATTGACCGGACCGTAGTTCGATGAGTGACCAAATCAGGATGGCTGTTATTCACAGCAGGATGGTGGCGGGGATAAGGCGGAGGCAGGGTGATCAACCGCGAGATGTCTAAATTGCGGCTTTCATAGCGATATCCAGTCCCGGTGGAATTCGCAGGAGACCCCTCATGCCAGCCGACTTTCTCAGGTGGGTACTCATCAGAGCCATATTCCGTACTCCCATAGTTCATGCTCACATCTTTGGGCTGAGAAGGAGTCAACTCCTGGTCCCCATGCATGGCCTCCCGAGGCAACCCCATGTACTTCGACTCTCGCTTGGATCGTTGAACCCTTCTCTCAGCCCCCTCCCCGCTGGAACCGGTTGCTGATTCCCACCAGCGACTTGGTGCACGACCTCGAGAGCTCTCATCGTTGCTCATGTTGAGACTGGCAATCGGCGATAGGCAAGGTTGATAGTTGTTCCACCACGCAGACTCCGGTCGACCTGCTCGGTTTTGCGGGATATCTAGCTTTGGTTGAGGCTTAAGCTTCGGTGGTTGCTTGACCGGCAACTCGAAAAGATTGCGGCGCACATCTTCTACCTGGAAAGATCCCCAGACCTTGGAATATCGCTGGCGCCGGATCTGAGATTCGGCGAGCATATAGTCCGCAAAGATCTTGAGTGCTTCGGTATCATCCTCGGCACTGGCTTCTTTATCAATAAAGGTCTTGTGCCTTTGAATCGCATCCTGTAGGAAAGCAGGATCTTGTCGAAGGATCGATTCCATTGACACCTGCGTCGTTTGCTGTCCTGGCGTTCGGCGTGGCGATAAGGGTTTCATTATCGACACAGCATCGTTAGGCATGTGGAGAATGTGAGAGAGTGGACGGGTTTCTGGTCCTTGGGAGGGTGCACGGGATCGTGAGCGTGGCCGAGCCTCTTTCGCTGAGTTCAGAGGCGGAGTTGGTAGTGCTTTTGGCGGTACTGGTTGGCTGGCTTCTTTTGGGTATGATGACGAGCCCACGCCATTTGGGTTTGGCGAAAACGGAGGCGTATGCGCAAATGCAGCAGAGGGACCAGCAGAGCTGGGTTGTTGTCTGGGAGTCCCGTAGGGTGATTTTTCTGGAAGGACAGCGCTGGACGATGCTCGAGGCCGTGAAGCAATATATTGTCCTTCTGATTTAATGCTGCGGGTACTGCCAGGGGTCTGATTGTACTTGCCCGACGTCGGATGCCGATCTTGATCCGGGCTATTGGTCTGGTCTGGTAGAATCAGGTTCGACGGTTTGATCTGCTCGAGAGCATCGGCCCAAGGATTACCATTTACTGATATCGCACTCGGAGGTTCAAAGACCTGGCTTTGTCGGTTGCGTCGTTCAATTCGTCTTTCACGGATGCCCTTGGCACTTGGATCGCGGACCGCTGAGCTGCGGAAAAGACCGCCACTACCAGGAGTTCTTTGATTAGATGAATCGTGTGGATCCCCATCCGTCGGCTCTGGTGCTTTGGCCGCTTTGGCCGTGTCAATATGTAAAGTCTCCGTTGGTCGACTGTTCAAATATCCCTCGTCTATCCAGTCAGCCGGCGTAGGCGGGATGCTTCCCAATCCTGTTCCTAGTACGGGAGGTCCCCTTCTTGTCGTCCTGTTGGAGCTCGGGGTCGTTCTCATAGATGATGATTCTGACGAGCCACTCACACTAACAGACCTCGCAGCGGGAGGAGGCCCTGGAGGTGGTGGCGGAAGTGGCATCCCGGGCTCCCAGTTACTATTTGACGGCGATCGATTTCGCGACTGACTCGTTGCCCTTGATGATCCCGCACTGCTTACCACAGCCCCGGCAGACGCGGCTCTTCGGGATCCAGGTGCCCGGGAGGGTGTGTCGAAGTGAGCAGGTGTTGCAGCCATATGCTCGTTAAATCCAGGTGAGGGTTGCGCCTGGTCATACTGTGCCAGCCGAGGCCTGTGGCTAGCTGCAGCATTATATGGCGTAGCTTGGTCGTTATAGGGCATGCCATGGTACTCCACTCGACCCTGAGAAACAGATCTACTCGCTGGATGTCCCTGCGGGGGAGGTGGAGGAGGTAGCGACTGACGCCCAGAATCAGACGGGTAAACCATAGATAGTGGCCGTGGCCGATTTGAGCGTCTTTGATACTGGACAGGCATCTCAAACGCACCCTCCCTATTGTCAGGTGGAGAAGGCGTTCCGGTAAAATTAGGATTTGGCTGACTAGAAAAGTCTCGGGACATCCCATTTTGGTTGCTGGGAGGTGAGTATGGCGGAGGAGGTGGTGACAACGACACATCTACCAAAGGATCAATATCAATTCAAAGCTGGTCTTGGGATACCACTTGTTCTGCAGAGGCATGAACTGTGGGCAAGACTCACCCGGATTATTTCTTTGCGGCGTCACGCGATGCATACTGCCTGGCTGAAGATACGGGGCCTGCGCCTGGGGCCTGCCCGGAGGCCCCCAGTCCTGGGGATTATAAGGAACATTGTATGCGTTTCTAGACGCCATGGAAGACGACGAAACGGATCTACCGTTAATAGGCGATGGAACAGCAGGCGATAGACCGTGAGTAAATGGGCTTGACAGCGAGGTTGATGATAAAGGCGTCGGTGTTAGTCCAAGACCAGCCCCAAGACCCTGATATTGAGGACCACTCAGTGCTGTTGTCAACAATGGCGGCTGTACAGCATGTTCTCGACGACCTGGTGATGGTTGATTGCTGGGACTCGCCGCTGTCGATGACCAGCCCGAATAATGATTGCTCGGTGGCTGCTCGACACCTGCATGATTTGAACCCAACCAGCTAGAAGAGGATCAGTATCGCGGGTATAGAAAATCCCCGAGAATAAGATGGGTCGCACCTATTCATATTGGGCTGTGCATCCATTTAGGAGGCCCGATCCGAAGCCATGGCCGCCTGGAATGGAAGAGGATTGCCCAACAGAACAGAGAAAAAGCTATTGGCTCGAAAAAGGCGAGACGCTAATTTCTCTATTCTTTGCAACTGCGGAGGGCAGGGTTGAGGGGGGGGAAATGATAGCCTGGCTCATACGGAGTAGTCCTCCGTACGGCAGAGGCAGACGAACGGTGCGCCCATTATAGAAATAAATCTATATTTGGAACAGAAGAAAGCAGAATTTCATCGAGAACAAATGAGCCTGTCCGAAGCGGGGATTGTTATGCACCTCGCGAGGTTCTCATCACATCCGGGGCCCAAGCTCGGCGCTTATCGCAGTTTATGAGAGGCCCAATGACCCCTGTACCCTGTTGTCCCCGCAATAAAACAACAAACCACAGAGGATGATTGGGGGTGATTTATCTTCCAAGGTTAATTGTGTGACTAGAGTATGCAGGGGTGTCTATAGGGTAGAAATTATCTAAAAAAAGATAAATAGTTTCATACAATATACATTTTGAGCAAGGATCAGAGGGTTCTTTGAAATATTATTGGTATTTGGTATATTAAACTCCTAACTACTGCCGACCTCACCTTTCTCTGCCACGTGGATCAACCGAAGGAAGACCGAGGACGGCTCCGACATCTTTGGAAACTGTTCTGAAATCGATATTAGTATCAAGACTAACAAGCGATGGCAAGAAACAACATGTGTATGGAGGGATTTCAGATAAAGCCTTGTCACAGGCGATGGTCGTCAATATTAAATCCTTACGTTGACCGTCGTGATAAATTGAAGTGAATCATCATAAAAGGATGAGGCAGGAAAGAAACAAAGTCAAAACTTACAGAAAGGAGTAAAGCAGATCACCAATGGCGTGGTGTCTGCAAGTATCAGTTCGCTCAATTGTTTCTGTTCGAAATCCCATCAGCGTCGAGTACTGAATAGACATTGTAGCAATGTATGAGACTCGTGAATTGATCAGGCATGACAGTTTATCGTCTTCGCCAGCAAGCCGACTAGGACATATGCTTGTCTTTTTGTGTCGTTTCATCATGTCAAGTCGGGAAGGGAAAAGAGATAAGGTGTACATACACCCACAATCAAGACAAGAGAACTCTCTTGTAAGTTCATGCTTTTTTTAAAGTAAAATCTGTCTTCAAAGAATCATTAGCACTAGCCAAGGAAATTTGATGAGTGAAATATTGTGTAGGAATGAATGTCAGAAAGGCATGAATGGTTATTAAAAAGATTGTGTCAGCATCGAAAACTCGAATCAGACTCGTCATCTAAAGGGTATCATCATAGAAGGTAGGGCAACAAGAAAGAAAAAGACTCAGTCGCATACCTTCTACAGTTACAGTTGGGTCTCAATCGGTCATAAGCAAATAGGCTTCTATTCAAAAAGGGTTAGTGACTGTGTCACGCAACCATCTCACAAGTTGATGAATATATGATGTCTCAGTGGGCGAGGTTTTCTAGGCCTGCCGCAAAAAGGGCATCTCCAATCATGACCGGACATTTTTTTTAAACGCCGTCGGAGCCCAGTGCCGTTTCATCTTCGACAGAGATTCTTGTGGGAAAAGTGCTTTAGGCTTACCATTTGAGCCAGTAGCGCAGTAACCTATAAGGTCTTCGAAACATTAGCTTATGGTCTGAAAAGAATTTTCATGCAAATGTTGGGGTAAGGTAAAGATCAGAAATAGCCATTTGTATCATCACCGACCCGAAGGTCTGAGACGGTAATTTCCAGCGTATTTTCATACACATCGCGTTCATCATGGTAGAGGGTAGAGGTAGAATATAAAGAGACAAAGGCAACTCACCATCTGCGCTTGTTGTGGGGGTGGTATCTGCAATGGATGAGATGTACTATCATTTCTGGAAAGGCAAGTTAGCGCAGTCCAAGTCAAAGTTTGTGTGATAATTCAAAGCAATAATGTGAGATCAGCCTGACGTGCAATAACATAAGTTTCATTCCCCTTGGGGTCAAAGACTCTAGTTTGTATTTGGTTAAAGGTATCATCATGTTGGGAGGTGCGTGGATGTGTAGGGGGAATGGAGCGGACAAGATCTTACCATCGTCGCAGATCCTGCAGACTGGCTGTTGGTTAGTGAAAAACACATAGTGTCAAGAGTTATGATTTGGCTCAAGGCCAGAGATCAATCGACCTCAGTCTCCGATTGCATTGGAAGCATTAACCATGCTGAAGATGAGCGTAGGATGATGGAAGAGAAAAGAGTGAAAACAGAAATTTGTACTTTTTTCAAGCTCTGACGGCGCGGAATCACCTTCAGCCGGAGCTAGCTCACAATGGGACTAGCGTTGCCATAGGCGAGTTCTGCTTACGTCATGTATCCCAACGGCGCCTCTATGACCTTGAGAATGAACCTTGAATTTATAGCTGCACCAGAACGCGGGCGAAAAAGTCATAATTTAGCACTAAAGAAATATATCGATCTATGTTTCTATCGAATGCCATAATACCCATCTATGCATGAGACTGCTTCTTTTCGCGGGCCCAGAACTGATACAGAACAGCCAGCATAGCTAGCATGCACACATCAAGCGCAATAGTCCAGTTATATCCAATGAGGTACCTTGGAGCATCAACAGTCTTCCACACGCTAATAAGAAAAAAAGGTTAGTATAAAGTCCGACATCAGTAGGCTGCACCAACACTCACAAAAGCGGAACCCAAGCCCCAAAAGTATTACCAATGGTATTCATAGCACTGATGACAATAGCACGCTCCTCAGCGCTATGAGCACAAATCTCATTTGCCCACGCATAGATAATAGCCGCAATACCATCGGCCGTACCAGACAGGAAGAACGCAAAGAACTTCAGTCCAACAGGGACATTCCAGATAGCTAGCACAATGCAAGCAAAGATATTCAGCACAGCAGTGGCAGCAATCAAGCTAGCCTTCGCATCGTACACATCAGATAGGACACCACATATAACAGACGCCACAATGGTGACCGCCGGCGAGACTGTCGTGATCGTGTTGATGCTCTCGACCGAGTATCCTTCCTCTTTAAGCCAGATCGGCAAGCCGCTGTTCGAGGATACACCGTCCGCCTGCGAGAAAAAGAAGGCAAACGCGACTAGAACCCACAGCCGCCAGCCTTTGAGAATCTGGAGAACCTTCGACTTGGTGAAAGGTTGGCGGGCCTCGCGGTTCTCGGATGCCATGCGCTCTTGCGCGAGCCGGACTTCGTCCGCGCTGAGGAAGCGCGAGTTGCATTTGTCGGGTGTGCTGGGGAGGACACATAGGCCTAGGAAGGCGATGGGAATTGTGCATGCAAAGCCTGATATCGTTAGCATGTGTCTCTTTTTTTATTCTTGTGGCACATCTGGGATACACCCACAAATGATGTACAGCCATCTCCACCCTTCAATCCCATACCGACCATCAAGCCTGGCATAAGCTCCCGCTTGTATGTACCCCGAGCTCATGCTGCCGACTTGGGAGGCAATGAAGAAGATCGCGCCTCGACGGGACAATTCCGAGCGCTTGTACCAACTACCGAGGTACCATTGCACAGCAGGGAAGAAGAAGCCACCAAGGGCACCGACGAAGAAGCGAAGAGCGTAGAGCTGGGTGACATTGTTGGCCTTGTACTGCGCCAGGGTGAAGACACCCCAGAATAGATCGGCGGCAGGCAGGAAATAGTTCACGGGGCAGCGAGTCATCTATGAAAAGCAGTCAGCAAATCAGTCTCTCCATGCGATGGATTTTAAGTGACGACTAACCAACAATGTCAAGGGAATCTGCATCGTGATGAAACCAACCCTATGTGAAATCAGCATCAATCCTCAAATCCTACTCTCCCAGGCACTATCACCGACCCATCGGATTGACATACATGTAGACCGTCTGCAGATAATTCAATTGGTTCCCATAAAGCTTCAAATCTTCCTTCATGCCAGACACATAAGCTGTACTCGTAGCCGAGGAATCCAAGACCTTCGCCCAGTACGCCAGGAAGACGAAAACGATGATCAGTCCATCAAGCTTGAGGATCAGCCGTCGCTCGGCAGGGGTATCTGTCGGCGCAAACCACTCATACCATTTCTGGCGGGTGGGCTCAGAGGCCGGTGGGTTCTCTGATTTCGTAGGGTTTTCCTCGGCTTCCACTGTCCGCGGGGCTTTCTCAATTGGTAGAGAAGACATGATTGAATATCTACCTCTAACAACAACACTAGCCTCTGGGGTACGGGGATATATGACACCGCCGATCAGTTATCTGAGATTGCTTCATTCTTTTTTCTTGGGAGCCTTGGACTGTTATAGGGTGATTCGGAGCACGCCATCGGCCTCTCAAATGAGGAGTCATCGAATTTGCGGGTAAAAATTGACGCTATCACCAAAATCGCATCAAGTAATTCCCAAACTCGGTTCTAATTCGTTGGGGCCTTGGGGTTCGACCCAAGGGGGATAAATGTAGAGATGGGGTGAGTCTTATGTTTCACTTGAAGAAAGCCGGTGTTGCTACAGGGTCGGGGCTGTTGTAGAGTTATTCAAGATAGTTTACTCCATACCAAAACAATTAAACATCTGTGAGCATGTTAGCTGCATGCCCAGATTCTCTCCGGGACCCGATCTAGTGGCGTTTCCCGTCCTCTGCAAGAGCCACGAGTATACGAGTAGTACAGTTTAATGATTTTCTTTTATTTTATTTTTAGTCCCGATCTATTGCGGGTATAAGTATCGTAAAGCGCTGAAAACAACAAGACTGCAACGAGGCAGAGGTCGGGTAACCAAAATGTAAACTCCGACCAGTCAAATCATCATGTCCAAGAATGAGATAGATGAATAAATAGGGTTAAGAGGGAATATGCCTGGGGAAACAAGCATCCAGAAAGAACAGGGGGGGGGGAAAGCATCTCAGCAAGACGCTTATTTCTTGTACTTGTTGTACATATCAATGACCTTCTGGACTTCATCCTTAGAGCCAAGGAAGACACCACTCTTATCGTGGATGTTCTCAGGAACAACCTCCATCAACCGCTCCATGCGCGAGTTGACAGCAAGGCCGCCTGCGTTCTCGAAAACCATAGCCATGGGCGCACACTCGTACAAGATACGAAGCTTGCCCTTGGGGCTCTTCGAGTCTGCCGGGTAGGCGAAGATACCGCCGTACAACAGAGTGCGGTAAGCATCGGCGACCATGCTACCAATGTAACGGGCACTGTAAGGCTTGCCGCCGTTTTCGGGGTACTTGAGGCTGTGGAAGTAGGCGTTGCACCACTCATCCCAGTACTGGCTGTTACCCTCGTTGACGGAGTAGATGGAGCGCGATGCGGGCAGTTTCATGTTGGGGTGGGTGAGGATGAACTCTCCGAGCGAGTTCTCGAGCGTGAAGCCGTTGACACCGCCGCCACGCATCGTGATCACCAGCTGCGCTGAGGCGCCATACATGGTAAAGCCGGACGCCACCAGGCTGGTACCCGGGTGGAGCAGGTCCTCTGGGCCGACAGTCTTGTTGGGGCCCAGGACCTCGTCGGGGAGCTGGAAGATACCGAAGATGGTACCGACGGACACACCGGCGTCCAGGTTGGAGGAACCGTCAATGGGGTCGCAGACGACGGCGTAACGAGCATTGGGGTGCTCGTCGAACCGGATCACTTCCTCTTCTTCTTCTGAAACGACAATTCGGCACTTGCCGGAGCCACGCATTGCAGAGATGAAGATGTCATTGCCAATCACGTCCAGCTTCTTCTGGTCATCACCGGTTATGTTTGAGGAACCAGCCAGTCCGGTAAGGTTGATCAAGGAGGCACGACGGATATAGTAGGCAATTGACTTGAAGGAGAATTGGAGGGCATGGCACAGGAGAGTGAAGTCACCCGAGGCTTCGGGGTACTTAATCTGTTCTTCTGTGAAGAAGCGGGAAAGTGTGACGATATCAGTGTTGATGTTCTCCGCTCCGACGGGGGGTGCTGTAGCCATTTTGAGGTATTGTTTGAAGAATTTAGGGTATGAATATTGAAAGGTATAGCAATTGAGTTCCAAATGAAGAGTAGGTTAAGTAGTAGAAAGTGGCAATATTAAAACAAGGCAGACAAAGTAAGAAAATAATAGCTCAACGTCAGTGAGGGGGGGGGATCAAACCGGGTAGAAGTACGGGAGTACGGAGTATGGGGAGTGACCTCAGACCCCCCCGTTTTCGTCATTTTGCCCCGCGTGACCTGCCCGGACCCTCCTCGGTCTCCCCTTGCCGGGAACGCCCGTCTCTTAACTATAGACCTTCCTATCAAATATCCATTTATTTGTTGATTGCTGCAGAAATTGGATATTTTAGAGATAACCCCGTAGACTCGCTCCAATTCGCTATACGCCCATACCAGTATGTCCAAGATAATCGAAGATGCGCTGCCCAATGGTCTAGATCGCTCCCGGTCTGTTCCTTGCCCGACTCGGCCTCGGGATCAGCAACGGAAGAATGAATTCCCTATACCCCACTCGTAGTCATGCGCACTTGAAAAGATCGTGAGATTTAGGTAATGTCATTGGTGTACCTAATTAAAGGGGGATATCTGCGCAATAATTGATAGTTCGGTGTGGATATATGTACAGATCTACATCAATGGAACAATAACAGGTGGGACTGATCGGTACGGTGTATAGTGTACAGTATACTCCGTAGATAATGTATAATTCTAGACCCTTTACAATACAAAAAGGAGACAGGAAGTGAGACAATCCCGTGCGCTGTAGAAAAAGAAAGCACAAAAAAAAAAACTAGTCCACGGGGTCCTCCTCCAACAGGGTCTTGAAGCTGAAAGGCAAGAAAGGAATACCCTCACCAACGAAATGCTTGCTCATCGCCTCAACCCAGTGAAGACGAAGCGAGTGCAACATGGCACTAGTACCTTCCATCACACACAGAATACAAATAGTTAGCACGAACCAAAGGTAGAAGCTGACAACAATCATGATAACACGAGTCACGGGGTTCTCTTGCGAAAAGGCACTACCAATAGTCATGGTCCAAAGAACGATCGAGAGTTGCTGGTGAGCAAGCGACAGAGCCCACAGACGAAGGTAAGAGGCAGTGTGAGAGATACAGTTGAGGCAGAATTCAATGGTGTGGATGACTTGGTGGATCATGATGTCGCCAAAGTCGAATTCCTCGTGCTCTTCACTATCATCGATGTCCTGGGAAAGCATAGCCACACCTTCTCCATCGCTAGCCAGACTGTCCCGACCCAGCCCGCCGTCCAGGTCACCCTCGGCGTCAAGTGCGCTCACCCGGGAGTTCTCGCCAAGGCCGCGGTAACCCAGGGCACGAGCACGGTTGTGTTCATATCGGAGCCAGAACGGCTTGAGGAAGAGCATGATAGGTACCTGGGCCACAGCAATAAGGAGAAGGAGAATCTGGACCGAGCTCTGGCCAGGATAGAGTTGTTCTTCCACCGTACCAGGGCTCAGGAACATGAAAATGAGCATGTTCAGGAGACCGGGAGGGTTCACACCCTTCTCCTGCCAGTTCACGGACCACTTGTAGAGAATAGTGAGGACAAGGTAACCGAAGATTGACTGGAAGAAGAGCAACCCGGGAACAAAATTGCCCCAAATGTCAACCTTGGACTTAAAGTGCCGTCCATTGACGTACTGCAGGCAAAGGGCATAGGTCATATGGCACCATCCAAGGAGAACACTCATCTTCATCTTCATACTGTTCGAAAAGAGCAAGGAATTGTCCGCCTCGTGCCAGTTCCAGTCCAGACCAATCGGATACCGATATCCTTCTTTCAATGTCGCCTCGACCATTTTGCCGGCCTGGATGTCCTGGGGCCATTGCCACTGACTGGGGAAGATGGTGAAAGATTTGGAGAAAATATCGTTGTAAATAAAACCGGTGTAGATCGAGAACAGACCCATCATCAACATGATGTATCGTCCATAGAATGCCATGTATGTCAGTTCATCCAGTTTAGTCCGTGCCAGCTTCTTTTCCCAGAAGATCATAGCAGAAGCGGCCAGGGTCATCAGTGCACCGTGACCACAATCACCGAACATGACCGCGAACAAGAAGGGGAAGGTGACGACCGTGTACAGGCCAGGGTTGACTTCCGAATACTTGGGGATACCGTAAGCATTCACAATTGTTTGGAACCCTTCGGTAAACTTGTTCGTCCTGACAAAAGTCGGAGGGGTCTTGTTGGTTCGGATCTGATTGACAATTGTAGGAACAGTGAGGCCTGCGCGGTCGTTCACATCCTGAAGGGTTGACTTGATCAGAGCAAGAGAGTTTGTCGGACACCACGCCTCGGCGATCAGCGTCTTCCGTGCTTGATCGTATGAAAATTTGTTCAAGGTGTCGTAAACGGCCTTCTCCTTCTTGACAATGATCATCCACGCAGCGAGCGAGCGAGCAATTTGGGAAAGTTCCGCATCAAGGGTGCTCTTGGTGTTGCGGAGCACATTGCCAACATCGCCGAGACGGGTGTTCACTTCGTGAATCTGGTCTCTTCTCAACTCACTGTTCTCATCGACACCGTACAAGGATGCGTTGAGCGACTCCGAGATCTTTCGAATCTTGGCAAGGATGTTCTTGCCGTGAGCGAAGATGACGAAAACATTCTTGTGGACTTCCTCGTTGGTCATCGGGTCGATGATGGGCTCCGGGATCTCAGACTGGTTCATGTAAAGGTTTCCGCGCAGGGTGCGCCAAAGGATACGCTCAAATGCTCCGATGCGATCACGGGGGATAACACCAGCAACGAATCCAATGTTCATTTCCGAGAAACTCTGCTGACCCTGGGTGTCTCCATTTTGACGAGGGGCGTGGTGCTCAACATCGCGGAGCAAGGGAGCCTCATCGTTGTCAAAGGACTGACGAATGTCTTCTGTTTGTGTATGGGCCTATTCAGTTAGCCTCGTCTGCCAATGGTATACTCGAAGCCACATACCCGATCGAAGAATCCACCGGCCTCTCTAAGTACCCATCGCCATTCGCTCAGCTCAACTTCGCGCTTCTTCAAAGTCTCATAGCTATCGTTCAGAGAGATAATCCGCTGTTCAAGGCTCTCGCTGCGATCAGCCAACTCATCGATCTCCGACGCTAAAGGGGCAGCCAATGTATCGGAGAAATCCGAGGAAGATCTCATGGGGATTGCGGCCTTTTCCATCTGTTGATGGAAATAGCGGAGCTGTCTTTCGACATTGTCTAGGCGACGGATTTCTTTTGTGAAGGTTCTTTGGAAAGCGTTCGTGTCCGGGTTGAGCTAGAAAGAGGTCAGCGGGGAGCATCAAAGCAAAGCGTTCTTCGTCACTTACGTCTCGGAACTGAACCTGACCAACTTCACCTAAAGCACTGACAACTTCTCTTCCGATCTCGTTGGCAATGTAGAGCTGGGTCAAGCTCATATCCGCCGAGCGGAAGAAGGTGTCCCGCGGAGCCATGGTGTAAGGAGGCTACCAGGAGCCGTGTCTTTTGGTAAGAAGGCAGGGGAAAGGGGGAAGGCTAAAGAGCGACAGTAGACAAATATATTCAATGAAAGGCACAGATCCTCGGCTCTGTTGTTGCAGATAGTGATAGCCCGGGCTCTAGTTGAATTCGTTCTCGGGTGGCTCTGTCAAGCTGGCTGCATCCAGCCACGTGATTTATTCTACACGTGATGCCATGACTAAACAAAATTGAGCTAACTAGTTAGTTAGATAGTTTACATACCTAGGACACTATACGTACCATTTTTCCTCTGCCAGGTAGGCCTTTCCTATCTTAGCTGTCGCCGCTTTTATGAGGGCGCTCAGGGTCAGGCTCACTGAGTAAATTTCAGTAGACTCACTAAGCTGCTCATATATCACGTGATTATCGATAAGGGTCTAATGGGCGCTTAGTGAGTGCTTAGTGATTGTGATTGGCTACCTACTCACTGATCAGGTATCACTGATTAATTACTCTGTACTCAGGATTTAGTTATCCAAGGCGTGGACCACGCTGCTGGAGTTACCGGTGTGCTAAAGGCGTCGCTGGCAGTTCAACACGGCCAAATTCCGGCAAACTTGAATTTGAAGGATCTCAACCCCAAGACTCGGCCATTTTTAACACACCTGCGCGGTTTGACTGGGATAATCCCTTATCCCGCTGTCCCGAAAGGAACGCGTTAGTGTCAACAGCTTTAGCATCGGCAGCACGACTATACACGCTATCATAGAGAGCTAGGATGGCGGGAAGCATTCTCCTCCAATCTTCCTAGAGCAAGTTACTATATTGATTTCAGGCACTCTATCCTCATGAGTATTATCATAGCGCGTTGTTTAGATCGCCTCCGACGTAACAGGCCAATGCTACATATGATGTATATGAGTGATCAGTCTGACTATAAGCTAGGTGCCGAATGAGGATTAACATGGGTCTTTAATGCTTTACTTTCCCAAAAGCCGTGTAGCATACCACCACTTAATTACTCGAGGCATTTTCAAGCTTACTAGACAATTGGCAGAGGCTGAAATATGGTTTTCCATAGATCGTGGCACATCCCAAACAATCATCGGCAGCATAAAATGGAAAGTTCCGCCTTCGTCATACATGAGCCTCCTTCGCCCTCACCTTCTCAACCTCCCCAAACCCCACACCTAGAACACGCCTCTCCAACGCACCTCCAATGTCGTCCTCATATGAAACCTGGTTCCGAAAGGGCGTCGACCCTGGAACCATTATCGCTCTTGATCAACCCCGCCCTTCCCAGTGGAAGATCCTCGAGAAGCTGAACGAGCATGACTCTCAGGTCCACAAGGGGGAACATGATGCCTACGGTTGCCGTTCCTTCGCCTCCGCTAAACTCCTATGCTGTGATCCCCGGGAGCGTAAAAAGACAGCGTTCATGCGAATCTACGTTCAAGTTCCTCATCGAACCACTGAGATGGATGATGCGGATACCAGAGGTCAACAAGCCACAACATTCACCCCGCGAGAACTAACCGCCCTTCTAGATCTCACTCAAAAGCGCTCGAGTAACACACCAAAGCTTCTTGGATACAAATCCGGTACTCAGGATCGCTTAGGGCTGGTTCCAGGTGGTTTCATTATTTGGCTTGTGTGGGAAATCGTTCCAGGGCTACGCCTCGGCGATAGTAATGGCGCAGATTCATTTCGGGGTCTTAAAAGCTTCGAAAGAGAGCAAGTTCGCTCAGTCTTTATTGAGGCTCTTCCGTAAGTTCAATAGTTCTTCTCTTTCTCTCTCCCTCTCTCCGTCCTTGAATCTGACTATTATCGACGATTTAGCAAGCTATTCGAGAACGGGTGGTGGCCTAGTGTGACCAGGGCAAAATGTCTAGTTTGGCATCGGGAGACGCAAACACTGTATGTCGTTTCCACGCCATCTGACGCGAGCTTACGTACTGATATACTATAGGTACTTTATCGGACAGTTCCATAAGGCCGGTAAGCCTGAACGTCCGATTGAGTTTGGTGCCGTGTGGTTAGCGATGTTCGACCTCGCCATACCCGACCCCCCAATTAGATATGAGGATGAAGACTGCGATAAAGACACTTCACGCTGGAAATGGTAGCTAAGGAGAAAGTCAAATTGTTCGTTCGGCCTCATATTGGTCTTTGATATGCTATGCTATGAAATAATACATTTATGATCTATGTTCATTTCTAGGTAGACCATAATGAACAACATTAATATAGTTCGAAGCTAGACCCCCTCATGTAAATGGAGAAGGGGCTCCCTGCATAGTGTCCTAGATTCACCTAGAAATCCAATTCTACACTTCACTACCTCGACGATAAGTATCCGCTACAGTCCATCAATGTCCATAGCACCATGTTTACATCTATGATGGATATATGAAATATACCAATATCTATGATGCATTTTCAGTGATATTGATTTGTTCTTAACGGCTTCACTAAGCTTTGGAAATAACATCCCATCCCACACAACGCTTCCTTGTTCTCTTTCTGTTTTGACCTCATACAGCAAACGCCACCGAGGATACCTGACCACGGATCTGGTGGCTGACTTGAAAGACTGCTTGCTTCCTTCTCCAACTGACATATCGTGATAGTTGCTCAATCGTCTTCCTTATCCTCTTCCACCTTCTCTGCCTCCTCTGCCTCCTCTGCCTCTTCCTCTGCCTCTGCCTCTGCCTCTTCCTCTTCCTCTTCCTCTTCCTCTTCCTCTTCCTCTTCCTCTTCCTCTTCCTCTTCCTCTTCCTCTTCCTCTGCTTCCTTCTCCTTCTCTACCTCTTCCTCTACCTTGTCGCCTTCCTCATCATCTTCTTCGTCGTCTCCTGCGTTGTCTTCCTTCAAAGAAACACACTTCATGGCTTCCAACACTTCATCAACATGGGATTTCAGAGAGATCAACCCACCATTGATTTGTAATTGTTGTGCTTTATTGGGGTTTCCATTGAGAAAATCGAGCATGGCAGCCCGGATTTCTTTGAAGGTCTCGTCGAAATGCCTTGCTTCTCGTTTCAGCTTGGTCACCTTTCCTTGGAGAACCACCTTGCCGGGATTGACTTTCGGGCGGCTCTTATACCGGCCAGGAACCACACCTTTCGTAGAATAGCTGTTAGCTTAAATGTCATAGAATACCCGTTGCATTCGAGAGTGTACCATTGACGATGCTACACATTCTATTGACAAATTTCCATATGCAGTTTGCGCAACAACCATCAGACACGCTGGGGAGCATTATACATTCTGTGAATGGCTTGGTATTGTTTTCGCAATTGCTGCAGGGTACCAGGGGTTTGATGCCCACAATCTGAACTGTTGCTGCCCTGAGACGTTGAGGGTTTTTAATACGC
This sequence comes from Penicillium sp. CMV-2018d, assembly GCA_028827225.1. Taxonomy (NCBI): domain Eukaryota; kingdom Fungi; phylum Ascomycota; class Eurotiomycetes; order Eurotiales; family Aspergillaceae; genus Penicillium; species Penicillium hesseltinei. The sequence goes on from JAPZBW010000003.1 coordinate 1,930,294, forward strand.
TCGTAAAATCTCAACGGTGTCATATCACTGAGGACAATTTCTCGTGAGCGTTCCATTTTGCGCATCCATTTCAAATCTCGTGAAGAACCGCCATAGTCCATGACGATTTCTGTCAGATCCCTACATACGGTTCAGTTCCCGAGATCCTATCTTCTCAAAGACAGCTATTTTCATTGGCTCACATGATTGCGTTGGAGATCTAGCACTGATAGGCAAGTGTTGATGCAGATGTGTAGATGTGCGCTATGGAGGATGTCCATAAGGACTGGGGTGTTGACGAAGGATGAAGAAAAAAGCTCTCTTTCATGGATTATATATGTCAAAGGGGGGGGTTGCACAGTGTGAATGCTCAGGCCTTCAGTTGTTATTTGCTATTGAACACAATATGTTTACTGTAACTACACCTAAGATGCAATCGAGGTGTCAAAGGCATCACAGTCAGCGTCAGGGTCTACCAGCTACTATCTTGTGTCAAAAGGTTGCAAGGTTGTCTAAGAGACCTTTCACTCGGATATTGAGTACTTGTTTCCCTAGCACATTCCCCACTATAATGTCACTCACAGTGACAGTTCATGGTTGGAGGATGTATGTAGGCACAGCAAGATAGATGAGGATTAAGCGGGCAATTTTTACCCCCAGACCCTCGAACGTCAGAGTATCACTGAGTGAGTCGATACTTCGTTTGCCATACTATTTTGTGGGTTTCTCCAACTCAAAAAGTGCAACCACATCACCCTCGATCGACTGCTCGCGGTAGATACTAAACCCAGTCTTCTGCAGCACCTTCACACTTCCAATATTCGCTCTATTGCACGCCGCAAACAACTTCTCCTTTTCCAACTCCGATACAGTCCCGTCAGGAACCATTCTATCAAGCTTCCACCACGCATCTATAATACTAGCAACTGCCTCGGTGGCATAGCCCTTGCCCCAAAAATCGGGGTGTATATTGTAACCCACTGACGGGGCTGGGCTGAGAGCATTGATTCCCATTGCTCCAATAACTCTCTGTGTTGAATCCTCGGAGCGGATAATGGCGAAGAAGAACTTCCGTCCAACGGCACCTGATGCATCCGGTGTTGTGAATGTCTTTTTGGTAATGATGGCCTCGGACTCCGATATGTCTTTGTGGGGGACTTTGGGCCAGCTATGAATAGTCAGAGATCAATGTCTATCCTCTATTCCGGAATATCGTGGTAGTTGATGATCTTACAGCCAGTCTGCCACGTCTTGTCGTCGTCGGATCTCAAAGATGGCTGCAGCATCGGCCACCGTTAGCGGTCGTAGATACAGGCGATTTGTGTGGATTGGTTCCAAGTCAGCCGGAATGATCACGGATGTAGCTTGATCGGGGTAGAAGGTCATTTTGACAGAATATGTGATGTGTTTGGAACCAAGGTTCGTGTTGTATAACGGAATGAGAATTATATATATCTGCAACTCCCTTCATTCACATTATCTGATTTGAAGGTCCACGACCAGATTACTATTTAAAATTGCTATACGGTCATGTCATATCTCTGGTCATTAGCGTGATTTCATATCCAAGTAAGCAGCGAGTAGAACGTTGGAATATTCCGCGTGAGTCATTGCGGGGTCTAACCTTTACACCCCGGCCTGGACCAGGACTACAATATAGGTTGATGCTCTCATACTAGCGATATATGCAATACATAATAAGGTTGCGACAGAAAGGACAAGGAATACCTGTGGTTTTAATGGAACTCGACAGAAATATAGATTAACATCCGAGTTCGACCACCATGCCGATAACACATCTCTTAGCTCACTTGAAGCTCCAATATACAGTGTCGCCTCATCAATTCGGAAGCTTGAGAATTCAAAATAAAATTGGTTGATAATTTATACTCAAAATAAATAGTTGTTGGAAGAAAAAAGAAAGCCCAACACCACCATCATCGTTTGTAGACATGAGCTCCTATCGACTGGAGTGGAGGAGCACACAGAAACAGATATGTTCAATGGTACATCAGCTCGAATCAGCCCTGACCTAGGCACCGCCTTCTCTCTTCGCGTATTCCTCCTCCATCTGCTCCTCGTACAGGCGATCGGCCTCTTCCTTAGTCAGAGCACGACCACTATCAGCATTCTGCGACGCACTAGCTGAACTGCCAGGCGCGATCCCGAAATAGCTGTTGTTGTTGACGTGGTCAGGGGAAGTGTGTGTAGCAGAGCTGGGAGGTTGTGTGCAGTTGGCTTCGTTTTGTTGCTTGTCAAAGAGGTCGGCAGTGGGGACGGGCATCTTGGTTGAGATTGAGGTTGGTCGCGATTGCGGTAGTGGGGTTTGAGAGAGTTAGATCACGGAAGTAATGGTGGTAAACTAGAATTCAAGCTGCGATGAGTTTGGCTTTAGTAGGATGTCACGGCTGGGTTTTATGCCGGCAAGAGTTGGCCGGGTGCTTCGTCGCCACATGTGTGGCGAAGCCATCGAGTCAGACGTCATGTCAACAAAACGGGGCCGGGAAGTGAGAGTCCAGCAGTTCAGAATTGGGAGCGGGGGACAACGGACACTAAAGCACCGTAGAATGAAGACGAGTGAATGAGCCATCATTTACTCATCACCACGGCCGACAACCACTCAGGTGCGTCAAGGGGACGTGACGGTGGAGTCAGCACAACAGCGACATCTCTTGAGGCTCGCATGAATCACAACGCGATCCAAGGGACATTAGGTACGACTACGAGTAAACAATGGCTCTCAGAGCTTAATACACTACTGGTATCTACAGGACACATCTCATCTCCAACCTCGAGCCACTGGCCCAAAACTTGATGAAAAGAGTTCCACGAATGGAGAGTGCCAAAGAATACGCCTGTCAATGACCACGAAGGCCATTGAACAGACTGTTCCGCCGCGCTGTGCAATGCAGGGACCAATCTGTGGTGAGCTGCCTTTATGATCGCATCCACCCAAACAAGGTAAGTATGAAGAAGAAAAGAAAAAGAGGAGGAAGAGCCGGGCGAGCTGGGGGTATTTATGCAAAATTTACAAGGCGGTGGCAAATTCTAGAAAACTGTGGCAACTTCTGATTGGCCAATAAGCGAGATCACATGATTCTGCCAAGGCCCAACCGCATGTGATATTACTCATCCACCGCCCTCCCTTTTTAGATTTTTCTAACCTATCTAAGGGAATGGCGCTACGGTGTATGTACATCGTATGTTGTAGGTACATTGTGCAACGTGCAGGACACAGGTACCATGCATTCATCCCCTAGGATCTCAGTAGATACTGGCGCCAAAGTGGAAGTGAAATTCCGAACCAGCACACAGACCGCAGACATGAATCAATAATTGAAACCTGCTTGTTCGAGACTCGACGCCTCAAAAACAAGCCAGACTCCATACCTGAGCTTGTGTGGATCCTCCCCTATTCCACAACTTTGTATTGTGGCTCTCACCTCTCACCTCCCGTACTACCCAAAGACCCGAAAGACGTTTGAATCACAATTTCATTCGGATACCGTCCGTCGGAAGTATACTTCTGTTCAGCATGTTCTACAAGATTAAATCGGGTGAGAAAACCCACAATTAATACAAGCTAATATGAAGCAAATGCCCATCCTCATCAAAGTGTGCCATGGTTAAGTTGATCTAGTGGGCGCTAGAGCCATCGGGGGGCATCGGAGAGCTTCAATGGACGGGAAATCCGTCCCCTGTGTACACCGCAGGTCAAGTTGGTGCTTGGCACGAAGTATTAAGATTAATTTACTCCGTGTGCTTGGGAGATACGTTCTATCTTTCTCGAAAGTGAAGTACCTATGTGGACCTAACTGTAGTCCTGCTGCTGTGGCACGATATTTTCCCCCCCTGCAAAAACCAAAAAAACCAAAAAAAACACGTATAGTTATCTGCATCATGTACGTTACAATGTATGTTCCTGGGACAATCACAACTACAATGTAGTCAGATGGAGCAATATGCATCCCGAAAAAGCGGGAAAGAGTCCCTAGGCGCCCGGGCTCCGCTACGCATGGCACTTGCATGGTGTCAAAATTTAGTCCCATAGGTCGACAAGAGAGGAGGCAAGATCGACAAGCCCGACTTGGAACAATGTATGATCGTCCATGACCGGTAAATTCCAACCATTCATAGGACGCAGCAGGAGCAGGGATAAGACTCGGGACTTGCGACCGCAAAAAAAGGGCAAAAACGGCAGGATAAATGGGTTTGAAGGCTTTAACGAGAGCAAAAGGGGGCCATGATAGGGTAGGATGGGTTATCGAGCAGGGGGTGGATTCCTCCCGTGTGGCTATCATTACTGGAAATGCTTCGATGACCACATTCTGGCACCCTGGGACCCTCACGGTGGTTGTTCTGATGGTACAATATAGTTGTAGATCAGAACCATACCAACCTCCTACGGATATATCTACAAATGTACGGAGTATTGTTTAGCTAGTAAAAAATAACCGTGTACCAAGGTACTCTCTGTTCTCATGTTCTAAGGCTGGGCCCGCAGACACTGTCTTGGAGATGAACCGTGGAAGCGCCAAATAAAGCGCTTTGATTCACCTGGGCAGAGTTTGTAGGGCTGCCCAGCCCCCTATTCGCTAAGACTCGAAACTAAATGCATAGTCTAGTGGGACCACGTACCTAGGTACTTTCTTGATTGTACGGAGTACATATTGTCACAGATGAATCTAGAAAACAAAAAGTAGCGTACGGGGTATGTTGTAAAGCGTGAAAGAAAAGGGGCTTAATTAGGAAGCATTATTTTCCAAACCTGTGGATCTTGTTTAGTTTCAAATATATTCTTTTGTGAACTACTCCGTATACAAAGTAGTATATACAAAGTAGTATACTTCGTACTTTGTGGATTGGAAATATGATGAGACGATCCTCGCATGGAATGATGCGCTTATCACGTAAAGAGGCGACACTCCGAAATGTGCTGGGATTGGCTAGACAAAGCCATCATGGGATCCTTCCCGCAGCGTGGTAAAGATAGTTGATACGCCGATAGGGATGTACATCAAAGCCAGAGCCAAGAAGGAGGGGTTGTGTCACTGCTGGTTGGTTGTCCACGAGGGTTTCCACGCCACTCCATCATAGAGTTGATATCAGGTCATGGGGTCTGAGTAAAAGATTGCACCAGGAAGTCGTGATGGCCAACCATTCTGCAGAACCTAATGATGAGTGCATAGCCCCCGGTAATTGATACCCAGTCCAAGCCATGCAAATGAATGCGACAAAGTTCATATGTACTGGTCTACTGGGCTGATCATCACGGAAGCAAAATGACGGGCTGCCTTGTGGAAGGAGGGGCATGGAGTACAGGGATGCCCCTCCAAAGGGGTATTCTAGTACTGATATGGCCCTTCCGAGGGATGAAGAGCCTTGCAAGCTCGGATCGAGTTGTCAACTATGCGGAGTAATACGAAAGAACCATTGAAACGCTCAGTTGATTTGATAATGAATGGATCCTTTCGGTAATTCAGACGGCAACACCCCCTTGAACTGTGTAACGGGATACTTCAAAGCGATGATGGAATGAGTGCCAACGGTGTGGCGGCCCACCGAACAATCATAGAACCTCCTTACGGGGCCAGGAAGTATGAAATTGTGCACTTATACTTTTTTTTTGATAGTCTTATGACCTGTTGGCATCCGAGATAACCCCGCCATGATATATATATTTTTTGTATAGAATAGAATGCACATGAAACAAAAAGAAGTGTTGCAAGACATATTATCAAATCGGTAAGAGGATCCGAATGCACGGATTAATTAGGAGAGACTACGGAGTAAACGGGGCCGTTGACTCAAGCTGCATGGCCGATCATAGCTTGGGTGGCCATGGTGTGATGGTTTCATACGGAGTACAGTTGCAAGCCAAGGATTGCAGAGTTTTCTTTCTCCTATTTCCTTGATGTTTAGGAACTAAATTGAGTTAGATCAGGTCTAGCGCCATGCTAGACAAAGGAAGTTCGTATCTTACGAAGTATCCCGTGAATCTCATAGATTGGGATATGTTCCACCGCTACAAAGTTGGTAAAACCATGTTCCAGGTTACAACATACATACATGTACATGCAAAATAGAAGGGAGAATAGTTCAAAAAACGAGTAAATGTAACGATATTGAAAAAACAGTAGAAAACTTAGGGGGAAAAAAAGAAAAAAACATGAAATAAAACAAAAAAAAAAAAACAAAAAAGAAAAAAGAAAAAAACAATTAACCCCTGAAGTGCCATTAGCTAATCTTGTGGGTCCACTGAGCTCTGGGCTCCCTGCAGGTCCTTTCCTTTTTTGGGCGGACGCCATCAACAATCCTCTGACTCTTTTTTTTTCCCTTTTCCTCTCCTCTCCTCTCTTCTTCCTCCCATAAAGCAAAATAACTTACTTCGTGATACCCCGAGCTCTTGTGCTCTAATTTCCTTTGCTTTTCCTTGAGATACCCTATACCCAGCACGCCTTCTTCAACTTACGAAGCTCTGCTTATTTAATACCCCGTCTATTATTTTAATCATGTCCGAAGTCCAGAAGACTGTTGAGGAGACCCCCGCGGTCGTCCCTGCCGTTGAGACTGCTGTTGAGACCCCGGCCACCGAGGCTGCGGTTGAAGCTCCCAAGGAGACCACTGAGGCCGCCGAGCCCACTGCCACTCCCGCTGTTGAGAGCACCGAGGCCGCTGAGCCTGTGAAGGAGGAAGTGAAGCCCGCTACTGAGGGTATTCTGGGATACAAGGCCCCTGGTCTGGTCAAGTAAGTTGCGACTGAGATCACAAATGCGACACGGAGACTAACATGTATTCTTTTTTGTTTGTTTCAGGGGTTTCCGTTTCGCCAAGCGCTTCTTCTACTTCAACGAGGAGGCCGTTGAGAGCAAGCAGCTCTCCGTCTTCCACCAGAACGAGAAGGCCGCCGTCGCCAACCCCACCGCCGCCTGGGCCAGCCAGACCGGCAAGGGTCTTCTTTTCTTCACCAAGCGCGCTGAGGACAAGGCCACCCCCGCTGGCATTTTCAACCTCGTAAGTGTTTTCGCGACTGTGCTGCGATGTGACAAACACTAACATGTTCAATAGGCCGATGTTTCTGACGTGACCAAGGAGGGTTCCAGCGAGTTCCTCTTCAAGGTTGCTGGCCAGAAGCACACCTTCCAGGCCTCCAGCGCCGCTGAGCGTGACAGCTGGGTTGTCGCTATCGAGGCTCAGGCCACCGAAGCCAAGGCCGAGAAGGAGACCATCACCTCCGGCGAGGGTTACAAGGCTGAGCTCGAGAAGCTGACCAAGCCTGCCGTTGTCGTTGCCGCCGCTAAGAAGCCCGAGGAGAAGAAGGAAGAGACCCCCGCTGTCGCTGCTGAGGCCGCCCAGGAGGAGGCCAAGGAAGAGCCCAAGGAGGAGGAGAAGAAGGAGAAGGCCGCCGCCAAGAGCCGTTCCCAGTCTCGCAAGCGCACCAGCATCTTCGGTTCCCTCCTGGGCAAGAAGGACGCCGAGGAGAAGAAGGAGGAGACCCCCGCTGCTGAGGAGACCAAGGCCACCGAGGCTGCTGCTGAGCCCTCGGTTGAGGCTCCTGCCCCCGTCGTTGCTGAGACCACCGAAGCTGCTGCTCCTGCCCCCGTTGAGGTTGCCGAGCCCACTGCTGAGACCCCCGCTGAGACTACCGAAGCCGCCAAGGAGGAGGCTAAGGACGAGAAGAAGGCTGAGAAGAAGGCCAAGCGTGCTTCCATCTTCGGTAACTTCTTCCAGAAGGTCGCCAGCCCCTCCCAGGAGAAGTCCGAGAAGGAGGCCACCGCCCCCGCTGCCGAGGAGACCCCCGTCGCCAGCACTGCTCCTCAGCTCGAGAACCCCGTCGAGGAGGCCGCTGTCAAGCCCATCGAAGCCGAGACTGTGACTGCCCCCGCTGAGGCTGTTGAGACCCCTGCTGCTGAGACTCCCGCCGCTGAGGCCGTCTCCAGCCCCAAGGAGAAGCGCCGCACTTCCTTCTTCGGCAACCTTGGCATGAAGAAGGAGAAGAAGGCTGACTCTGACAACGAGGTCACCGATGGTGAGGCCAAGGAGACCAAGGCTAAGAAGCTCGGCGGTCTTTTCCGCAAGCCCAGCAAGGCTGTCAAGCTTGACAAGGAAGAGGTTGCTGCTGCTGAGACCGAGGCCAAGGCCGACGCCGCTGAGGAGGCTCCCGCCGTCCCCGCCAAGGAGACTGCCACCGAGGAGGCCCCCGCTGTCGTCGAGGCCCCCAAGGCTGTCGAGACCGCCGAGGAGCCCAAGAACGTCAACGTTGCCGCCGCCACCCCCGTTCAGGCTGCCGCATGAAGTGCGACTCGGAGACCTGTCGTGGAGTTTGAACGGTGGTGGGACATGTCCTATCCATCGCCTGCCCGCGATATCCCTGACGGTCTAATTGAGTCCTGAAGGTGCAAATTTGATACCACATCGCTCTAATCGTTTTGTTTTTCCCTCGCCACTGTCACTGTTTTCAGTACGGCCCCCTTATTTTTGGGCCCGGAACTGAGATGGCGACAATGAGATACCCGCTGTCGCTTTTTTTTCCCTTTGACCTCTATTTCGCTAAAATAATACCTCGGCGCCAACGACGCCGGCAGTTCTTTGGACTGCGGTTCATTCCTTTACGACCTGCGTCCCGCGACTGTGACTCTATTCGCGACGCGACTATGTGTTACGTGGTGTGTCGTCCGACTAGATTGATACCACTCTGCCGCTTTTTTTTGGTTTCTTGATTTTGTGTTTGATACCCTGTGGGGAGGATGGGTGCTCTTTTTGATTGTTGCTCGAGCCTTGGATCTAGTCTTTTGACTTGTTTCTTCCTGCAACCTAAATTGACCCGTAATGTTGTCTACCGTTATTGTCCCGAACGGCTGGTTTATATTCCGCCCGTGGAGGTGGCACACCTTGCGATAGGTAATACTTAATAGAATCTCTCAGTTTTTGCTTTACATTTCTGTTCTGTGTCTTATACGTAGTCTGAGGCTCGATAAATAGTTGGGTGTACGGTGAGCATGTCAGAATTCCTTCGGGGGGGCCCCGAGGTCCTACCTAATCCCTACCAGCTTACAAAGCTAGCTGGAGCACATGCTCGGAGTTGGTTCATGGTGTACGGAGTATGATATTGGGAACTCCCTCTGTTCCCTTTCTTCCCATATGTCCATTCTGGAGAGTCTCGTACAATGGCAACTACAACTACAACTATGACAAAGGTCCTTTCGGTCGAGCCCGAAGCGTCCACCGTCTCGTCCAACCTGCCGCAACAGCAACAGCACCAACCAAACCAACCACTCGATACGGCAGCCTCGACACGAACAATTGAGCCCCTCAACATCGAATCTACCACAGATATAGAGGCCAACTATCCAACAGGCACCAAATTTTGGTTCACTATCATCGCACTATGCGCTGTCCTTATCCTCGGAGGCCTAGACGCCAACATCGTCGCTACAGCCGTACCGAGCATCACTAATCACTTCCACACTGTCGCTGACGTGGGATGGTACTCATCTGCATTTCGACTCTGCACCTGTGCGTTTCAATTCGGCTTCGCCAAGCTGTATAAGCTCTTCTCAATCAAGACCATCTTCATGATAAGCATTGTTATATTCCTCGTCGGCTCTTTACTCTGTGCCACGGCTGCTTCGTCGATTATGTTCATTGTAGGGCGAGCAGTGACGGGCCTGGGGTTCTCGGGTGAGCTGGCTGGGTGTTTTGCGGTCATTGTGCACATTCTACCGCTCAACAAGCGACCTGTGTTTGCGGGTTTGACGGCGTGTGTGGAATCGCTTGCGATCATTGCGGCGCCTATAGTAGGTGGTGCATTGACGCAGTCTTTGGGGTGGAGATGGTGTTTTTGGTATGTTGTTCTAGTCATAGATATGATCAGGGTTTATGGCTTGATACTGACTTGTGGGTAGGATCAATCTTCCTATTGGCGGTTTATCACTGTTGGCTATGTTTTTCCTCTTCTCAGACCCAAGAGCCCGTCAAGAGGGGGATATGCCATTATCTCAGAAAATCAGAGAGCTGGATCTCGTTAGCAACTGCTTGTTCATCCCATCCCTAACAGCACTCTTCGTCGCGCTATCTTGGGCCGGAACAAAATATCCCTGGTCAGATGGGAAAGTGATTGCATTGTTCGTTGTATTTGGTGTGCTACTCGCAGCTTTTGTCTTCAATCAATACCGACGCGGAGACTCGGCAGCACTCCCTTTCCGAATTATCAAAAGCCGGAGTGTTATTGCGGGCTTCATCTTCACGACGTGCACTAATTCGATGACGAACGTCTTGGAGTGGTACTTACCGACATACTATCAAGTCGTTCGATCTCGGGTAGGACTTCGTGGCCAATTCGTAAGTATAAGAAAATACACTGACAATGTGATACCCTGTTAGACCCCAAGCGAGAGCGGCTACCTAATGATCCCCATCCTTGTCGGAATGATGCTCGGACTCTTCCTTCAGGGCATCGGTACCACCACATTTGGCTACTACGCCCCCTTTATGATCTTCGCCTCCATATGCATGCCAATTGCCGCAGGGTTAATGACAACATACGACCTGCACACATCCCTAACCAAGATAATCCTCTATTCGGGATTCGTGGGCTTCAGCGGAGGCATCGGCTTCCAGGCGCCCCAAGCAGCGGTTCAGACAACGCTAAGCGTCGCAGATGTCAACCTTGGGATCGGGGTTATCTTGTTTGGACAGAGCATGGGCCCGGCAGTGTTTATCGCTATTGCGCAAGTTCTATTCACGAATCAGTTGTCGTCGAGTTTGGCAGATGTTGTGCCAGGGTTGACTCCTAAGTTTATTGAAGAGCAAGGACTGGGCGATATTAAGAATGGGGTTCCTATGCAGCGCTGGGATGAGGTCTTGGGTGGTATCGATCGGAGCTTGACTCGTACTTGGTACGTTTCTGTCGCGTTGGCTTGTATGACGATGGTGGGGAGTCTTTTGATTGAATGGCGCTCGGTTAAACAGAAGCAGTCGTGAAGTATGGGCTGGTGGCATGGAAGGAGCGGTCAGATAGGGACATCATATCCGTCCGCACTATATAAGCGTTGGATTTTAAAATATCGTACATTAGAGTCCTTAACTATGCAAGACTTGAATAATCTGATCTGTTTGGTACAAGATGATACCAGAGATGTGGTATGTAAGTATACATAGAGTTTTAGATATATACAATGGCAATAAAAATCCTAAAACCGTAGAGGACTTTTTCTATATATCTGTCTCCTTTGATAATCATAGTGATATTTCCACGTATTCTAGAAAGCCCCACCGAGGGAACATCCGGCACGTATAGTTGCATATGTATATGCAAGCAATTCTCGTAGTTAAGGATCCAGCGACCCCATCGCGATGCGCTGGCGGTCTGGGGTGCGTTTTAACAGCCTCATTTAGCAAACGACCATTCAACTAGGCAGAGATGTATAATGTACACGATGCCCGCGAATATCCGATATTAGCCTCTCACAGGCTTATATCACGGTTACCTACATTAAACATTTTCAACATGATGTTATATTGATTGTAAGAAGATCGACAAAGTCCAGAATTAAAGATCAACTGTTGTCCTAGGCAATAATGATGACATTTTATCAAGGCCATCACACATGTAAGGTGTCCTCCAGCGGGCTCCTATTTCGGCGTAGCCTCGGCCTTTGCACGGTACGTCGGCATTATGAAAATCCACACACATCAAAGGGAAAAAAAATCAATAAATTGGGTCTCGACTACTCCGTACGGAGTGTTCCGTACAAAGTACTCCGTATACTCCGTATGCTCCGGATAAAGTATACTTGGGAAGTTGGTTTAAGAATTTTCCAAGTACAGAGTAGTTAAATCAATATCCCATTGAGTGATTCTTTTTTTTCTGAAACCAAGTAGTATATATAAGAAACACTGGTTTATTATGGCGCTTGTGTCTCTATATAAGGATGTACTCCGTGCATTCTACAATATTCGGTTTCAGAGATTGGACCAAACGTCCCAAAGTCAATTTCACGCCCTTCGGCAAGACTAATGAAACGTGAGCATCTCATAGGACATTGGCCCTAGACTCAGCCCACCGCGGGGACACAATTGGGAAAAGATCGGTGGATCCTTTGCATTTTCCATTATCCTCATGGAGAACGGCTGTACCTCCCCGAGGAAATACGCGGGTATGGTAGCTGAAATGGTTTGTTTTGGTTCTTGGATGGAATTGATTTCCTTAACCAAGAAGCTTGGTAACGTTGTACAAGAATAATGGATGGTTTGATAGGATTATATGGAGTAAGGGAAAAAATAATAAAGGAAAAAAGAGAAAAAGCAGAAAATTGTAGGATGCCTGATATTCCCGAGGGATAGGTATCTGATCGATTATTGGTCAATTTGAAAAGAACCCGGAGAGGATTGTGGAGACAGGTACATGAAAGATACTTGGACTATGTAGGCAAATGCAAGCGAATGAGCGGGTATCATCCGATGTACTGGGATGTACGGTGGACTGGATGGATGCCTGGTTCAATGTAACCAATCAGAGCCATGGATCACACTGTGACTCACACCCCGTGACTTTCAGAACTAAGCCCCGTGCGGCTCCGGCACCCCGATTGGTCAGCACCAGGGCACACAGCCCTTAAGAAGTGCCTGAGTTCCCCCTCCCCGTTTGCCTGATTTTTCTTCCTCCTTTATACCACCTCTTTTTTCACATACACCCATATATACACATAAACCGCCATATTGCTGCCACAACAAAACTATACTCAACTTCACTATCGCCAAAATGGGTGCCCAATAAGCTCCCCGTCTTTCAACACCCAGTCTATCTCAACTGAGACAGACATCATTTCTTCAACCGGAACCAACCCTACTATCTCCTCTCTTCCCCCTTCAGAGTCTCCTTTTGGACCTCTGAACTTCAGCATCGCATCGCGTAGCTCGAGTTCTCCCAACAACTTTACCCCGATCGACTTAACGTCGTTCACCACGGATTACCACCAGCAACCATGGCTTCCCTCACCCCCACCATCACAGCCCTTGGCTTCCAATCAGAACAACAACAACAGCAACAACAACAGTGCACTCGAGGACTTTGTGCTCTATCCATCAGCAACACCACACCCGCAGCCCCGATTGCGTGTGCCCGTGAACACAACCCATAGACCTTCTGCACTTCAGCCATTCCTGGCGCAGAATAACCCTCGACGACACTCCTTCAGTCTGCAGTTGCACCGACATCTCCAGCAGCAGTTCTCTGGCTCACCTGTCCAAGACCCCAGAGTGACCCAGCTTGCCCGGTCCCCCTCTTATTGGTCCCGTCCCACGTTCACGCACAACCGTCCTAACACGGCTTCTGTGCCTTCCAATTCTCCAAACACCAACCGCCCTCCCATCCCACTTTTCAACGGTCAACAGAACCACACAAACAACACGCAAACGTATAGACGTGTCATGTCCACTCCCAACTTCATGGAAGGTAATTTATCATACACCTCACAATATCCTAGCGAGCATATCGCTAACCCCATTAAAGCTCACGAGGTTGATCTTTTCGGTCTTCCCTCTGCGGACTTCTCTGCCGACATGGCTTCGCCTCTCTTCAACGATCTTGGTCTGGCGAACGACTTCTCCTCTGAAGGTCCTTCTGGCACTATCTCGCCGAAGGACCTGATGATGGATGCGTCTGTTCCCCCCTCCGGCACTTTCACCGACTTGAGCACTCCCTCGTTCGAGTCGCCTGGCAACTTCAGCCAAAACACCTCGCCCATGTTCACCGACATGGATATTGCCGGCCACGAAGAATGGCCCTCCCTCTTTGATCACTCGTCAGACCACCTAAATGCCTTTGACCTCGCTACCCTGGATGTCGCAGCTGCCTTCCCTACCGAAGAGAAGAAGCCAGCCCTGCCAATTTCCATGACTCCTGCCTCACCTCGCGCGAAGCGTTCAGTGGCATCATCGCCTGTTCCCGCTTCCGGTGCAGTCAAGCACTCCAGCGTCGCAGGTGTCAACGCGCGATCGCGCAAGAACCTGACGCCCGTTGAGTTCGATCCCAATGATCCTGTTGCTGCTAAGCGCGCTCGTAACACCGAGGCGGCGCGTAAGTCGCGTGCTAAGAAGATGGAACGCCAGTACACTTCTGAGCGTCGCATCGAGGATCTTCAGAAGGTCATCGCTGAGCGCGACGCGGAGATTGCCAAGCTTAAGGCTCAGCTCCAGATTCAAAGCACCTACCAGTAATGGTGATGCTTTCATCCCATCTTGGTCATTCCCAATTTTGAGACATTGGTCTTTGGCTTATGGCCTAACTTGGTGATTCTGACGATTGTAATGATTGGACATTCTTGTCTTGTTTTGTGTTTCTGTGTTAAAAAACATGTTTGTGTTTCCTCTTGACCCTCTGGGTATTGTGGTAGGCGCGGGTGATGGGTAAAGCCTAGCCCCGACGTCTCACCGAGATCAGATGAACGCGATTCAGTTCGTCTCATCTGATTCTCTTAAAAAAGTTTTGAGACAAGTTCCTCTGTCAATGTTTCTTTTTTCCTTTAGATCTGTGATTCTCACTTTGGTTTCTCTACTTTGCTGTTCCAGATTTTGGTTTTTGTTTATTTTTTCGTTGGGCCGGTTCTGATCGTCTCCCTTTGTGGGATTGACTCGTGGCTATCTTAATATGGTATTTGTTTCTGTTTGAATCAATTATATTGCTCTATCTCTTATTTCCTACTTGTAAACCTTGCTCTAGTAGACTGTATTACCTACGCCTACCTCCTCAAAGATCATGCATAGCCCATGCTCTCCCTGGCCTATGTTCTGCCCTCACAGATATGATTCTAGTCAAGTATCCAACCATGATCTATCTGCATATCCCTCAAGGTGAAAGTAAAAGTGTATAGTTCTAATTTAACCCAGCTCAGACTTGCCTTTTAAATACCTCATTAACACACCCCGATCCCCCCAACCACCCTTCATCTCATACCATCCACACTCACAACCAAACCTCCCAAATCCCCTCCCTGTACCAAAAAGCCAAACAGCACTCCATTCCTCCGCGCCTCGCCCGCTTCCTTTCAGCATGAGCTACACGCCGTCCGAGGACTGCGGTTGCCCTCTGGATGAACGAAAGAGGGTGGGAGACACTAGGAGAGATGGGGCGTTCGGGGTTCTGGTGTGCAGGGGTTGGGTATTTGAGCTGGACAAGTGTGTTTGTGGATGTTGTGTGCATTGAAATGAAGGAAGGCCGAGTTGTTAGGTGGGGTGGAGGTTTCGGAAGTATCTGTTTCCATGTTCTGTCATCATAGCTGGTGGTGAAGTAGAGGGGGATCATAGTAGAGGAAAAAGAAGTGAAAGAAAAACGGAGGAATCTATAATGGACGGAAAGAAGAGTAGATGGATGGATGTGTAGGATGTAGGAAGATGTAGGGATATGCATGCGGCAAGCACCTCAAGAGACTCAATCCATCTGGCACAAGTCTCAGCTCAAAGCATCCGTACCTCTCGACCTCCCCGTCTCCATCTTAGCCGTCCTCGCGCCAAACTGAATAGCCCTCTTCTTCTCACGAGAAACCTTCACCAACCCCAACCGCAGAGCAACAAGTCGTAGCGCCAACTTCTCTGAATCAATACCAGCCGTAGCGTCGATCTCTGGAAGTCCGAACCCGCACTTCTCCCACACCGGAGCCCGCAGCACCCAAGCCACGAATTCTTCGTCTAGGAAGGGGAAACGCGTCTCGCGGCCCCAGTGGGAGAGGACGCGGTCGTCGCGGCCGAGGTTGCGCGACCCGAGTCGACTGACATCGAGATCGATCTCGGCGATCAGATCTTTGAATCCGCCTCGGTTGAAGGCGACGCCGTGTCGGCCGTAGCCGGCGAAGAGTTCGTCGGCACCTAGGCCGGAGAGCAGGACGCGGGAGGTAGTTGTGTAAAGGGGAGATGGAGGAGTGTCTGGAGTTGGGAGTTGGGCTGAGGGGTTTGTTTGGGCTGTTCCTTGGCCGCGGGATGCGAAGTACAAGGCGCATGCGATGGAGATGTCCATTTCTGTATTGTGGGGTCTCATTAGGCGCTTGACTTGGTCTCTGTGTGCGAGGGTTTCTGTGTAGGGGATGTCGATGGCGATGAAGCGCCATGTGCGGCCTGGACAGGTTGCTTGGAGCTCGATGTGCGCGGACCGGCCGGTTATCCGGTCTGGGCAGTTTTCGTATATTGAGAGGGGTGGTGGTGAGGAGGGGGATTTTTGTTGGTTGGCTTTTGCGGCTGCTGCCACGCGGGGATTCTCGAATGCTACGTTGAGGAGGTCGATTGGTTCGTTGAGGGGGAGAATATCATGAGAGAGTCTGGCGAGAAGTGTGCAGTCTAAACCGCCGGAGAAGAGAACGGCTGTTTTGGCTGTCTCGCCCGCAACGTAGCCTGGAGGCTTGGGCACGTTCTGAATTCTCAATTCGAGGGATTGACGCAGTTTTGACTCGAGCTCCTTGACGAATACTGAGTCTGTTGTCAATGCAGGAGGCTGCTCTGTGGGTAGTGTTGTATTCATTGGTGGAATTGATTTTCTCTTTGGTCTTTTGTCAGTTGCTGCTTCCTGGGGGAAGATATGAAGCTTAGAACATACAATGTGATCAGCTGGCGGCGATGCAGCAGAGCTCCATGGCAAGGTCTTGATTTGGCACAACTCTCTGGGAGATAAAGAAGGGTCTTGATAGTGAGCTAGGTCAATCGTACAAACGCCCTCGGTGCCCACTTCTTTAAAGCAATCCACCGACGCGCTGTCGCAAATACTGCAAATCTTCAAATTGCCATTTTCATCGAATCCCTCGAGGAGAGATCGCCTCCCGAGGCAATCCCTGCTGTAGATGAGTCTTGAGTTGACCGCATCATAGAAGACAAAGGCAAATGGCCCAGAGAGACTTGTAATAGCTTCAGCCATTCTTTCAACAGAATCATTCTGATCACCACCCGCTGCCTGTAGAAATAAGTTGAAAACGCGTTCAGTATCATTGCCTTGAACGCGCTCCCCAGCGATCTTCCAGGCTTCTCCGTTCCAGCAGAGCACAGACTGGGTTCTGGGGTCTACGAGTGGCTGTGTGTACACATGGTCACCTCTCAATGATAGCACCGTGGATGTGAAGGTGAGATAATAGGAAAGGGGCGGGGACACTCCATCCTGTGCGTGAATATCTTTTTGCGCCGTATGAGTTTTGTAGCTGTCTGGTCCTCGCTTTTGGAGCAGAGTGCATGTCTCCTGTGTTGATGGCGTGGGCCTTGATGAGCTCAACGAAAAGAAAATCCCACACATGGCGGAGGAACAGGGTGGAAGTATTGTTTATTCTGAGATGGTTAGCTTGGTAGCTTTTTTTGGATATATTGATGCCTGAGGCATTACTTTATTAGTCATGTCTATAGATCCACCCGTGACCTGTCCAGGTGGGCACCCATGAGGCCGCCTTCTCCAGCAGATGCATTCACAATGGATTGTAAGATGTTGAAATCTTGATGGTTTCTTGCTAGATGGCATTTGTCTCTTCATACTGAGTTTAACTTTGAAATCAGTGAAAGGTGAAGGGTATCATGTAAGTACCTCTGAAGCTACACAGGTTGACCATTGTTAGAACTGTATGCAGTTAGTAGATAGATCTCTGTTGCTGATTGAACAAATCCCTACGGCTGTATTAGTTAATCTTTTTGTTTGTTGATCTAGTCTTCTCAAAGAAACCACGTAGGCACTCATTCCTCCATACGTCAATGTAGCCTCCAGGGCTGAATCGAGAAGCGGACTACCTCGGTTGAATGATGATCCGCATATCAACATGAGAGAGCCGCATGAGCATACTCGGAGCCTTTATGACCCCCCTGAATCTATTCCTTTTACCCGGGCGCATATGATTAATATAGCTTATGTCTGCCACAGAATCCCCGTCCTCTCCGGGTCCCGAGACGAGAGACGTCCCGCATATCCATGAACACACTGAGACGCCGGCCGCCCCAACCGATCTCCTAGCTCGAACACAGGACGATCTTGCGAAACCAGACAGCAGTCAAACAATCCAAATGAGTGCACAAGACACAACAGAGCCACACGCTGTGGCTGCTATCTCCGACCCCGCCGCGATGGACTTGACGACAGCTGCCCAACCACCACAACCACAGGCTGAGCAACAACAACTTGCGGGGCAGATGGAAGGACTGTCGTTCTCTGGAAATACGACGCCCAACCTGTCATCCAGCGCAAATACACCTCCACCCCCTCCCCCACAGAAGGACGATGTCTACCTCAACCTCAACGCAAGCTCCAGCACTACTGCGCCAACACTCCCACCCATCGATACAAGCCGGACCCCCAGCCCCGAGAAGGAGCTCCCGGATGTGCCCAGTGATGGTGACCCGGACTCTAAACGAAGTGGTCAAGTTGAAGGGACTAGGGACGATAATGGCTCCCAGGCGGAGATTCAAAGTATTATGGGACAATTCCAGGACCCCGCGCGGAGCACCGACCAAAAAGAGATCATGTCACCACGGCTCGAGCTTGCTGATAAATTCCGAGGCGCTCCAACATACTTCCCGCCACGCAAATCCAGTTTGGACCATGCGCCTTCCACAGAGTCCGCGGGTTCCCCGGTCGCTACATCCCCGGAGAAGCAGCCTGTATCCCAACATCCTCACAAGCCCGAATCGCCGGTAGAAAACCGACGAGCTTCCACCTCAACGGTCCTACCACTGCCGGAACCAGAGTCTGACCAACCGTTCGATTTCCACCGCTTCTTAGAACAGCTGCGTCACCGCACTGCCGACCCCGTAGCCAAGTTTTTGCGGTCGTTCCTCATGGAATTTGGCAAGAAGCAATGGATGGTCCACGAGCAAGTCAAGATCATCAGCGATTTCCTGACATTTATCACAAATAAGATGGCCATGTGCGAGATCTGGCGAGATGTATCGGATAGCGAATTCGATAATGCCAAGGAAGGCATGGAGAAACTTGTTATGAATCGTCTGTATTCACAAACCTTTGCCCCAGCCATTCCAGCTCCGCCATCGATACCCAGAAGTGCAAGTCGGAGCCGACGCAGAGAGCTAGAGAGACTTCATGGGCCGTGGCGACGTGGCCAGCATCAGGAGGACATTGAGCGAGACGATATCCTAGCCCAGAAGATTCGCATTTATAGCTGGGTCAACGAAGCGCATCTAGACATCCCAACTGTGAGCGGCGGTGGACGCCGTTTCTTGAATCTGGCACAGCAAGGTACGTATTATGGGCTGTTTGGGGGAGTTTTTCAACTTTCTGACTTTGCTTGACAGAAATATCAAAAATCAACGGCTACCGGGCTCCTCGGGATAAGGTCATTTGCATTTTGAACTGCTGCAAAGTCATCTTTGGTCTATTAAAGAATTCCAAAAAGGCCGACACATCCGCCGACTCTTTTATCCCCCTCCTGATCTATGTGGTTTTGCATGCAAACCCTGACCATCTTGTTTCTAACATTCAATACATTCTTCGATTCCGCAACCAGGATAAACTTGGCGGCGAAGCAGGTTATTACATCTCATCGTTGGTATGTTTGACTTATATATCCGAGAATATCACAAACTGACCTCTTTTAGTCTGGAGCCATCCAATTCATCGAAAGTCTCGACCGCACAAGTCTAACCGTCAGCGACGAGGACTTCGAACGCAACGTCGAAGCGGCCGTTTCCGCAATTGCAGAACAGAACCGCGAAACCGAAACCTTTGAAGAAAAACCCTCCACCCAGCCCTCTCCATCTCAGCCCCAGGCCGGACCAAGCCGCAGGGAAACCCAGTCCAGTGACGACGAAGCATCTGCCCCAGTCGCAGGACTATTACGCACAATTCAAAAACCCCTCTCCACCATTGGTCGCATCTTCTCCGACGAACCAGATTCGGGTCCTGTCGCTTCTCAAGAACGGCCCCAGCCTGTCCCCACACCCCAACCTGGTGTTGCTCCGCCCCGTCTCACCCCAAGCGTCTACCAGCCCCCTCGCGCAAGCAGCGAGGATAGCCGTCGCTCCGGCGACGAGCGCGCTCACTCCACCCGTGGTAGCGGAACCTCTGCCAAGAAGAATCTAACCCGCGTGCTTGACGCCCAGGATGCCGCCGCACGCCAGGCTAGTGCTGAGGATGCGGAGGCGCGCCGTATCCAACGTGCTGAGCATAAGAATGTTGTTGAGACACTTTCGAACATGTTTCCCAACCTAGATCGGGAGCTTATTGATGACGTCGTTAAGATGAAAGAGGGGAGGTGAGTACTTTCTATGCTTGTAGATGTTTGACTGTTCTATTGAGTCTCGACTAACTGTTCCTCGCAGGGTTGGTCTCGCTGTTGATGCTTGTCTTGCTCTCAGTGCAGAGTAGTATATAGAATAATGTAGCATCTTTGCTTGTTCGGGAATATCATGTCAGGAACAGTCCTAGCGGCAATGCTGTCTCTCTCTCGCCTTTGACTTGAAAGTAAATAAACCCCAGAGGTGAATTCTTTTCTGTAAAAAGATAACTCATAACCTCTGCTCTTTCGCCTGGTAGAGTGCAGGGTATAGCTTATAGCTTCGGTAGATATCCGATCTGTCTTTGCTAAATTACACCACACCGCGTCCAGCCAGAACAACCAGAACTATCAATGATTGCAGCTTCAACCTCCAAATATGATTCAATATAATTTACATGTTTATACGCACCAAAGTGTAATCTGTTATGTAAGGATGACCGGCAGTTGAACAAAGGGGAATGCCTTCAACCCCTAAGATCCTCGGCTCACTTCCCCCGCAAAACCGCGGTCTCTCGGAATTTTCCTGACTTCATTCTCCTTTTACATCTTAATATAATTCCGAACTGAAATATATACAATCTCTTCTCACTCAAGGACAACATTGCACATCATGTCGTCCCCCTTCCGCATCGTTGAGCATGTCGTGCCCACTCAGCACATCAGGGAGTATCCCGGAGCCACGGCCAACGACCAAGAAGAGCCCTTACATCTGGCCGTGAAACAATATATTCCACTGGACAATCCCAATCCGCAACCAGGCGATATTACTATCCTTGCTGCCCACGCGAATGGCTTCCCCAAGGTATGAGATACAAAGTGCCGAGGTCCAGAGCCGCCAGACCCACTTTCGCAGCTACGCGCATTGCGATGGCCTTTGAAGTATAGAATCGGCGATGTACTAATCGTTTCTCGCAGGAACTATATGAACCACTTTGGGAGGAAATCCACGCTCGGTCTAAGCAGAATGGGATGCGCATTCGCAGTATCTGGATGGCCGACGTGGCGCACGAAGGCCAAAGCAGCGTGATCAATGAAGACTCCCTCGGAAATGATCGTATGTAACATGGATGTCTTATAAGAGCAATCGTGATGCTAAATTCATTACAGCTAGCTGGTTCGACCACCCGCGAGATCTCCTCCACCTAGTCAACGTCAAGCGGGCTGAAATGCCGCGGCCTATCGTTGGCATAGGGCATAGCATGGGAGGAGCCCATCTGTAAGTTTCAACAAAAGGCATTCACGCAGCAACTAGCTAATACTATACCCCCTAGCACACAACTATGCCTAATGCACCCCCGACTCATCCACACACTAGTCCTCCTAGACCCAGTGATTCAACGCCAAACCACCCAACTAGACGGCCTGAGCCTCCAAATTAACAAGCGCGTGATCGCCAAAACAACCCAACTCTCAACCCACCGGCGCGATATCTGGCCATCCCGCCAAGCCGCCGCAGAAGGCTTCCGTCGCAGCCCCTTCTACCAAGCCTGGGATCCACGAGTCCTATCCCGCTGGATCGAGCACGGTCTACGCGACCTCCCAACAGCCATCCACCCACTAGACCCCAAGACCCCGATAGACAAAACCGTCGGGCCCCCGGTAACACTTCGAACGCCATTGCACCAGGAAGTGTTCACCTTCTCACGGCCAAACTACACAAACATCCCGAACAGCACCAAGCCCGTCAACCGCGTAACACACCCAGACCTAGATGCAACCCACGCACACAGCTATCCCTTCTACCGTCCCGAACCAGCAAGAATATTCTCCCAGCTCCCGTTCCTGCGTCCGAGCGTGTTGTACATCTTCGCCGGAAAGTCGGACATGTGTATCCCCGCCATGCGCGCCGATAAGCTTGCCAACACCGGCACCGGGGTGGGCGGCAGTGGCGGTGTTGCTGCGGGCCGTGTGCGTGATGTCTTCCTCGAGGAATTTGGTCATCTTCTTGCTCAGGAGGCTGTGAATGAGTGCGCTGATGCGGCGGTTTGTTGGCTTGCGCCGGAGATCCGTCGTTGGCGCGCTGAGGAGGAGAGTTTCCGCGCGGCTTGGAGTCAGAAGTCGAAGATTGAGAAGGTTACGGTTGATGCGGAGTGGTTGAAGAATGTTCCTACGCCGGCGCGAAGGCCGAATAAGGCGGCGCATAATGGGGAGTCGAAGCTGTAAGCGGGTGGTTTGTATAGCTGCTTCGTTCGTAACGTCGGATGGAAGTATAGATCATGCATAGTCTGCTTTTGCGGATTATTCTAGTACATGAGAATATAGAATGTTTTAAGTCTGCATCGTCTGGATGTTTTTCTATTGCTTTCAGATCCTATGAATGAGTACGCCGAATCAACGGTCATGACAGTTCACAAGCCTGACTCCCATCTATAGCAACGACCCCGCGCGCCCCCAGGTAAAAAGAAAGATAAAAAAAAGGTATCGTATATCTATGGCCAAAGCCAAAAGATCCGTCTCCGGGACGAATTGTGTTCGTAGAAGCTGTGTAAAAGTAACGACAAGAGGGAATCAAAAACAGTGCTCTGCTCCGAGTCTCACGGCAAAGGACAGACAAGAAGGAGCGTGGTATCTATTTCATGTTATGTTGGGGAGGTCACATTTGCAAGAGTGTGGTATATCGCCAGCCATAAACAATGGGTGTGAGTAATGAACCAACTGGGAGAGAGAGAATGTCTAGACGACTGTTTCATGTTGACTTCTTGGCTCGGGATACCCCGTTCTCGGATGATCCACCCGAGGTGCGGATCACTTCGGGGATCTGCCAGAAGTGCGCCCAGCGCAGGTGGTATTCTTCTTGTCGGTTGTTGAGGCAGTGGCGGAGCCAGATTCCCCATGTGATATAGAGATAAGCACCGATGCCAGTCATGATGTGCCTGCAAAGTAAGCATGAATTAGTAAACAGTCCAATAATAATCCATCAGGTTAAACACGTACCACCAACCATGCCCTTCCAAAAAGATACCCCATGGAAGACCAACGGTGCGACGCATCCGGCGGATCTCAGAGCAGAACACATTATCCATGCCCCAGATTAAGAAGCCTCCCAAAAACATGCTTAGGCCATATGCCACCATGAACCACATGGTCTTGAGGGTCTTTTGGTCGCGCACGTTCTCGTAGTGCTGGCGCTCCTTCGTCGGAACGGGGAGTCCCTTCTTCTGGCGCGCTAGGCGGTCCTCCTCCGTCGAGTGGCGCCATTTCGGTCGGAGGGTCACTTCCATAGTGTGCATGCTGCGCAGGACGACGACGGTGGTCAAGAGTGCGTAGGCATTCTGGTGGAAGACTGGGTCTTGGAGGTAGTGGTAATACAGGGTGATGAATACCGCGAGACCTGTGAGCGAAAGTCCGAGACAGACTCGTACGGCGGTGGTGCGGGAGTACGAGAATGAGGCATAGGCCATAAGACAGGTGGTATAGATCATTGAGAGTTCGTCCACTAGTTGCATGGGATCTGTTGTTGGAGTTCATCGGTCAGCATTGCTCTTTCGATCACTTATATATTGTTTTTAAGGTATTATTGGTGAATGTCCGCCGCAGTTTAACCAGTTCTCGGGCTTGGGAGGGGGTATAGGGTATAGGGACTTGCATTTGAGGGTCGAGTGGAATAGGAAGCTTCCTGTTCCGACTACTAGGTAGCCAATGAGGGCGACGGTGAAGATTTGGTCATGTCCATTGCGACGGCAGCTCCGTATGCCCTGGACTCCAAGCCACATGAACATCAAATTTGTGAGTGTGTTGACAATCTCCGCGGAATACTCAGTGGCATAATAGTCCTGGATAGAGGGGTATATTAGCGTAGTTCTTGTGTACGATTTCACATCTGATCGGGGATACACACCTCTTCGCACCAGTTCAAGGTGGAGGTAACAGGCTCCCAGTATCCGTCCCTTGCGGGCGGATACGGAAAGAAGGGTAAAGACCAAGGCATTCTGCTGTACACCAAGGTGAAGAGAGATGTTAACTCTGTAATCTCTGTAAACTTTCTATATGAATGTCTTCTAAATCCCAAGAGAAAAGGCAAAAGAGAAAACCAAAACAAAAAGACCAGTGACATGACGTCGATTACCCACGGGGGCTGATTGGTCCGTGCACTCCGCGAGATGCCGGATGCAGTTGGTTTCTTCTCTCTCCAGGGCTCTCTTCAGGGCTATTTATTGATTTCAATCTCGATTTTATACTATATATATATATATATATATATATATATACATATGCATGTTTCTGTTTCTTGCATTTGATCGACAAAGCAACATGCATATGGCTGGACTACAAATAGTCTACATAGTATAGACTACTCCGTACACGGCCTCAAAGAGCCGCATGAAGGATAGTATGTCAGTCATACGATAGATACACTATGTAGTTGACTTTGGAATACTATTTATTTATAGCTATGAACTATTAGGATTAATAGTAAACTTCTACTCTGCTCCGTAGATATTGTACAGTATAAGCCAAGCGGTGTGCCCAGGCTTATCGATAGCCATGGCTGACGATGACTTCACTGTTTTTCAACGTCTTTCCTCTACCTCGGCAGACTCAGCACTTACAATTGCTTTCTATCTGGTTCAATTCTATTTACCCTCATTTATTCCCTGGTGGAATGCAAGTTGCCGCCCATATTTGGTTGTGACCGTCTTCGTGGAATTTTCTCTTGTTTCTTGTTTTTTTTTACGCATCCGGTGGATCTTGACGCCTTCTTGACCGTTACGCATACGCGACGCCCATGGCCCTCCAGCTGGCATTGACTATTTTATCTTTAAACTAAACATATTCACTGTCACCGACGTCACGGTTCGAGTTGACCCAGAAATGTCAAACAATAGCACATTGACGGTGCCGCAGGTGAAAACGAGCACCTCAAAAAGTATGGCTTTCTGTCCAAGCCCCAATCATTTCCATTCCATGGCTAATCATGATCTTTTTATTGCTCTAGCCTCAAAAACACCCTTCCACTTTGCTGCTGGTCTTTGCTCTGGCCTTACCTCCTCCATCCTTCTCCAACCCGCGGACCTCCTCAAAACTCGAGTCCAACAGTCCCCGGGAGCAGCCCTCCTCCCAACTTTGAAGGCGATCATCTCCTCTCCAAATCCAATCCGTGGATTATGGCTTGGCACACTCCCTTCAGCCCTCCGAACCGGCTTCGGGTCAGCACTATACTTCACCAGTCTCAACGCATTGCGCCAAGCCCTTGCACAATCCAATCCAATGGCCCTAGCCAGCCCGGTACTAGGCGCTAGATCATCCTCCGTCCTCCCCAAACTCTCCAACACAGCCAATCTCGCCACAGGAGCCGTCGCAAGAGTCGCCGCAGGCTTCGTAATGATGCCCGTGACCGTGATCAAGGTCCGTTATGAGTCAAATTTCTACGCATATCACAGCTTAGTAGGCGCAGGCCGGGATATCGTCCGTACCGAAGGGCTGCGTGGGCTCTTCGCAGGATTCGGCGCCACTGCCGCTCGCGATGCCCCCTATGCGGGTCTCTATGTTCTCTTCTACGAGCAATTGAAGCGACGGTTCGCCTTGATGGCCGCAAAACCTTCTAATAATGGCGAGACACCAACTGCTGTTTCATCCTCGTCAATAAACTTCGTCTCCGGTGGAGCGGCCGCTGGAATGGCGACTGCAATCACCAATCCCTTTGACGCCGTCAAGACTCGGTTGCAGCTGATGCCTGCCAAATACGGGAACATGGTGCATGCTACACGCTTGATGATCCACGAGGATGGCATGCGCAGTCTCTTTGGTGGACTTGGTATTCGCATGGCTCGCAAGGCCATGAGCTCCGCGCTGGCATGGACTGTCTATGAGGAGCTCATTCTGCGCGCTGAGAGGCGGTGGGAGACGAATTCCCAGATGGGTCTTTAGGCTTGCACTCTACCTGCCCTTGGCTATCACCCTCCCTTACATCATACCCATTCCACTTTCTGTATTATAGTCCGTTCAGGCCCCACTCTAGCTCGCATCTTGTCCGTGTCCAGACGTGATTGACCCAATGGGAAGGTTTTTACACAGGGCTGAGGCCTGACATGTATATTGTACTACATCTGCACATATCGCCTATCAAATAATTCCCCGGCCTCAGCTTTTCCATTTATACTAGGAGTATCCCCAATCTAGCTGTACCAAGCACCTATACCCGCAAGAGGTTTGACAACCCCGTAGATTAGACAGGAGACGGTGGACTGAATACATAAGGTAGGGTGGTACAATGAGAGAGAAGATAGAATTAGAACCAAAGAAAAAAACAAGGTCATCAGCTCATATCGCGTTACTGTACTACCACATACTCTGTGATATAAAAAAGCAAAAAACGAAACAAATCTCAACACAACATAACTCAACACAATTTCAACAAGAACCAGTCTAATCAGACTGGGCCTCATAAAACCACACAATAACAACGTCCAAATAGAAGATATACGTGAATCCGAATCTCTTGTCCAAGCATCAATCATAATCAAGGCAGCGTAGAATAAAAGACATTTATCCGAAGATGCGCACCCGGCCTGAAGGGCTCTTCTTCCGAACCATGTATAGTCTGTCCTTTTTGCGGTCGTTGACTTTCAGTTCGGTCGTCGAGTGAGATGTCTGGGCGAGGACCTTGCCCTCGCGTAGACGTCGGGTGTGGGCGAAGAGCATTTCTTGGAAGTCATCGTCAATCCACTGTTTGATGATGATGTAGTTGGGGTCGTGCTATGAAGAGATATTAGTTTTCATTGTATACACACAAGGTAGGAGTCTTACCTCGTCCCAGTCCCAAGGTAGATTGTAAGCCATCAAGCTATCTGGCAGCAAGTGCTTGCGGTGGACCTAGCATAAGTGTCAGTCAACCCCTAGTATATAGAGAGGATATGGTAACTCCATACCTTAATCCACGTGAGCTTGGTCTCTTCCTTCTTCTTCACATCCTTCTCATCCTTCTTCTCGTCTTTCTTCTCATCCTTTTTGTCTTCTTTCTTCTCTTCTTTCTTCTTGTCTTCCTTTTTCTTATTGATGATAGCATCAATCTCCTCCTCGGAATAGCCAATGTTGCGAAGGTGATCGCGGAACTCCTTCGCCTTCCGGATTGCCTCCTCCGCCTGTCTCTGCTTGATCCGCTCCTGTTCAAGCTTCCACTCCTCAACAGCAGCAGCCTTCATAGCGAGCTCCTTCTTCCTCTTCTCCTCGGCCTCCCTCGCCTTCCGCATATCCTCATCTCGAATCTGCTGAACGAGCTTTTCATGCTCCTCCTCTTCTTCCTTCTGACGGGCAAGCTCTTTCCACTTTTCCTCTCGCACAAGCTTCTCCCTCTCCTCTTCCTCCTCCTTCATCCTTGCAAGCTCTTTCCACTTTTCCTCCCGCACGAGCTTCTCCCTCTGCCCCTTCTCATCCTGCATGCGCGCAATATCCTTCAATCTCTCCTCCTGGAGCTTATGTCTAACCTCCTCTTCCTCAGCAGCAGCCCTCTTCTCGGCCGCCAGCCTCTTAAGCTGATAGCGCTCCTCAGCCTTGCGCTCCTCCTCCGCAGAATGCTGCTTGTGCTCCAACCGCTGTAACTTACGCAGCCGCTCGGCAATCTCTTCCTCGTACTCCAGCTCCTCTCTGAGCAGCCTAGCATCGTGCGGATTGGGTTGTGGGTTCACGATAATTTTCTCGCGCTCTTTGTCGCTGCGGCCATGAGACTTCTGCAGCTCCCGCTGCAGCCGTTCGATCTCCTGCTGGTGCTTCCAGAGATCCATGTCCTGCCGGATATCATTGCGCTCCAGCAGGTGCTGACCCATATCCTGCCGGATATCGTTGCGCTCCAGCATGTGCTGGCTCATGGCTAGCTCGTGGTCACGCTGGAAGGGGGAGGTATCGCGAGAGACGCTGCTGGCGGCGCGCATACGGCGGCGTGGGGCGACCGGCGCTTGCAACATTTCATCATATTCATCATCGAAGCGGTTGTGTCTGTGGTTATGGGTGTTGGTGTTCTTTTCGCTGAACTGGTGCTGCACCCGTCGAGACTGGGGCTTGTTCTCCGAGCGACTCTCTGACGACAGCCCTTGCTCGTTAACAATCATCACCGCTGGTGGTGGAGGTGGTGCCAGTGGTGGGCCGCGTTCGCGGCGTCGACCGCCGCCTGTCGAGGCCGACCGGTGCACGCGGGTTTGGGTTGGTGCTAGGTACTCGCGAGAGATGACTTCCGGGCGACGGTGGCGAGAGACAGAGCGCTCGCGGATATGGGTTCTGAGACCTGTTCGCCGGGTGGAGACGTCGGTCTCGAACTCCGAGTCATGCGAGGAGTAGTCGTCATCATCAAACATTGCTCGTACAGGCATTTTGGCGGGTTTGCGAAAAGTATGGAGGGTATTGATAATATAGATTGGGGGGCCCTGATAGAGGGGCCTGTGCGGGGTGCAGGTCAGGTGCAGGTGGCAGATAATATAGATGTGAACACCCGAAAGTGTGAGAGAGGAATGAGAAAAGAACAAAAATGGGGGCCAAAATAGTCGAGGTTCGTATATGAGAAGTGTGCGCTTATACTATCAGCCAAAGCGGGGGAGGGGCTGGGAAGAAAGTGAAAGAGGAAAAAGAGGGAAGTCAGGCTTGGAGTCCCTTTTTATTTATTCAGCTGGGCGTCATGGGCGTCATTTTTAATTTACTGCATCTCAGCCTCATGGCGCATAATCCTGGGACTCGATAATGTTTTTACCCTTTTGTATAATCTACATTCTCTCTTATATTCCATGCCTTCAAGACTTTCCTACACACACATTCTCTCTCTCTCTCCCTCTCTCTCCCCCTCTCTCTTTCTTTCTCACTCCAGGGTTGTGATACAAAGCATCGTCAGGGCCCACTTCGAGTCCAGACTCGAGATTAATGCCAACGCCGTTGACAACAGAGCACTCTAATATTAATTCTCCTAATCCGCACATTAGGCATTCCCACTGCATAAGCCCCCGAAACGTGAAACCATGTCCTTCCTAAACGCTACATACTTAAAATAGTCACGATCGGACCCTTTCGCGCTAACTTTCTATAGAACGTTGAGAACACATCTGAAAGAGATAAGGCGATTACTAAAACTATATTGTACGATCGACTCCCTTTTTTCTGTGGATAATCTTGTCGCTCGCGTCTTAGACTCGGACTCGAGTTGGGGCTTCTTTAGGCGCTGGTTCTTTTGATCTTCCTACCTGATTCCCCATAACTGGGCAATCGAGATAACTATTCGTTGCGATGATGGATTGGGCACCAACAGTGTTTCATGTTTGTCCTTGATCTATATCCATTTTCCACACACGGTAGCTCCACGGGTGGGGCTTTTTTTATCCATGGATCTTAGTGCCGCTTTGGGGGGAATGAGGGGCAGGCTTGTATATTTCAGTCCGGGCGGCTCAGTGTCATCACGTGCTACAACTATGTAACTATCACTTGGAAGTCTTGATTTAATAATGAAGTGTCATATATTCGATTGATCTGAGTGTCTGGAAGATCTACCGACTGCCCGGCTCGCACGGGTTAGCCTTCTGCACGTTGCAAGCAGGTTTAAATAGTAGAATGAGCGGGCTGATTCAATTCGGCATTGAGACAGAATACATTGGGCCGGTGAGCCTAGTAAATTTTCAAATCGAGGTAGGGTTGGACATATCCATCTCAAGACCATAGGATGAAAGATTGTTCTGGTTCTTACACTTGCGGCCCGCCACAATGTTCTACTTGTCCTTCTTGGTAGTGTCTGCAATGCGCCAAGAGGATCAGGCAAAGGTAAGTAAGAGTCTGGCAGCATCTTATAGGCTGTCTCATCATTTGGCAGCGGCTGCACCAAAGCTGCTATTGGTTAGTTCGTATCTATGTACAACATAGTGCAGGTCGGATTAGGGCTGCTTGAAAACTGCTTATATAAGAATGATCGGATGCCCAGGTGAGGGGGTGTGCTCAATTCTACTTGGTCAAAAAAGCGGCGAGAAATGAGCCTAAAACGGGAAAGTTCACATCTGAGAACGTGATACTTCCATGGAACGCGACGATGAACCTGTGGACGAGGTCGGGTGTGCCCGTGAAATGACCCACGGGCACCCGACTTCTTCACCTGACTTTCTTTTATCTAGTTCCTACGTCACGTCTTGAACACCCATATTCCAACCAAGCGCTCAGTAGGGCCCTACTGACCTGTTGTCATGGTGTGCTTCCATGCTGAATCGGTAGCCTGGGAAAGTGCATATAACTGATGCGCCAAATTCCAACACGAACTATTCCAGGAGACTGGCGCTTTGAATTAAGCTCTAACGGGTGGACGACAGAGAAAATCGGTTTTGCAATTTTAGAAATTATTCTGTTCCATCGACGAATAGTCGTACACACAAGGTGTGACCCAGGAAAACGCCAGTCAATCAGTCCTGAAAGAAAGATTCTAGCTCGGAATTAACTTCATTTGCCGCTTCCAACATAATCCAGTGACCGGTCTGAAGTTGTTTGACTGTCAAATCTAGAGTAGTGTTTCGTGTAGATTCCAACTGAGCAGATGGTACGCCCATGGCGTCATTCCCAGCCAGTAATAGGAGCACCGGTCGTTCAATCTTGTATGTCTCGGGAGATTCCTCTGCAAAAGTCCGAGTTCAGTATGGATTCAGCGACGGATGAGAAAGAAGGGTGAGGACTGGCGTAGTAACTGACCTGGTTCATCTTGTAGGTTAGAATTAGATACAAGATTACGGTACCAGTTTAATGGAGCCTCATATCCACCATCCTTCGCGAAGGCTTCGTCACGGACGACGCGATGTGCGTCGGAGATCCAGGGCCCCAGTTCTGCTCTCTGGTCATTTTCCAACCATCGTTTCAGTGCATCTACAGGACCGAAATGCTCTTTCCACAAAGTCGGGTCCTTGGCGTACATTAAGGACATCAGCGAATCTTTCTGTAATATCATTAGTTTGGTTTCCAAATGCATGGTTAGGACAGGGATGTTAGTGCCTACATGGCTGTTTATCAATTCGACTGCCTTCGGGTCCTGCGTGAAGAACTTGATATACCCGAATAAGGAATACCCCAGGTTCTGTTGGGACATGGCATTGAAGGCATCCAAATTGAAAGGAGCCCCGAGGGCGAAATTTCCGGTAGACAGAAAAGCGATCTTGCCGAACCGTCGTGGAAAGAAATACTCTAGTCGCGAGAGAAGCGCACTACCCCAGTCATGCCCGACTCCATGAACAACATCAATACCCTCATGGTCAAGAATATCGACTATATCTTGGCTCATGTGCTTGAGACGATAAAGCGATGGATCCAAAGGACGTGATGTTTGCCCGTAGCCAAGAAGGTCTGGTGCAATGACGCCGTAGCCTAAATTCCCAAAATATTCAATCTGACGATGCCATTCCTGGGCAATGGATGGAAATCCATGCAAGAAGAGAATGTATGGCTTCGGGGACTCCACACTAGGCTTAAGGTGGATGTAGCTGTAGGTCAACCCACGCGAAACTTTGAAACTGGTAACTTCCATGTTGCGTTCTCGAGATATGTCAAAAGCCCAAGTATATGGATGTTGAAGCCAGCTTCAGTAACTAGGGCAATAGAGGACCGATATATATTTTTCTTTTGGCAGCCGCGTCTTGGAACGCCATAAGTATCCGATTGGGCCATAAGTATCCGATTGGACCATAAGTATCCGAAGGATGCCACGGACGGGAGTATCCGATTAGCATGGCCCTCTGGTCGCTTACTACTCCGTAGCCTGAACGCCCTTCCACGCCAAACCCCACGATGCTTTCCTATTACCATTCGCCAAAGAGTTGATAAAGACCTCTACATGCCTAGTTATAATATTGTATATTCCGAAGTACGATGTACCTATCTAGTTATGTCAGGGCTCTCATGTACCACCAAACTAACGCCATTGGCGTCATCTCCGTACTCCTACATCAACACCCGTTTTCCCCATGTATATATTAAAAATGACGTATATCCTGGCAACACAATCACTCATTTCCTGGAATGAGAACTAACGACACATAATTAGTGGAATAATGTCTAGTTGATAGTCTTGTTTATTGTGGCAACTTTCGCGATACTAGCATCAAGGCACAGGCTAACCGCTAAGTGAACAAGAAAGATACCGCGGTGGCCGAAGTATTAATTAGAATAGAACAACTTGACAAAATTACAGCGCCGCGCCGCAGCATGCGGCGCCTATATTCTTATGAGTATAAAGTACTCAGATGCACTCGATGGTCTCCCTACAGCATCTCTTCAACCGGCTTCATAAACCATTCGTCTGGTATAATTCCGTTTGACGTCGCTCTCACTTCCGGGTCCCACGTCAAGATTTTCCGTATGAACCGCAAAAACTGGTCTTTCTCCTGTCCCGGTGGGATTGTCGTGACAAAGTGCTCGAGAGAGGTTCTTGGTACTGGTAGTTCGGAGATTCAATTCCCCGTGATATCTTTCAGTGAGAGAATAGGCGTTGACAGGGGAGAAGGATAAGATGAGTAAGGCTTACCCTCTGCATCAAAGTAGGCCGAGGAAAGGGAGCTCTTCTGAATAATATTCATTGGAGAGGGGGAAGATAATATCCGATATATCGTGCTAAAGCCAATGGAGGTACATATTGGCCATTAACACGGTCAATCGGATCGAAGAGGTTTTCCCCTTTCAAAAGTTCGAGGGTCTGTATCATAGAACTCGGGTTAATGTTTTTACTTGCATATAACCTACGATTATGTCTCAACTCAACTCACCATAACGCCAATTGGCCATATATCAGCTGGGAATCCCCATGATAGATGTCCTTCGTAACGGCGTATAGTGGCACTCAACCGGGAAATTTGTAGACAAAATACCCATGGATGTATCCTTGGGAAACCGTTGCAGATCTAAGTATAGCTTCGATTAGACCGTTCTTGGCATGTCAGCCCTGCCAGATTGGCATTTTGGCAAGACACTGAAAATGTTAGGGTTACATAGGAACTTATATTGATTATCACATTATCCTGGACAGGACGAGAATGAAGTAAATTTAACCTTCGCATTTAAGGACCCTTGCATTGTTGACAATGCCAGCTGCAGTACGACCGGCCCCACAATGCGCTTTTTGAGACGCAACTAGTACAACAAACATATAAATTTAGGATGTCGGCACTGAGGCTACGTATTCCTCTCTATAGCCCTCTCTCGCTAGATGGCCGAAGATCAATCAATTCATAAAATCCGATTTAGGCATTGACGATGAAATCACAGAAGATAAGATAAAGAGGGTATATGCAAAGAGATTATCATGGCACACTCTTTCCTCGTTTGGTTCATCTAAGAAAGATATTTTCGCAAACAATAACTCCTGGGTATCTAAGTCACCAGCCTGCAACCCAAGTATGTATAGTTGCCAGAATGTGACCAGGCCAGCCGGGTATAGAAGGGATTTGTACCTCCCCTGCATCTCCCCGGGCATAGTGTATCATATTCACTCGTCAGCCTCGAGATGACGATATCTACAACCCATCCACCTGTGTCGCAGGTCCACTCGGA
Source organism: Penicillium sp. CMV-2018d (assembly GCA_028827225.1). Lineage (NCBI taxonomy): Eukaryota > Fungi > Ascomycota > Eurotiomycetes > Eurotiales > Aspergillaceae > Penicillium > Penicillium hesseltinei. The sequence goes on from JAPZBW010000003.1 coordinate 1,964,007, forward strand.
AGAAAAAGACAGAGCAGAATCAGCCTTGTCTGTTCCTTCCCATTAAGATTCACATTCGCGAGAACCGCCGAACTTTGGGTATAAAGATACCACAATCAAGGATACCTGCCACATGGGAGGGCATCGTGTTCACGTCTCGCTCTCGTCTCGTATTCCTATTTCAACATTTTGTTCACGACCTCCCACCAGACTTGAGAATCTGCTCAAGGTTCTCCCGACTCTTTTGGTTTGTCGTCTCGTGATATTGCAGCTTTTTCTCGAGGTTGGAGATCTCAGCGGTGGCCTCGCCGCTCTCGCGCGTAAGGCGCTTGTTGACTGTGTTGATGGGAACGTTGACGAACCTGGAACAGGGTGATAAGTCAGTCTCAGTTTCATTAAAAATGGGCCCAATGAGAAATTTCCCCGATTGTCTCACTGTTTCGGCGTCGCAAAATGGAAAACAGGAGTAGAGAAATGAAATCATTGAGAAACAAAAAGACAAGACAGGAAGTGGAAAAATAAAAAATGCTCACATTTTTCCGACACCCTCGTAAACATTCGTCTCGGAAGGCAACTCAGACAACTCCTTCGATGTAAGCTGCAGCATGCGGATATCACGGTGCTTAGCTGTCATGTGAGCCTTGGTGAGACTGATCTGCTGCTGCGAGGCGATCGCACGGGCCTCAATCTCCTGGAGGAGCTGTAGTGGTTGAAACTATTAGCATTTGCACGTCTTTATTAAAATTGACATCTTCAATCGGAAACCAGAGAGAGACAAGAGGCTGAGTGAGACCGAATTGACTTGGCACACCGCTTCCCCTCGTCATCTGCTCGCAGTATCCGACCCAGATATGTGGATCTATCCAGCATGAGACACACCTTTTGGAGAGCTTCGTTGGGAATCGACATCTTGGCTGTGGATGTTGTCTTCGGAGCTTGAATGTGGTTGAGGGGTAGGAGGGGTGCGGAGGAACGGGCGGAAGTGAAATTGTTTTGTTGTCGTGGACTCCGGATTAATTATTTGTTTTTCTTCCTGGAGTAAATCTGTACCGATTTGGTTTTTATTGAAACTGTCTCGCACGGGTGTCTCTGTGCAATGTCTTGATCAACAGAATCAATTCGACTTGCTCGGCGAGGCCTTTGGGGTCAAGGCGGTGGGCAGGCGGGGCGGTGGAGTATTGCCTGACTTAGGGCTCGGAGTAAACAAGAGGTATACGAGGTATGTGTCAAGTCCTAGAGAAAAGCATGGAGTTTGTGTTGGGTAAGGTAGACACATGTATTTGTCTATAACCTGTGTCTCTTTTATTGAGAAGATCTAACCAGATTGGATCAAGATTGACATCAGCCATTCACACCGTATGTACTTGTGTCTAGGAAGGGCGGGCTTAACAGGCGCTCACTGCTGCCCAGAGCTCCTTGAAGAAAAAAAAAATCAAAAACAGGTATTTCTGTGTTTAAGCCATCTGGTCGAAGAATCTATAGGTACTCTCTAGCAGAGAGGGCATAAATCCATACAAATTTTGTATGTACCAGCCTTATACAACAGATGTCTTGGACTTTGAATGGCTTCGATCAAAGCAGACAATCCCAATTCAAGCCTTTATGCATAGATGCATGTAGTAGGTTATAAAGGGGTAGACAAGTTCAGAAATTATGGTAACCTACAAAAATATTGGAAAGAACAGGGCCATATTGCCCCATTAGGGCCTTCTAGGATATGGAAACCGCGCGCGAACCTGTCAAGTAGCGGTGTGATAGAGAGTGATAGAACAGAATAGAAGGGTATTTGACGCAATACCACGAGATCCGAGATCTTGTTAGGAGGGGTCTCACTGCCGTTTACAGCATAGAGTAGGGGCTGATGATTGAGATTGAGAAGGTCCGTGTGTGTACTAAACCGGCTGAGGTAGGTGATAATACCCGTGGAAACACAGCCCTTTACCTAGTAATATTTAATGGGGTTTAAGATACGGAGTAGAGAAAATTTGAATGGATATTTGAGTAGGTAAAATAAACGCGCATTAAAAAGATCACAATTCCCTCCAGTGCATAATTCCTTCGGCGTGAAAATGACAGAAATCTAAAGACCCTAAGTACCGAATGGATTTCCAGACAGGTCCGAAAATCAAATGAAAATAAGACAAAAGCCAGATTTGACTGGTATGACAGTAAGGAAAGTAAAAGACCGAACCAAGGAGATCATTCATGGACGCCATACGCCCCAAGCCTGAACTCCGTTTCCCACCGAGCTTTTCCTCTTGGAAAGCCCATCGGCGTGACCAACTCTTGCTCATGTTCTCGTCCAGGAGTACAGCAGCAAGAAGTTGGTCAGCCCAGATTTTCAATGACACCGTAGACTTATGAAAGGCCCATGAGATAGCTATGGGCATTGTTTGATTCTCTGACAGCGCTTAGTAGCCGTTGGAGTTGGGCTCAGGAGTGCACCACAACTCGAACTCAGCGCCAGTAGGGTCGGCCATGCTTTCATGGCGAGGCATATCCCATGAGGAATCCCGACCCTCGAGGCTCTGCATGCTGGGGAGGTAGGCAGAGGTCATGCTAGGGTGAGCGTATGAAACGGTGCTGGGAGACATGGATGGCCCCGACGAGGCTGCGTAGAAGCCGGATTGAGTCTCGTCGGCCCAGGTAGAGTATGAGCCAGGAGTGGCGGAATAGGAAGGACCGACCATGCCAACTCCAGAAGACTCGCCGCCGTTGCAAAGAAGTCGGGGATCCATGTCGTGCATGGGGAGACCGTTCGGTGCGTGGGTAAGCTGGGGCTGGAGCAGCTCGTGGTGAGCAGCACCAGGGAGTCCAGCGAGGGAAGAGCCATATCCCATATCCTGCTGGTTTGGGCTGTTGGAGCGGTAGATGTCTGAACCGTAGGATTCAGAGCTCTGGAGAGAGCTGGGCTGTATCACTGGGAGGCCAGTTGGGTGGCTTGTGTTTTGCCAGGAGGAGTGGACATATCCAGGTGTCATCATGGAGTCAGGTCCAAATGGCGAGGAGTCCCGGCTACTGTCGTAATAGGGCTCTTCGAAGCTTTGGGATCGCGAGTGGGCGTAGGAAGACCCATGGTATGTAGTCGATCCAAGATCACTTTCCATGTCAGAGAAACCCTCATCGCCGGCAGGTGTAGGTCCTGGCGTGAAGACAGGAGAACCGCTATCGCGTCGGCTGGTAGTGGTTGCGTTTTTGTTGGGCGAGAACTTGTAGTCTGGATGTGTTGCGGCATGGTTGTCACGTTCAAGCTTCGCCAGGTCTTCGTATTTTCGGCGAATCTCAATGGGCTCTAGCTTCCAGCCCTGGCCCGCGACCTTTGAGACGATTTGGTGGTTGTTGGCACCCACTAACTTCTTGGTGCGCTCTGCGTATGCAGACCGGTAAAGCATGAAGGAATTCATGGGTCGAGAGATCTTCCCATTCTTCTTGCGGACCTCGTCCTGTCTCTCGAGAGCAGATCGAGCCACCCAAGCGTCCATGTCTTTGATAGGAGTAGTGTGAAAAGATTCAGTAAGTTGGCTGATTGGTCCATCGAGCTTGATACCAGGATCGGAGAGTTCTCTCCGGGCACGGTTGCGTCGCTTGTTGGTTGCCCTGACTGATGCTTTGCCGCGATCGCGCGGGGACTGTGACCAAGTTGGGGAACGGGTCATCATGGTAGGTGAGCCCATTGGGATAAGATCCTCATCAGATCCTGGAGGAGGTGTGGTGACCTGGGCACCGGCCATCATGATCTGATTTACGTATCCTGGTCAGTTTTCCACGCGGTCAAATGGCAACATGGGAGTCAAACTTACTGATTGAGGAGGCATGTTCTGAGAAAAACCGGGGGCGTTGTAGAATGGAGGAGAACCGTAGTGCTGAGATGGTTAGCATTGCTATCCGGCAACATGCAGAAGACAAGAGACTCACCATTTCTTGCTGGCGAGTGCTGATTTCCTCATCAGACATGGCCATGTTGTCGTACGCAGGTCGGTACACTCCAGGGCCTCCGAACTCTACGGACAAGGGACGTCCGTCTGTAGACTGGGGGGGTGTAGGAGGAATGGGTCTTGCCACCAAAGTCATTGTTATGATCTTTCAGGTCCTGGTAGACAGGGTAAAAGATATGCTGATACTGGTTGAATCGCCAGGAAACTAGTCCAGCGATAGTAAAAGAAGAGAAAGAGAATTTCCGGAAAGAGGAAAGAAGTGGAAGAGAGGTAGAATAAAGATATTCTCTGTCGTCCTACACAGGCGGTGGGTTTGTCTTGCAGTTGAGCTCCCCTGAAAGAGAGGTCTCAAACACGGCTGCAGATGAATCTGCTGGCAGGTGAGACAAACACTGCAACAATCCAATTGGATGAAGTGTGAATGTATGAATATGAGTATGAAAGTAACTAAGTATGAAGATATGAAGATCAAGTGGATATGTGGATTCCAGTTCAAAGGGATAGAGACAAAAAAAAGGCCAAAGACTTGAAGAATTGAAGATTGAAAGATGGGCGGGTCTCTCTAAATAAATAGAGTCGACCAGAGGGGAGAAGAGACGATGCGCAAACAGCCAGAGGCTGAAACTGACTCAAGAAGGCCTGGAATACAATACGCATGGCGTGGATCTATTACTCTTTGGTTTAGTGTCTTTTTTTGGAAAATAAAAAAGAAAAGAATTAGATTAAAATTAAAATTAAATATTATTATTTTAAAATTATTTTATATAATTTTATATAATTTTATATTATTATTTATTATTATTCCTTTACTTCATTTTATTCCATTTCTACTCTAAATCTAGTGGAGGCGTTCAGAGCATATCGTTTACCTTATTAGTCCTAGTCCAGATCATCATTCATCTGCCATTGGTTTGATATGCTCTATTTTCTATTGGATTTTCATTCAATGACTCTAATAGTTTGGTTGAGAATGCCCTATATGTTACACCCTTCAACTATCCTAGCCATATCTCAAACATTCTAGTCTTTGTGCCAAATTTGGAGAACTACAAATAGCACAGAGAGAAAGAAGAGGGTTCGGAAGATGGACTATGCACCGAATAACCCCGGCAAGAAGAGTCCACAGAGGATCCAATATGGAGCCATTGCACAGGAAGGGCGGACCATGGACCTGTAGGAACCTTCTAACGCCCGATACCCGGGGATGCAATGGGCCAGTTTCAAATGACAAATGGAAAGGAGACATCTAGAGCCGGGGTAAGAGGGGTTTAGATGTTAGGCGCTTGGGAAATGCCATAGTGTGATCTTAGCTTGGATACAGGGTCGTTGGGATATTTTCTTTTCTTTTTTTAAAATATTTCTTTTTTAATTTTTTGATATACGGAGTTAATGTTTTATATATGGAGAACATCTTAACACTTTGACATTTGGAAAAAGCAATCACGAAGAGGCGTATATTTTTGATGCAAGTATCCAGAAAGATGCTAGCTTGGAGATAAACTGGAAAATGAAGCAGTGAAATCATGTACGGAGTAGTTCGTTGCTGTTAATCGCAGTATACGTGGTACTGTATACCACCCTCAAATGGAGATGTGTAGATAATTTAGCAGAGTAAAAGCTAAGCCTGCAAGTCATGCTAAGGATCACGGCAATACCAGTAAACTCCACCGGTTAGTACATCGATTAACTCGTATACTTCTAGTCCGTACAGAGTCTAGAGAGGCATATCCTATGATTTAACCAACCGGGCGATAAAACCATGCTCCAATTTCCCCAGATAGCACGCTAGATCATCAACCATGGATTGCTATGCAGAAAAAGGCAACAGTCTACATATTTGGTTTTGTAATGTTGGATCCGGGGACTCGGGGACTTCGGGAGTGATATTTTTTCCCTTTTTTCTTTCTACCATATTAATATTAATGTCAGGGAGGCGTCGAGGTCTGAGCTTTCGGGGGGAGACTCTGGTCCCGTCCTATCGCGGCTGTAGTGGAGTAAATGTGGATCCCTCGTTGATCGACGGTTGAGATCAATTCCCAGGGTTGAAATCGATATTATCCACGGGTGACCACCTGGGCAGAAAATCGGCTCGAAGTCTAGAGCGCCACAATGGATTCTGATTGGTTGGCCTGTGCCGGGGTGATGTATCCGCGAAGGCCCGAGCCAGGAATTGGTTGAATTAAATCTTGGCACTCAAGCGGCCTTTCCCCTCGGTGGATACTAGGACTGCCCCCGCTTGTGTCAGTTCACATACAACATAGATCGTACTAGATTGGACCGGTGGACTTTAACTTGCACGGCAATGCCGATCTATAATTTGGAATTCCTTCGTGTCGGATTTCGGCTGGTTTATCTCCAGGTCCATCGATGAAGGGTTAAATCCATCTAACGCCACGGGAAAGAGTCATGATCTCATTGAACTCAACATCCCTGGAAGATCTCCCCGACCAAAAACATCCTCGCTACTCCAGTCATGCATGGCGGTTCGCGCTTACTCGGGGACATACCTGTTACCGGATTGAGACTAGCAGATGCAGCCTGAGGTGGACACATTGCTTGGACGGTGGCTCTCACCAGACTTCAGGATAGGTCACTGGCTACTAGGATGTTTCCACGATTGGATGTGGCTTTTTTGGCAATGTACGGTGAGAGACCAACCATGCCCTGCAGTTTTTCTGGAAGGGATATATTTATTCCCCATGGACTGGCTCGTGGGTGTTAAGGATGTTGGATGCAGGAACCAGCCACGTTATTGCATGGCTCTCGTCGCATGGAAGACTTGGCCATGCATGTCTTTCTTTGTGTGACCCCTGCACCCTGTCCCTGTCGGGCACTCGAAAACCACCTAGGTGGACGCAGAACGTCAATCAATTGCTCGAATGGTGGGGACCGTGCAGATATCATGTTTTGATCTACGAACTGTTGGAAGGCTGAGACCTGCGCTGCATGTCCATGTGGACTACCTCTCGCTCAAAGAAGGTGGGGAGTTGACACAAGCCTGCGCTTTGAGCTTATCTTTTACATTTACTTTTTATTATTATTTCAAGATGGACCTGTCAGGTATGCTGTAAGCATCTTATTCGTCCTGGTCCATATGTCTGGATGTTATGGGGCTGAGCCAAACTGTATTCCACGTGTGTTGAATAATCAAAGAAACAACATACAACAAAGCTCTTTCCGCCGACTCGGGGGGAAATGGTATCGGGAACGAACTGGCCCAAACTGAGTTGGTAGTGCTTCATATCCAGAATCCCATTCGATAGTCGAAATTCCTCACTGATGGCTTGTCCTTGGAATTCTATAGTTGGTACCCCATATCAGACTTTTAATTTTTAATGCACGTGGCTATCCTCGAATTTCCAAATCCTGGGACCAAAATTGAGGGATCAATAGAATAATCTCCGCCGTAACGGGGGAAATTTCCGCCGGAACGGAGGAATTCAGGACCAATAGGCGATGGCCTTACCGGAGTTCCCAACTTCCATATCTCGTTCCCAAAATATTAAAAAAGGCGCTTGGACCTCTGAGCCACGGTTGCGCACCACGAACTATTCTCTAATAAGGGTGAACCGGATTGACAGCCAGGATCACCCCGCTCAAGCCCCCCACTGATTCACTGATTCGCCTTCGAAGACATTCGAGAAGATCGATGTCTCTACAGAAGAGGATAAGCTCCAACTCTAATCTTCAGTTGGTCACAGTGCAGTCTGCTGACTCGACTATTTTGGGAATGCAAGAAATGCACAGATCTCCTCAGTCCCACTGCTCAACGGTGTTTCATCTCATTCTCATTCACCCCCTGATTGCCCGATCAAGTGTTTCGAGTGTTTCTAAAGATATCTTCGTTTCAAGTTATTCTTCTCATATTCATTGTTGATGCTATTTTTGTGGTAACAGCATGAGAGAAAGAGAAAAAATGGTTGGGGCCACTAACTAGTATCATGGGGAAGAAGATCTACATTTGATACGGAGTAATGAAGATCGGCATAAAAGAAAGGTGAAGGGACTGAGACTGGATTAAGCAAGCTTGGTACGGAGTACTCATATTTTTATTCGACATGGATGTCCCCGATGCCCCGATACCCTGAACCCTGACCCTGACCCCTGCAGTCCCTCATAGTCCTACACTTTTCGCAGGGAGGTTGCCATGGCCGAATATGGTTGCCGCTGTTGTGATCTTGCGATCTCCTTGGCTTTACCTCACAGAATCGACGACTGTGAAAGAATGTTCAATATGTATTTGATTTCGAGCCTAGCTACTCTCGATCATCGCCACGAATGCCATCCTGTTCAAGAGATTCACCCAACTCAATTCCAAGTGCATCCGACACTCAAATTCATAGTTCACGGCTTGCGGCCAGGCCCATCACGAGGAGAAAGGCGGGGAGATGTTATGCCGGGACTAACGAAGAACGACGAGCGAAGAACAACGAGTACGGAATTGGCGAACCATAAATCACGCGCGAATGGCGGATCGCCATTCGACGTCCGTTGTCGTCTTCGAGCCCCATAAAGCCTAACTCTACCCTATCAAACTCTATCTATTCACTAATTCGGGGCCGGGGAGGAAAGAAATACCCTGGAACGGCAGTCAAGCGACAAACTGACATGGGTAAGATGGTGAGATCAGATCTTGTGGTGCCAATTCCCAGACCGCCACGAGGAATCTCCTGCGCAACCTTGTGAGAGCGGCTAGATTTCATTTGTCAGTTGGTTATTTACCAGGGTCTAATGCGCTTGATACCCAAAAAGGAGAAAGAGCTGCCTGCAATAACCTGCAGGCCTCAGCCATAATAAAGCGGTGTTCTCAACCAACAGTTGGATTTTCTCACGATTGGTTCCAAGACTGACATTGTTGACGGTTTATGTGTCAGAATATGCCAGACTGGCGCACGGGCGACAGAGAGCTATGTAAATGTAGTCTATGAGCTGGCGTACTTCTTACCCTGTAGATGTCTATCTTTTGTCTCTGCGCCATTTTTGTGTTGCGAATCACCTGTTACCTGTTGCGGTTAATGTCGATGTATAGAGAACAAGTCATGTTATCTTCCCCTCTCTTCTCTCTCTCTTTTCTTTTTCTTTTGCTAATTCTCACTAGCTTTGCATAGTGGCAGTCACGGACGTCGATCTTCATATGGATAGTTCGGGGAATAGACTTTCCCTCCCTATCCCTCAGATGTGGAAAGTTGATATGTGCGATTTCCAAGGTTGGCTGTCACAACCTTTTAACGCCCGACGACCCAGAAACGCGCAGTGCGGCTCATGTTTCTTATTATTAATTAACTACGTAGTATAGAACTGATATTAGTACGTATTGTCCAAGATCGAGATGGAACCGGGCTTTCTACAGGGAGTGTGAACCACGAGAATAGAGAGAGAGATGTTGGAGATAGTAGGTTTGGATTCCCGGGTGCTACGTTCTCTTTACTCTCTTCTCCATGGTCACAGTTTTCCACCGGAATTACCTAGAACCAATATAGTCAATACATAGTTTTCCACCGGAGTTACCTAGAATCAATATGGTCAATGCACAGTTTTCCACCGGAATTACCCAAAATCAATAATTACAACCGAATAGTCAAATGCGAGCCAAAGAGACCTGTCAAAGATCCAAGCTTTGGCATTCTCGGGTCCGACATTATTACTTTTTTCTCTTCTCCATGGTCAACATAGTAGAATTCCCCAAAATCAACAATTACACCGATCGGGTGAACCGAATCCCGAGTCCGATCCCTGCACCCTCCATAGATGTCTCCGTACGGAGTAACGGACTACCCGAGACTATACCCACCCAGGAAACAGCTAACCGCCGTGGACCAATCTACCGAACCCTTGTCGGCTTGGCTTTCAGTCACCTGCTAGAGATCGGCAGATTTTACCTATCTCCGGACCCTCTCTAGCCCTAACGTACTTTGTACAATGTACGTTGTCTCGATATGAACAGATCGACAAAGGGAGATACTTAATTCGTTTCACGGTAGGTCAGAACTTTAGAGTTCCCTAGAAGCGCAAGTACATGACTCGAATGAAGAGGCAAGACCAGGCGAGAGAAAAGACGAGAGGCAAGAGCCAAATAGGGAGATCGTGGAGACCAAAGTTTTTCGCGCGAGGTAGGTGATAGTTAGTCTTTCCGTCACATCCAACAGCGCCCTTGATTACCTAGCGTAGTATACTTCTCCACCTCCGCGGATATCGGTGCACTAGGAGTGGAGTAACTAGCGGGATATCGGCTGTGTCCGGACTATGTTGTGTACTCCGTACCATGAACACATGGAACTAACACGGGATACGAAAAGTTGTATACGCGCCAAGGAAAATTAATGGCTGCCTCGCGAAACATCCTGGTCGATATCCAAATGGAAACGGGAACCCCGATCTTCGATTTGTTAGAATGGGTTGGGGTTCCTAGACATAGAACTGGGTGATTCTCGGGTAGAACTGCAAAAGAGTTGGGTCTTGAAGCAGGGACCAGTGCTTGGCATAGTGTCTATGCTTTCATTTATGATCTCTCATAGGTATATATTGTATATTGTATGGAGCACGGAGTACGCCGGTATGGAAGTATGTAGATATTGTACCTGATCGCATATGGTGGAGTTCTCGGTACTTCAAAGAAAGGGATCTCCCAAAATGCAATTGTCTTTCCTTTCGCGTCACGGAGACAAGCTTAGTGGATAAATAGTCGCCAGTAGCCACCCGTGTCTGAGACGTGACAAATACTTCCCAAACACGAGAAAACTTCTTCGTTCCTGAACATCCCTTCCCACTTCATTATAGTCGTGACGTTTATATTCCTTAAACTATAGCCCTCTACCAGTTTCCCGCATCCTTATAACTATAATATAGGAAGTAATGTGTAAAACAGCAGTCCACTCCAAAAACGTGGGAGCCGGGGAGGACCCACGAGTGGCCGGGCCAGGCTCCGGGACTCCACTGGATTTTCCCACATTTTTGACACGATATGAGTTGCATAGGTGGAGAAAAAAGGGAAAAAAAATAAAAAAGGATGATCGTATCTGCCGCGTGAACCTAATAATAATGTACCCTTAAAATGCCCTAAGCTTATTCTAGTGCTAGCAGAGTCCGTGTGTGGAGTAAGTCCGGAGCAACGATCGAATATCGAAACTCTCTCGATCCTATTTTCTAATTGGATCGTTGAGCGTCATTTTAATACTCATTGCCCTCCAATTATTATACGAGTTGGTTTCGGCTGTCGGCTACTAACCGTTAGGCAATCTCGTACGCTAAGACATCCAATCAATACGGGATTCAGATTCACGGTCACTCCGTATAAGGTAGTTACTATCGCTCTACATATCTTCCACTCGGCGACTCCGTAGGATATACGCCCTTGGATCGTAGATCTTGTTCATCGAGAGAGAGAAACCATGGTAAAAATGTGGGGGAAATGACATTTACATGCCAAAGTTCACCTTCATCTTCCGATTTTCGGACTTCAACCGGATGGTGCGAATCTTGCGGAGTTTACGGGCGAATGAGGATGTATATTATTTCCTAAATCCCTCATTTTATGAGGTTTCATTCTTGTATTTTCTTGATTTATCATCAATTTATCGTAGAGTAAATCCAACATCCTACCCAATCGCCCCCCTTTAGAGTGCAATTATGACAGCGACATGACAGGATGACAGATAGACTAGTGATTTATTCCGGCCTCTTAATCTGGATTCCGTTCTCCATATTTGGCGCTTCCGGGTGCCGAATTGCCGTGAGATAGGGGGAGATGAGGATGCGGCTAACGCTATGCAAGTTAGTCTATGATCTACATCGATCGACTCCAATTAGCGTCAGGGATAGTCGCTCGTAAGCATGTAAGTTGACTGCGCCGCATGGTAGACCTGACAGAGTAGGCTAGCTGTCATTGCTATACTTTTGCCAACGGGTTAAATGGCTTTTTTTTTAGTGCATCGGTAATTTGTCTACCTAGAGTACTCCGTGGTACGGATGGGGTATGAGGATAGGGTAGTATCGTGAACTTTTGACCTAGCTCATCGGGCATCTACCACACTTGTAGAGTGGGACATTGCGACGGGGGAGCGGGAAGACGTTATTTTGTTTTTCTTTCTCCCTTTTTGTATATTATTATTTAATTTAGCTGATTCTTTCAATAAATGAGACAATCAATAAAGGAATAGCATAATATGATTGAAAGACAGATAGGGAGAAAGGGTTCAAATGTTGCGAGCCGCGTTGGATGTCTGGCATACAGGGATATAGGTAGTATGCAGCTCAGTATGTCAGCAGGCGCTGTTGGCTGTTGGCTGTTGGCTGTTCAGCTGGGCAGAACTGCGTTTGGGCATGCATTTGTACCCAGGGGTATATGTCGATCGACGTATCGGTTACTTTCGATTTGGACTGGAGCATAATCCTTTTGTGTTGACTACCACGTTCTTTTAGATGGACGATAGGATGGATATGCAACTATCTTGTAAAGGAAATAGGTGGTCAAGTGGCTTGTTTAATCAACTGAAAGGGTTCAATGTTTACAATAGGTTAGACCACAAACACTGGCATTACCACTTTGTATATGTTACTCTCTACCACTTGGACAGGGGCCTGCAAATATATAGATCTAGAATGTATATCTCAACCATGTTCAAATATCTCCCATCTACCTTTCTATCGACCCCATTAACCATCAAGTAGTTCAAGATTGAAATCAAATAACATTGTCTATTAGAATACACATGTCCTCACCCACCAAAACAATGGCGGCCAGGGCCAGACCATCTGAAAACGCCATTCGAGTCCCCATCCATCTTGATGCATTGTAAAACAGGAAAAGAAACAAAGGGATTCAAAACGCCAGCCCATCACAGTCTCAAGAAGCTCCAAAGAGAATCGAAGAAATGTTCCCACGAGACAGAGCCCTAACACCGATGAGAAAGGGGAAACTCATTATCAAAACACGGTACTTGAACAAGGTTGGTCTGCAATAGCAGAACTTTTGGGAAAGGCGGAGAAAGAACAAAACAACACGAGCGTCTGTCAGGCCAAAAGGGCATCATCTGGCAGATTTTGAGGTTCAATCTATGACATGTCGTCTGAAGGGAAAATGACTCCGGATGATCACCTGGAAAAACATACCCGAATGGATATCATTTGCGCACATTGAGTGCACATTGACCCACTTGTCCAACATTCTGCAGAAGCTAAAACAGACCTCGAAAAACGGTGCGAAAGCACAGATCACGCCTGCTCAAAATGCATAGCAGCACAAGTTGTGGGTTTGGATTCCGAGAGTGATTTCGGGATGTATCCAAAACGGTGATCGGGTGTTTGCAAACTCAAAAAAAGGGGTCAATAGAAGGGGTATTTGAAAAAACAACACATGCTCTTCACACCATTGTGCTAGAAATTCATTGGTTTTGGCCATTGGTTTCGCGCTGAGGCGAAGGAACAGAATCAGGGTACTGAGACATGGTCCCAGAGGCCAAGGGAGGAATGCGATTCAGCGATGGCGATGACATCAGATGCTGGCCATTGCCCTGATAGTGGTGAGCCTGGTGTAGCATTGAAGCATTCTCTCTCTGTCGCCGTTCCTCCTGCTCAGGAGTCATGCATTTGACAGGCGGGGGGATTGGAGCATCTGGAGAGCTACGGCCCATGAGCTTCGGGCTCGGCTCCAGTCTGCGGATGGGCGGAAGGACTGGTGCACCTGCCAAGCCACTGCCAGTAAGCGGACGAGGTGACTGCTTGGTTGGGCTAATCCCCGACATCGCCATGCCGTGAGAACTTTGAGGAGGCGAAGAGTGGTTGCCGTTGGGCGTTGCAGCAGAGAAGGACGGGTAGTGGTTAGACATCGACGGTGTGGCTGCATGGCCAGACTGCGGGCGTGGAGTCTCGAAAGAACTCCATGGAGATGGTGCATGGCTTGGACCAACAGGCGGGAAGCCCGCAATAGGGCCAACATCAGGATTTCCCTGTGTAGGTGACATAGATGGTTGATTTTGAACAGGAGATCGGGCAGAATGCGAGGAAGAGGGCCGCACAGGGAACGATCCAACCGGGGGAAGGTGAGGAGCTTGTTGCATAGGCGGCAAAGAATGTTGAGAGGAGGATGGCCGCGAGTGCTGCTCCATAGTGGCATGCAGTAAGCCATTCATGCCCTTTGGCGGAGAAAATGGTGCACGAGGCGGGCTTGAAGATGGAAGGGGAGTGTGATCTGTGTGATGGACCCGGCGCTGGGGGGACGGAGGAGGATAGAGGTTGCCATGACCAACAGTGGACGAGTGTAGAATAGGTTGTGTTGTTGAGGGTTCGTTTTGAATATTAGACAAAGCCAGATGTGATTTCTTCACAGGAGAGGGCGGAGCTTGATCTTCGTCATCCTCTAACTTCTGCTTCTTACTGGCTGGAAGAGCAGCTGAAGGAGATGCAGAAGCGCTGACTCGGAATTTGAGGGGTGGCAGTTTTGGTCTGTTGGCATCTTCTTCCTTTCGCTTGCAGTCTCGGCAGACAAAGTGGAAGTCTTCCTTTTCGGCTGCTTCCTGTGAGATACCAAGACACTTGCTATGCTGCCAAACATTGCATTTTTCACAGGCAACACTGTGACTTCCATCATCCTGGGGAAAAATGTTAAATTGAGGCTGGGATACGTTTGGATACTGAGACTCACCAGGTTCTCGCCATACACTCCACAGCCGGAGCAATCAAAGACCCACTGGTCATCTTGAGTAAGCCCTGCCAGGTTCTTCTGGGACTTCTCCAGGTCAGCCTGGAGGTTTCGGGCAGACACCCTGCTTTCACCCCTATCGATTCTTTCCTGTTCTTCCGCGATCCTTTCCAGCTCCGCCTCATGCAGCAGTCGCTTCTGTTCACGGTCTCTGATACGGTGCTCGCGAGTCATTGTGCGCGACTGCCGCTCTTCTTCAAGCTGACTTTGCCTCGCCTGCTCCTTTCGAGCCTCAGCCAGGTCGTTTTCGCGCTTCTGGGCGGCTTCAGCAGCATCTCGATCCTGTCGTTCTCTTTCTTCCTTGGCAGCAAGTCGACTGGACCTCTTAGCACCTGCGACAAGCTGCAGATTAAGAAGCTCCTTTTCACGCTTCTGGCGCTTGCGCTGCTGCGCTTCCTCTGCCTTCTCGAGAATAGGCAGAACATGTTCAACAATGCTATCGCGTAGGTATTTCTCATCTGCGTCCTTGGTTTTCTGGAGTGTCTCCAAGAAAGCCTGGTATTCCTCGAGTGTGACAGCCACACACTCCCACTTAAAAGGGTCTTCGGCAAAGGCCGCGGCGGCACTTGCATCGTTGGTATCCTTGCTATCCTCATCGGAACCCTCTTCCGCCGCTGCCGTAGAGGTACGCTTTGACGTTCTTGATGCTCGAGAAGACCGGCTCTTTGCCTTCTTCTTGGGGCGCTGGACAGGGGGAGGTGGAGGAGGGTCGGTGCGGCGGTAAAGGCGGTTGTCATCTAGCACATAGTATGAACGCCCCTCGCGGTCCCAGCCAAACTCTTCAATACGCTGGGGACGGTTAGCATCCGATAATCAGGAGTCAAAGCCATGCGAGAGATAGCTTACCCATTCTGTCTGCTCGGTCTCCTTCTTTTCGGGCATCTTGTCGCGAATGCGGTCCGCGTTCCAGAATGTCCATACCGTCAGCTGGTGGAGGACGCGGATCTTGGTGAAGACATCGAAATGCAGGAACTTGTTTGGTTCTTCCTCGTGACCGAAGGGATTGGTGGTATTGGGTGCTTTCGCATTGTACTGGCGTCGGGTGTACTCATCGAAATTGTCGAAGCTGCCAACATAGTGGTGTCAGTAAAACCGTGCAGGATAGCAAGAAACGTGTTCCAGTATACGTACGTCAGACCGCGATGCGACGAAATCCACTTGAGGAGACACAATCCAATCTCTAGTAGTTTGTGAGAGGGCTCGGGTTTCAAGCATTCGACTTCTAGGTCCTAGCGTGGGGCAAAGGATGTTAGCGAATATTCAATCAAGTGAGATGTGCTCGTGTAAGCGTCCTCTCATCAATGCGACACGAAGCGCAGCATTTTATCTCATCCCAGACAATGCTAATAGACATACCTCAATCCCAAACTCCTCGTCAATCTTCATGACCTGGCCAAAGATGGCAATGTATTGCATGAGGCTTGCAAATGCCCAGTTGCTCCTCAACTGTGAGAGCAAGCCAGGCTCTTCTGGTGCCTGTTGCTCGGCCGCTGGGGCAACCTCGGAGTGGGTGCGCTTTCGCGATCCCATCGCGGCGGGACAACCTTTTAAGGCCGGTTTTCTCAGAGGTGTCCAATGAGGGGGGTTCGGTGGAATAAAATTTGGGCGGAGATAAAAGCCAAAGAGTGTCAAACTTTCAAATGAGAAATTCAAGCGTGAAATTTGAAAAACAGCCTAAGAAATATGAAGGTTGAGTCTGGGCTTTTTTTCGTGTCGTGAGGCAAGACGATCAGTAAGGCGGCGCGTCAAGGACCGTGTCACGTGAGGATATGCGTTTGTCGAATTTAACAAGGGGAGAAGAAGTGCGAAGGGGAATTCAGAGCAAATTGACCTTGTCGATCATACCTAGGTATAGATGTAATCTTAGATGTAATCTTAATTCTCACAGAAGAAGATTATACAATGAGATTATGCAAACAATAGAAGACTGAATCAAATCTTATACATAGAAAAGTCTCTTACCCAAAGTATCCCTTCATATACACCTAAAAAGACATATCAAAGGATATCAAAAGACTCTTAAAAAGACATGACAAGGCCGCAGAAGCGGACTATTCTTGTATTCATGAAACGGAGACAAGTACATTCATGCTTTTCAGAACAAAGTCGCATATACACAAGGAAAAACAGAAAAAAATAAAAAAAAAACAAAGCAGACGCCTGGATCTTTGGATATCTCTCGCTTTCAAAGGTCTATCTCACACAGAGCAGTTGGGGGTCGTCAAAGACGAGGAGAAAATGCACACAGACGACAGCGCCGACCAGAATTCGCGCCACGCGACAGAAGACTTCTGTCGAAGATGAAAATCAATGACAATCAGAGAAAACATATTTCCGACAAGCAAAATGCAAAGCAAAGATAAAGAAGAAGAAAGGAACAAGAATACATTAAACTTCCCCCCAACGCAGATCACCGAACCCTCAAGAAACCCAATATAAATGCGGTAAAGAGAGAAACAACCAGGAATGAATAGAGAAAAAAAAAAAAAAAAAGACTTGGATCCGATGCCCTCAATCGAATGACATACCTCACACGCTGGATCCAGTTCTTCAACCACAATTTTGCGCCTTGTGTCCGTTAATCGCCAGAAGCCTTTCCCATGCATATCATAAGGTAAAATATTTCGGGAGAAAGAAACAGATGCTTTTCGTATGTTACATGGCTGCCGGGGCTCCATCCGAGACAGTGTCGGACAAGTTGATAAGGAGTTGAGCCAAGCAGCGCTTGGTGGCTGCATCGTCACGGAGGACGGAGGAGAATGTGGCGTCCCGGAGAGGTTCGGGGAGACATTGCCGCAAGGCCTCTCGGGCCCGGCTGTTGTCACTGAGGCTGTATCATGCTGTTAGAGAGATGCCCGTGAAGAGGGAGATGGCACGAGGACTCACCGAAGGAAGCAGCGCACAACATGCTTGAGAAGGCGAACGGTCTGTTGCTCCACCAACTGAGTGACCATGTTGCTCAGGACAGTGCCCACGGCATAGAATCTTTCATATGTCGCGCAAATGTAGCCCAAGCCAATATCATCAAGAAGAATTTTCTGTACGATAAAGATAGCAACGGTTTTGCTCAGCTCCGATCCCGTCTCCATAATGCGAAGGCAAAGAGGGATGATCTCTGTAGTTAGAAGGAAGTTGATCACGTCAGAGGAGTCATTCTTTACCAATGCGCCGATGACGCCCAGCGAAGTCAGTCGGAGGTATTCGAAGGGACGAGACTTGGAGGTGGTATTGAGGAAGGGGTAGAGGAAAAGAGGGATATGGGCTAAACGAAGGGAAATTAGCAACCGATTTTGCATGGGGTCATGGTAGGTATATTGCTCACCGTTCAAGAAGAGAGTGCGGGTCTCATTGTGGGAGGCGACACATTGCAAAAGCGCCAGCGCATTGCAGACTCGATTTGACGCGGCAGCAGTCAGCTGAGAAGGGTTCAAGAGCGGATATACCGAGATAATTTCTTGAAGGAGGGCAGTCATGACACCTGCAAGTTTCCGACCGTTAGTTATTGTAGATGGGGCTGGGCGCACGTTGGGAATGGAGCCATACCAAAAGAGTGCCAGATAACCAGAGCCAATTCGGGGACCTGCTCCCGCTTCTTGCTCAGTTCCATCAAAGCGGATTCCCTGCGAGTTGGATCCAATAGCTCGGCGACCCAAATGAAGACCTTGCGATTCTCCTCACTGATTCCACCGTCCATGGCGGAGACCGCATTTGACATACCATCTCCACCCATGCCGCCGGCGCCACCGGCTCCCTGCGCGGGGTTTCCAGCGCCATTGCCGCTCATAGCAATGCGGCCATAGTGTTGTTGCTGTGCAGCGGCAGCAGCAGCTTGCACCTGGGCATGCTGTTGGGCGACCAGGGAAGCGTGCTGCTGCTGCGACTGGTGTGGGTGCGGCTGAGCCTGGTGGTGCTGTTGCTGTTGCTGATGCTGCATCCACGAGGGATCAGCCTGGGGGTATTGATGTTGGTGGGAGAAGACGTGTTGGGTCTGCGCTTGAAGCATGGTGGGTGATGAGTCGGTTCGGAGACTCGTAATACTCCGAAGGATCGGAACTCTGGCGAAGCGACGGCAAAATGGGGGCTGGGATAAAGTTGAAATAGGGTTAATAACGTCAGGAGTTTAATCCCGAGACTGAAATCATTGATGACCGAAGACCGGTTGCAAGAATAGTGTTAGAATGGGTAGAACAGGTTGAACAGGTCGAATAGAGAGGAGTGTGGAGGAGGGAAAAGGCGGAAGTGAAGGCGGGGAGTTAAAGTGCCTCCCCTAACTTTTGTGTGGTCTTTTTTTTTGGCCTTTGGCATTGTCTTACCTACGGAGGACTCCGTTGAAGTACATATTCTATATTCTATAATTTTTTTTTCTTTTCTATCTTTTCTAGTCTTTTCTATTCTTTCTATCTCATTTGACTCGGATCTATCGGATTGGCGTACTTTGTGTCAAACCTGCAGGCCATCCAAACAGAGCACATTGTTTTCTGCAAGCTGTTTGCTTTCTGCATTGCAATTTCCCATGCTCATAGTTATTTCATGCCGGTGCCCGAGAACCCATATATCATCTCAATACTTATTAGACAGTAATAAACAAGTTCAGAGATCATGTTATAATGTCGAGTTTGTACTCATAATTTCATATGTACATCGTAGTGTGCCATAAATCTTTACCATATCGACATCAAAAAAAAAAAGAAAGAATATCGTCAATCCTAAATCAAAAACGAAAACAAATCATCGTGCAGGTCGTAGTGGTACATTAGTCACGTCATAAATCAAGCGCCATAAATGCATAATCAAACCGAAGCCAAAAAAAAAGAGTCAAGTTCCCTCATGTCAGACGTTATCATGGACGGGCAGAGCGAGTGCGCGATCGTCGTGACCGTCGCGTATCCCTAGTTCGTCTGTCAGAACTGCGGCTACCTGTGAAAGAAGAAAGGTCAGTAAATGTCTTTTGTTTGTGGGGATACATGGGGGTAGACGTACTCCCTGTTCCTGAGTAATAGTCGGAATAGTAGTAGTATGAACTTGGGTAAGAGGACTCGGTCTTGCCGTCATCGTGCTCTCTCTCCCTCTTTCTCTTCAATCCCAAGCACAGAGCAAGAGCACCGAGTATGATGGCAATTGTGCCGAGGCCCCATTTGGAGTCTTTCTTTTCGCTAACCTCACTGCCCCCCGCGGCTGGTCTGGTTCCGAACCATGTCCGTCGGCCGACAGGAGGAGGGGGAGGAGGCCGACTACCTTGCGAATGGTGAGAATGGCGCTCTTCGATATAGGTTGTATCCTGTCTGCGGCGCTTCTTGCCGATGCCGAGTGCTGCAAGTAGACCCTCCAAAACGCCCTTAAAGCAAATGCAGGCGCAGAGGAGTAGCAACAAGAACGCACCGACGATACTGCCAATGACAATTCCTGCGATCGCACCACCACTCAGTCCGCCGCTGCTTTTGGCTTGGACCCCGATCAAATCTGCCCCGTCCGTTCCAACCGGCGCTGTGAATCCCTCCGTGGTGGTTGGGGCCGAGGTTGCTGTTACGGTGGTTGCCCCATTGGTCGTCCCTCGGAGGCCCGGCGTGGCTGCTGATCCTCCTCCTGTTTCTGTAGCAGTCACAACAACCGAAGAACTCTCAGCGACACATTGGCCCTCCGAACATTCTTGCGCAGCCTCGCAACAAGTCGAGCCGCACTTTGTCTCGCCAAGATCGACTCTGCACGTTCCTGTGCTTGTGGGTGCGGCAATCTGGCTGCTCCACACAGAGGTAACCGTTGTTAGGTCGGTATTGGTGAGCACGTAGGTGGTCGTGTAATATTGATAGTCTCCACCGCTGCCACTACCACTGTTTGCACAGACGGCCTCTTGGGCACTGTTGGTAGTGCACGTTTGACCGGTCTCGCAGCAAAGCCAGCCGTTGTAGCCACAAGGGTTTGCACAGCGCTTTTCGAGATTGTTTCCTTCGAGGACGTTTACTTCCAATGCGAGCGGGGTTGCGGCTGTGTGGAGCGAGTAGTTGAGAAGTAGGGCAAGTGTCGAGAGCACCGGCAGGACGGATAAAGACCGCATCGCAAAGAAATGGCGAGGCAACGCTTGCCAAAATTCAATGGTGAAATTATTCGAGTCGGAGAGCGTGGGATTTGGACTGGAACAGTGTTTCTCGGTAGTACTTGTCTCACCCGTATACTCGAGAGATCTTGGGAGACCACAACTAAAAAAAGATCTCAAATTCTTGAGACGTCAAGCAATGATCGGAATGTAGACAAAGAATAAAGAAGAATGAGAGAAGTCGAGAGGAGGGCGGTTCCAGTTTGTTAGCTACACAGCGTCTCCCAGCCTCTTCCGTATACCCAACCACCCGATTTCCTACCAATCGCCTTAATCCACCCAAGACTTTCTTTTTATTTCATGGTGGCTGGGTTTCATATTAAATCCATTTTATTTGATTCTGATTAGTCCAACCCTATTTTCCCCCTCGAATAACAATGGAAGCCCTGAGTTGTCCCCTTACCTATGTCCTGTCAGAAGCGAGCAACGGGTCGAATGCAGGTTTCTCCACCCCGCATGGCAGCAATCAGCTTTATATCCAACACCGCCATTTTAGAATTGTCCTGACTCAGGTCTACACGAAAAGAGGAACACAATTGGATTGTGTATATGTTGGGCAGCCATCCGATACATCGTAGCAAAGCGTGGATGTCGTGGATGTCATGGGGATATTCCGTGCCACCAATGGCAGCCCAACGATGAATTGCCCAATCCTTTGAATGCCCTGGAGATCCGATCGCACCTGCAGCCAGACTCCCCGAAAGCTTGGAGGGACATCCTGTTTATAGGGTCTCGCATCTCTCCAAGGGACATCCCCTAAAGTATCTCTACGTCCGACGGTGACTGAAACCAAAACATCAAGCAGCTTTAGGCTACATGATCTTAATTAAAAGACTAGGTGGTAAGTATAGAAACAAATCGAAAAACGCTAAAAAAGATCTTCTCTCTTCGTATTAAAGCTTACCCCACTATATTTAAAGATAAATTCGTGTATATTGACATAAATCAAAGAGGGTATTTGCCCAAACTGAGTCTAATGGAGAAGTACCACCATCTAGGCGACCCTATAATATTAATGCTTGTCTAAGAAATTCTCACTCTGTCATGCCACTCACTTGCTATACATATCGTTCCTTTTCTTCCTATGGAAATACCTCTGACGGCTCACAGTGCTGCATGCCACGAAACCACTTGTTGTTCATATGGCTGCTAGTGCTGAGCGTACTGTCAAAGCCTTGCATGAGGTATTCTTAGCTGGTGCGTGGGTTGGATGGGATTCTGAACCCGGCCACATAACCCAGCTGCCATGCGTACTAAATGCGATGAACTGGGCAAACCTCGCGATGTTCTGAGAGTCCGAAAAGCAAGAATCTCAACACCAGGCAAGATGTACCCATGCAGCAAAGAAGTTCAAACAGAACCAATGTGGGAGAGCATTTCCGGATGCGAGTAATAGATGTGGCAGGGTCAGAGGAGGCCTTCCAATCTGTGAGACCTTGATAGGATAGATAGTAAACGCGCGACCATCCGTTAGCCTCGACTTACTATACTTACTATGTGTTGCATATGACCCAGTGATCTAGCAGCCTTGGACAACGATCGTCTATCGGCCTAAGACAATTTCTTTTGCCCTTTATCCTTGGACCTAAGTATAAATAAGGTACATGTATATAGTACAAAACGTCGGCTTTACAGTGAAATGAAAGCATTGCATATAGAGAATACATGATCAAACCACATACATGTACCTAATATATGCATCATTCAAATTCACATGTCCATCTCGACAAACAACGCTCTTTCCAGATTCTATCACCCCTAATAGGCGGTATAATTCTGCCAAAAAGTGAGGTTATAATGAACTGTTGGGGTATCCCTTTCGCCCTTCGGGGCATATGGTCAACTGAAAATATACAGAGAAGATTAGCATGGCCCCTGCACTAAGGATGACACGCTCAATCAAAGAGAAGCAACCTATTTTTTTTTATCCTTCCACGTTCAATATTGAAGGTATAATATGTGGAGCAATTTGACACTATATCTAGATATGATTGGTGCTACCGGATTTGAAAATCACGTGCCATCGGCCAATGGTGTCGTGGGTTTGAGACCCACGCTGCGCGAAAGCGGGTCCGTTTAGAATCGACCAACCACGGCCGAGTATCTTCCATCTCTATATAATTCTGATCCGAAAAGTGAGGTTATAATAAACTAAACGTATAGATATTTCGCCCTTCGGGGCATATTGTGTACTGAAAATATACAGAGAAGATTAGCATGGCCCCTGCACTAAGGATGACACGCTCAATCAAAGAGAAGCTACCTATTTTTTTTCCTTCGAGCTCCTATTTTGAGGGTACACAGGTGTGGGTCCCTCTACCAGCGTCCATGGATATAATTGGTCCTACGCTTTGGGGGAAGTCACGTGTCTGCCAGATCTCCACGACGAGTGTACGAATCCCGGGTTGCGCGAAATAAAAGTGGGTCGAATATATTCAACCATGGTCGAATACCTTTTTAACATCCATATCAGATATCAGACGGGCACAGACAGACCGCGTCCACGGGTACTAGCAGAAGGTTCATCTAATCAATCTACAGTGCAGCTATCAAGCCAGGCTATATTAAAAGAGGTCATGTCATCCCCCAGGTAATGCCCGATCGAATCTCAATCATACTGAGCATGCAGCGGGCTTACGAGCACCTGACTTATCTAAATCGAGAGCAGTTCAATAGGGATCGTGGGGAGAACGACGTTTTTCTACAGCATTTGATATATACACATACATCACGCGGATAAATATGTTAATTCAGCCTCGGAGCTTTCCTGTTGGGGATACTTGGTCAAAATGGAAAGCGGACATAATACGTAGCTCCTTGATGGATGACGATAGCTCAGATCTACTTGGATCAAATATTGAGCATTTTCAAAGCATGTATACCGAGAGAACTTATCATCCAAGCTCGATATTGTATCATAAATTCCAAGGGTTTCTGTTCGCTCCACATGGTGATATAAAATCACAGGAAAAAAAAGAATGTACAAACAAAAAGAACGCATCCAAACGTCGTTTCGAAGCCGTAAATCATATAAACATCCCCGCAACCCCAACTGCCAGTCCAAAGACCAGATCATGGAGACTAGACATCCGCGCAGGAGAGGCATCATTCCCATTCGCATCCGCACCGCCAGTCTGCGTCGCAACGCTGCTACAATACGCCAAGTTGATACCATGACAAGCCTCCACACTCAAGCTCGAGCAAATGGAAGTCGCCTGCGAGGCAGCCGTGACAGCCTGGACTGTCTTGCCTCCCCCGGCGGCGCCAATAGTGACGCCGTAGCGGCCCATCAGATTGCCAGTGCACTGTGTGTACTCAGACTGACACACGGAGTAGTAAGACGAGCAAGTCTCCGGATTGTTGAAAGTGGTTGGGACGACGACAAATGGGTATGCGCCGTCCAGTGTTGACCCTGTTACAGACGCTGCCCCGCTCTCCGTGGTGGTTGCCGTTGCGCCGCTGGGGAACATGAACGCAGTGCCTGTACCTGTAGTCTTCGTGCCTGTTAGGCTACCGGTACAGCTTGCACCGCTCGCGCAGCAGGCGATGTTGTTGGCGTCATCGCGCGAGCAGTTCGTTCCCTGCTTACAGCATGCGTTGGCGTTGCCCAGTTCGGTGCAGGGGTTGAAGCCGCTCGGGCAATTGTTGTCGTCTCGTCTGAGGATGCGTAGGACTTCAAGGGCTCGTTTGTTGGCTGTGGCCTTTTCTGCTGCGGTGAAGGGTGCTGTCTCTGCTGAGTGGACGGTCGAGGTGAGGAATGTGGCGGCAATCCAGATCCACCGGGAAGCCCGCATTCTCGGGGTCTGTGGGCGGGGTTGGAATGGTTGGTTTGAAGAAATGGACTCGAGGCCTCGGCTGAATTGATTGATTTGGGTGTTTTAATGGTTTATTCTCATGCTTCGTTTCGTCGTTGGGGGCGTTATCCGGGGTTGGACTCGGGTGTCAACAAACTACTTAAAGGAGTAAAATTAGCTTTCATCGGTCGCGAAGGGTATAATTGAAGACTCAGTGCTTGGATATACCTGAATGCTTGCAGCCCAAAGGAAAAATTTAGGGATTCTAGAAAAGATCAGATTTCAAAGAACAAATGATGTAGTTCCTGCGTTCTTAGGTCAGGTCACAAATCTCCACCGGGGATGCCCCAGCAACCGCAGCCCGACCCTCTAGACCCGAAGCCCAAGGGTATATTAATTCCTATATTAATTTCTATTAATGGGAGCAATGGTAATATGTATTAAACCAATTTCAAAATTAAAATATAATCCGTGAAACAAAACATGGGACACAATTTGGCACCCAACTACTGAATACTGCAGCTAAATTGTTACTCGGGTGCAAGGTTGATTGGGCATCTAAATATGTTGTATATTTCGATAAACCACTGGATATTACCAGTCAGAAGATTCAGAAGGAATCCATAATCTATTCTCGCACTATCTTTATAGAACTTATCAATTGCTCCCCTCACACCGTCTCTTCCAACCCTCCAAGCTCCACTTCCTACTGTTGTAATTCTCCCCGCCGATCTATCAGTCTCTCCAATCTCTGAGCCCGCCTTTTCACTATCGTGTTCGGACCGGCGAACCGACTCTCTGTACAGCTCTGTAGGAATATCCGGAATAAACACCGCATCAAGGTCTATATCTGTGAAAAGCGGCACATCTCTAGGGAGAGACAAAAGCGATCCAGAGGGCATTCTAGCTTCAATAGCCGCCGAGTAGCAATATATAGTAGCCACAGTACTATCGACCTGACGAGGAGGATATGGAAGCCAAGACCACAACCCGATTTACGATCGGAACTTTGCCAGTTCTTCGGGCGCTTTGCCCTCTGGTGAATTAGCCGTGAATTTACCGATTCGAAGCACAGGGATCCAGTTGCTAAGAATAGTTTCTAGTAGAAACCGTATATCGAATCCAGGAAGGAATTAACTGACGGGTGGAGACATTCGCGAACAGGTTGTGTATCTCCATCTGCAAAAACAAAAGGTTGACTAGCTAGCTCTCTTGTTTGTGGCGAGCCATCTATATATACACAACCAGGTAGTTGTGTAGCCTCGCACAGCGTTCGTGGCACGAACTTCGTGTTCGAGGGGGGCATTGAGGTACGCGGGGTTGGCCACCGACACTAGAAGTCTTAAATTTTGAGGATCTGCTGCGGTGTGGCACTCATGGTGAATCGGAATGGTGATGCCTAGAGAGGCAATCTTGAGATTCAAGTGCGATGCACTCACAAATGTATATTAGTTTCTCTCATTGGGGTACCCCAGTGTCTGACATGTGAGGGGTTGTTAGGTCGGAAACTTGCTGACCATTATACCCCTACACTAGAACCTCAACTTGTCATGGCTTCCACCAACCCCCCAACATCCATGTGGTGGACTTTGGTGGCTGGAACACGAAGCCCAGTCGTCAGCGAATCGCGCAGGAAATTGTCGCTGCCTACAAAACATTGGGCTTTGTGTACATCGGCATCCACTCATTGCCAGAGTCGATGTTAGACGAGGCATTTAACTGGCCGAAGCTATTCTTCGAGCTGCCACAAGACGAGAAACTCAAAGCACCCCATCCAGAGGGATGGGCGGTTCACAGAGGGTATTCTTGGCCCGGGCTGGAGAAGGTGTCACAGGCGATGAGTACCGGTGATGACCAGGAAAGGGCGGACCAGCTGAGGGAGGTTACAGACATTAAAGTGAGAACCCGCTGTGTTTGTTCAACGAGCTCATACATCCCAGTCGGCAGCGAGTTCATCTATGTATAATTCCGAGCTTCATTGACTTGCCACAGGAAGGCTAACGACAAACCATTACTTCACCTCTGCAAAATATCCCCCACATTCATTACAATCGCATTCTTAATAGGCGTCGCAGAGACAAATGTGCCCGGTAATGAAATATCCTCGACTTCCAATCCACCACAATCATGAAACAGCAAGGTGATCGAGCTCCAATCGGTATGCGGGGCATCTGGCTGCACGCTCTATCTCAATTGCTTCTACCGGAATAGATAGATAGTGTAGTAGGTGCAGCTGGTTATTATGACCCGAGTGCTTCTCCAGCAGATGGTTCTCGTCTAGCTCCAAACCAACAGCAAGCGCTTGTAGGATCTCCCCTCCGACACGGAAACATTCCCAGTAGAAGCGGAGCATGAAGTCACGGAACCCAGTGAGACTGTGTTTGGGCAGCCATTAGTTAGGCTGGGTGGTATTCTCGTCGCTTCCTATGTCATCGGTATGCTCCTGGTCTGTCAACCGCTGACTTGTATAGATATTATGAAGTCTACCAGCCACCGAGTCACCTTGCCGCCTCTTCCTGATAGGTTTGAAGGAACTGATCGTATGACCCGTAGACGGTTCTCTATTCCGTATTTCATGGCACCGGATCCTGACTCGGTGATTGAATGTATTCCATGTGTCGGAGAAGGTGCTGCAAAGTATGAGCCGATCACACAGGCTGGATGCAAGAAAATGAGGGCTTCTATGCAGTACTAATAGTAGTACTAATTATTGGCTCACTTTGTTCGATTCGAAAATAATTCCATTGGTCACTTTCCCCCGATTCGTCTATAATTGAAGCCATTGTGCTCCTTCCCGATTTCGTTGCCTATTCCCCCTGCTCTTTGGCTGTCTTTTGTGGAACTTCAACCTTATACACAGAATCCAACGTATTACTGTCTCTTCCAATGTACTTCTCATCTATTTCTTTCGGAGATCAAGAGTCTTCACCCAAGAAGTGACTCCATACTTGACCTTGGCGCCGATCACTCCACCTGACTAAGAGCCAATCTTGGCGCTCGCCGAAATGGATCAAAGTCACGTCCCTCACCAGGACCCCGACCGCGTGGCCACCATGTACGGCGAACTCGGCAACAAATTGGTACGTGAGCTATACATTTATCCTGCTCTTGGGTGTTCATAATCCCAACCCAATGCCGACCGCCAAATAGCAAAACAAGAGAAAAAGCAACCCGCTGACCAACACCTTACCCGCGATAGGTCCAACATGCCAAACGCACCCAATCCCTCGCCCATCTACCCCCCTACCAAACGGAGATCGTGCGCGCAGTAACTCGCGAAGTCCGCGATCTCGACCGCGATGTCACCCGCCTTCTAGAGCCCTTTGAGGGCGCATTCAACCCCTCGGCCGACCCAGCCATTGCCTGCGCGCTACTCGTCGACCACCTGTGCATGCGCCGGAACAAGCGCTGTCTGCTCGCGTACCACCGCGTGCGCACAGAGAAACTGGAGGAGCTTTGCTGGACGGGAGTGGATATCCTTGAGCAGCAGCAGCCGTCTGAGGACGGTGGGGCAGCTCAGCACACGGCTCTCGGGGCTAGCGGGCACAGCTCACTGAGTCCTGAGGAGGAGGAGTATTTTCGCCAGTACGGGGATATGCTTGCTGCGTATAAGGGCCAGTGGACGGATGTTGATTTGACGGGGACGTTGGAGCCGCCGAAGGATTTGTTTATTGACGTACGGGTGTTGAAGGATGCTGGTGAGATTCAGACTGAATATGGGTATGTTTTTTTTTCTCCCCCTTTCTTTTTGGTATCATTTGGGCATCTGGTGGCTAATTCGGGTTTAGTGTGATCAACTTGACCAAGAACAGTCAACTCTATGTTCGTCAGGGTGATGTGGAACGGCTGATTGCTCAGGGTTTCCTGGAGCGGTTGACTTGAATGTGAATTGGGACTACCTGGCCGCTTCGGGTTCTATACGAGTACAAGAAACATGAATTGGCGTTGGCTATCTACAGTGGTTTTATGAAGGGACCAAATGTACTTTGAGATACCCCCGCCGTTAGCGTGTCTAGACCTAACGGCCAATATGATGATTTTCTGCATTGCAAGTGTGACAATAGTCCGATTATGTATGACTGCTGGCTTGCTGGGTTTTTTTTGGCCCTCGAATTTATTCTCTTAAGTAGGGCTAGATTGGCCGATGGTAAACGACCAATCGAGGTGGAGCCTACCAAGGTATCACCTTGGAAAGGCGAGAAAGAATTACCTAGGTAAGCTATCGAGGTCATATGCCCGAAGCTAGGCAGGTTGTTAGGTAACGTTGAGTATATTGACTAATAATTATACACCTCATTGGCTGGCCTTATGCAAGCAAATAACGAGGCTGAGGCTACTGCATGGGTGCCAATGCCGATCATGTAGTGTATAGCACTGCATCCGACTACGGAGATGTAGCTTGCTACATCCGTAATTAAAATTACGTATGTAGTTGTCCAAAGTCGAGTTAGTCTCGAGTTAGTGTAGTAGTGCATTTGAAGAGACACGTTTAGAAGCCATAGCCATAGCCGGGAGATGGTGTTTAACCCACATTTATGTATGAACGCACAGACCACCCACTATCTTCATCTGTATCAGTCCGGATGTGGTTTAGCTCGACTGTTTTTAGGGAGATAAGGGCCGTTTAGTCAAAACTCCGGTACCTCGGGGGTTTCCTTTTCTATCTGGTTGCTAATTCATATTTGTGTTTGATAACTATACTTCCCCTCTGCTATACTTATAAAATCCACTGAGCCCCCGTCTGTGCAATGCTCGTCTCGGTTGCGTCATCTGTTTGTCCCAACGGCTGCCCCATGCGCTAGTGGCCCCGTTTATCTTCCGGATTTCCTAAACTTTTTCGACTTCATCACTTGGTTGGACAGCAATTGCGCGACAAACCATGGGGGTTTTGCAACCTCATGGCCGTCGCGACTCCCGCGCGTCAGCTCTGTCACGCAATCTGATGTTTGACCGCGACATCCATGGTAACGCCCCGTCAGAATCGCTGGTGGAACATGCAAACCTAGGCAGCCCGCCCGGTCCAATGGGAGCGGAATCATCCAGTTACAATGGATCGACAACGAGAACGCCAAATCGTTCATTTTACCACCGGTCCTTCAACAGCAATATGGGTGGGTCATCGTGCATATTGTATAGTTAGAGACATCGCGCGATTTTTACTGACCATTTGACCTATCGCAGACCCAGCTCATTATGCTTCGGACGGTCTCCGTGACCAAACCGCGGAACTCGCTACCTATGGCCTGTCGCTGAATAAAAAATCCCTCTTGAAGGACGGGCCCGGCTTACCCCCCAGCCTTGATATATTCCACGGCAGCCAGAATTCTGCAAGTTACTCCCAGGATGAAGCTACAAGCTCTCATACTACCGCGGGGGAGGGGTTGTTGGAGCCAGGATATGCCTCTGTCGACCCTGCTTCGGCTTCAGGCTCTTCGGCTTTGACAGAGATGATTCGCCGTCCATTGACGGATACGGAGGAGGACCAGGTCACGCAACCCGGGACTGATGATATCTCCTTCCCCCCATCGTCGGCGATCTATGACGAACTCGAACGAGACAATGAGCACACCTCGTTATTATCCAAGTCACGATCCAAATCTACACAAAATTATGGAAGTGCAGGCGACGCCGAGAACCAAGGGCCGCCTGGCAAACGGTCTCCGAACTTAATAACGAAAGGAGTTTCATCTGTCGCTCACTATAGTCGGACCCTATCGAACCCAAAGTCATGGGATAGGCGAGTCATATGGAAAGAGGCTGTGCTATACCCCGCCAGTTTGGTTCCTGCCGTATTGCTAGGGCTACTGCTCAACATTCTTGATGCCTTATCCTATGGAATGATCTTGTTCCCTCTGGGAGAACCCCTGTTCGCTCATCTGGGAACTGACGGTATCTCGATGTTCTATGTCAGTACCATTATTTCCCAAGTGGTATTCTCCTGTGGAGGCTCGATCTTCAAAGGAGGAATAGGAAGTGAAATGATTGAAGTAGTACCATTCTTCCACCAGATGGCTTTCACCATCATGAATTCAATCGGCAAGGACAACCCGAAATCAGTGATCGCAACCACCATCCTAGCCTTCTCGGCCAGTTCGATTCTCACCGGCTTGGTGTTCTTCTTAATGGGTGTCTGCGGGCTGGGCTCGCTTATTGGATTCTTCCCCCGTCATATTCTCATTGGGTGTATTGGTGGTGTGGGCTACTTTCTTCTCCAAACTGGAGTGGAGGTTTCAGCCCGGCTTCCCGGGTCCTTTGAGTACAACCTCCCCACGATCCAGAAACTTTTCCACCTTGATACTTTCTCTCTTTGGATGATACCCCTGTTCCTTGCAATTGGCCTTCTTGTTCTCAAGCGATTTGTTCGCTCAAACTTCCTTGTCGGCGGATACTTTATTGCTGTTGCTGCAGTGTTCTACATTGTTATTTTAAGCGCTAGGATCTCTATGGGTGCTCTGCGCCACAATGGATGGGTCTTTGCTGCTCCATCTTCCAACAACCCGTGGTATCATTTCTATTCTCTTTATGGTGAGTCACTCGGCTGCAATACTTTGGGAGTTGCCATGCTGATTCGTTATAGATCTCTCGGAGGTCAATTGGACTGCCTTTGGTGAAACAATCCCGGCCATGTTTGCTTTGACCTTCTTTGGTGTGCTTCATGTACCCATCAACGTGCCCGCTCTCGGAATTTCCACCGGTGAAGACAATCTCAACGTAGACAGAGAGCTCATGGCACATGGCGTGACAAATGCACTTTCAGGATTCGTAGGAAGCATTCAGGTATGTGACCGCCAGTGATAGAGCTGTCGTCAATGAGCTAACGAAAGCAGAACTATCTTGTCTATACCAATAGTCTCCTCTTCATTGCCAGTGGTGGATCATCTCGGTTGGCCGGTCTGATGTTGGCCGCAGCCACTGCAGGTATTATGGTTATTGGCCCAGTCATAATCGGCTATATTCCCATTATGGTTGTTGGTGCCTTAATATTCTTGCTGGGCATTGAGCTTTTGCAGGAGGCATTAGTGGACACATGGGGAAAACTCACCCGGCTTGAATATTTAACCGTTGTCATTATTGTCGTTACGATGGGCGCTTGGGACTTCGTGGTTGGAATCTTTGTTGGAATCATTTTGGCTTGCGTGAACTTTGTCGTCCAAACATCTCGCAAATCGGCCATTCGAGCAACATTCTCGGGCGAAATTTCCGGATCGACGGTCCGACGTCCTCCTATCCAGCAACAATTCCTGCGCGAGGCTGGACAGCAGACTCTGATGATCAAACTTGGTGGATATCTCTTCTTTGGAACCATCGTGAATGTCGAGAACACCATGCGTGGCCTGATCGAGGAGGAAGCCTTCGACCGGCGTCCCATTCGATTCGTCATTCTCGACTTTTCTCGAGTCTACGGACTCGACTTCTCAGCAGCAGAAGCATTCACCCGCATCAACCGCGTTCTTCGAAAGCGCAACGTACAGATAGCCATCTCCGGCTTGAATGTCGAGGGCGATGTAGGGAAGTCCCTACAGAACGTAGGACTTTTCGAGCCAGAGTCCGGCGTCCCCATCTTCGAAGACCTCAACTCAGCCCTTGAGTTCTGCGAGAACAACTACCTGAAAGTTTTCTACAGCCGCCAGGAAGCACTCGCCACACCCACCGACCCAACCGCAAACTCCGAGCTCCTCCAAGTCCCCGCCTCAGTCCCTGTGCCCTCCGGACCCAAACCTCCCACCCTATCCGACAACATCGTCAGCTCACCCCGCCGCCAGTACCTGCAACGTGTAGCAACCTCAACCATCCAAGCCCACGAAACAGCAATGATGGCCTCCCCCGCCTGGTCCGCCATGCGCCAACCACTCCCCCTCCTCCTCCAAACCTTCCAAGGCCTCTCAACCGAAAACGAAGACTTTTGGTTCCCCGCCTGCGCTTACTTCTCCCGCGAATGCTACCCCGCCGACACAGTCCTGTACCACGAAGGCGACGCCCCGCGCGCCTTCTACCTTCTCGAGTCTGGCATGTTGCGCGCCGGTTATGACCTCCCGCAGGGCCGCTACTTCGAGCTCATTGTCGCTGGTCGACCGTGCGGCGAATTGCCTTTCTTCAGTGATACGCGCCGCACGGCAACGGTAAAGGCTGAGCGCGATTGTGTGGCTTGGTGTTTGACGGGGGTGCAGTGGAAATCGCTGCAGGAGAAGGAGCCGCGCATTGCTCGTGAGTTGTTGACTGTTAGTTTGAAGTTGACGACTGAGCGCATGGATAGTATTACCTCGTATGTTTTGACGATGGCGGCTTGAATTTTTTTTTTCTGTCTCGTTGGCTTGTTCGCTGTTTGCATCTAGCTTGGTGGTTATCTGAGCGAGTTATTAGACCTCGTTTTTAATGTTGATATTCCCGGACTTTTTGGTTTACATATTCATTAGGACATAGCAGCTGAAGCATGCATGCATACCAATATTTTTATAACACAAGACTTCACATTTGGCGTCTGTTAGGTGGCTGATCTCATGGTATGCCTGAAGTTGCCTAACTAACTAAGAGAGAGAGAGAGGAGCAAGGTCCCATCCTTATGAGGCAGAAACACAGAACAATATGTCATTTCATGATCCAAGGAGTCCGAAATTTGTTCAAATTCCAAAGCAAATCCCGTGTAGTTTCCAATACCCAGGTATCATTCGGCCCAAGAAGCCATTAAGGAGACCTAAATGCGCAATTATAGACATGAAGATTGTGAATCCTTCCCGATTTGGCCGCATGTCCGACCACAATTGGAAAGGTGTATTTTAGCCTCGGAAGGAATGGCATCCCGAGCCCATTCCAAGTTATTAATGTCACTAAGTCCTTCAGGGTCGTTATAATGCATGCGAAATGAGGTCCGGCTCTTTATAAGTAAAACCACATAGCCTGTATCCATAGAGCTAAAAACAAAGTCGATATAGCATCGAAGACCATGAAAACTCCCAATTATACTTTCACAAAGCGTTGACCAAAGTCCGAGATATGCAAGTTGAGTCTGCATAGTATGAGAAGGAGGGAGATGGACTTTGATATTCGTCCGGGGGAGTTGGTAGATTGTGTTGGAATACAATAGAGGGACTGTCTATAGACACAGATAACTACAATGGCAGGCAAGTTCTGTAGGAACATAGATGTTGACCACACTCATTCCCTATCGAACAACAGGGAACTTGCCTGAACAAGACTTCTTCTGGACACTCTACTCCTTGTTTGTCACCGCCATATACATGAAGTCTATAAAAAGCCCCCCACGATGGCCAATACTTTCTCCTTGCCATCGCTTCACCCTGGGCATCTTTCTTCTTTCACATCTTCGCTGCAAGCTCCTTCGTCCACCAGACATTTGGACAGGATGGCCCCAGCTCGGCCACAGCTATCTAAAAGCGACTTTGTCAATCCGGATGTATTGAACGCGGTGAACCCGCATCCATTATGGGGCTATGCACACGGTGAGTACAGAATACAAGTAATTTTTCCTCGAATAGCAACATACTAAAACTTCATAGGACCTATTCCAGATAATAATCCCGATTGGAAATTTAAAAAGGCCTCAAAAGGACGAGTATCGAGGGGTGAACAGGCGCGTGCTCTTGCTATTCGTAGGCCACCAGCCCCCATGGTCACCCTAAATAATCATCGCAGCAGCTTGGTGTATCATATGAGTCCCCAAATTTCCTATCAGATCTAGGCTAATAAAAAGTAGTTGTGATATCTTGGTTCAAGACGCTCAAATGTGCGGAATGAGTTACCGTGGTAAAGGTGGTCTCGTCACTCATATTCGTTCCTCCCATTGTGGTGCCAGTGCGTACATACACACATATTCCGTTGTTTCGAACTCTGTCCATTCCAAGTTTATACTGATAGTATATAGCCAACCTGCCATTTCGCGGCAATGTGGGCACCAGGGGAAAGGCTGCTGAAGACAACGCGATGAAACGCTGGGTGTTGATGGGAGGCTGGCGTGATGCCCTTTATTTGAACGAACCTAGCCACGAGCACGTTTCCCACTATCTCCTTGGCTACTATTGTGACGTGTTGGAGGGAATTGCGTGAGTCTTTTCTGTTACCCTCTGGGGTAATAAATTATGCATATATTTGACATATTCTACCAGGCGCACCGATGCCCAGTTTGCTGCAGAGTACGGAACCCAATTTCATCGACCCGGACATCGAGAGTGGCTTGAATCCGGAGACGTAGGTATGCTTCTAAGAGTCCAAGACAAAGTATGTTAACAATATTAAGCGCGGAATCCACCCTGCTCCCGATCAACCGATGACCTTGACTCCGCCGTCAATAACCCGTGGCGACGAGTCTGGAAACCCCTCTAGATGTGAACGATCTACTCAAACTGAACCCGTATCTGACAATGATACCGATGTTAACCCTGATTTTACATCTGGATCTGGGTCTGGACCTGATTGCGAGGTTGTGTCCATGTCTGTGTCCGAGGTTGACTCTGAGCCCGAGGACCAAGAGGAGTGGCCGGTTGACGCTGTCACTGATATCTTTGCTGGGCTGTATCTACCGTCAAGCAAATTGGACGCGGCATATGGCCCTATGCTCGAATAAATGGATTGAGTATGGACATGGAAGGAAAGTTGCAGCCAATCAGACTATGGGTGTTGTGAACCTAGTTGATCTCTGTGGCAAGCAGTTTCTGAGCGAGTTAGTTGAAATGTGCCTGAGACGCCTCTGGTCTGTCTGATTGAGAGCATAAATCGAATTCAATTTTATTGGCAATCGTTCATCAATACTAGCATTATGATCAGAAAAACACATTTATATTTTCCGTCATATACCCTGAAGGGCGAAAGGTTTATTCCTGGAGGTCGATATATGTAACCGCCTTTTTTCGCTTTTTTGAAGAGGCGGAGGGTCGAACGGCGACGCACGTGACTTCCACATGGTGCAGGACCAATCGCACTGTAGCAAAATGTCTGTACTCTACTACCTTAATCGAGCTCGGGTAAATAAATAAAAAAATAGGTTGCTTCTCTTTGATTGAGCGTGTCATCCTTAGTGCAGGGGCCATGCTAATCTTCTCTGTATATTTTCAGTTGACCATATGCCCCGAAGGGCGAAATATCTATGCGTCCAGTTCATTATAACCTCACTTTTCGGCAGAATTACACCGCCTAAGATATACAAACGAAACCTCGTAAGAGGAAACATAGTTGTGTACAGAGACGAGTTTTTTTCTATTTTTCTACTCTGTATGAAGAAAATTATCATCAGCTAGAGCTTCAAATGACCGTCAGACCAAAATTTGTGACTGAAATTGCTATCTGGCAGATATAAGCAGTACCCGTACCGAATATGGCCTCTTATTTGACCAAAATTCCGAGCCGATGTTAAAACAAAATCTAGTTTTTTTGATAATACTACGGAGTACATGTATCATAACATGAAAAAAAAGACCAAACCTGAGCCTCCAAATTGGATAGATCAAACTACAGAGTAGATCTATCAATCCCCACGCGCCGTGGTGCACGTGATCCGGCGTTCCTGACACGCGTGGGCGCGTCCCCGATTGCCTCATTTTGATTCTACACTTGGACTTGGATGTGACTCTCTTGGAGATATTCCAATCAACGCCCCGGTCTTCAATCGCATAATTTATCCACAAATCTAGCCATGGCAACTGAAACCGGAGAGTCCAAGCTCTTCGAGCACTGTTGCCTCTGTATTGTATGCTCCAAGGATCTCTCGAGTGACTCCGCGGAGCAGGTACGTGTTTTCCCGCCATTAGTACAGCTTGAACTAGACTGACAAAATAAAATTACCCAGCTGGCGACTATCCTCGAGCAAAATGGCGGCGAGCCTCTGATCGTCCAGCCTGGTGCCGAGGTCCCCGATGTGGCTAAGTTCAGCCATTTGATTTCTACCACAATTGACTTTGAAGCCTACGATACTACCTGCGATGCGCTGATCCCTGTGGTCAAGCCACAATGGGTGAGTCAGTCATTGACGAAGCGAAAATTGGCCAACCCCCGCCAATACAGCCCAGACCCGCGTCTGTTCATGAACGATGTGGTGGTTACCTGCGGCGATATCCCCGAGGGAGACAAGGATGCAATCATAGGTGGTGTGGTCGCGAAAGGTGGATTGTACGCCCCAAGAGTTTCTCAGATGGTTACACACTTGGTGGACCTCACAGCCGATTCCGACAAGGCGCGCATTGTCCAGGCGAAGAAATTGAACGTGAAGATTGTACTACCGCATTGGTGAGTTTCATGGAACAACAGTTAGAGACCCTCGCTGACTGAGCACAGGTTTGACGACTGCCTTAAACTTGGTCGACGAATCGACGAACGTCCATATACACTTCCAGACCCAGAGATCTTGCGCGTAGGCCCTGATACTCCAATCCGATGGCACGAGAATAAGGATTTGGTCGGTGCGTCGACAACAGACCCGTCTAAGCTACCCGAGCCATCCAGTTCGGTACATAATTCAGGCCAACGGAGTGTCTTCGAAGGGAAGTCTATTATGCTATCTCCGGATCTTGGAATCGGCTCGCATTTGCAAGAATCAATCAAATCTGTCCTTGAACAAGGCGGCGCCACCATGACATCAAATATTGATGGAGCAGATATGTTAATTTGTCGTTACCGAGAAGGATTTGCGTACCGCACGGCATCGCGACTGAACATAGACGTTGGAAACCTCGCATGGCTCTACCGCCTCATGACATTCAACACATATACTTCACCCCTCAGACGACTACTGCACTACCCGATTTCTCGCACTGGTATTCCCGAGTTTGAAGGCTTGAAAATCAGTTTGTCCAATTATGTTGGCGAAGCAAGAATCTATTTGGAGAACTTGATCGCAGCAGCAGGTGCAGAATGTACCAAAACATTAAAGCAAGAAAATACTCATCTGATTACGGCACATGGAACAAGTGAGAAATGCAATGCGGCGAAGGAATGGGGCCTTGAAGTTGTCAACCACCTGTGGCTGGAGGACAGTTATGCAAAATGGAAGCTACAGCCGGCCTCAAACCCGCGCTACAGCCACTTCCCTCTGCGAACTAATCTCGGAGAAGTCGCAGGCC
This sequence comes from Penicillium sp. CMV-2018d, assembly GCA_028827225.1. Taxonomy (NCBI): domain Eukaryota; kingdom Fungi; phylum Ascomycota; class Eurotiomycetes; order Eurotiales; family Aspergillaceae; genus Penicillium; species Penicillium hesseltinei. The sequence goes on from JAPZBW010000003.1 coordinate 2,001,569, forward strand.
AGACCCAGCTCGACCGCAATGTTTTGGAACAGGTCTTTTTCTCGTCTGGGGAGACTGGTGCTCATAGCCCACGGCGCGCAATGCAGAGCAAGAACCAAAATATGGTTTCAGTGCAGCCTCCCGCCGAGAAGAAACAGAAGATTGGTGAGGATGCCCCGGAGACTTCGCTCGGCACTCCGCAGGGCAATGGCAAGTCACACCGACCCATCCAAACACCCGCACGAACTCGAATCATGTCCGAGGGCAAAGAAAATGAGACTCCGTCGTCGACCAGTAGCCGCAAGTCAAAAGAGGCGGCAACTGCCCGACTCCATGAGTATGCCCCGGATCTTGCCTTGTACGAAAAGGAAAGGAAACGTGTAGGCGGCGTTATCTACGGTGGCAGACGCAAGTCAGACGAGGGTCGGGTTCAGGAGAACAAGAAGCGTGCCTCTCTTGAAGCCGAGGATGAGAGCGAAGGCGAGCAAGCAGTGGAGACTAAACGACAGAAAAAGTCTCGGCCACCAATTGCTATGCACCTTTTAATTACTGGCTATCAGAGATGGGTAGGGAAGGGCAACGAGAAGAAAGAGGATGCAGATAAGGTTTGTTTGGCTACTGCAGTTATAAACATGATTGACTCAAGATCTATGTACTAATACTTTCATAGCGAGGCCTTCGAGATCTCGGTATTATGGTGGTCCAAGATGCCCGGCGATGCACTCACTTGGCCGCACCCTCGATCTTGCGAACCACTAAATTTGTCAATGCTCTAGCCTATGCGCCGATGATCGTGAGCACAGACTTCATCGCCAGTTGCCTAAAGAAGGAGGAATTGCTTGACCCCTCCGATTTCCCTCTGGAGGATAAAGAAGCCGAGAAGAAGTACAATTTTGACCTGTCTTCTGTCACAACAAACGCAAAGAAGAACAAGAATAAAATGCTGCAAGGCTATCGCATCTATTGCGTCGAGGACATCCGAGGTGGATTTGATGCATTCAAATCTATCGTTGAAACAAACGGAGGAGAGTGCATGCTTTTCCGTGGGCGTCTGGCGATAGCGAACCATTCTCGACGTGAGGAGAGCGACGAAGAAAGCGAAGCGGAAGACGACAACCCTGCCAGCAAGGAGGTCTTTCTTCTCAGCAGCGCCGGAGCTAATCATGGTCGAGTCTGGCCTCGATTCCGTCAAGTGGCGCTCGATATCAAGAAAACTCCACGGATTGTCCGAGTTGACTGGCTTCTGGACATGGCCATGTCGCAGGAGACACGTGCCCCCGACGAATACGAGCTGACCGAGGAGATGATCGAGAACGCAGACCAGTAGACTGATCCAAGGTATCGAGTCTACATCCCTCATCCTCTTTGGGCTTCCAGCCCAAGAACATGAATTCTGTGTATAAGTTTGGAGTATCGACGTGGTTTAACCTGTCTTTTGACCTGCACATGAGAAGCGCTTTGTTTTTGTCACGAATAGCCACGATTTATCTCATAGAGAAATCCCAGCATCTCATCTTGAGCTCTTCAAAAGAACTTGACACCCTCCTGGCCCTCACCACCAAAAATATGCGCCCTGCCTCTCTTAACCAAGACATTCAGCGAGCGCAGCATGACATCAGTATCCATGCCATGGAACTCTGTAGATGCGGATTAGCACAACCTGTAGAAACCATCACCCACAACCAAAGAGACAATCTCACCTTGCGACATAGCCCCCTCCCCATGGATCAGCTCATAGACCGTCAGAACCGATCCCCTCTGCCCAGTGCTCTCAACCCACTCAACTAACACATCCGCCCACTCCTCAGGCCTCCTCCACCAAATCCACGCAACAGTCTTCAGCCCCTGCCCAGCACCATTCAAGCTCACTGAAGACGACGCACCGCCCGCATCAGAGATCCACTCCGCTCGCCGCCCACCGCCGCCTTCCTCTTCGCTCTTGGTCATCCAGTCGACGACCTCGCGGGCGTCGCGCAGATCGAGGCGCTTGCGCAGGGCTGTGTTGTGGAAGAGCGGAGTTTCAACGGCTTCTATTAGGGAGAGACGGTATTGGCGGTGATGCCGGCACCAGGACTGAATTAGAGAAGACCATTTCTCGAGCTGCGACTGGCGGGTTGTTGTGTTTGGTTGCGGGGTGAAGAAGGGGGGGAAATTGTAGGTTGATGGGAAGGGGAAAGGGGGTATTGTTGTCATGTTGGGAGGGGGATCAAAGAGTAAAGAATGAAGATCTAATAGCCAATAACCAATAGCTCAAACCATACAAGTTGAAAAGACAAGAGTAGAAAACGTAAAGAACAAAAGACAAGAAAGTCGAGAGACTCGTGTGGAGTAAAAGGTGGGGCGGGGATTTTCTCAATTTCGTCGACTTCGGTCTTTTTCGATTTCTCGACTTTCCCTGCTTTCTCCAGGTTGTCTATTCACAATGGCCACCCAAAACCCACCTGCAAAGCGCGTCAAGCGTGAAGAGTATCGTCGCAAAGTACAGGCCCAGCAGGAATCCACCGATGGCTCCGTCATCAAGATGCCGCAGAAGAAATTCTTCCGCCAGCGCGCGCATGCGAATCCCTTCTCTGATCACCGGCTAGAGTAGTACGTATCCTCTTATTTTACCCATTGCATGCCGAACAATTTCTATCGGAATATCCACGGGGTTCTCGAGCTTCACTGGCGACAATTCATACGCATCCGATCGCGAGACTGATAGCTAACTGATACTCTAATAGCCCCATCAGCCCCGCGCATATGGACTGGTCATCCCATTATCCTGCATTCGTGGACCCAGATACATCTAAAACAAACCTCAGCGGAGGGCGCAAGTTGACCAAGGAGGTCGAAGTCGTGGATATCGGATGTGGATTCGGCGGGCTGATGGTTGGCCTGGCGCCATTGTTGCCAGACACTCTGATGGTCGGTAAGTACAGCGCAGCGATATTCAACACCATACATATTTGCACCGGGCCCAATGAGGAACAACACACAACTAACAACAAACCCACAGGCATGGAAATCCGCACCTCAGTGCTAGAATACCTCAGCTCTCGCATCCACGCCCTGCGCAGCCAACAACAACGTCTCAAGAACAAAGCCGCGAACCCATCATCAACCGAACCCCAAGATGCCTCGACGCAACCCGAAAACACCGAATCAACTCCGGCCCCAGCGCCAGCCAACGACGACGAAATCGGCACGGAGAAACTCTTCCCAGGAAACTTCGAAAACATCACCGCAATCCGCAGCAACACAATGAAGTTCCTCCCCAACTTCTTCGGTCACCACCAACTCTCCAAGATCTTCATTTGCTTCCCGGACCCGCATTTCAAGGCCCGTAAGCACAAGGCCCGTATTATCTCCGAGTCCCTGAACTCCGAGTATGCGTTTGTCCTGCGGCCCGGTGGTTTGCTGTACACCATTACCGATGTCGAGGAGTATCACCACTGGGTGCTGCGGCATTTCTTGCATGGCGAACAGCCGGAGGGTGGACCTGCTCCTGCTGCGAGCAGTAAGGATCTGTTTGAGCGGGTTTCTGAGGAGGAGCTTGCTCTTGATCCTTGTGTGCGGGTTATGAAGTTTGAGACGGAGGAGTCCAAGAAGGTTACGAGAAATAAGGGAAACAAATATGTTGCTGTTTTCAGGCGCAAGGCCGATCCTGAGTGGCCTGCTTGAAAAGGAGAGAGGATTAGATACCTAATTAGAGAGGTGAATATGGGACCTCGGGAAGTTATTGGAATCATCTAAATGATACGATAAGAGAGAGGTGTTTTGAGGCGTTTTTTTCTTTCTTTTTCTTTATCCCATTCTAAATGCATTGCCAATATCATGCTCATCGCTAACAATCTTCGCTGGCTAACAAAAACACAACACAAAAACGAACAAACTCCCGAAATGAACCCCCAAGAAAAGGGCTGTAGAACACATGCAGACAAATCAAGAATCAACTGATGCAACAATCAAACACCGACATCATGCGTGAATCTATCATAAAAGCAGTAATCTCGTTAAAAACATTCTGGTTCTAACCCCTCAACTAGATGGTGGAAAGTCTAGCACATTCCAGGCGCCTTAAGACGGATACCTTCACATCTCTCACAGATAGCCAATTGGACTGGGCCACCGATGATGCGGCCCTTAGCTGTTCGCTTGGGCTCGCCTTCGCGAACGAAGAACCGGCCCTCCGGACCAAAACCATCGCCACACTCGTGACAATTGAAGCAGCGCTCGTGCCACTGGCCGCCAATTGCGCTGATGACAACCTCATCCATGACATGCTGCTTGCAGCCCAGACAACGTGGTGCGGTACGGCGCGAGTGGCAGTGGAGACACCATGCGAAGCCGTCTTTCTCGACAAAGGGAGTTTGGGAATCGAAGGGCTATATGAGCAGAAATTGTCAGTTATCATGGCGTACAGAATGATCAGAAAGGGAGTTCAAACATACATCACCACACTCTGCGCAGAAGAAGTGGCCGACATGCCATTCGGCACCACATGCCACTACCACTTCTCCTTCGATGGGGGTCTTGCAGCTCTTGCAACGGGGGCTGAACATCTCGTGGAAATCCAGGTGGCAGTAGAACCGCGGCACACGGGCCTCTAGGTCATGAGCCTCGGTTGTTGCTAGTCTCTCGTCTCTGCTGGACTCCGGCTCTTGGTAGAAAGCCACACATTCGAGAGCTGTGTGGCAGTGGAAACAGGTAAAGCACTCCGGGTGGAATCGACATCCGCCAGCCGTCACAATCTTTCCGGAAATGGAAAGCGTACATAGCTCACAGCTTGCAGTCGGGACACCGGATCGTGTATAGGGCGAGTACCAACGGCTCTGCGGATCAGAACCCTGCTGTTTCGGGAAGGCCTGTTTAGTTGGGCTGTTTCTCGTCGGCTGGGGCACGGGTCTGGTCGGTTGCTTGGAAGGAGCCTCTATCTCGGAGATAGTGGGCACTTTGATGTCCGGGACGTTGATCACGGGAATTGGAGGTGGCTCGGAGACTTCAATTGTGGGGGCTGAGACCTCGATGGTAGGTGCTGCCACTTCAATTACGGGTAGGGTTGGACGATCAGGCTTTGGCTGATCAGCTGGTTTCCATTTTTGGTCGAAGCTCACGATTGGGCGTCCAACTCGATCGCTGACCGCTGAAGGCATTGGTAGCTTTTCGCTGCGATCTCCTCGTCTTTTGCTAGTAGCTGCGCGGATATCGTCACTACGTCTCTCCCTTCCATCCGGGGTGAGGACAGGTTCATTCTTTTCTTCCGGGGGAGGAGTCGGAGTAGCACGCTCATTTCTAGTGTAACCGGCGTTGTTCGACTGGGTAGGAGGAGGAGTAGCGCTTTCGTTTCGAGTGTAGCCGGCGTTACGCGACTGGGTGGGAGGGTCCTTGTGAATTTCAAACCGGGAGATTTTATCCATCACAGGGCTGCTGTGGGCTCTATTCTGCAACCAAGGTAGCGGCCTAGGAACACGGCCCAGAGCGTTGCGGGGTTTGTTCTTCAAAGCTGACGAGTCAGACTTGGAGAAGTCTGGCTTTGTTTCGGGTTCCTTTTGAGTATCAACGGGCTCTTCGTAAATTTGGTCGTTAGGGTTCCTGAAAATCCCTTTAGATGAATCACTGCTGACGGTCCGTGCTTTGGGGGCAACAGGCTGCTCGGGTTCCTCGTCAGGTAGTTTAAAGTTGACTTTGAGATTCTTCTTCGATGGACCAGCCAGAGATGATCGTTTCCGAATCGACTCAGGGCTAGAGTTACCATCAGAGGAGACACTTGAGCCTGTCGACTGGCTGAATCTATTGGTCGAGGGGTTAGACCCTCGCGAATCATTTCGGACGGGGCTCTGGTTGCCCCTGTTGGCATCGGGGTTTTGGTATGGCGCATAAGGGTTTTTGAAAGCTCGACCAGGGTTCTGGTGCATCCAAACTAGCTCTGTGGCCTCATCCTGGGCTGCTTGGTGAAGACCGACATCGTCCTGGACATCCATTTTCTGCAAGGCATCTCGTAGCGACCGTGCCTCTTCCTTTTCGTGTCGTCGTTGACCATTTTCACGATAGGACAGAGCTGGAGATGCCGGTATGGGAATAGTACGTGCATGGATTTGTGCTGGAAATACGTTCTTTCGGATTGAGTGCGTACGTGGCTCCTGAGCTAAAGGACGACCCATTGCGCCGCCGCCCGGCACATGGGAATTCGTCCGACGATGGGACATTGCGCTGCCTGATCGTCGGTGATCTTTAATTTCATCTTCGACTGGGGCGTGCATGGAGAACGCCGAGGATGCCCTTGGCGGAAGGCTATCAGGTATATCGCTTGTTGATGCGGCTGCTCTGCCTGGGTATGGACGAGATCCTGTCGGACGGGCAGGACGATTTGCCCGCAAGTCCTTCAAGTACGTTGCTGTTGACTCACATCAGCTCCGATTCGGCCAACACCAAAGAATCACTTACAAACTTGATCATTGGACATGAAGGATGGACCAGGAGGTGAAACCTTCCTCTGGCCAGTGGTATGTTTATGCATCATGAGATTGCAAGGATCAAGGATGTGAGGAGATATACGGATAAGTACAGGAAAGAGGGACCAAGATGAACTAAGATGAGAAGAGTCTAGTTTCGATCTACACTTGACGGTCTGAGCTGGCTAGCGTCATTGGGCTGGTCCCCCCTCCCAAACAAACTTCCAGGGTCCGTCGCGAGGCAACGGATGACTCATCATCTGTCCTTATCTGTCCTTATCTGTCCTTATCTATCATTATCCATCGATAAGGGTTTGATTATAAACTAACCCTATCAAGCCCTATATTGGACAATATAGGTGCATCTTCAAGTATAGTCAATACTTGACCGAGAATCAGCCCTATGGAGACATGTCTCTATTTAAGCTAAGACATCCATTCTTCAAACCTTGGAATGACTCAAAGATCCCCCACAACTGCCCAACTGAGACGTGACTGGGTTTTCTCCGCATCGGCTTCTCGGCACAAGATACCCCACAGCCAAGTAGCGCTGACGCCTCGACCGAGAACTGCACAGTTACAGCATTCACAGATAGCTGTGTATATCAGCTTCTTTCATTGGTCAAATATCGCCGAATGGAAATAATAAACCACCAGATCCTGGCCATCTTTTCTCTATACGAACAATGCTCCTTCCATGGTTGGATTCGGAATTTAGTCCGATAGTCCGAATATCCGATGACTCCAATTATTACCAATTGATAGTCTGATCGAAATCTAGTCCCCTTTTTTGTTAGCCTGATAACTTAAGTCTCTTGCTTCTTTTCACTACAAAGTACATACCTCCATGTCGTGACGAAAACGGCAACCAGTTTCGGTCTTATAAGGAGCTCATAAAATAACAACAAGCTGGGCTTGTATCTGAGCTACCATGGCAGATAATGTGCCAATTGATATCATCCGTTCCCACCAAGACGATATAGACCGAGAGAGCGCAAAACAGGAACAAAAGTTGCATCCAGAGTCGGCACCACTTAACATCGACGAAGATGAAAAATATAAGCGCGATGTCGCCCCGGATGGTGGCTATGGCTGGGTCTGTGTCGCCTGTGTTTTCTGGATTAATGCGCATACATGGGGTATCAACAGCGTGAGTCATATATCTTCGCCTTTTCACTACCATCTTACTAACAGGCCGAATATCTAGAGCTACGGAGTCTTTCTGAGCTATTACCTCTCACACGACGTGTTCCCTAGCACATCTGCTCTGTCGTACGCCTTCACAGGCGGCTTGAGTATCTCTTGTGCCCTCCTGGTGGCTCCATTAGCCACCCACATGATCCACAAATGGGGTGTACGGTTTGTACTCAACCTGGGCGTCTTCTTCGAAACCCTCTCTTTAATAGGGTCCTCATTCGCGACCCAGAAATGGCACATCTTCCTTAGCCAAGGTGTTTGTTTCGGCTGGGGCATGGGCTTCCTCTTCGTGGGTAGCGTGGGAATCACCCCGCAATGGTTTGACAAGCACCGCGGAGTAGCGATGGGCATCAATGCCGCCGGATCTGGTCTCGGCGGGCTGATCTACTCCCTCGCGGTGGGCGCTATTATCCCGCGCTACGGGTTGGGCTGGGCATTCCGAATTCTGGGTATCATTTCCTGCGTCGTGAACCTGGTCTGCTGTAACTTGCTCCGCGACCGCAATAAGGCCGTCGGCAGTAGATTCACGGCTTTCCATTTGCCCCTCCTACGTCGCCCAGAGTTTTTGCTCTTCCTCGGATGGGGTATGTTCAGCATGCTCGGCTATGTGGCGCTACTGTTCAGCGTTGCCAACTTCGCCCTTTCCGTTGGTCTCTCGTCGCACCAGGGGAGTATTGTCTCAGCGCTGCTCAACCTCGGTCAGGGTCTCGGCCGTCCGTTTGTCGGCATGTTCAGTGACCGGCTTGGTCGCATTAATATCGCCACCTTCCTCACTTTCCTCTGCGGTTTATTCTGTCTCGCCATCTGGACTTCCGCTGATAGTATGGGTGTGGTATGCTTCTTCGCTGTTTTGGTTGGCACTGTCGCAGGCACATACTGGGCTACTGTTTCCCCCGTGCTGGCGGAGATTATTGGTATCAGAGACCTCCCTTCTGGCTTGAGCATTACCTGGCTCACGCTTGTTGCTCCTTGCACCGTCTCCGAGGCTATCGCCCTTCAGCTCCGCAGCCATGATATTGGTGGCGGGACTTCATACCTGCGCGTCCAGTTATTTACTGGATTCATGTATCTTGGAGCTTCCTTATGTTTGTGGGTCGTCCGTGGTTGGAAAGTTGGCGAGTTGGAGCGTGTTCAGGGACGGGGCGATTCTGTCCAGCCTGGCCCATTGACTGGAACTCATGGTGGAAACGATAAGCAAGACCACCCTACGGCTATTTCACCGGCCTTGGAGGCCACTGGAACAGATGCTCCGTTATGGGCCCCGGTCAGTTTGGTTCGTAGAATGATCACTTTGAAAAAGGTTTAAATATAACTGCATAGCGCAGAGTACATATATGGCAGACAAAATGAACATACAAAAATAGACAATCGTCTGTCATTCATTCGATTTGAACGCCGTTTTAACACTAGATCTAATCTACATGGATGTAGTTTTGCTTCATGCCTCCGTAACCAGAATCCGGACCCTTCTCTTGCCGGCGCCACGACCCTCTTCCTTGACCGAGCTGACATTGACACGGACCTTCTGGAAGAGTTCAACAGTTACACTGCGTTCCTTCTCCGGGTGACCCTTCTCTTCCACGCGAAGGGTATATTCCTCGCTATCAAACTCCGTGGTGCGGTGAGGAGCTAGCTCCCGTCTCTCGGCGACAGAACGAGCTCCAGATTCACCGGGCAGGACGAAGTCCTCCAGACGAACGACACCTTCAATGCCGAAGCGGGGAACGAAGATGACAACACCATTCTCGAACACGCGCATCACGTATCCTTCTTCTTCAATACCCGCATCAACACCATCGGCGGCCATCTTCTCTCCACGGGCCTTGAGAGCTTGACCGACGTAGTATTCAATACTAGCGCGGCCGGCATGTTGTGCGTTGCGGTGACGGACGTTGATGTTGCGGCAGATGTCTTCAAGCTTGTTGCGAGTGCTGACACCCTCGATAACTGCGTGTCCATCCTCGCCTTCATACCCAATGGCAGAAGCCAATTGGCGGTGAACCATTAGATCGGCATATCGTCGAATGGGCGAAGTGAAGTGGGTGTAGATGGGTGAGGCGAGACCGTAGTGACGGAATTCGGATTCGGCAAAGGCGCCCGCGCAGAAGTATTCGGCAGAGGTCATGCAACGGGTCGCCAAGATACGGACCAGGGTGTTGAAGAATGGGTTCTTGGGATCGACGCAGCGGTCCAATGAATCAGCCAGAGCTCGCGAGCTGGAGACATCAAGCTCCATGTTCCGCTTCTTAGAGAGTTGGTTTTGGAGGTCCTCGAAATTCTGAGGCGGGGGAGTGGCGTGTCGACGCAGCAAGGCCGTCTGAGAAAAGGACTCGTAGACCTTCGAGCCAACAGTGATGTTGGCGAGAAGCATGAACTCCTCGACCAAGCTATTAGTGTCAAGCATAGCCTTAGTCTTGACGTCCGTCAAAGGATCGCCCACTTCGTCACCCTCGGACTCAATGCGGACTTCCGGGGAGGCAAGGTTCAAGGCACCAGCGTCCATACGCTTCTGACGGAGAACCTTGGAGAATTTCAAGAGGGTGCGCATGCTTTGGGTCAGCTCGTCCTGCTGTGAATTGTCGTCAATGCGCAATTGAGCTTGTTCGTAACTGAATGCTTCCCGGGAGCGAATGACCGACTTGGTGAAATTTGAAGACACTATCTCGGCATCAGGTGTAATCTCCCACAGAACCGAGAAGGCATATCGTTCAACATAAGGCTTGAGAGAGCACAAGTCTGTACCAAGAAGATGCGGGAGCATGTCGATACGCTTATCGACCAGGTAAACAGTGGTTCCGCGAACACTGGCCTCGAGGTCCATTGGGTTGTTGGGCTTGACGAAATGCGACACATCCGCAATGTGGACACCAACCTCAAAGTTTCCATTTGGCAGGAGACGCGCGTGAAGTGCGTCGTCAATATCCTGACAGCCAGGTGGATCGATACTGCAAATAAGCAAGTCTCGAAGATCTTTCCGGCCGTTCCAGCCCTTGTCTTCCTTCGAGACAGGGACCTTCCAATCATGCCCTTCAGATGGAAGGCAGTCCAGCACAGACTTCGGGAACGGCTTGTACTGCACGTCATATTCAAGCAATAGAGCCTCGGTTTCGGCGCCCTTGGTCTCGAGCTCTCCCAGAGACCGAATGAAGTGACCGGTAGGGTATCTCGAATCGCGGTCCCAAGAATCGATGGTGACAAGAATACGCTGACCGAGGATCTCGCTAGCCTGTCTGGTGCGTACTCTGATCTTCGGGATACGCTTATCCATAGGCAGTAAGAAAACGTTTTGTTGCCGTCTGCCAGAGGCCTGTGAGCCAGTAGAGTTTGAGTCAACGTGACCAACGTATTGACGCCAGCTGCGCTTGATGACACCAACAACCTTGGCAGTAGGTTGTGGCTTGCCATCCGAGTTCTTGCCGTGTGCCTTTTTGACTTCTTCCTGGAGAGCTTTGCGTTCTCTATCCGTCACCACAGCCTCGGTCTCCTCAGTATCAGGGTTATCATTACGGGTCACGGCCTCCTCATCCACAATCTTAGTCGAAGGGCTCTTCCACTGGTCCTTTGGTAGTACTTCGACCACGACAGAATCGCCTGCAATAGCGCGGTTACTGTTATCACGGCCCAAAATGAGAAGAGGTTTATCGAAAGCTGCGGTCTTGACGGAGGCTTCCAGGTAGTTGTAAGGAGAAACATTGAACACTCCTTGGTGCAATGTTCCGGCTCGCAGGCCAGTCGTGAGTTTTGACATTGAGAAGTATTCTGGGTAGAATAATTCACCGCGAGATGTTTCTTTGGAATCTCGCGCATCCTTTGACTCGCTGATCATATCCAGCAACATTTCGGACCCCTCCAAACCGGAGACATAGTCGGATAGCGACAAGGCCGCCACGTTTTCTTGCTTGCATTTCCGAAGGTTCTCCTTGTCATCAGTTATGACCACAATTGCTGGAATCGCCTTCTCTTTCTTTCCCTTCTTCGCTGATTGTTGCAGGTGGGAACCGTACCAGCTTGCTACCATGCGCACAGCGCGATCGTTCCTGTCGTTGATTGTTTCCTCCGGACCTCTCCGAACATGAGTCTCTCGGCGGAACTCATTGAAGAACAGGTAGAAGCGCTTTTCGTCTGACTTGACGAGGGCCAGAAGACGGTTGTAAAGTGGCAGTGATCGGTTTCTCAATTCCTCGAGGACGGTCTGGAGGACAATCACATCGTAAAATGCCCCAGTGTGCTCGAAAAGATCCATTCCATTAAGCAGCGCATTTGTATCTGGAACAAGGTAGTGGCCTCGCGGGAATGCTGTTGTGCCGGCGGGACGATCGGATAGGATGAACGGCGCAACTGTTTCGCATTAGCAACTTGCTTGACCATTACCATGATAAGTTTCTTACTGTTTCCATTGGCATCAGCTGGCGCAATCGTCGGACATTGTGAGCAGAGCTTAGAAGAGCAAGGAATATCTTCTCTCAAATAGAGCTCGCGGACAATCTTTTGCACCTTTCCACTTTTTGTGGACCTAACGAAGACCTTGCTGGTAACATTTGCGGCCTGCGGGTTGGCAGACAAGTCTCTCCTTAAACTCTTCATTGCGACGATAGGATTCCACCGTCTAGCAGTTGCTGAATCTGTCAAAACCTGTGTGTCTTGTGAAAGATCCGAGGTGGGAGTCTTGGCAAGAAGAAAGGTTATCGCTGATTATCGCGATAACTAGCTGAGTCAGCATACGGGCTCGTCACTTTGGGGTCGAAAGATGCCATTCGATTGCTATAACAAAGTACTTTCTCAGTCCTTTTTTGAAGTCTTTTTTAGGCTCCTTTCAGACTCTGAAATTTAGTCACTATGGTCTTAGCGGTATGTGCACCACCCATCAGGCGTGAACAACATGGCTAACAATCTGCTTTGATATAGGCCGTGGGGCAGCTATGCTCGACTAGCAACATAATTTCGAATCTAGCTCAGTGCAAGGTGTTGGTTCGAAAGGCTGCTGCAGCAGGTGCCAAGGTAACATCATATGTATTCTATTGCCAACTCTCTGATAGACGGCTCATATATGTTAGGTGCTGTTTCTTCCAGAGGCGTCGGACTATATCGCATCCTCGGCAGAGCAATCCTACTCACTCGCCCAATCTGAAGAGAGGACTAGCTTTGTATCATCTCTACAGAGAGATGCCGAGGAACAGAAAATCCACATCAGTGTTGGAATTCATGCAGTAGCTTCTGAAACCAGGCTCAAGAATTTATTGATTTGGATCGATGATAAGGGAGCCATTACTCAAACCTACCAGAAAGTCCATCTGTTTGACGTTGATATCAAAGATGGACCTGTACTCAAGGAGAGCGCGTAAGAGGGTCCACTTAAGATCTGATAGTTGACTTATAATTTGCTGATCTTGAACCGTATAGGAGCGTCCAGCCGGGGCAACAAATTCCAAGGCCATTTGATACCCCCATAGGGCGTGTTGGTCTAAGCATTTGTTTTGACGTAAGTACAGTACATGTTGACATCACAGCCGGTTCAACGCCTTACTCATGCTGGATTATCTAGTTACGTTTCCCAGAGATCAGCCTGGCATTGAGACGGCAGAATGCTGAAATCATCACCTACCCATCAGCATTCACTGTTCCGACGGGCAGGGCCCATTGGGAGCCTTTGCTCCGAGCAAGAGCTATTGAGACCCAGTCATACGTGATTGCAGCGGCGCAGGCAGGCCCCCATAATGAGAAGAGACGAAGCTACGGTCATTCTATTATCATCAACCCATGGGGTGAAGTGGTAGCAAAGCTGGGAGATGAGCATCAGGAACCACAAATTGCGACAGCCGATATTGACCTGGATCTTGTGGCGAAGATTAGGCGTGAAATGCCGTTGCTTCGGAGAAATGATCTATATCCAGAGATTTGAGAACCCTATATGAATATGTGAGCACCAAGGAGGCGAATGCCATCAGCCTCTTTTTTCCAGTACATTTTTCGAATAGTCTGAGATATCCCTTGTCCCTGGTTATACATAGAAAAGTTCGATAATCGATCTCACAAGTTAGGCCTTCTCCTGCCCTTTCCTGCCGTGAGACTGAGAAGGGGACAAAAGATCCATGGGAAAAAGACATTTAAAGGCATCTAGAAGGACTACCAAACAACTAATCAAAAAGACGTCACAAGGCCGCATATGCAGCCGACTATTCTTGTCAACTTTCATGCCGTAACTTGGATCATTTCATGATGTACTCAGTGCGAATTATAAGCATTTTGTTGCGACCGGAGCACCTATAACCAACATGACGGAAAGAAACTTCGAAAAGTGTAAAGTGATACAACAAGGAACAAACGAAAATAAATGAGCATGCAAAAAAACCTGTCTAAGAACGAGACCGGAACATCATATCTGCCGTCGCAGGTAGTACAGGCATAAATCGAAATAGTCCCTCTTTGATCTCTATGTACAGTGTACAAATTTGGCGTTTATTTCTTGACCTTGTCGGGGTCCTCAAGGATTCCCTCAGCTTCGAGTCTCCGTCGGGCCTCTTCGAGAGCCCATGTTTGTATACTATCGCAATTGTCAGTATCCCAGTTGTGCGAGGGGCATAGACGCCAATATTGAGGCGCTAGTTCTAGATATGGGTTATACGTACGAAGTATCAGGCTTGAAGACGTATGCGACACCAGCGACCAAAAAGCTTCCAATGAATCCGTAGTACCAAATGTTCTCCCAGCCTTCCTTCACGTACTTCTGGCCGGGCTTGACACCGAACAGCCAGCCGGTGGGAGGATCATAGTGGTCACCGTGGTCCGCGGCACGGAGACTGGATCGGGTAGAGAATGCCTGGGTGTTTTGAGGCTGGCGAAGCAGGCAGCGCGCCCGGAGGATGTGCGACAATGGCCGGGCAGTCATCTTGAAGATGGGGGTGAAGGAGGGTTGAGACCGATCGAAGGAACACTGGCGTGCGAGGAAATTGGTGAGGGTCACAAGGGACAGAGTATCCTCTTGAATTCAAGTGGCAAGGACGGTTTCAATTGATATGTTGCCTCTTGTAGGAGAGTGGAGGGGTGCTTCGGCGGGTTGATGTTGAAGCCGTAAAAGGCCGGGAAGCTGTCCAGTTATCGCGCTAGTCTACTTTGGGCAATTTTCTTGTCCGCTTTCACACCTGACATTTTAGGCAGAACTACGCTCCTGCCTTGGAAAAAAGGTGTCAGCACTACACACGCGACGCGTTCTTATCACATCTGGCCCTCCCCCCATGCCGCCAACCAGGCGCTGGAGTCGCCATTCGTTCCATCTTTCCATATGCACAAACATCCAAAGTAATTGAGTTGGTAAATACCATCTTTTAATTGGTATGTTTCATCTCAAACCCCCAACATATCCCCATTTCTGACATTGTCCTGCTCCAGCTTCCCGCGGAATGTATCATTACCAATTTTGAACGCGTCATTGGATATTTCCAAATCGAAGCAATGGCAACGAATAATGCATACCCCATATCCTCAAACTCACGAACAAAATTGAACGCTTTTCGCTTCCAAAAAGGCGAAATAGTTCCCGAAGGCGTCAACTCGAAAGACGAGACGGAATCAGCTAATGGGAGCAAAGAACTCAAAAACTCGGGCCCCAACGGTGTCGCAGAGCTGATGCAGGCCTCTTCTGACAGAGGATGCCCTCCGCCGAGCGAAGCTCAAGCACCGGAAGCTCAGGAACAAGAATCAAAGCCGATTAAAGAATGCCCTCAGACTCCAGGAAACAGGATACCTCTGGCAGATTTGATCAGCAACGCCGAGGATTCGTTTGATCCCGCGCCGGGCCCGGAGGTGACGCCAGTCGAGCATGTCATCTGGCAGCATGTGCCTGCCAGCTCAAACCCAGACACCTCGTCCCAGACGCCAGCAGGTCGTCGCAGGAAGCGCCGGCACAGTTCTTCACCTGCTGGCTCTCCCTCGAACGGGAATAAAAAAAAGGTGCAAAAAGAACCCCTTGATCTTCATTCAATACAAGCCCTCTTCAAGACACCGCAGCATGATATGGCCGCTGAATTGTGGAATAACTACATGGATAAAAACATGGTCGATGGCCCGGATGGTCTTCCACCGCCACGGTTCGCAAATCTTCTTTCCTCGTCGCCCCAGACACCGGGCTCAGGCAGAACAAGTCGAGACTCGTCAGGGCTGAGACGTGCGATTAGCTGCACTACCGATTTCCCCACCTCTCGAACGAAACGACGACGAGTCAATAGACTAGATGTTGGTCCCAGTCGCGGCATTCAACGAACTAGCAGCAATGTCGAATCCGGGAGACCCAAGTCCTCAAGGATCAACTATCTTATGGAGAAGATTGAGAAAAGTATACACATGGCCCCTGCCGACGTGGGTCCACCTGGGTCGTCGCCTCTGCGCCAACATATGGATGAGCGAAGGTGTCGATCGTCTTCACCCACAAAGGATCGTAGGCTTCACGAGGCCGACGAAGAACCCACAGAATCCCCAACTGCTGCACTGCCTGAGAAAGTAAGACCTGGAGCACTGCCTGTTCTTCAAGAGTCATCCTCCGAGTTCGGAGACGATGATCTTGATCAAGGCCTGATGGACCTGGTCGACCCCTCGGAGGATCCTTTCATTGAGCCGGCACATGCATCTAATGAGTTTGCTTCTCTGGGATCTTCTGATTGGGCCGCCCTCGACGCAGAAAAGTCTCGTTCATGGCAGCCCAAACAGAATTCAATGCTCGACAGCAAACCTTCCATCCCCATACCCCATAACACTACGACTAACGAAACAAAACGCGATGAATTCGATGACTTTGAAGATGAATATGACGATCTGCCTGACAACTTGCAGGAAATACTTGCAAAATGTGACACAAATCCCGTTCCGGTCAATTCATCAAAGCCAACAACCACTGGACCATCTTTGCAAGAGTCAGATGCTGCGAATGTCCCGGTGAATGGTAGTATGCATAGCAAACCCCCAACCGCCGCACCTGTCAAACCTGAGATGGCATCATCGGATGATGAGTTTGATGATGATTTTGATTTGGAGGCCATCGAGCAAACTATGAAGCAAGCAGATGAAGGAGGGCCTTATGTTAGTCACTCTTAGTCGGTTAATTTCTAGATATATGCTAAGACAGTCAAAACAAATAGAACCTAAAAGGTCGACAAGCTATCAAACGTTACCAGATCGTTGACATCACGAAGAGCACATATGTTACTCCGAAAGGACGTACTCAGCCAGAGCAGGTCAGATACCTTGCCCTTGCTCCGGATATAGTCCCGTCCGCTGACTTTAAGTGCAGGTCTTGCTAGTTGAAGATGAGAAAACACGAGAACGCAAAGTTATTATTTTGCGAGAGTCATGGTTTGACACTCCCTGCAGCAAGGACTCGTATGTCCATCTGGTCGGGGACTTCAACGCAGCCGGCCAATGCGTTGTGGATAATTTGAACCACATGATCATCCTTCACCCCGACCATCTTATTTCTGCTACAGTCGTAGCAGACTCGATAGACTGCCAGCGACGAGCTGTCCTTCAAGATCGAGTCAAAGTCATTGCCGCACTCGAGCGACCGCAAGCCTTCGGAGTGTTTTTCCACGAAGTTTTTCAAGAAGCGCTCAAAGCGAACCAATGGGACATGGAGTCATTGAAGACATTGGTCGAAACCGTCATGGGCAGACACGTTGAAGAGCTATACTCGATCCAAATGAGTATCCCTGAAGCTGTTGAATATCTCATGAGCAGGATGCCTGCTGTTCTCGACTGGGCAGATGCTTTCTTGCATGTCAAGCCACAGGTATGTCTCACGGCCGATGGAGGCTTCTTTCGGCCAAGAGCCCTTGCTAATCAAGATCAATAGGCCAAGTCTATGGTTGAAGACCGCAACAGCTCCAAGCTGAACCTAAGTATTAACAAACTGCTTGAGGTAGAGGAGCACATCTGGTCCCCAATGTATGGCCTCAAAGGCAACATCGATGCGACGGTGCAAGTCACTTGTCGTGAAGATAAAGTGGAGAAGAACCTGGTGGTTCCGCTGGAGCTCAAGACTGGACGAAGGGATACAAACCAGTCACACAGGGCTCAAACAGCTCTCTACACTCTACTCCTGTCGGATCGCTATGGTAAGTGATGAGGTGTTCTTTCAACCCCCCGATCCTTTTTCGGCTAGTTGACTAGGTTGCTAAAAATTGTTGTAGATCTTGATGTTACATTTGGGCTTCTCTACTACCTCGAGTTAACAAAAACACTCAGTATCCGTGGGATCCGACACGAACTACTCCAGATGATCCAGGTGCGCAATCACCTCGCTGGCTATATTCGCGAAAGGCAGCAGCTTCCACCGATGTTGAAGAAAGCTCGTCAATGTATTCGATGCTATGCTAAGACCCCTTGCCTCATCTATCACAAGCTCTCCGAGGATGGCGACGGCGAAACCAGCGCACTTGGCGAGGATTTCGATGCAGCTGTCGGTCATCTGAACAACGGTGATCGGGACTTCTTCCGTAAATGGGATGAACTTCTGACTAAAGAAGAGGGTAACCTTGTGAAGTTCCGGCGAGAGCTTTGGACATTGCTGAGCAGCGAGCGAGAAGCCCTGGGCCGATGCTTCGGGGATGTCGTTATCGATCCTCATTCTGTGTATGAGGAGAACACTGGGACAAAGATAAACCGCTACCAGTATACGTTCGTCAAAAGACAAGCGCCTCCTGGTTTCTCCTTTGCTGAGTCTCAAATATCTGTCGGTGAACCGATTGTCATTTCAGATGAAAAGGGCCATTTTGCTCTCGCCAATGGATACGTCGTGCATACTAGTTCATCACACATCAAGGTTGGCGTGGACCGGAAACTTCACAATGCACGATCAAAGACGGCTGGTTTCGATGCAGTCACAAATCAGTCTTTCAGGGGAATCATGGAAATTGGAAAAGAAGAGCCTGCTGCTCTCGAAAACCCAGGTGAACAGCTCGTTTACCGGATCGACAAAGACGAGTTTAGCAACGGTATGGCCATTGTTCGAAACAACCTGATCTGTATGATGGATAAAGACTTGTTCCAAGCGAGACAGCTTCGACGGCTTATTGTTGAGGGGCAAGCTCCCTCCTTCAAGGCGACATCATCTTCATACACGATCTCCGATCCTGGCAACCTCAACGTGGATCAAAGACAAGCCATTGATAAAGTGATGAGTGCCAAGGACTATGCTCTTGTCCTCGGAATGCCTGGGACTGGAAAAACCACAACTATTGCCCATATTATTAGAGCCCTTGTCGCACAAGGCAAAAGTGTTCTTCTTACATCTTACACGCACACTGCAGTGGACAACATTCTGCTGAAGATTCGAGACGACAACGTTCGTGTGTTGCGTATAGGTGCAACCGCCAAAATCCATCCAGATGTTCAGGAATTTGCGGATCTTGCCGCAATTCCGAAATCAACCATTGAAGAACTCAAGGATTCATACGAGAAGCCGCAGGTCGTTGCCACTACATGCCTCGGAGTCAACCATAACATTTTTAATCAACGCATCTTTGACTATTGTATTGTCGACGAGGCGTCACAGATCACGCTCCCAGTCTGTCTCGGCCCGATTCGTATGGCAAGGACATTCATCCTCGTCGGTGATCACTATCAATTGCCGCCGCTCGTGCAGAATAAAGCGGCCCAGGAAGGAGGGCTTGATATCAGTCTCTTCAAACTACTCTCGGACGCACAGCCAGATTCGGTAGTCAACCTAGAGCACCAGTACCGCATGTGTGAGGAAATCATGTTACTTTCCAATACTCTGATCTATTCGGGCCGTCTCAAATGCGGCACGCCGCAGGTAGCAGCCCGATCTTTGGATATACCCAACATCAATGCCCTCGAGAAATTCCATGTCGAGGACTTGAGCCATGCCCCGTCACAGTCACAACGAGAAATCTGCCCGGGTACCCTCAGTAGTCCCTGCTGGCTCCGAGACTTACTGACGCCATCTGCAAAAACACGCCTGGTCAACACTGATCCCATCGGCCCTGCAGCCCTCGAGATAGCACAGGGAAATCGAGTCGTGAATCACATGGAGGTCTTCCTCTGCTCGCAACTTGTGGAGTCATTCATTGCCTCTGGTATCCCCGCGCGCGACATTGGTGTGATCACTTTCTACCGCAGTCAACTCTCGCTCCTTCGCCAGAGCCTGCGACGCTACACCCCGGATCTAGAAATGCACACTACAGACAAGTTCCAAGGTCGCGACAAAGAGGTCATTATCCTGAGCTGCGTGCGCAGTAACGCCGAAAACAACGTCGGCGAGCTCCTACGCGACTGGCGTCGTGTCAACGTCGCCTTCACCCGTGCTCAAACCAAGCTCCTGGTTGTCGGCAGCAGATCCACTCTCCGTGACGGTAACGAGCTCCTTTGCAAATATGTTCGTCTGATGGAAAGCAAAGGCTGGGTTTATAACTTGCCCAGCGGAGCCATTGACGAGCATTTCTTCCCTTCTTGTACCACACAGTCGCAGCTCATGTCTCCGGGTGCGGCCTTGACTCCTGGCTCTGCCAAGGGCAAAGGTAAGGGCAAGAACAAATCACCTTCTTCTCGTTCTATCCGTGAACCACTGAGCCCACTGGGCTCCCGACAGCCAGCGTCCGGCCTTCGAAGGCCTTCAAAGACGGGTGCAAAGTTGTTCAACGGTACCAATGTGGTTGGGAATCGGCCCATCCTGCGAGACATAGTGAATGACTTGACGGGCTAGCATACCGTGTTTCAATCCAAGTCCTTGTTTCCGTTCATATTTGTGTTCAGGAATCCGAGTATGAAGTCGAAAAAATAATAAATTGACATATTCATTCATTTGGAGTCTCAGAGTACAAATTATAAGCCATGGCACTCATAAGCAATCCGGGAATTTTTGGAACCAACTTTCTTGCCTTGATAGTAGATGGCAAAATCATTGGAAGCCCCTGATGGTCGTACCTCAATCTCATAATACAGATCCTTATACGGTCCATTTTTGCCAAATTGGGACTCAAGATCATCGTAATTATGACCCTTCGTGCTCCACGAGACTTTGCAAATCCCAGTGACAGTATCATTAAGTTGAGGGGGTGGATTTTCACTGTCGCACCGATAGATTATGTCGGAGATAGTGCTTTTAATGTTGTCACCACCGTCGAAGGATTGGTAAAAGCTATATTGAATCTGTAACCACTTTGGATTAGGTTGTGACAGATCATCACCCACGTCCTCGTCCAGCTAATCCTTTGGGGCGGCGCTGTGCATAGTTCTCAGGATATTCATTCCCATCTTCGTCCTGCACCGTCCCATAGCAGCCATTGTAAACAGGAATCCATCCATCCGGATGCTTCGGGCATAGCGTCGACATAGGTTCCCAATCATAATTGACATAGAGATCCCACAAGGCCTTGATTTGCACCCTCATAAATCCGCGGTAAGAAGGGTTATCGTACCTCTCTTCGGGATTATACCGTCCATCAACTACCCCAACAAACCCGTTCCGGTCATCCTTGGCAATCGATTTCAACGACCTTTCATCGACTACAAGACAGGAGGCGAAGCGAGATTCCTCGCTGTAATCTTCCTGCTTAATCTTGCGCAGATACACGGCAAAATGGTCGCGGACTTGCTCAAGGCTAGCACCGTCCCAGCGACTCGGGTCAGAAATGACCACATCCTTGTGCGATTCTTCTATCAGTTGCTCAGGGCGGGATTCATCCCCATGGCGTTCCCTGGGATAGTCCAATTCACACTCGATCCCCCTGTTCAGCTGGTGGGCTATCCTTTCCATGACGATTGGCCACAACTCATTAGACTCAGGCGTGTAGACTGTTCGATAGATGATATACCCCCATGGAAAATAGCATGGAGGTCGCCGAGTTAGGAACTGGCGGCTACGGCGATCAGCCGCGTTTTTGAACCATGGCTCTTGCCACCATTTTGCGGAGGCCTCTTTGGTGAGCACGGGGTGGTGCCAGCGTTGTGGCCAGACTGGGTGATGGTAAAACTTCTCAGGACCTAGCTCCTCAACCTGATCGTTGGGGTCGTTGACCGAGGCAGATTCAGATGGGGATGGTATGGAATTCGTGTGTGGAAAGTGGTATACCACAAAATAACCAAAGAGAAGGAGAAGGGAAAGGTAGTAAATTATAGAGAGCTCCATGCTGCCTGGAACCAAGGGAGATTCGAATGCAGGTATTGAAGAAGAGAGAGGGAAACCTAAGGTTGATTTAAGGATCTGGGAACCTTAGCGTGGATTCCTTTCGCGACTCTTGGCATGGGTTTTTGGTGGACCTTGGAAGCGCCATGATATATAAATATAATAGTATTTATTCATCTATACTACTATATTCTGGCATACTCAGAGCTCGTCTAAGGAGGAAATATTAAATCGTTAAGTTCTTCGGAATCGAACCTTCTTGTATTGTCTGATCATTTTCGTCACATTGAGTAGGCAGAAGTAGGTAACTATACACTTGGAACAAATCAATAGTTGACTATTGTGAAGACGATTGTTTCCAGCACTCTCTCTTCGTAAGTTAGTTTAGTCTTCGACTCAATGGAGAATAGGCAATCTACAGTAGGAATTGATAATTGAAAAAAGAAATTTGATTCATGTAGGCTACAATCCATGTGTACCCACTGCAACACCGTGATCAGAATCCTCCTCATGGACAAATCCCCCCGAAGTTTGAAAAACATCACAAACCCCGCGAAGACCTCCTCCTCAACATCCTCCGATATTCCTCCTACTCAACGACATCCGTCATTTCGTCATGATTGATCCTTCGAAAAAAAAAAAAAAAAAAAAAAAACAAGGTTCACGGCTCTGCCAGACAAACATCATCCCCGTCCGATCCTACTTCCCAGAGGTTCGTGCCTTTTTCGTCTGATGTCCGTTCAAGTAGGTTCGGTCGCCATTGGGGCTAATACTCCAGCGCGCATGATTGTTTGGGTTGGCCACAAAGTCGGTAGGCACAATGTTCTCCATAAACTGGAAGCTTCTCTTCTTGGGCGAAGCGGCAGAAAGGGAAGAAATAGACTGCATGGGCTCCTTGGTAAGGGTGGAATAAATTCGCTGGGTAGGTTGCTGAACTTGTTGAGTCGCTGAAGTTTGAAGTTGCTGGGTTTGGTGCATCACAGACTGCATGCACTCCTTGGGAGTGGGATAAACTGCTTGCATTTGCTGGCTGGGCTGCTGGATTCGCTGAGCCGCTGGAGTTTGGGATCTCTGGGGCTGTTGCATCACAGACTGCATACGCTCGTTATGAGGAGTGGGAAAAGCTGCTTGCATTTGCTGGGTGTGTTGCTGAACTTGCTGACCCGCTGCGACTTGAAGTTGCTGGGTTTGTTGCGTCACGGACTGCATGCGATCCTTAGGGGGAGTGGGATAATCTGCTTGCATTTGCTGGCTGGGCTGCTGAACTTGCTGACCCGCTGCGGCTTGAAGTTGCTGGGTTTGTTGCATCACAGACTGCATGCGATCCTTAGGGGGAGTGGGATAAATTGCTTGCATTTGCTGGGTGGGCTGCTGGACCCGCTGGGCTGCTGGAGTTCGGTATCGCTGGGGCTGTTGCATCATAAACTGTTGGTTGGACTGCTGAACTTGCTGAGGCGCTGAAGTTTGAAGTTGCTGAGTTTGTTGCATCACCGACTGCATATACTCCTTGGTAGGGGTGGAATAAACTCCCTGAATTTGTTGGGCGGGCTGCTGGACTCCCTGAGCTGCTGGAGTTTGAAATTGCTGTTGTTGTTGCATTGCACGGAGTTGCAGTTGCTGCTCCTCATACCGGAATTGACGGACTTGCGCTTTGTGCTGGTTAATCTTTTGAGAGCACAGCCCAACCTGCTTCTCGTTGAGCTGACACTGTTGCTGGTGGATCTGGAGCTGCTGTTCATCTCCGGGCTGCTGTTGTTTCAAATGAGCTCCCTGTTCTTTAAGTTGACGCCATTCAATACGAAGATACTCCTCTTGATCTCGGAGACGCTGTTGGATTTGAAGCAACTGCTGCTGGCTGAAATGCGCCGGTGTCTTGCGAGCGTCCCCAGTCACTGGGGTCATTGAAGCAGGGACAGGAGTCATCGAGGCAGGGAAATGACTGATTGGGGCAGACATTGGTGTCGCCGGGGCAGGCATTGGTGTCGTCGGGGCAGGTGCAATCTTCTGAGGTGGTGTGACTGGGGCTACAGTCGTCTTTCCCTTCGCCTTGCGTGGAGTGCTTTGCGCCTTTGCCTTCTTCTGCTTTTTGTGTAGCTCGTCATTCTGCTTGTTCTTAGGGACCCGCTTGGCCTTCTGCTTGGGTGGTCGCTTAGCAGGCTGAGGGCGCGATTTCCCTTGTGTCAAGTCAAAGACCTTGACTGTTCCAACCGCGGTACCGGTAGTAGGAGTGACTTCGACGGCTGAATCAACGATGCCCGGAGCGCGTTGGGAAGCCGGAGCAACATTGGCGACAGGGACAACATTGGCGATGTGGCTGATGGAATGGTTCACTTGGGTAGCCGGGGCACCAGTCGCGGGAGTGACTTGAGCAGCTTGATCAATGATGACTGGAGCCTTTTGGGCGGCGGGAGCAACATTGGCGACAGGGACAACATTGGCGATGTGGCTGATGGAAGGGTTCACTTTGGTAGCCGGGGCACCAGTCGCGGGAGTGACTTGAGCAGCTTGATCAGTGGTGACTGGAGCCTTTTGGGCGGCGGGAGCAGGTTGAACGACTGCCATGGGGGGACCCAAGTCGGCGGTTTCGAGATAATTGAGGGTGTCCAGTGGATAGACTGTGCTCGACTGGTTGGTGCAAGTGCTGGGTAGAGTCACGTCATCGATCACGATGGGAGCAGACGATTCAGGGTCAAGCTCCAGGTGATCCAAGGTCGCTGGGCCAACGACAGGGTTTACACCGAATTCAACAAAGGCCTTGTCGAAATCCGAGCCAGCACCCTCGCCGGGGTCTCCTTTGAAGTGATATCCTAGGAACACAAGTCAGTTCGGTCCAATGGTCCTAAAAAAAGGAGATGTAATTACCATTGGCACGAGCAAGTTCCCAGATGGACATGCAGGAACCATCTTCGCGGTAAATTGATTCGGGAATTTCCCATTCGTCGAGACCCAAGAGAGCCTTCTGGGGATCTTCGTCATAAGACACCGCGGCAAGTGTGTCGGTGAAGAATTCGGTGGGTCCGGGAGACGCCATAACGAATGATGAGATGAATATGAATGATAGTACAGATGATAGAGTCGCAGGGTCAAGGAAGGTGCAGAAACACGAAAGTTGATAAAAACGAAAGATGAACGAAGGGTGTCAATTGCTCGAGTGGAAGGCTCGAAGAGCAAAGACTATGGAACAGCTAATTGTATTTTGTAGTGAATGAGTGATATTGGATGAATGATATTGGATGAATGGGTAAGATGGTGCAAGTATGGGGAAATGTGTGGGGAGATATGGGGAAAGAAAGAAGGAGAGAAGAAGAAGAAGGAAGAAGGAAGGAAGGAAGAAGGATGAATGGGATTGTGGGAAGGGGGATTGTGGGAAGGTACGTGACGTGCTCGTTCAGGGCAAGATGATGGGGTTTTACATGGATAGAGCCCTGTCTCCGTTCCCCATGGGGTACTGGGGTCGGCCAGAAAGGGCACAGGGTTAGGTCAGGGTTCGGTCACTGATGCTCCCATCAACTCCCAACATAAAGTCATACGACCAGGTCCAGTGGTTCCTTCCCCATTGACTTGGGATGCTTCGCTGGATTCACCAGACTGGCCACTAGGAAGGACCATAACCGTGAATCCGTCCCTTCCTTCCACAGCTTCTTTACCCAAAGTAGCGACGGCAAGCGCAAACCACGACAGATTGCTGGCCTTAGTACTTTGCCTGTCCAACAATGTCAGCTCTCAACCCGACTTTTATACCAGATATTCGCAACTCACAGCAGATTGAGGAACAGCTGCGTGATCCAACGGGACGATATCAAACCATGCCATTTCAAACTCATCAAATCACAGGCCTGGCTTTCGTCTGCGTCTGGAACTGCGTAACGACTCAGGTACGGGTCGACGTCATCTGCCCCAGATAGCCGTGGAGAGGCCATCTGGACCATGGCAAGCCATTCGGACAGGGAGCCAGAATGTTCCTGCAGATCACCTTCCGACATTTCCTCGAGTACTTTCCCGTTTTTGTAAAACGGCGGAGTGATTATTTGCTCGTGATCAGTTTCCTGTGGCTCACAGGTTATCAACTGTGGTTGAACCTTATTGATCGGCTTGTTTCCTGCTCCAGCTTTTAGCATATTATTCCTGCCATTTCCTTTTTTTGGCTTCGGAGGCATGATCACCTTCATCTAGACCGGAGTTGCTTTCCAGGTCGTGGAAGAGCCAGGCCATTGATTGAGTCAGAACATTGGTGAATGCCCATACAATTCTTTCAAAGCCTTTCTTGCCATGCAGCATCGAGGGCAGCCGTAAGTTCAATTCTACCACTGATGACATGATTAGTAAATATTCATCCAGCCCATTTGCTCTGCTTGTACTCACGGAATCGTTCTTTTGCATGTTTTCTGCCGCCACTGCGGAAAGGCTTGCCTGTGAGACCTGTTCGCTCATATATCTCCTTTCCTAGTTCCATTCGAAGAACCCCTATTTCCATTCGAGTCAGCTTCCGGTTCCGCAACGACAAGACTCTTCCAGCCGCAGCTTTAGCAGAACGAACCATCTTGGAGTGCGAAGACATTATCGGACCCCGAGCGTCCTTCTGATATCATCAAAATATTCCCTACATCCCAGGTCAGATTGCTGTCTTTGATGAGATGAACTCTCTGAGCACGAAAGCTGTCTAATGCTTGTGCAACTGATGCCCATTCAAATATGGGAGAGCTTTTGGGCTGAACTGGCGGAGGCACAATTACCTGACTTGATATATTTGTTGAAGAAATCATGCTCAAGCAGGGCCGAAGGAGCCATGAACACTCGTGCATACCGAGGTTTTTCTAGTTTGGTCTCGAGCGATGGCTTGATCTGTG
The DNA here is from genome assembly GCA_028827225.1 of Penicillium sp. CMV-2018d. Lineage (NCBI taxonomy): Eukaryota > Fungi > Ascomycota > Eurotiomycetes > Eurotiales > Aspergillaceae > Penicillium > Penicillium hesseltinei. The sequence continues at coordinate 2,028,157 of JAPZBW010000003.1, forward strand.
AGTAGACCTCCTTTGGCAAGATAACCTCGACCTATACCCAATGATCAGTCAAATGACCTTTCAATTCTCAAAGCAAGTCACAGATCACTTACTGAGTGTACAAATGCATGATTCTGAATCGTTGAAAAGGGCGATCTCTTGCTCGGGATCTGCTTTGGGTCGATGAATGCCGGCAGTTGAGCGATGGTTGTAAAACATTTTTCACGACGCGATGCATCGTCCACTTCTTCAAACATATTGTTTCTGATGGCCTTCGAAGTGATGCTTAATGTTGATAATTGAAGCCCTTGAATTCTGGAGGGTTAATTTTTCAGCCGAAGGGTGAGGTTCGATTAAGCTCAGGCTTATCGGACCCATAAGGCTGCAGCTATCAAACGTTCCACATTCAAATGGCCCACGGGTGAATTGGTATTTGGGGTATTTTAACAACGTTTAGGTAACAATATTGGAACATTGAATATTATACACGATCTAGATATACATATGTATGGAGGCTGAAGGGCAGATATTAATTCAAGTAAGAAGGTATCAATGAATATCAACAACCTCAATATTGTGATGAGTATAATAGCTCAATGTAGCCTTGCTTTTGTGCCAATTTGTAAGAGACATCTGAACTTAGGTAGAGCTCAGTCTCAGTTCTTCTGGGTTGAGATTTGCTCAAAAAGCTTCTATTATGCGACCATGAATATATAGAGCAAACAAGAAAGACTCTTAATTAAAATATATAATGCCAGAAAAGTATCTATGTATGGTATACAATGTATGGCCCTGGAATAAACAAAATATGTAGAATAGCTTCAAATTAATTATAATGTACCAATTGTAGGCCAAGCAACCTTATGTCTACAGCATAACTAGTTCCTGGTATTGATCCTTGATATGTACTATAGTGTATAAAGCGCGCGGGAAACCGTGAGACCCATTCACATACAAAAATTGCTGACTTCTTACTCATGGCTTCCTTCTATCCCCCAAAAAGATTTCGTCAAATTTCTGGCGATTGAAACGCAGACGCAAAATCCAATCTAACTCGGTAGAAAGTGTTGGGGGCCTAAGGCCAGTATCGCAATGGCAGCCGATAAGGATTCCCCGGCAGTATCGGGCTCTCCAAAGGCGGTATCCGAGCACTCTCCAATCCAGTTGGTCCATCGTTCTTCGAATAGCATCAAGCCTAACCTGCTAGGTCCTATCGCTTCTACTTCTACCATTGCTCCTGTCGCTGGCTCGAATGCAGGTAGACGTCCAGTCTTGCGCCAATTGCTAGAGGAGGAAGACGAAGACATGGCGCCCGCTTCGCGTCGCGAGCTCCTACACAAGGATCATTTCGCATTCGTGTTTGGGAGCGTGAAGACGCAAAACTACTTAGATCCTGTTTCCAAGGGCCCAGGCTCTCACACGTAAGTCGAGTTTTTGTGCCAGGCGCTGTCGTTCATGTACAACTTACTGACAACGGTCTGGGACCACAGGATCCGCACTCTTGCCTGGAACCCCACGGGCCAGCTGATTGCGACTGGCTCAGCAGATCGCACTCTACGAATCTGGAACCCGGAACGTCCTCATGTACGATACTCTACCGAATTGCGTGGCCACACAGCTGGTATCGAGAAGGCTCTTTTCAACCCCGTCCGCGATGCGGAGCTGGCCAGTTGCTCGGCCGATGGTACAGTGCGCTTCTGGGATGTGCGCTCCAAGACATGTGTGAGCCGTCTCGATGTCGGTGGCGAAGCATTCACACTCTCCTGGTCTGCTGATGGCAGCACAATGATCGTTGGCAAGAAGGTAATCATGCAGCGCTGCGACTCCGCAGCCTCCATCTCTCTCATGGCAAAGTCACTAATACACGATATGTAAACAGGACGACACTTTAATCCCCGTCTCTGTTAAATTCCCCTCCTCTCCTACCGCCCACCCCGATGGCGCGAATGCTCTCAACCTCCCCTCCTCTACACCCGGCGCAACCACATACACAGCTCTCGACCCTCACCCTCAGACCGTTCAAACAAATGCAACAACCTTCTCCTGGTGCATGCCGACACCCGAACGTCCGGAGCAGCACGTATTCGTGACGACAGGCGAAGGCAAGGTTAAAATCATGTCTTACCCTTCCTTCGATATTATGCACACTCTCAACGCCCACACCTCAGCCTGCCTTTCAATTGCACTCGCCCCGACAGGTAGATACCTCGCAGTTGGCGGAAGCGATGCTCTGATCTCCCTCTGGGACACGACCGACTGGATCTGCCGTCGCACTCTGTCCAGTGAGAATGGTGGTGCTATTCGTGGCGTAAGCTGGAGCTTCGATGGCCGCTACATTGTTGGCGCATGCGACGAGCTTGGATGTGGTGGCAATGGACTGGAGATCTTCCATGCTGAGTCTGGTGATAGCATTTATACTATTCCTACTGCCGGCATCAATTCTGGTGTCTCTGCTGTTGCGTGGCATCCCTCTCGCTACTGGCTGGCTTACTCGACTACCACTGATGGACCTGGTAGCTCCAGCGCTGGAGGCTTGAAGATTGTTGGTGCTGCTGGTGGTGGCCTGTAATCTCAAGCATTATGTTGCACTTCTCCTTCTTCAGCAAGCTTTTTTTTTTTTTTTGGCTCTAACCTCTATGATCTCGATTATTATCAAAAATTATCATGAATGGACGTATTCAAAAAAAGACCAAAGGAGTGCTAAGTAAGATCAATAGATTTATTAGGATTCTGATGTAACATTGTAGTGATTGTTTATTAACATGGATGGTTTGACAGGCCCAAAATACCTCCATTGCAACCGTATAAGCTATCCAAGAGTGAAGAATTCCGCCCCAAAAAGACCGTTCATTCGTTCGTCATCAAATTATTCAAAAGCAGAGCTTAATGGAAGCCTATGAGGCTGCCACTTTACTCGGACATTGTGGCAAGAAGAGAATTGCAAAGGGATTTGTAGTTCTGTGGTTAGTGATTCAACCCCAGGAAAAGAAAGCACCCAGTCCAAGATATCGTATGACCCAAATATTTGTGGAACTGGGGGACCGATGCCTCATGTGTATCAATCTCAGCTTCGGGCGGGGGAGGGAAACCGAAAGCAAGAGAGAAGTATCCAATAGGATGGTGACCTGTTTCGGTTCGTCTGTGAGATATCCGGCCAGGATTGATAAAGGCGTCGATGGGTCGTCCTAATTAGTGAGAGCCTAAGATCTCGGACTTCGAGCAGGTTGGGCGAACACGAAGCGTAATGTCGTCCATGCAGGGGCAAAATGAGAGATTTCCCTTGTTGCAACAGTCTCAAGCTTGATGTGTTATCGACACCGGAGACTATTCAACTGAGATACTTTCATGGGAAAGTATATTCCACCACATGCTGCGCTCATGATGGCCGCCAGTTTTCCCAGCCGGTGTTGGTCCCATGTTCACCCTGGACTTGGGTATTCAACATTTGAGCCCATTGAGATTCACTGAAAGTCTCCATGTTTAGACTGCCAAAGCCCCCATTGCCTGTTTCTGGATTTGGGGTTGGAAGGTCCCACGCAGATGGCATGGAAAAGATTCCCGACGCTCCTGTGCCAACTGATGGGCTAGCAGAACTGTTTGGATAAAACCGACCAGCCATAGAACCCAAATCAGTGACCTGCGGGTTTGTGTTTCCTTGTGGCATGATGTTTCGATTGGCCTTATCAAAGGACGCGGCGGACGCCTGACTCGGATATCCCGAGTTCGTCGTTTGATTGTTGCTCCCCGGTGAGGGGTTGTCAGCACCATTGATTGAATAGGAGGTGTTGGAGGATGAATTCAAAGTTGAGGGAGTGGGATGGTCTGATGGTGGGTTGTTCATGTCGCTGAGGTTGCCGAAATCAGTTCGAAAATCCATATCCATATCGATAATGGCCCCTGGTTGTCCGGCCTGGTCCATTTGTGGACCTGTCGCCTGAGTGGAAGTTCCAAAATAACGACGCGTGTCGTCACCATTGAAGACTGGTCCTGCGGTGGGATGTGTCGTTGGGTCCCGGTTCCGGCTAGGGAGGGACGTCGTCAAACCAGCAGGCATAGGCTGTTGATTGCCACCGCGATTTGGACTGTATTGTGGAGACACCTCCTTCGCGATCCCTTGTGTTTCGCGGATGTTGTAGAAAGGGGTACCACAGTCGACATTATCATGGCAGTGTGTTTGCTAGAGAAAATGAGATCAGCTTCGATTGGCCATCGGGGAACAAGCCAGGGGAACCTACTACTATCGAATGTACAGCAGACATGTTGGTTTTCTGTTTATCGTCCAAAGCGCGAATGCCAGTTCCATCAAGATCAACATCCAATTGAACAAGGAACGACTCTGTTAAAGGGTTTTTGTTCTTCATAGCGTTCAGAGCGGAGACCAGAAATTGCAACGAGGAATGAACACTGGAATCCTCTGGGCGGGATTTAAGATACTGCACAAAGACGCGAGCAGCAATATAGAGACAAAATGACATGAAAGGATTTAGCTGCAAGGTGTTAGTGCAAATGATTTGGAAAAGGAAGCTCAATAGAAACTCACGCTCGTCAAATCAACGTGGCTGATCATCTTCATGGTACTCGAAATCTGGTTTGCGGCGACAAGGCATCTGCGTTTGCTCTCGGTCGTAATCTGATTCGGCATCTTGTTCTTTTCGGCCTTGAAGATTGCCGCTTGGTGAAGACATATGGTTGAAGTATGGATGCTCATGTTGGCGAAAATGACGTTGACATCCGACATACCACTTGGAAGTCGAAGATGATCAGGCAACGAGAGCGAAATGTGCAGAAGAATATTATCATGGCTTCTGTGGCGCTTCCAAAACTCTCCATTGAGGTCATGATCGTTGTCTTGGGGCTGAGGCCGATGAATGTGTATGAGGTTACGACCGAAAAGACTTGCCAAAACCATCACGCATGCAAAAGGTGCTAGTGTAGAGACAGCTCCAGTGGCGATATCGTTTAGATGAAGTGTGCGTTGTGGCTTGCTCTTGGTAAAAGCCTCTTCGGATGCGGGGAGGTTGGTCATGATCTGCTTGTTGTCAGCCTACCACCCTCTATGTCGGGGTTCAGGAGAATACTAACATCGTTCTCATCAATAAGAAGGGGCCAACCGGTTCCAACACTTGAATACCTATCTGTGGCAAATGCGCCCCAGAAGACTCTCCTGCGTTCTTCACGCTCTGTCCAATCTTTTGGTGGTAGAATAGATTGTTTGACATCGAGGCCAACACCGTCAAGCCGATTCAATCCTAGCATCAGTGCTAGTCTTGCAGCTTTGCCAACGCTCAGCCAGGCTCGTGGGAAATATATCATTCGGAATTCATATGTGCCGATAAATATCCATGTTTGGCAATGTGCTAAACTGACGATGTTCTCTCCGAATCCTTTCATTTCGTCCACCTCGGCATACTTGCGTGCCCGCTGGTAGAAATGATTATGCAGAAAGAAGTATTTGTCACTGACAGATGCGGCATTGCACCACATAATGTATCGTAGGCAGATCGGTGGGCGCATATTAGGGGCGAGATTCAGGGCTGCATAGTAACGGGGGCGGTGGATGATGGGCATCATTGGATAGATCTTCTCAAAGAATAAAGCATCCCTAGACAGTACCATTGTATTAGACACCGGTTCATATAAAAAGCCACATAGAACACGTACAGTTCATCAATCACATCCTGTGAAGGAAGGGGCTCCTCCAGTCCTAGACTGATCAAGTCCCATTGAGGGTTGCCGCCACCCTGGGTAGTTGGCGGCGGAGGAAATAACATTTGATTTGACTGGCCTGCGCTGGGAACAGTAGAAGTTGAGTACGAGTTATCCATGTTTGCTCCAATACCTCCTAGCCCTCCCAAGTCCGAGAGGTCAGGCAAATCCAGTATAGATTCATCGGCGATAGGTGCTGCGAATGCATTCTCCAATGGTTGAGGTGGGGAGGTTCGTCGGGTGGGTTCCGGGTCCTGACCTTTGAGAAGAGTCTCTACTTGAGCTGATACAGACATGGTTGTTAGCGACATAGCTCACTGTCAATACAGTACTTGCGACCATTGTTTTCGATGAGCTCGTACCTAATCGTGCTTCCAGCTGCTTGACATATCCCCGTTTAGGACCACTCTTCTTGCGCACTTCATCGTAGGAACATTCATGTCCCAGACGTGAGCAAGTCCCACAGCTCGGTCGTCTCCCATCACACCTCAGTTTCCTCCTCCGACAGACAACACATGCGATGCGCTTGGGGCGGGGAACGAAGTTGCCTTCTCCGGTGCTAGTGCCTTCGGCAGCGGCGCCACTTTCACCAGACATGAATTCCATTTGAGACTGGCCAAATTCCGTGGAGTATTGCGACGATTCGGGTTCAAGATTGGACGCCGGAAGTGCCGCCATGGCGGGCTTGATCGCAAACTTAAGACCTCGGGATGTGGTGTAGTGGTTGAGTAACTAACTCAATGAATGACTTGATGGCCAACTCTGGTTTGTCCGGGCGCGTTTTTTTAAGGCAGAACTGGCGCGGATAGGATAGACCCTGGGGCGTCAACGAGCCAAGAACATCCAACTGTTGGCCAGATGTGCCGAAGTGGGGATGTGAAAAGGAAGTTCTATGAATGACGGAGGTGCGAAGTTCGTATCAGGAGAGGCTGAGCATTCTTCCGGCCCTAGGCTTGTCTTAATGAGCTAAATCAAAGAACCCCTATTGTTCGTTTCGATCGGATTCTAATTGAAACCACGCGGGAGTCTTGAATTTCCATGCTAATTCCCAACAAGGGCGTTGACAGGTGCGGATCGGCAGAGAGGGCCACGCACCAGGGAGATTGCCTAAAGGCTTGGCATCCAGCCGGGGATCTACCTACGGCTAATCAGAGTGAAGATGAAGTACGTTCCACTTTGTACACAACAATTTATCTACATGGTTATGTATATCCTATGCAGAGAGACAAAATGGGTTAGAAATCTATTTTCTTTCGCTTAGAATGTATATGGCCTCGAGCCATCGTACTGTACAGTGCCCATTGCCCGAGTTTCAGTCAGATGGCAGATGCGCAAAACAAGAATCCCCAAATAGCGCGTGGTAGAAGAAACGATGAGACATTTAATGTGTCAAGAAACAGGAAAAGATATCGTACAGTCATCCTCTGCGCGGTAGGGATGAGGTATAGGGTGAGGAGGTACAAATGGTTCAGAGACGGCCATTTCGGCAAAGCAATATCATCTCTAGTTGTATCCGCGACGGCGCTTTCCTTGGTTGCGAGGTCTGGCATGAACAACAGCCTTGTTGATCTTCCACTTCGGGCGGGTCTTGTAGCCGGATTTGGTCTAGAGGTGAAGAAGAGTCAGTCACATGGAAGTTCGAAGGGTGCAAAACAAAAGGATATACATACCGGAATACCCCAAGGACTCTTCGGGTCGACGTTACCCTTAGACTTTCCTCGTCCACCACCGTGAGGATGGTCCATGGCGTTCATGGCCAGACCACGCACCGTCGGACGAATGTTGAGCCAGCGTGAGCGACCAGCCTTTCCGAGCTGGGTGTATTGGTAGTTCGGGTTGCTGGTAATACCAACGGTAGCGCAGCAGTCCTTGTGAATGAGCCGAGTCTCACCACTTGAGAGACGGACAGTGATGTGCTGGGCCAGACGCTCCTGCTTCTGCTGCTCACGCTGCGACAATGGCTTCTTTTCGGCCTCAGGCTGTTCATCTTGAATTGTTTGCTGGCGCGAGTCACTACCCTTGGCCACGACTGTAGCATATGTTCCAGCACTCCGACACAGTTGACCACCCTTCCCGGGTCGCAATCCCAAGTTGAAGATCAATGTTCCCACCGGAACCATGTGCAATGGCAGACAGTTTCCTCTCCAGGCGGTTCTGGCCGCGAGCACACCGGGATCGACAGTGCTGCCCATGCTCTTCCACAGATCTTCGGGAATTCCGGACATATAACTCTGGACCACGTCGCCGGCGCGCATCCCATCTGCTGCGAGAATGTAGCTCAACTTGCCGGTCTCCTTACTAGCAGTCAGAGCGATGTGTGCAGTGCGTCCGGGATCGTACTCGATACGCTCCACTGTGTGCGGGCCCGGAGCCATACGCAGAAAATCGATTGTCCGAATTCGACGCTTGGCTCCACCTCCATGATGGCGAACAGTGACTCGGCCAGAGTTGTTTCGACCACCCTTGGCGTGACCACGTTTAGGGAACGTTAATTTGTGCACTGGACGGCCTTTCCACAGATGATCATTCACAGGACGCCGCAAATGTCTCACACCGGGGGTGCGCGGAGTGTAGGTGCGCAGCTGAATGCCAGCAGAATCGCGGCCGGGGGGAGGAGCGAACGAGACGTTGGGGTCAATAAACGTGTTGACTGGTGTTTCGATAGACTTGGGCTTGTTCTTCTCGATTTCATTCACAATGGTCGAATAGCCACGAACTGGCGAGGGCAGAGAGGGTAGACACCTAAAGGGCAGCCGAATGCCCCGTAGGGCAATTCGGGGTTGGAGCATTGCTGCCAAAGAATGGGGGGGATGGAGGGGAAAGACGGGTTTTGAATGAATCAATTGAATAGAATTGCAATGGATGAAAGCCAAATGTCAATAGAGCAGACCAACAAAGACTCAACTGCACCTCTCCTCTGCTTTGTAGATATGCACCCGACTCTCCACAGAAACAAAAAGTTCGCTAGTCACGTGAGCTTCTTCCAGCACCGCCTCTTCCACCGCCACAATACATGCAATGTGGCTAACGTCTAGTCACGGGAGTGCATCCATGGATCCAATTTGACCGCCTTGTGTCAGGTGGGCACGTGACTTCTTTGTTACATGAGATGATACGAAACCGAAACGCAGTCGTTGTCCGAGCAACCAGTTTATTTACCCATTGCCATACTCACGCGTATCTCCCTTCATTGCTGGATCTACTTTTCTCAACCTATCTGAACACATCTTTTTCTTGTTTCTATTCCGTTCTTCATTGCTCAGTTCAATTCTTCATTCTAGAAATTTAACCAAAAAAGGGCTCGAAGGTCAATTTGGTGATCCACGCGACTGGCTGAGTGGGGCTACTTGTTTTCCACGCTAAGCACAGTACTAGGGCCAAACATCGCCTTTTGCCCTCAAGCTCTCTTCCTTTTCCCTCATCATTCCAGTTAAAGCTACCCTTCCATCTTTCCCCCCACTCCCCAACTAACAAATTATCGCGTGCGGATTCCTGTTGAACAGTGTCCCCGGATCATTTCTGTATCATTTGACATCTTTTTCCCCTGATTCGCGCGCCATTTGACCTTCAGAACCAGGGTTCTGCGCGGTCTTGATACACATCAACATAGTCATCTTTGGGCCGTAATTATCGACTCATATCAACTCCACCTGTCTGAAAGCTACCTCTGCCTACTGGCATTGTAGTTTCTTCAGAACAACCGCATTTTCACGCGTGGTACGTGCACCTAGTTCTTCACCCTCTGGTATGAGGTCCCCACCGAGGTAATATCAAATGGAATGCTGACCTGATTTCCCGAGCAGGACAAGGATCGTTATATTCCTGTCCCCTTTTTCCCTTCCTACGCGTCGCTTTCCTTTTATTTTCTTCACGATGCCGCAGGTAAGCAATCTTTAACCTTGCCAAAACACGCGTTTGATACCCTGCTTGTGGGATATCCAATCCGTTGCATCGAGATCCGGGTGTATCCCATGACCTCACTACATTGATCACTGACTCTACTGCAGGCCCGCAGCCTTCGTACCAGAGGCACGATGAATGAGAACGATGAGAACGGTCCATCAGCGCGTGTGACGCGGGCCAAGACGGCCGCTCTCAGCACTGATGCCTCTGCTGCTGGAGCTAAGAAAACCCTGCAGACCAAGCGAGCCACGTCGACTACCGCGTCTAATGGATCCCAACGTCCCCGTGCTGCCCTCGGTGATGTCAGCAATGTCAACAAGACGGATGGTGCCGAGATGAAAGCTGGGAAGAAACCGGTCGCCGCCAAGGCTGGTTTGACCTCAAAGGCAACCGTCCAGACTGGAGGTGTTCAGAAGCTCAGCCGCACCAACTCCTCACGAACAGCCACACGGCCTCCCCTTCAACCCCGCGACTCGAACAAGAAACCTGCTGCCAACGCCCACAAGCGTCCATCGCTTAAGGATACAGCCCTCCAAGAGGAGCCTCCCCGCAAGAAGCCCGAGCTTGACCGAAAGAACCGAACTATCGAGAAGATCGTGGAAGAACCAGCCGTGAAAGTGCCGGAGATTAGCGTGAAGGATGCTCTGAATGACGCTGTGCAGGATCTGGACACTGAGGACTTGGATGACCCATTAATGGCCGCCGAATACGTGGTTGAAATCTTCGAGTATCTCAAGGACCTTGAGATCATCACCCTGCCCAACCCTGATTACATCGACCATCAGCCCGACCTTGAATGGAAGATGCGTGGGATCCTTGTCGACTGGCTTATTGAAGTGCACACCCGTTTCCGTCTCCTCCCCGAGACCCTGTTCCTTGCTGTCAACATCATCGATCGCTTCCTGTCCGCTGAGGTTGTCGCCCTTGATCGTCTTCAGCTCGTTGGTGTTACCGCCATGTTCATTGCCTCTAAGTATGAGGAGGTGCTCTCCCCTCACGTCGCCAACTTCAGCCATGTCGCCGATGAGACCTTCTCGGATAAGGAGATTCTCGATGCCGAACGTCACGTCCTCGCAACCCTCGAGTACAACATGAGCTTCCCCAACCCCATGAACTTCCTGCGACGCATCTCCAAGGCCGATAACTATGATATCCAAACCCGCACTCTGGGCAAATACTTGATGGAGATCAGTCTTCTCGATCACCGTTTCATGGGCTTCCCCCAGAGTCACATCTCTGCCGCAGCCATGTACCTTGCACGTCTCATCCTCGAGCGTGGACCTTGGGTATGTTATGTTGCATTTCGCCTGTTCCGCACATCTCAACTAACTTATCATAGGATGCTACTCTCGCCCACTACTCTGGATACACCGAAGAGGAGATAGATCCCGTCTTCCAGTTGATGGTTGATTATCTCCACCGCCCTGTCTCCCACGAAGCCTTCTTCAAGAAATACGCCAGCAAGAAGTTCCTGAAGGGTAAGCTACATTGATAATTCTCTTGTCTCGCGAGATGGTCTGCTAACCAGTCTTCTAGCTTCTATCTTGACTCGCCAATGGGCCAAGAAGTATCACCACCTGTACGTCGACAGCTCCGAGCAGAGCAGTTACGCCAAGGATGAACAGTAATTGTACCATTTACGATGTCATGCTACTCCTGTCTCGCCAACGTCGATGCCTTTCATGACTCCCTAAGGCCCTTGCGACGACTTGAGCAGGGAAATCGAATTCCTACATATGTTGGCATTTCATTGTGCTGGTATTCACTACACTACCTTTTGCATATTCTTACGACGACTTGATTGAATTTCTGCGCTTTCCGCATTTGTCTTCTGTGATGGGGTGTTCGGCGCTCGGCCCTGTGTGCTATTGTTTTCTTCTTTTACCCCTACATCTTCAACCTCGGCTTGCTTGTTTTCCGTGCATGAGCATCTGTCTCCCGCTTGCCTTCATATCTCTTACATTCTCGCCGTGTTGCAGGCGTCGGGATCTATTTTTCTCTTCCTTCAAATCGCAATTTTACCTTGCTTCACCCTAAGTCGCCTCTGTCTTAGGTTGGACGATACAGTGCTATCCCCCTTTGGATCACTTTTTTTTTGTTTATCATGCAAGTTCCGATGGCTTGCACGTTTGCGTGGCATTGCGGATTGGAAATCTTTTGTGGGGCCAAGGTGGCTATGGTTTTGTTTTTGTTTCTCGGGTGTTCCTCAATTCATCGGCTGGAAGATTCGATTGGTTACTGAAGCTGAGTCTTCCAGGCATGCAAGATTGATATCGGATGGACGGTCGAGGTGGTAATCAGTGACAAGTTGGACTGCTTTTGTTTTGTTCAAAATAGTTGGATTTCTAACACTGGATCCGTGTGTATGGCGTGCTTATTGAAACCATTTCTTTTTTAATTCTTTTTCTGTTCTTTTTTTGGGGGGTATATCTGCGGTTGCTTGTAGATGCGTCCAATTAAGCTCACCTGGGCGTGTTTAGCCGAGGTTGGTCCCGAGGTCTTTCCAGAGTTGGTGTCCCGGGGCTCTGTGAGCCGCTGAATCCCATCTTCTTTACTACATATTTCCATCCGTCTTTGACGTTGATACTAACACAGGTTCACAACCCCACAGTCGGACTGAATAAATACATTATTTTATCCCATCATGGATTCCACTGCACCCCCACCATGCCCGTTCTGCAATATCGCCTCATCATATCCCCCAACCCCGTTCAATGACCCTGAGTCCAATCCAGTCTCTACTGCCCCGGATTCAAGTCCATTGTCCCATATCATCCTCTCCACCGAGCATGTTCTCGCCTTCTTGGACATAATGCCGCTTACCCGCGGTCATGTGCTCGTAGCGCCAAGAAATCATTACAAGTTGCTAGGTGACATGGGTGTTCAAGCAGGACAGGAGGTACGTAGTTATTTCCCATCAGCTCATCTATACCTATTCAAAAAAAAAAAAAAGAAAGAAAGAAAAAGAAAAGCTTCTTTGGCTGATCCTTTTCTTTAATTGATGCATAGATGGGGAAATGGCTACCCATTCTCTCCAGGGTTGTAACGAAGACTGTGTTTGGCGATGATCCCGATAGACATTGGAATGTTGTGCAGAACAATGGTATGTCTTGCCCTTGCTTTTCTCCATTTTCGGAAACCCTTGATCTTTATCGCATTTGAATACGGAGTATTTCTACGTTGTATGCTGTTATGTATTTGATGTATCAATATTGGTATTCAAGGAGGTCGAACGCCCCTGACCGATATCTTGTTTTATTTGTCACTCAACCAAAGCGGCATTTTGTGATCTCATGTCTATGGGACAAGAAAAAAACAACAATCATCTAACTGAGTGACAGGCGAAAGAGCAGCACAGGTAGTACCCCACGTCCATTTCCACATCATCCCACGCCCTGCTCAAGGGGCCAATCAGAGAACAAGTTTTGCTATGTTCGGTCGTGGACAGAGAGAGGAGCTCGACGATGATGAGGCTGAGGTTTTGGCTCGTGAGTTGCGAATTGAACTGGCGGAGGAAGTCAAACGAATTTTGAAGGACGAGGGTGTGGACTTGGCTGCAGACTTGGTTTCAGAAGGAAGCCAGCGAGGGAAGCTGTGAAGTACGCTGCATCTGGTATTTTCTCTGTCCTTGCATCTGATCGTTGGTCCCATCTTCGGATCATTCACTGCATATAGATATTTCTGTTACCCAATTTTGCAAGCCTCCGAGCTGGGTAGGCTAGATTGCTTCCTATAGAATTTGCGATATCGGAGTCCTTATTCGGCCGTTTTTTGGTCTTTCTCGACCCTGGTGCCGTGGCCTGGGAGCATATGCTGGTTCAATAAGTTAGCCAGGTACTGAGTCATCAACTCACAAATAATACGTACCACTCGTCGGAATGCATTGAGATCATCCGCAGTAGTGCCCTGGTCGTCAATGTTTTTCCGGGCCAGTGAGATATCCGACAATTCTCCCTCGGGTAGACGGCGGTAGGTTATAAGTCGGCGAGCCCCTATAAGACACAAAATTAGCCAATCCATTTCAATATCATGCTTATATCATAAGGCCTGTCACTTACAAGTGTTGAAATTCTGAACAGAGATACTGATAATCTCGAGATTCTCATGCATAGGAACAGGGAACTCGGTTTTCTCATCATTTGTTGTGGGCATCCACATTGACAAACGGCCATTGGTGACCAAGGAGCGTACTGCGAAGTTGAGAACGTCGTTTTGCAGAGCCTCAAAGCCATAAGGCTTTTTAGGAGGAACAAAACCAGGTCGGCTATAGGTCCGAGTCAGTATTATAAGTCGCGAGGCCACTGGAAGCAAAAAAAAGAAAACCTACAGATAAGCAGGGACGCCATCAATGATCACATTAACTGCAGGTTTTCCCCTGCGATTTCCCAGAACCCGAAGTCCTTCACGCACACCGTATGGCGGATCGCACACAATGCCATCAAGAACGGCGGTTCTCCGCAGTGGCGTGTTGGTAAGATCGGAAGTGAACGTATCCAGGAATTTGCTCTTGATCCCATATTGGTCAAAATTCTCGTATATGCCCAATTTTCCGGTCTCTTTGCCACGGAAGCTACGGCCATCAATGTCTGCACCCAGAGTCAGAGCCCCGAAATGCGAAGCAGCAACTATGAAACTTCCAGTTCCGACAAACGGATCAAAGAACAATTTCCCCGGTGCTGCAAGAGCCATGTTGGCCGTAATGAGACTCAACTCCGCATCCATGGAAGTCGTGCTAATATAACGACGCTTCTTGAGGTCATATTTGAGCACAGCTTCGCGGCAGCTATCGGCAATCTTGCGACTGAGGTAGATCTTACGCGGATCTCCTGTGCGCGTCGTGCCCAGTATAGAGACTTCAACGTCGTCGACGTACTCTTCCATCACGAAAAACTCCTCGTCGGGGTTTGTTAGCCGGATTGGGCCTTTGAAACCCATATATGAGAAGGATCGAATGATTTCTCCCTTCTGAACTGCGCTGCGCGTTCCTGCGAAGTAGTCAATCGTGAATTTGAACGGGACAGCAATGTAGTCGTTCCAACGATCCTGGGTTCGTCGACGGACATCTGCATGTACCTCTTCATAATTGGTGCCTTCGCCCCATAGCTCGAAGATATCCTTAACCAGGATACTGCGCTTGGCAACTGCCCGTGCCGCAGCTTCGTTTGGGAGTCTTACAACACAGTATGGTGACTAGGGCATGTCAGTCAAGTTTCTGCAAATTGGGGATGATCATGGAATGTTTTGGACACTTTGAATGTCGATGGAAAAGGTATATCATACATATTCATTGTAGGCGATGATTTCGATGTCAACGCCTGCGAGTGTGGCACAGGCTTTGAGTTCCGGCCGTCGGAAGGTCTCATGGAGTTGGGCGAACCGAACCAGATAATCCATGGCGAGCAAGACGAATATCTGTCTGTTTTTTTCTTACGAATTTCTCTTTAGTGGGAGTTCATGTAATTCGTTGCTGCTTTGAAGGCGGGGTGTTGCGGGTTGAGATTTTTTTTTTTTTTCTCGGGTCTTCAGAAATATACTCCACGGAGACAGACTCTGTCCAAGCCAGGTATGGGTTTATATATCCTCAACGAAACAAACAAACAATTATAGTTTCTAAAATACTATATCCAGCGAGAGTTAAGCACTGCACCATTAGAATATGATTAAAATGATTTAATTACAAGGATTGTGTATCAAGAGAAGATAATAAAACGATTGATTGAACTAGAGATGAAACCCAGATCTACCCAGGTGTGATATAATCGCACCCAAAACCAAAAGAGACCAAGACTGCCAAAGATATATCAATATATCACCACATCCAGCTATGAACAGAAACCCGAAGATACGCCCTCCCTTAACATAGAAGCAAGACATGCCCAAAACTAAACTCCGCCCCTATGCATCGACTACCTTGAAAACATGTCGTGATTCATATCCATCCACCGAGGTAATATCCACCTTCTCGTCCGCTGGTATCATATGATGTTGTAGATCCCAACCGGCCCGACGAGAAAGTTCTGATACCACCACATCACAGTCACCCAAGAGATCAATATCGAACTCGGTATGTGACACCGGCTATATGTCATGGTCAGTATGGTACAATGCCAATGTTGAGAACATGACTTACAGTGCGCGAGATGTAGATCTGCGGGACGTTGCGAGGTAAGATTCCCGGTACTTCAGCCACGGGGGCTACCTTCAACGAGGTACCGATCACAATGACTAGGTCGGCTAGTTCCCGATCTTGGTGAAGTAGACGTTCGCCAAACTCATCGGGTAGATCCTCGCCAAAGAATGTGATATCAGGCTGTACTGTTTGTAAGTATGGAAGAAAGCAAGCAAGGGACCGAATGGTCACTGACCTTCATCACTCCAGGAGTCGGGATTTCATAGTCGTCCTCATCTGAACTGTCGTCGGAGACCTTGCGGTCTTTCTGTTGGCCATTGGAACTTCGCTTGCGCTTAAGACCTTGCGGCTTTAGTTCTTCTTCTGCGATTTTCTCCTTGCAGGCGGTACAGTGGGGGATGTTTCCCGCCCTGATTTCATCGAAGATCGCGTCGCCAGGAACGTTGAATCCACACTTCACGCAGGTGGCCGTCGCAAAGGATCCATGGCATTGTACAATCTTTTCCGGGCGTACCCCGGCATTTGCTTCAATGTTATCTATATTCTGCGTGTAGTTGGTCAACAGCTTCCCCTTGTCTTGTAGAAGCCGAATGAACGCATGCGTGGGCGACCATTTCTTTTCCGTTGGGAGGATATCCTTGGCAATAGAAAAGAAGATGTTCGGGTCCTCTCTGAAGATATGGATATCGAAGACTTCTTGTGGATCGCTCAGACCTAGGTGCGCCAGTTTTGAATAAAGTCCGGTATCTTTAGAACGGAAATCGGGAATGCCCAGACTTGTCGAGATCTGATAAAATACCCGTTAGAACTTATGGATCAGGAATCTTCTGGATAAACTTCAATATGAACATACACCTGCGCCCGTCAGAACGATGATGTTCCGAGACTCGCGAAGGAGCCGAACAGCATCGTCGATGGAGTTGTATTGGGAAAGCTTGGGCCTCCGGGAGAACTCGCGCGAGATCGCGACCGCCAGAAGAGAATGGTAAGACTCATCTGGCGCACCATCGAGGAATGCCGGGGGCGCGATTCCAAATGCCGTGCATAGCTTTTTGGCCGTGACGGTTTCGCGGAGGATGGTCTCTTCCACGAACGCCGCCTTACCAATTGCATGTAGACGTTGTCGATATGCAGTCGCCTCTTCTAGAGTACAGGCACCGGGAACTGCGACGGAAAAGCGAGCGCGTTAGCCAATGTTCGTTCTGATCTCCGAGAGCGGGGGTGTCCGGGGTAAGATGTGAGTGTGGATATAGTTACATACCGAGGCCGTCGCGGATCTGGTCGTCGCGTAGGAACTGGATCGCCTCATCGCAGTTAGACAGAGTATCCCATCCGTCGGAATCATCGCTGTCAGACTCCAAATCCGACGAAATCTCAAGCGCGAGGTCCGGCGCGTCGTCCTCCATATCGTACTGTGCCTCCATATCCACGGCCTCCACTTCTACCACGGTGGTCTTTACTGAAGCCTCTCCTTTTGGGGCTGGTACCAAATCCATTTTGCAGGAGTTTGAGATTCCAGCCACGGAGACAAACTCGTTTTCACTCGCGCTTGAAACCTACTCTGACAAAAATTCGGGCATCTGCTTCACCGGAGGCAACTTAATCCGGAACCGATGAATGAATTGCGGTGGCGATATCAAAGAAGTTTTGGTTTGTGGTTCAGGGGGTCGACGATGAAACAGAGTCGGGAAAAAAATGAAAGAAACTACTTCTAGTGGTATCAAATCAATAAATCAATGAACATGTACATCATCTCATGTGGTCGTCACTTTTGGTATCTATGAATCCGCCATCTCGTCGTCGGAGTCAACTTCGATCTCCACATCCGAATCCTCGCCTTCTCCCTCCCCTTCAGCTTCACTCTCATCATCCTCTCCAATTTCTTTGTTCATTTCCTGTACAAGCTCCAAGGCATGATCGCGGAGCCGGTCATCCTCGTACTGAAGAACGTCGTAGAGCTTCAAGCTTTGCTTGAGCCATTCACGACTAGCATCTAGTGATGCATGTCGCGGGGACTCGGCAAGCTCATCGGCGGTCGCATCCTTAGGTGCCTGTTGCTTTTCTGCCAGCAGGAAGAGACACCAGCCTCCGAGGTACCAGGCCTCTACACTTTGATCATCCTCTAGAATCAAGCGCTCGAGGACTTCCAGAGCCTCGAACTCCATATTCACTTCCATCAGGAGTCGCGCAAGACTGAT
The DNA here is from genome assembly GCA_028827225.1 of Penicillium sp. CMV-2018d. Classification (NCBI taxonomy): domain Eukaryota; kingdom Fungi; phylum Ascomycota; class Eurotiomycetes; order Eurotiales; family Aspergillaceae; genus Penicillium; species Penicillium hesseltinei. The sequence goes on from JAPZBW010000003.1 coordinate 2,046,073, forward strand.
GCGTACCGCAAAATCGGGAATTTTGAGATCTTCTGGAGCCAAATCCTTCCAGAAGCTCATACTGCGAGTGAGCGCGGCTTGCGCATCTTCGGTACGTAGTTGTGAAATCCGGATAGAGGCGAGGGTCTGTAGTACCTCTGGCGCTTCGGGTGTGACAAGGAGGGCTTCCGTAATAAGTGCTTCGCACCGAGCTTCGGCATCCTCTTCCCAGCTGAGTGAATATGTTAGTATTGGCCCGCATAGAATCTAGAATATAGAGAAACTCACGAAAGATCGGTCATGTAGGTTTCAGCGACGGCGCAGAGTGCGTTAGACATCTTGGTCTTCTTCTGTGTAATATCGGCGATCTGCTCCGGTGATGTTTTCCCCTCAAGAGACTGAATAGTCTGTCTGAGGGACGCCACACCCATCTCGAACCACAGGACACTGTCCTTTCCACCTTGCTCACTCAATTGTGCAAGCCATAGGAACTTCTCAGCTCCTCCTCCCTGGGATTCTGGTATCGAGCCATTTTGATCGAGTTGAACGGCCTGAAGGAAGCAGTTTCTAGCGGTGTCGATGTCGCCTAGCTCGACATTGATTTCTCCAAGCAGGTTAATGGCGGGGAGCTGTGCAGTGGTGTTTTCAGCGGTCAAATCCAGAGCCTGCTGTGCAACCATGAGTGCCTCATCGGCTCGACCAGTTTGTAGGAGGATTGTGGCTTGGTCCAGTAACGTCGAGGGATCTTGAGCCATGTTGCCTTTCGAGATCGAGCCACCAGGGCCGAGTACGGACTTTTCGCGGGGCTTGGATGACTTCTTCTTTTGCGGTCTGGGCTTTCCCATGGCAGGATGCAGGGGAATTCAATAAAAACTCGTGATGTCGTCGATTGGAATACTAAGCAGGGTGATTGACAATTGTAACCCGCAGGGTATCTGGAAGAAGTAAAAAAAAGTGAACCTCCAAAATTTTGAAGCGGCTGTTTGACGGGTTTGCATGTGGGACCGCAATATTGTCACTGATCTCCCTGGTCTGCCCGGTTTATGTTTTTGACCGCCTTTGTATATCCTCATGGAGTGAGAACTATATTTACTCCTACTTATTATTCCCAATTTTGGTGCACTTCTATAGCTAATGATTATCATCCTTCTAGCTATAACACTAAGAAAAATATTCATAAAAAAAAAGACAATGGGTTCTTACATATAAAGTCCATCGTCTTGGGTCAGATAAATCAGGGTATTCAATTAATTATTATATCGGGTACACACGCATGAAAGAATCTTGGAAACTACACCTACACATCTTGAGCTACATCGTCATGCAGGTAGAGCAATGAACTCTAGGGCTAGAGCTTCCACTTGGAAAGATCTACTTCATCCCAACGCTTATCGGTGGCAATAGCGAGGCCCCAAGACCTCCAAAGAATATATCTACGCTTCTCTCCATCATCATCTCCCCTTTCCCGATCGCAGACCTCGTGGGCGTCTCTAAAGTCAACAAAGTACCTACTTCAATCAGCTGTAAGCCCAGAATCACGGATAAGAAGGCTCACAATTTTGAGGCATCTGAGTCCCAGATTAAGCTCATTGGTCGAGGAAAGGCGGGTACCCATCCCATCTTATTCAGTTCGCGGTACTCCTTATCAAACACCATTCGAATATGATCTCGCTCGGGCTTGTCGAAAGCTAGAAAGAACTTATGAGGCGTGGGTCGGTATTCAGGGGTAATATTATCATCAGCGAGACGAAGTCCAGGGACACGTTGGAATACACAATGGATAACGTTGCCTCCCGGGATAATCCCTTGCTTATCCTGGATATCCTCACTAATCGCAAGCAGCGTAGACGTAATAGTCGAACCTTGTTCGTAGAATGCCTTCATAGCTTCGACCTCGGAGTGGTAGCCAGCAGCAGCCTGCTTAGCTCGCTCGTTCGGTGGGAGGCATTGAGTTCCCTTGTGGGGAACTTGTAGGTAGATACGCATGTAGGCCTCTTGCCCATCTAAGCCGCTGCAGACGCGGAAGGTAGCAACGGCGTACGAGGGTCCAGCCCCATCTTGAACATCGATCTCGTCATTCTGGTAGACTTCCTGGGAGAGCTTGGCGACGATAGTTCATTCGGCGGGCTTGGGCTTCTCAAAGGTGATATGATCGCCCGGCGAGGGAAGGAAACCCATCTGAGGCATGGTGGCTAAAATGCGAGAGTTGCTGGAGAGAAAGGAGGAGAGCGTTCTCTAGAGTGATAGCGATGCCATTGCACAATAGTGACCCGTAGACATTCGTGACCAGGCCTCACGCCGACAACCTCAACCATGGTTATATGTAAGATAACAGGATGTTCTTTTTGATGTCTTTTTCAGATGTCTTTGGATGTTCTCAAGGTCACTGCAAATGGAAGCCAGCGAGGATGGCGAGTATGACGGCGAATTGATAGATCCACGTGACCCGGCTTGGGCCCGACGTTTGTTGCGTTGACTTGGTTTGCGCTCCGATCTTTTTTTCTGAGTTGGTTAATACTACGATATCTCAAAGTCTTGCTTAGACAATATTTCAATCCTTCCCGATAGGACCACTCTCATCTGCCCACGAGGTATTTCCCGAAGAATCTGCACCTCCGGCGCTCAAATCGTTACCCCTCCAATCCGCGGGCGGATCAACAGATATGGGTCGCGAAGACCAGATTGAGGAGCGTGAAGTGCTCGATTCAATCTTCCCTGATGAAATTACCGGTAAGTAATAGACAAGTCCTTTAGACGGGTCAAACTTTCTTTTTATCCTTGCTCACAGCGAGACATGGCACCTAGACATATCCGAAACCTCGTACCGTGTATCCATAACTCTCGATGCCCTCGAATATGACGGCGATGAATCAGAACAACCCGTCATATGCCTGGAAGTCGCCTACCCGGAAGAATACCCTGATGTTGGCCCAAATCTCAGCATTTCCTCCCCACCCAATGCCGTGAAGCATCCCCGACTAGATGTCCAGGAAGACCGGGACCTACTGATGGAGTCTCTTCAGCCCACCATCGAGGAGAACCTGGGAATGCCGATGATATTCACACTGGTCAGCGCTCTTAAGGAAAGCGCAGAGCAGCTTATGATCGAGCGAGCAGACGCCATTCAAGCTGAGATGGACCAAGTCGCCGCGAAGAGAGAGGAGGAGGAGAACCGAAAATTCCACGGCACAGCAGTCACGGTCCAGTCCTTCTTGGAGTGGCATGCGAAGTTCAAAAAGGAAATGGAGGACGAGGAGCTTCGGGTACGTGAAGAAAAGGAATCGGAGGACAAGAAGAAAAAGACCACGAAAGAGGAGAAAAAGCTCACAGGCCGACAATTGTGGGAGAGGGGCTTGGCCAAGGGTGATTATGACGAGGAAGACGAGGATGCCTTGCCGGCTGTTGAGAAGCTCAAAGTGGCTGCATGAGCTAATACATAGAAATGTTAACGACCTGCCATTACTTTGAAATTATGTATTATAACCTTGTTGAATTGGTGTCATTATACTGAGAAATCAGCGAACTGGTATCAAAGGTAGGCGGAGTAATATACAGATCTGAAAGTCCACATGGACTTAGGTTATGGTACAGGGGGGGGGGATAATCCTCAATCACTAGACAACAAAGGGCCTGAAACAGAGCCGTTGTCTTTGTTGGAGCTGCTTGCTGGAGTCCAGTGACTTTGACAATTCTAGCAGTCCATGGTGCCCATTGATCGGATATGAAAGAATGGACATACCTGGCTAAGGTTGCCACGGATAATGCACCAAGCCTTTTGGATGCTTTGAGCAACCGACATTGGTATTCTGATCTCAAGCGACATTGGCAATGGCATGGCCATGGACGGAGGCTGTAATGTGGCTAGACATTGACCTGAGATATAACAGCACCTCCATCCGCCTGAAGAGCCAGGGGAATGTACTTTGTGATGGCAACGACGTTTGCGCAGCAAGACGGACCACTTGGTTTCATTGCTTTGGTTGCTTTTGGTTAGCCTCTTCTTCCGCCAAAGCCTTTTCAGCTAGAACGATCTTCCACATGTTATCTGAAAGCTCTTTGGAATGCATATCGAAGTGTGCGATTTTCGCATTGACATCGACAATGGCATTTGCGGGATGCTCAGGCCAAGTGGATGGCTCCTCAGTCGGCTCCTTAGTCTCGGTGACGCGATCCCATTCCTCTTCGTCCTTGGCGAAAAGGAGTTCTATTTTCAGCCTGTCTCGACGTTCGATCCAGTTCCAACGACGCCCAAGTTTTGTTCGTATGACACTACTAACGTTTCTCGGCTGTGGCTTTTTATAGCGCAGGAACGGAAGTCCGCGTGCATTGACAAGTACAGGGACATTGCGCTTCTTGTCACCCAACGGCCGGGGTCTGTTTAGGATCGAGGTGGCGTTCGGATGTCGCTGATTTGTTTCCTCCTGGAAGCGAATTGACTTTTCTTTTCGGGCTTTCTTGGGCGTAAGTGGTTTGGCAGGCTGCGCCGCTGGCCGAATTTTCCTTTGCATCGCAGCATATTTATCTTTCTGTGATCTGGCTTGGGTTATGAGAGTCGTAATCCTGTGTGCATCATGCTGGTTGGTATGAGACGAGGAGAGGAGATCCAGAGCCTGTCATACAGCGACAAAATATCAACACATAAGCTCAGCCTGGAGGAAGATCCGACGCGCATACCTCATAGCCTGCCTTCAAGGCATTTGCTGTTTGTGATGGGCTTTGTAATTTTTTATATTTTCGAAAATTCTGTTGAACGAGGGGTTTAGCTTCACCCAGCCACGGAGAGTCTGCAGCTGAAGGACGGCATTGTCGGAGAAGTGCTCGATAAAGTGCCAAACCTGTCATAGACAGATTGTCAGCTGGAAGGACTGAAACCGTAGGGAATAACCTCTTACAAGCAAAGCGATGAGCCCCGTTATATTTCGGCACCAGCACTTTATGCATTCTGCCGAGTTGAATAGTTATAGCAATAATGAAGCCAAAGCCAAACAACCATATGTCTTATCTTGTTTCTATCTGCAGGGGCCCACACCGCCTGTCTACCGCCTACTCAAATGAATTAGTTTGCGGCATTATATTTATCCGACAGGGTTCCCATCAGGTTAGCGGACGCGCGGGACGCGCGGGGGTCATGTGACCAAATTTGCCTATATATACCCACCCACCGCCCCAGATCTTCCTCTTCTTTTCTTTCTTCTTCAGCTCTCTTTGCCTATTGGCTTAGATCAAGTGTAGTATCTGTTCTTTTCAGTTTAATCTCTGAAAGTTTCCGTCCAGGAAACACTTTGATTATTCCTATTTTTGAAACCCGCGACTTGGCCCCTGTGCTTGCACATGCCTTGTTGCACAGTGTCATTGGGCTTACACTACCCCCGATCGACGCGAACCCCTTTTTCATCAACTGTTCGGCTTGTCCGGGCGCTTGGAGAAGAATCTTTTTGTAAACGTAGATGATGTCCCCTCCCTGTTGCTTCACATTTCTCTCACTGGTCGCGTCGCGCTGTGGTCTCCACCGTCTCCGTGTCTAGCTGTCTTCGTCCCTGCGATGTTTTATCTCTGGCATGCTGTTGTCCTGAATGACTGCCTCCCTGGATGGCTTTTGTCCCCTTTTACAGGTTTGACCTCTGTTGACCCAACATCATCGGTTAGTCCCCTTGGTCTTCGCCCTGTCCCTACATTTGGTATGATGTCTCACGACCCTCTGGTTACTTCATGCTGGACAGCTAGAATTTACGCCTATAAATACAATCATTGGCTAAGTGAATCGTTCTACGGAGTACGTCATCACTCAACAAAATAATATCATTTGATTTTGTTGTTGGTAAACAGGCGCCTGCCGCAATGCCCAGTTCCACGAAACAAAACTTTAAGGATGAATACCTAATGTAGGGATGGAAATTGAAAGTTGAGGCCCAAAAGAACCCCTGCCGATGCTTTCATGCAGAGAATGTACACGCTCTAGGGTCATAGAAAAAGAGAAGAAGCCAGGAAATTTAAATGAAGCCGACCCTGATACTCCGAGATCCGTCTGCGCTGAGTGGGTCACATACGCTAGACTAGAAAGTCGAGCCCTCCGGGGGCTGCGGCAGCTTCTTATGCTGGGGCAAGGCCATATACCTGGATAAAGTGTTAACCTCCACCATCGATCTTGCGCCATTCTTTGTGCTCACCTTCTCAACTCAATTAGAACTGTCTCCATGGTGTTGTCTCGTTTCCACTGCGCAAGGGTTGGGAGCTTTGTCGGATCGACCTGTAGTATAATCACTCAGTAATGGCTTTGTGTTTTCGTACCCAGTCTCCTCATACCTTGCCAGAGCTGGAATCAACGCATGGAATGTTCACTCGAGAGACGAATTGAATGGTAGGCGGGTTATCGGGGTAGTCAGGTCCGCAGTGAATGTTCACACTGTATATCCGGTTCTCATGAACGCTCTGAAAGAGGGTAGATTAGCGATAGTTTCGTGGTGATGTGGAGTCGAGTCAGAAACTAACGTGAGGCGGGCCGAGAATGGTTCCATTCCAGTTGCTCATCATCATATCCTCCCCATCAGCAAGTCCGTATGAGCAGGCATCTAGAGATAAGACACATACGTCAGAGATCTAAGACCGGACATTGTCGGAGATCGTAGGAGTCGATCGTACCTGCACTCAGACCCTTCTCGCCCTTCTCGAGCTCCTCCAGGAGTCGAAAGTTTCTTGGGACCTTAGCAGCCATGTTGAGCACCGAGTAGTGGTTTCAAAGGCTGAAAATATCACGACAAGTGTGAATAGATGCCAAAGAGGGATGTTGCGACAAGAGGGGCAATGCGCTAGGCGGTCAAGTGAGAGCATAGTCACGTGCGATACGGCTTATCGATGGCTTGGCACCTGTTGGAGATGCCACGCCTTGTTGATCCCATCGTGGAATCGTTGTAATAGCAGAATCGCTGTCATTGTTTTCTTGCTGCTCACATGAACTCAGCATCAAAGCTCCAATCTTGCAACTAGTCTGGTGTGGAAACACCGATCCATTCGTCTGCGATCGAGAGCTCCCCCCGTACTGTTGACATCGGGACCTCGGGCATTAGCCTGTGCTGGCCATGCTTTGAGACAACAAACCTGTATCAGAAATGTCCTCCCAATTCTTGCAGACGGAGATCGCCAATTTGATTCATGAGTCTCGAAGGAAAAACTCCGATTTGCGAAATGTTAGTTATCACTCTCTAGGCATCATCGGCCATGGCACACTAACGATGAATTGACAGGCCGCCGAACAATCGTTGAATGAGCTCAAAGCACTGCCCTCAACTTCAGAGGCTCAGATAGCAGCAGGTAATTTCTCACATGGTAACCTTTTGTCAGTTCTTAACCGCTAAATTGCCATTAGACCTTGTTCGTAAACCGAATTTCGTCGAGCCATTCATCATTGCATGTCATACTCGGCATGCAAAGCTTGCTGGTATTGGTGTTATCTGTTTACAGAGACTAATTGCATCTCGCTCATTACCCTCGAGTCGTTTGAAAGATGTCCTCGCAGGCCTGAAGGAGACAACGAGCTTAAGTAAATGACCAAACAAATCAACATGTTTAAATTGCGCTAACGCTTGCTAGGCCTTGATATCCAGCTGAAAATTCTACAATCTCTGCCTTCGCTTTTGCAGTTTTATTCCAATGAATTGAGCGGGGAGCTTCTTGCGAACACCTTGGAAATATGCGCCACGTTACAGGCAAGCAAGACAATCGCAGTCTCTAGTACTGCCGCAGCTACTCTCCAGCAGCTAGTGGTATCGACATTTGAAAGAGTTTCGAGCGAAGACAATCTTCCTAATGATTCCAAAATCACCACAACAATCAAAGTCGATGGTCAGTCGCTTAACATCGGCTACTTCGCCTATGATGCACTGCAAGTATTGGATGATCTCTGTCGTCTGATCGATGGTGAACCATTGCAATTTCTGCGAACAAGAACCCTATCCCCGACTTTTGTGCTTGAACTTATTGAGAGTATTCTCCTAAACAGCGGCCGTCTTTTTGTGGGACATCCCGAACTTTCGCAAGTGCTGCGCGTTCGGTTGTTACCACTAGCCGTCCGTTGTCTATCTGAGAGGTATTCATTCGCTCAAACTGTCCGAGTCGCTCGAATTCTTCTCATTCTTCTGAAGCGTTATATGTCTCTGTTGACTACAGAATGCGAGATGGCACTGAGTCTGATAACCCATCTCGTTGAACCGGATGGGACAGCTCCTTGGAAGCGATTACTTTGCATGGAAGTTTTCCGGGGGCTATACTCGGAGCCGGGTGCTGTGCGGCTGATCTATACTTTGTATGACGGTGAGGAAGGCAGAAAGAACATCCTCCGCGACCACATGGCTGCGCTTGTTCGGCTAGCTTCAGAGAAGCCTGCTTTGATTGGCGTCAGCAATCAATCAACAGTACCTTCCCGCGCGGAGCACTCAAGATCCACCACAGAGGATCAAATAACTCTCGAAACAGGTGGTGTTGCTGGTGTCATTGGGTCAACTGTTCCTCCAAGTGAAACCAAGGTGCCTGGAATCAGCACTCAGTGGAGTGTTGTTCGTACGCCATTCATCGATCTCCTCGACAAGACAGATCCGCCCACACCGCCGGACACTTACATTTACAGCCTTGTTCTTAATTGTATCAGCAGCTTTGCTGAAGGGCTAGCGAAATTCATTCTTCCATTGACGGTCCCGGATCTAAAGCAAAGACGCAAGAATCGACTTATGAGCCCCGTTCAAGGACCCGACTCCGCCAGATCTTCTCAAGATTTCACAGCAGAACCCACCCGAGTGCAGTCTACCTCGTCGTCGAAAAAGTCACATGTTCCCATCAATCCTCTGGACCTGCAGTCTCATGTACAGTACTCCGCCATCAAGACTTGTGCGGGGATAATAGAGAACTGTTGGCCTGCTGTCCTAGCAGCTTGCTCCACATTTTTGCGCGCATCCTTAGATGACGAGTATTACCACAATCTTGTTCGAGCATTCCAAAAGTTAGCTCATGTGGCGGGTCTTCTAAGATTGGCTGTTCCCCGAGATGCTTTCTTGACAACTCTTGGAAAAGCTGCCACGCCTGTGAGTGCAGGTGGTGCCAAGTCACATAATGTGTCTGCCACTGGCTCCCAGCAAAGTGACACGGCCCAAAAGAAACGCAGAAGTGCGGATCTGTCAAATTCCAGTCCTTTATCAATGGAGTCTGCAGGGACAACTGCCGGGGAAGCGCCTCCGGTGTCTTTAAGCACAAGGAACCTACTTTGCATGCGGGCTTTGCTCAACCTCGGAATTGCCTTGGGGCCGACATTGGATCAGCCGGCCTGGTCCATTATTTTTGAAACACTCCAATATACTGGACTGGTGATTGGCATGTCCTCAAGCGCAATGGTCAAATCGGCCAGTGGGACTGGGGAGATTCCACTCACCCCAGGAAACGATGTGCCAACAGCTAATCTTGGAACTGAGGTGATTGCGGTTCAGGCCGCTTCTAGCAAAATGCTCGAAAGCACCAGCGATTTCCCAAGTGCATCTTTCGAGGAAATACTACTTGCCTTGTTGAACCTATCAACATTTACGGAGCAGCGTCGCAACCAGGGTGATGCCCAGCAAGTATCAGAAATGCCTCGAACGCCACAATCCTCCCAGGCAGGTGGACGCTTGCACCAAGGTTCACGGCGCGTCTCGCATACCGTCGGAAAATCAAGAATGCAAGACGAGGAACTCAAATTTGTACTGGAGAAGGGAAACGAACTAGCCAAGGCAAACCTTGGGAGACTGTCTTCGCTTGAAGAAGACGACAGCAAAGCATGGGAGCTACTGACGCAAAGTCTCATATCGGCTTCCGCAAATACTACCGTCAGTCCGAATCTTCGCCTGCAGGCAAGCGCAATTTTGAATTCGCTCGTATTCTCAACAATGAAACAAAGGGAAGAAGACGACGAGAAAGTATACAATCAAGTGCAGACGAGGAATTTGCAGACATTGAAAGCCCAGGTCGCCTCGCTCTATGCATCGGACATGCACACCTCCAAGTCTTTACCGATAACCGTCATTGAAATCCATGAACAGACCTTGGAAGTATTAAATAACATCCTGGAACAGTATGCAGAAACTTTCGTGGATGGATGGCACCTCATATTTGATCTGATATCTGGTGTTTTCCAATTTTCCCCAGATCTTGCGACTGGCGATCGGCCTTCCACTCTGATAGAGCGCAGATCATCAGCTCTTCCAGCAGGCCCTCGTTTGGTACGTGCTGCGTATAAGTCTTTGCATCTTGTTGCATCCGATTTCCTCTCTCTACTACCAGCGCCTTGTCTCTTGAGCTTGGTGAATGCCTTCTCTAGCTTTACGTCGCAAGTCCAAGATTTCAACATCTCCCTCACCACTACCTCGTTTTTCTGGAACGTTTCCGACTTTCTCCAGGGTCAGATTGAGCAAATCTCACTTGGCCATGTCGATGCATCTGTCAGCGAAGAAGAGCTAGCCAAATTGGCTCATGACGAAGACCCTTCTGTTTCTCGGAACTCGCTGTGGCTGTTGCTGTTGCTTCGCATCGTTGATATCACGACAGATAGTCGACCTGAGATTCGAAATAGCGCGGTCCATACGCTTTTGCGCATCTTTGACGCCTACGGGCAGCAGCTCTCCCCAAAGCTTGGCGTCTGTGCCTAAACATGGTCCTCTTTAAGATGGCCGAGGGAATTGAGACCCCTCTCCTCCAAGCCAAGAACAATCGGAGCAATGCAAAATCCGATGACTTCAAGGCGTGGGTGGATACGACAGTGGTGATGATCAAGGGGTTGTCAAATCTGATCACAAATTTCTTCGAGACCCTGGTGCAGGATGAGAAGTTCGATCAATCCTGGAAGCGACTTTTGAGGTACTTGCAAAGTCTGATTGACTTGGGTATTTTGGAATTCAGCGAAGCAACATTTTCTAGCCTCTCGGCAATTCTCCTCCGGGTGCAAAATGGAGATGAACTTAGCAATGATGCCCTTGAATGTGCGTGGCTTATTTGGGCAAACGGACACCCTGCTGGCGATGAGAAGACGCTCGACTTGGACCAACCTAACCAGGATGCTGCTTTGGCCTATCTACATGCATTCCAGCAGGTCTACCGCCTTTACAAAGACCAGCTGACCACGAAACACATCGAAAAGGTCCTCCATCACCTTAGCTTGCTTGTGTGGAACTCGGTCTCCCCGCGTTACTCTCCAGATGTCGACCGACCCTCGGCCTTGCAAGCCCTAGTCATTGATTGTATCAAGACGCTCTGCCTGGAGAAAGAGGACTCCCAGCCGGATATTCTCTTGTGTCTTGCTGAACTATCCGATTCAGCATTATCGAAATGGAGCCCCGACGGCGACACTCGAAGACCAGCGTTCGTGGCCTTCTCGAAACGCACCATCGATCTTGTCAGCTGGTACATTGCCGAATTCGGCATCAAGCAAGACGTCTTCACGAACGGTGCTCTTGCGAAATCCCTCGAACACCTCAGTACTCTAATTACGCAAAAGTACACCTGGCAAGGGAAGGACCGCGAGCCTTTCCTCTGGCAAAAAGCCACAACAGTATCCCTGAACATTCTCCAAGTTGCAGTCCCCTACGTGGAAAAGCAATACACAAAGACAAACGAGTCCGAAACATCCCAGTTCTGGCAACGCATCGTCGACATCACAAATGGAATAGTTTCCGCCCGCGGCTTCCAATCCCAACAACTCCCCAACGCCCGAATCACCGCAGACGAAACATTCGACACAAAAGCCTTCACCCGCCTGAAGACTCTCATCCTCCCATCCCTCGGAGCAGCATCAATCCCAGACGCCGTCCGCCGCGACTTCGCCCGCGCTCTCTTCAGCTCCTCCTTCATTTACGCACCCCTCCGCTTCGACCTACCAACCACCGGTCTCGAAGACACACCCCTACAGGACTTCTACACCGTCCGCCCCGGCCGCACCTTCAACCCACCGCCAACCCTGCGCCCGGGAATAGCCTACGTCCTACTAGACACGCTCTTCGAGCTCGCCGCACACTCGCAAGCCAAGACTGAGACAAACGCAGATGGCCCGTCCCCGCAGACTCTGCTCGCACGCTCGATCTCACCCTATCTCCTCCTGCGCTGCGCGGTCTCGCTCAAGTCTTACATCGCAGACCAGCCGCTGCGGGGCTTGATGCCTCAACCCACACCTGCCCGCAAGGCCCTGCTCCATCTGCTCGTCCGCATGGTTGAGCTGAAGAGTGAGCCGTCGGCTATCCCGGATCCGCCTTCGCTGAAGACCGTCTCGGTTGTTGAGAGTGGAGATGCGGAGGAGCGTCACTATCGGAAACATCTTGAGTGGATTTATCCGTTGGTTGTGCGCGCTGTGCAGGTTGCTGGTAAAGAGCGTGATGATGGACAGATTCTTCAGGCGCTGGGGAAGGTGTTGCAGGAAATTGGTCGGTTTGAGTATTAGAGCTAGAGCTTGGTTGTGGATGAAGTATGACCCCCGGGGCCGGCTGCGTGTGTATTATGTATGTACTATGGAGATCAATGCATTGTTTTGGCTTTATGTTCATACTGTAGACTCAAGATTCTCCCGGGCCAAGACATCGGAAAGGAAAACATTCTACAATCTGAATCTAGGATGGGGTTTGGTTTAAAATGAGGCTTGGCACGAATGTATGTTGTAGGCAGAGTAAAGTATACTACAGAGTGATATCGTGACATAGCCGTGAGACAGGACCAACGGACACAAAAGGAATAGGGAGCAGTAGAGAAGTAGAGAAGTAGGGGAAATCGAGATCGGAGACAAGAGGCGGGTATAGAAGAACAGATCCGCAGGTACCAAGAAGCTGTAAGAAAGACGCGAGCGATAATGAGAATAGAATACGATAGTCTATGCTGCAGGCGCGGGAACAGGCTGCGGCTCCTGCCGAAGCGGCGCGGTGACTTCTCTGCCGGGACCAGCGGTAGCAGATCCCGGTGGAAGAGCGGGCTGCTGGCGCTGTTGCTCGAGGAGCATCTGCTGCTGGATCTGCTGTTGCTGTGCGATCTGGGCGTTCGGGGCGATCTCGGGGGCTTGGCGGTAGAGCGCAATTTCGGATTGTTTGAAGTAGCGGCGGGCATCTGTTATTGGGTTAGTTTGAGACATTGAGATTGTAGGCCAATGATGTATCAGAATGGGAAGAGTGTATGGTAAATTGTATCGGTGGAGTTGCCAGAACCAGAAGTGGTTTAGCGTGGGGGTGGTCCGGAATTGGGGGGTCTCGGATGCAAATCGGCAACAGATGGTGGCAACCCGAGCCGACTTGAATGAGGTAACTTCAATTGCCGACGGCTATTGCATGCATCTTGTCCGTCTCTGCACCCCGCATTCCGGGATGCGCCATGGACTGTGATTTGGAGATTGCCAAGGATGGGGAGAGAAATAGAGAAAGAATGGGGTAATTGGAGCGTACCTTCGTCAATCAATACGAGACTGAGATAGTACCTTGTCGAGTACTTCTTGTTAACGTCGCGGAATGTCGGCGTCAAGTCAAATCCACCAAGGAACAGACGGATTGGAATGGTTTCACCTATGGAAAGTCAGCTATGCTCAAGGTTACCCCAAGCTTGCCAATCCTCGCGGGAATCATTGAGGCCGCGGGTTGATGGCTGTGGGGTCCACGGTTTTCGAAGTGTTCACTAACCTCTCGATGGCGAACCGTCCATAATCTGCACACAAGTCAGCATTCTTATGCTCTGTATTTCATACCCCAATATCACATCAAGTGTGTTCATATATCACATACCTCAAAGCGCACCAAAGTCTCACTCTCGTTATATTGATTTGGCGGGGATCCCGTTGTCTCCCGGCGAATGATAGACAATTCCATATGCTTGATCTTGAGCCGCACGAGCAAAAAATAGATACGGCCAACAATCACATCCTTGAGATGATACTTGGATTTGGAGTATTCGAATTCGATATGCAGGCAGTCCTCGATACCGACGTCCATCTTGATGGGGCTGTTATTCTCAGGTGGCATGCGGTACGAGTACACCCACAAGTCCTTCTCCCGAATGACATCCGCCATGCGCCGCGAGACAGTCACCCGAACAAAGTAGCGCAGCTTGACGTTGATACCATTGTAAGACTCGTATTGCTTTTCGACGTTCTTGAAATTGAAGGGGAAGGTCTGTGGGTGGAGCAGCTCGCCGGGGGCGGCGAGTTCCTGGACCAGGGAAAGGAATTCATAATGGTTGCCTCGGTCGTAGAACATCTCTGTATTCCGAAATAGCAAGGTGTTAGCGGCCAATCTGCGATGGCGAAATCCAGCTGGGAGAGACTGGGTGGAAGGCCCAACGCACCAATCGTGCCAATAAATTGCACCTTGATCCCCGTATGTTCCAGTCGCTTGCCATCTTTCGGTCTGATGGTCACAGCACCCTTGACGGACTCGCCGTCCATGTACAGAGGGACCCGCTCGCGGCGGCCCTTGTCGAGCTTGACGTCGACGGTCTGGCGCTCATCGAGGTCTTCGAGGACCACGTCGATGTCGACCGGTGTGGAGAAGAAGAGGGAAGCCATTGTGGAGGTAATTGAGGCTGCAGCTATCGAGGCCCGAACCAATAAGTCGGAGCTTTGATGATCTGGAGCTGTCGCGGTGGCCTGGAGATGGCTTATGTAATACCGCCTCCCCGCCCCGCCCCCATGAACTGATAGACATGTTTTTGTATAGAAAATGGTGATTGCAGTATATGATTTGAATCAATATCTACATGCGATATTTGATTCTCGTTTCATTTCTAGCTCCACTTGGTCTCTTTCAATGTTAGTTCCAGAACTAACATTAAAGGTACTAATCCTCCCATTGATCTACAACTACCCGTTGGACTCCGGACTCTGGATTCCATGGGCTCTTCAGACATGTCAGATCCACTGACAGGTGCCTCCTCAACATTTCCCACCGATTGGACCTGAAGCCTGTCTGCGCTGTCCTCCAAACGTCCAAATACGGATTAACCATACGGATCAAGGCCCAGCACACCCTCTGAACTACACCGGATAAACACGAGATCGGACATGTCGGAATCCGCTTCCCGCCACAGTCAGCTGCCCTCGTGACCATGAAGAAAACCAGCGGAAAATCCATTCTCTAGTACAAGCAATGATCCGACACGTTTACCCCGCGGGAAGTTCCTTTCTTCCCCGGATTCTGAGGGGGAAAATACGACCTAGTCATGCTTGTACCAGGCACACCCGGGTATAGTCGGTGTGACTATAGGGAATCACCATGCATATTCATTCCCTGTGTCCTATCGGATGAGACTCGATGTATTTCCCGGAATGTTTGTTCCCCCTGTGTTTCGTTTCACGGGATGAGTATCGGCAATCCGTGTACGGAGTACCAATCTTTCGATAATCGGGGTGGATCTGCGAGTTTTCTAGAGTGTGGGGGGCCGCCTTTCGGTGTCGAGTTAGTCGGCGTGTTATTCGGGACGGGACAGGTGAGAGATTAAAGAAGGGAATGACGCAGATATTAGTGGGATAAATACCCAATTCCAGTCTCAGTCAGGGGTGAAATGGGGAAAATGACTTGAATTGGAACTGGCGGTGTCTTTCTTATGTTTCTAGCGTGGGGGTGAGTTACCGTACCAAATACCGTGACATCATGGATCTGGTATGGAGTCCTGGATATATGGTATTTTATGGATGTGTATATATTTATATTTATATATATTTATATTTGATAGGTGATATGTTAATAGGTCAAAAGTATACTAGAATCATTATATATAATCTTATATGAACTTGGACCTGGACGGCTATTCCGGGGATAGACCAAAAAGGGTTGAAGATATCCCAATTAGCCTAACCCCAATCCCCCATAGAACCAATAACCGTACGAATGCTCTCCCCCCACTCGGCTTCTGGAATCATTTCCTTTACCCGACCCACTGTGATACAATATAAGTACTTAGAAAAGTCATCTCGCGCTTTTTGGATTTCTCTGAACTTTTATTCAATAAATCTCACTTCACTTATAGGACACTTTGTGTATCACTACAGCGTCATAATCTCCACCCTGACCCAAATTATTACCCGTCCAAATCCAACATATCCAACATCCACCACCTTTTCCTACATCATGCTTTCCGCAGGGGAACGACCCCAGCCTCCCCACGCTTCCATAGTAGATACCACCGTGAGCAAGGCGCGCATCATGCCAGACCTCACCAACGGAACCAACGGAGTAACATCCTCCAAATCCGCACAAATGCAACATATCTGGGTCGTGACCGGTCCAGCAGGGTGCGGAAAGAGCACCGTCGGTAACGCCCTACGCACCGAGTTAGCCGTACCATTCCTAGAAGGCGACGATGTAAGTACCCCTATACACCACATCACACTACACACCTTCCAACCCATCCAATTGCGCCCAAACCTACCCTCGAACATACACAAATAATTAACAAAACCCCCAGTACCACCCCGCATCAAACAAAGACAAAATGGGCCAAGGCATCCCACTCACAGACGAAGACCGCTGGGACTGGCTGATCTCCCTTCGCCAAGCCGCCATCGACGCCCTCTCCCCCTTAGAAGACAACAACTTCCACCCGCCCACCGGCGTGGTAGTAGCCTGCTCTGCGCTGAAGCAGAAGTACCGGGATGTGATGCGCGTTGCCGCGTACGGCTCGCCCTCGGTGCAGATCCACTTCGTCTATCTCAAACTCGGCGAGGAGGTGTTGATGCAGCGTGTCACACAGCGCAAATCGCACTACATGAAGAATAACATGGTGCACTCACAGCTTGCCGCGCTTGAGGAACCTAAGGGAGAATGGGATGTTATTACTATCGATGTTGAGGGGCCCGTGGAGGAGGTGCAGCGCAGTGTTATTGATGCTGTTGTTGAGAAGCTTGCTGAGTATAAGTGATTCCCTGTTCTTTTCTCGCATCTTTCTGTGGATTGATTGGGTTGAGTTCATTGGGATTGTCGGTGATGTCTCATTGCCATGCGAAAATGGGTATGATCTATGCATGGAGGATTTAGCATTTTGTTTTTGTTTTTTGTTGCTTTTGTGGTTCCTCCCAATGGTGTTTGGTGTTTTGGCCGGCTTGGCTATGTCACCGGTCTGTTTTAGATCTGGAGTTCTTGAAGCTCGCATCGAGAGCTTCTGTTTCGTGCTGTTTTGATATATCAACTGTCTGGCTTGGCAGACTTCGTGATATCCTTTGTTTTGTCGTTCTTCATATCAATTGACTTGTCTATATTTTTTATCTTGTCATTTTCTCTACACTATGTATTAAGAAGCTCAATATATAATGTATTGGAGCTAGCAAACTAGATAAACCAAGTACATATGCAGTCTCTTGAGATGTACCCACAATTTGTTATTTAGATATAACTAAGTATTTTATCAAGAGTTGACCTATCTAATTCACCTAAGATTTAGAAGCATGAGCTCGGGCGACTCAACTAGGTCCTTAACCCTGTTACCCATCCTCGCCATTGTCGCACCATCAATGACACGGTGGTCCGCGCTCCAACTGAAGTTAACCATATCCCCGCGTGTAACCTGTCCATCCTCATCAAAGACCGGCAAAGCTCTAGACCTACCTACGCCAAGAATAGCCACCTCCGTCGGCACAATCACCGGAGCCACATATGTACCTCCAATACCGCCAATATTCGACACGGTGATAGTGCCACCACTGAGATCAGCGGGCGTCAACTTGCCGGCGTTACCAAGGGCACTTAGCCTCACAATCTCAGCGGCAATGTCAAAGATCGATCGGCTGGCGACGTCCTTGATGTTTGGAACAATCAGACCATTCGGCGTATCCATAGCAATTCCGATATTGTGCTTGGCGCGCATGACTAGCTTCGGCTTTGCGGGGTCCGTGATATCGACTTTCGAGTTGAGGATTGGGAACTCGGTCAGAGCTTGTGAGACGGCCTTGACGACGAACGGAAGGAAGGTGATTTTGATAGGATCGCGTTTGTCGCTGGCGAGTCTCTTGCGGATGGCCGTGATGTCGTTGACTTTGAGTTCGTCGGCGTAGAGGAAGTGTGGGGTGTTCAGGGATTTGGTCATTGTCTTGAACATTTGTGATTGGATCGGGGTCAGGTTGACAATTGACTCTGCTTGTCGTGTGTCTGGTGACGCGGAAACGGGGGCGGGCACTGATGCTGGAACTGGAGAATCTCTCTCTGCTACGAACTTCAGCACATCTTCTTTCATCACCCGCCCGTCTTTGCCGGTTCCGTTGATTTCGAGGATGTTCACGCCGTGGCTCTTCAGTAGCCCGCGCACGGCGGGTACTGCAAGGGATGCATGCTTTGTCCTGGGTGTCTCCTCTGGAACCTGAATAGGGGGAGGGTTTATTAGAGAAGACTCGGCTTCTGGAGTTGCAGGTGTGATCTCAGAGGCTGAGGCAGGTTTAGAAGCTGGGGTAGGTTCAGACGCCGCTGCCTTGGATTCGTGCGGCGGGTTATCAGCGGGATATTTTCCATCTGCAACTTCGATGTCGCAGAGTGCCTACCAAAGCCTATTAGTATGGTAATTGCAGTGTGAGTGCCAGAAGGGCAAAGAGTGAAGGGCAAAGAGTGGAGGGCAAAGAGTGAAGGTAGTACACACCCTGCCCGTAGGCACTGTATCATCTGTCTCGAAATGTAGTTTCTTGATAACGCCCTCGTATCTCGAAGTAATCTGGGTTCGTTAGCCATTGACCCATAATAAGGGAACAAAGGATGTAATACTCACGTCGTCGACAGCTTTATCCGACTGATATTGGCACAAAGGCTTCCATTCCTCAATATGAGCCCCTTCTTCCACGTACCATTGAATGATCTGGACCTCGGTGATACCTAGTAATTGTAAGTGAACAAATTAGAAATGAGGTGGTAATTAGATGGAAATTACCCTCGCCGACATCCTTTAAAACTTGTGATTTGATCCCCCATAGTAGAGAGCTGGCATGGAATCTCCGGGACAAGAGCGGAGGTAGGGTGGAGCGAATGCGGAGGCGATTCTGGGGTAGACAAGGCCTGAAGTTGCGGGCAGTGAGGCCCCCGCTGCGGCTGAAACTCATGGTAGAAAGAGTAGGGTGGTAGAGACAAATTCAAAAGATGCTTTTTGAAATTCTTGAAGAGAAACGGAGCATTGTGTCTACTTTATTTGGCACTCGAGCATCGACTGTTCTGCCCGCACGCCGACGCTAACCGACGCTACCCACGTGATCTCCCCGCATCTATGCAAGTATGGGGAACTATGGCCCTGGTGTTATATTTTCATTTCTTTGTCTTCGTTTTATATCGATAGGCAATTATTGCTACTTGAATTTATTGTAAAATGTCAATTGAAGAGTGTCAGCCAAACAAAGATTGTACATGTTATATATGGACAGCTAGGCAGCATAAGATGAAGCAGACTAAGGAATAGAACTCAATTGGCAGTCATATACTACGAGTAGAGAGATTTTGAGTAGAATTTGTGTGGCACAAACAATGAAATTTGGACTACTTAACTATAGTCCAATACAGGCAGGCAGAATCCTCCCTGGGTGGCTGAGTGGGTGAGAGACACAAGGCCATCTGATTGCTGGGTGAAACAATGACCACGGGTGATACCGCATTGGGAAGCCCAGTTAATGGTGAAACTGGACAGGGTTTCGATCCTCACCAGGAGTAGTTGGGGTACGGATCTTTTTTTTTTACCCTTCCTCTTCTTGCCTTTTGTTTGACAAGAAAAGAGACCAGTATAATACCATGGTCCCATCAATCTCTCTTTCTATCAGGTGAAGGAGCACCTTCACCATCACGTCAGGTTGCTTTCGACTCTCTGACAATCTTGCTATACCAATGTAGGTGTAATGACGCGGATATGCAATCTCCGAGGTCAACTGCTGTCTATCCCGTTATATGCAGGTACCACATCAGCTTGCAGATCTGCACCCAGGATGCTACTACGCTACTTAAAGTTGGTCTCGGATAAATATAGGATTGCAACGCCATTATTTGGGTTCTAGGCCATACCTGGAGAGACACAAAGGTGTATCCATCATGATTCTCAAATTTGACTTGTCCACCCGAATCTGGGTTTGGTCCTCGGCAATAACCACTGAGCTCGTTTCCAATACTCCACCGAAAGAATCCGATTTACTTCTGCAAAGAACAAGAGACCTCGGGAATATCGGAACCCGTCCGAATTGTGTCCGCGTGTCAGATGTGGAGACGATATCAACATGATCACCATAACCTTAACTCAATACAGAAACCGAGGCCGACTCCAATATGCCCGAAATCCACTATACTAGACACCGAGGTACTAGATAGCGAGGTACATTTACTACAGAGATCTTTAATCGGTTGAGCTATAACAGTGAAGAAGCTTACCCAGGTATAAAACATCCTCGGTCCCTCAACTCCTAGCCTTGTGCTTCGAGTTTCCAATCGCCTCAACCCGCTCCCTTCCCCCCTTTTACGGTGATCCAACCATTATGGCTCCTCTGACCAAGACCCTGGCCTCACTGGCCCTCGGTGCTGCTGTCGCCCAAGCCCAGCTTTGGGATAAGGTCATCCAAACCTCCTACGGGCCCGTTGAGGGCTTCCAGTACTTTAACCAGTCCACTCTGGATAAGTACTTCAATGGTGCCGAGTCCAAGGTTGCCGCTTTCCTTGGTATTCCTTTCGCTGCCGATACAGGATATCAGAACCGGTGGAAGGCACCACAGCCCCGCGAGTCATGGAATATGACCTTGAAGGCCACGGACTTTGGCCCTGCCTGTCCTAGTGCCTCGTCTTCTGACATTAGCGAAGACTGCCTCAGTCTCAACATATGGACCAATGCCGAGACCGCTGATGCCAAACTTCCTGTCATGGTTTGGAACCAGGGTTCCGATGAGACCAGCAACAACGAGTGGTGGTACGGCGGTGGTATGGCCTTGAAGGATGTTATTCTCATCACCTTCAACCGCCGTGATGATGCGTTCGGATATCTCGCTACACCCGAGCTCAATGAAGAAGGCTACAAGCTCACTGGCCACAAGACCTCCGGTAACTATGGTGTTCTGGATCAATTGGAAGTTCTCAAGTGGGTGCAGAAGAATATTGCCAAATTTGGTGGTGATCCTACCCGCGTCACTGTTGCTGGTCAGTCTTTCGGCTCTTCTCAAGTCTACCATGCAATCAATAGCCCTCTCTTCACGGGCTACTTCCACGGTGGTATCTCCCAGTCTGGGATTAGATACCCCTACGATACCATGCTGGCGGGTCTCGCTACCTCGTACGTTAACATGTCTACTGCTATCTCCAATGGCGCCAGCTACATCATAGCCCACAACGTTTCTACAATCGAGGAGATGCGCACGCTCTCCATGGAGAGCTTACTAGTTGGTTCCTCAGACCGCGTGACCAACAGCTCCATTTGGTGGGTCACTGCACTCTCTGCCGGTTATCCTCTGATCTTCAAGCCCGTTCTCGATGACTACGTGCTTCCATCCAAGTACATCGAAACCCTGATCAATGGCCCTGCCAACGATGTCCCCGTGATTACTGGTAACACCAAGGATGAATCCGGTGCCTCGCCCGGCACCGACTACACCGTTGCCGAGTATGAGTATTACTGTGGACTTAAGTACGGCAACCTCTCCAGCGAGTACTTCAAGCTCTACCCCGACCACAACAACGCGACCATTGCCTCTCAGGCCTGGAACGCTGCTGCCCGTGATCTCTCTCTTGTCGGCTCGTGGGCCTACGCCACTGACTGGTACAAGTCTGCCACTGCGAACTTCTACACTTACTACTGGACCCATGCGCCCCCAAGCCAGAACCAAGGCGCTTTTCACCAATCTGAGATCATGTACGCGCTTGGTGCTCTCTACGCCAATTCCGATACGTACGCTTTCACCAGCGTCGACTTTGACATCCAGGAGAAGATGTCGTCTTACTGGGCCAACTTTGCGAAGACCCTCAACCCCAACAATGGCGGCTCCTACAATGGGAGCAAGTCGTTGCCGCATTGGAACCCCAACAGTGCGGATGGTACCCAGGTTGTCATGGAACTTGGTAACCAGTTCAAAAATGTGCCTATTGCGAAGCCAAAGCAGGTGAAGTTCATCATGGACTACTTCCACCAGCAGGTTCCCTACTAGAGGTGTCTTCCTTCTGATTGACAAGCTCTGTAAGTCCACTAATCCTCGATGGAAAGGCGATGCGATGGTACTATAGAAAGAAAAGATGTAAGATTCTTATTCCGAAAATTTGAATTGATGCAATGCATAGTGCAAATGCCGAACTGACTACCATGTACAAGCTCTCTTGTAATAGAAAGAAAGTCGCATCATATATATAGGAGTATTACTTTCATCAAATGGGAACATCTGACAGAGGTAAATCGAATAAAACCAATATAACACTCCATAGACGATAATCACCGAATTTTGGCTGTAATCGGAACCCTATAGGATCCCCATTTACGCCCGCGGATCCCACGCCGAGTCAATTTCGGCCAAAAGATCATCTCCCTCCCGTCCCAGCACATCTGCGATACTGGCCAGCTTGAAAGATGCCAGTTCGGCAGTGCCTCCTTCAGCCAACTGGTTCGAATCGTCATGCACGACCAGCAGACCGTGTGGGAAGTCCGCGTTCAGAGCAGTTCCAACTGCGGTCACACCATCTGTGTTGCTAACCGCATCAATGCTTCCATCTTTCGAGGCTTGAATAGTGAAAGTCGTGACATGCTCATGGGGAGCAGCGCGGCGGTAGACTGAGTATGCACTGACACCCTGGCAGGAGACAATGACAAATCCTTCCTCTGGTGTTTTGCCTGGGAGAAGTGTGACTCCCTCAACATCGGCATAAAGGGTACCATCGCCGGCACGCGCAACTAGAGTTCCCTTGGATGATCCATCGGGCTCAGCATCGTACCTCCACAGACCGTAGGGCTCCTCGCCGAGGAAAATGAAGGCGTTGTCCTCGTCAGCGACGCAGCCTTCGGGTTGACCACCAGAACCACCGGTGAATTCACGGACGAGAGTGGTGGCTAGTTTCCCGTCGGTCGCAGTCAGTTCGTATTGAAGATATTGGCCAGACTTTTCATTGACAAAGAGATACTGCTTGCCACTAACGGGCGAGCGATAGGAGCAGGAGCCGTAGACGGAGAAGTCGGTTTTCACGGGCTGCGAGCCACCAGCAATGGATTTCAGGGTTCCGTTAGAAATGATTTCGAAGATACTTGAAAGTAACGTTAGCCTGGAGAGAACGAAACAAGGAAATAGAAAAGGAAAGGATTCTAATAACGTACCACAGTGTATCATCCTCCCGGCATGCCGCGTAGGCGAGGTCGACTTTGCTATCACCAATGGGGAAACCATAAATAACATCCACGTTGTTAGGCTCTCCGGCGGTAACAGTTTGGAGCAATTTTCCTTCGAGATCGAAAACGGCAAACCCAGCACCCACTTCCGATTTGGTTGTGGTGATGATTCTAGACTTGTCGGCACCCTTGGGGGAGATCCAGATGGCAGGATCGTCACCGTCGCCGCCATTGGCATCAGTCTCATATTTGGGCTCAACCCCAATCCAGGCGCACTCAGGTCCGGCCCAAAAATCTTCACATTTGCATACATTGGGTCCGACGCACTTGCCATTATCTGAGCAGTCGTTCTTGCATGTAACATCATCACAATCGTCGTCTGAAAATCCGGCAAAACAAGAGAGAGAGCCATCTGACTGCTTGAAGCCATTCTTCTTGGGGCCCTGTAGGGAGGGATTGACATTGCGTGGGGAGTATGTAGTGTTGGGCTCGAGTCCGAGCTCACTGAAAACCGGCTCCAAGGAGCTAATTCCATAGCCCTTGCCAGCGCCAGTCTCAATTGAGTAGCCCAGAAGTCCATCGGGATACTTAGAAGAAGAACTCTGGTAAAGAGACATACCAGTGACCTCGATATCTTCAGCACCGGTAAGGGTCAGGCTACCCTTGAGTTCCAGCTTGGGTGAATAAACATTGACAACGTCTGTCTTGGCCACAAACAAGTAGTCGGACTCAGGCCCAACGTAAACAGATAGCCCTGTCACATCATCGTCAACGTCTCCCAGGACCGTGACCTTGGGGGCGGATGTTGATTCTTTGGCCTGGAAAGTGTAGATGGTCTTATCCTCGCCTGCCAGATAGACAGTACCCTTGGTAGGAGAAACAGCACAGGCAGCTGACACGGGAACGTCAAACGTTTGGACCTAGATATCTTTCAGTTTCCCATTATAGCGGGAGATAAGTTGTTTAAGATACTGACCTCCAGGATCTCAATGTCATCGTCATCCTCACGGACAAGGAATTGTATTCCCTCTTTCTTTCCAAACAAGAAGAAGTAGTGTCCGCCACTGCTAGGGCTGCGCCATGTACACAAAGAAGACCAGTCCCCGAGGGCTTTCTTTCGGGCCGAGGTAATCTCTTTGGTGCCATCGATGTCAAAGACCCGAATGAGTGAATCAGGGGCACCGACGGACAGAATTATATCCTTCTTCCCGACACCATACATAACACCAGTAACCTTGGTGCGACCAGGTGTCCGCCTGGCGACTTCATCCATGTCAGTCAGACTAAAAGATCGGATGCCACCAGTAGCGGCGGTTCCATCGTTGCCCACAAGCAGGGACTTCCGGAATGAAGAACCATAGTAAATGGCCGACAGATCAGAATCAACTTCTGGCGATTGTGCCGCGATGGGAAGGTTTGCGCTAGCAGCGGATGCGATATCAATTCCACGAAGGCAGAAGACAATCCCCACGAGAAGGGAGCGCGGCAACAACATCTTGAAGAGACTATGAAAGATATATTCCAAATACTAAATAACTAGAGTCAAGCTAGCTATTTAATACTTCAGTATCCGGGCAATTCTCAGCTGCTGTTATTCAACCGCTATTGAATCATTTCCGAGAATCGGTCTAGAAGAGCCTTGGCAACTTGGCATGCTTAACTCGTGTTTACCCCCACCGATGCCATTGGTCTTTACTTGGAAAGGCACATGTTAACTTGGCAAGGCTATGGATAGAATATACCACTGGCCCCACGTTTGAAATTGATATATGCAGGTACTCGAGTGCATGTGAACTCTACAGTATGTTGTGGGCTTGAAAAATATCAATAATATATCATGAGTGTAAAGGGTTTATTATAGCATATACAGAGTAGTAGCCGCTTACAATCTGCGTTTTATACATAATATTACTTCCAACGCACGGCTTAATTCCCTTGGGATTTGGGCACGGGTTGAGCCGAGAATATTCCTCATACAGCGATGTTTCATTAGTATTCGCATCCTTATACTTTGCAGAAACGCCACCAAAGTACAAGGATGCGAATACTAATGAAACATCGCAATGCAGCAAGCGTCTGATTGAGCTGCCCAACATTACGCGAGCCAAGAAATTAAACCTAGCATCTATAGCTCAATCGAGTATTTCCATGCCCCCACATCTGACAGAGTTGCATTCTTCGGTTAAGGAGGGCGCATACTCAGTATGTCGTGGAAGCGAACACGAGACAGGCCCTGGTCTGACTTATCAGATGCCGAATAGCCTTTATTTCCGGAGGCGATCGACGGGGCGCGGAAATTAACAAAAGAGCAAGTCTACATGTGTCAAAACTCAAGGGTCCACTGGAGGAATGACACTGGAGTATATGCTTGACACGGAGTGTTATCTCGGAATATGATCGGTTAAGTGCATTTACTGAGAGTATTCAGTCTGTTGAAATTCCTGTCACGATGTTATATCAGAGAATACCTGAAAATACCATAGATTTTGGTGCTGCCATAGTTCTATACGGCAGGTTTTGGACGACATGATTTGTTTACCTATTTTACGGTCTTGCTCTCACCTATATTTATATGATTCCTCGGCTTAGGTATAGATTTTTAATTTATTATTAACAAGAATAGTCGCTTATACGGCCTTATCATGTCTTTTGGATGCTCTTTTAGGTGCTCTTTTGGATGCTCTTTTGGATGCTCTTTTTAGGTATATGTATACTAAGGCAGAGACTTTCCTATATATACCCTTTGCCTGGCAAAAACCCGGTTGGCGCGATGGCATCTAAAACCTGCCATGGTTCTATCTGTTGAATAATATACTACAGATGTAATGTACTAAACAGCATGTAATAACTTGGATGTTTCTTTCACAAAGATATATTCATAAAATGAATTGTATAATTGCCTATCTCTTTATATATAGAAATAAAGCCATATTTATGTCTTCTTTTCTATCCCTATAGATTCATCTAACCCTCAGTTATTAGATTCTATCTGTTATAAAAGAAACGGAAGATAGTAAATAAGCGGTGACGATAATCTACGACGAACCCTCTGGTCAAATGTGTGCTTATCCTATCTTATTCTTTTCAGGAACCGGGATTACTAACTCCAGCTTTATAGGCATATCTCTGTCATTTGGAGGAACCCGAAAAGTGGGATGAGTCCTTCTTTCGATTTGCACTTGCCCTGAGATCACGGGAGCCCGACGCTTATTTACCGGGTATCGAAAGCAACGAAGCAGACTGGGTCGAAGATGACAACGGCTACATATGGTAGTATTGAACATGAACGCTAAATGATTCCAGTGGAAGTAATACAATGAAAGTACAATTTAATAGTTCCTCCTGATTTCAAGTTCTCCCCTGAAGATATATCCATGGTAAGCGTAAACCGGACCAAGGTTATCAAGTCGATGACCTCAACTTGGGATAAGGGAATATTGAACATTGAACTTTCCTCTGGTATAAGACAGACAAAATGGCTTCAATCCAAGCAAATGATATGCAATTGTACGGAGTAAGCCCGGGGATATTAGGCCCAGATCCCCAGGGCCGATCTAGGCGCCACATTAATTGTGTGCATCATATATCGTACTCCGTACTCCATACAGACCTTGAAAACCTCCGCTCTGTCTCATAATTGAGATGTCCTTGCGAATCAGCTTTACGCGCCAAGAACAAGGGGTCCCCTATCGGAGATCGTCCGCTGATCCTCAGTGGAGGGGTAACCCACTTCGATCTCAGGCACCCGATTTCGATCCATCTTGAGACAAACCCCTCGCACAGGGACTCGCGCCGATTTCTTCAATTCTCCAAATTGTCAATTCACAATGGTTGCCGAGCACCTCACTATCCGCAACAACACCTCCACTCCAATCGTCCTGAAGCGCATCGAGCGCTTCCCGGCACCGGAGAAGGATGGGTTCAACGCCTTCAGCACAATGGCCAGGAACTTCACCCAGGTCTTGACCAACCAAACCCGTAACGAGGAGGTCTCCTCCATCGAACAGGACAGCCGTCCCTTCGAGGAGAAAGATGTTGACATTCACGTGGAGCCATTCGCAACGAAGAAGACCGAGCTACGCTCCTTCATCCACTCCGACAAGGAGCGCATGCGTCTAATCTTCGAGGCCGAAGGCCAGAAATACCAGATCCAAGCCCCTGTCCCAACAACAGAGTCCGCAGGAATGAAACCACTAAACGAGAACCCCAAACACCGTTTCACCGGCATCTTTGTGGTCCCAGAATCCTTCCTCGCAATCTTCTCCTCGGCGAACCTGAACGCCTGGATGCGCGAGCTCCGCGATGACACCCTTGTCTCCGCCCTCTCAATCCCAGGCACGCACAACTCACCCACCTGCCACATCGCGCCGCCCTCGGTGCGCTGTCAGGCCGTAAGCCCGAAAGAGCAGCTCGAGAACGGCGTTCGGTTCTTCGATATCCGCGTGCAGCCTCAGTACCCCGACGACGCGGCACGGGACGAGCTGATCCTCGTGCACAGCGCGTTCCCCATCTCGCTGACAGGAAACAAGTACTTCCGCGACCTGATGCGTGAAGTGGACGAGTTCCTCGAGCGCAACCCTTCCGAGACGCTGATCGTCTCTGTTAAGCGGGAGGGAACCGGTAACGCGACTGACGAGCAGCTCTCGCGGGTTCTGCACGACCACTACGCCAAGGCTGGTAGTCGGTGGTGGGTGCGACCCAAGATCCCGACCCTGGGCGAGGCGCGTGGAAAGGTTATCCTTATGCGTCGGTTTAACTTGCAGCAGAAGCTGAAGGACGAGCATGGTGGCAATGGTTGGGGTATTGATGCTGCTGCGTGGGAGGACAATACTCCCAATGCTAAGTGTCCCAGTGGTCAGCTCTGCATTCAGGATTTCTATGAGGTGCTGGAGAGTATGAATATCGAGAAGAAGATTAAGTTCGTCTCGGAGCAGATTGATCGGGCTAGCTGTTGTCGCTATCCGTTTGGTGTGCAGCCTGATATGCATGCGACCAAGGCTTTCCCCTTCTACGTCAATTTCTTGAGTGCCAGTAACTTCTGGAAGACGGATACTTGGCCCGAGAAGGTTGCTGCTAAGGTTAACCCAGCTGTCGTGGATTATATCTGTCGCCGAGGTAACGAGCATGATGCGGACTGCTCGACGGGTATTCTTGTTACGGACTGGGTTGGTCTGCATGGAGATTGGGATCTTGTGCGCTGTATTGTTGGCATGAATGCCAAACTGCGTTTGAGACAGAACTAGATGGTGGGCATGATGGGCACAGATCGGGGGGAAACTTGTCTTTTAGGCGCCAGTCTGTATGTTGCCTCATACAGGAAATGCAATGATTCATGGATTAAACAGGAAATATGATGCACCAAAGTTGATTTCTTGCAAGTATACATTGATCCTGAAGTAGGAAGAGGGTGTCTTGAGGACTAAACGCAGAATATGATCTATTATACAGGAAAATGAATCAAAATGACCATGACCAGATTAGGACGATTCGCTCTTGTCGCCCTCCGGTCCCTTCTCCTCCTCTTCCAAAACGCTCCGGCGGCTCTCCAAGGTAAAGTAAATGCTCTTGCCAGCGCCCTCCAGAGTAGTTGCAACGCTGGAGCTCATGCTCTGCAAGGCGGTGACAAGCTGGGAGCGAAGACCGTCCATGCCACCCTCGATGCTGCCGACCCACTTGGTCTGATCGATATCAAACACCTGGTTGTCCACACGGGCAGCCAGCAAGTTAATCTTGCGGAGACCGTTCTGAACGATGGGCTCGTGGTATTCCGGGTTTGCCTTGCGGGTAGGGGCCTTGAAGCCGGCTTCCTTGGGGGTGAGGATTGACAGCGCCGCCTTCATGTGTTCGGGCGAGACGGTAGGGATGGAAAGGACAGCAACGGGGCCGATGAGCAGAGGAGAAAGCTCGTGCATGCCCTTCATGTTCTTCACTGCCTCGTGGGCAGTACGAGACAAGTCGTGTGTCAAGGCCGGGTCATCCTTCGAGCCGGAGATCGCAGGGAGCTCGGCGGAGGTTTGTGTCACGGGGTCAATTGCACTTGGGGGCTTTCCTGAACCCAGGGAAGCCTCGCTGGGGCGGAAGTACTCGACAATGCGCAGAGCCACCTCGAAGATGCTGGTCTGGATAGTCTGGATCTTAATGTAAGGAGCGAGGGCAGGCGCCGTGCGACCTTCGGCGGCAATCTTCTCGTCCACTTTTTGCAGGGCAATGGTTAATTCTCGTCGGATGGCGGCCCATTCCATGGACTTGAGGTTGTTGTGTTGGAACAGCACAATGAGAGGAGATGTGCGGAGAAGGGAGGTGTATGACCGTAGGAGTTGCGACCGGCGGTATTCGGGATTGCGGTGCGAAGGTGGCTGGGTAGGAGGGAATCGTGATACGGGAGCTGGTGAGCGTGTCATCTGCTCAATTGAAGCAGCTGGCGTGACTGCCGGGGCCGCAGCGCTGGATGCGCTCCTGATAATTCGGAGTTCATTTTGGCATCGAGGGATTTGTTGAAGCGACGAGATTCTTAAACGAGGCGGCATTGTGAATAATTGATTTAGGTGGTGAATTTACCAATTCCCAAAACAATTCAAAAAAGGCGATATACACAGGGCAAGACAGGTTAAGACGAGTCCCCCGGGAAATGCAAATGATATTTTTAGGGCCCTAAAAGGGTAAAGCGCCCCGATGGCGGTGAATTATTTTGCCGCCCATATCGGAATCTCTTTGAGTCACTTGATAGTTACGATTGCAAGTATCTTTTTAGGCTTGTGAAACCTCATTGGGATTGCTGGGCTATTGTGAACATATTGTCGCTTACAAAGATTTCAAGTATGGCGACACCTATATCCTCTCCCTCTCAGCGGCCTGAGTCCATTTCGATCGCTCCCCTCCTCCAGCGACTCGCCTACCCCGCGGCTGCCGGCATTCGAGTCAGCGCACAAGATCTCCCCGACGTGAGTGCAGAGGAGATTGCCTCTGCCTTTGCGCTAATCTTCGAGGACCGTTTATCCCATATTCAGACCGCTGCCCTCCTCACATTGCTCCACTCAACCGGCAAGGATAGACAGCCAGATGTGATTGCGAAATGTTCTCAATGCATGCGGGAGGCTGCTTGCCAAGTTGAGAAAGCTCCGCTTATCAAGATTATGAAGTCTCGTAATCTGAGAACCGGAAATTATGAGGGCGGATTGGTATGCGCAACCACCTCTATTTTGTCATTGAGTCATATTGACAAGCTGCGATGTATAGTGTGATATTGTTGGAACCGGAGGAGATTCTCATTCGACCTTCAACATTTCCACAACCTCCTCAATCGTTGCATCTCCTCTTATCCTGACAGCTAAACATGGCAACCGCGCTCAAACATCGACCTCTGGTGCCGCTGACGTCCTCAATGCCATCCAGCCATTGCCACCGAAGATCGCTGCCGTCACCGCTGAAAATCTATCCAAGGTCTACGAGAAAACCAACTATTCGTTCTTGTTTGCCCCGAATTTCCACCCGGGCATGATGCATTCCAACCCTGTCCGCAGGGGCCTCGGCCTTCGAACGATTTTCAACCTAATGGGCCCCCTGGCAAACCCCGTTGACTGGGCACTGGAAGCACGCGTAGTTGGCGTGGCATACCAGAGTCTTGGTCCAGTATTTGCCGAAGCTTTCAGACAAAGCGGAGCGAAGAAAGCTATGATTGTTTGTGGCGCAGAAGACATGGACGAAATCAGCTGTGCTGGAAAGACAAACTGCTGGAGGCTCTCCGAGTACCCGAACCCTGCATACCAAGCACCAGAAGACGATGCAAATGACTCAAGTGAAGATGATATCAACAATCCCCGCAGCATCGTCAAGGTTGACACCTTCCAGCTCGAGGCAGCGGACTTTGGGCTCTCTAGCCACCCTCTTAGTGAGGTTGGCGGAGGTAAAATGCCCAAGCAAAACGCAGCAAAGCTGATGAGTATACTTCGGAATGAGCTTCCACGGGATGACCCCATCTTGGAGTTTGTTCTCATGAATGTGGCTGGTCTACTTGTCACCTCGGGCGTTTGTGAGGCCGATACCAGCAACATGGGACCTGGCGATGATGGTCAGGTCATCACCGAGCGTGGTCCTGGCGGTGGTCGCTGGAAAGAAGGCGTTCGTCGCGCGCGCTGGGCAATCGAGAGCGGGCAGTCTTTGAAGAACTTGGAGCAATTCATTGAAGTTACTAACCAGCTCTAAAGTAGAATCTTGTGACTAGTTTTCGTAGTGTGGATTTAATATGTTATAGCCTTTTTGTGTCTAAAAAGCTTTCGGGTTGGGTTATGGACGGTTTCATGTACGTTTAGATAACTATGTGGAGATTTCGGGTCCATGTGTGAATGCCTATAATTCTAATTCTCTGAAACAAAAACAAATATACTTGTTTATAATGAAAAAGAGCTGAAGCCTGTCCTCACAAGTCCAGATTTAGACTAGGACTAAGAGGACATGGCTAGAACATCGTATCTGGTTCTTGTAGACTGAGACCATAGAAAACCTGGTCTGTGTAATCCAACCCTAAAGCGCCATTGTATGCATAATTCGTCAAAAAATAAAGACTTCGGAGGATCCCAGGCCGATTCCTTGGATTCCGCTTGAGCCATCGCAACCTCCAAACGTCCCGATTTTTGTTGGGGTAAATGAAACATCTACCGAGCCTGGAACTGGACCATACTATTGAGACGCGAGAACAAAAAAGTCAGCCCATGTCTCGCGCATATTGCATGATAATGCCCAGGAAAGAAAGTCTTACCGCTTGGTACGCTCCTTGTACAGCACACGGTGACCGCAGTCCTTGCAGCGAATCTGGTCACCGCGCTTGAGGGGAACACGGGCAGAGCACTCGCCGCACAGGTAGGTGACTGAGGGGCTGTCAATAGCCATGGCGTTGCCGAAACCTCCGCCTTGGGTGTCGAAGTTGTTCTGGGTGCCCATCGAGGGGACCTGGTAGGTTTCGCGAGACATCTTTTTGGGTTGAGGGTGAGGTGTTGATAAGTTGGGTATTTTGCGCGCGAGTCGATCGTGACTGGTGGGTTGATGAGAGTTGTGAGGTGGAAATTAGCTTGGAGGCTGAGATACTTCGATTCTTTTTCTTTCTGGAGCGCGGGATTTTAGGTGCTTAGTCATACATATGATAGATTAGTCATCATACACAGGCCCACCTGGGCAATCCCCAGCACTTGAAGTAGAAAAACTCCTCTGACTTTGTTACGATATTTAGACAGGAGATCTTGATTTATGTGTTTTGATAGCTCCATTAATATCATTGATCGTATCTGAAGGTACGTACACCTTTTTCTATGCATTTTATCATGTCATAAGCTTAAAAACAAATCAGTACGTCATGTATCGTCGACCACGACTTCAAAAATGAAAATATGGTATATCCCCCAGAAAAATGCAAGAAAGCCCAGATCCCGCGCCATGCAAATGAAGCAAAGAAGCCACGAAGGATACCACCCACAAAGGTGGATCTTGTAGCAACGAAAATAAAGCAGACAACAATTACCAACCACCACCAATCTTCCCCGCAAGCTCCACAACCCGACTCGTATCATTAGCAGGTGTTTGATCCTTGCCAACATCACTTTCTACCTTGCGATAGGTAGTATAGACGAGCTTAGAGAGGGGGATGTCCATGTATTCTGACCAGGATCGTAAGCGTTCATGAATTTTAGCCTCCTTGTCAGCCAATGGAGGGAGCTGAGACTGAGTCTCTAGTTCAGACTCAGACCCAGATTCCATGGAGAAATAAGCCTCGTCGACGCGAGCAAGCCACGCGCGCTGTTCATGTGGCGATGGCTTCATAGATGCGTCTAGTGCCAGCCCTTGGGAAGAACCAATGGCTTCTCTGGCGTCCTCGACTCGGATCTGGCCACCGCCATTCGTGCAACCACCAGGACAGGCCATGACCTCCACGTAGGCGTAGTCTGATCCTGAGCTGTTTGTGGACACGGCGTTACGAGATATAGGCTGGCGCCGACCTGCCGCAGGTCTGGCGGCGGGTTTTGCGCCGGGAAGCCTCGATACGCGCGCAGGCTTGAGCTTCCGGACAAGGTTTTGGATATTTCGGAAACCGTAATAGCGGGCTGCTTTCAGAATGGGTTGACCTTCTTGAGACATGAGCACGTACTCGACGACGTCGACGTTGCGTCCGCGGTTGATGACAAGTTCGCTGCCTGGATTGCGAGCCTGGAAAGTCATGAGAACGTGGTGTAGGTAGCCTCCAGAGGTGCCGGTAGCAAGAGATTGTTCTGCGCGAGAACGTTTGAAGGAAAGGAAAGAATCAAAATTTTTTTCAGGGAAGGGTGGGGTAAAAGACGAAGGCAGAGGTTGCAAAGGTAGGTTTGGCAGTGAGAACCCTCGGGACGAAGCTAGAGACAGAAGCTCACGAGCAGTGATAACACAGTCCACGTCGCGAACGGGCTGCGTTTCAGAGTCCGTGGAATCTCCCTGTCGCCACGACACATCTGTAAGTTCTTCCCGACTAGCTTCTAGCTTCTTGTCAAAGCAGGGCATGACGGCCAAATGCCAAATCCGAGAAGGGTGGACCCCGAGAGACTTGCTCAAAACAGTTTTGAGGAATGTCCCCGACAGAGCCTGCGGGGACTTGAGTCGAGAAAGATGTGGAAGTATAAAAGGGTGAGTCTTCTCGGCGTAACAGATC
Source organism: Penicillium sp. CMV-2018d (assembly GCA_028827225.1). Lineage (NCBI taxonomy): Eukaryota > Fungi > Ascomycota > Eurotiomycetes > Eurotiales > Aspergillaceae > Penicillium > Penicillium hesseltinei. The sequence goes on from JAPZBW010000003.1 coordinate 2,079,995, forward strand.
CATCCAGGACATGCTGAGGATAAAATAGGTCGCTCGGGAAGAGAGTTATCCGACTGGCTCGCTGTTGACGATTCACCTGAGTTGAGTGAGTCCGAAACCTCGTCTGCAGTGAGTACCAGTACAGCCTCTCTCATGGCATTGGTGTCGACAACCCATGTAAATCCATTGCCGTGTTTGCCCCCACCCCGCAAGCCCTGCGGGCCACTAAGTAATTGGTTGACCATGTACCCCGCTTCTTTCTCTGAAATTCCATAAATCGTTGCCAGACTGGCCCTGACTTGCGGGCTGACACTCGCGACGAAGATCTTACCCTCTCCAGAATCTTCGGTATTATTGACTGTGACCTCATGATGCTCATGCTTCAAGGGAATCTCTGGATGCGCATCAAGTGTATTGAGGACCTCGGCGTGAGACTGAAGTGATATCAACACAGCTTCAGCAGATGTAACACAGCCAGAGCAAGCAAGGCAGTCTGTCAAAGAAATCTGTGCGGGGGGTAGAGTCTCGGGCTGGACTTTGTCTTCCGTTGTTACTTCATAGGCGTCCTATAATTAGAAAATTAGTAAAAGAAACTCAAATATCACATAGTTCCAATGAGGCCAATAAGTGGACATACTTCTTGATTCTTTGTGTCTTTCGGTGGAAGGGTTTCAACTGGTTTGATACACGCGACCCCCGGCGAAATGAAATCATTCAGATCGTCTGCTGACAGGATCGCGCTCATTGTGGCGGAGTACTGCTTTGGGCTGTTCTAATGAAAAGAAAGAAATGGCCTGAATTTGGCTTATTTGATTGCAAGAAATAATCAGAATAAAGACATCGAAACCTTGGAGGATTAAAATAGTTCTGCAAGAAGGCGACAAGCCAACGGCGTTGCACGCTTTGTCATGGTGGCGAGATCGGAGATAAGCTCACCGCCCTGATGCGGGCTTCTATTACTTTGATTGGTCGGATTGGAAGTATGCACGTGACCCATCTGATGCTTCTTTCAACTTCTCTACTTCGCACTGTTCGAGTCTCGAGTCTTTGTGTTCTCGTGTTCTTTCAATACATACTATGTAGGAACTATACTGGTTTACCTTTAGCCAAATGGTGAGTAAACATGGGCCATAAAGACCCCCTAGAACCCTCATTTTCATCAAATTAGCAACTTCTCTACTGTTTCTTTCGCATATCTATTGTCTTCAAGACAGAGAAGGCCATGCTGAACAGGAAAAAGCCTGCCCAATCCGATACCTCCAGGTCGACAAAGTCCACAGAATCCACAGGTTCCCAGTACGCCAACCAATCACCTGCCTCAAGCAGAAACAGTCAGAGCAGCAGTGGCCTCACTGGACTCATCGATACCATTGTTCAGAAATTCTCTTCTGGCTCCAGCAGCGATATGATAATGTCTGGTCTTGATGATAAGTCAGAGAGCTCTGACCTCTCCAAGCCACCCGACACTGTAGCCGGATTTTCACTTGTACCAGAAAGTCTGCCTGATGTACCTAAAAAGAAACACCCGGCCCAAAAGCCTGCTCTGGCTAAGAAGAAGCGCCCCAGTATTCCTGGCAAAAAGGGCAAGGGCAAGGGGGTCAACAAGCCTGGATACATCTCAATGAAGCAGGTCATAACAACAACAAAGCAAGCCACGATGGAAATTTTGTCCAGAACAGAATTGGAGGGAACTCGGTTTGGTTATATGGCGAGCAAATGGACCTCTCCTGTCCTGGACCTTAATTCCGTGGAGTATCCAAACGCGGACACTGTGGTTAAAGTCGTGGCGGGAGACACGTATGACTATGCCCTCGAGATGCAAAATGCGGGCAGCACCACCGATCACATGCCAGTATGTGTTCTCAACTTTGCCAATGCCTACACACCCGGTGGGGGCTGGCTCAATGGTGCTCGAGCCCAGGAGGAGCAGCTTTGCTACCGAAGCACCCTCATTGATACTCTCCAACGCCGATTTTACGCAATGACCGATTTGGAGTGCCTCTATTCACCCAATGTGATCGTTTTCCGAAAGAGCATGGACAACAATTATAGTTTCATGTCGGGGGACAAAGAACTACACCTGAACCCCACTGTCAGCGTTGTCAGCATGGCAGCACGGAGGAAGCCTGATTTGACCGCCGACCAATCCACGTATTTGGATGTAAACCATCGATATCTCATGATAGCCAAAATGCAATTGATTCTACGCACAGCAGCAAACAACAATCACCGCCGCTTGGTCCTTGGTGCTCTTGGTTGTGGGGCCTTTGGCCATCCCACTCAGGAGGTGGCCGACTGCTGGCACAACGTTCTCATGAAAAAAGAGTTCAAGGGTTGGTTTGAGCAGATTCATTTTGCAGTTAAAGACGGTCCCAAGGAGAACAATGTTGAAATTTTCAAAAAGACATTGGATGGTTTGAAGATTTGATGAGTCTTTCAAAGTTCAATTTTATTTCTCGTTGTTAGCTTTTCTCGCTTGGAAAAGGTTTAGGAGTTTAAGACAGGCGCAAACTATATAGGAATTTTTGAATTAAGTTGCGTGTGTATATAATGTACGCTTTCTCACAGTTTTCCGACAATACATGGATATCTTCTGACTCCTTGCCCTAATACATCATCTCGACAGGTTTCAGGTGTTCTTTTTGAAATGTACTTCTGTCCGGCATTCCTTTTATGTGAATTTAACCATTCTTCACCCATACAATAACTCTCACCCATTCTTTTCACCTATCGTTGTCGCTGTCTTCCCTTGCCACTTTTCACCAACTGGTACCATGAAGCAGTACCTTCACATGAATTCACCAGGGCCGCTGTTGCTATCCTCGAACGCGGACAGGTGCTCGGCTTACTCGTCTTCGTACTTGTCTTCGCCCACCCGCACTATCCAGGAGAGACATGCAACAGGGGTGATTGATGGGAATTTACGTCTAATTTTTTTATGAATTACTTGAGGTTTTCCGGGGAATAAAACTGCATTGTTAACAAACGCTGAATTATAAAACTCATACAAAACTTTGACCACGACTGAGCATAAAAGCACAAAATCGTACAGACAGCAAAGAGAGCGATAACGAAACATGTAAAGAACAACAAGCGATAGACTTCAGATATTGCAGTTCAAAAATGTACTAAATGTACTAACGAAAGCTTGAGCCGAAATGAAAAAGTAAAAGTAAAACTAAAAATAAAAAATAACCCGCCGTACAAAGGCTGCATTTAGAAGTCAAATAGTCAAGAGAAGCCATGGATGTCCTCCTTGCTAATTGTTTGATACTACATACAGTGAATCAATTTTGTACCTTGAGCAAGCGAGGTGGTATCGAACATATCCAATGAAAAACTGCTCAGCACGAGCCACTATACAGATTCATACACCCGTCGCCTAAAAAGGCTATCTTGAACTATATACCATGTATTTGTATGACTGAAGAATGACGATATTAGCGTTAGCATTAGGAAAGTCCAAGTGTGAGTCACATCTTCTTCTTCTTCTTCTTCTTTCGTAACTATCATCAAACACGAAGAAGAGAATGGCGAAGCTAAAAATCCGATCCCAGGGCCTGCGGGCGTGGTACCAAAAACTTTTGGAGCTAGCCTCCTACCATGATATTCCCCAGCCAGTTAAGGACCATATCAACAAGGTCTCCACGGACCTACCACATGTAAACCCTTCAGAGATGAGTGTTGATGACACTAGCCGCGCTTTTGGACTGAAGAGATCAACCTCTCGGCCTTGGCAATTTCCGAAGGTGCAGATCAAGCTCCCAGAAAGCTTTTGTGAGTAAATCCACTTATTATACCTTGGATTTCTACTAACTACCTATACTCAGTGGGTACCTTCGAGGTTTTTGAAACCCTTACTAAACGCGCAAAGCCCACAGAAACACGGGTCCGCTATAAACTCGATGTCTTGATAAGTATTGTTTATCAAGCTCTCTCCACACAAAACATGCTAGACGACGGACCTTGCGTTACACTAGCCCATGGAACAACCGTGAGGTGGGGCCCTATAATATACAAAGACGAGCCACATATTTGTTCAGGAAGAGCGGACTACAGCCTTTTTTTTGGAGAAAAGGACCACCTAGCTTGTCATGTCGTGATGATTGAAGCCAAAGAATTCGGTGGAGAGGGCCATGGCCAACTTTTGGCGTATATGGCGATGGTTCAGGCAAATCGGAAGAAACGCGGCCAGTCCGACTGGACTGTATATGGCGTTCTCAGTGATGGGGAGGTCTTCACATTTTATCGTTTGGAGATGGATGGCCAGTTTACGTTTGTTATCCTGCAAGCCCTATACGAAGGATGGCAAGCAATTGCCAATATGCTCGCTTTCTTTATCCTTGAAGGGGTGAAAACTTGTGCTTCACCTGTACGATCAAGTTTGGCGAGCAATCCTTCTGCTCGGAACTCTCACCCACAGTCATCTCCTCAACTCCTCCCTCCCCTTGATACTCTTCCATCGATTGAAGATATGATGGACACGGATATGAAGGTGTAGATGTTTTGTTTCACGACCTGGCCAAGAAGAAACCTCATTGTATTATTAATTAGTTATATAATTTATGACACAGTATACGTATTATGCTCAATTTGCTGCAAACGAATGCGGAATTATGTATAATCATATATAGCTTGGAGATCGCTATAAGAGAGACGACCCTTATCCTTATAGCCAAACTTATCTAGAAATTCAACAAGTATATTACTTAATTCTTCGTTAGATATAAAATCCATGGTATCGTTGAATAGAAATTAGTAGCCTTATTCAGGAAGTCCTCAACCCCAACCATCTACTGTTCCGTTGCATCTAGTTGGTACCAGGTTCTTCAATAACTAGTCAGTTCCTCTTGACACGTTCCGGAAAGCAAGACCCAGCCATCTTCGGTTAGTCCAGCAAGAGAAGGTTCAATCTGGCTATGATAATGAACGCTGGATCCAAAGGGAATCAAGAATTTGCGCTCAAGCCCGGCAAGCACTTCCACCATCCAGCGTTGGCAATCCTGTACAGGGACTGCTACTACCGCTGATTTCACCTTGTTGATATCGCTTGCGGAAATACAGCCGACGTATTGCGTTCTCGATATACCGAAACTGTCCATTCTCTTCCCGGCCTGAATCTTGCGCTCGTAGTCCCGATTCTGCGTAGGGCCTCCAACGACGTGATACCATGTACAACGCAGCGACCCAGGGTTAGCAAGCAAAAGCATCCAATGCAAAGGGTCATTACCTCTCCGTTGGCAGAATGCAACATAGACGTTCCATGGGTCAGCCATGTTTGACGAAATAATAGTCCTGGTCGTGTAAAGTAATCGAGCTTTTTGTTCTTTTCTGGGAGCGGGATTGTGATTGTTCGATGGTAGGCCGGTTTTTTAGGATTCAAATGAGACTTGAGAGTGATATATTCTAACGGTTGGGGCCGTCTATAGGCTTCATATATCTGTCCCTTCGGTGATGCTGTCCCCTCGCATACAATGACAGACATTCACTCTTTATGAGCGGAAAATAGAACTATGCGACATAAAGCCTATTGTCTGGGATTGGCATGAAATTAATCATTGATAATTGGGGTGGTATATATAGTTTTAACCCATGTTTCGCTGTCTACTCTAAGAGTTATGTGATATAAGGCCCATTGAAGTGAGTATAGTCATGGTTGATCTATACGCTTGTTGCATACGTCTTGTTACCTATTCGATAACCCTACATAGGATGGCTATTCATATTACCAAAATAACAAAATAACAACAAAGAACTTTCAAAATTCCTTGGCATTCATTCGAAAATAACTATTGGAAATTGTCCTTTCCTTGTATCTTCTCATGTTACCCTCTCCGTCTCCTCAAAACCCACCAAGATGTCACGAAATGCATACCCCGCTCCTCTAGTCATCCCACCTCTGGGTGAAGAGCATACACACACTATTATTTCGCTTCATGGAAAAGGCAGCAATGCTGAACGCTTCGGGTATGAAATTCTTGCCGCTGCGAACCTACAAGCTCGGCTTCCCACGGTGAAATTTATTTTTCCGACTGCAAGTAAGCGGCGGGCAACGAGGTTCAAAAAGATGCACATCAACCAGTGGTTTGACAACTACTCCATTGAGGATCCCGGAGAGAGAACAGACTTACAGGTTGAAGGGCTCTGTGGGACTGCTGAATTGATTCGTGACTTAATCAGCGAAGAGGTTCGCCTCTTGGGTGCAGACAGCCATCGAAAAATCGTCCTATGGGGGCTGAGTCAAGGTTGTGCTGCGGGTATTTTCACTCTGCTAGGTGGCTGGCCCGACGCCACTGAAACAAGCACAATCGGAGCATTTGTTGGGATGAGTGGATGGCTGCCTTTTGAGCAGCAGTTGCACGAAATTCTGCAATGTGGCGAGATTCCTGCGTCGGCTAGAGACAACCAGGAAACTCAATCCGACGATGACTCAGACTCAGACGACGGAGAAGCAGATATGCAGCAGTCGAACAGTGACGAAGAGTCAGACACAGATGCAGATGCCTTCTCGGAACTGGACTTGGATGATGATCCATTGAAAAGAAGCAGCCTTTCGCATGATGACTTCGACCCCTTCGCGGACGACGAGGAAGAAGTTTCACTGCTTGAGCACGCTATCAGCCATGTTCGGGATATTCTTGATCTTCCAATAATCTCAGCAGACGATCATTCAACGAAGGATTCGCAACCACAACCAAACTTCCATCATCTCCAGACGCCTATTTTTATTGGCCACGGCTCTGAAGACCCAAAGGTTTCTGTGGAACTTGGAAGAAAGATGTCGCATGTCCTTTCAGCCGGGTTTGGGATGGATGTGACTTGGAAGGCCTATGAAGGGTTGGGACATTGGTATCGCGTCGAGGATGAGATTGAAGATATCTTGAGATTTCTTCAAGATAGGGTCGATCTGCCAGTGAGACAAGTGCTTCCCCGAGACCAACGCGAGTAAAAGGATAAAGACCAATGACTACTTTTATGATTTACATAGATATACTCATATATTGCCTCCCTTATGGCAATTAGATTGTCTGGATTCATTCGTTGCAAGTTACTAAGGATATATACTGCATCAATCTCATGCAGGTGAGAGTGGTCTGTTATATGATGCTGCGTTTTACTTAAGTAGAGACTATTTCATTCCAGGAGACTATTGACATCCCGATAGAAAATACAGAACCATTCTAGATTCAGATGCAGTCGCTAGTACCTCAGTTTCAGATACATACACCTCACTTAGATGTACGGGTAGATCGTCTTCTGCCAACAACGGTGGGCTTTGGCTTCTCCTCTTCAAAGTACTCACTCTTTACAATGGGTTTCTTTTGTTTTGGGGTTTCTCGCTTCTTTGCCTGTGTCGTTTCTTCCGCTTCGGAGTCGCTTTCTTTCTTTAGGGCCACACGTTTCCGTTTCGAATTGGCTGGTGTGGATTTTGCAACGTCTTCATCAACATCTTTGGCGACCGGGCCAGTCTTCTTCTGGACAGTTGGAACAACAGCACTTGTTCGACCTCCAACGGTAAGGAAAGTGATCTTATCCCCATTGGGTAGGACGGCGGGCTGGTTCTTTTTCCCCTTGCCCCAGCGGTGCTTGAAAAGCCAGTGCTCGGGAAACTTCTCTGAATCTGCCAGTACCCCAATAGATGTGGAGCAGACATAATGAATGGCAGAGTGTAGCGCCTTGATCTGATCATCATTCAAAGTGTTGCTGTATTGTTCTGGGTGTATCTTGGCATGATAGAGAATCTCATCACTGAAAATAATTAGCTTCTGTATATTTCGTGGTTTTTGTTTGACGAAAAGACCTACCCCATCCAGTTTCCGATCCCACTGATATTCGCCTGGTCCAGAAGAAGAGCCTTGATCGGCACTTTCTTCTTTCCCAGCTTCTCTGTCAACCATGCTTCATTCACAATGTCTTTATCGGTGACTGGATCAGGCCCGTTTTCCTTGAGCGGAGTATGATCTCGGATCTCATCAGCGGGGCAATCCACCAGTCTAATGCGGCCAAGCCTGCGGGCATCCACAAATGCTGCCTCTGTTTTCGGCTCGTCATTTGTCTCCAACAGGAACTTCCAATATTTAGGGGGCCACTCCTGATCTGTAGGCTTGTCGGTTCGATAGTAGTATGTATCAGCATCCTTGATCTTCAACCAGCCAGCCATCCCAAAGTGCATCACAGCATGTGGTGGTGAAGACATTGTGATCCAGAAATATTTTCCTTGTTGGCCTGTTCCCACGACCTTCTTCCCTTGCATTGCCTTTTGAAATTCGGCGGCACTAGTGCCAACTTTGCCAAATATAATATCATCATGTTGTGCTTGTACTTTGGACAGTGTTTTCCCAACCAGGTGTTCACGAATGAAATGCACAATGCGGTGAATCTCTGCTAGCTCAGGCATGTTGGTATGGTATTTCCAGTATGAATGGTGAAAACTTGCAATAAATGAATTTGGGGGAATATACAAGTGCCTTTTCTCGAAAGACGACCTGGCATAAGCAGGAACGCGATTCTCCTATACGCGGATACGCGCTGTCACGTGCAGACAATTGAATGCGCTAGTCCCAAAACAGGCCCGGAGCTGGCTGATTACGGCATGACGCCGGTCGTCCACGGAGAGCTTTCCAAGGTTGCTGAGGTCACGCCAACAACTATCATATAACAGATCACACTTCGTCTCAGTGAAATACACTTCAATATCACACTTATTAACACGACCTACGTTATACAACACTGTTGGACGACCTACCTTCATAATTAACGCTATACACATCCTCATTACAAACTGGAGTGGTTCTGGATCAAATCGAATCGAGAATCTGGGGAAGAAATCGGTGGGAGGATGTCACAGGCCTCATCGACAGCTGCTCCGGCGCTGACGCCTCGGTTCTGTTTTGACGAGAGACTGTTTAGAGGTTCGTTTGGAATGTGCCGTCTGGATACAAGCTTATATTGACTTTTCCTCTTTTTGTTCAGACTTTCTCAGACTCTCAAGATCTACCATCGATGACTCGATTACACAAAACTTAAACGCGATGATTACACCGGCCCAAAAAGGATTTGACCCATCATCAACATCGGTGCGACAAACCGACTCTAGCTCTTGGATCAGCTCCGCAGCATGCCAGACCTTCAAGGATAATGTGTTATTCCCGTCATGGCAGACGAGATCAGACGTTCTTACTTACTGCGCTGGTGTGGCTACGAGTCCGGATCCCGACGATCCCGACTTGATTCTTCGGCAAACAGAATCTGCCCGAGACCGGGAACGAGAAGTCGATGAACGTCTGGACCCTTACTCTGCTCGCTTCTTTCCACGTGAAGCACGGACTGAGTCACTGGCCAATCTTATTCGCAATGAGCGCACTATTGAAGAGATCATTCGGGCTCGAACGTGGGGGATGGTGTTGGAAAAATGCAGTGGATCTTCTTCTACTTGGGAAGAAGCTCTCGATAGCTGGCGCCATTTGCATCAGAAATAGCTCATCTGGCAGGAGCTTGCCGCAGTACACTAGGATCGCTATATAACTCAACTCTTTAGATTCCGGGAGTTCTCACCCCAAAAATGTACATATTTGAACAGCCCTGACAAGCTTTCTTCTGTTATGTTGCATCCTCGCTTGCTTGCAATACAGTAGAGTAGTTTTTGATTTCGAATAGAAAGGGAGAGAATGATACAATATCTACGGAGTAGTCCGGCGATACTTACTTACCTACTACCTAAGAGAAGTGGCTTGTGCTATAGACTAGTCGATTTCAAAATTTCAGAGTACAAGTAGCAATAACCATCTATTCAAGTTCAACATATAGATTTTGGCTGTCCTCTCAAGTCACTCCAGAGTTGCGTGACGTGCATAACAAACCACGTGTGCATCACGAGATATCCATTTTACACCCTATGACGGGTAAAAGTATAGAGTCAATAAATTTATGTATTTCAGCCTTATCTAAAACCCAAAATTTAGTCTGCTTCACCTGCTTCATTTGCTGAAGAAGTTGGATGGTGTCTCGCTATCTTATCGGCCCATTAACCTCTGCCAAGATCGGACTCGGAGAAGTCGTCCCCCGCACACATCGATTCCTCACTCGCACAAGCCAGGTCCCTCGACGTCAGCATCGCCCACAATGCCGGAAACATTGAGCGCCAAGGACCATTCCTTGTTTCGTCAAGTGGTTCACCACTTTGAGATGAAACAGTATAAGAAAGGTGGGCCTCTGAAGTGTCCTTAAACCACCTAGGCCCGTCTAACCACGTTTTACTTCACAGGCATCAAGACAGCAGACCAGGTCCTTCGCAAAAACCCCAAGCATGGTGATACCCAAGCCATGAAGGCTCTGAATATGAGCCAGATAGGGCAATTGGAGGACGCCTTTGCGCTCGCCAAGAAGGCTCTCCAGAATGATATGAAGTCGCATATCACATGGCACGTGTACGGCTTGCTATTGCGCCAGGAGAAGAACTATGAGGAGGCAATCAAAGCATACCGGTTTGCCCTGCGCCTCGAGCCTGAATCGCAACCTATTCAGCGTGATTTGGCACTGCTCCAGATGCAGATGCGGGATTACCAGGGATACATTAAGAGCCGCAGTGCGATGCTGCAAACTCGTCCGGGCTTCCGCCAGAACTGGACAGCACTCGCGATCGCTCATCACTTGGCCGGGGATTTGGCAGAGGCCGAGAAGGTTCTGACTACCTACGAGGAAACCTTGAAGGGTGCCATACCACATGTCGCCGATATGGAGAACTCAGAAGCCACCTTGTACAAGAACACGATCATTGCGGAGACTGGAAACCTTGAAAGAGCTCTGGAGCACCTCGAGGCTGTTGGATACCGATGCACCGATGTACTCGCAGTCATGGAGATGAAGGCGGATTATCTTTTGCGACTAGACCGCAAGGCTGATGCAGCGGCCGCATATACAGCTCTCCTGGAGCGCAACCCAGACAACTCGATTTACTACAATGGCTTGATCAAGGCAAAGGCCATCCCCGAAAGCGATCACAAGGCATTGAAGGCTCTATACGATGAGTGGGTGGAGAAGAACCCCCGCTGTGATGCTGCTCGTCGCATTCCTCTCGATTTCCTAGAAGGAGAGGATTTCAAGCAGGCCGCTGACGCCTATCTGCAGCGCATGCTGAAGAAGGGTGTTCCTTCATTATTCGTGAACATCAAGCAGCTTTACGTCGACCCAGCTAAGCGTGATGTGGTACAAGAATTGGTGGAGGGATATCTCTCTGAAAAGGCAGCGAACGGCTCCGCGGAGTCGAACGGAGACAACACCGAGTTCCTGTCATGCACATACTACTTCCTGGCTCAACACTACAACTACCACCTCAGCCGCAACCTCCCCAAGGCCATGGAAAACGTTGAGAAGGCCATTGAATTGTCACCAAAGGCCGTGGAATATCAGATGACCAAGGCGCGGATCTGGAAGCACTACGGAAACCCTGAGAAGGCAGCAGAAGAGATGGAGAAAGCTCGTCTGCTAGATGAGAAGGATCGCCATATCAACACCAAGGCGGCCAAATACGTGCTCCGCAACAACGATAACGAGAAGGGTTTAGAACTCATGAGCAAGTTCACTCGCAACGAGACTGTTGGTGGCACATTGGGTGATCTCCACGAGATGCAGTGCACCTGGTTCTTGACCGAGGACGCCGAGGCGTTCCTCCGACAGAAGAAGCTTGGTCTTGCCCTGAAGCGCTTCCACTCGGTTTCCAACATCTTTGACACATGGCAGGAAGATCAGTTCGACTTCCACGGCTTCTCTCTCCGCAAGGGAATGATCAGGGCCTACGTGGACATGATACGCTGGGAAGACCGCCTGCGCGAGCATCCCTTCTACACAAGAATGGCTATCGGCGCCGTCAAGGCCCATCTACTTCTTCATGACCAGCCGGATCTCGTGCACGGACCGATGCCCAGCGGAATTAATGGACTCGATTCTACCGATGAGAACCAGAGGAAGAAGGCTCTCAAGAAGGCGAAGAAGGAGCAGCAGCGCTTGGAAAAGATCGAGTCCGACAAGCGTGCAGCAAGGAAAGCAGCCGCCGCTACTGCCAAGAGTGCTGATGGAGAGACCAAGAAGGAAGATGACGATCCCCTGGGCAACAACCTGGTCCAGACTCAGGATCCCCTGAAGGATGCCATGAAGTTCTTGACGCCGTTGCTTGAGTCCAGCCCTCAGAATATCGAAGCCCAGTGCCTCGGATTTGAGGTTTACTCCAGAAACAGTGAGTCAATTTGGTAGATTCTTAGACGGGACTCTCATGCTGATACGATTATAGACAAGCACCTCCTTGCCGTCAAGTGCCTTGTGGCCGCCCATTCCATCGATCCCTCCAACCCTACTCTTCACCTTCAATTGCTTCGCTTCCGCAAGTCTCTTGAGAGCCTTGCCGAGCCTCTTCCCGAGCAGGTTGCCGAGGTTGTCAATGCCGAATTTGACAAGCTGCTCCCAAAGACCCAGAAGCTCGAAGAGTGGAACGAGTCTTACCTCTCGGCTAACAAGGGCAGCGTCGCCCACGTGCAGGCCGGCCTGTCTGGCCGCCAACTTTTGAACCCTGAATCCAAGCCGCAGTGCGAGCAAGACCTGCTTGCCACCCTCGATTCCCCCGAGATCACCATCGACGAGGCTGTCACTGCCTTGGACATTCTGAACAAGTGGGGTAGTGATAAGACTGCTTACACCGAGAAGGCGAACAAGAAGTGGCCTGAGTCTTCAGTCTTCGAGCTGAACTGATTTGATACGAGTGGAGGACAGTGTGGACTCCCGCCCCCATCTCCCCTTCGATCATGAGTTGCCTAACTGCCTAGCAATATAACACAGTGCCAGGAGTTGGGACAACAAAAGAAGGTTAAAAACATAGAGAAAGACACGGGATGAGCAAATACACTCTGGTATTGGCCAATGCCAATTTGGAGTGAGTATACAGGTGCTGGGAGAATCCAATGTACCAGTATCTATTGCCAGTCAAGCAAGGACTAAACGTAGAACAATCTACTCCAAAATTCAAAAACACTGTTTCCATCAATGTACATTTCTGAAATGGGGACATCAAACGCCTTTAATATACAAGCCGAGGAGGGAGTCACAATATGCTAAACAAAAAGACCAACACATGCCGTGCTGAATGCCAGGGAAGAATCCATCCCGTAACCGTTATAGTATATAACCAAATTTCAAATTGTGAAGATCAAACAGAAAATGTTTGAAGACCTCTTCACTGTGCGTCTTCTCCGTCGATGTTACCCAAAATGGGCTTACGTCTCAGGACCTCGTCACTCTCGCCGTAGCCATAATCGACCCACATGCGCTTCCAGAAAGGCACGGGAGCCGGTCGTTCCTCGCCAAGAATGTATTCCTGTTTCTCGGCGATGCGTTGAGAGCGTGCCTCATCTTCCGGAGAAAGGGTGGCGCGTTGCATGCGCGAGGCAATGCGCTGATCAAGCACGATATCATCGAGCCACTCGCGCTCCTTCACATTCTCGTCTTCGTCGCGCTTGTGCACAGACTTGTGCCACTCACTTTCAGCAGCTTCCATTACGGTCTGCTGCTCATAGTTACGAGGGGTGAGGTCGGTGAACGAGCTGTCAGTAGAAGACGTGGAGTCAACACTGGCAGCAGTGGGCTCGGAGTCAGCACTGAGGGTGTTTTCGCGGTATGGCCGTGCGCTGTTCGCGAGGACAAGTGCGGCAACGTCGCGTCCGACTTCCTCGGCCAGGTAACGTTGTGTGAGGAAGCGGTAGACTCGGATCGGGGTGTTTAGGAAGCCAAGGAGATGGGGGAATTCGACTGGGGTGGAGCTGTCGAAGGACTGGGGGAGGGTGTGGGGGAGGATGGCGGACGAGTATTCGCTGGGGTAGATGTATGCGGGAGTAGGACCGGCTGGCTTAGCAGGCTTCTCTTCTTCCTTCTCCTCTTCCTTCTCGGGTTCTTCGATCTTAGGCTCAGGGATCTCGTCTTTTTTCTCTTCAGAGAACTCGGGGGAATCGATGCTCGCAATCTCGGGGTTCGCGAGACTAGCGGGTTTCTCCGCACTGACATCCTTCGATGTATCCGCGGTCAACTCCTCCGGAGGCGGAGCTGGCGCATCCAACGGACCAAGCCATCCCTCGTGCAAGCCCCGGATATACTCCTTCCAGGTGTGTCGGCCGATGACCAAATCGCCCTTGGGGCCCGGTTCGTCAGTGACCCCAATGTGTTCCCGGGTGGCAGCAACGACTGCATCCACACCGACCTCTTCGACGGCTGAGCTGGGCTCGCCGGCCTTTCGGCGCAGCTTGCGAATGTTTTCCGCAGTGCTGGCTCTCACGTCGCCCTCACGTCGCCCTTCAACCACCGTGTAATCCAACGCCGCCGCCACAAGGATGGGCTTGACGTATTCCTTGAAGTGATCCCGGGCCACACGCAGACCATCTCCTGGTGGCGCAGCCAAGTACACCGTCATTTTCCGGCGCATCTGGTCGATTGGTAGAGTTTCTTTCGAAATATGAGCCACGAGCTCCGACCACTTTTGTTGCACGCGACGCTTCTCCCGGCGGTCGTAAATGAGAGCACCGGTGAATGATCCAGTGATAGTAAGGAAGATCATCCAGTTGCGAGAGGGCAATTTGAACCGCATATTAGGGAGACCTGTTGATCACAGCAGTATTAGCATTTTTTTGGAGCGTTCAAATCTGGGGAACAGAGACGTACCCATCATTTTGAACGCTGGGTTAGGCGGTTTGGGGGCAGCTTGGGGCTTGCCAGCGCCCGAGGGCGCAGAGCTCGAGGAGTCTGCCATTGGGCTGTACAATGGAGAAATCGTCTATACGTATAAATAGAGTACACCCGGGGCATGCTCGTTCGGGGAAAATTGTTGCCCCGGGATTACCTTATCCCGATGCCACGTGACCTAGTATAAAACCCGGTCGGATCTTATGACATGTGAAATGTGAATAACTATCATGTTGCTCAGCTTTCTGGTTACTGAGGTGGCTTTCTGGTTATTGAGGTGCCTTGATTTTGCTTTCCTAGGAGAATTTCAATTATCTAGGTGAATCATACAAGAAGAAACTACCTGGCAACTAACACAGCACCACCAGGAGGCCCTCACAAAGCTTTATCCTTGCCGAAAAACCCACCTTTGTCTGACAACAGGCATTGAACGATGAGAAAGCATACGTATTATAACCGATCTATCCCTGGCAACGATTAAAAACAACAAGGAAACCCGAGATGAAATAGCCAAAAACATTCGAACCTCAACGCAGCAAAATAAGCTTTCAGAGTATACTTGGGAGCACTCTCTCGAAGCCAGTCTAATTTGCAAGCTTGCTCACTTTCGCTTTGACTCTCCAATGTCCGTCTTTGGAAAATGGAAGACCCCGATCACGGACAGCCCTAATGTTCTCCTGGGTAGTTTCGTGCAACTCGAATTTGAAGCGATGAGCCATAGCAGCTATCGTGAAGTATAACTCAGCATAGCCCAAGCTAAGTAGAGATACCGGAATTAGCTAGATAGCTGCAAAGTGGGTATCCGTTGACTCACTTCATGCCAATACATGCCCTGCTTCCTTTCCCAAATGTGGCGATAAACCGAGTCAGATTCTCACCACGCTCAGCAGCCAAGACCCAGCGATCTGGAATAAATGACTCCGGGTTAGGGAATATGGTGGGATCCATGTTCATAAAATAACTCGACATGCCCACTGGGGTCTACAGTTGTCCCAGTTAGTCTTTGTGAAAGGACCCCACACTTGGAGGTACGACTTACTCCAGCTGGAATGTCATATTCACGATAAACCAAAACCTCATCTGGTGCAATTTGTGGCGGGCGAGAGATTAAGCCAAAAGATAGTCGAAGTACCTCATTGACTACCCCAGTCTGTTAAGTCATATATCAGGCCAAATGTTCAGATTGTTCGTATAAATGAATGGGCAATGGGTGACCCACAAGATATGGTAGCTGCTCAAGTTCTGCCAAGGGCACGAAGTTCCCGTTGCACATCACCGGCTGCAACTCCGCACGAAGCCTCTCTAAAATAGAAATCTCATCCGCTAGGTAAAAAGCTGCCACTGACAAAGCATTCGCCGGGGATTCTGTGCCTCCACTTAGCAAGATCATGCCTTCCTCTTGGAGACGATATAGTGTTCTCTCATCAGCAGGTATTGCGGGCGAACTGAGTGCTTGAACCATTGTCTGCTTTTCAAGGTCCTGCTGGCTGTTTTTTTGGAGTGCGTTCTGTGAATGTTCGGTGACTTCCGCCATGATGGCGGCAGTGGCAGGCTTGAAATATGCCACAAGCCACGATGGCACATATCGTAGCAGCGGGATAAGAGAGGGGACAAATCTGTTCAGATGATTGGTACTTTCCAATTCCAAGATACCACCGCGAATATTATTCTTGAAATCCTCCTCGTGCAGATAGTTGAAGCTTTGGCCATACGTGTAATGGGTCACAATATCACCTGTCAGTGCACAAAATGCTGCCGTCAGGTCTAAAACAACTCCCTCCTGAGAGGCTTGCTCAAAACGCTCCATTAATATTCCAATTTCTCTTGAATGAGTGGAGT
The DNA here is from genome assembly GCA_028827225.1 of Penicillium sp. CMV-2018d. Classification (NCBI taxonomy): domain Eukaryota; kingdom Fungi; phylum Ascomycota; class Eurotiomycetes; order Eurotiales; family Aspergillaceae; genus Penicillium; species Penicillium hesseltinei. Next base: position 2,096,531 of record JAPZBW010000003.1, read on the forward strand.
CATGTTGAGCACTGACTTCTTGGAAAAGAAGTTGCTCAAAATTCCCCTTCGGAAACGATGATGGTCGTGGTCAATCGTAGTGATCATTGAAAGAGGTGCTGAAAATAAACCGACAAAATTGGGGTCCTTGTTTCTCTTTTTACCACCCGACGCATAGATATGATCATAATAATGAGGGTCATTGATATGAAGCTCACGAGGATTGATTCGGACGATTGGGCCTGGGAATATGTCGGAGTCTGAGAGTGCAGTGATATTATGTCACGGCAAGTTCAGATCAATTTCACCATATTTTTCGTGCATTTTCTGAATTTCCCATAGGAACATTCCATTGCATACGACATCAAAATAAAACTCATAAAGGTGAGTGCTGGCCGCTAGTTTGGGGCCAGGGAACTTGCTAAAAGGGTGCAAGTAGAGACGATATAGGGTACGTATAGCAATTGAAGTTAGAATAAATGACAACACAGCCCAAAGCTGAATAATCTCCATCTCGTTATTGAAATGAGATATATGAAAGTGGCAAAGTGAGGATAGTAAGTCTGGATGAATTGGTTAAGAAATGAATAATACCAGCAGTAGGATCATGTCCGCAGTATATTTAAGCAGATCGACAGCTGGGTATGAGAAATGTTGAATTTGTTGCGCGATTTACAATCCATGAGCGGCCGAATAACCTTCCAACCCCCCTCCAATGAACCTTGGAAGTCACTTCCTGGCATCCTTCACTCTTGATTTGGCCATCGAGTAAGACTAGATGCACCACTTGACGAAACATTAAGGTTTCAATCCTACCGAAGTTGTGTTGATCATTGACCCTTTTGGCAGATAATAGTCGAGTACATGAGAGGGTGAATGTCACGTCTTCTGCAAGATATCGGTGTAAGTATCACCTGAACAGTGGGTATGATGAGCCCAGCCTTTAACCTTGGATGAACAAACAAATTATAGAATAATGCGCAACCTGATCGTTTATCAGACCGAGACCATAAAGGTTGACATTGCAAATTTCGGACCTAGCTAAGCTTGCTTCATCAGGTGTTTACCAAACAATTTTACACAAAAATATTCACTCATGGCGATCACGATACTCTAAATGGTTTTATGCAGCTGCAGAACCATCGAAGTAAGTTTGTCCCTAGTCTATATCTACGTGTACTACTTGTATTAGCGGAGTGTGGAAGACGACAGAGAGGTTCGGGTCAAAACTCCCTACCAACTTCCAGAGGTGTATGTAGGCTTCTAATCCGTGCGCAAGGGACAACATGGTTGATATGGTTGAGGGACCCCAGCGGTAACACCATGACAGCCCGATAGCCTCTCGACTCTGCACTTCGCAACATATGACTTGATAGATATGACTAACTACGTATAATCTGACTCATAGTTAGACTTCTGATATCTATCTAATTATAGCTCAATTGAGAGTTCTTTTTTTCCCTTGCGATATGTACTATTACTTTTGGTAATGGGCAATAGACGCTTTAATATGATAGAAGGAACAAACCTACCTGTCCATATTTGCGAGCACTCAGAACAATAGGCTCGGGGCGTACCCGTATATGCATTGCCCAATATGGCAAAATGCCTAAATGCACGTATTGTCATTAGGGGCAACCAGATAAAGTGTGCTGCACATACATATCATAATGTTGCACACACATATCATAATGCGGCACAGCAAGTATTTCTGGGACAATAGGGCTTCGTTTGAGTTCATCTTAATCTGAAACAAAGATACTCACACTAATGCAAAGCTCCCAGTTGATATATGACGTAGACCGCTTGTTTTAGAATAAATATTGTTATTGGCTACTGGTAGTATATTAACCGTACGAAAGGTGATCCTTGATAGAACATCTATTCTTCTATAAAATCATCCTTAGTCGCGTCCAGAAAAGTTGAATCCATAAGGCCATCAATTCATCTATTCTCCGATATGGATCTTATATCCAACGAAGAATTAAGCAACATACTTGTTGAATTTCTGGATAAGTTTGGCTACAATGATGAGGATCGTCTCTATCATAGCGATCTCCAAGCTATATATGATTATACATTGCCATTTCTACCCGATGATGAAAAGATAGTTCTATCTCTCTCGGAATACGTCCACTGCACATTCCCTTTTCTTCCTCTTCATATTCGCAAGGCTGTTGCGGTGTACGATAGCTTCCAAATGTCCGTTGACGATGTTCCCGAGGAAGAACACGACAGCCTTCACGAATTATGCATTCGACTTTCCGAGCGACGGACCGTGCAACATCCCGTCTGGAACGGGCTTTTCTCTTTCTTTCCAACTCTACTTCAATTCTACGGCCCCTATGCTCAAACAACCATTTCCCGGGGGCCTTTGGAGTTTATCCAAGCTACCTGTGTCGAGAGAACACTTTTCAAAGGGTTTCCGGACTCGAATTACCCGAATTATATTCGCCGCATGAATGCCCAAGGTCCTGTTCAGGCGGCGATATGTTTTCCGGAGAGCGAATTCCCCCAGGACCAATACTTATCGGCTATCGTTTCACTGGAGGCCGAGCTAGAGTACTATGTTGGAACTGTGAATGACGTGTTTTCGTTTTACAAGGAGAGCGATACGGTGTTCGATCGTATCAACTTCCCTTTGAATGAAGCGATTTGCAGTGGGAAACCATGTTCGGAGATACTAAGGCAGTTGGTTGACGTCTCCATCGCCTGCCGTGACAGAGTTCGGAAAATGCTGGAATCAATTGGTGACCGCAAGCTGTCGGATCGGGCTGAGCAGTTTTTCATTGGATATGTTCGATACCACCTCGCTTGCTCAAGGTACAAAATTGATTCACTATGTGCAGTATCAAACAATTCAAGACTTCGGGAGTTTTATGATATGAGCTTGCAGGCAGTCGGACAACCGACAAAACTGGGCCCTAAGGCATATGAAAGCCCAATGAAAGAGACTTATGATATGAGGTCCGCAGATCCGTGTGATGAGAAAAAAGAAGGCAAGAGAGGCATTGGGATAGCTGCAAAGATTTGCACATGGAGAAGATTCACTTGGCAGAAGTTAAAGTACCGCTCAGTTAACTCATAGCTACATGTACATAGCAAGGAGGACATCTATAGCTTCTGACTATTTGACTTCTAAATTCAGCCTTTGTACGGCGGGTTATTTTTTTATCTTTATTATTTCTTTTTCACTTCGACTTAAGCTTCATTAATACATTTTTGAACTGCAATATAAATTAAAATTATTGTAAACTCAAAATCAGGGAACATTTTCGTATTTGACTTGGCTTTCTAGCATGCCTCTATCCTGGTTTCTCCATGGATTATGCGACACACAGATCTAATCGATGCAGATTTAACTTGAAGCCAAAAAGAGAAGGTTTCCCATCGAAGCAGCTCCACGTTGCAATCTGGCTGACACGAAGTCCGCATGCATGTGCATAAGACACGCTACCCTTGCTTAAACACTAAAAGAAAGGCCCATGTGCCCTTTGCAATAAGCAGAAAATTCGGTGAGACTCAAGCCAGCAAATGTAGTGCAACAGCGCCGATCACAAGTATTTCAGGTTGAAGGATTGTGCAAGAGTTGCGACTTTCCCGGCCATTCTACAACTATTTCTTCAAAGGCTGGCATATTACTACGTCTTCCACAGGGACAAATAGGACCTTCATTAAGATCAGGTAACATCCCAACTGTCATGGAATCTGAAACCTTTACAGGCGCATGTTCTCCCAATCCGTGGGTTTTTACAATTCTGTTCGCTACATTTGGTATTGCATTCCATCTCGTTATACGTCCATTCGAGGTCGACTATCAAATACTTCGTTTCTTTTGCGTCTATATTTTGATATGGGCTGTCTTTGTTGGGGCTTATCATCAATATTGTGACCTCAGTATTGTCGCAGCTGCCGGATGGGCATCTTTGGCAACTTTGTGTTTTAATACGGGCTTGACGCTTAGTATGGGTGTATACCGTGCATTTCTTCATCGACTGAAGGGATATCCCGGTCCATTTGCCGCGAGATTAAGCAAAGCCTATGCTTTCTCATTGCAGTGGAAGAATTTCCAATACTTTTCTGAACAGATAGATCTGCGCCAGAAATACGGAGATTACGTTCGTACCGGTAAGACAGCCTAATAAGATTCCATTTCCAAGAACCATCGCTAACTGCATTGGTGCCTACTTTTGAAGGCCCTCGCGAGATTACCATTTTCCACCCTTCAGCAGTTCCCCTCATTTACGGCCCACAGTCACCCTGCAAAAAGTCAGCTTGGTATCACCAAGTGTCCAGGCACGACAATGAAACATCCATAAACACCACCAGAGACCCAGCATCACATCGTCTTCGGAGACGAGCATGGGATCGTGGGTTGAGTCTGAAAGGTGAGCGTGTTGAGCTTCAATAGGCATCTCAGCATCTGATCTATACCTAGCCCTTAAAACATACGAGCCGCATGTCAATTTCAAATCCAATGTGCTGGTTAGACAATTATTGTCACAAGGGAACCAGCCAGTTGACATGGCGCAGTGGACAATGTTTTATTCGTTCGACGTGATTGGTCTCGTTGGCTTTGGCGAAGATTTTAATCAACTTGAATCTGGCCTAGAGCATTACGCTATCAGAGGTGTGCATGACCAGATGTTCATGATTGGACTTTTGAATCAGATTCCATGGTTATCCTATCCTTTGAATGCACTCCAGCCGTTAAGTGGGGGATTTGGGCTTTTTAAAATCTACTGCAACAACATGGTCAAGAAATGCGCGTTGGTAAGTTGGAAGGAATTCTTTGGAAACCTATCCAAAGATACTGATCTCGCAGAGCTGACTATGATACCATTCTTATAGAAGTACCAGAAGTTGCATGACAATACACCGCGAGACGTGATATCATGGCTTCTGAAAGCACAATCTGAGAACGATCGATCGGCTCCTCCTACAGCCAAAGCCCTCGCCGAGGATGGAAATGTCCTGATATTGGGCGGCAGGTACGGAATAAGTAATCTACGAACTGTTTAGGATCTAACAATTGAACAGTGACACCACTGGAAACACCCTTGCATGTGTTCTACACTATCTAGTTGCGAACAAATCCGTCTACAAGAAGCTTCAGCAGCAACTTGACGATATTTTCCCAAACCGGGGAAGATCCTACGAATATGCCGAAGTTCGAAGACTTCCTTATCTTGATGCGATCTTGAAAGAAACTATGCGATTGAAGCCCGCAGTTCCAGGTGGCCAACCTCGTGTCACTCCACCGGAAGGTCTACAAATAGGCGACACCTGGATTCCCGGTGACATTAATGTCTTGGTTCCCCAATATGCACTCCAAAGGGACGATCGATTCTTTCACAGAGCTGCCGAGTTTTTACCAGAGCGGTGGTTAGAACAGAGAGGTGATTTGAATTTGGACGAACGAGCATATTTTCCGTTTCAAATTGGTAAGTGCCACTTCGACTGAATAGTACGGACTTTGTTTATGGTTAACATTACAAGGCCCTCGTGGATGCGTTGGCAAGGAGTTTGCGATGATGTCCATGCGCATATTCATAACGCATATTGCTATGAATTTTGATATAGAATTTGCCCCCGGGGAAGATGGCAGCAAATTCGATGCATGTGCTCGGGATTATCTGGCAATCGATGTTGGGCCATTATACTTGGTCTTGTCTGAACGGACACCACTTTAGGTAGACTTTGGCTCGTTGCTTCTCCCCCATCAATATTCCTTTCTGATCAACAGGGCTAGCCTGGAAACTAGTATTCTTTACATTAGAGGCCGGAAAGTAAATATAATAATAGTATCGACTCCTAAATAGCCTCGGCTTTATTCCCTCTTATCTAGGACTTGAGAAAGTTGCCTCCATTTTCTAGAGAACCATGGCGCGATAGTCCAGCCGTGGACGTCCCACGGTTGAGATCCCCAAGTCGTCGAGCATTGGATGCCCCCTTTTTCGACGATGTCCCGTTTAAAATCCACCAGATCGAGTAGGGACGGCGCGGTTGCAGCGAGAGTGATTGCTCGGGCTCTCAATGCAGGCAGCGGGAGCAGATCGAAGAGCGGGTGATGCGGGAAGAGAATCTGCGGAAGAGTGGGTTTAAGATATACGGGCATGGCTGAATTAGTGACCGCTGCTATGAGCGATTTCGGATCATCCGACATGTCGGTGTCGGGACGATAGAAAGGCGAGCATAGGGACATGCAGTTGTAACTCGAGAACTCGTCCACGCTGATGCCAAGGGCTGCGGCGTTGTAGACGCAGGCCGCGAGGAGGCGGGTGTATGTATTATACAAAGGGGCATCCGGCGATACGATCACTTCATTTGCTGGTCCATTTTCACCATCGCTCCCACTATTTTGGCTACTCGGAGCAAAGAAATGATCCCCGGTCAGCATAGAGGATACGAGTACCGGCAGCGCTGTGGTTTGAGCCGCATCCGGACTGCCCCCACGAACACGGACCGTCAGCGCGGGAGCGCCTTGTTGGGTTTCTTGTATCAAATCAGTTTGCCGTGGCGTTAAGGTAGAAACCCCCTTCTGACGTTGGCCTGTATCATATTAGCACAGATAGTACAGCCCAACCTCGCACAGACCAACACGCACGGTAAGCTCGTTGCGCCCGGCGATTCTGCTCCCGGCGGGCCGGCGTAACTATTCTCTTCTTCTTTGATCGAGCGCCGGGCTGTGGGGTCAATTGCATGGCGGCAGTCGCTTGGTGTAGTCTTCAGGTGGGTGTTAGGGTGGAAGTGGATAGAAGTCGGAGGACTGAACGGAGGAATGACTGACCGATGGCTTACGCCAAGCAACCAATCGGAGTGCAGCATTAGGTATCCGAATAGCATCACGTTGACCCGCCCGATAAGCAAGCGTAAGCCAGGCATAAGCCAGTGTTCCCGAGGACAAAGGATTGATAAATTCCTGATGATTATAAAGGTAGAGCCCTGCTCTGCTTGAACCATCACTCGTTCATCAACAGATTTTCAAGGTCAGCCTTCCAATCATTCAAGCCTCCAAATTGCAAGCAATTTCAAAATGTCCAAGAACATCATCGTCATCACCGGCGCCACAGGGACTCAAGGTTCCTCCGTAGCGCACACGTTCCTTGCTATCCCAACGTGGCACGTTCGCTGTCTGACCAGAAACCCTTCATCACCCGCTGCCCAGGCCCTCGCCGCGTCTGGCGCAGAAGTTATGCGCGCCGACCTCTCGGACCTGGCATCGCTGCACGAGGGCTTCAAGGACGCAACAGCCATCTTTCTCAACACCGACTTCTGGGGCCCCTACCTCTCTTCTCGCGATAGTACGCTGGCATACGCAACGGAGCTTCTCCACGGGCGCAACGTAGCCACTGCGGCGGCCGAGGTGCCCACACTCAGACGTCTCGTGTACTCTACCCTTCCCGGAATGAAGACCTTGTCCAGTGGCAAGTACGTGCATTCGTACCACTGTGATGCAAAAGCAGACGTGGCAAAGATCTTGAATGCAGAACCTGGATTGACCGGAAAGGTGTCCTTCTTGGTGATGGGCGTCTACTCAAACAACCCTCTGTTCCTTCCTCGGGTGATGAGCGATGGCGAGAAAAAAAAGACCTTGGAATTCACTATTCCTGGGAAGAGATCGCTCCTGATACCAATCATTGCGGCCGGGGAGTCGACAGGGACGTTTGTCAAGGCTCTTATTGATAGCCCGGCTGGACTATGGGTGTTGGGCTCCGATAGTCACCTTACAATGGGTGAAGTGGTGGATGTCTGGAGGAGGGTTACTGGATATGAGGTTGCGACGGAAGAGGTCGATGTGCAGGTGTTGCATGAGCGCCACAACATTCCATGGGAGGTTTTGGATGCGCCGCAATTCATTGCAGAGTTTGGGTACACTGGCTCCCTCAAAGTGATGAGTCCAGAGCAGCTGGGTGTAGAGACAAAATCTTTTGAAAGATGGTTGGCGGACAGAGATTGGGAGGAGATGATAATGAAAGGGGAGGAAGAGCTCAATGGCGTCTCGGAGAAATGATAGGTCGCGTTTAGAATGCATATCCTTTTTCCTTATAAATCTACCTAGGCTACAGCATGACTACCAAAGAACATATCGTTATGACTGTGTGGTTTCTCTGTTACCTTCAACACTTGACCAACTCGGTCGCCTGGAGCCTATCCTTTTATCACAACTAGATTCATCGACATAGACGAAATGGAAAGACTTGAAGTCTGCAATAAAATGATGGTATTGGTCCCGGAGATCAAGGTTACGTTCTCGAGCCTTGACACGAGGAGTCTTTTTCGACCAGCCTTTGGACTTAAGGGCGTGACTGTGTTTGATTTGTGCCAGATAAACTGTATTGATTGAATCTGTGTTTCTGGATCATGGGGAAAAGAAGAAGCAAGAAGGTGAGAAGCTAGCTAGCTAGGTCCTGCAAACGTGGATCACGTGACATTCGCATGCGTAGTCATGTGATTCCAACAATTTGCTTTTGTAATTCTTCTGCCAACTTACGCCACAACCTTGGAACTCCTAAGTGATTACATAAGATGCATTTTACCACTCGGCTAAAAGATCATAGCAACAATCAGAACATCTGATTGTTACTGCAGTGGTATATATACTAGCCCCTAAGCTCTGCTCGGGACCACACTTTCTTGAAGAGCGAATCGTCCAACAGAAAAACAGCCATTGCGTCCAAATATAGGGCAGGCGTTTCAACCAGATGGTCGCGCCTCACGCATGGCTAAAGTGATATCACGGGGTCGTCCGTCTTTAACTGGCGAGGCTTTGACGCTGGATTGTCTGACCAACTCAAACCCATGTAAAACCATGTCCTTTTTGGCCATGAGTATAGCGAATGGACCCTGTGGAGTGGCTTGCTCGTATAGAGCAGCGCTGCGAACTTCTTCCTCAGTGAACCATCAACCATCTAGCTGCTCCTCACTAATCCTGACGGAACTTTGGCCGACCGGCTGTTGCATCTCGCTAGACCAGACTCGTTGCACCGTTATCTCTTCGTTATCGATAACGATGAATCCGAGCGTGCGCATGACGACTATATCGCCGGTCTTTCTATCTTTGTGATAGAAAGAACACGTGAAAGCATTACCAGCAAATCTTGAAGGCCAGATTTGCGTTTCCTCCCCGCTTTCTCGGGCCGCGGAATGGATGAAAGAGTCCTCGCTACAGAGCACGCCGTAGTATTTCCAATCCTGCAGGTTCCAAGCCGTCCCGTGAAATGAAATTATATGTTGGTTTGTATGTGCGGATATTCGCTCTCCTCGCTCTCCTCCACGTCCTCTAATCTACCCACGTTCTCCCTATGTCCCACCTGGTCGACCGACAACTGGCCCGTTACAGAACCATGGCGAACAGAACAACGGCCCATGCACTGGCAGTGTAGGCGGAAAGGGCCACCGCACTCGATTTCTTGCTGGGGCAGCTGATCGCAGGGCTGAATGCCGCGCATGCCTTGGATGTCGCCGCCGCCGAGATGCTCGCCGCCGCAGACGCGTCGGCCGTGGCCGCGCATGGGCTGCCCACGGGTGTCGGTGTCGTGTCCGAGAACACGGCGCACGTATTGTGGCCGTCCCACTTACTCGTGTCAGCCACGGGGAGCGTGCCGGTTACGTTGAAGGCCAGGTGGGACAGCCCCGTGCACCCGCTGGCGTTGTTGCTGATCTCGGGCGCGGCACCGCTCTGCGCAATCGTGAAGATGACGTGGCTGCTCTCAAAGCCGCCGCCGAATGTGGTGGCGCTTCCGTCATCGCCTGAGCAATTGCCGGCGCCGAACGCCCAGGCGAGGTTGTACCGCGTCACTGCATCGGCGTTGTTGTTAGTGGTGTTGAGGTTGGTGGCAAACGTGTAGACGTAGAGCGGCTGGTCGCCGACGGCGGCACTAGAAAAGTTGACGGCCGTCAGGTCAATGTTAAGCGGCGAGATCGAGATGTTATGCTCGACGTTGACCCAGAGGTTGATGTCGAAGCTTGGGTCGAGCGACGGGATCAGCGCCGCGTTCTGGAAGGCAAAGACGATGGGGAAGACTTCGGACGGCGCATAGGTCTCGTTGCGCGGGAAGATGAGGTCGACCTCGACGGTCTGCGGGAAAGTGACGGCGGCGGCCGGCAAAGCCCAGGCCGCAGCAAGCAGGAAGGATGCCCGGCGGAAGGACATTGCGGGCGTGACGGCGTGTAAGGATACTTTGTAGGCGTGGGCGATAAGATGAACAGTAGCAGGCGTAAGAGAGGAAAAGAGAGAAGCATATGCAGATGAAAGGAAGAGTCAGCCAGGGGGCACACAGCCTGCCGACCGTGCCCCAGCACTTTCCCGCCTATTATGGCGGCGGGCGCCACCATGTGCTGTGGCTTCGTTTTGGTGGCTGCGGAGTTACCTACCTAGGTACCTAGGTACCTAGGTATAGATCTACGGAGCCTTTTGGGTTTTAGGACAGACCCACCCAGGCTCCAACCTTTCTCCATACTCCGTCAATTCCGCAAGCCGCTACGGCTCGCATTGACTACCAAGGTAGGCATCCAGGGTATGACATCAGGAGCGCCCTAAGCATGCAGACGTCAAAACCTTCCAGAATCTTGGCCAAAACTTGCTTTGGTATCCCACATCATCCCAAGAAATTCCAAGCAATTCCAAGCCCGTCAATCAATAATAGGCTTCTCGGCGGGCGTCGCCAAGTGAGCTTCTACAATGCTTGGTCTCCTAGGGCTGGATTTGATGGTACCACGTGCTCAATTTTCGCGTGGTCAGTTGTCAGAAAACAAGATTCTAACTTTGGAACGCGTGGTTTGATATGTCTCGGGTAATACCCCTACATTAGGATACCCGGGAATGCATCTGAGAACTCTTGTACCCCAAGTGCACCTTGCGTATCATATGCGCCCGGTAGAACGATTTTGCTTAATTTTCCCCTTTTCCGTTTCAGCTCCCAGGGGCTACGCTACGTGCTACATGTCAGACTGGGATATGGCCCCCCTAGGCCCTAAACAAGAACGGTCGTTTTTGTCATAGTCTAGTGGGAAAGTGGCTGTATTTTTCCAACAGAAACTTATTGGCCATACCGTCTAACCGTAACATACAAGTCTTTTTTTCGTGAGTGGTTTATATGAGCGTCTAGCCCGAGATAAAATGGGTTTCTTTTTCATTTATGACATATCATTGACCCTATTGGCCAATGCATGTGTATTCGGCCTATTTCTATCTACGTACCAGGTTAACCCTCTGTCCTAATGGCAGTTTGGCCGAGTGGTCTAAGGCGCTCGCCTGCTAAGCGAGTCCCTTCGGGGGCCAGAGTTCGAATCTCTGAGCTGTCGGACATTCCCTTTTTTTTTTCCGTGTCCATTACGGATGATAGATGCACTTTCTTTTTGCTGGCATTGTGACACAATAATGGTAGAACGCCATCTAGCACTCCCCTCCCCCACTAGGGCGCTAAGGGAATAGTGGGCCTATTTTACAGCCGGGATAGTGGGGCTTGTATGAACTGATCCGACTGGCTCGGGCTACCCCCGGGCCCAGAGTTGTTTCCGTCGATATTTCCAAGGTTGGATCCTTTTAACATAAATTGTGAACAGAGACGGGACCTCTGGAAAGGTGAGGCGTTCCTTTGTTATCACGTCAGGTGACTGGGCAATCACATCATTGGAACGACCTCGGAAATGTCATTCAATTTCTAAGCGACTGTCCCAACCGAAATATTAGATTAGTGACTGTCGTTACCATAGCGCCGCTAAATGCCAGCACAGCATTTGGCTCTCCATTTTACCCCACAGTGTCGACAAATAGTTTCTACATAGTAGAGTAGTCTATATAGATACTGCTATATAGCAGGAGTATGAGTACGCGAAGATAATTGCTTTTGATTGTGTTTGGGATGCAATTTCTGGCAGATCATGCTGGATAACCCTTTCATCTATGCAGACGTTAAAGGTTCTGGGGTGCGAGCGGCTCATTCCCAGCCAGCCCCCTTTTGTCCAAAAGGGCAGCTCGATCTTCCAGAAACGCTTTGTATGGCGCTTTCGGGACAGTCCTATCTTCATTCTCCCATACTTGATATCCAACCTCCTCCCAAACTTGAAGTTGACGAGTAAGATTCGGGCTCGGTTTGACTTTTTGTTTAGATTGGACAAAATTCAATACGTCTAGTCTCTGGACACGTAGTTTGCGCATAAGATAGGCGACAATGATCGTTGGCGACCGTGATATGCCAAGATCACAGTGGATTAATATCGCCTCTGGAAGTACACCGCTTGGCTCATCATTCGTAGTATTTTCGTGGTCGACAGACAAGGAGGACAATGAGGAAAGAGCAGGAGATGCCATTTGCTCAATGAAGTCGCAAATATCGCTCATATAAGCAAGGAGGTCTTGCGTTGACGAGTCTGCACACTGAACCCATCTGTGACGATGCTCTGGAATACCTACCTCTCTTGTAGCAGCGCTCCACCACACCCATCGAGCATCAGTAAAGGAGACAATTGCGTTGATATGATTTTTTTGAAGCAGGTCCCGTTTGTATGACGCCTCAACATTCCCGAGGAAGAGACCAGGGACAATCTGCCTCATCCGGGCCGCGAATGCCATCTCCCACTTCTGGTTCCTCTTATTTTCGGAGTCCTTTCCTGTCGCATTTTCACCCATTATGGTTTGCCCGTGTTCTCCTCTTTCCTTCGAAACTTAGGAAGACGGATGGTGCTAGCTGAGGGATTCTGAGATTGCTTGCGGGGTTAAAGTGGATGCTAGTAACGGCCTATTGTGAGCTCCTGGTTTGCTTAGTCATAAACTCCTAGACAAGATAGGTAACTTAGTTAACTAACTATACAACAGTTATTCTTCCTCACTAGTTAGCGAGCTAACTAGGAGATACTACTGAGCTAGACTTTTAATTTTCTCCACCAAGGCACCACTTATACTACTATACTAAGCCTCCTACGCGATAAACACGGTATTACTATCGGCTGAACGAGCCTCTATACACGCCTTCGACAACAAGACTAAGGCAGCCGGTATCCTCGAACGAGTCGAAGAACTATTACAACTATTCAGTACCAATAAAATTATGTATATACTGGCCAATAAGGGTACGCCTTCTTCAGACAGTACTATTCGTAGAATCCGGGTTCTATAATGGTGTCTTAGGTATCTTAATTAGACTGCGCCAAAACCCGCAAAACAACCCGCAAAGTGGGGCTCTTGCGGGTTTTGGCGTAACTAGTCTATCTAACCTTAATTTTCGGCTGAATTTAACTAAGGCACCAAGGCAGTTTGATTGAAACTGAACAGAGGCCGCTATACCCTTTCGCACAAGAAGTAAGAAAAATATAGGAAAAAGAGGAAAGAAAAACAAAGAAAAGAGACCGCGCCTCGACCAATTACAATCCCCATATTTTAACGCGATGTTCGCATTGGGTCAGTGTAAAGGTATACCACCATTCAGCTTTGATACCATTCAGTTACAGCAGACTGTTTCTCTTGAATTTGGGGGATGGGGGTCTGTCGCAGGTGGAATTCGACTGTAGTGTCAAACTCTGTGTTTTTATATCCATTGTTAAATGGTATTTATCACTAGGAAATAATTACAATTTCGAACTTGCTTTGCAGGTTTGCTTCAAGTATTTGTGTGTCTTATTCATTGTCAGCGATTTCGTATTTATCGATTGTCGTTGCATTCTCTTCTCCTTTCTTCGGATCAGGGAATGCACACGAGCCAAGTGGGACAGACTCACTTGTTCAACCGCATCATACTCGTGGGCCCACTTGAAAAATGCAGGGCTTGTAAAATCGGCAGCAGAATTCGGCTCGATATCTTTGATAGAATCCCAGTCGGCATCGGGATATTTTGGATGCGAAGCCGCACGATGTTTGTTACCGAGAAACATTTGCGTGTTCCAAGCAGCATAGGACTTGATGCGTTCAACCCGAGGCTTCCGTATATTTTCCCAGGATCTACTGATTAGTGAGATATCCAAATGAGGATACGATGAAATCAATGTTCGCAATACTCCTATATCCTCAATAATTTGAGATAATCCCTGTTCAGATGAAATTAGCACAACACTCTAATTGTATATATCTCCAATCAATCTTGAGTCTTGGCGTGAGACAAACCTGTGCTGCATTGGGCTGCATTGCATGCGCCGCGTCTCCTAGTAGGATTGCTCTGCCAGACTTGCTCGTCCAACGAGGAATGTTTGGCATTTGGGCAATTTTCCATCTGTCGCACTTGGTCGCCAATTTGAGGACTGCAGCAAGAGGTGGGCAGATCCCCTCAAAACGCTGCCTCAAAAAGACGATATCACCGTCCTTGGTGGGGTTTAGCTTCACAGCTGCGTTGCATAGAGCTAGACGCATACCTCGTTCCACATACTAGCTTCGCCATCATCGTGATTGAGCCCGAACAATCCGCTCCAGAATTCACTTTTTCTAGGCTTCCGACCGACAACAAAACGTTCGTCACCGGCCCAAACGCATGGTTCAACTTGCTGGAGCAATAAGGCGGCATCATTATCTGATTCAAGTTCTCGCTGTGGCACTGTTACGCCGTAGAATATCGAATCGCTGACTTTGGGGTCAACCGACCATCCCGTAGATATGTCAAACAAGGCTTTGGGTCGTAAGCGTGATCGAATTCCGTCCGCAATGAGGATAAGATCCCCAAAAGTTGTTTTGCCTCCTCGAAACTGTAAGCTTGGCCTTCTGTCTGGTTCGTCCGTAAAGTCTTCCACAATACTGCTAAAGATAATTTCGGCTCCAGCCTGGATGGCATGTTGGTAGAAAATATCTTGTAGAATGGGTCGATGAATCCCCCAATCCGGGTATCTGGTGAGGGATGCTGGTAAGGCACGTATCTTATCTTTGCCAGTCTTCAGGTCTCGGATGGAGAACGGAAGACAGGTGTCCGCGACTTGTTCAATGGCGTCTCCGAGGCCCCAGGATTGAAGAATGCGAGACGCACCAGGGCGAATCATCAGTCCGCTTCCCTTTGGTGACAATTTATCTCGCTTGTCAAACACCTGCACAGGATACTTATTAGGTGGAATCAAACCTCAGCAGGTAGTCTACTTCCCTGGACAATGTGACCGTCCCTGGCAAAGCAGCACGCAGCTGCGAGGCCGCCAAGACCTGCACCCACAATGAGGATTTTCATATTCCCTCAGTGTTGGATTTTCTGAAATATTCTGGCTTTTCCACAAAATATAATACACAATGAAACAGGACAAATGGAAGAGTCGTGAACTTCATGGTGAAAATGGCGATTGATGTTCCCCGGAATGACGTATATCAGTTCATTCGCCCAAATGCGGTCAAATTTATTCCTTGTAAATCATAGAGCTTCAACAAAGTCAACCGTATAAAAGGGTTGTGATGAATTATCCTTTACGGGACAGATGCTCCAAGTCATTACTTTGTTTGAGCTATTCGCACATTTCACATCATTTGCATGCTGGGATTTTCAAAAGTTGGTAGCAGATGCAAAGTCTTCCCACTCATCACAGATCCTCAGCTTTGCCTGAGAATTTTCTCTTATCGCACTTATTGCATCAGGTCCTAATGGAAGCCTAAAGGGAAGTTCTTTGCCTGTACATCGGCCCTCACCTCTGACGGCCTCCACTATCAAAGCACCCGCTTTGAGAGGGTCCCCGGGCTGGTTCCCATCCGCAGCATCACAGCCTGCCTTAACCAGCAAATTCGTCTCCACATATTCCGACAATGGGTTCGGTGCTCGGTACAGAATATTGCCTGGTGTCATAACACTGGTACGAAAGTAACCAGGCGTGACCATGCAGGTTCAGAGGCCAAATTGCTCGATTTCCAGGCTGAGGTTAGGCACTAGTCCTTCGAGTAAACCCTTCGAGCCTGCGTATGCGCTGGCGCCGGGGGCACCATAGTAAGCACCCACGGATGACATGAAAAGGATAGTCCCAGTCCGCCTATCCCGCATATATGGAAGGAAGGCACGTGTAAGATTGAGAGGACCAATGGCATTGGTGCGGATGGCCTGTGTAAGGAATGCTTCACTGGAGCCGATGTCAGGTTTTTTCGTACATCCCACTGTACACGTTCGGTTTATGGCTCACTCAATCTCTTCGAATACACCCGCATCAATGTAGGCAGCATTGTTGACAAGGACGTCAATTTTCCCATATATTGCCCACGCCTCTTTAGCTTTAGCATTGAGCACTTCCGCTGATGCCGTGACATCTAGCTCCATCACAGCGGCTCCTGCCTCCTTAAGTGGAGCTATGCGATCAAGAGCATCCGAGTTTCGCGCCCTAGCTGTTGCAATCACTTGATCACCCTGGTTGCGATTGATTAGCAAATCCGGATTATATGAAAGCAGAACCCAGTTGCGTACCGCTGCAAGAATCGCCCGAGCCAGGCATTCTCCCATGCCAGAGGAGCAGCCCGTCACCAACCAGGTAAGTTGTCCAGTCATGTTGTTATAGTTCGTACTCGAGAAATAGCAGAGCGGGATAACCGTGCTCGTATATTTGGGGCCTACTTCCCCACATTAGGTGCCCCGCACTAGGCTTGATTAGTACGCGAACGGAGTCAACGCGGAATCCATTTTGGGCACGCAGATCATTTACGGGAAGCTCGCAAGCCCCACGACTAGGCAATCAGCTCCTCCACTAAGTTGGCTTTCCACTCCTCGGTCAATTAGTGACCAAAAAATGGGTAAGCAAGAGCAAATTCGAATGGTTTAACAAGTTATCTCTCCTTTTTCGCGACTTTATGTAAAATGTGGGGAAGCTTCCCAGATGAGCGTGCCAAGCCCAAGTTGGACATTTCCTAAAAGGCCCATGGACTTTAGGGCTTTGTCCAGGTCTATTTGAATAAACCTCACTGAGCTAAGCCAATGGCCTCGGGAAGCTATATCGCATGAAGGAGGAGGCCATCCCCTGCTCGATTTAGGTCCGTAAGGAGTGACTATTCTAAAACGAAAGATTTTCTACACACTTATTATATTCTAGAGTCTACGACTCCCCTTCGGTAACAACTTCCCTGATAGCAGGATGAAGGTGTGGCCCTTGAAGGGCGTCATGAACTGCCCTATGAAGCAATAATAAATCCTCGTGCATAATCCAATGGGCCGTAAGATACTGTCTGGAACTTGGAAGCAGCATGAGCCAGCAAAGTGCATCTACGCTATAATTGATATTACGTATGCTGTGGCAAGTACGGGGACTTCAATGGCAATGGAATCAATGATGTTATCCATATAACGCGGCAGTTTTGCCGACCACTCACCTAGCAGACCTAGCGTGTGGCTGTGGTCTCGATCGATTTTAATGCTAAAAGTGAACCTTGGGAGTTGGAAACTGGAGTGTACAGGTAAGCAAAGGTGCTCAACTACGGATTGAGGTTGCATCCGGCCACTCCTAAATGGTCGGAACCGGGTGGCATTTATTTCCAGCCAATTGCATGATTTGGAATTTAAACTTTAAAATATCGTTGCGGTCTAGGTATTGTGGCGGCCAGGTAGTATATAGATTAGACAGCACTCTCGTGTAATTTTAATCGATTGCGTGAGTTAATTATTCATATTATTAGCTAGATCCGTGGTCTGCCAGAAGTTAGAACCATAATGAGGCTATCAATTAGGGATAGGCAAACGATTTATATTCCATGTTGCAATCCCAGTAAGAATTGTCAATTTCATTTCCCAAGTCTCTCAAAATGCCCTGCAAATACCGGCCATGTTTAACCTGCGGTAAATATCCATCGCAAGGCTCTTTTTGCCCGGATACCTGCAGTTATCTCTTAGACCAATCTCCCCCAACACCAACGCCAACTGCTACCAACGGGACTGCTATATATTTCACTCTACCTCCACGCACTACTGTTTTAGAACAGCGGCCTCGAAGCAAATCAATTTCTCGAATAGAATCTCCCTCGAGTGCAACGGAATGGTGCCAACCCGGTCAAGATATGACATTGCATGCGATTGTATCGACAGAGGACAAATGTTTTCTTCAGCTTTATGAGAATTCATTTGATAAACTCCGGCTGATGAAACGACGATTGTCTCAATGATTCTATGGATTATTCAATTATCGAACTGGTGGTAAGCACAATCATGTTTCAAGCGGATGAATGTCACCCAGGCAGGAATATGAAAGGTTAACGACTGGAATTAGATGTAGCTGCACAAGATAAGAGATTATTCCCTTCGCACATATCTGTTCCGCCGGGGCTACCTGGAAACGATATCATCGGACGGATTGGCTCGAAAGTCACGAAAGTCACGAAAGCGGGCGAATGACGAAGCGTACAACGCGATTCCGATATTCCTGAAACTTGAAAGCAAAAACGCCAAAATGGACCGGACTATCAAGATACTCTTCCTTGGCTTGTATCAAACTGAGTTTTCTATCTCATGAATACACACTTCTGATTTTTCTTTTCTCAATACATGTTTCTCGAGGAAATGGCCCCTTGGAGATCGAGAAGCTTGGGAGCCATGAAAATATATAATGCCGGTAAGACCTATCTAACTCAACACAGAATTTTACTCCACTATACTGAGCTTGCGAAGAAAATAACGATTGTTACATAAATCCAGGTTACCAAACGACGGTCCCACCCACGGGGTTACCCTTCACGTTGATAATAAGCGTGCTATATCTACGATTTGTCTACAGATGCATGAGAAATCTGGAATGAGGTATTTTGAATGAATCCTTGAAGATCGAATCCGAAAGAAATACCTATTCAAGGGCAATTTTGCCGAGGGCTCTATGGTTAGGTACACAAAAGAATAGACGAAGTTCACCTGGGCAATTTACCAATTTGAACTTTCACCTCTCATTTCTTCATCGTAAATCCTACATCTAAGGTTCTGGTAAGATTCAGCAAAATTAACATTCATGCCAATTTTTAGCCTAGAAATACATAACATCGACCTTGGCCCGCGTGATGACTTCCCGAGGTCCAAGGTCTGACTTACACACATCATGTTAAATACATAATCTTTCTAACGCACCATTACGTGCCAACGCAAATTAGACGCCAGTGCACACATAGTATCCGTTCCAAAGATTGCTGCACTTAGCATCGATGGTCGGGTTCCACTCACGGAACTTAGCGAGGGTGATACCACCAGCCTTCTTCTGGATCTCAGGGCAGCTATCACCATCGGCAACCTTGTGGTATGTCTTGCAGTCCGATGACAGGTTGGGCATCTGCGGCGTAGGGCCATGGGTGTTGGTAGCGCCGGGAATATGGACACACACGTTGTAGTCCAATTGCAGGTTTGTGCAGGCTGAGGCGAGAGGATTAGTCCTGATCAAATGGGTCGAAGGTATTCTTATAATGTTTCTCACGTACCAGAGTCAATGGCAGGGTTCCAATCGATGAATTGTTTGTGAGTGATCTTGTACTCGGTCTGGATAGAATCGCATTGATCACCGGAAACAACCTTGTGGAACTTGTCACAGTTCTTCGCAATACCGGACTGGGTAGGAGGCTTGCCATCGTCGGTGGGCGTGGGAGCAGCGGAAGTGGTGGTTACCCCAGGGACGTGGATGCAGACGTAGTAGTCTGCCCAGATATTGGTACACTCTGACAGTTGTTAGTTAGCTAAGCTGGAGAAGAAAGAAATGGGAATGAAGATGTGGAAACATACTTTCGTTGATGTAGGGGTTCCATTTCAAGAATTGCGAATGGGTGATGCCGGCTGAAGCCTCAATATTATAACAACTGTCCCCGTCCGAAACCTTGTGGAAATTGTCGCAGTTCTCAGCCAGACCCGACTGGGTGGGCTCATGGTCACTGGCCGAAGAAGTCGTGGTGGGAATCTTAGTAGTCTCGGTCGAGCTGGAGGTCGTCACGGCAGTCGTGGTCTCGGCGGCGCTGGAAGTTGCGGTAGTCTTGGTGGGCTCATCATCAGTCGCCTCACCAGAGACACAATACTCGGCGTTGTCATCGAATTTGGCGCAATCCAGATCAGGATTGATGGACTTGAGCTCCTTGGTTGTTATGCCCCAGCTGTCGGCAAAGGTCTCACAAGTGTCTCCAGAACTGGCAGCGATCGTGAAGGTGCAGTCAACACTACGAGGAGAAAAGGCATGTCCGATGGAGCGTGCAGCAATCAACTCCGGCAAAAGAGCCAAGGCAAGAACGGACTTTCCGTACATAGTGACTATATTGTTGAATCCTAGTAATGATTTCCAGGAACAATGTCGATCTGAACCAGACTGGGTCGTAGCGTCGGATAACTTGGTTCTTTTATATGAATTTTGAAAGTCTTCCGACACAATTGGCCCCCAACGACATGGTTGACTGGAATTCCTCCATCGTTTCTGGGAGACTCGTCGACCCCCATCCAAAATCACCGGCGCGATAGATACGATTAGTGCTGTCTCAGTTCAATCCCAATCCATCATGGCAAAGTAAATTGCTGTGGGCTGCATCGAGGGTTGAACTATGCAAAGTGGGCCATATTGCAGCTTTGATAGTCCCAAATAGGAAGGATGGGGCCCGGATGTACACCGTACTCGTATATACAGCTTTTTCACTTACAATACAGACTGTAACGCTGGAAGCACGCCAAGGCTCCAAAGACGCCCGAGGAACCAAAGGTCCCTCACAAACCCTGCACAAACCCTCCACAAGCCAGCCCAAGCTCAAAATTCAGCCTAGGCATCAGCCTATCGCAAATATCGGCCCAGCTCCAAACGGCACTGACCTTGGAACCTGATTTAAAAACCGCCCTGTTCCTGACCGGATCTCCACCTGCACTTCAGTCGTGATGTCCCGATTGGTGAGCCGGCCAGGGGAAAAGGGATAGGGGTTGAGGACTTTCATTCTTGATGCTAATTGGCCACATTTAGATTACCAAGGTTTGACCCACCTTACACCCGAGTGTCCCTCCCGCAATGGCTTGAAGTCTACTGAGGATCGCCCCGTATACAATCTAGCCCTATGAAACTGTCATTGTTTTTAAGTCCTCGTAAAGGCAAAAATTTGTCGGAGACCATGCTGTCAAAGGGCTCAAGGTTGCCTGATTCAATCGCGCCCAACCTTAGGACCCCGGTAACGAGGACCGGTACGGAAGAGTGCTGTGGGTCCTAACAGGCCGTTTTGCTTGGCATTGAGGACGGTGCTTGGCGGATGTAGGTGCTAGGGTACTCCGTAGTGTACGGAGTTGTTTGCCAATAGACCCCGTATACGGAGTACTCGGAAGGCAACTTGCGGTTCCGATAATGTAAAAGTTACTAGCACAAGCTAATTTTACCCTCACATGAGTTTTTCAAGCCGCTACTTGTAATGCCAAGAAAGTGCCATGATTGAAATTGGAGTGAGGTTGTAGCACTAAGCTTGTTCTAGTACGGAAATCGACAAGTCGTGGAGTTCCGAGGTGCGGAACCAACCGTGTTCACAGATTGCAAGGACCCTTTATACAAAGGCCAAGAGCCAAACATATTAATACCTCATGACCCCACGGGGTCTATGGTAAACTCCGGCGTGCAAAGACCCACGAGTTCTTATTCTGTATATTTTGTAGAGAATATTAATATTGGTGATGTTAATGTTACTAAAAGAGAGTATATTTTATCATTAGTATTTGTAATATTTATAGTATAAATACTCCTTTTTCAATTTGTTACGGGCGGGGGTGGACCTCACTTTCCGAAAAAGTGTACCACTTTGATTCCCATTCCTTGTATTAAAAAATATGTCGATAATGAAATCTCCAACTGTCGTTGTGGCAGTAATACTTCATACATGTAGAATGCTCTAATACATCGGAAATATGAACAAGATCGCATCTAAATCAAGAGCGTTCCCACAATCAATACACCAGTAGTCCACCATTTCAGCGAAGAAGCCATTTCGGTAATAGCAGCCCCGTTGTGCTTAGCTGGGCAGCTCACAATTGGGTCAATACCCTCGCACTGAGCTGCGGTGATAGCAGCTGCTATGCTCGAGGCAGCCGAAGGAACGATACTGACCTTGCAAGGAGAAGGAGTAGGCGCCGGAGTCTCGAGCACGGCGCATTTGTCGCCTTCAAAGTAGCCTGATTGAGCTATGAGAGTTTTCGTGACGTTGAACGCCATGGCAGACATGTCGTCGCACTTATCATCGGCGGTGAGAGCGGTCAAATTGGGCTGACCTGCCCCCTTTTTCGTAGTGAAGCGGACAGAATAGCTATCAGACGGGCCGTTTAAGTTGACCTCGTTCCCATTCGCCGGAGTAGAGCAGTTTGTCCATTCAAGTGCCCAGATAAATTGCCATTCATTCTCGGTGTTTAGACCCTTAGGATGCAGAGTGCTTGGTATGCTACCCTTAAGGTATAATACCGGTTCTGTCGTATTGAGATGAAACTCACCGTCATCGATATAGGCGGCCATTGTTTGGTTCCCCCTTGGGAGGTCCGCCGGCCACACACCGTACCTGAGGTGTGGATAGAGTCCATCAATCACTTTGGGGTTCTGAAATGCGAATATAACGGGCATAAGTACCATCGGCTCAAAGGTGCCATTTCCTGGGAAGACCAGATCGATCTCTCCGAAGCCCAAGTCATGTGTATTGGCCGCTCCTAGGGACGCCATAAAGCCGAGGGCGAGAAGTTGCGCCTTGAACATCCTGCGAGTTCGGCAATATTGGAATGGAAAGGTCTGGTATTGGATGACTAGGACAGTCTAAAAGAAAAAGCTGATATCAATTGATATCGATCGTAAGGCTCTCAAGGTCAGGAGAAGAGATGAAAGGAAGTTTTGATGCGGGAGGGCGAAGTACCCCAAATGTGTTGTACTTTTTCCGGGCACAAACGGGACTACGCGCCTACACGCGCTAGGGAAACTAGAAGGTTTCGTAGTTTGGGGCCGCAAAAGAGGGTCCTTTTAAAGTGGGCCACGTGAATACGGAATTACATACGGATACACAACTACTCCATACATTTTATGTACATGCATTTAATAGCTCTAACTAGTTTATGTCCATTGTACAACATACAACATATTTCTTTTGGATGGAGAAGAGATTGTTAAGATAGTTGATTCATTGGGGGAAAGAAGGAGAGAGAGGAAGAGAAGCTAGCTACTGGAATCACAACAATAGTGCCTGATGTACTACACTAGAGTAGTAACTATGGTTTTCCAATAGACCTTGTATACTCGGGAAGACACTTGCGGCTCCGATAACGTACAAGCCATCAAAAGGTTGTTCAGACCGCTGCCTGTGACACCAAGACATTTGCCACAATTTTAATTGGAGTGAGGTTGCAGGACTAAGCTTGTTTTAGTACGGAAGCCAAGAAGTTGTGGAGTTTCGAGCAGCGGAACGTGTTCACAGATTACAGGGATCGTAAACAAAGGCTAAGGGGGACAATTTTCTCACAAGAGTCATTTTACTCGTATATGTAGCCTTATAGGGCTCGATTGGGCTTGTGGTACCACCTCAATTTACCACCCACTCTTGGCAAGCCACGGGACCACTATGGTCCAGGTCATACCAGGGTGACCGGAGGTCCGGAGGTACTCCGTTTATTTGCTTCCAATGTTGGGATCCACAATTAACCCTGGTACTGTCCACGGGTAAGGCCAACGGCTCGGAAAGTTAGTGGCGTACCATTATAGATTAAGAGCCGGGTGCGGCGTGGACTTTTCGAACATGTCAACAACACTAACTAATTGATAAAGACCGTGTCAACTCAAGGTGAATGTGACCCTATATTGGCCCCATTCGTTAAATAATAAAAAATATTAATATTGACAACTCCAATTATCATTGAAACGGTAATAATTTACATTGTCAAATACTCGAATGCATAGGAAACATGAACAAGGTCGTATCTAATTGATCTAAACCAAGATCTTTCCAACTAGCAATACACCAGCAGCCCACCATTTCAGGCGGGAAGACACATCGTTGATAGCAGCCCCACCATTTTTAGCCGGGCAGCTTATGATAGGGGTAGGGTCCAAGCAATATCTCGCAGTGAGGGAAGACGACATGCTTGAGGCAGCTGCAGGCGAGATACTGACTTTGCAAGGAGTAGGAGACGCCGGACTCTCGAGCACAGCGCACTCTTTCTCTTCATAGTAGCCCGATTGAGGTCTTAGAGATTGTGTGACGTTAAACGCAAGGGCGGAGGTATCGCCGCATTTGTCACCGGCGGTAAGAGCAGTCAAATTAGGCTGGTTTGCCCCTTTCTTTGTAGTGAAGCGGATGGAACGGCTAGCCCACGGGCTGTTCAAGTTGACCTCGGGCTTTTCTGCCAGCCCACGCCTATCGTTGGAAGTGGCCCCATTCGCCAGTGTAGAGCAGTTTGTATAGTCCATTTGCCAGACAAATTCCCATTCATCCTCAGTGTCCAGAGTGGTTGGTATACTAGACTGAATGAATGACACAGGGCCTGTTGTATTCTGTAGATGCGAGGTAACAACATGAGTGTCCAGTGTTTGATTCTTAGGCGGGAGATCCGCCTGCCATAGGCCGTAACTGATATATGGATAGAGTCCGTCAATCGCTTCGGGGTTCTGAATTGCAAAGACAATAGGCGTGATCGTCATCGGCCCAAAGGTGCCATTTCGTGGGAAGATCACATCGACCTCTCCGAAGCCTAAGCTATGCGTATTGGCTGCTCCTATGGATGCTCCAAGGACGAGGGCGAAAAGTCGCGCCTTGATGCTGAACATACTGAGGTTTCAACACTATTGTTGTTGAGGGGTCAAGTGTCGTGAAAAGATTGATGACCGAAAATTGATGACCGGGACAGTGTCAAAGGAAAAGCCGCGTCAAAGGAAAAGCCGATATCAACTGGTATCACCTGTAAGGCTAAATGTCAAAAGAAGAGATCGAAAGACAGAGGGAAAATTTTGATGCGGTACCCAAATGTGGCCTATGTTGTAGGAGGAAAGGGTGTGGTTTTTTACGGGCAGAAACCGAACTACTCGCGCTAGGGAGATTAGAAGGATCCCCCTTTGAGTGGGCCACGTCAATACAGAAATACAGAAATACACAAATACATGAATAGACAAATACATTCGTAGACCAACTTTATGCCTGTAAATCTCTCAGTGGGGCCGAGGCAGAAGCTTGGGGGACCCTTGCAACTCTTGGCAATGGGATGTTCTACGTATACTCCGTGACATTTCGGAGATTTTGGTGTGGTATGTACTTTGTGATACAATCACACCCGGGGGCATAGTAGATGGGTCCGCCGATGCAGTGCAGAGCCTTGTGAAAGACCTCGAGTCTGAGGGTGGGGCGAGAAAATAGTATATATATTCGAACTGTTGGACTCTCTTTTCCTAGAATTATCTATGTACCTCTGAGGGGTTTCTTGGGGTTAACTTTCCACTGTTCCCGGCAGGCACTCGGTCTCAATTGTCTATACACTCTTTTGGTCAATTTTTTATCACTCTTTTTACTTGATTTACACTCTTGTTCTCATTTGTCTATATAATCTTTTGGTTGATCTTTGATCGCTCATTTTACTTGATCACCTTACACTCCTTTCTACCTCTGCCACGCGGGGGTCCAAAGCCATGGCGGCCCTTTTGAACAGCATGGCTACAGGCCTACTGCTATCCGCTGCGTTTGTCTCCGGACATGCAAACTCCAGGCTGGGGGCCAGTCCGAGCTATCAAGGATTCAACAACATCTGCCCTGAGCAATGCATTGTCACGGGACCCAACCCCTCCAATTGGTCAACCTACCATGATATGAAACAGCTTGCAAAGTGTGACCAGCCTATGTTCTATGGCTTCAATATGTACGATGATGTCGATGATGCCGACTCTTATCACCGTATCTTCGCATGCACAGCGTACCACAATGACTGGAGCGAAAACTCGCAGGCTCATGTGCCACTTTCTCGCCCTGTGAAGACGCACAAGGTCACCTATGAGATCGGCTGGTCGTCATATTCAGAGGGCACTGAGTCTGAGTACCGCTCTTTGATCAGACAAATGCATGATTATATTGCCCACGGACATGTTACTCCTACCAGGACAGCTATGCTATATTCTCGGTTTGGTGCCACTTCAGCTGGCATTTACATTGGCAATAGTCTACAAAGCAAAGACATTAGCGATGTGGCTCTGCAGTCTCTTATCCACGATTCCCACAATTTCGATGGACGTCGAGACAGTTTGGCTATGCAGCTCTGTGGGCCACACTATGATTCTCAGCACGTCTTTGGATTTATGGCTCTGGGCAATGGCACCTTTAGAGCCATCCAGTCTGCCTTCGAATCCTGGTCTAATGCCGAGTGCCTTGACTTCGAACACAGCACAAACTTCACGGCTAGCACCCACTTTACATCACCTTTGCTGTCTTCCATCAAGCCCAGAAATAATACCACAAGCACCATCCAAGCTTCTAGCTCACCCCTACCTGCCAAGTCATCTGCGCACCAGATGAGGAGCCTGTTATCTTCTAGGGGGCAGTGCCGAACGGAGAAGGTCCAAGTGGGTGATAGCTGCGCCGCAATGGCTACCAAGTGTGATGTGTCCGGCTCTGACTTTCTAAAATACAACCCTGCCAAGGGCTTCTGCTCGAAATTGAAGCCTGGCCAGCACGTTTGCTGCTCTTCCGGCACAGTTCAGCAGAACAGGAACCTGCTATCTTCTAGGGGGGAGTGCAAAACGGAGAAGGTCCAACAGGATGATAGCTGCGCCGCAATCGCCACGAGGTGTGGTATCTCTGGTGCTGACTTCACGAAGTACAACTCTGCGAAGGGCCTTTGCTCGAAATTGAAGCCTGGTCAGCACGTTTGCTGCTCTTCTGGTACACTTCCCAACTTCAGCCCAAAGCCCAAGAAAGACGGATCATGCGCTACAACCACAGTTGGCGATGGCGAAAGTTGTTCAACGATCGCTGCGGCCAATAGTCTTACGGAGAAGGACATCGACAGTTTCAACCAAAAGACTTGGGGATGGACTGGATGTAAGAACATCTTCAAGGATTCTGTCATTTGTATCAGCAAGGGATCTCCGCCTATGCCCGCTGAGGTTTCTGATGCCAAGTGTGGTCCCCAGGTTCCTGGCACAAAGCCTCCGAATGATATGAGCAAGCTCGCCGATCTCAACCCATGCCCACTAAATGCTTGCTGCAATACCTTTGGTCACGTATGTCCCCTAACAGATGATCGCTATGTCACTGAACTAATACTAGCTATAGTGCGGAACCACGGCAGAATTCTGTACTGATACCAACACTGGCGCCCCTGGTACGGCAAAGGTCGGCACCAACGGCTGTATTTCACACTGCGGTATGGGGATCGTGAAAGGAAATGCTCCCACCGAGTTCCGTAGCATCGGATACTACGAAGGTTATCAATTCAAGCGTAATTGCTTGTATCAGGATATAACGCAAGTTGATCATTCAAAGTATACTCACTTGCATTTTGGTTTTGCCGATATCTCCTCCGACTATGAAATCAGCATCAACGACAAAACGACCAACTATCAGTTCCATAACTTCAAGTACATCTCTGGTCCTAAGAGGATTGTCAGCTTCGGCGGCTGGGACTTCTCAACCCAAGCGTCCACATACCAGATTCTCCGCCAAGGAACCACCGCGCTTCATCGCAAGAAGCTTGCAACCAATATTGCAAATTTTGTGAAGGATAACAACCTTGACGGTGTCGACATTGACTGGGAATACCCAAGTGTACGTATAGGCTTTTTCACGATTTCCCCTCCGGGCCAAAAGCGTGATCAATCACTAACACAAACCAGGCGCCTGATATTCCTGGAGTCCCCTCTGGTGATAAGAGTGAAGGAGCCAACTACCTCGCTTTCCTTGTGGTTTTGAAAAACCTTCTGGGAGACAAGTCCGTTTCGATTGCTGCTCCTGGCTCATATTGGTACCTCAAGGGCTTCCCCATCGCGAAGATCAGTAAGGTTGTTGACTACATCGTCTTCATGACTTATGATTTGCACGGTCAATGGGATGCAGGGAATCCCAATGCCCAACCGGGTTGCGATGATGGAAGCTGTCTGCGAAGCCATGTCAATATGACGGAGACCCGGGAATCCCTTTCCCTAATCACCAAGGCTGGTGTGGACTCGGGAAAGGTAGTTGTCGGCGTCAGCAGCTACGGGAGATCTTTCAGAATGGCCGATGCGGATTGCGATGGACCGTTGTGCAAGTTCACTGGAGGCCGATTGGATTCCAATGCTGAGAAGGCAGACTGCACTGATACCGCGGGCTACATCTCAAATGCCGAAATCAATCAACTCGTCAAGCACAACTCATCCCGCGTCAATAAACATTATGTTGACGCCCACAGCAACAGCAACATTATGGTCTACGATGACACAAATTGGGTGGCCTACATGGGCCCCGAAATCAGAGCTCAACGGCACAAGATGTACCAGGCCCTTGGCATGGGCGGCACGGTCAACTGGGCCACCGACTTGGAACAATTCAACGACGCTCCTGAGGGCGTTGATAGTTGGGATGGTCTGATACTTCAAGCGAAGTCTGGCCTCATCACGACCCGAGGTGCTGGCAGCCGCAGTGGCAACTGGACTAAGATCGGCTGTGACAACGAGTACTCGAAGGAGAAGCCCTTCTGGTCCCCCATGACCCGCTGGGGACAGCTTAGTGCTTCTGATGCCTGGAATGACTTAATTTCAGATTGGAAACACTACAGAGATAAAACTGACGAAGATGACAGAGACGGTTTCTCGGCCTATATTGCATATCTTATTGATGCAACCGCCGGCGCGAATTGCGGTAAAATGGAAGGCAACAACGGCTGCATACAGCCCCTAACCTGCTCTGAGCTCAAGGTTGAAGGAAATGAAAAGTCGGGTGCTGCAGCTGAGCTGATTTGGCAATCTTTTGTCAAGATCCATCAGGTATTTACTATCTCTCAATCTCTTTCCCACTGTTCATCATGATTTAACTAACAAATGATACGTTCAGATGTATGCCGAGTTCAAGAGCGCACTCGTCGCTGACGCCGCACTTGTCATTGACAACACTCTTCCTGATTTGGAGAACAAATTTGCACCTGTTCCTCCGAAGCAGGATGATTCGTGGTTGAACACCTTACTAGGTCTCCTCGCCTTGGGTATGCCAATGGTTGGAGGGAAATTCTTCGATAATGGTGCTCCCTCTCCTTATGTCCTTCATTTGGTTACATTCCAAATTTACTAATTTGATATTATAGTGCTCGCGGATTTACCCGCGCTGGCCGCCAAGACTCCAGCCTCGAGAGATCACTACAAGGTGGTATTTAACACCATTCTCACTAGTCCTGTCACGATCGGCACGAATATGAAGGCCAGTTCAACTCCGTGAGTAGTAAAATTTGCTGTTATGAATGAAATTACGGCTGACCGCAATTCATTCAGAGATGACTGGACCATTGAGAAACAAGCTGAATTCTCAAAGTACATGGGTCAGAGTCTGCAAGGTTGGGAGGTTATTTTCACGCACGATCTCGTTAACCTGTTTGACGGCTCTGACAAGTCCATTGAAAGACTTTCCACCATGATTTCCAATGGAGGTATGGTCGAAGGCATTCCGGAAGACATCCCCTACCCTGATAAGACAAAGCGCAAGGATAAGGGCGACGATGATAATAAGAAGATCGAGGCAACAAAAGAAGAGAAAGAATCTGTGGAACATGGTTTCCTAACTGCCTTTTGGGCATACTCCATTCCCGCCGTTTGGCAGGCCTCAGGTCATCATCCATTCATCATTGACACAGGTCGAAGCTGCGATGATAAGGATGGCGACAAGTATACCAAGGACTTGAAGTCTGCATGTTATGAAAAAAGGCTGTACCAATTGGCCGATCCGGATGGCAAATCGCACCCTTGCTCAACGGAGTGTGGAGTTCCGGGAGGGTGCAAATGCCCTGATAGCGCATTCTCTTCCCCCAAGGGCGTGGACGAGCTCGATGGCAAGGCCTGGAGTGGACTCAAAGTCGATGATATCATTATCGGGTAAGTTTTCGCTTCGTTCGCTACTATTCCCCCTTGCAGATTGCTAATGATTCACCCTACCAGATCTGTCAAAACCTACAAACAGAACGGCAATGAGAACGGTGGGGGCAAGGCGGATGCCACAGACTCAGGTACATTTGACGCCCTCAGGAAGATGGATGTCACGACTCCTGGATTCATGCGCCTCCCCGTGTGCAGTGAGGCTCTGGCCCGCAAATCATGGGAAAATGCCGACAAGACTGATGCCACAAGAAAGAAGGAAGGTTTCCCATGCAACAACGACAATGGCAAGTCGTACTGCACCACATCGAAAACAACCTATGTCGAAGAGACTACAAGTGGATCGCCACTTATCGATGATTGCCTGGTCATTGTCAAGAACATTCAAGGAACAACTGGATCATGGATCAAGCCGATCGAGAGGCAGTATGGAATTCTCAATTTTGGAACATGTACTTTCGGCATCGAGGGCAAAGGTCGTAAAGGAAATGTCGACGAATATGTCGGGGCCCAGGACGTCGTCGATATTATCCGATACACTTCAAAACACTGGGGCCACGGAACCGGTAAAATGCAGGGCAAGGGAGTCATGCAGTGCAATGGTAACATCAAACAGCAGGAGGTGCACTGGGCTATATACAAAAAATAGTTTTCAGTCATCCTGAGGTCTCACTGCGGATGCTGAGCGAAGAAGCTGTTTGATGCTGTCAAGGCTATTGTCTAGATAGCTGCACTCTCTACATGTTTCTCTCCAATGTACTTCAGATATTTCAATATTTTTAAACGACATCCACGACTGGTGGGAGAGCGCATGCTTGCTACTGTTAAGGGTAACTCACAACAAGATCCATTGAAGACAATAAAATGAAGATGGAGAGAAGAAGGAAGGAGAAAGCTAGCCAGTAGGGAGGTAAGGTCTCAATACCATGCCTGGAAGCAAACTGATAAGAGTGATAAGAGGATCTTAGTAGTATATTTAATGCAATAGTGAGATTTGGTCAAGTCGCCAGGCATATCTTGTCCTCAAGAACAAAGAAAAAGTTCTTCAGCTCCAGCCGTCGTCTTTGAAAAGCATTGCAATTCTCAGCCACCCGAAATATGACTAAGCGAGAATATGGCACGTGACCTGTTGATGAGTTGAGCATAACTATCCATTCCTGTGATATCCTGCGATATCCTCCGTAGGGATATTCTACGTAGGAATATTGCCATCCTTACATGTTCCAGCTCCGTTAGGCCTATAAGAGTCTCGGGAACTGAGAAATAATACTCAGTGAGAAAGGAAAGGGTATGTATGGAAAATACCTTGTCTTATAAAATCTCAATATTAGCCCCAACAACGCGAGCATATTGGCAATTCCTCTCGAAATATTTAGCCGCCTACTTTGAGTGATTCATTGGATAAAAAGAAAAGTATTACAGACATTGGGAACACACATACACACAGTTGTTTCAAGTCGAGTGGAAACATGTAACATGTAAACAAGTCAACCAGTAGTCGGGGGCTAGATTGCCTCCTGAGCCACCGCTTCTTTAAACTCCCCGCCCTCGTCAACTCCCTCCCCCCCCCAACTTTCTTCCTCCCCCCCATCTACCTTGAAAAGTCCCTCGGGAGTTTGAGTCAAGATGGATTCCAACAATAACAACCGAAACAACATGAATTACGGCTATGACCGTAACTACAATGCCAACAACCGCGCCTATCCCACTACCCCCTCTGCCTTCCCCCAGCCCATCTATCAGACTCAGGGGGCCCAGGAATACGTCGATCCCTCCAATCCAGCTTACGCCCCGGGTTATTTTATGCCCAACAATTACCCAGCGCAGCAGGTGCAGCCGCAGTATGTACAACAGCAGCAGCAACAGCAGCAGCAGCAGTACGCGCAACAGCAAGCATTGCAATCGCCCCAACCCGCCTACCAAGCACGCCCAGGCTACCCCGACGGCACCAACGGTCTGATCCAGCAATTCTCCAATCAGGATCTTAACGCAAACCGTGCAGGATTTTTCAATAATCGGGCTGGTTCCCCAGCCCAGCGACCTCGCACCGCCGGTGGTTCCCCCGCCCAAACACAGGCCCAAGCATCACACCTGATCCCCCCTGTGCCCCGCAGCCCTCGCCCACCTCCCGAGAATGAAGAGTTGCAACGCTTCCCCGACCGGTACTCCGAGAATGCGCACAAGCGAGGAAAGGCAGCAAAGGAGCTGGTGACGGTGTTCTTCCACGAGAATATCGAACGGGCCCGTGACCGTAATATGCGGTAAGTATCCATTTTCCAAATGGAAGGCCTGAAATCTCTTCCCGGAGTCGTGGCTTACACCTATGATGTCCGTCCCTACAGATCGGCGGAACTTGACAAAACAATCCGTGAACCCAATATCCCCATCGAAAAGAAGCGCCAGGATGCCGACTTGATTTCCAAGAGAGAGTCCGATTTCCTTCGGTTCCTGCGGACAAAGGAGACGCCGGCGAACTTCCAGACCATCAAGATTATCGGAAAGGGTGCCTTCGGTGAGGTCAAGCTCGTGCAGCGCAAGACTGATGGCAAGATTTACGCCCTCAAGTCGTTGATCAAGACCGAAATGTTCAAGAAGGACCAATTAGCCCACGTCCGTGCCGAGCGTGATATTCTAGCGGATTCGAAGGATAACCCTTGGCTTGTGAAGCTTCACGCGTCGTTCCAGGATGCTGCGTACCTTTACCTTCTGATGGAATTTTTGCCCGGTGGTGATTTGATGACCATGTTGATCAAGTATGAGATCTTCTCCGAGGATATCACACGGTTCTACATGGCCGAGGTTGTGATGGCAATCGAAGCCGTCCACAAGCTTGGTTTCCTCCATCGGTAAGTGATGCTTTGTTTTTGATTGCCGGTTGGGACATTGCCATGTGCAGTATTGTCTCTCTCTACAGAAGAATACGGTGCATAAACAGCATACGATACAATCCATACTAACTAATCTGTCTTGTGCAGTGATATCAAACCTGACAACATCTTGCTTGATCGCGGTGGACACGTCAAGCTTACTGACTTCGGTCTGTCAACCGGAGGCAAGAAGACTCATGACAACGCTTACTACCAAAACCTCCTCAAGAACTCCACTTCCAAGGATCGGAACCGCAACTCTGGATATTTCAATGATGCCATCAATCTGACAGTGTCCAACCGTGGTCAGATCAACACCTGGCGAAAGTCCCGTCGTGCCATGGCCTATTCGACTGTCGGAACTCCTGATTATATTGCTCCTGAGATTTTCAACGGTCAAGGCTACACTTATCTCTGCGATTGGTGGTCTGTCGGTGCTATCATGTTTGAATGTCTCGTGGGCTGGCCTCCGTTCTGTGCTGAAGACACAAATGACACCTACCGGAAAATCGTCAACTGGAGAGAGTGCTTGTACTTCCCTGATGAACTGGTTCTTGGGCGTGACTCTGAGGCCCTGATCCGAAGGTAAGTTCTTATATGTCTATCCAAAATCTGAAAGGAGCACCCGCTAACGGAATTACTTAGTTTCTTGTGTGACCCGGATCACCGTATTGGCAGCGAAGGTGGTCAGCACGGAGGCGCGACGCAGATCAAGAACCACCCCTTCTTCAGGGGTGTTGTTTGGGATCAACTGCGCGGCATCCGTGCTCCCTTCGAGCCGCGCCTGAGCTCGAACATTGATGTGTCGTACTTCCCGATTGACGAAATTCCTCAGGAGGATACCAGCGCGATCCACCGTGCCCAGGCCCGTGCCATGCCGGACTCGCAGGAAGCCGAGATGAGTTTGCCATTCATCGGCTACACCTATAAGGCCTTCAATGCCTTCCAAACCACTTAGATTGGTTTGTTGTGTTCCGAGACTGACCGATTCCCGAGGACAGCGGAAGCAAGCAGGGCTTGCATCCTTCGTTTTTCAATGGTACTCTTTTGTCGGTCAGAAAAAAAGCTCGGTTTTATTTTCACTTCGTTGCCCATTATCTTTGAGCATATCAGCGATGTTGTTTTCCCGAATCATGACCCATCTTCGGTTTCACTTGTTGATACATACATATGTATCTAACGCCTTGCATCCTCCTCAAGACGATACACACACTACTTGTCAATCTTCGGAGAGACCCAACTGATTTTAGGATAGTCAGGACATTACCCTAAAAAAATACACTGCATTTGTCTTTTCTGACTATATCTGCCTTTCTGGCAATAACAAGCAGCGGACTATTAATATTACTGTAGATTCCAAAAACAGCTTTCCCTTAAAAAAACAAACCATTGAAACTGTTGATGGCATGTCTGCCGTCAAAATTGAATTTCATTGTCATGAAAAGGGAGTCGCTCGAGAATCAGATAAAAACTAAGAGTATCAACATAGAACAACCCCGAAACGCCTATCCCGATTCCCGCCATGGAGCCAACCACCATCTTTTGATGCGTGTCCGAAAGAAAAGCGAAGCGAGACAGATAAATGAGCAAAAAGGGCAAGAAGAAATTTCAAGTCTGCATAGGCGCCAGACCAGGCACACCACTGTAGATCTCCTCCCGCTCAGTCTTGAACATAACCTGAATCCAGAACTCCTTACTATCCTCATCGAACCAAGTCCAGTAGCGTTCATCCCGACGATCAATCTCCCTAGCCTGCAACTTAAACGCACAAGTCTGGTAAGGCTCCGCCGCAACAACCAAGTACTGGTACTTATTATCGGGTGTCTCAACCTGCTGCTCAAAAGCCGACATGAAGCGCACACGGGGCGTAATACCGGGAGTGATCTCCTGGAACTGCAGCTGGAACAGCAGACCCTGCTGGCGCGTCAGAGGGTCCAAGATCTTGGTAATTTTGTATCCCGGCCGGCCGATCTTGATGAGCTGTTTCTTGACCTGCACTCCTGCGACACCGGGCATGGAAGATGGGTCCTGGTTCTTGCCTTCGCGCGCTTCGCGCGCAGCTCGTCGTGCCAGGTTCGTTTGGTGCTTGCGTCCCTGCGTGTGGGCGAGGTACGAGCCGTCGTTCTGGTGCACTGTCAGGCAGAGTCGGCACTCGAATGTGCCCAGGTGGTTCCTGAAGATGTAGGGGTCTTTTTCGACGTCCATTGTTTCCATGGCGAGCTTGCGCAGCCGCTCGCGTCGGTCGGCATTGGTGGCGGATTTGGAGGCGACGCCGCCGCCGCCGAATTTGGAGCCTGCTCGGTTCTAGGGGGATTTGTTAGCATGATATGATTCTAGATGAAGAATATAGCAATGCGCTAGCTGAGTGTGTACGTACCTGGTAATCCATCTTGTCGGCGCTGGAGCTTGAAGAAAGTTGGTGGAGTTGACCATCCAGGTGTTTTGCGAAGCGGTATCTGCAGTGACCGCCTTCCTATCGTAGCTACTATGCTGCCGTCAACTGTGGCAGATATTACTATGGTTGTGTGGCCTTTGTGCAAGATAAATATCTAATTCTTCATATATTATGACAGAACTACCTAGTAGCAATCTAACATCTGGCTCATTAAAAGGTCGTCTTGCCATTTCTCATTTATATATCAAAAGGAAATTATATTAAGACCTCTAAAGTATTGGCCCATATTATCCGTGTAGACCGCCTTCCTAATACATATATATGCTATTTTACTTTATATGCTAGAACATCCATGGATGTTCCTTCATTGACTTTATTTTGTGAAAAAGGCTTCTAAAAAAAGCTCCCCTAGCTGTAGTGAGACCTGATACACTACATATGAAGTGTCTTATGTAGGATTACATGGAATGTGCTTAATCTTCAGCCAAGTGAAGTGAAATGCCGTTGATTATATAAGCTGGCTGTTTGGGCGATATCATGGATCACAGTACCAAGTAGCACTCACCAAAACACTGGAACAAATGACCTGTTAGGTCTGGCTTGAGTTATGAGTGTCCCTGTTGTAGGCCAACGTCGGTCATTTGATGGTCACTTAAGTACTATTCGATATGTGGGCACCGTTCAAGGCACCACCGGCGATTGGTTGGGTGTCGAATGGGACGATGCAAGTCGTGGCAAGCACTCAGGAGAGCATAAAGGCGTCAGATACTTCTCATGTATGGATTTCTTACTTTTACATCCGGAATATTGCTAACTTGGCTTCAGGCAAAAGCAAACATCCCACGGCGGGGTCTTTTGTTCGCCCCTCCAGACCTTCAGACCAGCCTCTGAGCTTTCTAGAAGCCCTGCGGGAGAAGTATGCTTCTGAGTCTGTGAACAGCGTTGCCCACAATGATTTGGTCAGTGGAGCAACAGCTCGAGGCAAGGCAATTGAAATTAGTGGCAAGGTTGTTGAAGAAGTTGGCTTCGACAAAATTCGGAAACAGCTCGCTGAACTCCAAGAGTTACGCATTGTCTTGCTTGATGGTTTACGGGTTGTCGGGGTCCTTGCATCCTACAATCAGGCTCAAGTCTTACATAGCGAGGAAGCACAAAAGATTGGAGAAACTTGTCCCAAGATCACGGAACTCGATCTCAGTCGAAGCTTATTGAGCCGGTGGCGCGATGTTTGGGATATTTGCAACCAGCTTAAGCACCTCAAGAAGCTGAAGTTGAAGTAAGTCTCAAATTCGGTCAACTCATGAATGCCAAAGCTGACTAGAGAATAGCGGAAACCGATTTCAAGCTCTGGAGGATGACCTGACCTTCAAGGGGATCACCGAGCTACATCTAGAAGAAACCCTGCTTAGCTGGGATGAAGTATGTGCCCTATCCACCTGAGGCAATCTCGAACCAAGCTGACTTCAGACATAGATTGCTGCCATTGCATATCGATTCCCTGGCTTGACATCTCTCACAGCATCTGCGAACCAGCTCACTGAGATAACTTGTGCACTCCCTAGCACTATCACAACATTAACCCTCGAGCATAACGAGATCACCTCAATATCAGCTCTCCGACACCTCGCCTCGCTTCCAAAATTAGAGCACCTCTCCATTCGTGGCAACAACATCAGCACCGTGAACCCAAACACCACAGACACAACCCTAGACTTCCAATTCCCGCAAACTGTCCGCTCCCTCGATATATCCCGCAACAACATCACCTCCTGGACCATCCTTAACAAACTCCCCACCACATTCCCAGGCCTAACCACCCTCCGAATCACCGCCAATCCCCTCTTCGACCAACCACCCCTCCCACCCTCTGTCACAGAAGCCTCTAAACCAATGACCGTCGACGAAGCATTCATGCTAACCCTATCTCGCTTCCCGCCATCCCTCACAATCCTAAACTACAGCACCATCTCACCACAAGACCGCTCCAATGCAGAGATGTACTACCTATCCCTCATCGGCAAAGAGCTCTCCGCCACGGCTGAAGAAGAAGAACCCGCCATCCTCGCTACGCACCCACGGTACAGCGAGCTGTGCGAGCTATACGTCGAGCCGACTATCACAAGAGCAGTGGTGTCGGATTCCTCCGGTGCGCGAGTCATCCATCCGCGGTCCGTAGCAGCGCGTCTGGTTAAGATGGCGTTCCGTCTACCACTTGGAAATGACGAATCGAAAAGTCAAGTCAAGGAGATCCCTGGTTCGTTTGATACGTATCAGGTCAAGGCGCTTGTGTCGCGGCTCTTCGGGCTACCGGCGTTTGGGTTCCGGTTGGTCTGGGAGACGGATGAGTGGGATCCTGTGGAGAAGGAAGTTGGTGATGAGGGTGTTGTTGAATGGGATGAGGATAGTGAAGATGAGGATCGACCTGATATTGGCTCTGGGTTTGAGACAACGGGGGATGGTCTTGATACGAGTCGGTTTGTGCGTAGGGAGGTGGAGCTGGTTGATTCAACGAGGGATATTGGGTTCCTGTTTCAGAGTGAAGTGGGAGAGGTTAGGATTCGGGTCGAGGTTATTGATTATGCGTCTAGGAGGTAGTTCTTTGAGATGGTATTCGGTCTACACCTAGAAGCAGTTGATCATAATTTGCAGTATTTGTGCATGTTAACAGAAATTGATTCGCTGAAATGTGAGAATACAGACAGAAACACAGAACGAGAGAAAGAGATGAAGACGGGAAGTTGTCAAGTTCTGTTTCGGAAGGTGCGACCTCGGGGTATGTCTCTAAGTGAGACTAAAGCTAACATCCATGCATTATCCATGCATATATAATACAGCCTATTAATCTTGGAGACTCTCCTAAATATTCCTCAGGTGAGGTGATGTTTTACTTAATCAAATCCCAGAGGTAAAAGCACTACAGCAGAAAGGAACAATTTCAAGTGACAGACATTATCTGGTCTATATGTACACAAGACAGGTGGAATCATTACGATTCCACACGGGGGGGGAGAAGAAAAGGCCAAAACGCCGTAGTGCTTTGCTCGCTCACTGCCCAGTCCCCTAAACCCCCAATGGAAAAAAAGAAAGAAAGAAAGAAATGTAAACAGGCAGAGAATTGACATCGCATCATTCAGAGCAAAAGAAACACAACGCCTGACCATGATGCTTTTGTTTTATCAACCGCAAAAGAACAAGATGAAAACCCCGTGAGGACGCAGGATCGAGAGGAGGGTATAATGGCCCTGGGTTAGGAACTCATTATGCAAGGAGGAATGAAAGAGTATGAGGGGCAGTGCAAACGCTCGGAAGCGCCGTTGGTCCTATTATAGTGGATTACCCGCGAGCAACCCACCATGAGCGGACTGCCATGCAGCAAACCCGCTTGTAGACTTGTGTTGTGCCCTTGCCCTCGGCTTCTTCCTCGAGGAACTTCTGTGCGACGAAGAGCCTGGTTCCCGCCTCTTTCTCGGTGGTGTAGCCCACCTTTGGCAGGCTGTTAGGGAAGTCAGCCCAGCGCTGTCCTAAGTGACGTGCGACGGAGATAGAGTATATGATGTCACGGTTCTCGTATGTATCCAGCAATTGTCGACACCGACTGAGGGTGTCGTCGATCTGCTTGGCCGAGCTTGCTTCGTTGTCATAAAGTGTAAGGAATTCTCCGACCTGGTCCCAGAAATCCAATTGGCGGCTCTGGAATTGATCTGGAGTGTTCGGGGGGTTGGCAGCATCCATGACCAGCTCCCGCGACAAGGGGTTGGAGTCCAGGTGGTTCCAAGTAAGCAATGCCTCGACCACGTTCAACCGCGCGCAAGACACACAGAGATTCCAGTCTCGCCCTTGTTGTCCTGTTTCGCCGTCCGGTACCTGGCGACACAACGACATGCTTTTCCAAATAATGGAGGCTTCGAAGCTCTCTAGACGAGCAAGAGTTTCGCCGTCTTGGAGATCCCATTCGTTGAACGCGATGATCAAAGCTGAATAATCTGCCATAAGCTGGGCATCGGCCATGAGTAATGACAGAGCATTCTCTGAATACCAGCGAACCTCGAGAAGCTTGTCGATGGCAGGTGCGTATGTGGCCAGGAAAACTGCCTGGATCTCCTCAAGGCGGCCGGGAGGAAGAGTTGCGACAGGGTTAGGAGGAGGGGGTGCGATTCCCCTCAAAGAGAAGAGGTCGTTGACATAGAGGTTTTTGGCTGTGGAGACAAATTGTTAGCTACCCATGCACAATGCTGCAATGCGCAGACTCAAAAAGAAACAAATTATATGAACTCACCTTTGTATGAAGGCTCTGAGCCCTGTTGACGTGGCACGCCAGTGTTCTGCATATCTGTATGATTGGATTGATGATTTGTCGCTAAAGAAGAATCAATGGAAGCTCCGTGCTCGTGTTGATCGGCAGAGGCAGTGGGCGATTCGGAGTGGAGGGAAGGTGCGAATGGTTGAGACGAAGCGGGCATGTACCCGGGAGGCGCAGAAGGATAGGAAGGATATGAAGGTGCTGATGAGGTAGAAGGGCCTTGTGGATTGACAACCAGCGAAGGAGGAGGGTTAGGAGCTGGTTGGATAGCTGATGGTGTAGATGCTTGAGTCCGAAACACAGGATCGTAGCCCAAACATTCACGTTTGCTTTTCACACAATTTCTGCAGACCGGATGTGCCTCGTCACACTAAAAGAGAGTTAGAACTTGAAAAATATGCAGATATTCAAAAAAACCGAATGAAAAAAAAGTTGGAGGTTGAGAGGGAGGTGGATTTAAGCGGACAAAATAAAATGGCGGGGTCTGACGGGCACAAGCGAGAGAGAAACTCCGCCCCGCGAAAACTACATTTGCGCTCACCTTGATTCTTCGTTTGCGACAAGTCAAACAACCGGTTTTTGTTCGTCGCTTGACTTCTTTCTTGTGTCTATTGCCTGATAACATCTTGTTCGGGTCCCCCGGGAGTTGGTATCGCATTTGCGCATTCCCCATATTAGAGGGATATCCAGCCATGTATTGTCCCATAGAAGCCATCGGAGGCATATTGTTTGGGAGCGGCGATCCAATCGGTGCCTGTGGCACCTGTCCTTGGGAACCGGAATTGTGATACATGTCGTTTTGCTGATAATGTTGCGGCTGTGCCTGAAACTGGTGGGTATGGCTCTGCGGTGACTGCTGGCTTCCTGGTTGTTGTGATTGAGCAGGACTATGCGAATACTGGTAACCGTTGGTCGAATGATAGTGAGATGCACCATTCACAGCCCCATTGTCATGTCCACCCGTAGAGTCTGCCATGCCGACGTTCGCATCGTGATGATCTAAATGACTATCGTCACCAAAATCATGGCCATCCATTGTTGGGATATCATCGGTTCCGATTGCCGGTAAGGAATGGTCGAGAGAGGGGAGACTTGTATCAATCGCAGGCAGTGACATATCGGGGGGCGCAGATGAACCTATTGAAGGCAGCGCATCAAAGGAGTGCAATTCTGGATCATCAAACCCGTTTGACGTGTCCATGGGTGGAAGTGATGGATCAATCGCTGGAAGTGACGATTCAACAGACGGTAAAGTCACATCTGGACCTTGTGCTGGATGGGTGGCTTCTTCTAGCTGATAAGCGCCCGCATCCTGTGGTGGGCCTGCGGCAGACGAGTTTGGCTCTGCTGGCACTTCTGGTGTTCCTAGTACTTCTGATGTTGCTGGCACTTCTGGTATGGGTAGCACTTCCGGCGCTGGTAGCACTTCTGGCGGTGCTGCTTCCACTGGCGGTTCTGGCGGTGCTGGGTCTGCTGGTTGAGCTTGTTGTGCTGGCGCTGCCGGTTCTTGGCTTGTTTCCACGGATGGTTGATTCGTTTCCACTGGAGGCAACTCATTATGGGCTAAAGTTTGATCTGTCTGAACAGCTGGCGCATTCGGTTCGGTCGCAGGATTGGTGGATTCGCCAGGCGGGGCGCTCGAGTCCGTCGGCTCCGCCATATTGGAATTCACAGTCTCCCAATGAAAGTCTCGATCGGATGGGAAAATTGGTAGGTATTTTGCAAGTAGGCTTCGAAGACCAGGTCTTGATTCGAGGTCGAGTATTCGAGTAGGCAAGGTCAAAGGTCGTCTGGTTTGTGGCTGAGCGAAGAAATCACACCAGGTCGAATGGATGGGTAGTTAGAAATCATTTATTCCCTATGATCTGTGGGGTCCAGCATGTGTTAGTCAAAATATTCAAACAGCAGTCTCGTGAGTGTTCCGCAGTGGAGAGTGATAGGGCGCGGTAAAGGCAGAGTCCTCGGTGTCGATCATGAGCATCGCCAGGAAAGAAGCACCGTGCTAGCGCAGGGCCGTTTCCACGTCTTTAAATCCAATCGGTGGATAAACCATGTGTTGGATATAGTACTGAGCGCAAAGACTGTGCATTTGTACGAATTTCCACATCAAGGATATAGAGACCTCGTGGCATGTCCAGATATCCTGCTAGCCAATTGAGGTTTTGTAGGTCGCATTCGCGGTGGCCGACCAGGCTCAAATGCAACCATCTGTTCCCAACTCCCACGGGGTCTCGGAAAAAAGTATCGCAAGGTAGAATCCAGCACTCAGTGACCTCTTTTGACAGCAGGAACACTGGAGATAATATCGCACAAGGTAGTTGAGGCTCCGGCGCGAGACGATGCGCATGTCGAGGGATTGGCAGGGCGGGGATCGCGACTCTCGAATTTCCAAGACTTACCAGGTAGATAGATTTATAGAATTAGATCGACAGAAACAGGAATCGCAGGGAGACTATGCAAATGCGAGGGTCGGCGGTCAGGAAAAGCGCGAAAGAGAGGCTTAAGGAGCTTTCCTTTCCGGCGTTGAAACTCTCCGCTTTGATTGCGAAGGAAAAAAAATTATAGTGGCAAACCCCCGTCCGCTTTCTACCCCAAACATTGTATATTCCGAGGTTTTATATACTTTACATACATTATCTACACTTGTTTTAATTATTTTGCTGGATTTTTTGCTGGTATTATCCTCTTATATTAAATTTGATTAACATAAGGTCAAATTGATAGTGTTGCACTCAGTCCTATGGTCCAAAATGTATGGATCCATGAACTCTGTAGATCATCCTGCGAAGAAGGCGTTGGCATGATTCAACCCTACATAGCCAGAGACCCATGCTTCAGAGCGACACGTCTGCTAATCAATAGGGTGGTGCGTTTGAAGACAGGCATTCCATACAGAAGGATTAGGCTTGCAAAATATCCTCTGGGTGAATGGGTTCGAAGTGTACATCCTGGGGAACAGACTTTCTGCCACAAGTCTTTTGTCCAAGGCTCAGCACATCTCTGATATCGTTCAACATAGTGAAAGACATGCATTGTGTGTCTGTTGCTTTAAGCAACCAGTCGCAGACTTGCAGACTTGGGGGTCATGGGCCAAGGCCAACGGATTGGGGTCAGATGTATCAGGCCCCGCAAGGAGTTAGGATGATCAAGGACATGGACTTGCATTTCAATTTGAGAAATGACAGGGAAGTTTCGCAGATACCACATCCTCTCAAGATGCGACTATTTCCTCATTGCCTTCGGCTTGCGTTTCTTGAAGACGACACCGGGTGCAGCATCTTCACTCTGCGGTTTCTCTTCAATGACTGGCTCTACTGCAGACTGCGTGGGCTCTTCGGTCTTGACCACAACCGACTCATTCGTCTCTTGGATTTCTGGCTTGGGAGGAACATCTTCTGTCTTTGCGGTAGGAATAGGTTGCTGGGCGGCTGTCTCCTGGTCATCAAGCTCGACTTTAGGGACGAAAGTTTTCGTCCTCTTAATATCTTTTGTGGATGCAAACAGGTCATCCAAGCCCTCTTCCTCTTGGGCACCGGGGTATTGCCTCATCCTCGAGCCCCAGCCTTTGTTGACAATAGGCTCAGGCGCATGCTCTTCCCCCTCCTCTTCGCCTTCAAGTTTGCGCTTGCGTATTCCGACTGACTTTGTGGGGCCCTCCAATCCCTGCTTGACATCGATCCTTGTCTCTGATGTCGTCTCCCAATCCCCTGCTAAGGCCATCTCAGCGCGGAATTCTTGGGGAACAGCGACCCCCATAGCCACGAGCTGTGCCATTTGTTTCTTTCGTTCCTCTAGGGAAGCAGGGCGTTCTGTGAATTTGGGGGCTGGCGGTGCTTTTCCTTTCGCACTGTCTTTGTCAG
Source organism: Penicillium sp. CMV-2018d (assembly GCA_028827225.1). NCBI lineage: Eukaryota > Fungi > Ascomycota > Eurotiomycetes > Eurotiales > Aspergillaceae > Penicillium > Penicillium hesseltinei. The sequence goes on from JAPZBW010000003.1 coordinate 2,139,842, forward strand.
TGGAGGGCTCGCCACTGACGGCCTGTCGCAATCGCTCGACTTCGGATTTCGCGCGTTGTGAGTCTCGTTGTTTTTGCTCATTGTCGTTGTGTATTTGTCTAAGGAAGCGCTTGAGGCTGCCTTGATGTTTTGGGCTGGCTTCGTGTTGGGTCTTTTCGAATGGCGTGTCACGGATGAAGATCTTGCACTGTTTGCACCAGTAGCGCGGCTGTGGAATGGTTAGCAAGGTTCTAGACAGGTAAAAAATCACACTTACAGCTGATTTCCAGAATTCAGCCATGACAAAATACCAAGTTCAAGTAAGACAAGTAGGTTGATCGAGACTTTGATCGCATTGGTATTGCCGGGCAGAAAACTACGTAGTTGCTCCACTCGGTTGACCAATCAAGCGGGAACTTCCGTTCACCACCTACGATGTACAAGACAACCTTGGAACTACTCCGTACCTGGACTATGTAATTACAAATTTGGCACTCTTATTCGAGGCAAAATATGAGAAAAGGAGCGAAGAGAGTTCTTTATTGTGGAGAGTGGCTACCAGACAAAACGGTAACAACAGATCCAGTATGCCTCTTACACTCATTTCAATCTTCAAACTCCGCATAAAGCCACGGATCTTGGAGTAGCTCCTTTGCAGTACTTCGTTCTTCTGGGTGCCATTTTATCATCCTTTGTACGAACTCGATGAACATCCTCTTATCCTCATTGTGTATGTGGCATATTGAATTTTCAAAGTTGAAGTTCGATGATGCAATAGTTGTGCCTTTGAATTGGCCTATTAAAGTCAGCGAATGCTTGCTGAAACAGACAGACAAGACAATACTATACTCACCATCGGGTTTGTAAAAGAGCTCAGTTCTTGTTCCTTTGTCTAGAAGTTCCTTTGGAGGAGGGCCTAACAATGCAGCAATATGACCAAGATGGTTCGGCTCATCATATTCTTGAACTTGGAGGGGATCAACCTCCTTGAACAGCTTTTTGCCTTCAAGAACATCCCAAAACTAACAAACCAACGTCAGCTTTTGTATGGTAATAATATCGTTCTAGACATACCATGACCCCTAAGCTCCAGATATCGGCACTATACGAATAGCCTGCATCCAGAATAACCTCTGGGGCTCGATATATTTCCGCCTGGATACACCCTCTGTTCGGCTTATCCCCGCGCACAGATAAATCGAAGTCAGTGATTTGGATTATCCCTGTTGTCTTTTCGGAAATGCCAAAGTCATTCCGAGATAGATAGATTGTGCGGCCATCCGAGCAACTCTTCTGCGGCAGAGGATGTTCGTATTCATCTCTGGCGGATTCTTCCAAAACAGATGGATCCTCAACTTTGATCATTATATTGTCTGGTTTCAAATCTGGGATCAATTAGTTTAACATTTTTATTAACCAGGAACCCAAGACAAACCGGTATGGATAACATGACACTCAGAGTGGAGGTAGTCAAGTCCATGAAGCATCATTTGAAGTAATATCTTCAACACGTCTGAAGGTACCACATCACCGATAAATCTCTTACGGTATATCCAGAGTGGTTCTCGCAAAGGTTCAAAGACAATACTAAGATGCCTCGCCGAGCCATGCTTTAAAGTGAATGAATCGAGAGGACGTCTGATGAATCCCCAACCTTTGTGCAGGGGATTTGCTTCAGAGATGTGTCTCAGGATGTCTAGTTCAGCTTGAGCAGCGTTCTCTCGGGAATGATGAGCACTTGAATTTATTTTGAGAGCAACGTATTTCTCTCTTGACCAGCGCCATCTTTACCAAGGATTAGCGGATGCTACTCGAAATACGCAGGGAGTACATGGAAAACAAACTGGGTTAGATCCCGAGCGAGCCAGATGGTTGAGCTACTACCATAACCGAGTTTGGTTGCGAGTTGATACCGGTCATTAAGAACGCTCCCCAACTGTGCAGGATAAAATCGTGCAGGGTCATAGTATGGCGTAAGTTCCTCTTCGATAGCTTCGTTCACCGGAAGTTTGGGAGGGACCGCCGTTGACAGTGGCCAAAGGCGGTGTTTAAGTGCCCAGACCGGGGACATGGCTCGGTATTGAAATTTTGCCATAAGATTCCATCGGATGTGGAGTGGTTGGGCGAATGCCAGGGAGCGGATCACAATGTGAGCATAAAAAGAGAAAGAGAGAGATGATAGATATATATGTACTGCGCTGGGAGACAGGAGGCTGGAAGGCTTGGCGTCCCAGACTCCTAGATGCAATGTACTATGCTATGAACTAACTAATGCTCTTCAACGGGCTGTCTTTAAAGGTCCGCCTGTTCCGGAACTGGGCTCTTCAGTTTTCCAACTTCAAGGGCCATACGGATGTTCCCAATTGTCCATTCTTCCATGGCAAGCATGGTCTTTTGGCAAGTCAGTTTCATACCATATTTATGGGGAAATACATAACTCACCTCACTCGTCCAAGTACCCATATGGGGAACCAGAATTACATTCTGGTTGCTGAGCAGCCCAGGATGAATCCGAGGCTCTTGCTCAAAAACATCGAGACCAGCTGAGAACACTTTACCGCTATCCAGAGCATCAACCAGAGCAGCCTCATCCATAACAGCGCCGCGGGCAGTGTTGACCACTACCACGCCGTCCTTCATCTTAGCGAACTCGGCTTTGCCGATGATATGGCGTGTATTTTTCTTCAAGTCATTAATATCAGAACATACTTCGTTTTTTTCTTTCTTTTTTTTTAGACTCGGAAATCACTTACATTCAATGGCAGGTTCAAGCTGACCACGTCACTGGTGGACAAGAGCTCATCAAAAGAAACATATTGAGCACCCGCAGACATATCATCACTGAGTTCGCGGCGGTTATGATAAATGACCTTCATCCCAAAGGCTTCTGCCTTCTTCTTCAAATTACGTCCAATACCACCCATTCCCAGAATCCCAAGAACTTTTCCTTGGGGATCATGACCGAGGGGAGGTGCCGGGTTGCCACGCCATTTTCCCTCGCGCAAGGCGTTCATCCCGGCGTTGAAGTTGCGCAATGCGCCAAGAATCAGGAACATGTTCACGTCGGCAGTGGCATCGTCCACTGCAGTTGGGACATTGGAAACCCGGATCGGGGGGTTGCGTGCACTGCAGGCATGAACATCCACTTGGTCATATCCGGCTCCTGTAGAGGCAGCATGTCAACATATACCCATTTGAGCACTCATATACCAATCTCGACTCACCACAGTGCGTGATATATCGGAGTGAGCTTGGTAGCACACTCAATAGCTCCTCGTCTACGGGCCCTGTTAGGGTCACAGAGCCAATTGTTCGGTATATCGCAACAACGCCGTCCAGTTTGCCGTCTTTGCACTCTTGGATGAACTCGGCTCGGTTGGTTGCCGATGACTCAATTAGCTCTGCGATTTCACTCAATGCATTCCAAGCTGCCTGCGCACTATGTTCGGATATGTTAATATCATGAAACGGATATCAATAGTGCAAAGAAAAGGGAGGGAACGCACTGGTCGATACTCCCAAGGTGAATAACCTTAGGCTTGGGGCTGGTAGAACTCATTCTGATACACTGATAGTAGTGAATTCTATGTTGAGCGAGACAATTAGTTATTTGAGCAGGCGAGGGATGTATACTATTCAAAAGATTCTCCAATTTTACTTCGGGTCAAAGTATTCCGACGCCTTCTCTTGACATATTTCAACTTACCGATAAGCAAGCTCACAGCCGATATCCGATCAAGCCAATTGACTTAGTTGTTGCAAGAGGGTTCAAAGACTCAAACAGATTCAAAGAAAAGAAGATAGGTAAATTCAAGTCAATAGGAGTCATAAATTCATAGATTATATACACTAAGCATCGGCCGAGAAGGAGAAAAAGTGCTCCACGCTTATCGGGCAGTTCCCCGTCTCCTCCAGGGCTGTAGTGTTTGAATAATGAATCCTCAAAACCTGGGAAGATCTGACTGATACCGGCTGTTACTCTAATCTCGTTCTATAGAGAGAGATAAACATTTGGTGCTCGGTGTCTCGTCCCGTAGCCATCGGCTCGAATGCCGAGATCCTTATCTGTTGACGTACTAACCAACATGCTGGCTATGAGTGGTGCTTTTATCCTAGTCCTGTGTGATATTTGTGGAATAAAAAAAAGTCCAAGAGCATGGCGACTTCGTGTTTTCAAATTTGAAAATGAAACTCGCTACGGTTCAAGTAAATTTCCACCCATGTGTAAAATACATTGTGTCGAGGGACCAATTCCAGGCTCACTAGCCTTCAACCAGAATACGGGTCCAGTCAAACTTCTTCCAGCGTTTTCTGAAACCGTCAACCCTGCGATCACCACGGTTCCAGCGTCCTTGCCGTTTGATGACATCCGGCGCAACATCCAGCATTCCACCAATGATCTCTCGGGCAAAGAGATCTCCACGAGGCCAGCGGTTGTCGTCTTCCACAATATGACCTAGGCCACCGTCTAGTTCGAACCAAACGTGGAAGTAGGGCATCTCCTTTACAAGGGTTCGGCGGAAGGCAGACCGGCCTAAGCCTTGCTTCGATTTGGCAAGAGTATCGATAAGCTTGCGGTGCTGCGACCATTCCGACTCGGCACTGAGAATTGCTTCTTTGAAGAATGCAGGAGAGGTTTCTCCTAGGCTGTAGGGTAAAGGCACGACTTCCATGGACGCATGACGCTTGCGCTGTGGCTGAGCGGCATTCTCGTAGAAGATAACATCTCGACCTTGATCGTGGTACATGCGCGTGAGACTCTTCATGAAGTTGCGGATTTCTTCCCACTCATCGTCATCGCATTCCATCAAATTAGTGCGATGTTGAATTGGTACGATGGTAGCACCTCCTTCGCTGATTTCGGGTTCGGTAGGAAGTGTGAGGAAAACCCTGGTCGCGAGGGATACCACTGGGGCAAGTGGAGGCGTGCCCTTGTCTTCGTTGTGGCAAAGGGGACAGTTGTCCAATACCCGGTTCATCTTGTGGAAGTCACTGATCGTTGAATTCTTGAGGTCAATCTCAGATCGATGGACTCTTTTGGCCAGCTTGGACGCATTGTCGTCCATATACTCCAAACGGTTCTAGGCATAGGTTAGCAGGGGAAACAGGGATCATCGCATATAAATCCAAGACTGACCTCGAACTTGGCATCACGGCCAATTTGATCTGCCAACCGCCGACCCTCTCCGCCGGGTTGGCCACGGGTTTTGCGCTCTTCTCGCACCATGTCTTCAATGCTCATATCTTCGTTTGCTTCCACCAGGCCTCTTTCCCGACCTCTCTTAGTATCGATGGCTTTGACCTCATTCCTTGAGCCTGCTAGCATTGGGTTATGCATGACATCAAGGACCACGACATCGGATTCCTTGCGGTTTGACATTGCTGCCGCGGCTGTATTGTACTGTTCCTCAAGATCGGCGGCATCTGGTGCTTTTCTGAGCTTTGCTTTCATCATCTGGGCTTTCAGACGATTCAATGCCGTCATATCGAGGTGACGGGTAGTCTGCGGAGGAGGCGCAGTGTCCATTTTCTTGCCTTGGCCTTCGGTCTTGAGTTCTTGCTCTGGATCACGAACATGTTCGAGCGAACCTCTTCGGATATCATTTTGGAGTTTCCTTTCCTGGAACAGCTCCCCGCTAGGTTTATCTTTGCCCACGTAGGACTTGCCGTACGTTTTGCGCCGACCAATCTCGGTTTCCTCCTCCCGAGCGTCGTCAAAGGAACGAAGGTCTCCAAAGCGCTCGGTAGCAATATCCTCAATAGGCTTGCCGCTTTCTTCTGCCTCTCTGTATACGCCTTTGAGCTTCGTCATTCTCCATTGTGATCCAGAATCCCCAAAGGTATAGTCCACCTCGTGTGAGGCAGGCTCATCCTCTATTTCGTCGACTGTTTTTCCATCCTTGAGATCACGTAAATGGTCGTTGAGCTCCTTGTCGTGGATCTTGAGTTCGTAGTCTGCCGAAAGCATTATTGGTTTCGGCTCCTCCTGTCGCGTCGAATCTGGTCGATGAACATAATTAACGTCGAGAGCCGAGGGCGCTTCCATCCAGGCATCCCGTTTGATATTACTGGGCTCCTCTTGTACTACTACTTGGGGAGCAGCGGATCCCCCCTCGTCTTTGGAGCTCCGGTGATGACGTTTATGGCCATGTTCGTCTCCTTGGTCGTCGGAACGACGTGAACGCTTGTGCCGGTGGCCATCGTCGTCACGATGCCGGGACTCGCGGACTCGCTCGCTGTCGCGATCGCGAGATCTGGAGGAATGCCGCCGGTGATGGTTGGTGGAACGATGGCGGTGTTGTCTCGAGCGGTCTTTACTGCGGTCGCGATCGCGATTTCGGTCTCGATGATGTCGCCCTTCGCTTTTTTCGTGTCGCTGCTCTTTCCCCTCTGCCAATGTCTTCTCAAAATCTTCTAAAGTCATGGTGCTCCTGAGATGTGAAAAGGGGTGGAACTGAAGTAAAGGGCAAAAAAGTTGGAATGACGTTGATAAAATGCCGGGCGGTCCAACCGTAGATCTTTCCCCGCGACAAAAAAAGATTTCGAGCAGAAAAAAGAAGCTTATCTTTCTTCACTTGTCTTCCACCCTTGCACAATACATTTCGGCCACGGAGGTCTCTATACTTCGATCACTTAATCAAGTCTTTCATTTTATAAACTACCTTCACTATGGCATCTCCGGTGTCCGTGGTCTGTGTGGGCATGGCAGGTAAGGATGCTGATATGCTGATCGCCCCTCACTTATCTGCAATGATCTAATCATCGATATTATGGATTGAATAGGCTCAGGCAAGACTACCTTCATGCAAAGAATCAACTCCTATCTGCATGAAAAGAAGACCGTGCCATATGTGGTCAACCTCGACCCCGCGGTGCACTCGGTTCCCTTCGAGAGCAACATCGATATCCGTGACTCCATTAACTACAAGGAAGTGATGAAGCAGTACAACCTGGGTCCTAATGGAGGAATCTTGACTTCGTTAAATCTCTTCGCCACAAAGGTTGATCAAATCATCTCGCTCTTGGAGAAGCGCACCGCTCCGAACCCCGAAAACCCTTCCGTAAAGCCAATCGAACACATTCTGGTCGACACACCCGGCCAAATCGAAGTCTTTGTTTGGAGTGCATCGGGTAGTATCCTTCTTGAGACTATGGCGACATCATTCCCGACAGTCATCGCATATGTTATCGATACACCTCGCGCAAGCTCTACCAGCACCTTTATGAGCAACATGCTCTACGCATGCAGTATCTTGTACAAGACCAAGCTCCCCATGATCTTGGTTTTCAACAAGACTGACGTCAAGGACGCTGAGTTTGCCAAGGAATGGATGACTGACTTTGATGCATTCCAGCAGGCTCTGCGACAAGAGGAAGACTCAGGTGCATTTGGAGCTGAAGGCGGTGCCGGTGGCTTTGGTTCTGGCAGTGGATACATGGGATCTCTGCTAAACAGCATGAGTCTCATGTTGGAAGAATTCTATCGACACCTCAGCGTCGTTGGCGTCAGCTCAATGACTGGCGATGGCGTCGAAGAATTCTTCGAGGCCGTGGAGACGAAGCGACAGGAGTTTGAACGCGATTACAAGCCCGAATTGGAGCGCAAGAAGAAAGAGCGGGAAGATCAAACATCATCCCAGCGGGAGCTTGAACTTGGAAAATTAATGAAAGACATGAATGTGTCTGGGTCAAGCCGGCAGCCGAGGAAACCCGCCGGCGAGCCTGAGACTGTCAGTGAAGCCGAAGATGAAGAGGATGAGATCATCAAGCGCGGGTTGGCAGATGGAGAAGACAGTGATTATGAGGACTACGTGGGCCCTAATGCTGGCAATGATGAGGGTCTTTCCCAACGTTACCAGCAGGCTCTGTCAGGCTCCCAAAGTGCTCCAACAGAACAGGACAACAGCTTCACGAGATATTTGCGCGCGAGCAATATGCAACAGTGAAAAACTCCCGCAAAACAGCATTTGATGGGTCTTAATTATTTTCAATGGGCTCTTTCGGTCTTGAGGAGTTTATGGTCTTAGAGGCGCATTTCATTCATTGCATTCATCATAGTCAATATATCAAGGTAATCAAATATCATCTTGATCCAACTTTGTCTTCGTCTTGGCTTACTCTTGTCGCTTTTTGATCGAGTCAAATTGGGCATGTCCCTGCGTGCGTGAGGCCCCAGGATGGAAACCCTTGGAATCCCGTGAGAGATTCTTTGAAGGTTAAGATGTTACGGTTACGGACGTGCTTCGCCTTGTATAGTTAAATCTTAGGGCTGAGCTTCTGCATATGTCTGAAGAGGTCATGGATGGGTTTAGAAGGGATTATAGGGTTCTAAGCTCCAGGCTGCTCGTAGATCAAACCCCAGCTGGCTTAGGATAAATTTCGTCAGAAAGACGATCTTTCCGAACTTGAGAGTATACCTTAGAATAAGAACCGCCATTGAATTATGGGGTATATTTCTCTATATGGTGCCATAAAATGGATGTTCAAACAAGTCAAACAGCACCGAAACTGTATGACGTCACCTGTTTATAATGCTTCAGCCTTAAAAAAAAGAACGTTCGCTTGGAAGCTTCATTTTTGCAGGACCCGACCATCTTTGACACAAGCTACGTACTTCAATCGCGCAAGGAGATTTCAAGACTATCAAATCACTTACCAGCGACTGCTATCATGGATGTGAGCCAATCCTATTATTGTCTCCAGAGCTACGGAAGATAGACCGAGCTAAAAGCTAACTTGACAGGTCTTTCGCACCTACACATACTCGACGGCCGCATGGCTGGCACTTCAGAGTTTGCCTTTGATTGCTGCACCGAGCATGATAGTGACCATGCTGCTCAGCGAGACTCGGCCTGTTTCCCGTATGTGGCCCACATCCTGACAATGCCGCGCGCACCCGTTTACGAGCCATGCTAATCCTTCGCCCTTCAAAAGCCATGGAAATCTACTTCGCCCGGTGCCTCGGCTTCAGTTTTCTTACTATCGCCGTTTTGACAATGATGTTAACCGGCTCCATCCCTCTGACATCTGAAATTAAAGACTCTGTAACAACAGATGAGGACGATCCCAAGGCGCCTTACGCTATCCCCACTCTTATGGTGACCTCTATCTTCCATACCGCATGTGCTTTCTACGCGTACACCTGGTATGTTACCGATGGACAGGGTCTCTTTGCTGTTGGTGTTGCTGGATACTCTAGTATTGCGGCCATTGGGTTGTGGTGCATGCTCTTTGCTAGCAGCAATGGCAGGATCAGTCGCCGTACGGGTGCAGACAAGAGGACGACGGGGTTCCCTTTCAAGAACTCGGAAGCAGCGAAGAAACATGGCAAGGGTCTGTAAGCTGTCAAGGATGTTTATTGGAATCAATACTGCATCTCTGGATTCAATTGCGAATAGATGGTAATATTTCGATATCCTAATCTTTGAAATAGAAATAAATATGCGTCTCATTACCAATTCAAAAAGAAAGAGAACCGTAACTATGTTGTATGTTGTACCTGAGAACCTCCAGATGATCCGAGCTTCCCTCAACCCCACAATGCCGCTTCAACCGTCCTTCTTCTCCCCAAAAGCAGCACGCCTCTCCACAACTTTATTATTTACAAGATGGACTCTGAGCTGCGACTGTCCTCTCCCCGCTTAGGATCTTCTATGCCAATAAACGAGTCCAACCTACAGTTGGGCCAATTTGACCCAGAATCACAACCCTTCGGCTCATTCCGTCCCCCGACCGAAGCTGAATCACAGCTCCAGAACGCGACACATGCGTTTATTCGTCCTCCACGATCAGGCGAGCCAGCGACAAATTTCATTACCGCGTCTCCATCCACACAACACCAATCGCACCAAGGTCACCCTAGCGATGGAGTTGCCTCGCACTTACAACCGCAAGGGCAATCCTCCAATGGTTTACACCAATCGCAAGACTACAACAATGGCGTCGCTCATGCAGCGAATATGAGCGGGGCATTACATGGCGCTGGTACTGGACAAATGGGGCCTCCAGCGTCGCTGCCGCAAAACGAGCTAGTGATGGGGAATAACGCGCATCAAGCTCAGAATAACAGCTTAACAACGTTGCAGTCCTCAAGTCAACCGTTTCAATCGGATTTTATCGAGCTAGATTCTGGCTCCGCAGATCCGGTGTCCTTCACTGGTCCTGGAGAGCTGCAAGGCTTCAAGGTGGTTCCAAATCCTCCGCATCTGGATTACTGGAGAGATAGGTTGTTTAATGTTGATGAAATGATCACCCTGAGCGAAGAGGAGTATGCAGACTCCATTCTTGGGATTGTCGCTACTCTGCCGAGAGACTGACTTGGAATTTTCTACAGATTCCAAACCTACTTCCCCCACGTTGACAATGTATACTCTCATCGCTCGACCCAACGGTACAAGCGTAAACCCTTCGTTTCCCATTACTGGGACTGTCGACTCAAAGGACGACCTCCTGGGACCCCCAAGTCCGATGACCCAGAAAAAAAGAAGCGCAAGCGTACGGCCAGAGAACGGGATCTCTGCCATGTCAAAATTAAAGTCGTGGAATACTTCCCAGTGTCGGAAATATCAAATACAACCCATGCAGTCGAGCCCATGCCATCTAACATCCTGCCTGGTATGTATACATTCTCTCTGAATGATGACCCTGCGATCCGGAATGTTCAAACATTCGGTATGCTCACGCCAAACCCTGGTCTACCACCAAACCATCCCGGATCGAATGGGGGGAGATATTTCACTATACAGCGGGTGAATGGCAATGGTGCCAACGGGAAGAATGACGGAGTTAGTGGCGGTCATCAACATACGCTTGAAGAAAGCGACCGTGTCAAGAAGAGTAGTGTGCAACGATATGTCCTGAAGGAAAAGAAAGACAAAAAAACGAGAACGGTATGTCAATTCTGTTTTGTTCTGTTCGTTTGCGCAGAGTATCCCCGCATCCCGGCTACGTCACATGTCTACATTGACTTCATATGTCCCACATGCCAAAGATCAAGTCTTCATCTTTTTGTTTCCATTTCTAGCATTCTGGATTGTGCAGCTTTAACACAGAATACACAATAGGACCGAGTCATGCCTCGAACAGGCCAAAAGTCATACCATACAAAAGCGACAGGTCTAGCCGCTGAAACTGCGATCAAACATTCCGCCGATGTTAATCTCAAGCTATTTGGGAGCTGCTTCTGGTGAGATCCCCTCAGATTTGACTTGTTCTGACGAAAGCTTGCTGTGTATTGACTTGACCTGCATGTTTGAAGCCCCTTCGTGCAACGGGTATGGATTGCATTGGAGCTGAAGGGTATCCCGTACCAATACATCGAAGTGGATCCGTACGAGAAGCCCCAGTCGCTGTTAGAGGTGAATCCAAGAGGGCTTGTTCCTGCTTTGCGGCACGACGACTGGGGATGCTATGAAAGCAACGTATTGTTGGAATATGTAAGAGAACCGAATGGCCAGTTTCCAGTTCCCTCACTGACGAATCCCTCGCAGCTGGAGGATCTGGGCGTAGGAGCTGCAATGCTTCCAGGAGACCCAAAGCTGCGCGCCCATTGCCGGTTGTGGGCAGATCATGTAAGTAGACAGGTCTATTTTGGTCATCATCACTGACAACCCTCCAGGTCAATCGGCATATCGTGCCGAGTTTCTATCGTATACTGCAAGAGCAGGACCAACAGAAACAGATCGAGAGGACACAGGAGCTGCGAGACGCGATGGAGAAGCTGCTTGAAGTGGCGCATCCCAAGGGACCCTTCTTCATGGGCCCGCAGATGTCCCTTGTGGATGTTCAGGCTGCCCCGTGGATTATTCGGCTGCGGCGGGTCCTGAAACCATACCGAGGATGGCCAGATGCTGAGGAAGGAAGCAGGCTGGCCATTTGGATGAATGCAATCGAGACCGACCAGCATGTGCAGGCGACAACTAGTACGGATGAGCTGTACCACGACAGCTATGAGCGATATGCCCGTGAGTATTGCATGTCGTCTTTTTCAATGGCACTGTTAACACTTCATGTCACAGAGAACCGTCCAAACACATCCCAGGTCGCAAATGCAATCAACGCAGGACGGGGCCTCCCTTAACCAGAAAACATCCAAGGTATCTGACGGCCAGCGTCCTAGGACGAAAAGATATTTGCCAAATGTACATTAGCCTGTTCGAGCACCTCGATTGAAATTGAAGCCACCTCTCCCACTTGCATCAGGGCCTCGAGGACTGCGCACCGGCTGCTGTGGAGCCTGAGTGTCAGAGCCGCTTCGCTCAACTTGCGGACGGCCACCTCTCTGTAGGAAGGGTGCATTTGACTTGGCCGAAGTGGAGGGATCGTAGAGGTGTCTAGAGGACTTGCTCGAGGTCGACGAGGAATCTCTCTTCTGGTGATCTCTTCCGCCGCCACGTCCTTTGCCTCTCCCCCTGCCCTCGCCTGTAGAATTTTGACGAGGTGGGGTTGTGCTGCCAGGGGACGAGGTACCCGAAGCTGTAGCAGATGGGCTTCCAAACAGACGTTCGCGCACTTCTTCGTACTTCCGCTGTTTCTCCTCCCGATTCTTCAATGCAATAGCATGGCGTTCCTCAGGTGTTGGCTGGGGTGGCTTGGTGTCATCGTCCGAGTCCTCGTCATCGTCTAGTCCGAGTCGGCCAAGTCCAGCAGTTGCGGCGGTAATTGTTCTCGGGGATGATGACGAATGTCTTGTCACAAGCTGAGGTTTCCGACTCAGAAGTGTAACTGCGGGCTTGAAGTCTTGCTTCAGGGGAACATCGGCACGCGCTTCAACGAAATGGAATGTTTCTGTGGATTCGCTGCAATCCAGTTCAGTCTCTTGAACAGCCCAAATAAATTCGATGGCGCGAGCTGGCAATTGAAACTTACGCTTCAGCCCATAGCTGGCGATTGAACTCTGCCTGTTCCGCCCTGCGTTGCGCCTTGGTGACCTTGGATGAGACTTTCTTCTCAGACGGCGGGGTAGACTTGGAGTCGAGTTTCTGTAAACGATGACCATCAGCATGTTATTCATAGCCTGCAAGCATTGAACAGACTTGAATGGCAGACCATTGTCCGTCCCAAACGCCACATAGTTCCCCTGGTATTACATACATCTGCTTGGTTTTCCCATGAATCCTCCCAGGCATCGGGAACCGCACCGGAGTTTGCGCTCATTGCACGTAGAATGACGATAGCAGGATTAAAAATAGAGAAGAAAATATCGAAAACAAATCTAATGAAGATATGCTAATCACAAGGCCAGCAATGATTGGTATGTTCATGAAGTATATAAGCTGGGGAAGAAAGAAGAAGAAAATTCATGCGAGAGCCCCCGGGAGCCACCGCCTGTCGACCGTTGATCACTCCACTCCCCGCGCCTTGAAGTTTTGAGAAACTCAAGAAACTACAAATCGTCCATCTAACCTATTTCGTTTAATTCCCAACAATGGCGATTGGTAGGTCTCCTCCATTCCCTCAAAGCTATACGAAGTAGCCGAGAGAGGCACAGTGGGCCCGCGATATCGATAGCGCTCCATTACCCACATATGCACCCGCCTCTTGTTCCTTGCTACAAACTACAAACCCGGGGGTTACATCCATTAACAAACACATACCAGATCCCAAAGACCCAGACGGTGACTCGACAATGACCTCCTCCGTCGACTCCATCCGTCCCGACGACAGCGCTAGAACTGGCGCCCGCACTCCGACCGGCGCCGCCCAAGCTTCCTCGGCTGGCGTTGACGTATCGGAGCTTTCCCCTCCTGGATCCCAGACGAAGCAGGAGGCTGGTGCTTCTCTTGGCGACATTGGGACTGCGTTGGAACAGCACGTTGGACAGACTACGGAGAAGACGATTGACTCGAATGTCGCGGCGTGGAAGAGCAAGCGTGCTCAAGAGGAGTACCAGCGTGCTATGGAATATCTTGTTGATAGAGATTTCAAGCTAGGTATGTCACCTCCTATATCTGTTTGGTCGAGCCTGGGTTGTTTTGTATCCACAGATGGCTGTACAGTGTGCTGACTGGCTGCCTTCTGTTCAGATGAATTCGGGGACCCGTTCGATGAACGTGACCTGGCAGAGAAGTTGCTATGAGTCTCTGCGTATTTGGAGATGGTCTGCCAGCATATGATATGAATAATGAGATACGACTTGATTCTTTAGCTCGCGGTCCTTTGGGTACATTTGGTCTACAATGGCCAGGCAGTCTTTGCTTACCCGTGGGAGACATAAGTAGGCGGAATTGCTTCAATTCACTGCCACACAGTGTAAAAGAAAGCTATTCAACGCTATTCCGGGGTCAATCCATGCTATCTGGAAGCATCATCACCTGTCATCCTGTAGATATATGGCTTTGCTATAAAGACATTCTATGCCCGAGCTTCGAGGAAATAAATCTGTGAGATGTAGTAAATCCTCAAAGCCACTATGATTTCAACCTGCTTTTACCCTAGACTATATATATTTGCTATGCCTCGCAATAGTTTAGCAGTACCTTCGTTGGCTAAGATATATATAGTCAAGATATCCATGAATATAAACCACATCCCTTACTATTTGAGCTCCGGCATGGATTGAAATTGAATTGCCACATATCCTGCGACTTCGAAATGAGATTTCTATATATTCATGATCGACACTATGCCCACGTTGGGCTCTCCCATGCGGTGGTTGGCAGGGCAACGGGCTAAAAGACAAAGCAAAACCACAACGGCCCGCTTCATAACTTTCGCATCCATCACGACAATCCGACATTTTACTGAGGGGCTCAGTTACCTTTGATTTGCATTATTTTTTGTCCGCATTATATTAGATAACTTGACTTGATTCATATAAATCACTCGAACATACCTCGCCAAATCAAGATTCCAACGGCTTTGACACATTCCACGCGCATCAACAACAATGGAGAACCATCCTCCCTCACCGCAAGCATGGTATGTCAACTCTTTCTTTCTTTCTGGCTTTGGATTCAATATTTGTTTTGTTTCCTTTGTATCAAACGGATCATTCGCGCCTCTCGCTCAGGGGCTTGATCACCTTTCCCCTTTATTGACACACCGCCATATAAACTTGAAGACTAACAAAAACTGCCTTACGCGCCAGCAGCTCTGCCAACCCTCCTACTGAAAGTTCCTTCAGTTTCACGCCTATCAAAGCCCTGAGCGCGTTGCCGCGACTGTGGGATCGCAAACCTTCGACGCCTGTCCGAGCCGGAGACAAGACACGCAAGCTGTGGAAGCGCATTCGCTTTCCGTTTACCGGCATGAATACTGCGACAGAACGCCAGACCTCGGGGATCGGCGCCTCGAAAAACTCGGATTATCAACGCGGCGTGAAGCGCCAGTGTGTTGACCCCGCTGATGCGGACCACGAGACTGAGGCCGAGCAACGTGGTCGGTCTTTCCTTGAGACTAAATGGGAGATGCAGGCGTCTCGGAAACGACGTAAGTTTTTTGTTTATATATTATGCGATGTGACCTGTGTGCAAATCACGCATCACATCTCAATCTCCCTTTTAGAATGACCTTTTATCTGATAATTTACAGGCAAGTTGCCCGAATTCAATTTCAACATCCACGACGAGGGCTCCCAGGAGGTGTTTGGTTTCACTGCGAACCAAACTGAGGGAACGCTCAAGGATGTTGTTGGCGACGTGGCTACAAATGCGTCACCCCAGCCGCTCAGCGATATGTGGAAGACTTCCAAGACGCCGGTTTACAACGACGCTATGGCCACAGACTTGAATATTACAGCATCCGACGCAAACACAGCGCAGGATCTGCAGTCTAGACCATCCAGCCAAGACGCGCTCGGTGCGATCGACTGTGCCGGAGAGGACAAGGCCAACGCCATGTCCACCACAGAGTCCGTGCAAGACCTGACGCAAGAGCAGGAGATTAAGTTGGTACGATCGGCACTGCGAAGCTCTTTGGATGGAGAGGATGCAGAGCTCCTCAACGACTTCCTGTCCAGGGCGAATGCGAAGCGGGCCGCCAAGGCCACGCACCCCGAAGATGTGAAATCAACAGAGATGTCTTCCAGCCCAGAGGAGTCGCCAGAGGTTGAATGCTCAACACCGCCACCACGCCGCGTGCTAGAGGAGCTGACAACCAACTCACCTTCACCTATCAAGTTGCAATTCTCGCCTAGTAAATATGACGTGAAGCGTGGTGCCGACGGCGCCAATGACCGGGAGGATATCATCCCCAAAGAGATCAAGGAAGAACAGGCTCCTTCAAGCCCTTCATATCGTCGGAGCACCCGTACTAAAGGCTCGAGTACCCCTGCCATGCGCAACACTATCTCATTCCGCCGAGCTAAAGGAACAGAATTCGTTTTTCAACAGCGAACTGAGACCCAGCAGGTGGCTATGGCTACAAAGCGCAATACCCGGCTCAACAAGGGTAAATCTGTAACTCCCATGGTCGCCCTGGAAGCCCTGGCTCAACAGTCGAGCCAGGAAGAGCTCCAGCTGGACAATTCACAGAATGAGAGCTCAAATTCCAAGGACACTAGTTTCCGTGGGCTGAACAAACCGCGAAAGCAAGTGTCGTGGAACGAGGAGCGCATGGCCGAGTATGAAGAGTACAGAGAGCCAATAGACGAGGAAGAAGAAGAGGAGGGTGATCGATGCACAAATGACGTGGGCGCAACGCCTCGCCCAGAAAGCAAGCGCTCAGCGAAGAAAGCAGAGTCGGGTCACCGCAGCAGCCGCAGCCAAACACAAAAGGCAGACGAGAATGCAGACAGTGGGGCTACCGAGAGCGGCCCAACCCCGACTACTGCACCTGCTACTGTAACCCCGCGCTCACGCCGGGTGAGGCGTTTGGGCGACTCGGGCATCTTAGGGTCCGGTACTCCAGTTAAGACTGGAAGTCGCGGCACAAGCAAGCCTCCCGCAGCCTCGGCATCCGCTGTGGCTGCTGTTGCCCCCTCCACACCTACCAAGGGCCGCCGCAAGCTCGCTCCCAGATCTCCCAGCTTGTCCAAGCTTCCCGCACGAGCTTCTAGGAGTGCTAACACCACCGCGGATCAGCCTTTCGTCAGTGGCATCCCCACTCGCAGCTCACAAAGCACAGATGATGCGCAGCGACAGAGTATGCTTCAGATGAGCGCAGGGTGCACGCCCACGGCTCGGCGTGTTCGGTCGAGATCTTGATTGTTACCCCCAAATGGCGCGATTCTCATTGGATTATACGACTCTTATACCCCTTCTCTACGGTCCTTTTATACCTTCCCATTCTGACACTCTTTATCTATCCGGGGAGTTGCTTGTGTTTTAAGATACCACTTGCTCGTTTTGTTTTGTTTATTTCATGTATGCATTCTTAGTGACATCGAAACTTTTTCACTTCATCTTCATCAAGATAAGATTAACTGCACGGTTCACCTGCCCTATGCAGAATGACGTCTGTGCCGTTGCGCCACGCTGCCCCTCTGCCCCTCCAAACCTCGGGATTTGTATGAGGGGCATTCTAATTTCCAATTTTGGAAGGTTGTCCTATGTATTCCCATTCTCTGACTACAACCCTCGGGTGCAAATATTCGCGCAGTCCTAGCTTATGCACCTAGCCGCTTTGACAAGCCCTAGACTACAATATTGCAGCGGGCTGTGCGTCTGTCCCGTTGATGATCCCCCTCATGCCACTGGCTTGCATAGATCTTTTCTGAATTGAGTTACTTCCAATTGTACAAAGTATATGTATACTGTTCCTTCCAAGGTTGTTACCCGTACCGATAGCCGATACATGCTGATCTCTTGTCTTGATATTTGCAAAAGCTCAGAGCAAGTCTGCAAGTTGGCTGCGCTGGGGATTTGCAATGTCTTTTCATTCAATGTAAATTGTGGATGCAGTTGTATCTCACATGGCGTCCTACCGGCAGTGAATACGTACTTTGTCCTACAAGTATTTCCAAGATGAACACGAAATCAGACTGCATCATCCCAATAGCGCAGTACCCATATACTACCCACCACCCTCCCAACTGTAGGCTAGGAAGCAGGTTAACAAACTTCGACGATGTATTACAATCCCCCGAAGTTCTTCCTCCATCGGCTTAATCGGGATACGCGATCTCCAACACTCGGCATCATAGAACCCGAACCAGAAAGTCTCAGCTAAAAAATCAAAGAAATATTACATTACCCAAGAAATGAGGCATTAAATCCCATACAAAAATCGCAAGTGCATCCCGTCACTAATCGGCCCAATGAAAAAGAGAACTACACTATACTAGCACGATACATAGACACCATGCGTAAACCAATAGCAAATAAACACCTACAGCGCTAATTCAAACATTCAATAAATGTACAAAAAGTAAACACCAAACAATGTGCTCTGACCATACCAATCCAAGACCCTATTACCCTATTCGGCGTTTCGGTGTTAACACCAACCAATATCCCATCCGATTCTAATATTCCATAGCCAATTACTCCATACGCAATCCGACATCTCCCGGTCTGAGCAGTAGTCAGCAACGCTAAGACCGAATGTGGTAAGCGCGCGAGAACGCTAAGCCCCTTGAGTGGCGCAGGGGCTTCCGAGAGCCACAAGTCAACGCGAGATGACATCGTCTGCAGGGCTCGGAGCACACTGCTCCTATTTTGTATGGAATTGCTATCCGCTTTTTAGAGTTGTATTTTTTTATTTTTGTTTTTTGAATAATAGGACTTCTTGTACGGAGTACGGAGTACAATGTTGTAGTATACAAGTTAACTGACTAGTTATACAACGGTTGCATGTCGGACATTACCTTTTTTTGTGGCTGCTTCGGTAACACTATTTCCGAATAAGGTGTTCCCTTGTCAGGTACAGTGTAACCCTAAGGTTGTGCTTATGTTTTTTTTTTCTCATTCGAAGGAGATTTGTTTTGCTCATTGGTTGAGGATCCTAGGCTATACTTCTAAGAATATACTCCGTATGTTGTATGTTGTATGCTGTACTATACTGTTACAACTGCAGGGTCCTATTTGCAAATTTTGCAATATTCCTTTTTTTCAATTATTTCCTTACCATTATCTTAATATTGGGTGTAATCTTATTCCAGGTTGGTTTGGTTTGACTCGCCTCGTTCATTGGATGTAGACATTCTTGATGGGTGGATCTTGGGTGGGTGATTGGACCTACGAAATGAAGGGCTGTGGCAGCCGGTGTGTGAGATTGGGTGATTCGGGCCAGGTCAAATGAAAAAGCTCAAAAAGATTCCGAGTTATTACCTACATCGGCATGCACATGTGTCGTATAATCTACGGAGTACGGTACAGCTAAAACACAAATAAACACAGTAGATAGAGTGAGATCAATGGTATGTCCAATTCATCTAACAGAGTTCGTAGTCCGTTCATTAACTCATTTCCACCCAAAATCCCCGTTTTGGGGGTATTATTCTTGTCCTTTTGTAAATTGGTCCCAAAAATCTAAATAGAAAGACCCTTAGCAGTCTCCTCGGGCCAGACATCGTAGCCGAAGGTATCCCGCATGTTCACAAAGCGGCAGTAGTGAGTCTTGGCTACCTCGTTGACAGCCTCGAAGTCGGCATCGCTGAGCTCGATGCTCTTGAAGTTGGACTCAATGCGCTTGGGGTTGGAGCTCTTAGGGAGCACACTGTAACCACGACGCAGACCCCAGGCAATCAGAACCTGGGCGAGGCTGTTGCCGCCCTTCTCGGCAACAGCGTTCAGGGTCTTGTTCTCGCTGACCCGCTCGCCTGTCGTAGGGACCTGGTTCTGCGAGCCCAGGGGCGAGTAGGCCTGGGGCAGGATGTTGTGGGAGAAGCAGTACTGCACCAGCTCATCGTTGGCTAGGAAGGGGTGGATCTCAATCTGGTTGACCATAGGCTGGACCTTGGCGAACTTGGCCATGGCCTCAAGCTGGGGGATGGTCCAGTTGGACACACCAATGGCCTTGGCCTTGCCATCGGCATACAGCTTCTCCATGGCGCGCCATGTCTCCTCGTGGTTCTCGGTCAAGTCCTTGAGGATCACGTACTATAACAGGTTAGTTAGGAGCTGCTCGTGTGCTCGTTGCGGGGAACCTCACCTTTCCATCGGGGCCAATCTTGGGCTTATCCTGGCCATCCTTCTCGGCAGCAATGGGCCAGTGAACAAGGAAGAGGTCAACGTAGTCGAGCTGCAGACGCTCGAGAGAGTTGTTGACGGACCAGAGGACGTCATCGTAACGGTGCAGGTGGTTCCAGACCTTGGTGGTCACGAAGATGTCGGAACGCTTGACGGAGGGGTTGGCCTTGAGGAAATCACGGATACCCTCACCGACCTCATCCTCATTGAGGTAGAACCAAGCACAGTCAAGGTGACGGTAGCCAGTGTTGAGGGCAGCAGTGACGGCGGCGTAGGTCTCGCCCTTAGAGCCCTCGCTGGCGAAGGTACCAAAACCAACGGCAGGGATGGTCACCCCGTTGCTCAATGTGAAAGTCTTTCCAGATGACATGATTGCAGCGTAAAATCGAGTATAGTTAGAGAATAGAAAGAGGAAAAGATACGAGCTGTTAGAAGATAAGGAGATAGAAAGAGTGGGGAGAGCTTAGAGAGCGATGACGATGTTGGGAAGTGGGGTGGAGGGGGGTGGAGGGGTAGGAGGGGCAGGAGAACCTTGGAATTGGAAATTATATAATAATTTTTAATAATTTCAATTGAACTTTGGAATTGCATATATTGCAGTTCATACAATAGATGGATATTGCAACTTAGCCAGACTTTCCTTTTCTATTTGTCGATAAGAAACCCTGACTCTATTACTTTATCCTAAACAAATTACAAAACAGATTCAAATTTATCAAATATTATTATAAAAAATATTAATAAAATAAATGGAAATATGTAAGAAAAGAAAATAAAAGGATAAAAAAGCGCAAAATTACCACTAGTAAATTTCAAAGCTCCAGTCCAATGACATCACCAACCGAAACGGTGTTTCGAGCGTTTGGCCTGATCGTCATCGGCTCCATCGATCTCATGTCGGTCCACGGGCGAACTGCGCTCTAATCCAATCGTCCGTCCGTCCCAGGCCTCTTCCTACCCACTCGGCGTGCTGCGTTGCTTCATATTCGGCCCAGTGAGTCTGGTCCTGTCCAATCAATGCCTTTCTGATTCAATTCGGCCACGGGAAGGGAGTGTCCCGTGTATTGGGTACATGGCAAGACAGTGTGTCAGCCACAATGACGCAGGTACCCTATACAAGCCTGTCTCATTGCGAGAAATGGTCCACCCCCTATAACTTGCCAAATGATGACGATAATTCCTAGGAATGATGATACCCGGTGAGTGGATCCCTCGTAACCTCAATGGCAAAATACCAATTTCGTTTGTCTTGAGTCCGGTATCAGATATGGCTTGTATATATACTCTGCTGAACTCCCTCCTTTGCCATCTTGATTTCTTATCAGTCAATTTTCCTTCTTCTCCTTTTTTTTTAATAACTTCAATTCTTCCCTGAGTCCTGAATCCAGTGATTCTCAAGTAGAAGCTCATCCATCCTTCTACTTCCTCCCCTACATTCAACGCCTTCATCATGGCTCGCTTCGAGGACTCTGATCTCGCAGTTGATCCCGCTTCCCAGGATCCCCGCGCCCAGGATCCCCAGGGTGCTCTCTCCCCCCGGGACCGTGCTGCCTCCGGCCTCGCCATCCCCTCGGGCGGCAACACCGTCGAGATCCCCGCCACCCGCAGCGCCATCAGTGATGCCGCTCAATTTATGCACAACTTGAGCTTGTCTCCTTCCATGAAGGACCGCCGGGGCTCGCGCAACTCCTTCGGCACTTCGCTCCCCATCCCCCGCTCCCCCCGCCTGTCCCGCCTCTCATCTGTGCAGCGCGGTGCTCCTTCAGTCTCCCGGGATATCTTGGCCTCCCAGGTCCAGGATATTAACAAGGAGAAGACTGCCAAGGCCAAGAACATGGCCTTCGCTTTCGACATTGATGGTGTGCTGGCACACGGTAACCACGCCATTGAGGAGGCCAAGGTCGCCCTCAAGATGCTCAACGGCGATAACGAGCTCGGCATCCGCATCCCCCACATTCTTCTCACCAACGGTGGTGGTAAGACCGAGGAGGCTCGCTGTGCTCAGCTCTCCGAGATCCTCGAGCAGCCCATCTCCACCGACCAGTTCATTCAATCCCACACTCCCATGCAGGCCTTGGCTGAGTACTACGAGACCGTTCTGGTTGTCGGTGGTGAAGGCTTCAAGATCCGCGAGGTCGCCGAGAACTACGGTTTCAAGACCGTCGTCCACCCCAAGGATCTCCTCGCCTGGGACCCCTCCATCTCCCCCTGGGCCACTCTCACCGACGCCGAGCGCGCCGAGGCCAAGCCCCGCGACTTCTCCCAGATGAAGTTCGACGCCATCATGGTCTTCGCCGATTCTCGTGACTACCAGACCGATTTCCAGGTCATCATGGATCTCCTGCTCGCCGAGGACGGCAAGCTCATGACCAAGGCTAAGGACCCTGTCGCCACCCGCATCCCCATCTACTTCTCCCAGGGTGATCTTCTCATGCCCACCGAGCACAAGGGTCTCCCCCGTCTCACCCAGGGTGCCTTCCGTATCTCCGTTGAGGCTCAGTACAAGACTCTCACCGGTGTCGACCTTGAGCGTGTTGTCTACGGTAAGCCCGAGCGTGCTACCTACACCTACGCCGATGAGGTCATGAAGGCCTGGATGGAGGAGCTCCACGGTGTCTCCCGTCTGCCCGATAACATCTACATGGTCGGTGACAACCCCGCCTCCGATATCATCGGTGGAAACATGTACGGTTGGAACACTTGCTTGGTCCGCACTGGTGTCTTCCAGGGCAAGGAGGGCGAGAACGACCCCAACAGCCCTGCCAACTTCGGTGTCTTCAACAACGTCCTCGAGGCTGTCAAGGCTGCCATCGCCAAGGAGCTCGGCGACGACTTCAAGCTCAAGTGGAACCCCAAGGTCAACCCCGTCACTCACGGCGACGGTGCCTCCGCTATTGAGTAAATGATCACTTTCTGATCTTTTCACGCTGAAACGAAACTCAAAAGACATGTGATACTGGGCTTGAGAAGAATCTCCGTGGCGTTTTCCTGTTTTTCCTCCATGCCATGTCATTCATAGACTACTTCTTTTCCTTCCACTTCTCTGATGCATGTGCCCCTTAAACTTCGGGCTTTAGGACTTCTGATATCCTTTGTCATGTCGATTTGGATTATCGACTTGAGAAAAGACTGAGATTTACTTTCTATTTTTTTTACAATGTGGATGGTCAGTGATTTCGACCTGCTTTTTTTTCCCTTTTTAGACTGGATTCTCATGTGCCATGACCCGAAGAAGCTTTTTGTTTTGTCTTTTCCCTTTTTTACACATTTCCGCATGCAGCTATATCCCCCCAATACCATATGCAATTTTCATCATTGATGTCGTCAACCAGTTTCTCCCTGTTATTTCGGTGTAATTTGTGTAATTTTCTCTCTAGTGAAATCTTCGTATTCTTAAGGTTCTATTGTTCCAGAAAAGCAATCATTGACGACATGGTGATGTATCATCCCTTATTACCGAAGCTCTATTGTTTTCCACGTCTATATCATACAGATCTATCCATGGATGCATATAACAACTTTAATACTAGATTTTTACACTGTCAAAAACAGTATATTTACACCAGAGCATATACCAAAACATCAATTGTGTACACTTCCACGCCTAGACCACGAATGTCTCGGGAAAACGAGGAACTAGAAGAAAAGAAAGAAGCAATGAAGTCGTTTTTCATCAAATCCTAAGACATATACAGCCAAGAACCCACACTATGTAGTATCTAACCGCCAAAGTCACTACCCGGCATTTCCCAAGACACGCCCGCTATGAGTCGGGTAGGTACACTTGTCTAGATCAATTGACGTTCTACTCCGGCCTTCTAGATCATGGCGTTCCAGCGGGTATGCATGTCTTGCCCCGGCGACGAGGTACCGGGACGCGAGACTTGTCTCGGGTTGCGTTTACGCTGGTTGGATTGTTCTCTGGCTACATCGCCCACCCATACATTATAGGATATGCCGAATATCTGAAAGGGAGCATGGCGAGAGGGCTAAAACAGGTCCTTTCCTTTCCTAGACTAAAACAGATTTTGATGATATTTGCTTCGCTATACTTTCTCTATAGCTATTAATGAATCGCACCTCATCTACTGAGCCCTGGATGTCAGTAATGCAAGCTGCACGTAAGACAATATCCCGTCCCTGTTGTTCCTGAGCCAAGGAAGCACTCATTCGCCTTCTTCCAGAATCGGCGAGACAACCATTCCTTTTCCCAGTAGTCCATTAAAATGGCTCGCCTTTTATTCCCCCGGACAATCAGGTCCGCACCAGCCGCACCGCAGCGTATCCCATGAGATTCCGTCAGATTCCGTGGAAACTGGTGGCTTCTTTTCATTGAGACAGTCGTGCCCGCGTTGGCCTTTCCGCGTTGGCCTCCGCGCGTAGGGGCCAGGAGAGAAATATAAATACCTGCTCCCGCCCCCCGATCTTCCTCTTCTTCTTTTTTCCTCTCCATTCTAGTGCAAGGGTCTTACACGCATCAGTGAGGAGATTTCCGAGATCGTGTTTTTGCTGGTTGAAAACTACCACCTTGACCACTTCAAGTGGGCCTAACCGCCTGCTTGGGAATTTTTGAAGCTACCTCTCACGAGTTGAATTTTCTTTTCACTACTTGCTACCCATGCTGGTGGCTCTTAGAGAAGAGAATCCTTGTAGATACCTAGTGTAGTGGGGAGATAGGCTTTCCACTACGATCAGTCTGCATCACCCGTGGAGGTAGCTTGAGCCTCGCACTATTGGTGGACTTGTATTTGAGTACGAGCTGATAACAAATGGGCTATCATTTCCCTCTGAATCTCACATTCTTCTTCTACGTAGAATGGCGTAGAATCACTACCTTTCATATAAGGATCCCTGGTATAAACCCCCTTCGGGATGTGTGTTTGCTATCACCCGGCATAATGCCCTGTACACATTTAAAGTACCTTTTCTATGTGTATCCTATAGAAAAGGTACCTAGAATCAAAAGTTCACATTACGCCAGTGCGGCCCAAACCAGCAGGGGTGGTGAGCACCACATTGGGCTGGGTACTGCCTTGCTTTTCTGGATACCACTAGCTATATAGTTAGCCTCAGTTTGCCAGTAGGGAACATAAATCTTTCTTCTCTTCCTCTATTGCGCCTAGATCCTCACACTAAACAGCCTGCCCATAGAAGTAAATCCTCCCTTTGTTTTGTTCTAATACTTGATGATCACAACAATTCTCTTTCACCAATAACTTGACCGATAACTATGAGTTCCTACGCAGGTTTTGACATAGTTCCACGTCTAACCAAAGGGCTGGTAGACAAACACAATTGGGAAAGACTCTTGAAAACTATCAGAGAGCGTTACCAAAACGATGATCAAGTCGAAGTGAAGCCTAACTACATTGCATTCAAGTCCAACCCAGACCTACTGCTTCCACTTGAATGCCACAAGTTCCTTCGCTTTGGCGCAACGATCCCGAATGAGGATACCGGCGGATTGAGGGACTATATCGATACTGTCAGCCGGGTAGCGAATTGCTGGTTCGGATCGAGAGTTCGTGATTGGGATGAGGGCGAAGGGGTATCGGGCTACTATGCTTTGGATGATGTGAAACGATCGATCAGGTCCTATGAGAAGGTATGCTATGTTGAAAAGGTTATGATTCACAGCCGGTCTCTGACTTGTGAATAATTAGTTCGACGAACCGGAAGTGCCAACCACCTTAGCTCAATTTGTGCTCGGTACCGACCCAATCCGTGAGCTGAACTTGCCATTGTATGAAGTGAAGCCAGTTCTAGGGAAGGGACAAGGCCTTGTGGCGCGTTTCAACATTGCGAAAGGCCAACTGATTATTTCCGAGAAGCCACTTTTCACAACCTCGAATGCTACAAGCGCAGCCATAATAGAAAAACAAATTTCAATCGAGCTGCGAAAGCTACCAAAGGATGCCCAACGCCAGTTCCTTTCCTTGCACAACAATTTCCCTGGAAAGAAACCGTTCAGTGGCATGGTCCGAACAAACGCTCTACCATGCGGCCCTGATTCTCCGATTGGAGGCATTTATCCTACTATCTCGCGGATCAATCACAGCTGTCTGCCTAATGCACATAACAGCTGGAACAGTGCTTCAGGATATGAAAACATCTATGCCGTCCGGTTTATTGCAGCGGGAGAAGAGATCACTATCCCTTATGATCATGGAGGCCCCTCAGACGAGCGACGTCGTCACCTGAAGGGCGCATTCGGCTTCAATTGTGATTGCAAAATATGCTCCAGACAATCTGCAGAACTAAAACAGAGTGACGAGCGCCGTCGCCAAATCCAACACCTTGACGCTGAAATCGGTAATGCGCTCCGGTTGATGTATAGTCCCGGGGACTGTCTCAAAGACTGCCAAGCTCTTCTCCAAATTCTCGAGGAGGAGTTTGAAGGTAGTCCTGGTGCTCATCTCGCTAGGCTTTACTATGATGCTTTCCAGATCTGCATCGTGCATGGGGATCAAGCGCGGGCTAGGGTTCTTGCAGAGCGGTCATACAGAGCAAGGTTGGCGTGCGAGGGGGAGAATAACCCGGAAACAAAAAGGATCCAGAAACTGATGGAGAATCCCAAAACGCATGCGAGTTTTGGATTGTCGATGAAATGGAAGAGTTCAAAGAACCAGGTGCCTCGGGGGTTAAGTTCGGATGACCTTGAGAAATGGTTGTGGAGACAGGGTAAATAGATGAGTGTATATCGCATTGTTCTATGTGCCAAAGGGAGCTGTTGTTGTTGGGTAGCTACAAGTGGAAAGGAGTTGAGAATATGGTGGTTGGAAACTGCCCTTTCATGCGCACACTATTTTTTTGAGTCTACCCTAAGTTTTCCAGAGATAATCGACTTGCGGTGCCTTCCCCGACATAAACACAAAATCGCATCGTCTTCGGGTGTTGTTTTCGCTTTCTCGGGGCCTCGATATTTGGCTGGTTTGTCTTGATGTTTTCCTGGCAACTTTTCGCTCCGAACTTACGTGGGGTTAGCCCTCATCTATGACCCGCATCGCCCCATGGCCCCCGCGGCCCGGATTCCAGCCCGAGCTACGGCGGTATTGATCGAAGCGAACCCTGGATTTGCTGCCATTGTCAACGTATGTTCAAGTAGTTTGTAAAAACAAGATACATTCGTGCACAATATGCCATGTTGATGGTTTCACGCAACGACATTGCTTTTTCCATTCAGTATCCACATAGATTTCAACATTCCCAAGAATACATAGTACGATTGGGGTGTCAGGTAATAGGAAACGCTTAAAAAAACGTTCATCAGGGAAAGAGTTGTTTTGAAAGATTTTTGAGATCCAAAAGACAAAACCAGGGGGTATGGACTCACGGTTTCAACGTAGCTAGACCATTTGGCTATAGTCTAGTAACATTCTTTGTTGAGATTAGTTCTAGAGGACCTCTAAGAAGAGCAAGGAGAGCAGGACCAAGATTTAGGTTCGCCTCCCTGTCGACTTGAGCAATGCGGAGAGGCCTTGGCGGCAAGCGCAATTCCGCGGAAGTGCACCTTCAACACGACCAGGGCTTGGCCGGTATGCAGTCAAGCCCCTCCCATACTGTACCCACTTGCTGTACTCACTCCGGCACCCAAATCCGAGAGTGCAGGGAAAAGCTGTGACTCGAATGACGCTAACACCCCCCATCAAGCCTTTCAATCTGGACTGCGTTGCATTTCTTCAAGGTTGTTCAGCTGCAGCGCGAGAACTAAGCCTTTGCCAAACCTGTCTGAAAGTGCATGGGTGGTACCAACGATGCAGCGCTAGTCAGCAAGTCGACTTTCAACTCGGTCAGGATGACAAGAATGCAGGACCGGGCTGGGGAGAAGTCGATGGATTCCAACTGTTTTTTTCTTCCCCCCGGGAGGTAGGTAGGAGGGAAGAAAGCGGGGGGTTCATGTATAGATATTTAAGGGGGAAACTATGGGCTTGGCTTTGACGATCAACTGCATAATCGTGGCATGACCGTGGATCATCGGGCTTGGCTCATGGGGGACAAGCAAAGTCGGTGAGAGTTTGGGAGTAGCGAGGGTATGGAGTATGGGCGAGTCAGATACGGAGTACTAGAGTCACTTGAATATCAGACCATTAAAGATGAGCTGGATTTATTATTGCTCCATCGGACCTCCGAGACTTTTTGAATTGACATTGTACAAATTAGAGGGATCACCCAATTTGGATCTGAAAGGGGACACGGGCCGTAATAACATCAGGTAGGGGGGATCTGTTGTCATTATGTAATAGAGTGTCTACCCCCGCATGATCTCCCCAAAGAGGCGAATATGGGCTATGGCTGGTTTCTTGTCAAGCCAAAAGTTAGTAATAGTAGCTGCATGAATAGTAATATATTAAGTAACAAGAACTCTGGGGTACAGAGTTCAAAAGCGGATGCATCGGATTCTTGAGATCTGCTGACCTGTCAGTTTTAAGGAAGTGTCTTGGTGAGGGCACTAGGTACCGGTGGATCTACGAAGGTTTAGGATATTATGTCATAAAATTGGAGTATACGGGGGGACAATAGTACCATACATTTAGGATACACATCCTGGTCCTATTATCCTATAGATATATATGTACTCCCAAGTTGCTTATTGTACTTTGTATCTTTTGATAAAGGAATAAATCTGTCTGTCAGGTCCAAATTCGGGGGTATGACGCCATTTTCCGCATGCATACAAAAAATATATAAAAATATATAAAAAAAAAAAGCAAATGGGGTCTGCAGGGGTAGCTTGGGGAACTAACACGAACTTAATCAGTCTAGTTGTGAAATAAGGAAGTATAGCATCGATATATGGAGTTTCTAATTTGATTTATATAGATTAATTTGTATTCATTACTTCTTTTTTTTGTTTTCAATTTTCAATTTTCCGAATTTCAAAACCAAAGAAGAGACCAGAAAAAAACAGAATTGAGAGATCCGCCACCGTAATCAATCAGTTCACCCGTTATTATTTTTTTTTTTTTTCTATTCGCCCCATGTGGCCATGACCCATGGTGCATCTACTTTGCATTTCTTTTTGATCTTCAACTTTCTCATTCTCACTTTCACTTCATTAACTTCTTTCTCAAAAAGTCTCAAATCTAAAGTCTTGAATCCTGTCCGATCGGAGAAAAAAAAAAGCCCTATTACCTACAAAGTTGTGCAACGCCGGTTCATCCGTTTCCGTGACTAACAGCTTCGTTTTTTTTCTTCCCCGCCGCCCCTCTGGGAGAGAGCCCTAAACTTGCCCTCGGTCTTAACACTTCTTTGATTTGACCGGGGCTATTTTCTTTTTTCTTTCCCTTTTTTTCAATCTGGAGGAGCCTTTTGATTTTTTAAAATTCGGTAGACTTATTTTTTTTTGTGTTTCCACTTGCTCCAAGGTACTCCTCAACTAGTCACTGTACACTAAGGGCCCTTTATAGAGGGCCTCTTCCTCTCCACCATGACCTCCGTTACTCCTGCTCCTTCGCAGCCCAAGCCGGCCTTCCCTCGACTTTCTTCAATTCCCTGTGGTGATCACTTCCACTCACGCGACTCCTCTCCCTCGCCCTGCAGTACCCCAGACGGGTCCAGATCGAGCAGCCAGCGTCGCCCCTCCTTCGGTTCTATCAAAGAAGATACTGAGGACGGTACGTACCCAAGATATACGAATCCAGGCTGGAGGCTGACGTGATCGGTACTGTAGGAATTGCGCAATCGTTCGTGGATACCCAACAAGCACCATCTCCCCAAGAGCAAGAGCAAGAGCGCAAGATCGAGCGACCCACCCAGATGCAACCGGCCCCGGACTTTTGCTGTCCTTGTGGTGGATTCCTCGGGTGGAAGCAGATTCGATTGGGCGGGAAGAGTCTGAGCCGCAGCTACAGCGATCTCCGTGGGCTCGGAAACCTACAAGCAAAGGGCTGGGCATGGGAGGCCTCCGAACCTGAAGCCATGGAGCTTCTCCCACCAAAGGCCCCCGAGGTGGAGGTGGAGGTGTTGCAGACCCCTCCTGGTACATCGCCTTTGGAGAGGTTCCCCCCAGAGGTTCTTGGTAAGAAGTCGCACTTGCCATTCTTGTTTCTTATGTGCTAACAACTGTTGGCAGATCAAATCATCTCGAACCTGGCGGTTGATCTTCCACCAAATGGCTACGCCCCTCGCAATGTGGATTTGGTCTCGTGCCTGCTTACCTCCCACACATTGCACGCTGCTACTTTGGGTGTCTTGTACAGGAACATGACTTTCCCACACTCCATCATTTTCTCCAAGGCACTGAACCATATCTCGCAGTATCCGGCTTTGGGAACATTGGTGCGCCGTCTGGACTTCTCGCACTTCACCTCCGTCGGCCTGGGTCGCACTAAGCAGATGAACGCCGAAATCCAGAACCTGACCTCCAGGACCCTCTTGCAGTGCCTGGAACTGCTCCCCAATTTGAAGGAATGTCTGCTGCAGGAACATCTGGAAGGCGACATTAGCGTGGAAGTGATCCGGAAGCTTTTCATGGGACTGCCGAACTTGCGCGCCGTGGATTTCTGCGGTTGCTCGACTCAAGCATTCTCCGGGGTTTTCCAGCAGGCTCTGGTCGGTGGGCCTGCGCTGTCCATGACCTTGCCCAACCTGAAACGGCTCTCGCTTCACGAATGCAGCACTATCCCCGCTCCCATGTTCGACAACCTCCTCCCGCGATTGATCAACTTGACGCACCTCGACCTTACTCACACCCAAGTTAACGATTCAGCCCTCTTCGCCATTCCCGAGACTGCGCGTATCTCGCACTTGAGCTTGTCCCGATGCACGCGCCTCCGTCCGTGCGCCCTGGTTAACTTCCTCACTACCCACCCGTCGGTCAATGAGTCTCTCGTGTATCTGAATCTGTTGACGGACCCCACCCGCTTCCGTCTTCTGGAAGAGACCGATGTGTCTGCTCTGCTGCCGAATCTTCCCGATACCCTCCGCTCCCTCAACCTAGGCGGAGCGAAGATCACCTCGGACCATGTACCACTCTTGGTACCTATGACTAAGTACCTGGAGGAGCTGGGTCTCAGCTCTGCGGATCTCTCAGTCGCGGACGTGAACTCATTCTTCGGCCGGTACCGCAACCCAGCCACGGGAGTCGAAATCGATGCCCCCAGCACTCTCTGCTACCTCGATCTTGCCAAGGTGCCGCAGATGACCATCGGAGCCATCTTCAACACCAGCACTTGTATGCTGCTCTCGACCCAAAGCTACCCCTTGCAGGTCGTTGAGTTCAGTGACAAGATTATCACCCCGCTGCGTGAGCGTGCCAAGACTCAGCGCGTCTCCGTTGGCTGGACTGTGCGAGACCTCGGCCGTCGTGGCTGGTACGTCCGCGAACCATCCTCCATGCCCCACGAACCCTCCGACGATGGCGCTCGTTACTGGAAGATGGGTGCGCGCTGGTGGGGTATGCGCAAGATCCCCATGGCCGTCGGCGAGGTCGGCGGCCTCTATGGCCACTACATGTTCAAGAAATGATCTACTATGAGCGTTCTATTCTCCCCAAAAGCGTCTTCGCTGGATCTTTTTTTATCACTTTTGCTGATACCCTTGATTTGATATCCCTTCATTTTCACGGTTTGCGTTTCATTGGAGGGGCTTTGCTTTTATTGCTTTTTTTTGACGATCATGAATGATGATATCCGGTCTATGCATGGCGGCGCGCAACATGGTTTACGAATTTCGGCATTCTGGCTACTGGCTTCGGGTTCGTGCTCTCGGTCGCGTTTTGTCTTTTGTTTTTGCATAGCATCTGAGATTTCTCTCTTCAGCGGTGTCTGGTTCTTTTTTTTTTTAACTCTCTTATCACTGGCTTCATATGGCGTTATTGTACCTATCTGGATTTTACTACTCTGCTCATAAATACCTACCTAGTCTCTACTTTATCTCTTATAAGCTGTTTTGTAGACTCGATCTAATATACCTAGGTAGCCGTGTGCCTGCCTCATCCGGAAGGTGCCCAGGTACGCAGGTGCGTTCAACCAGTCCCAAATAGGCAATGACCTGGCAACAGACTCCCAGGACTCCCAGGACTCGCGTCCCCTCTCTTCCTCTTCATCACCTCCCTCTTCATCAACCCCCCTCCATCCTCAAACCTCCCACTCAGCCAACTCTTTTGCTTTCCCAACCACCGTGCTGAACTGCACCTTGTCTGTCACTCTTAGCTATGGCTCTTCCGATCGAATGCTTGAGTGGTAACTTGTGTTTCCCATATCATGCTCTTAAACTCCAATTAATCCAACCAAAAGGACCTCCTCAAATCCCTCAAGGCACTGAGATCACAGCCCGAAAATGAAGCGTCTCAAAGACTCCGGGTTGAGTTACACCGCCGTCCGCTTCCAAGTGACGAAGAGACACATGCTCGAGCCATCTTCCCTAGACATCCAATCCCGCTCTGGGTCTTGTTACATGGGTGTATGTGCTAGTCCGGCTAGGGCTCGTGCACATGGACTACCTGAACGTTCTTTTTGGTACGGGGTAGAGGACAAAAGAATCAATTTCCTGGCTGTGATGCGACCCTCGAGGGTATTGAGTCGCGAGGGAATAGGCTCAGAGATGAAAGCGCTTACGGGCGAGTGTTGTATCATGCTCTGGCATTCCTGTCACAACTAACTGGAGAAAGGTGATCTCCATGCCAGGCAGAGACGTCTGGAGAAAGAGGACCGCACTACATACACACTTGCAACGGACGGCGATCTCTTCGGGTTCTTCCGCATGACCAAGGAAGGCCAGGTATGTGCACCCAGACACCTATAGGACATTATAATACTTGATGCTAGCGATATATATAGTCGGCTGAAACACAATGTCGGAGCGGAAATAAACACCCTCAACCTAATCCGGCTGGTGATATTCAGAGCGATAGGGAGCCCAGCTAAGGCGATACATGAAGGCAATTGCAGAGACAGCTTTCCTGATCGTGGGACGACATTGATGCGGAACTTTGACGCTGAGCTGAAGGAAGTGCTGGAGGAGGTTGACTTTGAGGAATACAATGACAACCAAAAGTGCTCAGGCATGCAATTCGGAAGACAACCCTGAAGGAAATTAGGCCTGTGATTGAGGAGATACTCCAGAAGGCGCGCAGCAAGAAGTTGGAGAAGCTTTTCAAGTAGGAGGATTGATATTTGCCATTCGTGGCACATACAATCTACCGTGAACTTGGAACACTGTTGAAAATGAACAATATGTATCTATGGACCAATGACCTGTACCATAGTTGATTAGTATGTCTGAACCATTTTGTTTGTGTGATGCATTTCATGTAGGGATATGTAGAGATCGTTTCGAATAAACCCTTCAACGAGACAGACCTTGGAGAATTGAACTCTTGTCTGATGAATCCCTATGTGACTTAGGAATCCGATACCACGTTCTGATGACGGTAGAAGGGAATGAGCGCACAAGAGCTGTTCGGAATCCTGTCTCTGAGGCGGTTTCTCTGACGCTGACAGAGGCGTCCCTCGGTGAATTTGAATCCAACAGCGACATCGACGTGAATGGCCAGCGTGCCACCATCACGTTCCTCGAGTCCATCTAAACCATTGGACTCTAGATCGGTCTGGCGACTCGCAGCACAGCACGGGGCACAACCAGACAACTCCCGTCTTGCGGACTACACCCATTTCAGGCAAGAGCTCAAAGGTCTCTGCCGCGCCTTCCTCGCTGGATTATAGTGTTGACTCAGCAGAGTCCAACTAGGTAGGAAGCAACCGTACGGACGGAGCTAGTTCCTTTAGGAATGATCCCCCATCCTTCAGAAGAGGAAACAGATATCGAGATGTCGACTTTGTTCCGCGTAAAGACCTTCCAAGGTCTACAGGACGGGTTTGAAGATCCGATTGACTTCATCGAAGACATTGAAACCGTGGTCGAACGAGAGTATGCCTGTGAAACATTGGCATTGAACGCTGCTAGGAGGCAGACCAGTCCCGACGGAACCGAATCTCTGGACTCCGAAGAGAAGGCCCTACGGGAGAAGATGGACCGTATGTGCCGAATCCTGTTCCGGCAGAACGTGAGTGGCCGGGCGGAAACCTGGTACAACTTGCTGGGACGCGATATCAAACGAGACTGGAAGAAGTTGCGCGAGATTTGTCTAGAACGGTACCATCTCCCGGAGGAAGACTACGTGGAGACCATCTGGCGGATGGAAACGCAATATGACGGACTAAGACAGTCAAAAGATGAGACCATCACACAGTACCTTGAGAAAGCAGACGACTTCTATGATAAGTACGGTCCGCAGAAGAGCCACCTTGGCTTCAAGGTAGTACAGGGTCTAAGGGAGAGCAACAAACGCGACCTACTCCTCTTCCACCTGCGCCAGGAGAAGCAGATGGACTACGTGTCCGCCCGAAAGTTGATCGCAGACACTTACTCCGGGGTCTCCGGGGTTAGCAATCCATTCATCTGAGACGAACCTGAATCTGCCACGAGGAGCGTGGGTCGGATTTCGGTCTGTCACTGTCAATTCCTCTGCATTGATGATATCGAAAGGATCGCCTTCGGAAGAGGAAAGTAGTAGACCGCCGCGCAGAACTGTGTCCTTGGGTTTGAATCGGATAACGGGGTGTTGTTGCTTTTTGCCAAAGGTACTGAGAATATTTGTGCCGATTGTCGTGTTCGAAATAGCTGGCATGAACAGGGTCACTCGGCCGTCGGGGGCGAGTGACCACTTTCCCGGAGATTGGTATCGTGAAGATGCGCCTTCGTCTTTGCTGGATACTCAGCAGCGTTTCCTTTCGGAGATTCAAGAGCAAGTTGCAAACTTCATTTTTTAATTCCTCCAATCAAAAATGTATTTCTTTGGCCTTCTTTTTTTGAATAAATTACTCACTAAGATTCGGAGAAGAGACACCATTTTATTTCTATGTTTTTGATAAGGCAGGGAAATGAAGCATATCGAGCCATACATTTTGTCGGGATGGGGTTCCGACAGATTAGAAATATATCGGCGCCTCTGAGCGGGGTTCCTCTATATCCACTACAGCTAAGTGATAGCCGAGAGCGGAGGGGAAAGAAAGATATATATGAATTCGTATTCTTATTCGTTGTCACCAATCCGATCTCGGGCATTCGGGTATCTACCAGCAGTTGTGATGTTTGTACCCCTCTGAAGTTCCTTTATAATGAAACCAGCTATACCATTATAGATTCACACTCATATAGAAATGTCATCTTGTACAGCCAAGAACACGCGAGTCGGTATCATTGGTGCTGGTGTTGTCGGGCTTACCAGTGCTTTATTGCTTGTTGATGCTGGCTACGATGTCGTTATTGTAGCCCGGAATCTCCCTGGCGATGAAACAACGGAGTGGGCAAGTCCTTGGTGAGTACACTGAACTCGAAAGCATTGACTTGAAAGATCCAAGTCTTATTTTGATTGTTTTCTCGTCCTCCAGGGCAGGTGCTCTGCTTGCACCACATCCAGATACAGGCTTTAATGAGCTCCAGGAATATTCAATCCAAAAGTACTTTGAACTAGGGGATCAGGATCCTCGAAGTGGTGTCAAAGTAAGTCACTTCTGTATAATCACTATCAGTCGAATTCAATAAGCTAATCGATGCCTAAGAAACTCAATATCACTGAGTTTTATGACGACCGTGGGGACGATTCAACAATATGGTACAAATCAATTTTGCCTGACTTCACCCCCATCCAGTCCACCGATCTGCCACCAGGAGCGACCACCGGATTCACTTACAGTGGACTGGCCGTGGACCCGAGTATGTTCCTACCTTGGATCACACAGAAGCTGGTTGACCGAGGAGTGAAATTTGTACGGGGAAACGTTGGATCTTTCCAAGAAATGAAGAACTTAACCCAGGCCAGTATCGTGGTGAACGCATCAGGATTGGGGGCGCGGGAGCTTGCTTCGGATGATAGCTCGATATCCATTCGAGGCCAGACTATGCTTGTCCGAAAGCAGGATGACTTTGACCGCGCTGTTATTCTGCAAGGATCACAGTATACCTATGTCATTCCCAGGGCAAGTGGGGGAGTAATTCTCGGCGGTGTTAGCCAGCCGGGGAACTTCGCTGTTGACCCCGACATGGCTCTGCGAACGGATATTCTCAAGCGAGCCAATAATATGACGAAGGGTGAATTTGGCTGGGTTGATATCGACAGAGATGTTTCTAGGGATATTGTCGGCTTTAGACCGGCTCGAAGGGTGGAGTTCGGGTCGAACGAGAAGGAAATATTATTCATGCTTATGGAGCTGGTGGTCTGGGTTATGTCTACTCCTGGGGAATGGCGAATCAAGTTCTTGGCTTGGTCGAAAATCACTATAAAGCGCATATATGAGAATATATCGGTCTAGCAGCCCCGCCGCAAAGTGATAGGACGCAGATGCCTCGCTATTTCTAATGTAAGTATGCGTTGAAAGGGTCTTGAATACTTTGTGTATGAAAAAGTTGGACATAGGATCATTCCCTGTAGAAATGATAATCCGATCGAGAAATAATAAATTTAATGGTTCTAAATATTATTTGTCTCCCTTGCTATTGCTGGTCGTTCATATTTTCTTCATTATACCATCTGACTTGAAGTGAATAACTGCACGAATACGATATACTTAAATTACTTACAGCCGCCAATAGCACGCGTACCTCCATTTCGACAGAGACATCCTTGTATGCATAATGGTTCGCTAAATTACCTGGCCGTGCACCCTAGTTAGGCTGACAGCAAGGCGTCTCTACGGTTTATTCCTCGTTACCCCTCTTCTGTCCCTGATTCTGTTGAATGGCCGAGTTTACAGCCCACGGACACTTTCGAAGCCAAATATAATTTTATTCCTGCCCATTTACTCTTGTTGTTTTATATACGGCGAGAATGGCGTCCACAACATCGTTTGAATGTTCCAATTCGGGGGTTCAGATGGGTGTAAACCACGGCTCGGTCACTAACCACTTCCACCTGCCTATGACAGAAACGAAAGAGATAAATCCTAGGCCTGGTAAGTCAACAGAAAAGCCCAAAGGTATTAGGCTCACTCATTTTGTAGATCAACCTCAAGCCCACTATATTATCCCTTCTTTGGAAAATTGTCACTTTACTGGCCGTGAATTCACGCTGGATCAGCTGAAAAAGAAACTATTTCTACAGGCCGATACTGGAAAACTAGCTTTATTCGGACTAGGTGGCATCGGCAAAACTCAAGTTGCTCTTCAGCTTGCCCGCTGGGTGCAAGCGCATATACCAGACTGCTCAATTTTCTGGGTCCCTGCCCTTAGTCTTGAGAGTTTTGAGCAGGCTTGTTCGCAAATCGCGAAAGAGCTGCAAATCCATCAGAATGCAGACGGTGAAAGTGCCATGGAATTAGTACGCCGACAGCTAAGCTCTGATAAAGCCGGGAAGTGGCTTTTCATTGTCGATAATGCCGACGACATCGACTTGCTTTTCGATCAGCTTGATCAGTATTTCCCTGTTAGCAACAAAGGCGTTACTTTGCTCACTACTCGTTCCCGTGAGGTGGCACTGTCGTTCGCAGGAAGGGATATCGTTGAGATCCAAAAGATGACAACGAAGGAAGGGATTGCTTTTCTTACTAAGATTGTAGGAGAGGACTCGCTTTGTGACGAGAACTCCACTATGCAATTACTGGAAGAGCTGAACTTCCTACCGCTAGCTATTGCACAGGCGGCTTACTATATTTGTCGAAACGATGGAACGAGCACACGGTACCTCGAGCTGATGCATAAAACCGAAAAAGACCGGATGAGTCTAGCGAGCAGGGAGTTCCACGATCGCACTCGCTATCGTGGAATGTCAAACGCGGTGACCACTACATGGGTTATCTCATTTAATCAGATCCAGAGCTCTGATCCCTCTGCTGCTGAGTTGTTGGGATTTATATCCTACCTTGAGCCAAAGGCAATCCCGCGATCTCTTCTCCCCGCCCTCGATTCGGAAGAGGAGATGGAGTTTGCAATCGGAACGCTGTGTAGCTATGGATTTCTGACCAGGAGGAACAACCAGAACATGTTTGACATACATAGCCTCGTACAGTTATCAACCCGAGTGTGGATAACAGAGGCACGGAAGACACAACAGGTTATCGCAACCGTGACGCAACATATAGACAAATGTTTTCCATCTGAGGAATACACAAATCGTGACACATGGAGGATGTACCTACCACACGCCCTTGAAATTCTCAGGAGAGAGGAAAGTCAAGGTGTAAGTGAGAGGTATAGCTTGCTTTCCAAGGTTGGGAATTGCGTTCTGAGGGATGGCCGAGCGAAAGAAGCCGTTACTCTTTTTGGGAATGTGTGTGCATGGAATGAAAGCCAATATGATGAAGAACATCCCTCTCGACTATCATCTCAGTATGATCTCGCACAGGCATATGAATTCAACGGGCAGATCAAGCAGGCCTTAGAGCTACTCGAGCATATAGTCACGGTGGAAGGGAGAACGCTCGATAAAGAACATCCTAATCGACTAGCATCTCAGCATGCTCTCGCACAGGCATATAAATCCAACGGGCAGATCAAGCAGGCGGTAGAGCTACTTGAGTATGTGGTTACAGTACGAAAGAGAACGCTCGATGAAGAACATCCTAATCGACTAGCATCTCAGCTTGCTCTCGCACAGGCATATGAATCCAACAGGCAGATCAAGCAGGCGGTAGAGCTACTTGAGCATATAGTCACGGTGGAAGGGAGAACGCTCGATAAAGAACATCCTAATCGACTAGCATCTCAGCATTCTCTCGCACAGGCATATAAATCCAACGGGCAGATTAAGCAGGCCTTGGAGCTACTTGAGTATGTGGTCGCGGTGGAAGGGAGAACGCTCGATAAAGCACATCCTGACCGACTAGCATCTCAGCATGCTCTCGCACAGGCATATGAATCCAACGGGCAGATCAAGCAGGCGGTAGAGCTATTTGAGCATGTGGTCGCGGTACAAGAGAGAACGCTCAATGAAGAACATCCTGATCAACTAGTATCTCAGTATGCTCTCGCACAGGCATATGAATCCAACGGTCAGATCAAGCAGGCCTTGGAGCTACTTGAGCATGTGGTCGCGGTGCGAAAGAGAACACTCGATGAAGAACATCCTGATCGACTAGCGTCTCAGCGCGCTCTCCAACGCATCAAGCAGTCGATCGATCAATGTCGTGATCATGGAGATCATGCTTTCATCATCTCCCACTGATATTGAGGCTTAGTCGATCCGCTCTTTCTCGAATACATCTGCTGCATAAAGTCCCACTAAATACCATTTTTATTTCGTTATCTATGCTTCACGGCGGCACCCATAGGGAATAAAATCGAAGTCAGTGGAGTAAACCTGAAACGCATATTGTGACAGTTTGTGGCCATACTATGCAATATATAGATATAGCACAAGAGGTAACTATATGCGGTTAGAGAACTTGGGACTGGTTGTTGAAATAAAAAGTGTGAATGTAAAAACGCAAGGCGATTTTGCAAGTACTGTAAATAGAGATGATGGCTTGAACACAAACCAACATTTTTAACCGGGTTTTTTTCTTAAAGAAAGAGATAAAATAACACCAGATTAGACATAGATCAGTAATAGATCTTTGTGGTTTCTAATTGTTTAAACCTCACAAATGAAACTGCAGCTTCGTTCACTTAGGGCTTGGCTCCCAGGTGACGCTTGGCAAACGTCAAACGTCATGTGATGACTTGGAGAAGAGCCGCATTTCTCGTTGTTGGCTTCACTTCTACGCGCGCCCGTCTATCACAAAGGTCTCAGACTCTCCTCGCTAACTTCCGCCCTGGGGAATTGCTCATCCCGATGGGTGGATTCGTTGCCGCCTTTGAAGACAGTGGAAGCTGTCAAGACACGCGACAATGTCACCTCCGAGCGGAGCGGCCTCTTACAAAAAGAAAGATGGGACCCTAGCTATATCCGCAGATGAGAAGTCAGTCTCATGGAGTCCTGCGGTCGCAGGAGCTGGGAACACGATCACAATCCCGGTGGTCAACATCACTAGTATGCAGTCACTCCATGGCCGTGCACTCGTTCCCTTTGCTGACTCGCGCGAATGCTAGATCTACAGCAGACCCCAGCCTCGAATCCGAAAGTGATGCTCAAAATCTTTGCCCAAGCTCCCGATGCGCCGCCCAATAGTACTCCCGATCAATATGTCTTCCTGTTCACGGCTGGAGCAGACGCCCGCCCGCAGGCCGATGTCATCAAAGACACATTGAGTGTCCGGGTCAATAATGCGAAGGCCGGCACACCATCCCAGACACCGGGGCCTAGAGGCAGTTCTGAGGGTCTGTCAGCGGCAATGGCGATTGCAAATGCTGTGACATCCGCCGGGACATCGAAGAATCCTTTGGACGACGAGAATAAGCTTCGGTCCGATATAGAGCTACAGCAGTCGTTATTAAGATCTGATTCGAATTTGCAGCGAATGTTTTTCGAGGGGTTACATACAAAGCCGGAAGCCTTGTCGTCTGGGTCGTTCGTATCACAGTTCTGGTCAACACGACTGCATTTACTGCGGGCGCACGCAATCGAACAGGGCCAAATCCGTGGCTCATATAATGTGCTATCTTCACTCAAGCCTCGAGTTGAAGATAACGTGACACGATTGAATATCAGCAAAGAGCAAATCCAGCTCATCTTCACACAACATGCACTGGTCAAACGTGTGTATGACGAGAATGTGCCGAAACTCAGCGAGCAACAGTTCTGGTCACGATTTTTCCAGAGTCGGCTGTTCAAAAAGCTGCGCGGAGAGCGGATTACAGAGGCTGACGCAACCGATGCTGTGCTGGACAAATACCTCCAAACGAGCGAGGCTGCTCAGCCAGACCGGGACACAAATATCCATCACTTTTTGGATCTGGCTGGCAATGAAGTAAACCACAGCCAACGTCGCGGAAACCGACCTGACCTAGATATGAGACCCTCTGGTGTCGACAAAGTGCCCATTATCCGGACACTGAACAGTCTGAGTGAAAAGATCATGGCTAATGTGGCTCCGGCCGACGGTGACATGAGTGCCCCTATAGGCATCAACGAAGAGGCATGGAAAAAGCTCCAGTTGCAGGATCTTCGTGGAGAAGAAGAGCAAAGTCGCATCACTTTGAACATTCGTGATCAAAGTCGGTTCTTCACTCATGGCCAGGAAGAGGATAAAACCAAGCAATTCACGAAACAAGATCCGGACCAGCTTCTTCAGATTCTCCGTGCGGAGATCAATCAAAGTCTCCCCTCGCAGGGTAATACACAACTAGGCAAGTTAGTGGACCCCGGTGACGATGAAGACGAGGAGATGGAGGATGCACCTGCTAGCCGTCGACCTGTCGGATCATCTGCCGCTCTACATGATGCATTTTCTCAGATTTTAGAAGCATTGCGCGAACGCCGTGTCCAGATGAGTGAGCGAGCAGCATCGGAAACATATGGGCTGTCGACGGCGCTCTTTGACCGCTTGACATTGACACATGCC
The DNA here is from genome assembly GCA_028827225.1 of Penicillium sp. CMV-2018d. Classification (NCBI taxonomy): domain Eukaryota; kingdom Fungi; phylum Ascomycota; class Eurotiomycetes; order Eurotiales; family Aspergillaceae; genus Penicillium; species Penicillium hesseltinei. The sequence continues at coordinate 2,181,327 of JAPZBW010000003.1, forward strand.
ACAACCACGGAGTTTTTGCACCAGTTCTGGCAGGCGTTTCTCTCGGGCAACCCCGACCGCGCTGGAGAGGTCGCGTCTTTGGCAGAGTCTCTTCAGCGAGCAGCTGATCGTATTAAGGCTGTTGCTAATGACGCAGAGGCTGAGCGGAAAGTCGAAGTTGACCGGCTAAAGAAGCAGGCCCGTGACATGTATGAGAGCACCGGGCGAAAATTACGAGTCAACTTAGAAGGCGTGGAGGGAGGCCAGAAGGTTGTGAACCAACTTCTTGGTCCTACACTTCTTGCGCTGGAGGTCGCATCGACTCGATATCAAAAAGAACTGGCCGAACAAAATAAAGAAGCCATGGCTATTGCTAGTCAAGAGATGGCAGGGACATAGAAGGAAACAGCCCGGGCGTTTGATAACGTGGGATGTATAATATGATAGTTTACAAGAACTTCAATGCTTGATTCATAAAGAGAATACAAATCTCGATATCTCATTAATTTAACTGTAAGACTAAATAAAGTCGGCATGCCGAGCTTCCCCGGACTTCGGGAATTTAGTGCCATCTGTCCCCTCAACTACACTGAACTTTCTCCAACTCACCTTCTCCCCCCACCTTGGATGATTCCCAAGCCAGAGTCATATTAAACAAGAGAAAAACACAAGGGGCCTCAAGATGCTCACCTCCGGCCTCACAAATGCGCCCCTCACCAAAGCCCTCCTCATCTACACGATCGCCTCATCGGTCGTCCTCTCCCTCTTCGACATAAAACACCTCGTCGTGATCTATGTATCGCCTCATTTCTGGCCCTATGCCCAGTTCTGGCGTGCATTAATATGGCAGGTCGTCGGCTTCACCAATTCCACCGAAGCCCTCTTCGCCGCGATGCTAGTCTACCATCTGCGGGTTGTCGAACGCGCATGGGGGAAGCGGAAGATCGCGGTTAGTCATTTTTTTCTCATTGTCCTCGTTCCTGCAGAGATGCATAGACATATTCGACCATGGAACAGAGAATCCGAACAGTGTCTGTCGTATATGACCCGGAAACTGATTACTGACACCAATGATACTTCTTGTTACAGACCTTCCTGCTCACCACACTACCCTACACGACTCTCCTCCCGCCAATCCTCCTCGCCCTCCTAATCCGCCCTCTATCCCTAACCAAAATCAATTACCTCCCCTCCGGCCCAACAGCCACCATCTTCGCCCTATTGGCGCAGTACTACGCCACTATCCCACACACATACCGCTACCGCATCGGGTCCACATCCTCCTCCACCACAACAAACACTTCCGACAACAGTACCAGCAATGAACCCTCTTCCGCCGACAATACCACACAGACATCCCAACCCAAACCCCCAGCACCAAGTCTATCCCTCCTCCTCTCCGACAAATCAACCACCTACATCGTCGCGGCCCAGCTAGCCCTCTCCCAGTTCCCCGCAATGCTCCTCCCATCAGCCCTGGGCTGGATCGTCGGTGTAGCCTGGCGCGCGGAGCTGTTACCGGGTCTATCGCCGGTCAGCACCGGATTCCGGGTTCCGGCTTGGTTGGTTGGTGAGCAGGAGCGGAGGGGTTCTTCTGGCTCTGGGTCTGGCGGTGCGGAGGGTGAGAGGTATGAGGATCTCCGACGGAGGTTAGAGGGTGAAGTTGCTGCTTCGGCTTCCGGGTTGGAGGGGTCTGGTGCGCAGGCTCAGAGGCGCGCGAATAGTGCTGCTGAGGGTGATGGGTTTGTTAATCGATTGACGCGTGATTGGTAGAGATTACTTGTTCTTTGAGTGGGATATACAAGGCTGGTTGGACATGTCTATCTGGTATAGATGTACTGCGGACAGTTTTGAGATGGATCATTGGGTGCTATTAGATATAGCCCGTGTTCAGAGCCCTATCTTTATACCTTCATCGATCAATCTATGTGATGTCCCCACGTTTGCAATTCTCGCCTCCAATTCGTATAGGTATACAATAATACAATACTCGGTGATCAAAGAGAGAGGTAAGTACTAAAACGAAAAGCCAGACAATATCTGCAAATGCATCAAGTCTAGAATATCAACTAGCAAGGCTGTATCTCCGCTAGAGTATGTGCCAATTGAAAACACCACATAACGCCATATCATCAATGTCTATAACCTTGAACGGGACATGTTACCGCCCATTGCGACTCCGTCTCATATTATCCTTGCACTCGTTACAATACCATTTCACTAATAGAGACAGTTAGCAACCTGGACGATTTCAACAAGGGAAAGAAGACACTTACCATTCTTCCCCGGCGGTTTCGTCAAGCCCACACACGACAGATGGAACCATTCACGAGGACAGGCGTCATTATCACAGGCCACCATCTCGCCGAAACTGATTTCATTACAGTAACAGTAGCGCGGCTCGCCCTCCTCGTCTTCGTCGTCGCCCTCGTGAAGCGACTCGTCGTCGGAGGGTATTATAGGCTGTGGGATGGGCTTCTTCTGGGTTCGTTTGGTAGAGGCCGAATCTCGACTTCGCGTGGGTCGTGCGTGTTGTTGGCTGGGCTCTGTGAATGCGGGGAGAAGAGGGGTCGAGGTCTTGGAATTGCGTCCCTTGGTCGTTTCGACCTCGACAGAACCGGCTTTTCTATCCAGATCCTCGCGCTTGGATCCCGCTGGAACGGATGTTCTACCGTTGACATCGCCTTCATAGTCACGGTGTGTTTCTGCGTGGATGAGTTCGTTTTTGATGGGTCCGTCCCGGGCTGTAGACCTGGAATCGGCAATTTTGTCTGCGTAGGGGAGATGGTTAATTGATAGTTCCGGGAAGGGTGGTTGAAACGGCATACTGTTGTTGGCGAGGTTCGAAGCCGATGATGATGGCCGCGCGCGCGAATTTCCTGTAGGTCCAGAATTCTGCTGGGCTCGTGAAGATTGTGGTCTTGCTGTGTTGGGTCCTGGACTGGCGGCACCCCGCGGTCCATTGAATGTTCCAATCAAAGGCGACGGGGCCAGAACGGGCGATGCAGCATTGGAGGCATTGGCCCTGAAATGAAGTTAGTCGGATGCAGTAGTAAGGCCGGCGAAATGAGACATACTTTTTGCGTGCAGTAGCAGCTTGATTGGGAGCGCGGGAGCGCTTCTTCTCTGCTGGGTCTTTATTCGCAGCTCTCTGGCTCACAGCGCCGCTGGCAGAGCGCTCCATTGGAACACTAGTCTCTACCGGTGGTGGTCGTTCCACCTTCCGACGCTTGGGTGCAGTGCTCGGGTCAGCCGCGTGATCTCCACCTCGAGATTTCGCATTATTCGTCTTGCGGGCGCCCGAGCTGCGCGTATCTTCGTAGTCCGCGTCGGCCTGCGCCCGACGTTGCTTCCGTGCCAGAACAGCGTCGCGCCGTGCCTCGCTGCGACTCGCGGCTTCAGCCTCTTGAAGCACGTGCGACAGATCCTGTCTTTGCGCCACTGCTTCCCGGCGTGGGCGTTCGTTAGTCGCTGCCTTCGCGGTACTTTTGTTGGAGTACGCCCAGTGCGTCAGGCTGCCCAGACGAGCCTCCTCGCTGATCTCGCCTGCAATGTACGGGAACACTGTATCTAGTCGAACAACTTGGCGATCTAATTCCTCGTTCGCGTTCGAAATGACGTGATTCTTCTCATCGGCGGTCATCATCAAGTCCGAGAGGCTTTGGCGTACACGATCGAAGAGAAGCCGGCGGTTTTTGCTCTCAGGTGATTCCGATGACTGAGATAGGTCCTGGCGCAAGAGAGACGCTATCAGTAAACGTCCAAAGTAGACAATCAGACAAATCGCGGGGAAAACTCACCTTGGGCAAAACATCCTCCCGAATCACACCCCCGACAATAGGCGCCGGGTGGGGAGGATGAGGAACGGGCTGCGACTGGGAGGAGAATTCGAGTAACTGCAGCAAATTTTCCTCGAGAGCCCATGCCTTCGCATCAACTTCCTTAAGAAGAGAGTTGTGGCGACGGAACTCGCGCGGAAGCGCTGTTATAGCATCGGTGAAATGCGTGAGAGCAGGGTAGAAGCCGTGGGGAACAGGGGGCGTGGAAGGAATTTCAGCTGTCGAGCCTCGACCGAACGCGAAAGACGACCGTCCGATGGTTTTGGAGGTTCGGGACGGGTTTGTACGTGTCTGACGGGCGGACTGTCGAATTCCTTGGCCCTGGGGATTATTGACGGACGATGAGACGGCGGACATGGTGAAAGGCATAGTCGGGACTGGGAGATGCGCCGTTGGAGGAGGGTTGAGGTGAGCCTACCCCAATTTGAGGAGGAAATAGTAAGTTTTGAAGAACCAATGGTGTTCAGCAATGATATGAGACCATGTACAATAGTCAACACCTCGTGTAGCAACAGGAGAGCATCGATGCAGGAGAAGCTGCCTCTGGGAAGTTTGAGTGCGGAGAAGAGCAATCGAATCAGGTGAGATTGCTGCCTGCGGCACAGATAAGGCATCTATTGCTGAATCATCCGAGCACGAGGGTGATGTCATCCATGGATATCAGGAACCATCTTGATGTACAGTCGATAGTTATGAGCTATGGGTATTTAAAACGTTATACAGACAAGCATAAGTCTTCAAAACTCAACGATTTTGTGTATTTTACATATAGCATGAATTCTAGGTATAGACGGGGACTTTACATTAGGACAACCAAAAAGACTGCCCTAGCATAGCCTATGACTATGAACCTAGGACACATCGAGAAAAACACAAAAGAAATCAGTACAATAAAAGAGGTAGTACAACACGGAATTACACGCTAGGTTCTAGGAAGACCAATGAATATATGACACCCAACTCAATGCAAGTGTCAGTGCAAGATCCCAAGTAGCTCATCAACAGAAGTCGAATCAAATCGCTAAGGCGTTTACTCGCCCTTCAGGTGATCCTGGTGAATAGAGAAGGCATCCTCCAGGAGCTCCTGCTCCTCCTTAAGGTGGACGGCCTTCAGACCAGTAGCGACGGAAGCGCTGCCAGCGCGACCAGCGTACAGGACATGGCGGCGGTTGTGGTGCTCGGTAGCGTTCAGCAAGCTCTCAATACGGGGCTGGGCGTAAGACCAGGCACCAGCGTTGAGAGGCTCCTCCTGGCACCAGACGATGTTCTTGGCGTTGGGGTAGCTGTCAAGGTTCTCCTTCAGCTGAGCCCAAGGGAAGGGGTGCAGCTGCTCAATACGGGTGATGGCAGTGTTGCGGATACCGTTGGCCTCGCGGTGCTTGCTCAAAGCAGCGTAGACCTGTCCCGAGCACAGGATAACACGCTCAATCTGCTCAGGAGCATCGATGGCCTCAGTGGCGTGAGCCTCATCGGGGATGATCCACTGGAAGTGGGACTCGCCGTCCAGGGCCTCAATGTCAGAGCGGGCAAGGGGGTGACGCAGCAGAGACTTGGAGAAGAAAAGGACCAGAGGCTTGCGGAACTGGCGGTGGATCTGGCGACGGAGGATGTGGAACAGGTTGGCAGGGGTGGTCATGCAGGCAATCTGCATGTTGCAGTCCTGGTGCTGACGGTCCAGCTTGTCAGCCGAGGGGAACACACGGGGCTCCTCGTTGCAAAGCTGGAGCCAACGCTCCATGCGTCCGGAAGAGTGTTCAGGGCCCTGGCCGTCATAACCGTGAGGCAGAGACACAACCAGACCGGAACGCTGCAGCCACTTGGATTCACCGGAGGCGATGAACTGATCAATGATACACTGAGCATTGTTGGCGAAGTCACCGAACTGAGCCTCCCACATGACGAGGGCGTTGGGGGAGGTCAAAGAGTAACCGTACTCGAAGCCGAGACTAGATTGTGTTAGGATCGTTGTTACGCGGGGAGTTCCAATTCAAAAACTTACCAACCGAACTCACTCAGGGAGGAGTTAGAGATGACGAAGCTTCCCTGCTTGTCAGAGATGTGCTTCAGGGGAGTGTAGGTGCGCTCAGTCTGCTGGTCGTGCAAGACAGCGTGACGCTGAGAGAAGGTACCACGCTCAACATCCTGACCGGAAACACGGACGTGGTAACCCTCATCAACGAGAGAACCGAAAGCGAGAGCCTCAGCAGTAGCCCAATCGATGTTCTTACCCTCATCGACGGCCTTCTTGCGTCCGCTCAAAATACGCTTGAGGTTGCGGTGGAGCTCGAAGCCCTCGGGAACACCAGTACCGGCAATCTTGTCAGCAATGTGCTGCAGAGACTTGGCAGGAACGGCGGTAGGCAGGTGAGGCAGGACCTCATTAGCCAGCTCCTTGGGAGACTTGAAGTTGTTCCAGGCGGAAGTCAGCCACTCCTTTCCGGTAGGCTGGTAGTCCTTGCTGCGGTCGAAGCTGTCGCCGAGCATTCCCCAGACCCACTTCTTGTGCTCATCAATGTCCTCCTTGGTGAAGGTACCCTCGGCAATCAGCTTCTCGACGTACTTGTCGAGCTGAGCCTTCTGCTCGGCAATGCGCTTGTACATCAGGGGCTGGGTGAACGAAGGCTGATCAGTCTCGTTGTGACCCTGCTTACGGTAGCAGACCATGTCAATGACAACGTCGCGCTTGAACTCGGCACGCCAGTCAGCAGCGACCTGGCAGACGTAGTTGACAGCCTCGACATCGTCGGCGTTCACGTGGAAGACGGGAGCGTCGATGGACTTGGCAATATCGGAACAGTAGGGGGTAGAGCGGGAGTAACGGGGATCAGTGGTGAAACCAATCTGGTTGTTCACGACAAGGTGGATGGTACCACCGGTCGAGTAGGCCGGAAGGGAGTGGAATCCCATGGTCTCGTAGACAACACCCTGGCCAGCAAAGGCAGCGTCACCGTGCAGCAGAACACCCATGGCGGAGTCGTAGTTGGTCTCGTCGTTGTTGTAGTGCTGGATGGCACGAGTCTTTCCAAGAACAACGGGGTCCTCAGCCTCGAGGTGAGAGGGGTTGGCAACCAGAGACAGCTGCACCCGCTTACCGGAGGGAGTAGGACGCTCGAAGTTCATACCCAAGTGGTACTTGACATCACCGGAGCCCTCATCAGAAGGCTCGGTAGAACCGGCAAACTCGCTGAAGATGGACTCATTGGGCTTGCGGACAACGTTGGACAGAACGTTAAGACGACCACGGTGAGGCATACCAATGACGATGTCCTTGATGCCGTAGTCGACGCTACGATCGATCAGGGCCTTCATACCGGGGACCAGGGTCTCGCAACCCTCCAGACCGAAACGCTTGTCGTTGGGGAACTTGGTAGCGAGGAAGGACTCGAAGCTGGAAGACCAGATCAGACGGTCAAGAATGCGGCGCTTGTCGTCAACCGAGTAGTTGTAAGGTTGGGGGATCTCGAAGCGGTCACGAATCCACTCGCATGGCTTGCGATCGGGAATGTGAATGTACTCAACACCGTAAGAACCACAGTAGATCTTCTCGCAGGCGGCAATGATCTCGCGCAGGGTCATCTTCTTGCGGGTCTCGGTGATGAAACGGGGCAAGATACCGGGTCCAAGGGCAAACTCTTGGCTCAAGTCACTCTCGGTGAAACCGTAGTGGTCCAACTCGAGCTCCTTGGGCTTGTCGTAGCCAAAGGCCTCAGCCTCTCCGCGAATACCGAGAGGGTCGATCTTGGCCTTGTGGTGACCACGGGCCTGGTAGGCGCGGCAGAGCAACTGAACCTTCAAGTGGTTCGTCACGTCAGCGCCACCAGCGAGTCCCTGGCCGGGCATGTCCTGGGGGACACCGCCGGTAGGGGTAGGGACGAGGGTAGGGGGAGGAGTGAAGGCCTGGGAGATAGGCATTTTGCCTTCCTCCATGTTCTTGAAGTAAGTTTGCCATGAGATGTGAACACTCGAGGCATCGTTCTTCCATGCCATGTACATCTCATCGATGTAGTTGGCAGTGCTACCAGTAAGGAAAGAATCGTTGGGGTCCTGTTCACGTAAGGGCGAGATCGCGCCGTCGCATTAGTCGAATGCCCGTTTGTTTATCTAGATTATCGGAAACCCGGATCGGATCGCGACCGATCATGAAGATTGGTGTTGCTTACCACTCCTTGACTTGGGCCCTCCGCGGGGGCCGCGTAGGACCGAGCACCGTTGAAAGCACGGTCGACAACAGCAAGAGGCCGACGGGCGGTCATGCTGAAGCCGGAGCTTTTTGAAGAGCTGCGAGCGCTCGTGGCGAGGTGGAATGAGCGCCGGCATGATGAAGAGGTCGCACCGCGCAGCATACCGCTGTTGGTGGCCTTGAGAGCAGTGTTTCTAAACATTGCGGGATTTTTCTTGGATCAAGGTCCAATAAAGTTTTCGATTTAGAGGAAAGGGGAATTGAAAGACGGTTGTTCAGGATTCTGGCGAAATCAGACGTTATGGGGTCAGATTCACTACATGCTATAGTGTCAGCCTGAATGTTGCCAAGTTGTCCTGCAGGGCGCGAGCAAACCGGAATACGGAGGAAAGGCAGAGGCGTAAGTACACGTACGAATTAAATCACAGATCAGGTGTCGACTAGTATTGCCGTAGCACCTGTATGGAATCGGGACTCATCAGAGAGCTCAAACGCTCTAGATAAGAAAAACAAGGTGTGGGGGTAGAGGAAAGATGAAGCAAAAGGAAGAGCGCAAAAGGAAGAGAGCTGCCGAGAATGACGGGTCTCACGGCAGGTGAGGCTGGTGCGCTGACTCAGCTTGACTTACAGCCGATGCCCGGGGACGGGCGCCACTTTCGTAGTTGCAAGACCTCGGGAGGGTGCCCGAATAAACCTGTTCTTGGTTGTCCGGCTAAAGCATTCGGGCCCTTCTGCGGGAGTTTTCGGCCCAATGGGACCTAAAATGGATTACTATTAATCATAGATATCCCGCCAAGACCTGTTGTTTTTTTTTTGGATGAGATCTGGTTCGATCTAAATTGAATGTTTTCCTTCAGATTAATTAATATTAACATCTAAACTATAGAACATCTGATAAATTCATGAAATCGTGATAATGGGAAATCACCGCACAAAAAAGGCATATTCGATATGCAGAGAAATAATAAATCATTATATCCAAACGGGAAATCAGGCACCATATTACAAGACATTAAGTCGCTGAGGTCCGCTGGTGGGAATTTCTTCAGAATCTGGCCGCCCCGACAATGGCGAAGCAGTACGTGGGTGGTTCTCGTCTTGCAAATAACCGACAGCATTTGAGGCCGCCTCATCGGGACTGAAAGGCCGCGTTTCAGAAACCGTTGGACTTGCTTCGGCATCATTCAAGCTTGCACGGTGAGAGGACGAGAGCGTATGTGGTGGCGGACTACCTGCACTGCTGCGCAGGCTGCCATTACTCCCACCCCAGGCTCCCCGGCGTAGCTTCATCAGTGCGCTCAGCGACATTTCATCGTCGAGATTGCCCATGTCAACCAGCTGCGCCAGCCCAGGGCTCGCTAGAGCTGAATTTGGATGTGTACCGCCGTGGGCCTTCACCGAGATCATAGAGTTACGTGTGCTCCATTCACTTCGTTCGGTGATAGGGGTTAAGCTGGGCTCCTGGAATTTGCCGCGACTGCTGTGGTTCCGTGTGATGCCTTCGACCCGTCGCGGACCAAAGTACCCACCGTTGGTTAGCTCAGAGGCGCCATTGCCATCTGCTTGTGCGTAGAAGCCGAACTCTTGGCCGTAGAAGCCATCGTCATCGTTCTCAAGAGCTTCGGCGTTAGCAGCAGCGACGATTGCGTCGTCGAAGTACGAATCATCGTTATCATCGTAGAAGTGATCGTCGTAGACCTGATCATCGAAGACGTCTTCGAAGGCCATGGCATCTGCAGCTTGGCTGATTCGGCTGTCATCAGAAACAAGACCCGGTTGCGAGTCCATTGTCTGTGATGTTTGAGCTGCGCTGTCTTGCCCCTGGGATGCTTCACTCGTGCTGAACTTGCGCTCAAGTCGCGCATTATATGATGCTTCGTTGGCTGCGAACGCTAAAGCATTGTGCAAAATATCTAGATTTTGCTCTGTGAGCACACCACCACCATGGGCACGGACAGGGCCCATATTTGGTATTGGCTCGCCGAGGGGACCACGCTTGACCGATCCTGTGACCCGGTAGTCACTAGCAACACTAGACATGTGCTGCAATCCTTGGACTCCTTTTTCCGCCACGGGGCTTTCTTTCCCTTCCGAAGAGTCAACCTCACCCGGAGCAGCGGTGTCCGTTGGTAAAGGTGCCGCAGGGGCACCGACCGGTTTCCGTTCGTATAAATGACTGTTTACATCATCGAATATAGATTCATCGAATCCACCACCTTGATTGTCGGCATCAAGATCTCCGAAATCGCCGTCATCAAAATAGAGATCATCATCGTCGTCGAGGATTGGGGCCGCTTGTTTCGCAATTGGAACCTGAGGAAGGGTGGATGGTGCATCAGTTTGGGAAACTAGGGACGGTTGTTCCCCTGGCAATTGTTGGTTGGGGCCATCGTCTAATTGTGTGGCCTCAGAGAGATGAGACGTAGAGTGAGACGTGTTTGTGGGTTCTGGCGGTGCAGCAGTGACTGGGCTAGCAACCACGGGTGACAATCCCGGGATAGCCCAGCTCTTGGCCTGATTGATGTTTCGGGAAAGTGAGAAATCATCGTATTCATCATCATCGGCATCTGCATTGACGCCGGGAATCCTTTCTTCCAGACCATCCAGGTCGTCCATCATGTCATCATCGAAGTCCTCGTCGAAGTCATCAAAGTATCCATCCTCCATTCTGCGAGAAGCTTCCTTGGCCTTATGCTTCTCTTCTAGCATTCTCTCTTGTGTAGATGATTCTACTCCGCTCATATCGAAGCTGAATCGAGAGGCATTGCTCTTGAGGTGTCTCGGCAAGGCCGAGGGGTTGAAGGGTACATTAGGGATAGTATCTTGGTCTTGAGGGTGCTGAGGATGAGCATGGGAGATTGCTTTGGGTGGACTTGGAGGAGGTTCCTCGGTCTCTGGCTCAAGTTGCCCCGAAGGACCTACACTTCTTTCTGGTAGATGAGAAGGCAAGTTCCGCGCAAAGACCGGTAACGAGCTGTCATAACCAGGCTGTGATTGTCCTGTTAAAAGTGAAGACTGAAGATAACCCTTATTTTCCACCTGTAGAACACTCTGGTCCTCAAAATGTTCCTTGAAAACAGGCGAATGATCACTGTGCCGTTTTGCCTGGTCATTCCAGTGGGCCCCACGCGGTTGACTGGGTATTTGTGGTGGTGAGGTATCCTGCCCATTCACAACTGTATCCTGCTGGGTGGCCGAAAGATTGCGGCGAGGCCGGGGGGCCGAGAAGTCGTGAACGATCTTTCCACGAATTCTGGGATCATAATCATCTGGCATAGCAGGGACGTTCCGGTTCTTGATTTTGACATCTTCTGCCCGGGAGCTAACCAACTGCGAGGAGCGCCTGCGCGCAAGAAGAGACATCGGATTCAAGAGATGGAACATCGCCTTGCCCGACTTGTGATGTGTCTGCTCTACGGACACATCACGATCTCCTGTGCGCCGGGCAGTCGTGCTGCCATCCATCTTGAAATCCTTCTGTGGCATTGTTTGTTTATCCGCGGGCGAATCGTCGGGTGAGCTTCTGAACCGGAAATGACCAGAGCCCGTTGCCGCAGTTGGCGATCGTTTCTGCTTGCCAAACGAACGTCGAAAAGGCGAGCTTGATTTGGAATGCGACTCTCCGTCTCCTTGGTCAGATCGTAGAGCCGTCACAGACAGTTGAGAATTATTCAACTGGGATGTAAACTCTTCTTCCCCGCAATCACCGGGGCTGGAATGAGGACGGCTTTCTTTTTCGACTGCCGGCGATGGGACAGCAAGAGTAATCGAGGAGGATAGCGGCGCGACCGATGAGCTGATGTTGAGCTTGGAAGTATCGATGTCCAGCGGCGAGTCGTTCGAGGGGCGGCCATCGGGTGAGGAGTTACCGTCAAGGGTAGTGGTGAGGGTCGGTGTATGCGGAATCTCTGGGATCTGGGGAGGGCTTCTAATCGGGCTTCCATTCGCCCCTTTGACAGGTGAGGGCGCGGGGATTGAAGCAGGCGATACGGACGAACGTCGATGGTCTCGGCGCCAGTACGAGAAGACAGCAGACGGCGGCATGGTTATTTGAGGCCCTCACGGCGCCAGATTGAGTCGCGAGTATTAAGAAGGGGCGTAATAATCCATTACAGTTATCAACTGCATGTGGGTGTTGAACAAAGATGTCATATACAGACAACTGGACCGTGGGGGAATGCAGAACCCACCCGTCAACTTCGAAGGTTCTTAAGCTTCGAACTTTTGTAAGCCTACTAAACTCGATTCGACGAAAAATAGAGGTAATCCGTAGTAAATTTGCAAAGATATCGATTTCGATGTCTATTTATATAAAAGAGAAAAGAAAAAAAAAACATCAAAGTAACGCGCGGCTAAAAGTTAGGTTACACCCATCCTGCTGTAGTGTCTGGGCCAAAATAGAATATCCCGTCACATTCTTGCCCCTACTTCTTTGTCTTGACTTTTGGCTCGAATAGGTCAAAATCCCCGGAAATGCATGCGCTAATTCTTCTATAAATCGTACAGCTATGCTACTATGCTACATAGATATTCTTCGAGAAAAATAAATAAAAAACAAATGACACGCTCAAACCATATGCTATGCGAACAAACAAAAACATAAAGCAAAAATTAATAGACGCTGTCAACGAATGCTTTGCCTCCAGCGGTCGATCACGTCGGTTTTGACTGGGGCGGGGTGCTGTGCCATGTTTGAAGTATACCGATGGCCATTCATGCCCATCATTGCAGGGTTCATATGATACCCATACTGCTGTGCCATCGGGTATCCTGCAGGTGTCGGGTATCCCATCTGTGGCGGGAATTGTTGCATGGACATGCGGTTCCCATACTGGGACATGGTGACAGGCCGCTGATTGAAAACATCGTGCGACGACTGACGATTAAGCTGGGGAGGACGACCCTGTGTAAGCGCGGCCATGCTCCGACGCATGCGCGGGTTCTTTGTGGGCGCAGGTTGGGCAGCAGCCTCGTTCTGAAGGCGACTGCGCCGTTGTGCGAGTGTCTCTTCCTCGTTGGAGGCGGGCACTTCTTGGGCTTCTTTGGGCGCAACTCCAGCCCGGGTGTCGATTTCGGCCATCAACTCGCTGGCGAACTTGCTCTCCGAGCGGTTATGTCCCTTCAACCGTTGGAGTCGCTCGGCTAGTGTCTCTATCTCTGTCTCATCCTCACTCTGGGGGGTTGGCTCAGGAACATGAGCCGGGGGCCCTGGTGCATACACTGTAACAGGACGTTGCTCCGCCTGTGGGATTGGTTCGCCCCGCAGCCTGGCACGGCGTGAGCTCAGGGGCTCATTTTCTTCTTGTTGCCGCTTCGCCAACAACCCCAAAGGTCGATCGTCATTTTCGGCATTGGCGTTTTCGGGGTACAACATAGCCAGGGGAACGTCTTCGTCTTCGTCCCGCCCTTCCCAAGCTAAAGCGACAGGGCGCTGCCGGCGTTTATCACTTTGCTTTTGGGCTCGCTCGTCCATTTCTAACAAAGTGGTCTGCATACCATGGAAAGGCACAGGCACAGCCGTCCGCTGCCGGTGTTTCAACTCATGTTTCCGCAACTCCAATTCGGCGATGAGCGTGTTCGGTGGACCAACATAATCCAACACCCCATCTTCCTCCTCCTCATCCTCTTCGTCTTCAGATTGCTCATCACTTTCAGTATCAGTGCCTTCGGGCCCACGCTCATGGCCGTGCTCATCATGATCTCTATCCGAGTCATTCCCAGCTTCCGATCCATGTCGCGAAGTGACAGGGTCCCCATGCTCGTCTAGATTATTAGCGTTATAAGGCTGGCCAATCGTGGCTCGCGAAAGACGATTTGTCTTTTCCCCTGTCGGGTCTTTTATCAGGGTCTTGCGTTTTGATTTATTGTAGATGATCGCGCCCGCATGACCAGCATACGGATGATCAGTGAAGGCCGAAACAGGCGCATTCGCAGAGGCGTCCAAAATGCTCTCCAGGGTAGCAACCGCAGAGTCTTGCTTAACCGCAACCTGGAGTGATGTACTCGGCTGGTCAAAAAACACACTTGCACGGAGATGCGGTGGCAATGTCGATTTGCGTTTATCGTTATGGCCATCGCGTGGGTCCTTTTTGTCGGCATCAGGTAGCACAGCTGTTGACTTTCTATCCTCAGCGGCGATGGCGCCTGCAAGCTGTGTGCGGCGCTTATCCCGATCAATGTTCGCCTTGCGCGACAATTTCGGTGGCAGATTCAACATGCGTGGGACAGGGGCAGGGTAGAACACCATGTTCTCTCCTGCTTGCGGTTGTTTGTAATGTTCCGGCTTGCGGGCGAGCGGCGGCTGCTCCAAAGAAACCTGGCGACCCGGTTCCAAGGGTGCGAAATGAACGCCATCAAAGTCGGTGAACAGTGTCCGCGCTTGCTGGTAGGTATCGTTCGATGCGACCGAGGCCCGGCGCTCCAATTCTGCCTCGGTGGGAGCTCCCTGCGGAACATATTGGTCGTAATAGTAATCGCTCTTGGCATTGAAAAGGGGTTGTGGCGCTGGTAGATCAGGGAGCGCGGGAAATTCATCCACTTCATCCTCATGTTCGTCATGTGCAGGCTCTGAGAGCTGGGCCAGACGCGCCCCCGATACAGAGCGCTGACGCGCCGGAGACACATTCGATCCATGGGCGGAGGAAATTGTCGCTGCTGGGGAGAATGCGCCATTCCGATGAATGATCGAATTAGACGCGGAACTAACTGAGCGTCGCTTTTGCTCTTGGTCAATGCGACGGATCTCGCTCTCGATATCTGCGGAACACGAGCTCAGCTGCTCCGCGCTTTCTTCCAACCGCGTTACATTTCCTTTGTAGGCTCCTTGTATCGACTGCAAATCCGGGGTAGGGTGGCTGAGAGGTACGGGAACCTCGCTGCATGCGCTGTGGATGGGGATCTCGGGAGAAGAATTTCGCGCGACAGACGTATTGAGTGGTGGGATGTGGAGGCTGTTGGATCGATCTTCGTGGGAGGGATCGGCGTCATAATCATCGTCCTCCACCACATCGTAGCTAGTAGAAGTCATGGAGCGGATCATCGAGCCTAACTGGCCGAAACTGGAGTTGTCCGCGGTTTTGGCGGTTTCTAGATGGCTTCCTCCCCCTATGTGATCAGTATCAAGCGGCAGCTGCTCAAATGCATGTCCGTGAGCGGGCGAGGGGCTGCGTGATACAGAAGCGGAAGAAACAGAAGCCACTTCGTGGTCGACTTGAGCGACGGCGTTGTACGCCATAATATAGGTCTTAGTCACCGACTATCCATTCAGACTAGTTCAAATCGATAGAGTGGGTTTCGGGGATCAAAGGGACTCGAGATAACAAAGATACCCGACAAAGAAATGAAGCCAGACTGGATGGAAAAGAAATAAAAGGGAAGTTTGGGGGGATAGCGGCTAATTTTGGAAGTTTGCGGTCGTACAGCAAATTTGGCCCTGGAATGCCAATACCTAATGATAATCGTCAATGCTAATTATATCGATGTAATTTCCTCCTAAATCTCTCCAAAACAGGGAATCTAAGCCACTAAGCTATTTCGGGGGCCTTTGCGTACATGTCTTAGACCAGTCAACACGTTCTGTACGCCCCCAGGCTGATTTTGGCTCTCCACACCGTTCTAGAGGTCTTGGCATGTTTTATTTTTTTATCTATATAAGGAGGTACTCTGTCTGGAGCAAAGGTCTTAGTCAACGAATATACTAGTTAACAGCACTCCCATATTTATTTACTTGCTTACCTGCAGGTTGCCCGGTAGCATGCATAAAAAGGCAACCCATAATGGGCAATCCCGAGGTGTCTGCGTCTGAGCTGAAGTACTTGACAACCCCGGACCAATCAGGCCATCAACAGATATCGCAGTCTCAACTGTTTTTCAATTGGATTGCTTTACCCCGGGGCCTCGCTGGGATCCGACTAAAATAAAAACACATTGATTGCCGTGCCCAGGTGCTCGAGACTCGAGATGGTCGCGTGACCTGCCCTATGTAGCCGATAACAAACACAATGACCTTGCATAAACCTCATCTCACACTTCTGTCCTGCAGTGCTGCCGCTCAATTCTCTTAAAATAACCATATTTCAAATCATCGCCCGCACAAAGTTCCTATTCTTTTCCTAGAAATCATGACCGAACACCTCATATCCCGACATCAAACAGCCTAACTGCATCCCTAGGAGCATGCCCGAGATCATAGCCAACAGGTCCACTCATTTATCCTAAAACTTGGGGAGATACTCTGCTAGCTGTTTGTCTACGCCGGCGTCGCGGAAGGGAACTCCATTATCCTCAATAGAAAATCATTACCAGAGAATCCAAAAAGAGGACGTCGGAGCTACTCTACCCAATTGTCCATGACATCCTTTAGGCTTGGAAAGAGGTAGGTTTTAGGGCGATGTCTGGTGCTTTGCCCATTGGTCGACTACGGACACAAGCAGGTATATGTACTCCCCATCTATCCTACCTGATTTCCGACTCGTAGCTCAGAGCTCGGGAGCTTTCCTCGGCGGTCCAGTTATGATTAAGGCGATCACCGTTCCCCGGGAAAATTAAGGTTATTTTGACTTGCCGCCGCTGGCATCAGGTTAACATAGTATATTCAACAAATGACAACCAAGCATTTTTTTTTCCCATCGAGACAATCCCTCTGATTTCCTTTGCTATTCAATGTCAACTTTCACGAATTCCCACTCTCCAAAAACGGAACTATTCCGGCTTACGTGCTAATCTGCTCAAAACCGACGCAAGGCTGTGGCCAGGTCATTCCAACACCTGGCCCTGTACATAAAGACCAAATCACCCGTTTCAACGCGAACCTTGATAGGGGAGCAGCGAAACCACAAACGATATGTCCGGTATGACCCTCACTCCCAGTATATATTCCATATATTAACACATTGCGCATACAGAATCTCAAGCCAAACCCGCCTCTCTCCGCGTGGGCGTAGTACTATTCCCAGGCTTCCAAGCCCTGGATGTATTCGGCCCAGTGGACTGCATCAATGTCCTCTCATGGAGCCACAGCGTGACGCTGGCACTCATATCCTCAACTTCAGAGCCAGTAACAACTAAGCCACCGACATCCGGCAATGCCATAGGTCAAAGCGTGGTACCAACCCATACCTTTGCAACAGCACCGCCTCTGGATCTGCTTTTCGTCCCTGGCGGCTTGGGCACGCGCCGCTCGAGCCCAGTAATCGAAGAAGCAATCTCGTACATCCGAAGCATATATCCTCGGCTGGGCTACCTCATCACAGTGCGTACCGGCGCGGCGCTTGCGGCGCGAGCTGGGGTTCTAAACGGGAAACGAGCCACGACGAATAAGATGGCCTGGGCTGACATTACGGGTCTGGGGGTGAATGTCGACTGGGTTCCTCGTGCGAGATGGGTCGTTGATGGTAATGTTTGGTCTTCTTCTGGGGTTAGTGCGGGCATTGATGTTACTCTTGCTTGGATTGAAGCGGTCTATGGGAGTGAGGTGGCGAGGGATATCTCGGATAGCATGGAATATACTCGACATGAGGACCCTAGTCATGATCCGTTTGCTGAACTGCATGGGCTTTGAGTTGGTAACCATGATAGCGCCTGTTTTGCATTTTATATTAGTCTGGAAGGTCTTCACCCTGTTCGGAAATTTGATAGGAAAGGAAATCTAGACCACTGTGACAATGTATATAACATTCACTTTTCTCAATGGCCTGAAGCGAGAAAGCTGCTTGTAGGCCATCTGCATGCTCAACTCGTCGGCTTATCTCCTTTTGCCATTATTCCTCTGATTGTGTTAGAAAAGCAGAATAATACAAAGCTATCTTGTATGGGAAGAAACCATCGAATCCGATCCAATGAATTTGTATTATCCTTCAGTGGACGAGTCCAGGCTACATTATCCAATGTTATGGCCTCAACTTCAGGAGTGAGTGTCTATTAGAATCGAAAGAATGCTTGGAGATAGATATACTGAAACTAGTCGAGGCCCAAGAAATTAAGCGTTCCAAATAGGTTAACTTGGATGATGCCGCCAAGTCAATTTCTATTGATGAACCTAGCGACAAGGGTATATTCAAATATATTTATCACGCCGAAACGCTGAGGCATGCATGCGTGCATGTGTGCAGTGCCACGTAGAGTACATATGTGATATCCCATGCTTGAGGTTACATAGTGACTGAGCCTGAAATTCCGAGTTCGGGTCCGACACGTAATATTGCATTGGTTTTCTTGGCCTTTCAGAGGCTTTGCTCGGTCCTTCTGAGATCGTTAGAAACAAAAGTGGTTTGCTTGAAACAGTTTCAGTCGCAAAGTATCAAGTACATCTGGTGATGACTCGGAAGCGCCAGATTGCCCACCTGGGCTATTTCCCCGACCTGCCAACCCAGAGTCTGTTTCTCATAGCCATTCAAAGACAGAAACGAGACGGAGATCCCTAAAGCCCCATCAGTTGTGGTAGATGTAGATGTCATCGGGTTCTCCACCAATTTCCCGTTTCGCGGGTAGCACGTGATCGCGCGCCGTTACCGACGCGCCTCAATTTCACAACTTTGCGATCAACAGAGCATGAATATTCCGACGTGTCATCATGTCTTACTATGATATTGACTCCATCTTGACAGATGCACAGGTGAGTTAGTTGCAACCACGTGTCCTTACTACGAATCCGCAAAAATGAACAATTGCTAACATCTTGGATCCAGAAACTGCCGTGTACATTTGAGCTCGAAGTACCTGGACTCGGCATTCTAGAGGGCAATGCGGGTGAAGATGTGAGTCTATGCTCTATTTTTTTTACTGCCCGGCCGCACACCTTACTGACCCATGCACAGATCAAAGCCGGAACCCGCATCGATCTTCCACTATGGCTAGGCGAAATGCTCTCGATCGGGTAAGGTCCCGGTTCAGTCTACTCAGAAGACTAGGCGTGGAGTTTGTTATTGTTTCCTAACATGTTATATGTGTTCATTACAGAGCACGTCTAGGAACTTCCCGTCTAGTCACGCTTGACATGCCCGAAGCACTTTCGGAGCGGGTGATGAATGCGCTGAAGGCAGATCCCCGCACACTTGACTTGCGCGCGTTAGCACCGCATTTCTACAACCTGAGCGAGCGGATCCTCGAGCTTTTTGAGGAAGAAGAGATGGTTGATGTTCTCGGAGATGTAAGTGGCTATGATTTTCGCTGGCGAAGACCGCGCATTGGCCCAGCCGGGACTAACGACCTGCCAGGCATTTAAGAAACGAGCGGCAGAGATCGCTGATCATGCGCACAATTCGCGTGGTGCAGTCGGTGGTGGGGTTGATTTCCTTCGTGGGCTGGATGAGACTGAGCGACAATGTAGGTTATGACTTGTCCCCTGGGTGTGTGGAGGATGAGGTCACTAACAGATATGGATAGTGTTCCGCGCTGCTCATGATCGGGCTAAGGACATGCGAATCTGGTCGGGAGAGGCGAAACGTAAGTAATATTTTTTATTTGTGACGAGGCATTTCTCATGGGCTCTGAGCTGCGCTCGCTCATGGTTGTAATACATTTTATGTGATATGATTCTTCGATCCGATAGGCTGCGTGTGACGTAGGACAGGATTTTGACTTGGTCTGACTTTATTTCGTTCTCGTACTCCGTACTCCGTACTATAAGTGTATTCCCAGACTATTGAAGACTACAATTTAGAGTGAAGAATATGATAACTATATAGTGTTATATGTTATATTAAATCTGACAGGTGAGATGCCCATGTGGAGACGTGAGATCTGGACCCATGGAAACGGAATGTTGATATATCAAACCATTTGTATAGGCATTTTCATACATCTCTTTGCTATTTTTTACTTTCTGTCAATTGATATGTATAAAATCAATCGAATCGAGATAATTCATAGACGTGGATTCGTTTCTGATTATATTACGAAGTGCCCCCTAAGTACACGTACTTCCATCAAAACAATTCTGTAACGAAGTCAACGTTCAGGAGAAACCCCGCGTAAGGGCCAAAGTGAGACTGCCCCACGGGCCCGATCCGATTGGTGTGAGTGTGATGTTAGTTGATGTGAATTGATCGTCGTGCTGAGGAGCCTATTGAATCTAGCCTCGAGGGGGCTGGAAAAAAAGAACAAAAAAGTGAATGGCATGTTTGAAGTTCAACTCCATAGTTTTTCTACTCGGTGTTTCTTCCATTCTTCGATTCTTCCATTCCTTACTTTTTCATGACAACTGTCCCTACTTCACCAAAACAAATAACTACATAAGTGGGGCCTGGGACTGCAACCCTTTTTTCTTACTTTTTGGTGATCGACTCATCACAATTCGTTTGCGACATCACCCTCGCTTCGTTTGACTCCCAGTCCCGCCTTTTCCTCCCTTGACTCTTGGGTCTTGGAACTGGGAGACCCCTCTATGCCTTGATTCGGGTCTATTGACTCTACCAAACCTACCTTGCACTCCACAGGTTCGACCGAACCGGCCTCTGATTGCTCCCCACCTGCAACACATCTGCATCCCTCGCATCGGGCCTGCATCTTACCCACCGCCATCCAACCGCCTATCCAATTGACATCGATCTACCTGGATCCATCTGTTAATCCTCCGATGCGGCTGGTGGATTGTGCAGGAAATTGTTACCGTGGTGTCCACTGATTGTCCAGAATACTGCAGTGCTACGTCCAAACCGGGAAACTGGGGGCTTCTTGCGGCACGTCAATTATGCGCATTCGGTAAACATTATGCCGGCTGCCATTATGGATGAGAAAACTCAAAGAAGGAGATCGGCCGCTGGTCAGCCTGCTCCTTCGCACTCCGTATATCATCCCCGGACTGCTCCCAAACGCAGCGTTTCCTCTAAAGATCAACCTTCCAGTACGTGATCTTGGAACCTCCACCTGCCTGAATTGAGTTCCAAAACTCAGAGTTAATTAATTAAAGCTGACATTGCTTCTTCCTCAAGACTTGCCAGAGCGTCCTCAGCACCCATCACTTTCCCGCGTCAAGGGCCGAACCAATATGTTTACTCCACCTCGAATGAACGCAGAGGCGTCGTGGTTGAGAGACCAGTCACCCATTCACCAGGGCACAAGGACACCAGTCCGCTTATCTGGTATGTCTTCCAATTGCCAGCAACGTTGCATGGCTCGAGAGCGCAAGTGACTGATTATTCGTGCCTCAGAAACCCCCGAACCTGGCACCCCTACACTAGTAAACCCTGCCTCAGCCCTCTTGCAGGATTTATTGAAGGAAGAACGCGCACACCGAAGCTCCCGAGGAACCATGTCGGAGGATTACAAAGAAAATGCGCCTCAAACTCCCGAGACCGCTCGAACCCAGGAAGATACTGCGTCTGAAAAAGCGCGCAAAGTGAATGACGTCTTCTCTGCCGGCCAGAGAAAACCGAAAGAGATGGGCATGCGGGAAATGGACCAAGTAGGTTCAGGAGTACAAGAACCCCATGTGCACTAGCTGACTTGTATAAAGTATGTCTCGAAAATGAACAGGCTCAATTTCGATTTGAAGCTCGAGGTTTTCCACCGCACACAACAGATGGCTGTATATGAAAAGAAGCTGGAACGTATGGCGGAGATGGAAGAACAACTAGCGCACATGGACGACTTGGTAGCAGAAGTGGAGGAGCTTCGAACCACCGAGAAAGACAACCAGACTCTCCGTGAATCCAATGAGCAACTCCGCATCGACCTTGACAAGAGAGACCTGGCTGTTACCGAAGCTGTCGAGCTCATCTGCCAGTTAGAATCGAAAATCGACATGCTGGAGAATGGCGGCCGGGGCTCCAGGCTGTCCATGTCACGCCCTATGACCGCCGATGGCTCCGAGGCCTTTGCGCCAAAATCCCGCGCTATGATCGATATCCCGGAGAGAACCTCTTCCAAGCGAAATTCAAGTATCTTGAGCGTAGCTCAGCGCCAGACATCCTCTGAGCTACGTAAACTCTCGAAAGCACCCTCCTTCCTACGCGCGGATAACAAAAGTACTGCCACTTTGCGAAGTCTTTATGCTCCTGAAGAAGAAACCCAATCGCGCTCTGCAAGGACTGACCTTTCGAAATCAGCGAGCTTCCACACGACCACCGAGATTATGGAGCCTGAGTCACCTAGACTGAGCGTCCTGAGTGAATGCAGCGAGCTGAACCCGTTCGACACACCTACGAGGTGGCAAGAATTTGATCAGCTCGAGATCCCCGTTCGGAGATCGTTGTCGGCCGCCGGCAGCTTGGATAGCTATGTTCCCCCCAACCGGCGGGAAGAAAGCAAAGAAGACCAGATCGATCGGTGGATTCAGTCTCGTGAAGATGTAAACCAGACTATAATCACGCGACGCAAGAACCGAGCATCGTCTGATGCTACCAAGGCTAGCATCCCCGATCTTACAACAGACTTGTATGCGCCCAAGCCGCGTGGACGCGGACGACTGGATGCATCTCTTTTCGGGGGCGTCAGGCTTCCTCCTACTCCTGACACTATGAGTACGGCAGGTGCTACCGGTGCAAACCGATCACATGGGTCGAATAATGGTTCGAACGGGAGCATTAGAGCCCGAAAGAGTCCACAAACCGAGCAGGATTTGTTTTTCCCTGGCAGACGAGTCAATCGTCCACGCTCTGCGGAAGAGATGGCCAGTCACTACAGCTTCAATGGCAGTGAGGTTGACGACAGCATGCAAGCCAACTGCGGTGATACTCCGCGCCTAGGGCTCACAGCCGAAGAGTCGCGCACCATCTTACCTTCCTTCAATACTGTTTCCTCCAAAGCCAGCGCGCTTCTTGGACCCGGAAGCCCCGACAACCCTGTCATTGAAACCTTTGGAGATCAGTGCCACGCCAATGCCAACGCAGCCTCGACCCCAACAATTAAACGTGTCCGAAGCCCAATCAAGGCTATGACCCCGGAGTCGCATACCAGTGACCGCGACTCTTCACCACTTACACCCCAAGATTGGGTTGCCGCTGCAAAACAGGGTCCACGGTCTCGCAAGCCCCGGCCGTGTGACACTCGCCACGAGATTCAACAGACAGAACTATCACCGCGCACTGCCGGCAGCCCCGCTACATTCCACGACGACAGTAGCATCGCTTCGGATCCAAGGGAGCCTGAGGTCCCTGGTATCCCAACTCTTGACATGACCACTCTGGACATCCTGGAACAACCCCTCGACATCGCCCAGTCACAAGTCAAACCTGAAGCCAGCCCTGAGCCCCGTCGACGCCTCAGCTTCATACCCCCATTCTTCAATCGCTCAAACAACAACCCCCGTCGACTACAAGGCTCCCCAATTCCAAACGACTTCGAAGACGACGATGAAGATGGCGCCCCATCTCCGGTGATCCCTAAAACCAGAACAATGGGCGGCGCCCCCCGAAGACCCGTGTCCCAAGTAATCACCGCCCCAACCGACCTCTACCCATCCAACCCCCCAATCCACAATGAAGATTCACTGTCGGCCTCCAGACCGCGAGGATTTGCTCAATCCTTGACAATGTCAACACTTACCGACCAACCCGGCTCCGCAACAGTCTCAGGACGCCCCTCCACATCCCATGGCATTGAGGTGGAACACAAGCGGCGCAGCTCACTGGGTATCTTCGGTTGGATGAAGAGTAAACGCTCCGACTCTGTGACTGTCCCCGGGACGGAGAAGTCTGGTGACTCTACACAGAAAGAGAACCGCGCCCCGTCGCGTCTAGCCTACGAAACTACCCACGGGCTTGGAATCCCCCGTGCTGAGACGCCGGACTCCATGGAGGCCCATATGAGACCTCACTCTGAGATGGCTGTTCATGCTGATGAATATGCAAGACGACCTCGGTACATGGGTCGTCGTGCTCGCAGGGGCTGAGGTTCTCTAGAAGCAGTCATTACCGCCTCACTATCCGTTCTTTATTTTCTTACTTCTTCTGCACTTTGTATTATATGATACCCAGCCCTGTATACACAGTAGCGTGGCTACGTTGTTGTTTTGCTCTTACTGTTCACTTCCCAGACGCACTTTGCACTCATTGGCGTATTATGAGCTCTTTTCATTTCATCTGGTATGTTTCGTCTCTTAATGTATCCGAATAACGACTCTGGGCTTCTGCAATTTTGTCAATTTGATGTCGATCCTGCTGGCAGGGTTAAGGTTAATCTGAAAGATGTTACAATCGTCCAATATGTTACTGTCTTACGAAAGTGAGGATTGTACTAGAAGTGACTACGATGTGAAGCTGTTTCAATGGATGCACCTAGGCATTGTGTTATCACGCGAGCAACTACCTAGCTGATACAAACGTAATGGGCACACAAACCTGTCCTCCGCATCCTCCACGTCGCATGTTCTGTCTTGGGGGGTCCTCACCGACCCCCCAAGACTTCGACTCTCGCGGCAGGCGCCGCCGTTCTTGTAGCTGTGCATATGGTTCACTTTAACAAGTGAACCATGTCAATCCCTCATGAGACAGCTCACTGACCTCTTGCTTTCGCCCCTCCGGGCGCAACGACCAGGGTGCCGTACAGGTCGGCGTTCCCCTCCTAGTAGATATTAGCAATGGATCAATGGGGAGGACAAGGGTCATATCTTACAATGTGCGTCTTGGTGATGTGACGCCGGAGGTTTGAAGCCATCAGTCTCACCCTTCCGACCTTGTTGAACTCGTCGCAGAAGGGGCACCTGTAGGCGCAGGGGGCGATTACCTAGAAAGAAAGAATGTTAGTGTTCAGACAAACTGGGAAGGATTATTTATTGGTTTGGGATACGAACCAGCTCGGCATGGTTGAGAGGCCAAATCCCAACGCGGTGGTCGGAGCAGCCACACAGGGCTTTGAACTGGTCTCTGATACCTTGTTAGCTAGGTGGGATCAATGGAGAAGAACATGGTAGAAACTTACGTGAAGGAATCGGGTTGGTAGATGCCACGTTGTTTCCAGTGGCTGCCCTGAGGTGTGGAAGCAGTGGCAGTGGCCGTGCTAGTGCTAGTGCTAGTGGTATTAGCGCCGGTGCTAGAATCAGGCCCGGGGGTAGGGCCAGTGTTGGGGCCAGGGTTGAGGTCAGCAGGGAAGGCATCGGGGAAGACATCGGGGAAGACATCGGGGAAGGCATGGGGGAAGCTATCAAACAACCCAGCAGGGAAAGCAGCATTGAAGTCAGCGCTGAGGTCAGGGTCGATGTTCGGGTCGATGTTCGGGTCGTTCGGGTTGTTTGGGTTGTTCGGGTTCAGGTTTGGGTTGCCCCGGCCTCGGAACGAAGACATAGTGGTGGTTATCGCTGGTGCGACTTGAGTAACTTAAGGGAGTGTGTGAGTAGGGTGGAAAGAAGAGAGAAAGTGGAAGAAAGAATGAGAGAGAACGAGAGAAAACGAGAGAATATATCGCACTTTCGATAACTAGGCAGCCGGTGTCAATAGGTGTCAATAGGTGTCAATACACGTGTCGTGTCATTGAGTGTGATTCAATGTGACCGAATATGGGGACAATAGGTCGTTCAATGAAGCACGTCTCGTGCAAGACGGACAACTCTTCCAGTTAGTTGTGACCTACCTAGGTAAACAAATTAGTCTCTGCTAGACACATTAGTCTCTGCTAGACACATTAGTCTCTGCTAGACACATTAGTTTATCCTACAGGAGACCATATCATGAGGTTGCAATCAATATCAAATTCAGACTCCACGTTCCAAATCATCCAGTCCGTATGTTTTGTTCCCAACTCCAGGCTTTTTCAATTCCCCAAAACGCCCAAAAAGACACGATATGCCGTCAAAAGCATCCAAAAAGATCCCTCAAAATGCCCCCTCGATATCCTAATACCACCGATTGCCCTCCTCCCCAAGAGTCTTCTTCTTTGGATTCAGCGAAACAACCCGCTGGCCAGGAAGGGTATCCGCCGTAAAAGCCGCCTCGAAGATACTAGCAATCCCACGTTTAGCATAATGAGAAAAAGAATCATAATCATCCCTCTTCCCATTGATAGCCCCCCACTCAATCTCATTAGGTGTAGTCCCATCTCCAAGATCACTCCACCGGGTAACAACAATAGATTGCTTGAACCTTCGATCCACAAGATCCTCACTGAGCTTAACCTCAATCAAATACTCAGTTGGACATTCAGGACACCTCCGCATCGGCCGACAAAACCCACACAGCGTTGTCAGCGCATTCGGATCAAACACCTGTCCCGCAATGCGGTCTTTCACCCGATACTCGAGTCCTTGCAACCCGCCACTACTCCGCGGCCGCGGAATATGCTCTAGCGCACACTTGCACGCCGGCATCAACTCACCGTCCCGCCAGTGCGCGCATGCGCTAAAGTACGGACAGTAGTCGTCACGTGAGTACAGCAGCATGCGCTGCGCAGACGGCGTGAGAGCCGGCGCCGCGAAGGTTTGACTGGTGACCCGCATTAAGAGCCGTCCTTCGTGGACGTGGAAGCGCGATGTGTGTGACCAGTTATCGCGCTGCCAGCGTCGGCCGAGGGCGTCTGGGGCCAGCCCGTAGCTGGGACCGAAGCGGTGGGCGCGCATGGCTAGTTGCACGAATGTGAAGGGGAGATTGCGGCCGTGGGTTATTCGGTGGCGGGGCGGTGGGTTTAGAGCGTTCGTTGAGTTTCGGCAGTTGAAGAGCGGGTTTAGGACGTGGCTTGGACGGATGCGTTCGTTTCCTTCTTGTGTGCGTCTGTGGTATTGGGCGCAGGGGAAGCAGAGGAGGTGGTGTGGGAGGGAGATGTCGAGGCCGGAAAGGAAGTTGATTTTGTGGGTGTGGTTGTCTGGGTGGTCTAGAGCCATGAGGTATCTTGGGCCGAGTCTTCTGTATAATGTGATGGTGGTGATTGCCAGGCTTGCTGCTTCGGCCGGATTCAGATATCCTGCTATTTGCGCCCATAGCTTTGGCGAGAGACTGGCTATGTCGCCCTCGCCTGGGGGTCGATGTTCATTGGACTCATCGCCTGCAGCGCTGGGATCATTGACGTCGAGTGTGCCTAGCGTATGGATGATTTCTGTGTAGTCCCTTCGCTCACCCAATTGTGAGTCTACTTGCGCGTGCAATTCCCTGTATTTGAGTCTATGGGCATGCAATGGAGCTAGCTCTGGCATTGGGGGAGTTTCTTCGACACTGGAGCGCGCGGCCAGCCGCAAGTCTGTGGTTGATCTGCTCCCTTTGCGGAGGGTTTGGCGGGATTTCTTAGGACGCAATGCATTGGAGAGGAAAGACTTGAAGCCATTCTTCTGGCCAGGACTTTCTGCCGACATCATGGAGTTGCCAATTAATGCAAGTGTTCGAGGCCCAGATGGAGAATATTAGGGTCTTGTGTTTCGGATGCTTGCGGTGATCTTCCGCATTACGCGGTCCGCCCGGCCCGGTCTACCGCATTGGTTGATACTCGAGAGGAACAAGAAATAGCTAAATACGAGGATCTTATATTACCAAATAGTTGATAATATTAAAAAGAAATGCTACAATACAGGGGTAATTAAGCGCAAGCCATTGGAGCAGCATTTACACATCAAGTAGAGTCATTTAAGCGAAGCGCTTCTCAGCTGCCTTCCAGTTGATGACATCCCAGATGGCAGAGAAGTACTCGACCTTGCGGTTCTGGTATTGGAGGCTAGAGAAATGATTAGTATAGGCAATGGACCGTCAAAACAGGAATTCTTACTAGTAAGCGTGCTCCCAAGCGTCAATACCGAGCAGAGGCTCGAACTGGCCGACAACGGGGTCCTGGTTCTGGTGTAGGGTTAGTTACTAGATCATCTCAAAATCGAAGCGAGGAATCTCCAATCATGACTTACGGCATAGGTGCGGATTCCGATCTGTCCGGTCTGCTTGTCCTTCACGAGCCAAGCCCAGCCACTGCCCTGAATGCTAGCCAGAGCAGCGTTCATCTTGGACTGGAACTCGCCGATGCCACCGTAGGTAGAGTCGATGGCCTTGGCCAGAGCACCAGAAGGGGGCTCACCACCGCCGGCACTCTTGGGGGCAAGGTTCTCCCAGAAGAGAGTGTGGTTGAGGTGACCACCACCGTGGAAGTTGACAGCGGGCTTGAGAGCGATCTGAGCAGCGATGTCGCCCTTAGCCTGGGCCTCCTGCAGCTGCTCAAGAGTGTTGTTGTAGCTGGTGACATAGGTGTTGTGGTGGTTCTTGTGGTGAATCTCCATGATCTTGCCGGAAATGGAGGGCTCAAGAGCGCCATAGTCGTCTTGTTTTAGAGGTTAGTCTAATTCATTTTACTCCAAATATATAGGTATGGCTTTTCTCTAGCACTAGAAGGTACTGCGACACCAAACTTACAGGAAAGGTCGGGGAGGGTGGCCTTGCCGCGGGCAAAGGTCAAGCCCGCAGCTCCAGCCTTGGAGGTAGCCGAAGCTCCCGAGCGAAGGGCAACGCGGGCCGAGTTATTGAGAAGAGTAGCAGCCATTGTGAATGTATGTATTGAGGATGAATATGCTGTGAAAAAAAAATAAAGAAGGTGTCAATTGTGAGAGATGAATGAACTCAAAAGGGAAAAAAGTGGCAGCCGAGCTATGAAGTAACCGACCCTAACGTCATCTTGTTTTCGTCGGTCCGGATATTGGTTATTCCGATCCCGATCCCCACGTGAATTTCATGAGCTCTCGACCGCGACTCATTCTTCTTCGACACTACCGCTTACTTTTACACTTTCGCTGAAAATTGAGGGGACAGTCGATTTGGCTACAACTTGCCAATGACCCCCTGAAAAGATGGAGTCGCCTTCGTTTTCTGGCCAGAAGCGCAAGGTCGCTGACATGAGCTCTGATGAAGAAAGCGCGCGCCCGACCACCGGCTTTCGGGGGTTCGCCAGAGCTGCCTCTCGTTCCGTGACGCCTCCCACTATGGGTGGACTAGGTAGCGGAACCCGCAATAACCGCAACACCATGGCCAACCCTCGAGGTGGAGGATCGTCACGAGGCGGGAAAGGCATGGGAGGTGGCGGTGGAGGGGGAGGAGTCAACAGCTTTGCGGCGCGCATGATGGCAAAGATGGGATACAAGGAAGGTCAAGGTCTCGGAACTACTGGCCAGGGTATCGTCAACCCGATTGAGGTACAGGCGCGACCCCAGGGTGCAGGCTTGGGCGCAGTGAGCGAAAAGTCGAAAAAGACTCGCGAAGAAGAGCGACGAGCAGCTGCACAGAAGGGCGAGGTTCTTGAAGACAGCTCCGAAGATGAACGGCAGCGGCGGCGAAAGAAGAAGGAGGAGCGCAAAGCACAAGGCCGGAGCGCCACAGGTACACCGATCCAGCGTGCGAAGCCCAAATTCCGCACAGCGCGTGAAATTGAGGATGATATGGAGGGTCTGGAAGTTCCGAATGTTCTCAAATCACTCGTTGATGCCACCGGAAAAGAGCAGCGTGTTCTCACTTCGACTGCTGGCCTGATGTCGACACAACAATTCGTCAGTCAAGAGGAAGGAGAAGCATTGAAGATCGCCCAGCGAGCCCGGAATGACCTGGAAGCATTTGCGGATGAATGGAAGGGATTGAAAGAAAGAAAACAGTACATCGAACTCGAAGAGGCTCAGGTCGTGGACCATTTGGATGCATATCAATCCCAGATCAACCATCTAACAGGCCTAATCGCCGCAGTGGAAGAATTAGACATCTTTGAAAACGAGGAAAGCATCACAACCAAATTTGATGAGTTGACGACCAAGCTTGAAGATATTGAATCCAAATATCGAGATGCTGTTGATGAGCACCGACTCCCAGAGACCGCAGTCGCTGCTCTACATCCGTTATTCCGCCAAGCCATGGAGGAATGGGAGCCTCTCCAAGATCCCACCTTCCTCGTGTCCAACCTCACCCGTCTTCAGCCTCTTCTGTCTCGTACGACCAAGTTAGAAGAGCCCCGGAAACGTGCATCCACTTCACCTTACGAAACGATGATCTACACCCTCTGGCTTCCACGGGTGCGTTCAGCACTTCTGAATGATTGGGACGTTTACGATCCGTCCAAGGCAACCGCGCTGGTCGTGGCCTGGAAGGCAATTGTACCGCCATTTGTGTATGCAAACGTTCTCGACCAATTGGTCATTCCCAAGGTGGGCCTGGCGCTCAAAAACTGGAAACCACGAGCTAGTCGCCGACACGCCGGCTCTGAACAAGATGGAAAGTTCCCCTGGTGGCTTTTCACTTGGCTTCAATACTTGGATGAACGACACACAAACCCGAAACAGCCCACTGGTCTCATGTCTGACGCGAAGAGAAAGTTCCGCTCGTTACTCGATACATGGAGTCTGCGCAAGGGTCTGGTCGATCGCGTTGAGCTTTGGCGGGATGCCCTAGGATCTGAATTCGATGTATGCCTACGCAACCACCTGCTGCCACGTCTTGCGCGCCACCTTCGCGAACACTTCACCGTGAATCCGCAAGACCAAGATCTCACAGCGCTCAAGGATGTCTTATGCTGGAAGTTATTCTTCCAACCTAATGTCATGGGTCTATTGCTGGTCTCTGATTTCTTCCCAAAGTGGCACGAGATTCTCTACATCTGGCTCACCAACGACCCCAACTACGAGGAGGTCGGAGCTTGGTTCTCTTGGTGGCGCACTCAGATTCCAGCGGAGGTCAATGAGCTTACCATCATCGACGAAGAATGGAACAAGGGTTTGCAAACTATGGACCTTGCCTTACAGCTGGGCGACCGTGCCGCTGCGGAACTCCCACGCCCAACTACGATACGGGCGACGCTTCCCACCCGAGAAGATAAGGTGGCGGCAGCCGCAGCAACTGCCGCAGCGGCTGCTCCCGAACCCCGGATCAAGGCACGAGTTGTGGAAGAAGTTGCGTTCAAGGACGTCCTGGAGGGCTGGTGTTTGGAGCAAGGACTTATCATGCTACCCTTGCGGGAGGCTCATCCACAAAACGGCCAGCCGTTGTTCCGTATTACGGCTAGTGCCACAGGCAAGGGTGGAGTCGTGGCCTTTGTTCAAGGAGATGTTGTGTGGGTGCAAAATAAGAAGGCGAAGGAGATCTGGGAGCCAATGGGCCTGGAGGATCAGCTGGTGGAGCGTGCAGAGGGCCGATAAGTCATGACCGGTCATTTGACTCCGCATCAAGTGGATTGACATTGTAATTGAACAAAAATGTACCTATTAAGATATCCAACCTTTGCTCTAAGTGAGCTTACGCCCCCTGGGTATGTAATTCAAGCTATCTACATCTTGGTCCTTGTCCAGTACAACCAGGCGTTCAAGCCGCACTGCACTACCTGGATATCATTTCCCAATGTCTTACATGATGTCATGTGTGAGTAAGAAGGAAAATGTACATTCCTGCTATTCCAAGTTTGAAGATGCAACAATGCTGTAAATCACTAGGCTTCAGCTCCAACACTATCCAGGTGGTATAATTCAAAGGCATTTCCATAGGTGATACCTAGGTAGGTCGCCAAGGTTTTAGCGGAAAGCCAACAGTGTTTATCTCTCACATAATGCCAAGCAATTCGGACAAAGACTGTGTGATGATGTTTAACTGACGAGTGCAAAGTTGTGGCACATACAAAAGTCCATCCACTATCCATCCCAAAGGCGTATCTAATTCCGATCGGGTTTAAGAATCTCGGGATATTCGTTCTTTTCCTCCGGTTATTTCTCGGAGATAGCAAACTCCATGAATTTTCCGGGATCCGAATACTCGGAGCTAAGCATATAGAATGGTGTATATTATCCTCGGTGTTAACAATCGGACTGAATATCAAAATGAGAGAAAACCGCGGTCCTTCCGAGCCCTACCATAATATAGCCAGCCAATCAAAATCCTTTGAATAACCTAGTGGGTCTTCCAGATCTCCAATGGATCCACCGGGAATGCGGATTGCCGTTCGCAGCCAATCACATCACCGACAAAGGTCATCACAACATGCTTCACCAATCGCATCGATTGGATTTGAAGTGACTCGTTGCCATCTTCTCACCAAAGTGGACATCTCATGCCTTGCAGCTCCTAGACCTTCATTTCACTGTCGGAGCTGACAATTGAGAGCCCTGTGATTGGCCGTGGACCCATCCTTGGCGAATAAACCTCCATTCTTTCCTGTTTGGTTTGCATAAACTGTGGGCTTTTGCTGGGTTTTTTTTTTCTATGGCGCCTGGATTGCTGAGACCGGTGAGTCCGTGGGACTGGGTGTTAAAAGGGGGAGACGCGGCCGATCATTGTAGATGATTTCTTTTTTACTTCTCTTCATACTTCGTTTCATAGTCTTTGTTGATATCCGTCCAAGACTAAGACACCCATTCCGGATGCTTCTGCTGGATCAAATAAAGTGCAATTATTCTCCAGCTTTGCCTTCCTCAACTCATCTTCTTCCTCTCGCCAGCTTGTAATTGAGTGGTGAACTTCTGCTATACATCGTACCTTGGAGATATCCAAAAGCATATCGTGGTAGCAGTTTCGAATCAGCATCATGGCATTCCTTTTCATCAAGCACAAGCTCTTCCCTACAAAGGAAGCAGACAAATCACACTCAGGTAAGTAAAGGAAAGATAATACATACCCACGAAGGCAGATACTTACGGCAATTCAACCCCAGGCAAGCGCCTCCTCTCCCACAGTGACGACGACGATACCATCCGTGGCGACTCCGATCAGGACCTTGAGTCCCAAAGCAGCCGCTCCTACGATACCTTCGGACGGTGCAACAGCCCGGACGAATCAACAACATCAACCGCCAGCAACAGCAGCACCCGCTCGCGAATCAACCCACGTATCGTTTCAGATGCCATCCTCGGCCTCTCAGACGGGCTGACAGTGCCCTTCGCGCTGAGCGCAGGTCTTTCCGCACTCGGAAACACAAAAGTAGTTGTGCTGGGTGGGCTCGCCGAACTGGCAGCCGGAGCCATCTCCATGGGACTTGGTGGATACGTCGGAGCAAAGAGTGAAGCGTAAGTTATCCACATATGGCAACCAAATCAGCATATGTATTAACAAACACCAGTGAATCATATCAAACAACAGTCCGTGAAACACAACAATTGATCCAAACGGACTCGCAAGAGACTCGTGCCATGGTGCGCGAGACCTTCTCTCCATACGGGCTCTCGGACTCGGCGGTTGCGGATATCACGCGTGACTTGCATGCGTCTCAGGACCGACTCCTTGAGTTCTTGCTTGCTTTCCATCATCGAGAGATGGCGCCTGATTGTAACCAAGCGTGGACTTCGGCCATCACGCTCGCACTGGGATATTTCATTGGCGGGTTCATTCCGCTTATTCCGTACTTCATTGTCCAGCAGATTACAATTGCGCTGTACTGGAGTATTGGTGTTATGGCGATTACCTTGCTTGTGTTTGGATATGTTAAGACCTGTGTTGTACGCGGCTGGTCTGGCCGGGCAAATGTGCTGGCTGCGATCTGGGGCGGAGTGCAGATGTGTTGTGTTGGAGGTGTCGCTGCTGGTGCGGCCATTGGATTGGTTCAGTTCATTGATATGGGCAGTACCAGTACTTGACAACCTGATTGTGATGGTACTGATGATGTTCACGTTGCATACGTTGCATTTAGCGTTCATGCATTGCAGCAGTGGGAGTTTTTTTTTGGTTTCTCTCTACTCCTACTGTTTTGTTTTTTTTTGTTCTGGCTTGACTCGGTTATGGGTCTATCAGCGGGCGTTTCGGAAAACGCAGCAAAAAGCCTTTTTTTTATACACATTTAATGAAACATAACTCATTTCACATTGACGATATCAAGTTACATGACTTCAAATGCAACGACATTAACTAGGTAGTAGTTACTGGTTACCTTGGACATGTGGATATATAAAACAAAAGAACCACTAGAATCCCAACCCAACGAATCACCCACTCAACGCAATCCCAACCAACTTCTTCGCCTTATCCGACAATTGAATCTTCAAAGCCTCCTCCCTCCCCCGCTCCGACATCTTCCCCCAAGTCTTCCTCAAAATATCAACCATCTTCTCCTCATCCGCAAGCTCCGCCTCAAACTTATCAAACTGATCATCCAAAAAGACAAGACAAGCAACATCCTCCAGAGTCTGCGTATCAGGATCTCCCTGCTTAAGATCCGCTTTACGCACCAGCGCACCAACCCTCGCCGCCTCCTCAGCCGAATACCCGCTCTCAACACAGATCTGCTCGACCAGCGCAGCCTGTCGTCTCTGCAGACCCGCCCGCCACGAGTGATACCCGATCTTCGTGGCGGGGTAGCTGTCCCGCGGCACTTCCCAGCGGCGTAGATGTTGAGCGCGGATTGCGAGTTGCAGGAGCTCTGGTGCGGATGGGTTCAGGGTTGAGAGGTAGCTGGTCATTTTTTGGGCATAGTGTAGTTCGTATGGGACTGGGCCGGTGGGTGTTTGGGCTTCGCGGGGGTCGTCGGCGTGCGCTGCGTCGATGCGCTCGAGGGCTGTTTCGTATTTGGTCATTTTTGTGGGGCTGGTTGAGGTAACTGAGCTCGGTGGTTTATTTTTGAGAGGAGTGGTTTGGCGAGAGGAGTTTGGGCTTGGGATCAATTGGACTTGTTTGTGTTTGAGAGCTGTCGGAGTCGATTGATATGCGCTTTTGAGATAAGAATAGGCGCTAGTCTAGGTGTGGCTTAGCGTGAGTGGTAACTGGGGGCTTCTGATTGGTGGATGAATATGCATACTCCATGGATCCATCCATTGGTGCATCGTGCACAACTACATACATGTAGGCTTGACATAGTTAACTACAATGGCCGTGATGGCTAACTAACACGACTGTTAAATCTCTTCCAACAAGAATATTCCAATTTAAATTGACACCACAAGACAATGGTGGATAATCTCTACATATCTATCTATAAGATTTGCTCTTCCACATGAACTTCAAACAAAAAAAAGACACCTAGATAACATCAGTATCCAGCCTGCTGGAGATTAGCCTGCGAGGAACTGTTTCGGGACCGAGCACTGTCGTAATTACAACACGCAACAGCAACAAAAATTACACAATCACAATCACGAGGTGCTACCCTTATCGAAGACGAGCAGCTCTTGCGAAACATCAGAAGGCGTCTCCACCTTGTAAGTCTTCTCCTTTTCAAAGATTCGTGCCACCTCCTCCAGAGATAGACCTTTAGTCTCTGGGAAGAGGAAGTAGATCGTTGCCCCGAAAATCACAAGACAACCCAGATACACGGTGAAGTATCTCCAGTGGATTGCCCCCAGTGCGATCGGGTTTATAAACTGATTGAAGAAGCAAGCCATCGAGTCGGTGGTCAGCGTGATGGCAAGACCCTTGGCGCGGAGTTGGAAGGGCAGGATTTCAGCTGGGTATGCAATAAACAAGGGCATATATGCCATATCGTAAGCGCTGCAAAAGAGGAAAAGCATGGGAACCACCGCAATGCCGGCCTCTAGCACGTGAAGCTCTTGAAAGAGACCGGACATAGTCGTTGCGGCAGATAGATAGATGAACATCAACAATGTTGCGATTAGCCAGAGTTTTCGTCGTCCGTATCGGTCTGCAGCCATTGCTCCGCAGACCGCAAATGCCAGGTTCCACACCTGCATGCTTATATTGATGGCGGCCTGGTGAGATGCGTTATATATACCGACTGATTCTAGAATCGGTGCTAGATAATAAGAAACAACGCCTGGGAGGAGAAACTTGGTTAGAAATTGGGTCGGGACAAGGGGTGTG
Source organism: Penicillium sp. CMV-2018d (assembly GCA_028827225.1). NCBI lineage: Eukaryota > Fungi > Ascomycota > Eurotiomycetes > Eurotiales > Aspergillaceae > Penicillium > Penicillium hesseltinei. Next base: position 2,216,927 of record JAPZBW010000003.1, read on the forward strand.
TTGTGTGTTTTTCATACCATTTCCAGACCACTCTTGCATGAATCCCAGGATAACACAAATGGATAGACGATGCAAGTTGCTCCGAGTTGCGAAGAAAGTGCTCCAGCGTCGGCAGCTCTTATCGGATTCCGCGTTGATGCTCTTGCAAATCTGGTAGAATTCGTCCTGAACAAGTTCGTCGTTTTCATCTCCATTGGCGTGGTATCTTGCCAGTATAGCCATTCCCTCCTCTTTCCTGCCCCGAGAGACCAACCATCTTGGACTCTCGGGAACAAAGCAAAGCCCTATCAATTGAAGGACCGGATAAAACACCTGCGTTAAGCAGGGGAGTTTCCATGACCAACTCCCTAGAATAGTGAGTCCAGCAAAACCAATAGCAGCCGATGTGATGGACCCGATGAACCAAAGTGCATTGTATAGACCTGTGAAGGCCTGTCGCTGGCGTGGGTGTGATGATTCGGTGATGAGTAAAGGCGCAGCAGTTTGCGAAACTCCAACTCCCATTCCGGCTAGAATACGGGCACCGAAGAAGACCCAATTGTTGTTTGTGGCGACTTGGATAATCGAGGCAATGATCACTAGCGAGGAACCGATGAGAACGCAGATCCTCCGCCCCAGATTGTCGGCGATGTAAGATCCGGGGATGAACGCGCAAAAGGATCCCAGCGAGACAGCTGCGATAATAAGACCTCTTCCATTTGTGTCAAGACCATCCAAAAATCTCGAGACTGTTTTTTTGGTTAGCCTTGTGTTTCCATATAGCATAGAGATATGTATAGATACATACATTCGGGAAGCACCAGGAGGCCATTGATCATGCTAGCACAATACCCGGCCGTAGCCGATGCGGATAACATAAACCCGATCCCCAGGTTTAGTCTCCGCAGCCCTGGATCTTTCATCCAGCTGCTGTTGGTGTTGTTCTGCAAGACCTTGGAGGCCATGTTTGGCGAATATGCTGCAAAGACAATAAGTCTCGTGGATTATTTTCCCGAGATCTTGAGCTCCGAGCTGTCAAGCTCTTTTATTTAAACACTAAAGATTAATTGGTAAAAAAAACCTCCGAGTGACAATCCGCCCCAACATTCCTCACATTTATCCAGGATCCGAGCTCTCCGCGCGAGGTTACAGCTGTAGCTAAGGAGTAGGAATGAAGGGAGGGAAGTCAAATGATCCGATCACCGGACAATTTTCCTTAGTTTGTTCCGATCCAAGTGTTCTGATGCGATACGCTTGTCAACATGCCTGTTTAAAGATTGCGATTGGCAGGTGAGCTCCCAAGGCCTTGGGTAGCTCGGATGCTTGAGGAATGCCCGTAGCTCTCATAGCTCCCTCCCCTCACCTTTGCCCACGAGGATCGTTGCCTAAGTTTAGCTTGGGATTCGTAGCTATAGCCTCCGTATGGATTCCCTTGATTATTGGATCCGTGATAGATCGACTCGCCCTTAATGCAGGGACTTGTCTCTGGGGAAACGCTGTAAGGAAAAGCCTCTCCGAAGACTTTCTAGGGAACGAACAGGATTTCATTTTCTTTTCTTTCTTGGTTTTCTGAGGTAGCTCGGTGTACCTCTCCTCATTCTACGTCACTTGATATTTGAAAAGCCTGATCAAGGAGGGTCACGAATCAGGAAGGCATAGCGGCGCGGAATGATATTACTGAGCTCTGACGCGGACAGCCTTATGGCACCAATCGGAACACCCATCAAGGTATCCCGGTGGCTTATAGTTTCCCCCTGTTTAAGAGTTGAAGTAGATTCGGGGGAAAAACAAACTTTACTGCGTAGATATGACTGTTGATGATATTGCTGGTCAGTAGATGAGATCATGAGGCATGAGGTACAATAGTGTATCATTGTACTGTAGATTGTAGAGAACTATGTAAGAGGGAAGAAAGGAACACTGTAGAAATCCTATTACTATAGAAAGTGATCACGAACATTGATGATGAAGGTCAATCAATCAAAGTTCAATTAACCTGTTGCAGTCTAACTAGTTGCGTATGACTAGGCGCTTCTTCCAACCAAAGCAAGAACTCGAAGCCAAACGCCGAGCTGGAGGCACATAGTGCTTCCAGAGAGTATACAGATGCTGATTGTAAAGAGTGCGGAATCAGCCCATTCCTGTAGTAAGCCATAAATCCAAACCCATACATAAGAAATTGTCACAAAATGATTGTTGTGGAGTGCACCCTCCACCTTCCATCTCTCACTTCTCTCTCACTTCTCTCTCACTTCTCTCTCACTTCTCTCTCACTTCTCTTGAAATTCACCCAATTACTTTTCCTCTCACAGATGAAAATGTTGAATATTCATGATATTCATAGAAATAAACCTCGAGTTGGAATCTAAGGTCAAGTTAGTAGGGCTTTTGGTTGAGCCTGTTTACCTAGGTAGGTCGAAAGCTTCATTTTTTGGACTTACAACCGCCAAAAATAATGGAGATACCTGACTTGTATGCAGTCCAAAAGCTTCATCTAGGCAGATTGATATATTAACATATTAGGGCGGTGTATAAAGTGGTACTAATGCAGGTATCCAGGCATCAAAATCCCCCTAAAGGGGGGGGGGGGTTGAACCCTGGCCCCTATACGTCTTCGTAGAAATGCACAGGAGTGCACAGAAATAGGCCGTATGCGACGCGGCCGGCAGGGATCTATACCGCGGCCTGTGATATACCGCAGCCACAGGCCGCGGCGACATAACGCGCGTAGAGACATAACGCGCGTAGAGAACAAATGAAAAGGTATTTAAGACTCCTCCACTTCTAATTGTTCCTCTGCATCTACATACATTTGCATTGCGTGATAACTTTCCTCGGTACTACTTCCTGACCATGTCTTCGCGGGCAATAGGACGAGGCCGAGGACGATGGAGGGGAAGAGAAAGAGGTGGATTCTGGGAGGCAAATTATTTCGCCAGCGCCTCCGCTGGGAGAGATCCTCGTGGCAATCCAGCACGACGAGATCGAAGTCTCAGAAGAACATCAAGGTAGTGATGTCTCTCGAATTACAAACAGCCAAGTTCTTGCTTCTTGTTCTTGGTTCTTGGTATCTTCGTACCTTGGTACTTGAAAAGCTTAGAAGCTCACATGAACCTTGGGAGGTTAGATCTATGCTTTAGATATTGCGCAAGTATCTTCGTTTATCTTCAAAAACATACTCCATACATATCTAGCTATTCTGTGGATTGGCTTTTAATGGGTGATAAAATTGTGGATATATATATTCGGAGAAATATGTCCGTGAGGTATTCCAAACGCTATGAAAGCCAGAATTTGACTATTTCCCCACATAAAGATTGAAGATACTACGGAGTACAGGCCCTATACATAGCGATAATTTGTATTTTTGTTCTAAAAATAAACATAAAACTGTGCTGTCGGCAAAATTGAACGCATATAAATCACCGAGATAAGCACCGAAATCCTCACGGGATTCCAAGGTTGGAAGCTCTAGTTTCCAGTCATCCACCGGAGACACTCCGAAGACCCCGAAGACCCCGAAGACCCCCAAGACCCTCACTCATGCATGCAGGTATGATCCCTCGTATTATAACTCGTCAATTTAATAAAGCCAAGAGAAACCCCGTTGGCACTGCCACGACGCCAAGACGCTCAAGTTGTTTGAGACACCGAGTGTCTTGGCGTGAGGTTACCCCCCAAACCTTAGATCGGAGGAAGATTTCTTGTCTCTTATCTGATCTTCATCTTGAGCCCTACAAGAGTCCTACGCTGAGCTACCTTGGCCAACCTTAAATCTGGTCTCGGTCTAACCACACAAAATGTCACTCCTCGATGACCCTCTAAACCTCAACCAATATAAAACAACTATATCCGAACCAAAAAAGAAATGGGTCCCATACTCTTTCAATGACGAGAAGGAAAAGCTCACGGACTTCTACAAGGAGCAAAATGAAATGATCGAGGGTTTCCTCTCCGCCGGCGAAGAAGAGCGCCTCAAGGCCGAGGACGAAGCCCAAAATGGCGGCAAAGTAAAGCTTGCCGTGCGCGCCAGCTTCACAGTCAACTTCTTCCTCTTCGTGATCCAGCTCTACGCAGCCGTGACAACAGGCTCCCTAGCCCTCTTTGCCACCGCCGCAGACGCCTTCATGGATCTCGTCTCGTCGGTTGTTATGCTGGTCACGTCGCGCATGTCCTCGCGCCCAAAGCCATACAAGTACCCCGTTGGACGGCGCCGCGTCGAAACAATGGGAGTGATCATGTTCTGTGCGTTGATGACCATCGTGGCGGTGGAGCTGATCATTGAATCGGCCAAGGCTCTTGCGGCGGGCAAGACTGAGTCCGAGAAACTGGATATTGTGCCGCTGGTTTGTGTGGGCGTTGCTATCTTCTCCAAGTTCGTCATGTTCTTGTACTGCTATGGCTTGCGTCGGTACCCGGCTGCTCATGTCTTTTACATTGATCACCGCAATGACCTGGCTGTTAATGGGTTTGGGTTGATCATGTCGATTGTGGGTGATCGATTTGTTTGGTATCTTGATCCTGTGGGCGCGTGCTGCATTGCACTGCTCATTTTGTTTTCGTGGGCATCGACTGCGTTCGAGAATATGTGGTTGATTGTAGGCAAATGTGCCCCTCGTGAATTTGTGAATAAGTGTATCTATGTGACACTGACTCACGACCAGAGGATTCAGAAGGTGGATACGGTGAGTTGTGGAGGTGAATTGAGTATTGCGTATTTTGACTAATGGTACATAGTGTCGCGCTTATCATTCCGGACAGCAACTCTATGTCGAGGTTGATATCGTCATGGACCCTGAGACTAAGCTTCGGGAGTCTCACGATGTAAGCCAAGCGCTGCAGCGCAAATTGGAAGGTCTTGCGGATGTCGAGCGAGCCTTTGTGCATGTCGATTATGATTATCTGCATGATGTCAACGAGGAACACAGGCCGCTCTACGAGATTGGTGGAGCGAAACACTCCATCAGAGCTTTGGTGAAGCGATTATGGTCTAAAAACAAGGAGCCGACCGATGGGACTGCTGTGTGAGAAGCTTTGGTTATATCATCGTTGAGCTGGTCTCCAATGTCTCGGAATGTGATACGGCCCACAGAATAGACATTTAGTAAACAAAATTAATATCATTGTCGGCTTTATGAGTGCCGGAAATATATTGTCAGTCGAAGGTCAATTTGGTATTAGGCATAAAAACAGAAGCTGGTATCAACACAAACTGGAAGAGTCAAAACACAATTTCACAACGTGATATCCATCTCATACCAATCCAGCTTAAACGGCAGCTTTTCTCTTCTTAGTCCTTGCAAACATGCCGCACGGCTTGACACTAAAAGCGCCATTGAAATTCTTCCCTTCCATATCAAATGTATATTCCTTATCCGCCAATTCAAAGTCAACATCCTTAATGATGCGAACAAGTGCATGCAACGACCATTCCCAAGCATACCGCTTACCGTAACACTCACGCTTCCCGTTTCCGAACCCCTTCTTCACACCCGCTGGGAGTCGGTCAAAGGCCTCGCCGAGCATGCGCTCGGGCTTGAAAGCATTGGGATCATCAAAGACAGCGGGATCGCGGTTGACAGCGGACAGGATTGCAATCATGGGTTGGCTCTTTGGAATCTCATATTTTCCGCCACCGAGTAGAACCGGACCATCGGTGGGCAAAGGCTCGATGTTGAAACCCGGGGCTGTGGCGCAGAGACGGAATGATTCGCGGAGGATGGCTTCGCAGTAGGGCAATCGTGAGAGATGGAAGTGTTCGATTTGGCCAGAGGGACCGATGATGGTATCAATCTCCTCACGGGCACGGGTGAATTCATCTGGGCTTTTGGCGAGGTAGTACAGAGTGAAGGAGATGAGATTCGGGGCTGTGGCGCTGCCGATGAAAATGTTGATTATCTCGTCGATGACTTGGCTGTCCGAAAGGGATGTCCCGGTTTTCGGGTCTTTTTCGTGAAGAAGGGCGTGCAGCAAATCCTTCTGTTCGATAGGATTGTCACGTCGCTTGGCAATAACCTGAGCGCAATAGTCGCGACAAATCTTGATATCCTTCTCGAATGTACTCTGGTACAAGAGCCGATTGAGGAGCTTGGGTCGCGTGGGTCGACGTACGGCTTCGAAGGTTAGATCCGACATAGCTTTGATGACGGCATGTTCTTCGCCGAGGACGCAGTCTACATGCTGACTGAAGAAGCATTTCATGTTGGCGGCGTGGTTGAGTCGGTCCAAGTCATTAGTGACATCCACACGCTGCCCGGTGGTGTCGGTTGAAGTCCATTTCCAGATTAAATCATCTGTCGTGAGTTGTATATCCGTATGCATTTTCTTGACGGCTTCGGGTGACACGAAAGGGGCCATGATACGATGCGCGATGCCCCAGCTTTCCTCATAGTCAAACGCTGTAAAGAGACTGTCATGAGCAAGATTGCGGATCTCGACAATAGGACCGGTGACACATTTTCGGAATCGCTTCTCGTCACAGACTTCCTCGAGGAGAGTTGCGTTTGTAATGAAAACAAGTTGCTTGGTGAGGATTTTGATTTTGAAGATACCAGCACCACCATGTTCTGCTGCGAGCTTATTTAAAGAAGCCCAGGTATTGCCAGGGATCATATCAAAGATATTTCCAATAATTGGAAGCCCGCGGGGTTGAGGGATAGGCGAAGGCATAGTGTTTATACACCAGAGAGTAATTGAGCTGAGAATCAGAATCTAATGGCGAACTACTTTCACTTATCGAGGTAAGCAGGAGAACTCGTCACAAGTGCCAAGAATGCATGAGCTAGGAGCTCACAGCAAGCTTCCTGTGACACATGACCACTATTGAAATGGTAAGCCTCTGACTGGTCCACACTTAGGTTTGGTGGCGTTGTGATGAGCCCGGATATTCCGTATCCTTGTCCAATTGGACGGGATGGGATTGTCAGGAACTCGGTGCAGCTGAGGTGGAGCTGAGTTGCAGCTGAGTTGCAGAAGAACTACCCCGCGTACATAAAATGTGACAACGCGACAACGTGATAACGTGATACGTGATGTGATCATATTTGTATACACCGGATTCTGAGCCACAGTCACGATGTACCCGGAGTGCCGTATGAGGTCTCCTTTCCCAATACAACTCTGTCCCTCTACTCTTAGTCCTACTGCGGAGGCCCAAGAATTCACAGTCGACTTGATTTTTTAAAGCATCACGAGATAGGCTCCGTCGCCAAATAGATGCTCAAGCTCTTGAGTATTGGGTTGAAGGTGTTTGTTTCGTGACTTCAACGCGTGCGGGAGAAATGATGACATAATATAGCAAGCGTGCCATTATGTCAGGTGGATCCCGAGCAACGACAAAGAGAAGGACCTCAATTCAACGGTCTTCTCCCTTTCCGATGCATTCGCAGAATGATGTTCTCATTTCATGTAGAGGGCCCTTCCCAAGAACACCAGAGAGGACCACAACCGAAACATCTCAAGATCAGCATCGCATGTAACGTTTGTAAGCCAAGAAAACAAAATGCGATGGTGCTAGACTAGGTAAGCGAATAAAACGAACTCGACACAGGGTGCGATCGATACTGTGCTCATATTTGTGTTAGTGTGCGGGCCTTGTGCAAAAAGGAAACAGAGTTCGCAAGCATGTATATCCCGCGAAGCTGATCCAGTCTCTCCCTCATCAAATATCCCGTAAGTATTTGGAATAGATTCACCGTCAAAGCATACAATAGCCAAGACTCTCATGATCCTTGATTTGTGGCTCAATTGTTGTGGTCCATTGACTACAAATCAGCTTAGGTACGCAAGTGTGGTTAATAATAACGATGTTAAGTTGCTTTGAGCTGAATTTTATGTGACTTCTGCAAAATAAAAAGAACGAAGGTATGATGCAGTTAATAGAGTAACAATCTACACCCATTTTATGTCTTAGGTCAAATAATATCTGTCAAACTTGGAAAACACATGGATTCTAATTCGGCTGATGTTATGTGTAGTTGAGTCACTCTTACGTACAAGACACAAATCGAGAAAATATTCAAAAAAAAGGAAGACCGCCATTTATAAGAGGTAGAAATTCTCATATCAAATCACAGGCGGGCAACTTGTGCAGAGTCTTGAAGCAACTGGTTGCCGGTCTTGAGCTCCAAAGGTTTCGCCAACAGGGCTGGGGCCTTCTTGATAAGTTCCTGAAAGTAAGGTGCCGCACGATGTTTATCCAATGCGGCCTGGTTTGTGTATCTGAAAGAAGGTTGTTAAAACACGCTACAAAAAGAGAAAACAGAGGATAAAGCGTGAACACACCTCTCAACTACTATGACTTCATTTTTATCAGCAATAGAGTAGGCATAGTAGACAGTAGTCTCAGGCTCATGCTCTTGCACGTTCCGGGTAACCTTGGCTACTTCGCTCACGAGCTATAGGACGCGAGACAAAGTTTGTCAGTTCAAAATATCCACATTGGAGGAATGATTTGACTTACTTCGTCAAGCTTTTCAGGCTTAGCCGTAAGAATGGCAATTTGGTTGATAACTTCGGACATTTTGAGTTAGTGACTTAGCGTAGGGATCGAAAACAAAATATGAAAGAAAGAAAGTTGTTAAGTTATTGCAACAAGCTTTCCAGGGTATAATACGCTTATGTACCCCAAAACAAGGTTGATGTACCCGTGGACCTCGGCATCAGAGTGACATTAGTAATCTCCCCACTTGCGAGGAACCGGGAACAAAATGGGAACTTCCCGAAGTTTCATAGTAGCTTAAGTTAGATTGGGTAACTTGGACTATTGCTTGCCATGTTGTTTAAGTTACATCTCGCAGAAATAGTACGATAATATATGGTATCAGTGATAGTAACTCTTTAAAATGACAAACGGAGACTTTCAACGGACAAGTTGACTAAACATATCTACTTTGCTATAATATTCAACAGTCACATGACTTAGGGAATTAAAAGTCTCCGCGAGCTAGAACCCGTGACATTTCCCCTTGAAGGAAGACTTGAGAGTCGGGAAGCCGATAGTCCCGGCTTCAAAGGTTCTCGGGATTTCCAATTGAAGTGGGTCAACTACGTGAACCTGTTAAGATGCAGCTCCACAGTTAGCAGATGGGCCCACCTACCAACTGTAAAACATCGGAACGTCCCAATTAGGTTTCCGACTGTACTCCGGAAGCGACCAATATGGAAGTCTCAACAGGGGAGAAGCCGGTTGGTTTGTCCGCGCTTGGTAATAGTCAATTTGAGTCGAGTTCATGTTTGCGTCCTTCGAAAGCTTGGGATTCACAGCACCATTATATATAATCCTCTGGGTCTGGCTCACACGATAGTGGACTGGTGCCCGAAAATGCGTATTGCACTGTTGTCCAGTTTCCGTTATCTCGAGACTTCACGTCCACCTTCTTCATGGAGAGTAGTAGTTCCACAGCTTGTGTCTGAGATACTCCGGCCGCCCAAGACAATGGCGCTCGTTGTCTCGAGAATCAGGGTCGACTTCTGGAAGCGCAAGCAATTGCTTCACGGCTTTTTTTTAAAATTGCAGCGAATGGCTTTATTAGATAAGAGTGAGAAATATGAATATTATATTTTAATTATATGCCTTATCCCCTTCGATAACTTCATGATAGCCTAGGAAAATATGAACAGTTATCATACCTAGGCTCTATTCGCCGAATTAACTGGCCCCCTAAATTTTCCACCCTTCGCCGTGCTTCCACTTAATGAATCTCAACACAATGAAAAGAGCCGCACCAGTCACGACTGTCATAGCACTGAAAAGTTGCGCTTTCCAAAAGACAGCATGCTCGAGATCCAACAAAGCGCCCGCAATGGGGTTACCAATCAGCAGCCCCAAGCCAGCAAAGGTAAAGCACATTCCCATTCGGGTCCCCACAATACTCATATCCGCGGTGATCTTAGCGACGATAGTCGGGGGCAATGAGACGATTGCACCAGATGCATATCCATAGATGATAGCGAAGACGATAGTCCCAGCCTCGTTCCTAATGCCTATCCACGCGAAAGCTAGGATGGTAGCTATCAAGCTAATTGGGATGATGGTGTTGAGGGAGCCGATACGATCGGCGAGTAGACCGGGCGTGATACGCCCAAACACGGAGGCAGCATTGAGAATTGCGATGCTGTAGAAGGCAATATTTTCGTTGGAATGGAGGTAGGATGTGAAGAAGGTGGGAAGATAAAAGAAGGGGAAGTATAAGCCAATAAAGGCGAAAAACAGTGCCAGACTGAGTACGATAAAGGGTGACTCTTTGAATGCGCTGGGGTCGATGAGCCTTCGGGCCTGCTTCGGAGGTGGCAGGCGCATTTTCATCACAGCTAGGGAAAATAGTAGTCCACCGAGGGCAATAAACGCGATAACACGAGTCGTCCAGCCGAAGCCAAGAGGGCCGATCAGCTTGTGAAACACGGAAGGGAAAATCACAGAGCCTTAGGACAAGTATTAGCCATCGAATATTTTTCTTGTTTCAAGATTCGATACTTACCGATGCTACCTCCCGAAGCGGTTATACCTGTGGCCACTGCTCTCCGCGAGGTAAAGTAGGTGGCTACAATAGCGACACTAGGAAGGAACAAGAACGCGCAACCAGCTCCTACGGCGACACCATGGGCTAAGAAGACCTGGTAATACTTGGTTGACAAGGATGTCATCATCAAACCAAATACAACTAGGAACGAGCCAATGGCGATGAGGGTCTTTAGATAGCCCTTGTCGAAGACGGGGCCGACAATGACTCCGACAATAAAGAGCAAGAATCCTTGGATTGTGCCAATCCAAGAGATTGTGGATGCGGAGTACCCAGGGAGGAGAGTCTCTTCATAGTAGCTCTGGAAGACACCAAATGTGTTGACAATTCCCCTAATATTGACTGTGTTAGCTCATTGAATGATACAATTTGAAATGTCAGATGTCAAGTTGGAGCTCACCAAGAATTGAAAAACAGGAAGAAAGCACCCGCTACCTGAAGCCATGCTGTAAGTCCTCCATTCGGTGGAGGGGGAGGTACCGCTGGTTGATCGGCTGTCTGTTTTTCTGACTCGGATTCATCAGACTCGGCGGCAGGTAGTGACGCAGGAGGGTCTTGTAGAGCGAGATGCTTGTCTGTTTCAGAAGACATGGTATGTTGGAGGTATACCTAGGTATAGTGATTCCAAAGGTAGTTCGGGAAATGCAACCTGAGAGAATCAACTTGTAAGTGCTAATACACTTTTTTTCTAGTGCCTAGCAGCTTCAAATATAGCTTGAGACTACCTGTACTCCGTACAGCTCGGCCTCTCGGCCTTTTCTCCCCTGGAGAGCATTTGTAATATTGTAGGACTTCCTTTGCGATATTGGACCCACAAATGCGGAGCCTAAAACGGACTAAGCTTTTGGATCTACCAAACGAAAGATCAGAGCTAAAATACGCAACATCGGGGGATCCGAAGGATTTCACCTGTGTCAAATCAGGTAACTTTTCCATTGCACCATTTTCTGTTGCGGGTAAGGTAAGCTGCAAAGTTAAGGCTAGAACAAGCGAATACGACATCCTAGTTCGTTGTATATTGCATCGATGAATAATCTTAAAATAATCATCCTACCTAGGTAGTTCTTGTATATCGCCTTGATGAATAATCTTAAATGATTGATGAATAATCTTAAATAATCTTCTCAGGTTGACTGGCTTCCCAATTACAAAAAGCTCGTTGAATTATGCCATATAAGAGTCTTTCTGGTAGCAAGCCGTAATGTATTCGTATATGAATATGCGAAAAAAAAAGGTAAAAAAAGATAAAATGGGGGAATGGGGTACGGGTTTAGGATGTAAAACTTTTCACCTGCGTGACTATGTACCCTTGCCAGGGGAAGGAGAGGGGACAGGGGTCTACATGTCAGCCTCAGTTTCTTTTACATAATTGGATAGCTGCTGAGGCGTTTATCCAAACAAATCTTAGTGGCGGTCGGCGGTTATACCGCTCTGGCGACTTGGCCAGGTACCTTCCTGGAGGTGACATTGAATGTTTAGGACGCAAAGATGACCAGGTCAAAGTGAATGGGCATCGCATTGAGCTCGGCGAGATTGAGCAGGCAATTCTCCGAACGGGCGAGGTCACTGATTGCGTTCTTACTGTCTGGAAGTACAATAACACAGCTCATCTGGTGGCCAACGTCGTATTCAACCCCGTTGATCAAGAGCTAGACATCCTCTCACCAGATCTTTTTGCGGATGAAACACAACGTCTCAAAAATAAGCTCAACGGCTTGGCTAACTATATGGTCCCGCAGTTCCTCCTTCCTCTTCCCTTCCTTCCTCGAATGCCTTCTGGTAAAGCGGATCGCAAGCAGCTCAATTCTGCGCACCACCTTCACCCGATTCGAGGGCAAATGGTATGGTGTTGTTCTGAATGATCCCACACCCGTCCTGGAAGTCTACGATGTCAGAGACGAAGGCGAGAAAAGACAAATACTTGACCTGATATGGAAAGACCGCTTTACCTTCGGAAAGCCTTTCATCCGCTACGCAGTTCTACGCTACCCCACTGGCGAGCACCAAGTTATCACAAAACAAGACCACGGTCTCTACGATGGTACCCTCCTCCGCGTTTTCGACGCCCATTTCCAGGCCTACCAGCGGGGCGAGGAAGTCGAAAAATTCACTTCCTTCAAGGAATTTGCATTCCACATCTGGCAAATCAACCAGACACGCCCAACCCTCGACTTCTGGACCCAAGCAGACAAAAGACCCATCTCCTTCAACTATCCCAACGCGGCAGAGCCCTGCATCAACGCCTCAGTCACGCATATAATCCACCTCGACTTCGAAACCTTCAGTCGGTCCAGCGGCGTGACAGTCTCAACACTCTTCCAATCCATATTCCAAATCTGGCTCGCCCGTCGCAGCGGCCAGACAAGCATCGCTTTCGACTACCTCTACACAGGCCGCAACGTGGACCTACCAGACCCGCAAGGCATAAACCGCACCTGCGCCAATTTCCTACCCATACGCTCTAAGGTTAATATACAGACTCCCGCTTAGAAGTATCTGCTGCAAACGCAAGACGATTTCTGGCAGCATACTAAGAACAACACCATTAGAATTGAGGATATCTGTAGGACGTATAAAGTTCCCCGTGCAGAAACAGGAAACCAGGCACTATTCTTATTCCAGCCTTTCAAGCCGGCATCACCGGCTAGCGTAAAGGAGGTGATGCAGAAGTGGGTTGTGATAGCCAAGTCCGAGGTAACTATGTTGCAGCTATATACGGTTGTATTTGAGGTTATTGAGACTGCGGATTTGAATGGGTATAAGTTAAGGCTTGCTTATAATAGCTCTGTATAGGCGAAGGAGGAAGTGGAGGTGGAAGTTGGTGCTGTTGAACAGATACTCTCGCGTATTGTCAGGGATGCGAATGCTTTGATTGGGGATATTCTTCAAATGGTATAAAACATCACAGGTCTCACTTCAATGTTGATTTTATCCCTTATTTTCTTGTTTATAGTAACATTTCTTTCTGCTATTCGCCTTTTATTCTTTCAATCTCTTCACTTCAATTTGACTCTCCGCTAGCTTAAAGTAGTAACCTATCCTATAGGGGTAACTGGGGCGTATACACCCTAGCTTAGAAGGTTCGCCTCACCCCGGGGGTACGACCCGTCTGCTCTTATCAGCCTTAGTACCTAATCTGTATAGAATACGCATCCATAGCAATTTGTACCACTAATTCCCCCCATATTCTAACTACAACGCTAATAATAGTGAAAATTCTTTTTTTTTTTAAAAAAAAAAAAACAAAGAACTACCAAAAAGGCATCACAAGGCCACACAAGCAGTCAACTATTCTTGTACATATCTCGAGTACAGAGATACATATAAAGAAAGCCCAAGAAACCCAACGCCCACTCAGCGGCTAGGAAGCCGAAAACGCAGCCAATCGGGAATATTCGCGAAATAGCACCCAACTTTCAGATTCTCAAAGCGGACACGGCGTCATGTGATTGGCGCGTGCTGGGGGTCTTAACATACCTAATCTTGGCGGCGACAGGAACTCAGCTTATTTGCTGTGGCTGGCTAGGAGGGGAGGTCTGCTTTGACTGTGTATATTCGATATCACTTTTGCTACGTTTTTCTGTTTATTTGCGAGTCTGGGGGAAGTGGAAGGCATATATGGATGAGGGTTCCGGTGCCTGAAAGGGTGATGTTTATATGTTGGCATTTATAGTCACATATTAAGGTCCAACTAGGCCACTCTACTTTACAGGGAAGTATCTTGTCATCTATTGAATCGATTGACTAATTCTTCCTTGTCTCTCGTCATCGTGGAATTATATCTCCACGCTGCCAAGACCAAGGCCCCAAAGACTCATGGATGTTAAAAAAAAAAAATGTAAGGAAGTGTCATGCACACTCCCTATAATCATTGAAGATGAACACAGCGGACCATCGAGGTTGGCCGGTAGAAGAATCATGGAAACAAGCTGCAAGCATAAAACAACCGTGAAGAAAAATCAGAATAACCAACCATTACAGCAGTGCAGATCTCGAATAGCTGTGCGCGAGATATAAAAAGATAAAAAGCGAAATAAAAACGAAAAAGAAAAGAAAAAAAACAAGAGCAGGGGGGAAGAAACAAAGCTTACGAAATAAAAGCAATTGATCATATCCACTTTGGATAACTTTGTTTTCCCAAAACGCCGTCCGAGTGATGAAGCCGGGTATATCCAGCACCGTGATGCAACATGTACTGAGAATGAATAAAAAAAGAAGGGGAAGAGGCCAAAATAGGCATCGAGTACTCCCGGCCTTGTAAGACAAGACTCGGCTCGAGCCATCACCCCATCACCCCCTAGGTTAATATGGGCAGAATTGGTGTTTCATCGAAAAAAAATAAAATAAACAGAAACAGCTTTTGGTTGATACGAAGTGATCATGAAACCCATTTCGTCATCTAGCACCGATGCCGAACATGCCTACCCCGTAGCTAGCGCTTCTTTCAGACATGGGGGTTGACACCTTAGCAACGTGGTCCTGATTAGATTAATTTTTTTATCAACAGGGTTGTCTAACCGTGGGAATGCGATACCTTCTTGCGTTTCTTCT
This sequence comes from Penicillium sp. CMV-2018d, assembly GCA_028827225.1. Lineage (NCBI taxonomy): Eukaryota > Fungi > Ascomycota > Eurotiomycetes > Eurotiales > Aspergillaceae > Penicillium > Penicillium hesseltinei. The sequence goes on from JAPZBW010000003.1 coordinate 2,231,977, forward strand.
TCCCAGTTCCCTCGCCGTTCGAGTAGAATCCGGGGTCATCATCATCATCCACAAACCCTTCGCCATAGCCGGCAAAGCTATTATCATCGTAATTTCTCTTGCGACCCCTGCTAGGCCGTGGCCGCTCTGCTTCCTGTGATCGTGGTGATGCGGCATAGGATTGCATAGAGGGACGACCGGCAGTTGGAGCTGGGGCAGCCTTCTTGCCAGTCTCGCCTGGCGCTGGATTCTTGGCCTGCTTTTCGTGACCCAAGATATCTTCCCACCAATCATTGTTAGGAATCGGTCCAGGTTCCATTTGCATGGCTCGCGAGTGAAGATTTTGTAGCGCCGAATCCATATCTGAGACCTTGATGGCCTTGCCATGCACCTTCTGGTTCTGCCATTCCTCTTCAGGCCATAGAGTCATGTGCCTCAGACTGCCAGGAGCGCCGATCTCCTGCTTGTGCGGCTTGTTCCGTCCAGCGAGTCCCAGTCCTTTCAGCTTTCCTTCGTATGATTTCCTGAGGCGGTTGATTTTCTCCCCCGTCACGGGATCCATGCGTGCTACCGAATGCGCGATTGAGCCTAACCCATAGAGAGAAACGAGATCCACTGAAGGGTCTGGACCAGTAACGATCGGAGCTGTCAAGGAGTAAAAAGCAGTGTTAACAACTTCAGTTCCTAGAATGTGCAAGATCAGTGCATTCACGCAGCTGCATGCAGCAGATGCCATGATGCAATTTGGGGAATCTTACAGCTCTTGCAAAGATGAAAAGCCGAGGTTAGCTCTTGCTGAAGAGAATCGAGGTCGAGACTGAGGGTATCTGCCCGACGAGTCGGCTCTGTATCTACATCCATGGCGTCGGGGTCTGTTGAGTGCTGACCTTGCCCGGTGGCAAAATCGTTAGCGCTTTTGGTTTGCAAAGTCTGCCGATCGTGGTCGGTGGGTCTGTGTTGTGTTGGCTGTTGTGTTTGTTGCTGAGCGGGAGCTGCTCCCGAGTTTTCTGCCGAGTCCTGTATCCCCATATTGAAAGATTTTCTCCCCTGATCCACATCCTCCGAAGTCGCATTCGCAGGGTGACTGCTGACGCTGCTGGCGGGCGTGGGGAACGAATTGGTTGTGCTCATTGTGGGCTGCTGAGAGACTTGGGTAGACATTGGCGCAGAGGACGGAGGAGAGGAGATGTTCGGAGGTTGGACCGTCGCCTGATTCGGTGATGTATGCGAGGATGTGAAGTTGGCGGCATGACTTTGTTCATTCACCGACATCAACGGAGGAGATGTCGGGGTCTGGGGAATGTGTTCCGAAGAAATGGGCAACCGATGGTTCTCTTTGAGAGACCCGGCGGGCGAGGAAGGCGAAGGAGGTCTTGCTTGAAAGGATGTGGGGTGAGTGCGATCAGACATGAGAGCCCGAGGAAAAGTTCAGCATGCAGAGACGGTATTAACCAGAGCGGCTCTGGATCCGAATCGCAAAGTTTGATCCCAGTGCGTGGAGAGGGGGGTCCCGGTCACGATCGACGGTCGCTCAAGCAGGCGAGCAGGTCATTCAACGGGCGGACTAGATCATCTGCATTCCAAGGGACTGAACTGAATCCCTTTAAGTGGTACAGATTGGGTGGCTGATGAGTGGCGGTGGTGAAGGAGAGTGATGATGGAGAGACAATCCTGTGGTCAAAGCCGGCGAGGATGACGGCGAATTGATCAATTCACGTGACGGGTCTTGGCCCGATGTACTTTATTTGGCACCTGCATTGTATATTCTATATTCTGTTGATTTATGTATGAAGTATGAATTCATCTATTCATCCATTCATTGTCATTCTCTTATTTCTTTCTTTCTTCTCAATACAATGCGACAATAGGAGTGCATCAATTGAGGACTGCAAACAATCATATAATCACCTTTAGCGAGTGGCGAGAACAACAAAGTCGCCCAAAAGGAAACTTTAAAAGGCCTTTGGGGCTATATTTGCCGGGACGAAATTCCTTATGCTTGCTTAAATATTTATTACATTAATGTATATAGGATAGGATATACAACTCAGATTATGCCGTAGTCTTCAGATGTTGGGTGGTGGATCCCCGGTCTTACCTACGTCCATTATTATCCCAAACTGTCAAGTAATGAAAGAAAAAAAATATCAAATGGAACTTGAAACAATTGAAAATGGTATCTCTTACTATTTGAAAGACTATTCGCCGAGAAAAACAAAGTCAGGTGGTCTAAGATGCCTTTCTCGGCATGGGCGACCTCCAGCCCGATTGGTAACACGACCATTGAAGGAGACATTTTTCATGGATGTCAGAAGATGAGCCAGTCCAAGACAGAACACCAGTGATATATCGGGAATCAAAGCACAACTCCCCACGACGCACCAGAGCTCCTCAATAAAAAAAAATGATCCCCGCAGACGAAGTGAGACCGACTGCATCAGAACTTCAGGACTGATAGTAAGCATTATACTCATTAACCAGTTGGGCAGATACGTCGGGTATATTGTGTTCAAGGGAAGCCAGAAGCTCGATCTGCTCTTGTTGGCTGAGGGTGCGCTCACGCCATGAAGGAACTGGGAATGGCTCATTAAAGTACTGGGAGTACTGGTCTCCAATGGAGGTGGACCAATTCATGGGATCGACAGTCGCATCGGTGTATGCCAAATGACCAGCAGTTGTTGAGGCAAGTGAGAAGTTGGGGTCCCAGCCTTGCAGGCCGGGAACAACTGACGGTATCGTGTTATAAGGGGTGTTCGGGTCAATTGATACATCGGGGTAGAGTGTCGGCCCAACGTAGGCTCCTGACGCATAATGCGGTACCACATTATGGGCTGCAAGTGGTGGGTGCATGTCAAATGCAGAGGAAACCGATGGCATTTGTGGTTCCTTGGACGGTGTAGGGGCCACAGCAGGGGGCACTGCAGGTGGCGTTGATTCTTGAGTGTATGTAGGATCAGCCGATTGTCCCCTAGAATAGGTACCATTTGAGGCAGTATCGCCGATTGATAGGTTGCCACCACGGTGTTTGTTGGAATAATATGAAGCAGTCGTACTGCTTGACGGGCTGGACATCGCTGGAGGGGTCATTCCCTGCGAAGAGGTTGGCGTAGGATGGTTAGAAGGCGAGTGTACAACGAACGATTCTTCCGTCCTGTACGCCTTCAAGCACGCAGCAACAAGGCGCCTGTAAAGAAGGAAGGCAGATTGAACACCGGGCCAACGTTCAGCGGAAAATACGATAACTTCAAGGGCCATATCCAGATGGCCTTGGACTTCCTCAATGGTGTGCTCTTTTCGAATTTCGGGATATGAGAGGGCCCAGAGCACAGTATTTAGAGCCATGAAAAGAGCTTGCACAAACACCCATGTCAGGTCGACAGATCCGGTGATCATCTGTTCCTTGTGCATAGCGATATTGGAGACGGCCGCGTCATAACAGGTTTTCGCGGCATTGACGGTTGGCTCGGGGATCTGCGGCGAGGGACGATACATGAGAACAATGATGGTGTTTCGTCTCCCTTGAAACCTGTAGAAGTCATTGTCAGCAAAACTCGCACTTCGGAAAATGAGCATATCAACAAACCATTTCACATTAAGCCCACTGCCATCGTCGTTCTTGGGAGTAGTGGCCATCCAATGGTCAATTTTGGCCAACATTTGAGAAAACCATGGATCCTGATCATCAAGTGGGCTGTCTCGTCTGTTCGAGTAGAGCATTCTCCTGGGCTCCAATTGGAGTAGTCGCATTTTGAAAAAGTGAACTGCAATACACTTTGCGAGAACGGGTTTCGCTCCCGGCGTGATCCCCTCTGCGGTGATGTACCGGTCGTCCACTAATTCGGGGAATTTCACATTGATATGGTCGTGGCTGACGCAGTAGCTGCTGCATCGACCCAGACTATGAGAAAGACCGAACTCCATTGATGAGACGATCCAAAATAACCTTCGACGCATGTCGATCTCCAAGGGATTCAATGGTTTCCCACGCGGTGATTTGGTAACGGTGGCTTCTTCGGTCAATCCCAAGTCCTGACAAAGTTTGGCAGCCGTCCCCACGACCCAGTACGCAGCTGTGCGAGTGGGCGTTACCATTGAATATGACGCTATGAGCACGAGGCATTGTAGAGCCCCTATATCCAATCGTTTCAAAGTAGGTTCCAGGTAGGGTAAGGCCGCAAGATAATAACTATCAGCGAGGCCAGCATATTCTGTACTCATTTTCTGCATGCTGATGGCGATGACCATCCGCAGTTGGAAATTTTTGCAGGGGTCTGTATCGCCATTGAAGACCTCCTCTACCTCTTGTCGAAACGTGGGTTCGTGCAGGAGGGGAAGTTGTGCCTGGGCTATACAACGAATCAGTCACACGAGCTACAAGGGAAAAGCAAAATCCAAAGAAAGTGATCGCAATACCTTTGGCAACAAAGAGATCAATCAATTTATAGGTCAGGGCCTTTGGAGGTAGGTTGGATTGTGGAATCGAGCTTATCATGGGGTAGACTTTTGATGTCGGCTTGGAGTCTTCTTCGGCAAACGCGTCTTTAATCTCTTGTGCGGTGAATTCGGGGACAACGTCCTTTATGCTTTTGGAGTCGGTGTTCTGCTTGGCCATCTCCATGACCAAACGAGTCATGGCGATGCCACTCGAGGCACCGAGATATCGCGGCTCATCGTTCTCCTTGAATCGGATGCGCCCAGCCCCCCGCACCATCAGCTCGGCATCGGCGGCATGTTGTATCTCACTCTCGGCTTTGGCAAGCTCTCTTTCTAACATGCGGGCTTTCTCTCTGAGCGATACGATATAGGTTCGAGGTATAGTTGAATCTCGGGCCGAATCGTAATACACGCACTTGGCATTGCTTCGTTCGCAGGGCGCACATCGTGGAATCCCGGGGTCGCATCTAGACTTTCGCTACACGGAAGGTAGGTCAGTCCCGAAATAGGGGGGGGGGGGGGGGGGAAGCTATGAAGCTCTAGGACAGAGGGGCGAAAAGTCCGAGATAGCGGGGACGGAGAGAGGGCATCATACCTGTCTACACCTTGTGCAGGCGGTTAATGTGTGAGCGATACGACCGTCCGGTGGTTCCAGGGAGTATAATTCCGGTGATTTTGGCCCTGAGGAATAATCGGGGCTCGAGGTCATGGTGGGCCAAAAAGGGTAGATAAAAGGAAGGTCGAGAGAGGACCGATCACATCATCCGCGAGTTATGCCCAAGGTACTTTTCGAATATTAAAGTGAACAGTCGACATGATGAGGCTCCCGGCCTAAGGGGAGTTCCTTCAAAAAGAAGTTGAAAAGAAGAAGTGTCTGGAATGGGAATGGGACCACCGTAATTTCCAAAGAGGGGGGAGGCCTCGGTCCAGATCTGGAGAAAAAGGTTGGGCGTGGGACAAGGTGTGTGGATTATGTGGAGGCACAGGGCAGCTGAAAGAGAGACTTTGGTTTAATTTGGGATAATATACTAGTACTCCGTATAGAGAGCTGTTTAATAGCTGTTTAACTGTTTAATAGTATTTTAATATTGGTGGATAGCGTGTTTATATATATATCTATTTTAATGGTATTTAATAGTATTTAATAGGCATGTTAATAGGCACGTTGGACTTAATAAAGGCAGGTTAATAGCTCCTCGTAACAAACAATTTAAAAACGGAGATTCTCGCCAAAAGTCCGCTAAAAGTCCGTGCGGTTCCACAGATCTTCCCCCTCCAATTCCTGTCCTATGATAATCGGTTTCGTGTAAAAGGGGACTAAAAAGACTGACATGGGATTTTCAGTGGAGTTCGTCTTTTTTTCAACGTCTTCGGCCAAGGCTTATTTCTCGATTACATTAGTTGTTAATCTTGCTAATCCTTTCCTCCCAGGGCCAGCTTATGCAGGTTCCATCCCTTTGGACTTCATGCTAACCATCTTCTCAATTTCACATCACGTGAGTCCTTTACCGTTTTGGTCGGAAGTGGAGATGCAGGGGGGAAAGAGAGTGGGGGTCCCATATCCTCGAATTTGCTAACCCGTATTTGATCAGTATAATGAACAGATATGTCCGTCACAGCCACCACCTTCTTGGATAACCCTCTGCTCAAGGTGAGTCGCCCAGTCGCCGCCTGCTCGAGATGTCGGACCGCGAAGATCAAATGCGACGGCAAACTCCCCGCATGTTCGGCTTGTGAAAGAGTTGGCAAGGCGACCACTTGCTCCGGAGCAAGTGATGAATTCGCCAAGGGAAAAGAAAGGAGTTATGTCGCGTCACTGGAAGGATATTGTGAGAAACTCGAAAAGAAGATCAGCCAGATGCGTGCCCGATCAACCTCCCTGTCTGCTGAGGGTGATGGTATCCCTCGGGAGACGTCGATCACCTCCGTCGCGTCCGAAAGTGCATTAAGCCCTGCCCACCGCAAAGAGGTTTCAGATATTGACGATTTAGTTGGCGATTTTGGTTTCTTGTTAGTATGACTGAATTGGTTCTTTTGCTTGCCTCCTGACATTTCGAAAGGTCCGTCAATGCAACTTCGCGAGACTTCCACGGCATCACCTCGAGTACCTCCTTCGCCAACCTTCTACTCTCAGTCGCTCTAGCCGACGCGTGCCCACCATCCTCTCCCTACCCACTACCTCCGCGGCACGAAGCGACGCCGTTGCTACAATACTACTTCGATAATGTTTTTGTCCAGCTACCTTTCTTTGTCGAAACGAGCTTCTGGACCTCGGTGGATGCCGTATATCAGTCAGATGGCCGATTTGCCAAACCATTCGACCATTGGATGTTGCGCATGGTTCTCGCCATCGCTTCGGCGTCAGTATCATACCATAACAATGATAAGAGCCACCAAAGGGCATGGGCTCTCGTTTCAGAAGCTTTGACATATGCCGAGGAAGTCCTGCGCCCTGGGTCAATTTCGGGAATCCAAGCGATCCTACTGCTTGCTCAATATTCCTTGGTTGACCCAGTACGCTTCCGGAGTTGGTACTTGGTTGGAATGGCTGTCAAGGTTGCGATTGATCTGGGCTTGCATCAAGATCCCCCTGCTGAAGTTTTGACAAATCCCGATCGACTTGATATTCGCCGGCGTGTCTTTCATTGCATATATTGTCTAGACAGGTTCGTTTTCGTTCGGTTCTTCAATTGCCGCCCTGCTAATCTTTCGTTACAGAGGATTGAGTCCTGCTATGCAGAGAACCTACTCGTTCTCCGACGGATCTGTGAATGTTGCATTACCGTCAATTACCGCACCAGGCGCCCCCATAGAGCAAACTCACATCTTCCTACGCAACCCGGCACCTGCCTTGCATATCGTTAAAATCCGACAGATTCTCTCCGCGGGCTACCAAGAAATGCACTATAGCGGGCGAGATCCGTCCCCGCAGCCCCTGATCCTCATTTGGACTCTGTGCTGGCGAGCGCGGGAATGGTTCCATCAATGCCCCCCGAATGCTCCCAACCACTTTTCACTTCTATACCGACTTGAATTATTATACACAATTATTATCCTGCTATCCCCTTCGCACCGATATCCAACCCTCCACGACTACAACAAAGCTCTTCTATTCGACCGATGCATGGACTACATCAGCCAAATTCACCAGGTCCTGGAAAATCCCAGTGCCCTGCCCTTCTTGACATACCTGGACATCCAGCGCGTGCACCAAGTGGGTCGATTATTTGTCAATGTCCTGTCCTGCAATTACGACAAGCTCATTAGCGCCACTGTCCCAGTACCCCCGTCCGTCCCCGCTGGGACTCCAGAACCGCCAATACTGGCCGACGAGGACCTGTTCAATTGCCACGCACGTGCCATTCGTTGCCTATCCTATATTCGCGACATGCTCAAATATTGTGATAGGAAGTGGGACATACATGGACATCTAGAGCAGTTCGAGGAGGAGTCTGCTTCCATAGAGAAAACTCTGATTGATGGCTCTATGGGCTATATGTCGAATCAGGGGGGATATTCTCAAGACCCGTTGTCGGGGATGCCGCTGGCCGGCGATGTGTACCCGGGGTACCATCTCGGGTTGTGAAAACACTTTCTTGTAACATTTTGGAATATGAATTTGAAGAAGAAATAAGCGTTCTTTTTTTGTGAAATACCCCTCTACATGCTGTACATAATGAATAATATATACTGCGAATTGATCTAATGGATTAGCTACGTGATGCTAGCACGTACCGGGATATTACTTTGAGATGCAGCAGGCACTGTGTCCGTAGAATAATGTCTGGCACGTGTTCGCCCTTGTCGCTTTTTTGAAAAATGAAATGTGTACCCCGTACTACATATACTCCGTAAGGGGTAAGCATTTAAGGATCGTATGTAGGTAGAAGGGCAATTGATGAGTGAGATCTTCCTCGATACTCAGTACTCCCCAAATTATCACACATCAGTATGTGGTGGAATTGCCACAATTCCGAGAGGGTCTGGAGGCAGTACTGAAAATACCCAAGGACCCTGCCCTTACTGGGAACTTATTTCACCGTATGAGATATTCCTAGAGGGGTATAAAAGTTAGGGATCTTGTCCATAGAAAAGCGTGGCGGATCGAGTATGAGTGGTAAGTATATTTCACCGGATATAAATCTAGATCAACGCTAAACAGCGTACAACATACCACTTCGGCTTGCTCCCGCTTCAACGGATTTCGCAATAACTATACGGTCCTTTAGCCTATTGAGCGGCATATCTCATGGCCTAGTCAACCCACAAGCCCCAGAATCCGCGTAAAGTACTCCTATTTTATCTGCTCATGAGAGAATAATAATATGACCTCGTATTCCAAGCCTGGCCCCTCATAAGATTCATAGGGGAAATTTCATTTTATGCTTTTCGTATGTCCTCGCTTCTTAGTGGGGGGATTTGTAATATTTACCTCTATGTACTCCATTATTACGACCGTGGAGGTATACAATGTCTACTGTGGCGAGCTGACCTATGCCAAGATGATCCCGTATAGGCAGTCCACATTATAGCAAATTCAGACCCGTCTATCATTTGGCGTAGCCCGGTTCGATTAATACCATACTGGCGATTTTGAAGTCCCAAGACTTGAGATATAGGAAATTCATGGAAGAAATCAATCCATTGAAGTATTTGCCAAGAATGAGTGAGATGACGGCAAATATATTCAAACTTGTTCTGATAGACGCCCTGATCCTCATGAACAGGTATAGCTTCTTAATGCCCTCGGTATGGCACATAAGTATTGATCCATGTCTTTATACATAGGCACCTTGGATTCGTGTTCTTCATTAAAACTACACTGATCCCGAGCGAGCAAAACAGGAAAGTCGATGACCATGTCTGAGCCGTGAATCCACTATTTGGCAAGCTAGGAGCGATCTCTGTTGTGTATTCAACATGCAGGAACCGCTGAACTGGCCCAACCATTTACTTATGGACTTAGACTTGGTGTAGGCCTACAGTCTTCTAAATGTTTCCACGAGATCCAACCTGGCCATTAGAGTCATGTAGTATTGAATTATATTACACAATAAACATGACAGTCGATACAGCTTGTCCTATGTAATATATAAAGCGGTTAAACACGGGTGTGCAGCAGTAGATGGATATATATTCCATGCGAGTCAATTCCCATCGAGCCCGTGAAGACCGATTGAGTATGTCCCTTGGATTATAGTTACAGGGCGTACGGAGTACACTACAGTAGTTCGGCTTAGTCCGAGAAATTTCTCCTTCCAGAGCGAGTGGATAGGCCCAGAATCGCCTTTGCTCGGAGCGGATATATGTCTCCTCACATAGTGGGCAGCGTCTTGATGGACCATTGAGGCCAGCTCGGTGGATTTCGGGGCAGATCGATCGCCACGACCCAAAGATTTAAAACCAGCTTTCGAACCTTTTGTTACAAATCATTTGAAACTCACTTCAGCTATGTGTAATAAACCATAGTTGTTTAATATAGCTTTGAATTTGAGGAAACTAGCATGTTGTCCCCAAGCACGGAAAGACAAGGATGATTATTGAATTATTGCATCATTTTTCTCCTACTCTGGTACTTACCCCCTATAGTTGAAAGATATCCAACACTAAGACGGTAATAGATTGGATGGAAAAATCAATGAATCACGACATGGCATGGATCTACTCTGCATGATGAGAAAAAATTAAGATGACGATCGTCCTCTTGGATACAAAGGATTTCCAGTCTAGTCCGAGATAGTATCATCAGCGAATTTCCGAAGTCCAGCTGGTGATCGACAGAGCCTCTCTCGTGCTGACCCCAACGGGAAGGTAGACGGAACATTCCGTGCATCATGTCCGTGTCTGCCGTCTGAATCCTCCGGACTATTTCCACTACTAGCTCTCTAATACTCCGTAGATGTTCTGGATATCTCCAGCGGTTTAGCTTATATGCTGAATGAAGTAAGTATGTTAAAATGATTATCCCCTATGGTGAATATATTGGGGCGTACCAACAATAGCCGGGTTTCCAGGAATACCCCAGTACAGAAAATAAGCAAAACAAAGAAAAATACCCCGTGGGTGATGTATGTGGCGGGATTTGGGCAACACGATCTTGAATGCAGTCCCGGCAGTGGCTGACGGTAAGTACACACCGAGTGAAGTTAAGTTTGACCATCGCCTTTGTTCCCGCAAATATCAGGGGGTCTTAGCGGTCAATCGATTCCGATCAGCCAATCGAACCCCGTATCCGCGGTTATTTTTCATCGAGAGAACGTAAACTTGGGGCTTTTGCAACGGAAAGGGGGCCCCTAGAAGTTTATACGATGGTCGTTGACTATAAATGGCCAATAGGGGTATTTTAGATGGCGGTTAAGTGGAGATGGGTCGGTAGTTATGCCGGCTGATTGGCAATATAGTCCCGCACTATTGGATTCCAGAGCCAAGATATATTGTACGAGCTCTTTCAGGTAGTTTGATTCCCCTATGTGGTTCTTTGCAGATCATCATTTGTTTGTCTGGAGTGCCCGCCCTAATTTCCATTAAAAATGACATCGGAGCGAGAGCGAGAGACGGAACAAAAAAACAGGGCAGATAATAATGGAGATGATGGGGCGAAGGCTTTGATACAGATGATCCCCTCTTTAAAGTGGGTTTAGAATGCACTGCACTGCATGTTATTCACGTTTTTCATGTTTTTCATATGTTTAACCGGGTGGATAAAACCAGTTTTATGGTTAATTCTCGGAGTTCCTCGGACTGTGGGTAGACCCTGATAAGCTCACGTTAGCCTGCGCTAGGACCCTACAAACATGGGCATATGTAGATCTTAATTTGGACCTCTTATCCGGTAGTCTCCGGATTGACATTTCGATCCCATTCTAATTGGGATTGTCCATTGAAATGATATGTGAAGATACTATCTCTAGGGCTTCACGGAACTATGCCAAAAGTTACGGGATAAGCTTGCCAAGGTTCGACAATATGCATATCTACAATATTTCTTGCTTTCAAAGATCCTGGCAATAGTTCCCACTTGGGTAGGACTCTATGCTGACCCTGTTCTTGGCTTTGGCGGCACATCTACGGAGTAATGGCGCCAACTCTCGGAGATGCTAGTCCCACTTAATACTTCAAGACCCCATTATATTGATCCTATTGAAATCACACCAACTATGGAGCTGACCCGCCAGTCTAGGATACTGCTCCTTCCGTAACAAGCTACTCCGTATGAAATTCTGAACAGGGGACGGGACAGGGGCAATCAAGATCGTACCTGTAGATCACATTCGGTTCATAGCATATAAATACAGTCTTCCCCATCAAAGTTTTCTTTTTCTTCTAAGCCTCTTACCACAGTCATTCTTTACGCAAACTACAGTCATTCCTTTAAGTTTCTATATACCCATTAATTTCACAATGAAGGCCTCTTTCATCGCTACCGTCGCCGCTCTGGCCGGCTCTGCCTTCGCTGCTCCCACCCCTGCTGGTGGCCTTGATAGCCTCCTCAATGGCCTCAAGGTTGGCGACATCACCAAGGAGCTTAAACTTAACGAGATCCCCGTTGTCTCTAAGCTCAGTGACGTGACCAAGGTCCTGAACCTTCCCTCCCCCGCCTCCCCCTCTGCCAGCAGCGCCCCCGCTGTCCAGGACGGTCACGTCGTCCAGAACCTCGGACCCCAGCTCGACAACATCCTGACCGTTGCCGGCCCTGATGCCACCACCCTCCTCATCGAGCTCTCCCCTGAGGTCTCTGCCCTCGTCTCCGGCCTTGGTCTCGGTGCCCTCGGCGCTCCCCTCGGTTCCATTGTCGCCTCCGCCTCCGGCGTTGGTGCTCTCGTCACTGGCCTTGGCCCCGTCGTCGACGGTCTCGTCACTGTTGTCGGTGCTGACGTCGGTGCTCTTCTCATCAGCCTCTCCCCCGAGGTCGCTGGCCTCGTTTCCGGTCTTGGTCTCCCTACCGTTGGTATCCCCGTCGGTACCGTCGTTGCTACTCTCGGCAAGAACCTCAAGCGTGGCGAGATTGTCCAGGACCTTGCCCCTAAGGTCAAGACTACCCTTACCGTCACCGGCCAGAACGCCAAGAACCTCCTCGTCGAGCTCTCCCCCTCCGTCACCTCTCTCGTTGCTGGCCTCGGTCTAACCACCATCTCCGGCCCCATTGGCTCCATCGTCGCCGAGGCTTCTTCCGTCGGTGACCTCCTCGTCCACATCTCCGAGCCCGTTGAGAACCTCCTCCACATTGTCGGCAACGACGGAAAGCACCTCCTCATCAAGCTGTCTCCCTCCGTCGTTGCCCTTGTCACTGGTCTCGGCCTCCCCACCGTTGCCACCCCTCTCGGCGCCGTCCTCACCACCGTCGCTCAGAACCTGTAAAGTGTTTACAGGCAGTGGTATCATTCCAGTTGAATAAGATTGCTTGGGTGTAGGTCAGGCATCGGTCTGATCTCGGTTCTCGCTCGGAATATAATCACAACAATTTAATATAGTCATGTATACAATTTCTAGATTATTGGTTATATAAGGGCGCCTAAATAATTTTCTTATAATGATTGATATGTGCAGACGTCTGGGACCAATTTAAGTAATTGCAAGTCGGAACAAACCTTGACTAGAGTTGAAAGATTTGACTAGAATCGGTGCATATCTTCTACCCAATAATCAATATAAGTTACTCAACGACCCGGAATCTGAATCACAAGATGCCATAGCAGATGTGACTTCAGATATAGCTTCAGATCGCACCCGTCGTGACGTCCCCGTATGCCGGGACTGAATAGTTGCCAAAGCAACTCTCATCATACTTCGCCTTTACAATATTTTCCTTCTGAACCTTTATGAACGTCTGCAGCTCGCACCATCCGTCATCCCGCTCCCCACACTCTGAGATACTGCGTCCGAGAGGGATTGTCCTCTGATTCATTAACATATGCACATAAGTTGTTTCACCTCCCTTGGACTCGTATGCGGAGACCTGAGGACCCTCCGACCGCCTCGCAAGTACCGGCCGCGGCGCTTTGATCACCTCTATATTGAAGCGTCCTGCGAATGGAACAATATGGCTGACAATCAGCTGGCGATTCGGCGGCGCACTGGAGGTGGGCAGGAACTCCCCAAACTGTGTGAGGCCTAGTGCCGTCAACATCGAGAAGATGGTGGTATCGTGACTGAAATCCAAATACAAATTCTGGTTCAAAGGGAAGGTTGTAGGGTTCGTGTCCAATGTTTCATTGATGGCAGCAAACCCCTCATCCGGTTGAGGGTATTGGTGCTGCAGTCGGGCGATGAGCTCTTCAACGTATCCCACGCCCACTGCTCGTCCGGTGGGAGATGCAAATCCGTTTCCTCCATAGTAACTTAGGTCAAGGCTATACTCAAAGCCTAGCCACTCGTCTTTGGTAAAGAGGGAGCAAAAGGGGCTGTACCCCAAGCCGACGGTCTCATATGGACACATCGTCTGGGCGTTATAAGTGTCCGCAATTGTCCAGTTTGGGTTGCCCGTCATCGACTGGCGGAATCGATCCGTTGCTCGCTTCAGATATTTCTCCTGCCATTGAGTGCTTGCCCACTCTCCGGCTGCTGACCGATTGTTGTTGTTATTGGTACACGCCTTATCTCCGGCCAGAGGATTCTTGAATCCAGTTTGTTCGATAAGAACCTCCAAAGTGACGTTTTTGGTCCAGTTGGGGCCAAAGAAGCCGTTCAGAAAGTTCTCGGCTGACTGCAACATTCGCACTTGAGTGGTTGTACGGGCGATAAGTGGTGAGGATGGATCATAAAGTCGACCATAGTTAAACCAATTAAGCACACCGCTGTCAAAGAGCTGTTGCCGTCCAAGAGCCGTCAGCTCTTCTTTTCCCAGTTGATATTCCCAGCTGTTGAGGAAAGCCAGGTTGCCAGTGAAGCGAGTCCCATTGCCTAGAAGTTCCGCTATACGGTCTGGTAGAGTGGCCACAGAGGAGCTAGAAGTGGGATATCGAGATCCGTGTCGATGCACCATATGCATCTGTGTGATGTTGCTGCCGGGAGGAAGTGGATATTCTTTAACCCCGAATCCTGAAGGATTTGGCATGTAAGGTCTTGGTCCCATGGTTAGTCACGTAGCAACCGAGCCGGCGAGCTCTATCCATACGTACGAGAGATTGCCCATATATTTGAATACTTCAGCACCATCAGTCTCCCCGATGATAGGTACATCGGTCACCACCGGGGTATTGGGCACATAAAAATCTTTCCCAAAGGGGGCCAGGTTTGTTTGGGCCAGAAAGGGTGCGCTTCCGGCCTCAGTCGGACCTGTATTTACATATATCCGTTAACACTTGAGGGGCCAATTGGTAGCGGTGTTGGGAGATATATACCAGCAAACGGACCATACCCGGTCTGGAAATAGTCTGGAACCGTGGATGTTCCTCTTGGCTTCACGACGCTAGCATTTGCGGCTGTCGCACCAAGAAGTAGAAACTGAGAAGGGATATGCATAGTTGCACGAATAGGGTTGGGTAAATATGATCAATCAGGCTTAGCAACCGTTCTCCTTATTATTTTCCCCTGATTTCGTACGACCTTTTATAAATGGACGATCTGGTTTGAATTCTGTGGGATGCGGAGTAGAGTCTTGCGCTGAACCGTACTATATTCAGTAGTGGCTTTACCATTAGCCGATCCCTGTTGGTGATTTCCGGTCAATTATCCCCGACATAATGAGTGGACAGAGTCTATTTAGTGTAGACCTCGGGATATTTCCAAGGTTACATCCCCATGGGGCCCCGCATTTTATTTGACTTTCTCAACGTTTGTCTGGGGAATCCCCACTAGGGCTGCATGTGACCCCGTATCCCCGTATTCCGGTTACCTCGCTAACAAGCTTCTTCCCGCATAAGCGACGGATACGCCAAGTACTCGCCTATCTATTGGCTAGCATCTTGTTCTCGGAATCATGTTTCCTTTCTTTTGCCAAATGAACCAACTGGAACCATCCTCTACACGGGTTGGAACGGCCTTTGAACGCGAATCAATCAGCCATGCTTCAAAATACATCTTCTGTTGACAATGTTCCTTTTCAAAATCAGCTTCACGTCAGTGGCCGACCCAAACCTTTCACGTGTAAACCAATTAGCTACCCGGAATACAAATTGGGAATAGCCGACAGTCTCAAACACACAGGAGAGGGTCCCCGTTCCCTCTGCATAAATAGGGGTTCTCGACTCCACAAAAGAATGTCTCCGTGTCACAATCATTATTTCCCCGCAGATCCCTGTGGTTCAGTTATATGACTACACTTTCTCCTTTTGTTCATATCTACAGCCTGAGATACAGTCATGGCCAAGGATGACATTTCGTCGGCAGGGAATGCCCCAGCGGATATTGAACGTCAGGACTCTGTGGCAATGGCCAAGACAACCAATAATGCGAAAACAGCTGCTGAGGCGGAGCATAAGATGACCTTGCTACAAGGTATCAGAACTTATCCGAAGGCGATCGCGTGGAGTGTTCTCATTTCCACTTGTATCGCGATGGAAGGTTATGATATCAGTCTGGTCAATAACTTTTACGCATTTCCCCAATTCACAAAAAAGTACGGCGTATTGACGTCGGATGGCTCCTATCAAGTACCAGCTGCAGTACGTCGAGCCAGTCGTTACTCCCGCTTCCTCCTCTCCCCAACTCCCCATTCCTTCCTTATGGGATCTTCAATGGTATTTCTTTCAGGCATACGTGGTATGTTACTAATGCCTATCTCGCATATAGTGGCAAGCTGGCCTCAGCAACGGCGCCTACTGCGGAGAAATCATCGGCCTCCTTATCAACGGATGGGCTTCGGAGCGATTCGGGTACCGCTATACAATCATGACTTCCCTAGCCCTAATCACCGCATTCACGGCAATCTTTTTCACGGCGCCCAACATTCAAACCTTGCTGGCCGCAGAAATCCTCGCCGGAGTTCCATGGGGCATTTTTCAAACGCTCACAGTGACCTATGCTTCTGAAGTTTGCCCTGTCGTCCTAAGAGGATATCTCACGTCATATGTCAATTTCTGCTGGGGTCTTGGACAACTTGTGGGTATTGGAGTTATCAAATCAATGCTAAATCGGGATGACCAATGGTCATACAAGATTCCATATGGATTGCAATGGATGTGGCCAGTTCCTCTCTTTATTGGGATTTTTCTCGCCCCGGAATCACCGTGGTGGTTGATCAGAAAGAATAGGGATGAAGACGCGAAGAAGGCACTCCTACGCCTCACGAATCCTGAACGAAACGTGGATTTCAATGCGGACGAAACTATTGCCATGATACGTCATACTACGGACCTTGAAGCGAAGCTTTCAAGAGGAGCATCATACTTTGATTGTTTCAAAGGTACCAACTTACGGCGAACAGAGATCGTCTGTCTTGTGTGGGCTATTCAGAATCTCAGCGGCAATTCCTTCTCCAATTACTCCACATACTTCCTGGAACAGGCAGGATTATCAGCATCCAATTCTTATTCATTCGCGATGGGACAATACGGGATTAACATGGTTGGTGTCCTTGGAGCATGGCTTCTCATGTCTCTCGGAATTGGTCGAAGAACACTATATCTCTATGGCCTCTGCGGACTATCCACTATCCTATTTTTGATAGGTTTCCTTGGCCTGGTCCCGAGTACACATAAGGATCAAGCATCACTCGCAACAGGTTCAATGATGCTCTGCTGGGCATTATTCTACCAGCTTTCCGTCGGAACAGTGGCCTATTCACTCGTGGCAGAGATTTCGACTCGTCGACTGCAAATCAAGACTGTGGTGCTCGGTCGCATCCTATACAATGTTGTTGCTATCATCTGTGGCGTGTTAACTCCCTATATGTTGAACCCTGAAGCCTGGGATTGGAGTAATTATGCAGGGTTTTTCTGGGGAGGAATTTGCTTCCTTTGTGTTGTATACACGTTCTTCCGAGTTCCAGAAACAACAGGTCGCACTTTTGCTGAACTTGATATGCTATTTGAAGAGAAGGTGTCGGCCAGGAAATTTGCCAGTACCCAAGTTGAGGTATATGAAGATCAGGTGGAAGTTTTCGAGCACACTGTCAAAGAATGAGGAACTCGTACGTTGTCAGGTCCGTTGTGATTGCCGAGGCAAGGTATTTTAGTCAATAGTGCCGACAAATGTGCTTTTGCGAAGGTGTATAGCGGCCTCTGTTCAGTTTCAATTAAAATATGCATTGCTGCCTTAAAATGCCTTGCCTTATTTAAATCCAGCAGAAAATTAAGATACCTGAAATACCATTACAGAGCCCGGATCCTACGAACACTACGAACAGTACGCTCTGAAGAAGGCGTACCCTCATCAGCTATTAGATAAATGATTTCATTCGTACTGAAATTTGTATGGTATACATAGCTTCAACTTGATAATTTGTGTTGTTGGAGGGAGGTTTAACGTGTGAGATTGGACGAAAACGATGATTTATGGGGCCGCTTATACGGCCTTGTTATGTCTTTTGGATGCTCTTTTGGATGCTCTTTTTAGATACTCTTTTTAGGTATATACACGAAGGTACGCAAGAGACCTTTCTATACATAACCTTTTAATTTTCTGCCTGGCAAAACCCTGGTTGGCGCGATGATATCTAAAACCTGCCGTAAGGGATAACTAGTTAGTTATACTGTGGTGGGAGTAGCTTCAATTTACAATACACTATATAGAGCGGTGGCGAAAGCAGTCTAAAATCAGGCATAGTTCACGCATAATCCAGGTATTTTAAGGCAGCAATGCATATCTTAATTGAAACTGAACAGAGGCCGCTTACACCTTCGCAGTGCTTTGTTCTATTTTCAATCTATGATTATGGAGACCTTTGAATCCATCTGCAGTCAACAGTCCAACCTTTCAATCAATCACAAAAGTGCACTCAGCTACTTTCCTCAGACATTGTCTGCCTATCTGCATTTGTATAAAAATAGGGGAGTCAAAAGGACAAGTCAACCTCTAGTATCTTAACCCGGTGTGCTGAAACCTGTATATCCCTTGTTCTTCACTTCAATTCACCTTGAACTCAATGAATCAGTGCTACTTCTGTACCATCTATTGCCCCGACAATGCAACAGCATTGTCGGAATGAAGCTAGCACCCATAATCAAAGCAGTGACGACACCAGAGCTCTTAGCAATCCCGACGCTGTCGAACATAGACGTGAACCTAAAATAGCCATCAGCATTATAGCAAAAATTGAAAATCAGGCCAACTTACCAGAAAGGTCCAATGAATCCCCATGTTGAGCGCATAAAGTTGATAAACACCCCAACACTACCTGCATCCTGGGGATAAATATCCACCGCATAGGTCGTGAGCACAGTGGTGACAACCTGATTACCGAAGGCAGCAACGCCAGTCCCAACCACTGGTCTAACATCCAATTTCCCAGCGGCAGCTTGCTCGGTGCATACCAAGAAAACAACCATACCAGCGATGCTCAGCAGGAAACCAATATAGCTCAGCCAAAGTCGGAACTCTGGCGCAGGCTTACGGCCAATCTTCCGCGCACGAGTATTCATCCACATATCTGACATAAACCCGCCTAACTGTTCACCCAGTAGAGAGCCGATAATCAAGCCAAGGAACAGCAAGCCGAGTTGCTGGGCGTTGAGTTCGAACTTGCGTTGCAGTAGCTGGGGAACTTCGACCGAGTTCATAACTGAAGCGAAGAGGAAGACCATGGAGTAGGCAATAGCGGCAAACACAACTGGGATGTTTGTGATCAGGGTCAGGGGGTGCCAGAACTCGGATAACTTAAACGGGGTTGGATCGATCCGTCGGAGGGACAGGTACTCTGTCTTGAACGCAGATGACGGGGACTGCATGTCGGCACCGATGTAACGGGTCTCGGGTCCGAAGAAAACGTAGAGGATGAACTCGACAGCATTGGTCTGGATATACGATCAGTAATGGGATTTTAGCTTTCCTAGCTGAATACTCACAATGGCCAAGATCCAGTAAATCCAGCGGTATCCAACACGCTGAGCCACAAATCCGAAAATGAAAGGACCAACTGGCACACCCAAGGTCACCATGAGAGTCCAAACGCCCATGTAACGCGCCCTTTCGTGTTTGAAGAATGTCTCGGTGACAACAGCACTACCGATAGCCATAGCAGGTGATATAAAGAATGAAACTAAAGCTCGGCATGCCGCCATTGAAGCGTAGTCTGTGCTCTTTGCACAGCCAATGTTACAAACGCAGCTTAGTATCAAGGACAGTAGGAAAACTGGACGCCTTCCAAACCGGTGAGAGAGCGGTTTCCAAAATAAAGGGGCACCTCCCAGAATTGCGATCTGTAGAGAGGTTAAGTAGCTGACTCGTTGGATAGAGACTCCTAGGTCTTCCGCAATATCTTCATAGGCACAGATAATGGCTGCCGCAGTGAAGGTACCCATGCAAGCATGGAACGCGACAAGACCCAAGTTGGTTGATTTCTGTGATGTTATCAGCTTGGAATTCGGAAAACTGAGCCATTCCCACCGACCTTCCATGAGGGCCAGTTGTATGGGTCCGCTGGATCCATAGTAGGAATCGGATCAAGGTCCACGGTGCCATGTCGTTCAATCAAGTATGATTTGTGCGCTTCGGAAAGAAGTGCAGTCGAGTCAGAGAGGTTGGTACCGATCTCCTTCTCCGTGGCGTAATCCAAGCTTTTTTTGGGATGGGAGGCCATAGCGCAGAATATTATATTATACACCTGGGCAAGATAAAATGCCGTTATAATCCCAGAAAACAGCGGGAACTGTCAGACAAAAGGGATCCATTTAACCCCGCAACCTGGGGGAGGATTCGTAATCGGTAGTCCGGGGTAGCAGTGGATTGTAAAGTGAACAAGCGTTTTTAGTGGACTTCCGTGATCCATTGCCTCCATTCTGACGTCCAATAATGACTTTGTCGGTAGTTATAGAGATAGTGCATTTGCCAGAAAATACGGGAATCCAGTGGTATTTGGGGGTCTCGGTGTTACAGAAGTTGGGGCATTTAACTAGTGTATCAACTAGTCCAATACCAGGGATTAACCGAAATATAACAGGCCGAGGTCTGCCGAGAATACTAGGCTTAACTACCGCATTTCTAATACAATAAATACTTCTCCTTGCACTCCTCGGTGAGATTCTAGCATATACTTTGCCTGCGCAAGCCGGCTAAACAGATCGCCGGGAAAGCAAACGTACCTAATCCATCAGGTACTAACCTTGGTAGTACTAACTCCATTGGGGGATTTGAAACAAGCCAGGTAGGCCTCCAACTAGTTATGGATTTGATATCACGTCTGGGATTTGAACGCTTGAATGATGGTTCCATTCGTAGTACTCGGGGCCAAAGTTGCATCCCTAATTTCCAAGCTACATATCCCAATTAGGCCTATTTTTATACCGCGTTCGATGTATAGGGTCTCTAGATGTAGTAAGTGTTCAATGCCAATAACGATTAATATCAACAATCATTTTTCCTGGTTCAGATAGGTCAAAACACTTCTAACTCACGTTGGCTGACGACGAAACATAAACCCTCCGACGCTGAAAGCCTCTTATATATTTTGAACAGTGAAAAATTATTTCTATAGTACAGGTTCATATAAAATACTTCTTCCAAACGACATCATTGCCGGTTATACCCAAGCTGATACCCATGTCATTATGCTACTCAGAGCGTGAATAGCTAGTGAAAGGCTTCTTCGTTGTCGGACACTCTCGATTCGCCGGGCAACAGATAACTCATGCTGATTTGCAAGATCCTCAGGGGTATACCCATCATGATCAATGGATGTTGCATCGGCGCCAGCTCTCAATAACAGCTCCACAGCTTGCATATTTCCATCGGCCGCCGCCCAGTGTAAAGGTGTCCGTCCAGAGATGTCTCGCTTTGTGAAATCTGCCCCGTTCGTGACAAGTAGATCAATTATGTCAATCTTTTGGGCTTGCATTGCCCAGTGTAGCATGGAATAGCCGCCCGTCGTAATAACCGAGATATCAGCACCATTTTCAAGCAGAAGTCGGACAATCGAGGTATTTCCCTTAGCAATAGCCGAATGTAATGCTGCCATGCCGTTTTTTGCCAGAATATTGGAACTCAGACCGGCATCTAGTAGCAAAGATGCCGTGTTGTATTGATCATTTCGACAAGCATAGTGGAGAGCGGTATATCCCCGGCTGTTTTGAATAGAGAAATCAAAGTTTTTGCTGAGCAGTGACTCGATAATATCGACCCATCCATTGACAGAAGCTATGTGAAACATAGTATCTCCTGCCTCATCCTTGATTGTCGTCCAATATTTCGGTTTGTAGTCGCGATCCATGCCCGGAATGGCTCGAGCCAGGTGGATCAAGTCTAACGGCCCAAGCAGCCGAGCTATGAGGAGCAGGATCTCCGCTGGGAGAATGGGGTTTGGGGTTTGCATTATCAACTGAACAAAATGTTCTCGATTGAAAAAATAAATTGACTTGAGGTGTACTTGACAATTTAAGTGGGTTAATTTATACACTGCGCTTTGAAATCGCCTTTCTCCAAATTGGAGAAACCCGGGCTTACCCAAATGCTCTCGATGGATCACAGTCGGGGAACCATAGGTACCTAGGTATTGTCTGTCTAACTTGGGGTAGCGTTAATGATTGGCAGTGAGATGATACGGTCGTCTCTCTCCTTATTCGCTATTAATAAGGTACTACCGAATTAAGGACCTGAGGTAAGGACTGTAGGGGTAACGGATTCTCCCCTAAGCATCTAGTCTCCGTTTTTTTTTTCCATCCAAAACACCTATTCCCGGATTAGGCTACATTATTATGCACCCAATTTGGATTATCAGTGATGCCTAGATGCCTAGGCACAGGGGTATTTATATAAGATCGAAACCTCAGCTAGAAGAGACCGGAGACCTTTCATCATGGCCACTGTAAGCCTGAAAATCTCAACCATCTCATGCTTATGTTGCTAACGACTACTAGTACCTCAGCAACCACGCCGTCAGCCAAGAAATCGCAAGCATTCGACCAGGGGACCCTGAGTTCACTAGTGAGAGAGAAATGAGAGAGAAGTGAGAGAGAAGTGAGAGAGAAGTGAGAAATGGAAGTAAGAGATGGAAGTGAGAGATGGAAGGTGGAGGGTGCACTCCACAACGATCATTATTTGACAATTTCTTATGTATGGGTTTGGAACGCAATCCTAGCCTTCCAGTTCCCTATCAGTGATGGGTACATCACGCGTCCCCAAGACTGCCATACGTCTCAAGGCGGCCAGCGCGGTTTTTCTGACCTGCACGTCTTCCAGTATGTGGGCAATGCACCAAAAGCAACAAAATTCCTAATCGTGCAGTGCAAGAGGGCCGGCTACGAGACTCGTGATGCTGTGTGGGATGACACCGTCCAGCAATTGAGTGAATACCTGAGCAACACACATTGTAGATGTTGGCCTGCAGAACGAATCCCTGTGTATGGAATAGCTGCCGTCGGCGGATATATGCGGGCTTGCAGGTACGACGATATCAACCAGTGTGCTCTCAATTGGGCACCAAGTGGGATACGGGGCCCACGAGACCAATTGCAAAACCACGGACCGTGGCACTTGAAAAATGATGCCGGCAATGTGCACTTGATTTTGAACCATATACTCAACAATCACTAGATATGTGTTCCACGGCGGCAGCGTCAGCATTTCCTTAGAGTAGACCTTTCCACGTACTGAAACGTAAATTATGAAGCTCATTGAATATCGCTTTGTCAATCGATATCATAGATGAATTGGGGATTCATTAGCGAAAATACCGACAATGCCTTGCCTACGGCAGGTTTTAGATGCCATCGCGCCAACCGAGTTTTTGCCAGGCACAGAATTAAAAGGTTATATATAGAAAAGTCTCTTGCGTAGAATATACCTTTTTTACCGCCTTCTTATACACCTAAAAAGAGTATCTAAAAAGAGCATCCAAAAGAGCATCCAAAAGAGCATCCAAAAGATATAACAAGGCCGTATAAGCGGCCGACTATTCTTGTTAATACTAAATCAATAATCTATACCTAAGCCGAGGAATCATATAAATATAGGGGGGAGCAAGACGGTAAAATAGGGTAAACAAATTATATCGTCTAAAACCTGCCGTACTTGCCTAGATCATATTCATCCGAATCTCTAACCATCGAAGATTCTTTACGTTCTGCAATTGATCATCTTGGGAATTGTTTCAACTGATTCATCCACGTAAAGTCCGCGGAGTACAGACCTGTCAGGGTCTATATTATGGAAAATTTGAATATCTCTGTCGGCGGATGCTCGGCAGGCGTCAAAGATATTGTTCCTTAATACCAAACATGAATTCAGACATAGTAGGTGGAATTGGGAGAGAAAAGAGTTCATCCGTTGTGTGAGAATCAAGGTATCGGGCGATGAACAGGGTACGCTTACGAAGTAAGTCAGGGTGATAGCGACAGCGTCACCATACTGCGAAGCAACCTTGGAACTAGGTAGTAAATACAGTAAGTTAATTTCAACGACTTGGCTGCTGACATAGCAAAGTCGAACTCCAGGGCTGGTTTGTGAGTCAAGCATTCACAATGACATCAGTCTATGGCAGGATCGAAACATTTTCTCCTACGAGGAAATGCCATTGAGTAGGTGATCCATTGCATACTACTCATATATTCTTCTCGGGAAAATCGCTATGGCGCCCATGAAGTTCGGACCTCCTTCGACTACACCTGTAACCCCACCGCCGACATGCCTCGTCTGCGAGATGGAAATCCCATGGACGGGCAAATCTGGAATCGCAGGATCCCTGGAGTATGATCAGTCGCTCAAAGACCAATGGAGGGGTTACTGGAAATCCAGTCTAAAACATGTGATGGTGCCATCCACCCAGGTAGAAGAGGCATGGTTTGGTGATTTTCCCCGACTATGGTCATGTTTCTGTCGGGGCAGTAAGTTCCAGATGCTATTTTGAGTCAAATGTAACTAATAACTAACTATCTAGTATAGTAATCAAGGATTCAGATACTAAGTATCATCTAACGGGTATCGATCTGGTACAACACCATGCATGCCTTACTGGTCCCTGTCAGCTTCCGAAAGACCCAACAGCCGCGAGAATTGGCGGGAGAGCAAGGACCCGAAACAATAAGGGCATATTCGAGAAATTCTACGCGGCGAAGATGGGAAGACAGCCATCCCAGTATAAGGGGAAGCGACTGGGGTTTATTGTCCATGCTTATTGCTGGGTACTCTTTGGCCGAGCTCTGGGAGTGATGCCGACGGAGATTAAACTCTCGAAATTTATTCGGTCTTTTCGAAATCACTGGCGTAGGGAAAAACTGGACAGCTTAGAAGATGGCGACATTGACTCAATCAAGCCGAACCAGGCCTTGTCCAGTCTTCAGTTCAGCTGTGATATTTATCAGAATCCGCTCGTTATACCTGCCCTTCAAGAAGCGATTCGCCGCGCGACAATCGGTCACTCTATCTCCTCTCGTTTTAGCAAGCTCCCGGTAGAAATTACCATCCTGATATCCGAGTTGATCTGCCCAGCTGACTACGCCTTGAATGATGTCGAAAACATGCGCAGTATGCTTGTCGCATTTCAATGGAACTTGCCTGATTGGTTTTGGCAAAGGCGGCTACGTGAAGATTTATTCTTCGAGTTAGATGTTCTCAGAAAGTCTAGCTCACCGGTGAATTGGCAGATGTTACGATTGGATTTGATGGCTCTTGTCTCAGATCATACATGGTATGCTACCAGTGGTCTGGCAAATCGTGAACGGATACTCAGAAATGTGGTTGCTGTCGGAAGGGACTTAGGGTTGAGTTAAGAGAAGAGAGCGTTGCTTGTAAACCCTGCCATCTAAATTGATTTAACTATATAACGAAACGATTAATCATCTCCTAAATTACCCAGCTAGAAGTCCTACTAGAACTATAGACATAGGGCGATATATGGTGTTATACGCGAGGAAGGCTTAGTTCCTCGGTATAAAGCAGGAATCGCACCATATACTCGACCCAACGCACGGTCCAACTCCCCTTGGGGATTTGGACCGTGCGTTGGGTTAATGCTGCCATTTTCTGTTTGCCCTAGGTTGTATTAGCCCACTGGCTATAAAGTATGAGGGAATAAGATGAGCTAAATAGTAAGTCTGTTGTTGGCATTTTCCAAGGCATCTGTAGGCAGAAGGGGGTTGGGGTTGGGAGATTCGGCGCTAGTGCCAGGGCCCGGGAGCAAGAAGCGATTCTATCATCTTTTCACCTATGAAATTGTAAGGGGAAATGAAGATTGGAAAGATTTGGGTAGGCTATGGACACTAGAGATGTTCTCTAGTTATAACTATGTTTATGTAGAACAAGTATCGTTCTGACAGTTCGAGTACTAGTTCGCACTAAGATATTAAAAATTAAGCAGCTTCCAAAAATAGCGTAGCGTAATAGCAGGGATGTACAATGTAGGGTAGAGGTAGATTTAATACCTCTATTACCTCCCGAGGTCCGAATACCACCTTAATATATACTCTGTATGGAGTACAGATACAGAGTTCATGTAGCAGATATAATCCCTGCGTAGATGCCGTGTCTTATCTCCCAATAATATAAGGGCAATAAATTCCCCTAAATCGTCTATCTCGTCATCTCGAAAATAATACAAATCAGAATTATTACTGTTATACTTACAACATAGGTATGCTTATCTCTGACGAAAACGTGTCCAATAACCTTTATGGAACCTTTGGTACGTACCTAGGAGTACCTAGGGTACCTCAAATTCAGACGCCGGTGTCCTATCAGAAACTCCGAGTCCGCGCCATCGGTGTTTCCCCGAAAAAGGCCCGATTTTATTTGTTCAACTAGGCCAATTGCGATCAATCTATAACGACTAAAGAAGGTTTATCTTTGACTTTCTCCGCCACCTCCTGCCGTTTTGCCTCGTATCTCCCCCGGCTTTATAATATATTCCCTTCATTTCTTTTTTCGCTTCTACATGTCCTTCTCCTGCCGACCCTGTTCTGGCGCCATGTCTGTTTTATAATTGCGCAATACTGCTGTTCCATCAGCGATGTCCTCATGTCGCTTGCCGACATTCCCGGCAACAAATTCAGCATCGCTGATCGCTCCGCCAAGGACCGATTCGCGGAGCTAATTGCAGTTGCCTGTCTCATCGCTATTGCCTGGTATAATGCCTTGGAATTGATCGTTCTGTGCTTTACCACCTTCAAGCGATATGGCGGGTGCTATTTTTGGTGTCTCCTGATCGCCTCCTTCAGTATCATCCCTTTTGGTCTCGGATATATCCTCATCATATTCGACATATACAAAAACATGTTCCCTGTGGCGATGGAGCTAGTTGCCTGGGTCGGCATGGTAACAGGCCAATCCCTGGTTCTCTGGTCTCGATTGCATCTTGTCTGCCACAGCCCAACCGTCCTCCGTGCCACTCTCACCATGATCATCGTCGATGCGATAATCCTACACATCCCCGGCTCGGTCCTCGAGTTCGGCAGCCATTCGAACAAATCCTCCCTCTTCGCCAACGGGTTCAACATCTTCGAGCGTATCCAATTGGTTGGATTCTCCATACAAGAAATCATCCTCTCCATTATTTACTCCTGGGAAGCTGTGCGGCTACTGAATCTCCGCCCACGAGGCCACTACCGAGGCACCCTGGTCCAACTCCTGATCGTGAACGTAGCCATGATTATGATGGACGCCGCCATTATTGGAGTACAGTACTCGGGTCTCTTCGATATCCATGTCACCCTCAAGGCAATGGTCTACAGCGTCAAGCTCAAGCTGGAATATGCGATCCTGGGCAAATTGGTGCACGTCACCGAGGTGGGTGGCAGCAGCTCGGCCCACACCGACCTGTCGGATTTCGTGGATCTTTCTTTACATAATGCCCGCACCACGCAGCCGGATAGCGACATGTTCACAGAGAATCCAGAGTACGGCTCGCACATTCGTCGTAAGCGAGTGCCCTCCAAGGGCTCGTCCACTGACCCGCTAAGAAGGAGTCTCTCCGCTACCCAGAATCCGAGTTTGAATACCTCGGACTACCCATGATGATTCCACGTGTAAATAACGATCTTCGATGATTTTGTACATAAAAAACTACTCAGTATATAATGCACGACATACACCATACTCTTATCTATCTCACCAGTCGGGTGTTAAAATGGCTCACCTATAATGAGGGGAAATTACCTTCCCCTCGAACCCCTCCCCACATCGTCGGATACCGCCGCGAACATCAAGATATCGAATCGAGCACGATTTAACAATGCACGATCCCCAAACCCACCGAACCCACTCAGATATATCGACCCACGTATACCCAAATCCACAATCCAGATCATACCTCGCAATGACCACTCCCAACCCAACCTCTCTAATCCCCCTAACAAACCCCCAACTCACCGCGGCATCTCACGCAGCCCTCAACCACCAAATACAAGCACAAGACCTACACAGAAAGCGACCCTTCGCAGCAATCCTCCTAGCCCCAAACAACGAAACAATCCTTCTCTCCTCGAACTCCCTCTCGCACGTGCGACACGCAGAAAGCGAGCTCGCGCGCAACGCAGCAGACAACTACGACTGGGCGTACCTAGCGCGCTGCACGCTAGTGTCGACCTGGGAGCCGTGTGCGATGTGCGCAGGCGCCATCTACTGGGCGCATATTGGACGGTTAGTGTATCTGGCGTCGGAGGAGGCGTTGCGGGAGGTTGTTGGTGTTGGGAATCCGGAGAATTTGACGTTGGATCTGCCTTGTCGGCGGGTTTTCGAGAGGGGGCAGAGTGTGGTTGAGGTTATTGGGCCGTTGGTTGAGGAGGGGTGGGAAGGGAGGGTTGTGGAGGATAGTAGGCGGTATTGGGGAGGGAGGGGTTAGATATTATTAGTCTTGGGTGGGTATGGCTGGTGTGCCGTTCAGGTGGTGATTGTGTACAGCATATAAAGACCTGTTGACATATGTATGGTAGTGGGCCTTGAACTATACTGTGCCTCGGAGCAAGCTAGGGGTTCGTGGTCCTTTCATGGGGCTGGAGGGGTTTTGTTGGTTGAATAGTGTATGTCTTGGAGACTGGTGTTGGGTTTTGGCGGATGATGGCATGATAAGCATCTACAGGGATATGATGAGAGCGCCACATACTTCATAATTCCACTGCCTTGGAAGCTTCTGGTAAAGTCAATTTCCTCAGAACCATATCAGAAAAGGGCTCGAGCACCATCATATGTTCTTCGGGACGCAGTACGGGTTGAGTGGCCGGGAAAAGAGATACCTAAGACTTTCCCTTTCTGGAGTCGCGTGGAACACTAATATTAGTGTGTCCCAAGAGAATAGTGGCCGACGATCATGTTCTAGGAGAGGGCCGCCACTGAGATAGGATTTGGAATCATAGGCGTTCGTTGTATTTCATGTGATCGGCCAGTGACTTGCACATGTAGGTAATGTATGTAGTTACATGTGAATCAGACTCGATCAAACTCGATCGTACTCAAGATAAACACCTGGAGAGCGTGCCCCGGTGGAAACAGAATGGAGACGCTATTCTCAATCTAGTAAGGAGTGGGTGTAGCACAGCCCCATAAAGCCACACCCCTTTTTATGTTTTTGGAGGTGGCTGAAAGCTTGACCGACCTTCCAGAATTGTAACCTGCACCTCCCATGTTAAGTGCGTTATGCTCAATATCACACCGCCAATAAGGGCGTCAATTCAATCGAGCTCTGGAGTATCGTCTCCCTTATGTCACATTGAAGATCCGAAGTGTTGACGTCAAGTTGAGCAGAGTCTGATATCGTGGACCCACATGTGATCCATGGATGATGATGGAGCGCGTGTGCCAAGACCTCGATCTTGTCAAATTTGTAGATCTTGGGCTTACCCTAGGTATGGGATTTAGATTTTACATTAATAGATTAATAGAATTGGAAGCTATAGCTCTAGCGTAGAGGAAAAAAAAATACTAGCTTTATGGATACGATGAAGTGGATGACGTGGATCTGGAGCTGCTGTGTACGTACGAGTACCCATATGGAGGTTAGTTAATATGACCTTACATATGACACAACTTATGTACCCAAATCCAAAGTCCAATACGGAGTAGATTAACCACTTGAAATTTGTTCTAGGCTGTGACAAAAAAAAAGAAAATATGAATAAGAGAGTCGAGACGACAGGGAGCAGATGTCCGTGTTCGTGGCCAAAGAATTGTGCCACGACAGAATGACGTCAAGTGTCGATCACCAAGCTCAAGTCGAGCTCTCTGTGTGTCTTTAGGTAACACAACTCGATTTGGCCTGCCCAGACTCTTTAGGGGATCTCTTGGCTCATAATGGCGCTATGTCCCTTGATCTTTTATATTCCGTCATTCCCTCAGGAATTTTTTCTTCTACCATATTTTCCTTCATTCCTGTGATACCCCTTGTTTTGTGCCTATACAGGTTCAAATAAATAATTAATTCTCAGTGAGTCTGACCCTTGTTTGTCATTAATGCAAACAGCCCTAGACAATCTCTAACCCTGTCCTTAGTTCATACATAATAACCTCAATTCACCTATCTCATCCCCTCATCATTGGTCTTTGAATACATACTTCATCATGTCTGTGAACGTACCCACCAATTCAAAGCAGAAGGAGAAGGTATGTGGGACAGTGTGACCCCAATTGCAACCACGGCCACTGACAGGGAATCCCATTCCAGGATATCAACCAGAAGCTCCAATTCTTCGGTATCTACCATGGTAAGTTGAGTTTCAGGTCACCCCAATTGATCATTGCTGTGCTAACTGTCTCCCGCTATAGCCTTCAAGAATAGCAAGCTCCCCTCGGTCCGTCGCAAATCATCTTCCATCGCCATTAGCCTTGCCACAAATGCTAACTAGGTCGCTTCCTCCCACAGAACAAGCAATGCGACATCGCTTTGAACTCCGCCTTGAACTCCAAGGCCCTCAAATCTCCATCTACAGAGCTCTCATCCGACGGAAAGACCCTTGTGGCAGATCTGCGCAATGTCATCGATGCAGCGAAGAAGATGCTTTTGGTCAAGAATGAGGGTGAACTCCTGCAAGACTTTGTCTGGCAAGCCCAGAAGATTTCAGCTGGCAATGTCGATGTCAACCGCCCGGGACTCCCCGTCGACAAGGAGACCGGTCAGCAAGATGCCAGCAAGGCTGTTGAGGGCCTGAAGACCCTAGGCACACTCATGATCACCAACGGAGAGTTTAGAAAACTACGTAAGTAAACTTCCGTTCACTGATCACGAACATTCCCTAACAATGCGCAGTCAACGATGCCGTGACTCTTGGCAAGGACATTGCTGCCGATGCTTCTCAAAAGGCCGCCAACCAGGTCCGCCCCTCGGAAGAGGAGCTTTCGCAGATCGACCAAGCTGCAGAGGAGAACGTGTGGCACGAGAAGCCCAATGTCTCCAAGGATGACCTGAAGTCCAGATTCAAGAAGAACAAGGCTGTATGTACCCTGATGCGCCCTCAATTTGCACATACTGACATTATCTTCAGGAGAAGGGAAGCGCCGCCGCCGCTTCCACTGCGGTTACCGAGGAAGAGACCGGCGTGTCGCCGCAGAACAAGCGGAAGGAATATTCCGACAAGACCAAGAACTACTTGTCCCGGAAGGTTCCCCAGGAGCGTCGCGAGCAGACCGTCTGGCGCCTCAAGAAGATGATCATTGAGATCCAGGGTCATGCTGACTGTAAGTGAGCCGGAATTTATACGTCGATCGCGAAGATCACTAACAGATTATGCAGACCAACAAGCCGTTGAGACCTTGTTGACCATGGCTGAGCAATACGCCGGACACACCAAGAGCGTCTCCAAGCAAGGCGGTAGCTCTGCCCGTGACGTTCTGAAGACCGACAATGTTCAGGCTGTTCAGTACAACTTGCGCACTCTTATCGAACGCTTTGCCAACTACACCTCTCTGGATAGCTTCTTTGAGTCGCTAAACACCGTTTACCGCGATGCTGAGAAAGATCCCGAACTCCGAAACTGGTTCACGAACGTCGACAACTTGATTCGGTATGTGAATTGGAACCCTTCCCCCGAAATAAAGACTAACCCGATATAGCAAATCTTTGCGCGAGCAGGGCTTCATCATGGAGGACGAATGCAACCGCCAGTGGAACGAGATTTACGACAAGGGCCGTTACCTCCTGCGCGAGCGTTACCGCGGTCACTCTGACCGTATTGTCGACGAGGTCAAGTTCTTGGCCGACCAATTCGAGAAGGACCCGCAAAACCAGGCCCTCGCTGAGTCGTTCCAAAAGCTATTCAAGGATCTCGGCCACGATGCCAGTGGCAAGGCCACCTTCAAACCGGATCTCCTTCGGGACCTTCGCGATGTCATCATCCCCGGCATTTTCGAGAATGTCCGCTACGTTCCAATCCCCCGTATCGAGGTCTCGGATCCTATGGTTGATGTTGTGGTCGAGAACCTGGTCATTGAGGGTGACAACCTGATGCCCAACGTTGTGGAGTTCGGCAGCGACAACTACTTCCGCTGGGGCCGCAAGAAGATCAGCAACAAGCGTGATAATAAGATCATGATTTCCATGTCTGGCATCCAGATGGATCTGCGCGATGTCGCCTACTACATTAAGAAGAAGGAGGGCTTCCCCGCCATCACTGATCGTGGTGTTATGGATCTCTTCCTCGGTGGTGAAGGTCTCAGCGTCAAGATCGCTGCTTCTACCGCCCAGAAGAACGACAAGGAGCACTTCTTCAAACTGGACAAGGTGAACGTGAGCATCCAGAACATGGATATCAAGCTGAAGAAGTCCAACCACAAGCTGCTCTTCAACGCCTTCAAGCCCATGCTGTTCCGCGTGGTCAGACCTGCTCTGCAGAAGGTGGTCGAGGGCCAGGTCCGCGAGGCCTTCAGAAAGGGCGACCTCTTCGCCAAGGAAATCCACACCGAGGCCACTCGTGCCCAGGAAGCCGCCCGCGAAGATCCCGCCAACGCGCCCTCAATCTTCTCTCGCTACGCCGATGCCATCCGAGCTCGCACCCAAGCCAAGGCTAAGCAGGCCGAGGGCGCTGCCAAGCGTGACACTAAGGTCCAAACTGTCATGACCCTCCATGATTCCATCTTCCCAGACGTCGAGCTCCCCGGCGCCGTATCCACCAAGGCTACTGAGTACGCCGACCTGGCTGCCAAGGGCGAGCGCTGGGAGTCCCCCATCTTCAGCGTCGGCAGTGCATCCGAGTCCACCGGCATCCCATCCGGCGGCCCTATCACGAACAAGTCCGCTGCCAACACCCAAGGTGCAGGTGCCGCCGGAGTTGCTTCCGCCGCCGGTGTCTCTGGCGCCACCACAGCCGCCGCTTCTAACACTGCCAACGGCACTAACGGCAACAAGGTCTCGGAATACCAGTCCCGTGGCTTCTCCGATGAGGTTGACCAAGCTTTCGTCGATGGCAAGCCCCAGAACTTGGGTGAGGGCGTTAAACATGCTGCCAACAACACTGGTATTAACGGCACTAATGGCCCCACCATCACCAACGGAACTCCCATCAACAATATCGGAACTACCGTCTAAACTGAATGTGGCCAAAATCGCTATGACCTTAGTGTAACGTCATTTCCTTCTGTCTCTTGATCTTTTTGTTTCTTTGCTATGATTTCCCCTTGTGCACTATGGATGTTTTACTTTTTTGTACTAGTATTAGTTAACGGTAGCCTAATACATCATGCCACCGTTGTCTGCGTTAATCATTATTGAGTAAATTTGAGCTTAGCCAAATATAAGAAACTTAAGAGTACTCCAGACCCGTGGAAGATAAAAAAATAAGCTTAAAAAGTCATTCATTGTCGTCTATAAAAAGAAGTAAACTGAACTCCACTATACAAGAAGCCCAGTGAAGGTAAAATTCCCCCACACGTTCCTCCCTTTTTTTACTTTTGGCGTCCAGTTTCGTATAAAAATCTCGTATCAAATCTCAAATCACAAATGTCTACATACCGTCTACATCTGATCAAAGTACTTTTGCCACCCCAACTCGCGCAACTTGGTACCCTTCAACTCCATGTTCTCGGCACGGGCAGCCTCAGCGTAAGTCTCGACCTTGCGCTGGATGGCCGGGTCGAAAGAGCCAAGCACACGCGCGGCGAGTAGGGCAGCGTTGATGCTGTTGTTGATGCCGACAGTGGCGACGGGGACGCCTATTATGAGATGTTAGATATATAGATCGGGTAAACCAAGATGCAAATGGGTATAAAAAGTGAAAAGAGATTTCGAGTGAAACAGGAAAATAACGTACCACGCGGCATCTGCACAATGCTGTACAGACTGTCGACACCGTCGAGCGAGCTTCCCTTAACCGGCACGCCGATAACAGGGAGGGCAGTGTGAGCAGCTGCCATACCGGGAAGGTGGGCAGCACCACCCGCGGCAGCGATGATCACCTTGATACCGCGCGAGGCAGCCTTGCCCGCATACTCGGCCATGTAATCGGGCGTGCGGTGAGCAGAGGTGATCTCAACCTCAGGCTCGATGCCGAAGTAATCACGCAGCAGCTTGAGACCCGGGACGAGGGTCTTCAGGTCGCTATCGGAGCCCATGATGACGGCCACAGAGGGGACGGGCTTAGAGGGACCGGAGGGAGCAGCCTTGGTTTTGATATCGGGGCGCTGGGCGCGCATGGTGTCGACGACGTCAACGAGGGGTTGAATCATGGTCTCGGCTTCGTGCATGGTCGCGGCGGTGACGGTGACGTGGCCCATTTTGCGGCCAGGCTTTGCGGCGCCCTTGCTGTAGAGGTGGATGCTGGCGTTGGGGATGGAGAGGGCCGCTTGGGTAGCCTTGAGGTGGGAGTCGGGGGTTGCGCCGCCGATGATGTTGAGCATGATGGAGGGCTGGAGAAGCTCAAGGCTCTTGGGTGGGATGGGCAGGTCGAGGATCGCGCGGATGTGGCTGTCGAATTGGGACAGTGCGCAGCCTTCGATTGTCCAGTGGCCGGAGTTGTGGATTCGGCTTGCAAGCTCGCAGAGCATAAGGCTGTTGTCTTCGAGGAGGAACATCTCCACGCCGAAAGCGCCTTTGCCTTCGAAGGCGGAGACAGCTTTGCGGGCGAGAGCTTGCGCTTGCTGGTTGATGGCATCGGGGACGTTGCGGGCTGGCGCATACACCAGCTTGCATATTGAGTCCTCTTGGACGGTTTCAACGGTGGGGTAGGAGAGGACGTCGTCCTTGGTTTTGATAACCATGACGGCGAGTTCCTGTAGAAAAAGTATTAGAGACGTGCATGATGTGATGTTCCGACTACAGGTGCTAACCATCTTGAAGTAAGCCCATTTCTCAGAGTAGAGCGGGCGGTCCTTCAGAGCCTCGAGGGCCTCGGGGATATCTTCTTTGGAGTTGACACGGAAGTTTCCTTTCATACTGTCAACAAACCTGTATACCCTCTCGGCATCATATATGACTCACCACGTCCGTCGTATGCCATAGTCTTCGACTTCAACATCATCGGGTAGCCCAACTGCTCTCCGATCTGAGCCAATTCCTCAGGTGTGTTGTTCACCAACTCCCGGTGGTCGGCCATAGGGATTCCATATTTGCGGAGGTGCTCCTTCTGGTTGAACTTGTTCTGAATTGTCCGGATAGCCTGCCAGCTGGGTTCCACCCGCACCTTCGACGCAACCTCCTCGAGGGCGTAGGTGTCGACGTGCTCAATCTCGGCAGTGATGACATCGCAGGTCTCAGCCAGTTTTCGCACGGCGTCAGGCTCCTTGAAGGAGCCGGTCACATGGCCGTCGTGGGCACTGATCTGCTTGGCGGGGGAGTTGTCGGCGTCTAGGATATTGGCCTGAATGTTCAATCGGTTGGCGGACTCGACGAGCATGCGGCCCAGTTGGCCACCGCCGAGGATTCCGACCTTAGGCGAGTTCCACATTATGTCGGATCGAAGGGATAAATGAGTCAATTGATCGAGATATGTTAAATGAGAGATCGACGGTGCCCCTCAACTCCGAAAATTCGCGGAGAGTCACGTGTCGCTATCGATAAGCTCAGGCCAATCACCGATGTCGACTGCCGTTGTCACAGCTTCGACTCTCTTTCTCTATGCACAGCTGACTGGACAATGTCTTTGGGTAGGTTTACCATCACAGTCTCAGTCTCAGTCTGAGTTGCAATGGTCCTTGCTAATATCAAAATTACAGACGAGGAAGCTCTCCAAATAGCCGCCAATGGCGGCCCGATCGATTTGTACGTGAAACTGTTATTCCAAGATCCTTAAACACTTTTGAGGCTAACGCGCTGGTATAGAGAGAGATGGAGCGGCATGGCCGGGCCACTGATTGAGCGACTGGAATACGTACGCTATACTTCGATGCCCCTGACCGACTTATCTGACCAGTAGCTCCAGATCGTATACAATGTGTTCCCCATGCCTCAAGCGCGTCCCGAACCCATCGGCCAGCCATCATTCCCCAACCATTCTTCCCAGGCAAATTCTATCCCCGAGAGCAGCAACAAGGAAAATACATCCCCCGCCGATATCCAAACTTCACCCCAGGCAGTGCGAACTGGCTCTCCCCCGTCGAGTGAGCGAGTGCCAGACTCACAGCCCCAGCCATCTGTTGCAAGCACGGATGGCCGGCTTCCACCTCCACTTGCATTCCTTCTAAGCGCCATCCGCTCGTCGATTAAATCATTCTTTGAGGATAAACCTCCACACACCATTCAGAGACTCGCAGAGCTGGTCCTCTACCCGACCAAGCACTACAGAACGTTACCCGCATATCTACGTGCTGTCGATCGCGTTGTCTCAGTGACAAGCTCCGCAGATATTTTCCCATTTCAAACGCCGGCTGTCACGAATGCTCAATCAAACGGGCTGGTACTCCCTGGCAATAGCGCCGGTGTATATATGGCCCCGGAATTTGCCCAAGGTCTTGGGAGCGATGAATCGCTGGGCGGCGCACTGCTTACTCCGATCCCGTGGTTAACCAATGCCTCGTTCGAAGGCGAGGATGCCAATGGAGATTCAGGCATACTAGTTGAGGGTACATTTATCCATTATTACCGGACCACTGGTTTCCTATTCGCTAACGTTTTCCCCTAGGCACTGAAGCTTTACCTACACAGCCCGAGGAACAGGGCACCACGACTCTAGTACCCGCCGAAGCCGAAGAAACGGCTGCTACCACCTCACCAGAGCCATCTGATGAGGTCCCCCACGCCCGTGGTCCAATCGTGCTCGGTGTGGAAGACATGGGTCTACAAGACGGCAAAGGCGTCGAGATGCGTCTTGCCACAGACGGTGCCGCCGATGTCCCGGCTGCAGCCGCTACCACTACTACCCAGGCAACCGAAGAAAAGGAAAATGCCGAATCAACTGGCGACAAGGACGGTGATATTGTTCTCACAGATACCAACCCGAAACAAGGGGAAGAAGCCCAGAATGGAGGTCCTTCTACAGAGCCCCAGGCAGGCAATACAGAATCTGAACCAACTGGTGATTCATCCCAAGCGCCGGACGCCGAGAAAGCATGAGCGAGTTATTGGTTTTCAATATGGATTTTTCTTTTTCTCTTCTGATTTTCTCGGTTGGTTTTATCCTGGATTCTAGCATCATGAGTAACGACCTACAAGATTATATCGATCAATTTTCAATGAAGGCTTTTGCAATCTGTACATCTTTGTATACATATGTAACTGCGAATTTATTCGTTGGGATATAGAAGATGACGTGAGATAGGGCCACATGTGCAGGTGACCTCGGGAAGTATCCATGGATGCTAAATTGGTATTGTCAATTAGGGCAAACACGATCATCCGCACCTGACATGTGATTTAAGACAATCTCTTACCTCTCCCATGACCTCGGGAGATCTCTTCCAAGCTTGGAAGGTTCTTGTTCAGCACTTACTAAAGTACCATCCATACCATCCAGTCAGGGATGGCTTGACAATAACCCCAGCTGGAAGTGGCGTTCAAAAACCCGTTATTGGGGGATTCCCATGGATCTCACGTCGGAAACTACATCACAGACATCATGTGAGTCTTTTACCAGAGACCTTGTGTACGATAGAATCCCAAGACACTGGACTTCACGTCAAATATCCAATCATATACATCTAACAGCAATGGACATCTGGAGCTTACCTCTCACTCCGGGTCTCCTCACAATCAAGACGTAGGCGACAAAATCGAGCGAAAGAATCATTGATGATCATTGGCTAGGGAGAGGAAAAATGACACCGATAATTAATCCAATCCTAATCATTGCAAAATAAACTGTACCGCCAAACTATGGCACATCCAACTAGTTAGTTAACGTCTACCTACATACATTAGTCAAGCCAAATGCAAACCAAGCAAACAAATATTTAAGCATCCAAGGTGGCGGACGGCACACAGGTCCAGCCACAAGGCCAGATCCAGAGAGGCCCAGAACTCCCCGCAAGGTCTGGGCCCTCCTGGACCTTGAAAGGGCAGAAAATACTTTAATCTTTTGGAATTCGGTCTAGGCCTTACAGCTTATTTCTCCCCCTGCAGTTCGTCCGGCTTGACGGAATGCGGGTGATACTGCCCAGTGGTCCTGGTGGGATTAAGTGGGGATATCCCAGTTGTTTCAGGTCAATTTCTATTGAGAGTTTGGTTAGTCTCTTGCTGGGCGTCAGTCCCTACGTATGTTCATACGTACTATGTATTCATATACGAGTCCTTACAAGAGAAGTCCTTACAAAACAACGGTCCCTCCAAGACGAGCCCTGGAACGACAGTGGACCCGATACCAAGTGCCCCTGCGTGGACATAGGTAAATAGAATGTGAGAGAGGTAACAAAATAATAATATATTTGTAAATATGTACCTGACGAAACAATCTCTCCGGCCTTGGAAATGCATGAACCCACGGTGGATATAGCTGACGCAGGTAAAATCGCACACAAATCGCCACCCCAAATTTAAATCAAACCCAACGCCGGAACCTGTAAAAGGTGGGAGAGAACTGCGGCAATTCAAGACGTCCGCGAAGAGTAGCAAAATGTACGATTTGGAGTTTCGAATTCGAATCTCGTTATAGACAAGTGGGAATCATGAGTCAATGGACAGGCGGAAAGGTGAAGTATAAAAGTAAAAGGAGATAGAAAATAGCCGAGGGGGGTCGGTTTAGCCAGGTCGGCCAGCTTGCACGGCAAGCATTGGTTGAGGTTGGGAGTACATGCGCTGGCGTTTCGGCATGTTGGGATTATCGGCACCGCCCATTTCGGAGATTTGACGGCGATGCGGAGGACGAATAGGAGCACCCCCGGTTGGGACTCCTACTGGTGGTGCTGGGTACTGGACGCCGTTCTGGTCAACAGTGTAGGCGGAGGGTGGTGCTGTAACATATGGCCCTTGAACTGCTGGCATATTCGGTGGAACAGCTTGCATAGGTTGGAATTGGCTGGGCGATTGCCAATTAGTCATTGACCCAGCAGGCGACTGGCCTGGAGAGCTGTCTTCTTTGATCGACTGGTTTGCTGAACTTTGAGTTGCAGCTGCCATGGTCACGGCGGCGGCGGAAGGTCGTACTGGCTCCATTCCTGGGTTCTGCGGCGAAATCTTGAGGTGATCCAAATGTCTCTCAAGCATATCGAGAAGACTCTTGCGGGTGAATGGTTTGGGAAGAACATCATCCATTCCTAGAACGGGTTAGTGGAAGATTCTGATTCAATCTGGGATATTTATCATACCATGTTGGAAATAAAGCTGGATGTCGTCGCTTCGGATGTTCGAGGTCATGGCGATGATAGGCGTGCGATCAAATTGGCGAATGAGATGGCATGCCGATACACCGTCCAAATTCGGCATAATGATGTCCATCAGAATCAAATCGTATTTTGAGCCACCCTGGATTTTGTTCACAGCCTCCAAGCCGTCAAACTATTGGAAATATTAGTAACCTTGTGCGGGTCAATAGGACAATGACCGAATACGTACCGCGGTATCAATAACACACGAGAAAGAGTACAGGAATTTGCCGCCAATTTGCCGACAAGTGGCGTCGTCCTCAACCAAGAGGATCTGCGGGCTGCGCACCCAGCCAGGGTCCACATTTGTGCTCTTCTTCCGGTTGTCGGGAAACTGCCGACGAGCATCTGAAGTATCGATCTCCTGCTTGGCGGGCATTGGGTACGGGACATTGTTGATATGCTCGCTGTACATGGGATCGATGCCGTTTGTGGCACCCACGGGATACACCACTTGCTCCAGATCGCCGGCCATCTTGGGGTAAACGAGTGCTGGGTTTGGCGGTGCAGTTGTCGCGGGACGGAGCGTACCATTTCGCGCATTAGGATCCAAGGTGGGAGTTGAAACGACGGGCTTTTGAGGATCGTTCATCGAGTCGACACCGTTCATATTGAATTGTAGTTCGGCGTTCATATCATTCAGGAGCTTTGAGGCTTGCTGGAGGGGCGATGAGGGTTCATCGTCCACGGCACCAACCTGGGAAGGGCTCATTGTCGTTCCGGGCGCTTGGAATGTCACGGCTTTGCCGTCTCGACGCTGGCGCGCATCCACCGAAAGCAAGTAGGTCATCACCTGGTGAATGACATTCTCGTGGTTCAAAACCGTCTTCTGTACTCGCATCACTTCCTGTAGCATAAGCTGATGATCCACCGTGAGCTGGGCGTAGCGGTCTGATAGATGCTGGATCTGCTGCTGTTGCGCCACAATCTGCTGGTTAAGAAGATCAATTTGTTGCGTGGGTACGGAGTCGTCTGTGGGTTGGGTTTGTTTTCGTGGCGCGGGTGCCTTTCGGCGAATGTTGTCGAGGGAGTCTTTGCTGTTTGCGCGGAACTCTGGGTGCTTGAATTCCCATGCCTGTGTAATTTTGTGTGAGACCCTCGATCCAATTGACATTCGAATGGGAGGGGGGGTTCCTACATTCTGTCCGTATGGCGACTGGCCGTTTTCTTCGTTGTTCTGCCGCACCTTGTGGAAGTCGTATTTGTTCAGTTGGCGTACAAAACTGGCAAAGTTGCTGTGTTTAAAGTGTTTCGGTAGGATCGTCTTGGTGAATTTCTCGCACTATGGGGATTCGAGTTAGCCAAGGCCCAAGAGACCCGATTCTGTTTGGGCACACAAAGCCACGGACGCATTACCTCCAATACCACAAAGGAATCCCCTTCATCACCCCAGCGTACGATCGACGCATAGGTTGGGTCCTCCAGCATTCTGTGGGAAAGGTCAGATTTAAAAAGTCCTTCCAGGATATCAGTTTGAAGAGCACTCACTTGTACAGCTTGCGTACCTATTCATGATGTTAGTTAAGAAGATCATCACAATATAGAGACACTATAGGGTCACTAACAAAATCACTGGAGTTCCCAGCGGGGGCGGGATTGGAAGAGGTCTGGCCACCGTCCATGCTGGGCTAGACGGGTCGCGACCGGTCGAACAAGCAGGTCTGGGTCTCGTCCCAACGCGAATAAACTTGATTGTAAATATAACGGGGAGAAGTTCGAATACACTCCAAAAGAAAAAGGAATGAAGAAAAGCCAGACCTCGGAGGGTGGGAAGAGAGGAAAAAAATGAAATAATAACGGGGGTACGGTCAGTTACTGGGTTTGGCGGTAGAGCCAAGTACCAAAGTTACTGTGGAGGTACTGTCTGGTACATGCGATGGACTTTACGGTGTTCCATTTTTCGTGTTATTTCGTTTATCAATACAATACCTTTTTATCTTAACATTTAACGGCTTTAACTGCTTTTACAGATTTTACCAACATTTCAAAATGCAAGGAGGTTGATCTTGAATATCCCAGCACTCAGGGACCAACGAGGGGCAAAATTCCATGTCACACACACACTCCCGAAGGTACTAACCAGGTATTGTATAGGTACAAGTTCTTAGGCACACAAAAAAAAAATCTTCATAACCACCTCTTATTCGCTATGAGAATAGCCAGATGCAGGACAGACATGTTAGAGGGGATCATGTCAGTGCGCACGAGATGGAGGGGCATTCCCCCCAATGACCTAACTGAAAAACCAAAAATTGGTGAGACATTAGCGTAGACCCAGTGGATTCAGAAGAGATATCAAAGAAGTCTTTCATAATGTGTAGTGTGTAACGGGGCATAAGCAGTATGTTGTATATGCTCCACTGAAATAACGCTTTTTAATCTGTTTTATATGGATAATATTTAGTGATCAGCCCTGCCATTCTCCGCGTGTCTCACTTTTTGTGTGTCGAGCTTTTCTTTGAACTGGTTTGATCGTTTCATGGACCTATATTCCTCGGAGAGAACCACTGATCCACCTTTCCCGAGACCGGATATTAAGTAAAAAGATATTAAATATGGTGCCAACATGTTTTATCCAAGAATTACCTCAAAAATCCATGTCTTCACCAAAGAATTACCCCATAACACTTTGCAACGTGGTTCGCCATGGTCCAAAAGCCAAGGAATCTAGATATTAAAAAGGCCCCAACACCAGTTCCCACCGTAGGACATGGTCGTCATAACAAAAGCACACAATCACTTATATCACCTGAACCCCAGTCAAGTCCATTGTTCAAACACCTGTGCTGGCGCCGAACTTCATGTTGAACTAGAAGATGACTGCATCCTTCAGCAGGGGGTTGATGATCCACCCGTGTGACGGGGGAGGGATCCACTGCGTCATGGAGGAATAGGATGTGACTTCATATCATCCGATTCGAAGATAGGCTGTCCACCCGGTTCTTAAAAGAGTGCGCTTATTATAGGTGACAGCTCATATAGGTTGCTTCGCGGTACCTGCGGTATAGCCTCCGCAGGTCGCACTGGTATCCACCGGTCGAGAGCGAGTTTCTGTACCAATCAACAATGATGTGCATCAAATAAAGATGAAAATAAACATAGAGTAAAAAGCAAAAAAGCAAAAAAGCAAAAAAAAGAAGGCATCAACTAATGAAAAAAGTAAATACGAAGTATGTTGTAGGTGTAAACAGAGTTCCTAAAAATAATGCAATAGCAACGGCCATGACGAAATCCACCCAAGCTCCCCTCGACATACCGCCCTTGCTCTCCCCATTATTTTACGTCCACTTCTTACCATCCTCATTCCTTTGATATAATTAACCCAATTCCACCGTTAATCCCATTATAACCATGTTCGCCCGCCGTATCGCAACCAACATCCCCCGCGTTCGCGCGCAAGCATCCCTCTTCCACAGCACCGCGCCCGCGTTCGTGCAAAAGGGCGACGCCATCCCCAACCTGGACGTCCTGGTCGAGAACTCCCCCGGTAACAAGGTCAACTTGGCCAAGGAGATCAAGAACAAGGCTGTTATCATTGGCACTCCTGCCGCCTTCAGTACGTGAACTCACCCTACCTTGGTAGAAAACAAAAACTCCCGTCCAGGACTGACATTCTTCAAGGCCCCGCGTGCTCCAGCACCCACGTTCCCGGCTTCATCAACCACCCCAAGCTCAAGGAGGCTGGTCAGGCTTTCGTCATCTCTGTCAACGACCCCTTCGTGTAAGCTATAAATCTCGACTTGCAGGGCGAAAGTTTTGTTGGAACATTTGTTGACAAAAAGCTATCATATAGGACCAAGGCTTGGGCTGATTCTCTCGATCCCTCCGGCAAGAGCGGCGTAAGTTTTTTTCTTTCCTCTGTTTTCTATACATTTTTTTTATTATCGTGACAGTGCTGATGTTGTATTTTAACAGATTCGCTTCCTCGGTGACCCCTCCGGCGAGTTCACTAAGGCGCTCGACCTCAGCTTCGACAGCAGCGCCATCTTCGGAAACGACCGCAGCAAGCGCTACGTTCTTCTCGTCGAGGATGGAAAGGTCAAGGAGGCTTTCGTCGAGCCTGACAACACCGGTCTCAACGGTACGTCTTTCTTCTATCGAGCGCATCGTTCTATGCTAACATCACTTGAAAGTTTCCGCTGCCGAGAAGGTGCTCGGTTAAAGTCATCTCTATATAGAGCTGTAATATCCTTGCAAATAGTAGAAGAAAAATATATCATGCCCCAAGGCACAACATTTATTTCTGCGCCCTGCTGCACGGTACTTCGTAGCGCAGGATTTTAATGTACAAATATTCCATCCTTTCCAACCCGGCCAACGCCTGATAAATCGATGCCAGAATTAAATAGGCAAGCATGTAGTTGAATCAATCGAGCAATTGGAAATCAATGGCCGATTCTTCGTTCTGAAACTAATTCTGAACCCTTCAACCTTTAGTCTGGTCCAATTTCTTCCAAATATCCCTCTAGGAAGAGACCTGGTTCATCATATCCCCGTCTTTCAAAGAGATCATTTACTGCTGCAGAGCCTGCCATTGTTCGGGGGTATAGCACTTGGGTGTCCAAGCATGAATAGCAGCGATCTCGGCCTTGAGCGCGGAGTTGACGAGTCGGTGTCGCGCAAGCATAGTCTTGCTCTCAAATTGAGGGGAAACAATCACAGCCTGGAGCGCCTGTCCACAGCCGCCTAAATTAACCCAAAAGACAAAAAGATTAGCGAGAGATCAACAGATAAAAAAAAGAGAACATTTCGACGTCATAGCGCCCTCCCCATTCTCAATTTCAATTTCAATTTCCATACCGGATAAATCCTCAACCTCAACATGCTGCGCCTGCAGCACTTCAGTCAACTTATTCTTCAGCGAGTCCGCGGTGATTCCAGATGTGTCAGCCATAGCAGCGTTGATGGCGGCGTGGGAGCGCGCGGTAAGTGAAAATGAAGCCCGGTGGATATTATTGTTCGGGCGGAGGAGATAGCGGCAGCTTCTGCTCAAGACGGTCAAGGAGGAAGTACGGGAGAACATCAAGTATATGGTCGGAGAGGGAGAGGGAGATAAAGACGAGAAGAGAGATAAAGTGCCAAACCCGAGGTTATCGCGAAGTATGGGAGTTGGCTCTTTTATTACAAATTCAGAGCTTCCGGTCGGCTGTGGCTGGTGGGCACGTGTGTGGCTCAGTATCATTTTCCGTCGTCTTGCTCTTCTTCGGTCTTCAACGTGTTGGTCTCGTCTCCCTATGAATTTTCTTCGCGCTGCTACACGTCGATACTCTGCCATGTCTACGCCGATGAGGTCTTCGGAATGCTCGCCTTTCACCAATGTTGTGGTGAGCTCGATGAGAAAGCTGTAATTTCAACCCCCCACTTCATCCCAGAGCTCCCCGCATTATATGGAGCTTTGTTTAACTGATTATATGCAGATACCCAGAGGCATTGGCGGATAAGAGCTTCGATAATACAGGATGTAAGTTCTTC
The DNA here is from genome assembly GCA_028827225.1 of Penicillium sp. CMV-2018d. Taxonomy (NCBI): domain Eukaryota; kingdom Fungi; phylum Ascomycota; class Eurotiomycetes; order Eurotiales; family Aspergillaceae; genus Penicillium; species Penicillium hesseltinei. The sequence goes on from JAPZBW010000003.1 coordinate 2,276,596, forward strand.
ATTCAATCGAATTATCATTTGATTGGCTTCTGCAATGTACTGACCTCATTCAATTCTAAGTGCTCCTGGAAGCTCCTTTCGACAAATCCCGGATACAGACCAACTCGGTCCTCCTCACCATTGACCTCACTACAGCCGTTGCCGATGAAGCCATTAAAAACCGCAACTCGATTGTCGTCGCATACCGTAAGTCGCATCCAAGGAGTCCGACATCCTTGCAATTACCTCATGAACTTACTTCATCGAATATCAACAATTGGACCCGAAACCTAACACAAACACAATTACACACAGACCCAATCATCTTCCGCGGCCTGAAATCCCTCACCTTCGCCGACTCCCAACAAAGATCCCTCCTCCGCCTCGCACAGCATGGAATCAGCGTCTACTCCCCGCACACAGCAGTCGACACCGTCCCCGACGGCATGGCCGACTGGCTCTGCGACGTAGTAACCGGAAACTTCAAACAGGTCCAACAAACGCCCAAAGCCACCATCGCATCCTGCGCCTCGACCATGTACTCCGCCCCAAGCTACCCGGAAGCACCCATCCCCGCCGTGCAGACCCAACCCTCGGCAGGCCCAGCACACACCAGGTCCACAATCCACCCATCCCCTCCAGCCTCAATCCCAGAAGGATTTGAATCAGCCGGTGCCGGCCGTCTGGTGACTTTCACCGAGAAACAGTCACTCACTACCCTGGTTGACAACATCGCTTCCGGAATCGGCTTGCCGGGCGGTATCCCCATCGCCATCCCGCAGGGTCAATCCGTCGATGATATCTCCATCCGCACGGTGGGCATGTGTCCCGGTTCGGGATCCGGCGTGTTGATGAAGGGTGACGGCGAGCTCCCTGATCTCCTGTTGACTGGTGAAATGAGCCACCATGAGGCTTTGGCTGCCACAGAGCGTGGCTCTGTTGTTATCTCGCTTTCGCACACGAACTCGGAGCGTGGGTATCTGCGTTCGGTGATGCAGCCTAAATTGCTCGCTGAGGTTAAGCAGCAGTGGGATGAGGCTTTCCAGGATTCTGCGAAGACGGTTGGTGATCTTAAGAAGTTTGATGGGGTTCCATCGGCGGCTGTGCTCCAGATTCGGGACCTTTATAAGGAGCAGGGCGATGTTGTAGTTTCTGTTAGTGAGACTGATCGTGATCCCTATGGTATTATGATTTGGCGGGGTAATTAGGTTTGCTCTTAGCTTTGCCCTTGATATCTAACATTACTACGAAAAGAAAAGCGCAAAATATAGTCACAATTTGAGACAGATTGAGAACCTTGTTCATCACTCACACTAAAGTATACCAGCTAGCTCGATCAATTTGACTAGACTTATAACCATACTTGGACTGGAACTATGGTGTAGGAGGGAGTCTGATAAGATGTCAAGAAAGTGGTTTGAAATGAGAAGGATATCCTAATGGGTAGACAATGACAGAAACACAAGAAAAAGTGTCTTGGGGGAGAGAATACAAGACGGGATGAAGGACCCAGGTCGGACATCGAAGAAATGTAGGCTATCGGAGACATGAAGGAAAAGAAAGCTCGAATTTTTAGCCTGTCCTTCACGCCTTCAACAAACCCACAATTCCTGGATGTAGCAGGATTGTGGTGAGTATCAAGTAGCGATAAGGATAGAAATGAAGGAGACAAGAGCAATGAGACCGGGTAAAAACCAGACGACCAAGCCCCGAATGACTAAACGATCAACAGAAAGAAGAAAAAATGAGATAGATGGTATCCGCGTGAGTGGCCTTAGCGAAGTCAGGAATGAATCAATAAAGAAGAGTTCCACGAAACAGTGACTACAGATCAATCAGGCTACCGCCACCGCGCTGTTGCTGTTGCTGACCTCCCCAAGGGTTGTTATTAGCAGGCTGTTGCTGCTGCTGCACATATCCGGTCTGCTGCGGCATGCCTGTGAATTGTTGCCCGAAGAATGGGTTTCCGGTGGGAGTAGCGTGTAGGCGGTCCAGACCTTGACCGGCCGAGTTGACAAATGTGCCCGGTGCTGTGTGCTGTGCGGGGATTCGGAGGTCTCCAACATTGCCGAAGGTATCCTGGCCTTCGCCTGACCCGAGAAGGGCGTTGAGACGAGCATGGTGAGGGTCCTGTGGCGGGGTACTCTTTGGTGGCTGTGGGGCCTGGAAGCCGGCGATCGGGTTGGGCTGAGTGGGTTGGGCGAACAGAGAGCTTTGGCCTTGGCCATACTGCGCATTGTTCTGAGCAAACTGATTCGTTGCACGGTCCTCCGATAAGGAATTGAGTGTTGGCGGGCCTGTTTGTGCAGGGTTGTTGAACTGTGTTTGGGTACGCTGAGCGAAGGGGTTGTTCGATCCTGTTGGCATGGGCTTGAGTGCATCAGCGGGCTGCAGATGCTGCTGAGGCTGGTTCCCAGCCCATGGGTTATTGCTTCCTGCGGTCTGGTAGTTCTCCTGGGGCTGTTGTTGTTGCTGCTGCTGTTGCTGTTGTTGCTGCGAGTAGACATCCGCTCCATAAGGGTTGTTGGGATTGAATGCGGTGTGCTGGGGTTGAAGTGTGGCCTGCGGTTGCAAAAGGTTGTTCTGTTGCTGGCCGTAAGGGTTCTGATCAAAGGCCGAGGGCTGTGCCTGATATCCATTGGCGTAGGGGTTATTCATGCCGGTGGGCTGGTTCTGGAATCCTGTCGGCTGCGCGTACTGGTTGTTCAGGTAACCAGTTGTCATAGGCTGCTGCGCATTGATCGGGTTGCCAAACCAGTCCACAGCACCTTGCTGTTGGTATCCCTGGTTGTAGCCGGTTGGCTGGACTTGAGCTGGCGTGTCGTCGAAGAGAGCCTGGGCGTTGCTCTCTTCCAATTCGCGCTTTCGGAGGTCCTCCTCCTCCCTGCTAAGCTTGAGAGCCTTGGCAAGATCCTCATCGTCGGCTACCATTGTCTCCTTGGCCCGTCGCCTGCGCTCATCCTCAGCCTCGGCCTTGCTGGCTTCAATAGCTAAGCGATATTCGGTATCGGAGTCGTCCTCCCCGTTACGTCGGCGTCGGTCTCTACGCGGCGGTTCCACGGGGGAGTTTCCGTAGCCTTCGTCGAGTCCGCTCACGCGAGTCTTCCAGAGTTTGCGATCTGATCGTTCACTGCGCAGACGATCTTCATCCAGTACCAATGCAGTCAATTCCTTTGCTGCCACGCGAACTACAGAACACCAACCTGTCAATTTTGCGACTCCTCGTGATTTTCAAGAAACAACTTACCGTTCTGGCCAACATCCCTTGATTCCTCGTCCACATATGTGAACTCGCGCAGAGTCTTGATAATATAGACATTTTTCCGGGCCCACGTTACCACCAACTCCGAGCCTTCGTGAAGACAGTAGTCCAAGACCTTCAGTGACTTCAGCACGTGGCGCCAGTTCTTGCCCTTATCGTTGAGCCGCTTGTCAAGCATGTCCATGATCTCGTAGAACTCGTTCGGACTATTTTGCAAACGGCATTAGCGGCGCCCACCGGGTTGATCGCAGATTCAACTCACCTCCCGAAAGTCATGGCGGCAATCTCGGACATGTCAGTGCCCGTAGGGCCCCAGGGGTCATTACTAGTGGCTGAGAAAGTAAGTCAGCAACTTGGTCACTATGTGTGCGGGGTGCATGGGCGCAATGCAGCAAGCAACCCCCCCGGGAAAAGACAGGGGCAGCAAGTCGTGGCAACAGCAGTTCTGCATATGCGACGGCAACTCGAGGATCGCCCGGGATTTTGATGTAGTGGAATCGGTCCATACCATTTCGGACCTTGACCTGCACTGAGGAATATCCTTTTGTGACGTTCTTCACGCTCCGCACGACTTTAGACATGGTGGTGGTGAGGCGACGGTCGCAGTTTTAAGGGAGATGGAATGGATCGTAATCGTCGGGTGGAAATCGATGCGAAGGATTGTTATCGCCGAAGAGTATTAGACTGCCAAGCACACACAGCCCTCTTTCTCCGTGTCGCGGCCCAAGGTAGTTTGTTAAGCGTGTCCGGCTTTGAGAGGGACAGGTTGACAGATTGGTCCAGAGAGGTTCAAGGGATTGAGCTTCAGATTGCCTTAAAAAGGAAATATTGGCAAACAATAGTCGACAGTCAAAGGATGAAAGGTGAAAAGTGAAAGAGAGAGAGGGGATGGCTCGAACGGGGGGAATGAGAGGGCTTGGCAGTGACGAAGCAGTTTGGACCAAACTTATACACCTCGCACTGTTCAGAAGATCTACACTTGGATCTTTTTAGAAGATTTTTGATTTCATTTTGTCATCTTCACAGGTCCTGGAGTCAACCAAAAATCAGCTCTAAGATCCCTTAAATCGTCCATGTACAGTTGCATGTCCAAGTGCAGTTACACCCTCGTGGCCGGAGGTCCGGTCTAATCGCCGTGATCGTACTTTTTCTCCTGTTCCCCCTATATATTGTCCGGAATAAGCAATTCACTATCTCACTTCTATATATTGGTCTGATTTGACTTATTTGACATATTCCAAAGATCATTCCAATGCTCTTACAAATGTATCAAAAAAGACGATCAAAAAAGATCAAAAAACATGGCCTGTCTCCCGCCACATGTGGCGGTCTTGGGCCGCGTCAGAACCTTGGTCGTGGTCAGGCAACAGTCAATTGATGTCTTGGATCTTTACATGTGAAGTATCTAACATACACAACATACAACATAGTACTATATATGTACTCCGTAGTATATGATTATTCAATGTTCATTGAAATCTCATGAACCAGCTACGTCATTTACTCTTCTAGAATGCAAGAACACTCTTGGCGCTCCGATCGTACAGGCCCACATTGGGGTTGAGATCGTTTTATATCCAACGCTTTCTTACTATCCACTTTTTTTTGGTAACAAATACACCTCCTAGAAATAGTTCTATTACGGAACCAGATGCTGATTGAGCCAGGTTCAGTACTCAATGATCTGTGAACTGTAAGAGACAGCACATATCTATAGCAAGTGTTTGCAGAGCCAGGCCTACTTGAGCTGCATCACCTACCAATACATCTAGTTCCTAGAGTCAGATATCATGGGAAGGGCGAGCTTTCGATGTCCTGAAGACCAGACGGTGCTTCCTATGAACTTGGATTGTACGCCTCAGCACGAGACCTCTGGATATCTGGCCTACAGTCTCCTCCATGGAGGCTCACTAGTAGTTTATATACAGGAATAGCTTATGATACCAGTGAAGACACCAATCTTAAGACTACACATCTAAAACTTGGAATGTATTGAGTAACTACATCTGTATCTAGGTAGTTGAACGAACATGAGCAAACATGAACGAACAACTAACTAGGGGTGTGTTCCGTGGGTTCCGCCAGTGACTATGGAGCCCAAATGCTCAGCCATGACTTTATCAAATGACTCGCACGAGAACTGGTATTCGATCTTGATGGGCATCGAGTATATGGTATGACTCCCAGCAACGGGGTAATGCTGATGTCTCAACATAGGTGTGCACGCATCATGTGCTACGGGACCCTCCGCCTGCGCTGTCTCGTGGGGGCTACGGTGAGATGGCGGTCGAGAGGGCTGGGGAGAGGAAGAAGAGAAGAAGAAGAAGAGAAGAGGTGGGAGGGCGATGGGAGGGCTTTTATATGTCCACGTCCCAGGTACCTTCCCAAAATGGACAGTTCCCTTGCACCTTCCCTGTCAACGTCACATGTATCGCACCTTCCCAATCTGTATACGGATATTTGTTTACACGGGGTCCTTTAACATTTAGGAAGGAGCCCTGGAGCCAGTTCACTTTGACTACATGTATGCTAGAACAGCTCAAATGGATTAATGTTGTAGTTCAATTCCAAGTCCTAGAATGTTATTCCGGAATCTCAAGCAATCCCATCAGACAGAGCACCAGCAATACTTTCAATAAACCCTTTATTCTGCATCCCATCCACCCATTCACCAGGGATAGCATCAAACCCATAGAACGCACCCGCAAGACCTCCATAAACAGCCCCTGCAGTATCCGAGTCACCACCCAGATTGACAACTGCCAGGGCCCCCTCCTTCCAGGTATCATACTTGAAGAATGCCCACAAAGCACACTCAATTGTATCAACAACCCATCCACTACTCGTCATATCACTCGGCGCCTTCATCTTCCAATCACTGAGCGTTCTGTATCTGTAAAGTGACAAGCGCTCCTTCAGAGCAGGATGAGTAAATGGGAACTCGGAGACCGCGTGGAAGATTTGCTTCTTCGTTTGACCTATAAGCAGTGGACGTCAGTAGCAATTCTTGAAGCCAGAGAATCAAAACACAAACCATTCATAACCCGACACACCAACTCCGTATACGCTTCACAGGCTTCCACACACGCGAGCGAAGGATGAGTGATCTGGCTATGACTTCTGGCGATTTCCCTCGCCAATTTAGAGTCTTGCCAGCAAACCAATCCAATCGGCACGATCCGCATCAAGCTCCCGTTTCCGGAGAACTCATCGTGATTCAATTTAGAAGTGACTTTCGCCTGGGCAAGTTCGAAATCACCACCTTCCATGCCATACTTCAGCCACATTCGAAGGGAGGTGCGAGTGGAGCGTCCGACATCCCATGAGCGGTTGATAGTGCTGAAATGCCCGTTGGTTATCCACTCGGTAAAGTACTGGATTGACAGCTCATGGTTGTATTGCATATTGGACTTGTTGAAGGAGCATGCCAAGGCTAGGGTCATAGACCCGTCGTCGGAGTAGGAGCTTGTTCATGTTAGTCACAGGTACTTTGCATATACGACTGTGATGGAATCTTACCCAGCTGGTTGTTTGTAGGGTGCGACAAATCTTAGGCTTGTGACCGGCTCGAATGTTCCTGGGTCTCTGAATTGTACGGGGCCGCCGAGGGCGTCGGCTACACAGACGCCCCAAATGGCGCCTTGGGCTCGAGATTGCAAGGATGAAGACATGTTGATGTTGATGTTGATGTTGATATTGATGTTAATGTTGATTTTTTTTTTGTTTTTGTGCCGAGGCGATTTCGTCTTATTTAAGGATGTCGTCGGAAGTGACTCAAAGAGGGAAAGAACCTTGGAAAGTCGGAAACCTTCAGATACTGAGTCACCAAGGCGCAGCGTAGCCAAGGGACTAGAAGAACCTCAATAACATAGAAACTCAAATGTGGCATTGCTGCAAAGACCAATACGAGCCTTGGGATGATTTGTATGGAGTACGGGCTAAGCCTCACGCTAGGCACCTGTGTCCACATCCTCGTCTGCTCACCTCCGAGACTCAGATGGTGCCTGAAGACCCCATGAAGTTATAAGGCTGAGGCTGAGCATACTCCAATACGGCCGCAAGTGCAAAAGATTCCTATGCCTTTAGATGAATCAAAGAGCCATGCTCAGGTGTGATCGAGTAATAGCTCACGCCCGAAGAATTTCTACTTATGACGAGGCCAAACAACATCTTTCACAGGCTGTCCATTAGTTTCCTTCGCCAAATCCTCTACAGTCTTCCACTTCCACAACCGCTGACCAGGGTTAACAAGCCCATTATCGTCCCCAAGAAAAGCAGGAGTATGAGCAATACCCCCGTCACCCATCAAGAACCACAAATAAGCAGCGGGACGCCACGAAGGCTCGGCAGTAGTATCCTTCTTATATTTCTCATAGGGGAGACAGTCAATATCAATTCGTCCCGCACCAGCAGATTCCATGATCCCCGCAATCTCCTCAATCGAGCGCGAGTCACCACCAACATGAACAACATCTGGAATCTTCTCTGTGGGCAGAGTCGCCAAGGAAGCAACCGTCCTCCCGACGTCCCCAAGCGAGGTAAATGACACCGGCGTGCGGGACGATCCAACACTAGTATATTTCCCGTTCTGTGTATCGAGACCGAACCATGGCCCGATACTGTCTTCTAGGAACAGGCCGCAGAATACACGACAGATCTTGATATTCATGTGCGAGACGACTTGCTGCGCGTTCACGAGGTGTTTCTTCTTCTCGTTCCATTCCAGATGGGCGAAGTCGTGGACGTAGTGGTCGACGCCGAATTCGGAGGGGAAGTAGACTCGGATATTGGTTTGCGGAAGAGCGGCTGCGATCTTTGTTTTGAAGTCATGGCCTGCGGGCCCGATTGTGTTTACGAGGATTTGGACGCCTTGTAGGGATTCTTCGAGGTTGGTCTCGTTGTAGCGGCGGGTTGTTAGTTTTACGCCGGATTGGGAGGAGGAGGGTTGGAAGAGACAGGACTCGTTTCTTGAGAGGAGGATTATCTCGGAGAATTTGTCTTGGAAGCTCGGGGAGAGGAAGGCTGTTGTGACGTGCTTGCCTAGATGTCCGGTGGCTCCGGCGATGGCGACGACTGGCCGTGTTATGGATGCCATTTATGCTATTGGGGACTCTGAAAGAAGAGATTGTCTGGAATGAAAGGATAAGGAGGGAAATTGGTGTAAGTCTCAACGTTATATCTAGATACCTAACTTCCCCATGTCCATTGTCTTCTTTGCGTCATTGGTAGGCCGTATAACCTTCCATCCCAAGGTCTGAACCGAGCCCTGATTGGCTCACAGTTGTATAACTACCTAGGTAGGTCTTCTATGTTGTGCAACACAGGTGTTTGCATCACTCGGGCTTGTACCAGCTTCCACATATGGAGTGTGTTGGGAGTGCAACATAGGAAGATAGGGACTTGGCAATTGACATGGGGGGCGGGTTGGGGAGTCGTGGTTGAAACCAGTGTATATCAGAATGACATGTGATAAATTGTGTATTGTTTCATGAATTTCTACCCATAACACATAAACCGAAATCGAAATCAGATTAATGCCAACGTGAGAGAGGGTGTGGCCCTCAGAATGCTGTTCGTCTCCGCATCAAACCACCAGGCCCCATTGTGTAACCCCAGGGGCCGACGCTTCTGCAAAAAAAAAGAAACATAACCAGTCTGCTTATGCTTTTATTCCTAAATCTAAGTCCATTACTTCTCCATGCTCAGGTATTTCGCCTCGGCACCCTTGATGCACGCAATGTTGGCGCCAAGCTTGTTGATCGTCTCAATATACTCATCATAGGGGTCCGAGTCGAAGACAATACCACCACCAGCCTGGAGGTATGCCACGCCGTCCTTGACCATCATAGTGCGCAGCGCAATGCATGTGTCCATCGCACCGGGCATCTCGGCTGAGCCATCTGAGTTGGCGCTGTTATATCCAAAGTATCCGACAGCTCCAGCATAAACGCCACGCTTTTCACCCTCCAGCTCGGCGATGAGCTGCATGGCGCGGACCTTAGGTGCACCGGAAACCGTACCGGCAGGGAAGATAGACCGGAATGCGTCGAAGCGGGTCATGCCTGGCCGCAACTCTCCCGATACTTGGGAGACCAGGTGCTGGACGTGTGAGAACTTCTCCACGACCATGAGTCGGTCAACCTGTGTTGTGGTAGGGTCGCAGACCCGGTTGACGTCGTTGCGGGCAAGATCGACCAGCATGACGTGCTCGGCGCGGTCCTTGAGACTGCTGCGGAGCTCCTCAGAGAGGGCGGCATCCTCCTCCGGGGTCTTGCCGCGCTTCACTGTGCCTGCGATGGGGTGGCTGATGATACGGCCCCGCTCTTCCTTTACCAGGAGCTCGGGGCTGGCGCCGACAAGCTGGAAGTCTTGGCAGTCGATATAGAACAGATAAGGAGAGGGGTTGACGGTGCGAAGGTGACGGAAGAGGTTGAACGGGTGGAGAGAGGTAGGTCGTGATAGCCGCTGTGACGGCACGGTCTGGAAAATATCGCCCTTGGCGATGTGCTGCTTCAATCGGTTGACGTGGCCTTCATATCCATCCCGTCCGATGTTGGATGTATACTCCTGGTTCGGAATGATCGGGCCCTGGGGCGGGAGCGGTGTTCGATCCTGGAGTAGCGTATCGATCGTCTTCTGGATGATGGACTGGCCCTTGAGGTATGAAGCCTCGATATCGGCATCCGCCGAGGGAATGGGAACGTAGGTGATGACCTTGACAACTTGGAAGAAATGATCGAATGCAATGATGGTGTCGTAAAGCATAAAGAACGATTCGGGCACTCCGAGCACATCCTTCATCGGCCGCGCCGTCTTGGGCTCAAAGTACCTAACACAGTCGTATCCAACATATCCGATCGCTCCGGCGGTCAACGGCGGGAGGACTAATTCAGGCACTGTCGCGACGCGGAACTGAGAAAGCTCCTCCTCGAGGTATGGGAGGGGATCCGCTGCTGGGCCATGGCCCTCGCCGGTCTTGATGACCTTTCTGGGGTCTATATGGGAGGAAGAGGTAAGCGATGGAATCGGACCCAAGACTCCTCCGGAATCACCCACCTGCGCCAATAAAGCTGTATCGTCCAATGGTCTCTGTGGTAGCAGCACTTTCATACAAGAATGACAACCGCGAGCTATGCCTGTGAGTCAGCGATCTTGTCCAGTATTCCCATGCCCGGCCTTATCGCCAATGTTGAAAACAACCCAATGACTCACTTCTCCGCGATCTTCAAGTATGCCAATGTTGGGGTTAAGAGGTCGGCAGGGATCGACGCCGTGACAGGAAGTAGGTTGGGAGGGAACTCGGAGTTCCTCGACTTTAAGATCACTTCTCGCGCGGTCTCAAGGGACGGGATGCTAGGGACCTGAGTCATTGGTCAATTGAGCGTATACAAAAATCCCAACGGGGTTGTCGAAGAGCGGGGAAATACAATAACAAAACAGACGCGTACTTACAACAGGAGTTGCCATTTTGTTATAAGTGGCTGATCTTGACTATTGACGGTGCTATCAAAGAGGAAAGATTGGGTGGTGGGAAAATGATTCACTGTGGGGGGTGGATATGGATGTATCGACGGGCGGTCCAGGAATGCGCCTCAGCCTGCATATATTTGATTTGAGGTGTGACAAGATAGCAAAATAGTGAGATCAATTTTAAAGCTCCTTATAAATTTAAGCAAATTTCCAACCTCGTAAAGCTTATGTATGTACCTATATTGTATACCTACCGGATATTCCCTGGCGGGGCTTTCCTATTTGAGTTGCCGCTTTTATGAGGGGTGCTTAGGCTCAGGCTCACTAAGTAGATGTCAGCACGGGGATCAGTGATCATCCTGAGATCAGTCACGTGTAAGATGACTAATGCTTAGTGAGTGGTCCACGGGTCTCTCTGATTACTCAGTGATCCTTAGTGTCCAATCAGTGAGTAACACTGATACACCCACCTCAGACTATATCTAGAAGGGATTAGCCCCTATAGGGTCGTTTATACTATAATAGTTAGTTTGTTGATACATAGGTAGTATTGCTACTACAGTAAGCCCTCGTTATAACGAATCGATTGACACAGGATGAAGTTACTTCGTCATAACATATCCTTGGATTTGTTCAACGCTAAACCCTAATTGATTTCGTGCATACGTCGTTTCTTGCACGGATCTTGCATGCCAAGAACTCAGCACTCGTATGGAATATGGACTAGCGGCGTCGATGCAGTTTGACGCCTCTGTCACATATTCCCCATACAAATTCGATGATCCTGAAGATCATGAGCTGGCATTGCAATTCGGACTGGTTCAATGCATGTTCGCCTTCTCTACTCCGTATCCATGAACGAACCATGGAAATCGAGTACAACCCAGCGCTTAACGCTGTCACCGCTCATTTACTATCTTCTTTCTGTTTCTCTCATTACAAATGGAATCTAACAAGTGAGGGGGATATGAATCTACAGGGATGGAAAGGAAGACATAAATATGGCTTCATTTCCATGTATGAAGAGATTAGACAGTTCTACAATTTACATTTTGATACATACGTTTTTGTGAAAGATCATCAAGATTATTACATGCTGTTTAGTATACTATTTTATAGTGTATTATTCCACAAAAAATTCGTAAAATCCAGGTGCCATACAAAAATATATATATTTCTAGTTTATATACAAAATGTATCCAAAAAAAGCCCTAATATCGCTCTGCTTCTGCACCCCTAATTTCCTCGCTTCTACTAACCTCCCATGTTTATTAAGTGCACTATACACTGGGGTAAACCCTGTTTTTGTTGCTCTTCATATAACCCAAGGGTTTGTAAAGCCACAGAGCTTCATTATATAGAACATTTCGTAAATCTCCGGGAAGAATCTACTAAGAACAAGGTCATAAATTGTATTTATTATCATCCTCTATAAGCTCTGCCGGGTTAACGAGCTGAGCACTATCCAGATGGATATCTTCGGGGGTTATCTTTCATGAAGCGGTTCGTCTTCTCGTATTAGTTTAGTATGTGGACGGGACCTTGATGCGTGGGAGTTTCAGAATATGTATATTCGAAAGGATATTAGGAGCCATGTCTGCTTACGAGGAAATAAAAAATGACCAAGGCTGCGCAGAATAACCAAAAATGGAACTTAAGCGAAGGAGACTATGTGACCACGAACGACCTTGAAAATGAACGGACTTTTGAAATACTTCATGCGGTTAGTTTTGGTCGCTCTGTTGCTCCGACATACAGGTTAGAAGCTCACCCGGGCTAGTAGTCTCTTATTTCTTGTACTTCCTTCCTCCCCTCTTTTCCATGTTCGTGCCCCACCACCCCCTCGCCCCCTCCGTGTTACCTCTCAGGCCATCCCGCCACATCCAACCAGTGACTCTCGAAAGCACCCGTGAACGCTATAGTGATGCTAACCAATAGAGAATATACTACGTACTCACCCGGCGTCGGCCTATGCTGAATTATGAGGACTATAATTTTCCATGAGAGCAGATTGTGTCGTTCCTAGGAACGATCACTATAACTTATGCTCAAGGTTCGTATTTCAAAGGTTGATTTCTATGAGACTTGTCCCTAGGACTTATTCCTCTGGCAGCCCTCATCCAAATATGACTCTCTATTGGCACTTTTATGCGCCAAGCTGTACTTCGAGCAATCCCATGATGCCCTTGCCATGGACCTTGACAACCTATTTGGAAAATGACAGAACATTAGCCTAAAATCGAAGCCTTAGACCGAATAGCAATACTTACCTCAAATCGCGAATCAGCCTCCTTCAGAAGCTGGGTGAATTCATCAAGTGTTCGCTGCTTTGCGGCATATCCGTTCAGCATGTGGATGTCAATCTGTCGCAGGTGATGCTCATCGACTTTGGGCTCTACATTGGGCGGGGGCAGAAGCATGTCGTTAATGAGCAAGCTGGTGCCCGCGCCACATTTCTCCATAGCCGGAACGAAAGACTTGAAGATCTTGACAGAGACGTCATCCGGGTAGTTGTGGATGACTTGGCGGAGGAAGAAAAGACCGGCATCGGTGACGGGCTGTGGCTCGTAGAAGCTGTACTGCATAAACGAGACGCGGTCCTGGACACGAGGGAAATCCGCTCTTCTGGGGCCTTCCTCAAGGAAGACAGTATTGACGTCCTGCACGACAAAGCTCAGTTCGGGAAATTCCTATATCGGTACAGAGATTAGCGTCAAAGGCAGGCTAATGTGTGTGTGTGTGGTTGCTCGTACAGTCGCAAGGAAAATGGAAATATGCCCACTACCTCCGCCCACGTCGACCACTTTCTTGTTTGCGAGATCGGCCCAGGGGAATCGGTTGCGCAGCTCTGTTGTATCTCTGTTCACTAAATATCAATCGAACAAATCAGTCTCTTCCAAAGTAAAGGTTTGACAGGATAAATGACAAACTTTGAACTAAACCAGCCATGGCAGAGGCAAACCGGGCACCGCGCTTGGGATTTTCCGCATACCACTTGTAGGGGGAAGTGCCAAATCGGAGGTTGAAAGCGCTATCTTCAGAATTGGAGGTGTAGGGTGATTTTTCAATGGACGCAGCTGTCAGTGAAGCTGCCTCGAACATTTCATCGGCCCTGGCACTTGTGATTAGTTTTTTTTCTTCTTTTCTTTTCACCAGACATGGTATGAATCGGGAGACACTTACTCGAAAGAAAAACATTGCTCAATGTCCTTGTTTCTCGCAATATAAGCGGACAGGGCAGTGTGCTCAAACTGGTCGTCAGCCACTTCCTGGAAGCATCGTTGTGTGGTGAGGAATTTCATGACCCGACGCAGACGATCTTCATCCATTTGCGCCTGGGCAGCCATGTCCTTGACCGACATGGGTCTGTCCAGCGGCACAATGGTAAAGTAGTGGAAGCGCAAGGCAACCTGCCAGGCGGCCAGATCATGGGCAGAGCAGCAGAAAGTGCGAATCCATTGCAGAGGACCATTGGCAAGGAGCGTTAGGTCCTCGGCCGCCTGAGTGAGGCTGATGCGGATCTCATCGTACTCGCTGTTCTCAGGATGAGGCGGGGAGTTTGAAGTGAAGTTTGGCTCTCCCAGGCCATTTTTCTCAAGATAGCCGACAAGCCTTTCAGCTTGCTTGAGAGCTTGACGGGCCGTGTCAAGGACCAGGGACTGTTCGAACGGACGGAAGATGTCAGCCTTAATACAATGGGCGGAAAGGCTTGCTCCTTACTTGACGCTTTGTGACTGCCATACTAATTTGACGAGTATGTAACTGGGTAATGAGGTGACAAGTAACGAGGTTTGTGTTAATCCAAGAAAATGGGAAATCTCTGATGACTGCTGAGCTTGATGCTGACGATGTCCTTTTAACTTCCTGCCAAGACACAATACCTCAGGCCTCTTGTGCAAGCACGGTCCTGAGCAATCTTTCGAGTCTCACTGCATGCATATGCAGCCAAATAGGTTGCTTTACTAAATCCTGTTCTCCGCACTCCAAAGCAATCACATTAATCAAAGGTGTCCACGATCATTCTAGCCGACTATCAATACCAGGTGCATACAGTAAGACTGGAACAAGAATGATCCTCGGTGAAGGCTGCACACATAATCTCCTCATCAAAAGCTGCGACATCCTCACCGAGGACATCTTCGGGTGACCGGCGAATGTCCCATCGTTTAAGAACGCCATCGGAGGCACCGGTATAAAATTGGTCCATAGAAGAACCCCAGAGAGCTACCCTAACACCCACGTCTGCCGTTTCCCGGCTTCGCTGGTGATCAATGGGGTTAAGGGGGGCCCTATGACGAAGTTCGTGGAGAATTTTATCACCTTTCCGATTATCCCAAAAATAGGTTTTACCATCTGTGCAACTAGCGGTCACATATGTGCCGTTTGAATCTATTGGACAAAAGCTGACCTCATTAACCTTGTACTAGGCGCAAAAAAAGGAATATGTTTCAGGCTTTATGATTGAATTATTGTATCTTTGAGAAAAGAGGGCCCGGGAAACATTTTGGGGCTGTGGCCCCCATTCCATATGTAGAGGCAGAGTATCGATGTATTCGGAACTAACTAAGAAATACGAAATAAGTAATGAAAAAGAAAATCCCTTTACGATGTCTCGAAATACAAGTCTATGATGTCGTTACACTATCTTTCGGAAAAGAATGGATCCTTCGTCCCAACCTCGTGGAAGCGAGGGAACCACTCTGTGCTCTTAGTCCCTTCAGAATTGCCTGCTCCGTGCGGCCGTTTACTCGTTTAGGTAGAGGAGGAGACAGAGAGAGAGAATTTCATCACCCTTTCCCCTTCGCTTCCCCTTAGAACGTTTTGTTTTACTTTGTTATACTTGCTTTGTTTTGTCTTAAATCTGTTAACTTATTCCCTGTCCCCCTTTTTTTTTCTTAATCAGTCCTTCGTAAGCCCGACATCCTTTTTTCGAGTAGAGAAAGACATTGAGGTGTTTTGTCGAAAGGATCCCGATCTATTGAAAATTCCAATAGTGGTCGTCATCAATGCAGGGAAACATTTTAGCGCCGTCACCCCTGTTCTATATGCAGGCAGGCAGAGTATGAATATTCGGAACTCTAGGTCCGTGAAGAAGTAACCTTGGATCGGAATATGACTGGTCACCAGGTGCATGACAGGTGCATGGTCTGAAAAAGGTTATTACCTGAGGAGCCGTGGGTCGGGCCGTGGGCCCAGACTAAAGTGGACCCGATCCACTTTCCAAGGTTCCCCGAGGACGTCCGATCCAACAATTCAGTTGCTTATACTAATCTTATAAAGGGGGAAAACAAACGATAGGTATATACATGTTTGTGAACCATGTGGGAGGGTATACGCAATCCGAATCCTGTCAGAATACTCGGAACTACCTAAACAAGAAGTACGAAATAAGCAATTATTTGTAATATCTCGAAATACGAGTCTATGATTTTAATGTTGTCAATAATATTATATATTTTGATAAACCAATCTTTAGGGGGCAGCCAACTAGCAAGCAGCATGCCATCCCCTTTTTGGTTGCACCCCGGTGCAGTTTTGAGGGAAATTGGGGCGCAGTGAATAGGCTGTCGGCCCAGAGGTACACCTAAGACCATTGGAGGTGCCAATCCACACTGTTCGGCCTAGTGATTATGGCTGCCCCAGCCCCAACCAAGGCGCAATTTGAGCGCAGCTGTTGGCTAACTATACAGAAGCCAGCAATGGCGATTAGGTAGGACAATTTGAGTAAGAGAGAGTCCACTCCGACATTGTCTTGTTAGAATGCCTTCTCGTTTCACGGCCGCGGGTGCCTTTCTGGCTGGGTTCGCCACGCTAGCGGGGGCAATTTGCCCAATAGGATCGTCATTTGGGATCCCTGGAAAGAATGCGGCGTTTGACTACATTGTCGTGGACCGGTCAACGACGGTTTGACCATAGCTGCACGTCTGGCGGAAGGACAAAGCGGTAGCGTCGCCGTGGTCGAGGCCGGCACCTTCTACGAGATCGGCAACGGAAATCAGAGCCAGGTGCCAGGGCTAGACAATAACTACATCTCCAAAGACCCAGATGACTGGCCAGCTCGTCGGCGAGAAACTCTATGATTTACCAGCGCGTTACCAACGCGTCGTATCAGAGATGGGCCGATCTGGTGGGCGGCTAGAGCTACACGTTCGACCGTATGCTACCTACTTTGAGCGCAGCATCTGTTTCACACCGCCCAACGAGGAGCTGCGCTTCACCAACTCCAGCCCGCTGTACGATGTCTCGGTCATGGGCGACTGCCAGGGCCCGCTTTCGATATCCTACTCCAACTATGCGTTCTCATTTGCGTCATGGGCCACCAAAGGCCTCCGCGCCCTGGGAATCCAGCCCATCGACGGCTTCCTGAGCGACTCTCTCCTCGCCAGTCGTACGTAATTTCAACCATCAAACGCTACGACCATGACCCGAGACTCATCCGAGACTTCAACTCAGCGCCCACGAGGGGGTAATGGCTCTGGGCCTTCGGGTCGCTCAACCAGGCGAAGAGAACGACAAGTGCCAAGACGGCTACCAAGTCCGCCAACAAAGGCTGCCTATGCTCCAGCTTGGAACGCAGCGTCTCCGTGAAGAGGACGGACATGATTTTTTACCAGTTCGTATTTTGGCAATAGTTCAACTGCACAATTGTATGGCTGATAGGGGTACAAGGTGGAAAATCCAGTTCAGGGCCCAACCTATAGTCTCCGAGCGCTTCGGATCTGGCGTATCTTACTATTATGGAGATTCCTATGAGGCTAGATCGTCACCATAAGCGTCAATAACATCAAAAAAGAAGTAAAAAGGAACTGAAATTGAAAAACATAAAATAGAATTGATAAAAATATAACCCCTCATTCATCATGGACACCGTCGATGGAATGCTTCAAACCTTAATTGGAAGGGATTGAAGTTCTCGAAAATGAGACAAGATCACCTCAAGAGGAACCTACAGGTTGCCCGGAAACGACGGATGGAACATGGGTCTTTTGACCTGAAATTCTGGACCCAAGCAACAAAGACCGAGAACATAAGCCCGAAAAAGTGATATGGAGCGCAAGAGTACACTTGGGAGGTTTGGAGGCACCTATCGGGAGCAGATACAGACAGACGAGGCAAAGGGAATTCGTACGGATACGAGCTCACGGCGGATCTGGGAGATCAAAGTACAAAATGAAGAAGAAAATTACCTCACTGCATCAAGATGGGATCTTCAGCATCATGCAGTTCTTCAGCATCATGCAGTAAGACCCGGTAGAATGCAGCACCATTTTCCCGTTTCAGCCAGGCCTATGCATACATATAATCCCTCATGCAGGTGGAAGCTCTCCGTTAGGCCATAAGATAACAGATGTAAGATTGTCGAAACAAATAAATTGGCAATAGTAAGAAACTGTGTTTGTAAATTACCATTGGAATATACGAAGTAGCTCTCGATGCAGCGAATATACGCTAGGCTCTTCTTGTGCCTTTGTAGTTGTCCCTAAAGGATTTGGCAGTGGATCAAGAGACTGTGATGATAGTTGACCAGCCGCCCTACGTAGCTCTTTGTCAATGATATATGATATAAATAGCTCTCTAGTCTTACTGAAGTTTTCGTGGATGAAAAAGTTCCAAGGTTGTGATTGAGCTTCAAATTTCTGATTGCAACTATAGAACATTTTATATTTTTGATCTATCAAAACACCCTTTTTTTGACACAATGGCTGGATTTGGAACACGGCTAGGGTCTGACCCTCCTCTTTCTGAGTGCCCAGAGCCAATTGCCATCGTAGGGATGGGTAAGGATTCTTGACCTATATTCTCTATCTCCAACACACCGTTGATCGTGAATTTTGCAGGCTGTCGGTGGCCAGGAGGGGTTGAAAATGCCTCAGAGCTGTGGGAGTTATTGAAAGCGAAACAAGATGGTTGGTCTGAGTTTTCGAAGGACCGTATCAACCTCGACGGCTTCTACCACCCCAATGGGCAACGACCGGGAACCATGTACACCAGGGGTGGTCACTTGCTCCACGGAGACACCCGCGACTTTGATCATAGCTTCTTCGGTATCTCGGCCAAAGAAGCAATGGCCTTGGACCCCAGCCAGCGCAAACTGCTGGAAGTTACTTATGAAGCGGTTGAGAATGCCGGAGAATCGCTCGAGAAGTTCTCCGGCTCCAAGACTGGTGTGTTTGTGGGCAATTTCAACAATGAGCACCAAATCATGCAGTATCGAGATCCAGATCACACACTACCATACGTCGTGACAGGAGGCGGTCCTACGATTTTGAGCAATCGTATCAACTATGTTTTCAACCTTCAAGGACCTAGGTTCGTTCCCATTGAGAAGACTTGAATGTCTGTCCCAAGAGAGAGATTATACTGACACTTTATTTATACAGTCTGGTGGTTGATACGGCGTGCTCCGCGTCCATGTACGCTTTACATTTGGCCGTGCTGGCCATTCGCAGCGGAGACTGCGAGGCGGCTATCGTTGCCGGGGCCAACGTCATCCTTGGACCGGACAATCAAATCTTCACCACCAAGCTCGGAGCCGTCTCGCCCACGTCTCGCTGCCACACCTTTGATATATCAGCAGACGGATATTCTCGGGCAGAAGGATTCGGTGCTATCTACCTAAAAAGGCTCTCCGACGCTGTTTCTCAGGGCGATCCAATCCGCGCGGTTGTGCGTGGCACCTCGTTCAACGCCAACGGCAAAACGGGTGGTATTTCGCACCCAAGCCCTGATGGGCAGGAGGCTGTCATTAGACAGGCTTACAAGGCCTCTGGCGGCCTGAATCCAGATCTAACGGGATACGTCGAGTGCCATGGAACGGGGACGCCAGTGGGTGATCCAATCGAAGTTTCCGCTGTCGGCAGAGTCTTCTCTCCAGGGCGGAAAGATGAACCCTTGTTAATCGGATCGGTATGTTGCGTGGTGTGGTCCAAATTGCTCGTATAACGAGCTATTTGCCTGCAGTCAATTGAAATCCTGATGCTAACTCACTGTCTGTCTAGGTCAAACCAAATCTTGGGCATAGCGAAGCGGCCAGCGCCATGTCACAGATCATGAAGGCAGTCTTAGCAATGGAGCACGGACAAATCCCGGCCACTATTGGAATTGAAAATTTCAACCCTTCAATTGACTTTGAGGGAGCAAGAGCCAAGGTTGTGACGGAAATGACCCCATGGCCGGCCCACCTGCTTCGACGAGTTAGCGTCAATAGGTGACACTCCCCTCCCCTTAAAAAGGGAAGCTGCTTGACACTGACACTAACAATCTTATTCGCGCAGTTTCGGGTACGGTGGAGCCAATGCTCATTGCGTTCTAGACCACCCAAGCGTAGTCATCCCCGGCTATCGACTGCGAGGTCTTCCCAAGGCCAGAAAGGAGGCTCCAAACGGGCTACCAAAGGCAAATGGCAACCGTGACCTGAATGGCAACCGTGACCTGAATGGCAACCGTGACCTGAATGGCACCCGTGACCTGAATGGCACCCGTGACCTGAATGGCACCCGTGACCTGAATGGCACCCGTGACCTGAATGGCACTAAGGGCCATCATAGCTCTGCTGAGAGTCTACCGTCACTCAGTTGGTGCCAACTGGCGAAATTCAATCAGATTGAAGGAGCGGGGAGCCGTCCGTTAATCTTGCTGCCAGTCTCTGGCCACGATGAGCGTGCGTTAAAGGCCAACTTCTCTGGGCTTGCCAGGTCACTAGAAAGTTACGATCTCGCTGATCTACTTTATACCTTGGGATGCCGGAAATCAACATTCCCTCACCGTGCCTTTGCCATTGTCGATTCCAAAGCAGCAATCGATGGACTTAACTCTGACTCGATGGTCTCTGGAAAATCACCGAGTTCCCCAGCACGACGAATAGGCTTCATCTTTACGGGACAGGGAGCTCAGTGGCCACAAAGTAAGTTCCTTTTCCAAATAATTTCCTTGTCTGGATGGCCTGTATCGAGGGGCCCATCTTGATAATGATGCTACGTTAAATGAAAATTCACTAACGCGTATCGTCACAGTGGGTTCACAGTTATTGAATGAATTTGCAGTCTTCAAACGCACAATCCAGTACCTGGACGCGACGCTCAGCAAGCTGGAGAAGAAGCCAAGCTGGACGATTGAGGGTGCACTTTCGGAGCCGGCAGCCACAAGTGAGATCCATGATCCGGCCTTCTCGCAGACTCTCTGTACTGCCCTGCAGATAGCGTTGGTGGCTCTGCTCAGACAATGGGGAATTCATCCAAAGGCTACTGTTGGGCATTCTTCTGGTAAGATTTCGTGTCTGTTTTGAGAGGGAGGGGGAGTATTATTATGAGGTCGTCGTCTAACTATCATGCAGGTGAAATCGCAGCTGCCTATGCTGCAGGGTATCTGAAGGCAAGCGAAGCCATTGTTCTTGCGTACTTCCGCGGTCAAGTAGTAGCAACCAACCAACGAAAGGGTCTCATGATGGCCGTTGGTCTGGAGCCAGCCCAAGTTGTTCCCTACTTGGACGGCATTGAATGTGATGTCAAAATTGCAGCCATCAACTCGCCATCTAGCGTCACACTCTCTGGCGAGCCGGAGGCAATTGAGAAACTGAGCAAAACGATGAGTGACGGAGGTGTTTTTGCTCGTGTACTGAAGACTGGCAGTAACGCATATCACTCACACCATATGCTAGCCCTTGGGTCAGCATATGAAGAGCTAGCAACCCAAGGCCTTGGCCAAGTCAAGTCAATTGTGGAGAATGAGCCATCAAACCTGATCGCGAAGTGGGTCTCATCGGTGACAATGAAAGAAGTAAGAGAACAGCCTTCTCCTGCTTACTGGCGACGCAACCTCGAGGCCCCCGTTCTCTTCTCGTCCGCTGTCGAGACGCTCGCTGAAGATGGATCTCTCGACCTTCTAATCGAAGTTGGACCCCATCCAGCCTTGGGCGGCCCGTTGAAGCAGATTCGCTCCAGTCTAGAGAAGACCGGTTCAGCCCTCCCGCCTTGTCTGGGATCCCTTCGTCGTGGCGAACACGACGTAACCAGCATGTTGACCCTTGCCGGCAATCTTTTCATCAGCAATGCACCAATCGACTTGGTGGCTGTGAATGCAACCGAGAAATCGGAAGATGTGATTCAACTCTCTCATGGCTTCCCTTGCATCGATATGCCCCAGAACAAGTACTCGTACCCGGAAACGTCAGTTCACTATGAGAATCGGTTCAACAAGGAGTACCGTACCAGAAAGCACCTGCGTCATGACATTCTCGGCGCCCGAGTACCGGGAGGCTCAAAGACACACCCGCAATGGAGGAACGTTCTGCGCTTGAAAGACCTTCCTTGGCTTGAAGACCACAAGCTTCTTCCACATGCCGTTCTTCCGGGGGCGGCGTACATGGCAATGGCTATTGAAGCGGTCAGTCAGTTGCACTACGAGGCGGAGGATGCCTCTCCGATCAAGTCCTTCCAGCTTCGTCAGGTAGCAATCAATTCGGCGCTTCGTGTGGAAGACACTGAGCTAGGTGTTGAAACAGTGCTCAATATGGAAAGATTGCCTTTAACGAATGCAGCCGTCATGTCGCAGTGGTACAAGTTCAGTATTGGTTCAATTTTACCAAACAGCGATGAGTGGACCCAGCATTGCACTGGAACAGTCTCCGTGGCCGTCGTGAAGCCCTCAATTGACGAAATCCAAAGGCTCAAAGCTGACCCCCGTTCGAGATCACTTGACGTCACGCGTTGGTACCGGAGTTTTGAAGCGGCGGGTCTGGGCTATGGCCCGGCCTTCCAAGGCCTGTCGGGTTTGAAGGCATACCGTGGCTCTAACGTTACGACGTCCAGTGTCTCCCTGCACCCCACAGCCGACTTTGACAATGAATCTGAGTACACGATTCACCCGGTAACTCTGGACACCTGTATCCAGCTAGCCTTGATATCGTGCCACGCAGGTCAGGTTGAGAACTTTGAGAAACCATTCGTCCCTATCTTTGTCGACAATATGACGGTTTGGGTCCCCGAATCTCCCCACGAGCAGCAGGCTTTGGGAGTGGCAAAGGGAACGATCCTTGGCCTCCGAAGTGTTTACGCGCGGGCTCAGCTTTACAGTTTGTCTGGTGCTCCACTCCTAGACATTGAGGAGCTGAAGTGCGTAGCCTATGATGGAGCCTTGGACGCTTCCACTTCTAACATGGTGCGTGAACCCTACTGGCAACCGGTGGAAAAGGTCGACATCGAGACTTTGACTCCCGCCATTGCGGAGACTATGTTCCCGCCAAAGGAAATCGCGTCATCAAATATTACTGAATTGGAGACTCTATCCGCTCATATCCTTGCAAGTGTCGACGAACAGCTGAGTCGCGATTCGATCCATGACAAGACTCAGAACCATGACAGCTTCGCGAAATGGGTAAAGTCGTGGGTAAGTTCTCCCGAGCGGCAAGATCTCCTGAAAACCACCAGGGCAGAGAGACTAGCCATCATTGAAAAGCTGGCAACGAAGAACTTGCACGATGTTCCAGAAGCCAGATGCCTCAAGGCGCTGCACGATAGCCTGAACGATGTTCTTGGAGGAACAACCAACAGTGTCAAGGTGCTTCTGGAGAACAACCTCCTCACAGACTTATTTGCATCAGGAATCTCTGTAAGCGGGGCATACTCACAGCTGCGGCAAGTCGTAGACCTGCTAGGTCACAGAAATCCACGAATGCGGATCTTGGAGGTCGGCGGAGGCTCAGCTGGAGCAACCTCGGCTGTGCTCGAGATGTTGGCGTCGAATTCCACGTCGAAGAGATTCGAAGAGTATGTGTTCACTGATGCCGCACAGTGGCGTGTCACGGAAGCAAAGTTACGATTCGACGGCCATGATGGATTACTGTTCCAGATGCTTGATGTCTTACAGGACCCTGTTCCCCAAGGGTTTGAACCTCATTCGTTTGATCTGATAATAGCCGCCGGTTGCTTCAGCGAGATTGACTCTCCCGAGGCAGCATTGAAGCAAATCCAACCTTTGTTAAAACCGTCGGGACCACTTGTGCTGCTGGAGACTACACGCTCAACGACAGCTTCCGAGGTTCTTTCCCGCACGTTGACGGGTAAATGGGAACACGAGCAAATTAACCGTGGGAAGGCTGAGTGGAACAACATACTGAAAGAATGCGGGTTCTCAGGGGTCGATCTTTCTCTTGAAGATGTAAGCAAGCATGCTAAATATCGTTGCCTCTGTCAGAGATTATGTACTAACAGCTGAGCAGTATAGAGGAGACCAACAAATGACGACTGTCATGCTCTCGAAAGCCCCTGGGATCAAGTCAGATGCTCTTTCGATGCAACACGCAAACATCTTCCTAGTCTATCGAGAATTATTCCCTCTACTGGCTGATGTGACGGCGAAGGTCTTGACGAAGCAAGGCTTCAATGTCATCCCGATTGACCTGTTCTCCGGAGATGAAATCCCACGGAACTCTATGGTCATCAGTTTTGTTGATGTCAACGGCTCTATGCTTACCTGTCGTGACGGGTCGTACTTCAAAGCGCTGCAGACAATTGTATCAAATGTGTCGGCAATGGTGTGGGTCGCAGCTGATTTGATCATCCCTGGAGAATCATCGATCATGAAGGGTATGCTGAGATCCATCGCCACTGAAAACGTATCATCAAAATACGCTTTTATCGAGTTGGATTTCGGCCATTACACATCGCACGCGAGGACTGCCGAACTAATCGTTGGTAAACTGAATGAGTTACAGGTGCCTGAGCCTTCTGAGATTGTTGATCTTGAGTGTGTACTTCGAGGAGGTGCTTTCCATGTGGAGCGTTTACTGCCAGAAGAGACCCTCAACAACCAATTCTACTTGCGCAATGGGTTCGAAAACGACATCGAGGAACGCGCTGTGGGTACTGACCTACCACCCATAAAGGCGCGTTACGGACAACCTGGCATGCTCTCATCACTGCACTTCACAAGCGACTCAGACTTTAGCAAGCCGCTAAAGGACGACTGGATTGAAATCAAAACTGAAGCCATTGGACTCAACATGAAGGCAAGCCGTTCGTTCACTTCAAGTCTTTTATTTATGCTAACCCTGACTGTTAAAATTCCAGGATATTGCTGTAGCCACAGCACGGTTTGATCTTAACAATCTGAGCACCGAAGGAGCCGGTGTGGTGACCCGGCTAGGCTCGGCTGTGACGTCCTTCAAGCTAGGCGACCGAGTCTTCGGCATCATTCCCGGAAACATGGGTAATTACCTTAGATCTCCAGCTTCTGTGGTCTCAAAGATCCCCGATGGACTGTCAACAGACGGTGCTGCATCGATGCCAGTGGTCTATCTCACTGCTATCTATGCTTTTAAGCATCTGGGAAGGTTGGCGAAGGGTGAATCCGTCCTGATCCAATCGGCAACCGGTGGTCTTGGAATGGCAGCTATTCAGATAGCTCAGTCTCTAGGCGCGGAGATCTATGCAACTGCGGGTACGGATGAGAAAGCCAAGATACTTGTCGATGAATTTGGCATTCCAGCCTCTCACATCTTCAATTCTCGAAAGCTGAGCGCGGTTGAAGACATTCTGAAGGCCACCAAACAGAAAGGTCTAGATTTGATTCTCAGCAGTTCCGGTGGGGATTTGATGCATGAAATGTGGAGATGCATCGCACCGTTGGGTCGTTTCATTGATGTCGGCAGAACAGATGTTCTCGGGGGTGGTAAGCTTGGGCTTGAAGTATTCAACAAGAATGCCACTTTTTCATCGTTTGATATGGGCAAGATCTATCGACAAAAGCCAGACCTTATTTCCAGGTACGTGCCCCTATGTCCCCAGTCGATGACCAGGATATGGTTTAAACTGACAGATCATAGATTGATGACGGAGATGACGGGGCTGATAAACGAAGGCGTAATTGGTCCCATTCGGCACCTGACTCCTTTCTGTATTTCTCGCCTAGAGACCGCTATGACTTCGTTTTCCAAAGGATTACACACCGGAAAGTTTATCATAACTTTCCGCGATCCGACTGCCACACTGAAAGTGAGTCGTTAAAAGCATCAATTTGGTGTCCAACGGGATATTGGACATTGAAGCTGACCATTTAAAGATTGCGCGGCCAGTAACTCGAGCCGCATTTGATCCAAATGCCACATATCTTCTTGTCGGCTGCCTAGGCGGTCTTGGTCGGAGTTTATCCGCCTGGATGGTGGAGAAAGGAGCTCGGCATCTGGCGTTCCTCTCCCGGTCTGGGATTAACAAGTCTGAAGCTGTCTCGATTGTGGAAGAGCTAACCGCAGCGGGCGCTCACCCAGAAGTCATCCAGTGCAACGTGACTGATCAGAAAGCCCTCGCTTCCGCCGTAGAGAAGCTGTCTGCGACGCGGCAAGTGAAAGGAGTGATTCATGCTGCAATGGTGGAAGGAGTAAGTTTCCAACGTCTCACAAGTAAAAGAAGTGTAGTGCTTACAAGATCCAGGATGCGCTCTTCGAAAATGCGGATTGGTCCCAAGTACAGAAGGTCCTTGAGCCCAAGGTCATAGGCACCATCAACCTCCATCATGCCACAAAGAGTCTCCCACTTGACTTTTTCTTGATGACTTCCTCCATTGTGGGAACCGTGGGTACACCCGGCCAAGGAGCATACACAGCTGCGAATGCATTCCAGGACTCATTCTCCCGGTTCCGTCATTCGCAGGCCCTACCTGCCACGACTCTCGGCCTTGGGTTGATTCTTGAAGTCGGCTCCGTCAGCTCTTCTACCGCGTTCCAGCAGATGCTTCAGCGCAATGCCACCTATGGCGTGTCAGAAACCGAGTTTCTACAGCTCCTGGAAGGTGCACTTTGCAAGCCGCATCCCTCATCCTCCAAATGCGACGCCAGTTACCCAGCGCAAGTGGTGACTGGGCTTGAGCCGGCCCGTTTCCTGTCCTATCTGGAGAAGGATCGTGTGAACGATCTTGTATGGTATAACAATGCCCGATTCCAGGGAGTTAGGCAGGCGATTTCCGATCGGGCTCGGTCACTCGCCTCTGCTGGAAGCAACACGTCAGGAGGCACCTCTTCGATCGCTACACAGTTACAAAATGCGTCAACACCTGCTGAGAAGCTGGAGATCTCTCGTACGGCCATCACTACACGTCTCGCAGAGCTCCTCGCCGTAGCAGCCAATGATATTGACTCTAATATGCCGATCTCACGATATGGTGTGGATAGCTTGGTGGCAGGAGAGTTGCGGAACTGGCTGATCAAGACTTTCGGCTTTGAGGTTTCAATGCTCCAACTTTTGAGCAAGAGCGGAAAGATCGAGGACTTGGTTAAAGGTGCTGCCAAGCTAGATGGTTAGTGCCTGTGCGTACTAGGCGAGGTTAGAAGAGTGAGGGTAGGAAGGTCGCAAATTGTCGAGTAGTATGTGCGTGATAATGTGTAAGGTCCTAGAGAGTATATATAGAATCCAATCCCCTGAAGGTACTATACTACCTAGATTCCAAGGTTGTCCACCTGGGCAGCTAGTTGATTATGTAATGGTCGGTGCGGGTACTCAGGGGCGTGCTCAATTTTACTCTGAGATCAAAAAGCGGCCAGGGCACTAAACCGGAAAGGGAAAGGTATCGAGTGCCAGTGTTGTACACTTCACAGGTGTGTCCAGTGATTATATGCATCCAAACGCGGACTAGCGTCGAGGGGTATATCGATTATCGATAAAGCGGCTATGGACCTGTGGACCTATATTGTACACTTGATTTGAAAATTGGGGTATTTTCTTGATTATCAGACACTAAAAGTGAGTTTCAGAAATCACAGATTCCACCTGAAATGGGTGAAGAGGGGGGAAAAGGCAAAAAAAGTCCACCGTCGCCAGTCCATGTCATTCGCCGTGCCCACCCAAACCTGTTCCAAGCAATGCATGCCATTATGCATTTTCTAAAGAAAAATGTATGTTCACAGAAGGCAAAAGTTTAAAAAAAAAAGATTTGGGAAAACCATGAAGGGTGATATGTCTTCAAGGGAAAGAGGTTGAAGAGGCTTTTCAAGCGGGATTGTCGAATTAGTTCAAGCAGGGCATGAGTCGTGAGTTTTATGTGGCTATTTCAAACCCGCTCTGTCATCGTTGCAAATTGATGATTGCCATCTTGGGAGATTGGACCGTCAGCATGGGGGGAATTGACACAGGGAAACCAGACCAGGGAGCGTACCTGTTTGTTGAAGCCATAAGCAAGTCGTTTTCCATCTGCATCCCAGGAAAGGGCCCGATGGGGTTCTGGTTTGGGATAGCCATTCTGTCCATGGTGTCCATTTTGTCCATTCGTCATGCGGTCGGCTTCCTCTTTCTTCACTATGGGGCTAGTTGCGGTCCAGGTGGACATGAGATTACCGTCGGGGTGCTCAATATTCCAGATAAAGAGTCCGTCTTTGCTAGCCGCACCGAGGGCGTATCCATCGGGGGAGAAAGATCCGGTGATAGCGGGGTTTGAGTCTAGGCTCAGCTGATGAATGTTCGCGTAATCCTTGGTATCGAGGTTGACCCGCCAAACCTTGACCTTACCATCCACCGAGAAAGAGGCAAATTCAATACGTTGGGGGTCAAATTGGGGGCTGATATCAATGGCGGTGATTCTGTCCTTGTGGGCGTTGGGGATAAGAATGTCATGGGTGGGGATCCAAATCGAAGCGCTCAGTCCGGAAGCCACGATAGCAACTGCGTGGGACTCAGTTTGGACACACCGAATAAACTCCCATGTCGCATTATCTTTGGGAGAAGGAAATGTCTTAACTAGGCGGATGCTGCTGTCCACTTCGCATTGATAGACTGCACCCTCGCCAGAAGCGAATGCCAGGTTGCGTCCACACCAAGCGAGATCATAAATCTGGTTCTCAATTATTTGAGGTGGAGGGAAAACATCTGGTCGGCGGCTGTCGTCCCAAAGCGCGAGTTCCGATACGTTATGATTTGAGGCTACCACGATCAGTTGCGAGCTACCAGCTGCCCAGTGCAAGCCAGTGATGAGCCGGGGTACCTCGGGTAGTAAATCCACTGCGTCTCCATTGACGTTGTACATGGTGATAGTGCCCCTGTCATCAGTACAAGTCGCGACGGCCAATTTCTCGCCAATGGCATCCCATGCTACGGTCGAGACATTTGTGTCACCCTTCTTAAGCTCGAGGATTTTCTTCTGCACGGGTTCCGATGACATCGACAACTTCCACAAGCTGCAAAAGAGATCACCAGCTCCCACTACCACAGTGGGATCCCGAGGACGCCACACGGCGTGGGTCACGTGTTGATCCGGATTCAGCAGGGCGGTGTCGGGGGTCAAATCGATGGGCTTGGCGGGGGCGATCTGGACGGAAGAGCTCTCGCCGTTTTCCAGAGCGGGCGGTAGTTCAGGGATCTCCTCGGCCATGCTGACATCACCATCCTCATCCATGTGATCGGGAGTATTTGGCTGACTTTCAGTTTGCGCCTTGTCCTCCATGGATTCATCGCTATCAGTTTCGTCCTTTCGGCTGTCCTTTCCGGGCTCGGCATGGCCATTCACCGGGCGGTCGCGCGCAAGTTGGCGCGGCGAATCTGCGTCTGTGCCAACAGCCTCATCGCGACTTTCCACTGCCCCAGGTTTGGTTCCAATTTCAAAGGGCTCTGGTCCGAAAAAATAATCAGACGGTGAAATGCTTTTATGATTGCCCTCCTGTGCATTGCAATTAGTTTAAACAGCAATTGAACCAAAAAAGAAAGTTTTTTTTTTCCTTCTTCTTCTTTGGGCGTAAGAACCGTTTAAAATGAAACACATACCTTGTCCAGCGAGGATTCCATCTCGTGATATTGCAAGCCCTTTTGGACCAGCGACACCAGCGCATGGGTTTTAATGTAAGGCGCAAACGGGAGAGTCTGCGGATCAGGGAACCACGCGCGCTGCAAAGACACGGCGGCATCGCCATGACCTGGGTTGAGTTAGAGGTTAAATTAGGAAAAGTCAAGGGGCAATGTGACCAACCTGATTCTTGGAGGTACCTAGAAAGGATATTAGTTCTGTAGGAGATTCATGGGTTATATTGCACTCACCTCCATATTAAATAGTTGACATGATGCGACGTGAGGTCAGGTTGTGCCATGATTACATGTGCGACCAGCTAAGGGCCGCGGACATGCCAGAGAGGGAAGAGCTGTTTTGCCGATGAACACCAAAGTGGAGGCTTCGATGCGCGGAGACGGAGCTTCAGGAACACGGAACACGAGGCCGGAAGAGGGTAGGAACCTCCGGATAAATCAAAAAAAGGGGGGGATGCTTGTATTTTCCGCAGAGAATCTAAGACTTGGAGACTTGAAGATCGATGAGAAAGCCAAGACAAGGGAGAAATTGGAGTTTTGGGGGTGAAATGAGAGTGAGAGAAGGGAAGAAGAAGTAGGATGGGGGATCAAGAAGAATATAAGCTATTCAGTAGTCTCATTAGAAATAGAAACCAATGTATTCAATGAATAGGGAAGAGAGAGAGAGAGAGAGAGGGAGAGAGGAAAGTGAAGATCTGAGATTAAAGGATCCAGAATGTTTGGCAGAAGTCCATTTAGCACACACTAGCCACTGGATCCTCCCTGTGGCGTCGACCTCCACACTTTTTCGAACTTCTCTTCTCCAGTCATTCTTTCCTATTAATGAAGTATAATACAATATAACATTGGGATATCTCATTGACATTCTAAACTTGATCAAACATTCTTAATACTTTACCCCTTGAAAGACTTCTGACTTCTCAAACTGACAAGCGCTTAAAAATGGGGTTCTCCACATATCGGGGGATTTCAGCACGAGCACCCTTTTACATCAAAGTTCCAATTCCAAGTACCGGAGTGCTTATCCTGTGTCACAACTTACACTGACACTTACAATAATATATCTACTTGCAGGGATACTACCTTTCGGACACCATATACCAATGACCTGAACTGCACCCACCCGAACCTGCAGGTCAATCGCAGATGGTGGATCGTGGCTAATGATGCCGCCAGTTACCGACCTGGCATTGGCGCCTCCTTTAAGTTCGGGGTACTTCTTACCTTTTTACTTCTTTACGGCATACGGACTTGTTAGGTTGTTAGGTTGGATATACTTTGCTTGTGTCCGTCCACCTACTATTGCTACCGATATTACCTGATGGGGAACTCCTATCACGGAGTGTCTGACAGGTGGCTAGGTACTCCGGAGGATGTTGGATGCATATTTGATGTTACGGTCAAAGGTTATTTCTAAATATGGATCCTCAATAACCACTAATATATGCTACTAGCCCTGAAGTCTTATCACTCCTTCGGTCTAATCCTACCTAGGTATATTCAAATACAGATTTCATAATAGAACTGGAGGGGAAAAAATGGTTAAAAAGAAAAAAACAATAGTATGCGCTAGTTAATAAAGAAGACGAGATAATAACATGAAACATAAGTTGATAATCCTATTTGAAAGCTACATTGATGTGTGCATGATGTACAAAGTAGATTGTCGCCTTGAAGCATCTCGGGGCCAAACAAACGGTACTTCTCCGCCCTCCGCTAAAGTCTCCCACCTCACCTTTCTCCATCTCTACGGCCTGTGGCGTTTTGCAGCTCCAAGCGAGCTCCAACATGTCGCTCCGAATTAACATTCCCCCTGCTACTCGAATCTGTCTCGTCAGCCTTCTCACCCTCTCCTTGCTCTACAACATTGCTAGATGGCGACAAATTGACACCACCGGCGGGACCCCGGCCACATCTCCTCTCGTCCCCTACTTGACCCTCGTCCCCTCATTCTTCTACTACTATCCCTGGACAATTGTCACGGCCACCTTCGTCGAGCAGAATATATTCACCGTCCTACTAAACGCCGCCACCATATTCTATGGCGGCAAGTACCTTGAACGCGCGTGGGGCTCTCGCGAGTTCAGCAAGTTCATCGCGGTCGTCGCCGTAATCCCCTGCGTCGCTACCATTCCAATCTACCTGATCTGGGGAGCAGTGGGAGGCTCTTCAAGCAGATCGTATGCATCGTCCTTCCCCCTCTGCCGACCCCCAACACGAAGCAAACCAATTACCACCTATACCAAACACTAACCATCTCCAAAAACAAAACAGCCTCACCCAAATCTGCGGCGGCGTCTCCATCCAAGCTTCCTTCCTAGTCGCCTTCAAACAGCTCGTCCCAGAACACACCGTAACAATCTTCAAAGGAATAATCAAAATGCGCGTAAAGCATTTCCCCGCCCTCTTCCTCCTCCTAAACACCATCAGCGGCCTCGTCATCGGAACAGACACCGCCGCAATCATCTCCTGGCTGGGCATCCTCACCAGCTGGACCTACCTCCGCTTCTACAAGCGCCAGCCCGACCTAACTGGTACCTCAAGCGGCACAGGCATCAAAGGCGATGCTAGCGAGACCTTCGCATTCGCCTGTCTATTCCCAGACGTGATGCAGCCGCCTATCGCCTTCGTCGCGGACCACATCTACGCTCTGCTGGTCACAGCTAAGCTTCTGACGCCCTTCTCCCAGGACGATATCGCCTCCGGTAATGAGCTCGTGCTGGCAAGAGGCGAGGCGGGCTTGCCAACGCTACTGAATAACCAGCGTGGTGGGGCTAGGGGCGCGGGTAAGCGCGAGGAGGCAGAGCGCAGACGGGCTGTTGCGCTCAAGGCTTTGGATCGCAGGTTGCAGGCTGCTACTGTTGGGCGTGTGCAGGCTCACCCGTCTGGTTTGGGGGAGCCGAGCTCGTCGATGCCTCATCCTGCTACACCTTCACCGGCTGCGCCTGTTGGTCAGAGTATGCTGGGGGAAACGAGTTACAATCCTGATCATGCTTGAATGTGGTCGAGTTCTTCTTTTTTCTAACTCTGGCGTTTTCTGACGCACTTTGGGATTTGGCCTTGTGGACATATTCGCATTCGTGGCATGGCTGGTTCGTGGCTTGGTTTCTTTTTTTTTCTATACTGATAGTGTGTGCACTTCTGATGATGTACATGATTTGTTTGACTTGGCTTGGGGCTTTGATTTCCCGCTCTAGTTATTAGGCTGATGTCTTAGCGTCTGGCTTTTTGGCTTTTTGGCCTCGAATTCCATTTGTTTTATACCAGGCAGCGCTTGTATGTCAATTATTATTTGGAGAACTAGTTTCACTCTATTCATCTGGAACTTTTACCCATTTTTAATGCGGTATGCGCTTTATTTAAATTGTGCTGATTCTAACCCGGCTATTCGACTTCTGCGTCCATCACCATCTCAGCCTCTTCTTCGTCTAGCAATGGCACAAACCGGAAGTCCACAAAGCACACAGGTCCATTGGGACCTTTTACGCCAGCGCCAACTGGTCTGCCCACTGGCACATTATGATCATCAAGCTCAACCATGAACTGTAGACTCAACACCCCTTGCCGATCCCCACGGATACTGACCTTATTAGCGACAGACATAGCTCTAGCAGCCTTGCGAATCAAGGCAAAGCGATAGCTCTGCTGAATGCGCTCGCCCATAGAAGAAGGAGGAGAAACAAGGAAAGTCTCCGTGACCGTAGGCGCAAGCTTAGCTCTAGTTGCGCGAGCCCGGGAAGAGCCATCATCGAACAGCACCTTATGCATCTGAGATTGTGTAGTGCCATGGCCAGCGCCGCCGGCGATCTCGTTGTTCTGGTCAACCGAGAACTCCACGGTGGATTCACTGAACGGACCGCCCGCACTAGAAAGAGCAAAGTACGGTTCTTGCTTGGCGCAGGCGGACAGTTTCAGGATTGTGGGGGTTGAAGAGTCGAGTTCGGCGATGGCATTGTGTAGCCAGACGGAGCGCATGATGATTTTCATGATGATGGCATCGCGCTGGAGGGGAATGTCTGCTTCGTTTTCGTCGGGCTCATATGTTACTAGCTCGCAGGTTGTTTTCACGCCAGCTTCCGTGATGGTGATGCTAAGCGGGGCGCCGTGTTGGGCATATTGCAGGGTGCAGGAGCGGTCCATTAGCAGAGCTGGAGCGTTGAATGCGCTTGACGAGGCCATTCCGGTTTGAGTGATGCTCGTGTCGCGGGGTCGATTGGATTCGGAGAGCTCGTTGATGCCGAATATCTTTAGAGTTTCGAGGATGGCGGAGAGGGAAACGACAAAGTGAGGATATGCCCCATTTTGCGAGGATTCGTTGTCGTCTTGGGGTGTTCCGTTTTGATTGTTGGGTTCGGAGTCGGTCGATGGATTAAATGTGTAGCTGGTGAAGAGCGACTTGTCGAGGAAGGCTAGTCCTTGAATGACGCGGCCTTCCTCCACTGAGAATCGGAGGCCATCTGGGGTGATTTGGACCGTGGCCTTATGTGCGAAACCAATGCAGGAGAGCAGCGTGTAGAGATGGTGGGCGTTGTTGGAGACGCCAGCGAAAAGGGGCTCCATTTTGTGGCGTAGGCTGCTGGCTCGAACTTTTCAAGCGCGATACTAGCACAGAGCAAAGATAATGTGTCCGAATATGTGTGATGGCTTTGGATGTTCTAGCAGTACAGGCCCCTTTGAACCTAACGCCTATGGTACATTTGAGGGGACGCGCAATGGGAAAGGTGGCCGGTTAGACGTAGACTCCAGCGGCGCAGATCATAAACACAGCTCCAAAGCTATCCAGAATGCCAATCAGTATATCATATGTCTAAAAATGGGACGCAATGCATTACTAACCCAGATGCGAGGGCGGCTGGGAAGCCCAAGGATACGATGCCCAGGAAAGACCGATCTGTTTGGTGAAATGTCAGGGTCCAATTCGATAATTAAATTTGGAGAGTCACTTACTCAAGCCAAAGAGAGTGCCCGTAACCAATGCTATCAATATTTAGTCAGAGGTTGGCTATTTTCAAAGCTGTGGTAGACTAAGAAGCTTACCGAGGAGAAGCAAGTTGAAGCCGACAGAGAACTGGCTGTCCTTAGCAATGAGAGGGATGAATGGAGTTGCAGAGGCTGCCTCCCAGACTTCGTTCAGAGACATTAGGACAATAGAACAATAGAAGTTGATGAATGTAATTGAGGGACAAATTGACACAATTCAAAGGTAATGTGAGAGTGATATAGATCGCCAGTGTTGATCTGGCCCGACCGGTTTTTAGTTGTTCCGACCGATACCCCATGCTCATCGTCGACGCAGGGTCAAGTTTGAAGGGCAAAGACATCATGGCTGTTGATTCACCAAAGAGTAAGTGAAATATTATATTCTCGCATTGTATTTTGTCAAACAATTTTTAACGTGTCACTATGGGATCAGGTTTCAAGCGCAAAGCCTCTGAGGAGGCAGCTTCCCCGGAGTCTGGGCAGCAGATAATCAAGAAGGCGCGCACAGATTCACCTGTGAAAGAGGTAGGAGGCTCTACTAAATCGCTTCGCCCGTTTGTTCTGACAAGTACCCCGCACAGAAAGATGGCCTCCTTAAGAAACCTCCACTCCGCATTGTTCCATTCCCTGAGAAGGTACCCTCCCATCCCACGCCACCGCTTCTCATGTCTCTTCATGAGCAATGGCTGATGATTCACAGCCCGCTGTTCTCGAGGAACGCCGAGGTGACATCGAGTTTCGTGTCGTCAACAATGATGGTTCACACGATAGCTTTATTGTCTTGACAGGCTTAAAGTGTATTTTCCAGAAGCAACTTCCGAAGATGCCTAAGGACTACATCGCACGCCTTGTCTACGATCGATCCCATCTGTCTATGGCTATTGTCAAACACCCACTGGAGGTTGTTGGGTATGTCATAAGCGCCAAGTGCTACCCCAGACTGGTTAGATTGCGATACTGATATGCTACAGAGGAATCACGTATCGCCCGTTCAATTCTCGAAAGTTTGCTGAGATTGTCTTCTGCGCTATATCCTCGGATCAACAAGTGAAGGGATATGGTGCACACTTGATGTCTCATCTCAAGGTACGCGTTCTTTCTGGTCTATAATTTTTATCCACATGTCTAACTTGTTTACGATTTAGGACTACGTGAAAGCCACCTCTCCAATTATGCACTTCCTTACCTACGCCGATAACTACGCCATTGGATACTTCAAGAAGCAAGGCTTCACCAAGGAGATTACACTCGATAAATCAATTTGGATGGGCTACATTAAGGATTATGAGGGTGGCACGCTCATGCAGTGTACCATGCTCCCCAAAATCCGTTATCTGGAGATGGGCCGCATGCTCACCAAGCAGAAGGAGTCTGTGCAAGCCAAGATCCGTGCTTTCAGTCGCTCGCATATCATCCATCCTCCTCCGAAGGATTGGAAGAACGGGGTATACGCAATCGATCCTCTTAGCATCCCCGCAATTAAAGAGTCTGGATGGTCGCCAGATATGGATGAAATGGCTCGTCAACCACGCCATGGGCCCAACTATAACCAATTGCTGCACCTGTTGAACGATATGCAGAACCACAGTGCAGCCTGGCCATTTACCCAACCCGTGAACCGCGATGAGGTTCCAGACTACTACGAGGTAATCATGGAGCCCATGGATCTGTCGACCATGGAAGAGAAGCATGAGAAGGACTTGTATCCGACCCCACAGGATTTCATCAAGGACGCCATGTTGATATTCGACAATTGCCGACGCTACAATAATGAGACCACACCCTATGCTAAGAGCGCAAACAAGCTTGAGAAGTTCATGTGGCAACAGATCCGGAATATTCCAGAGTGGTCGGTAAGTATTTACAATGATGGCCTTTTCCAAGAAACAAAAACTAACTTTACCATCTAGCACCTTGCCGATAATCATTGATCTTGGGATATACATTTATTGCAGCGGGTGTTTTTATGGAATGGCGTTGGATTGGAATTTGATGGGCAATACCCTGTTGATAGACTACCACATGCGATTTTCGCTGGCTTATGAATTAATGCCAGTTCATGAATATTCTTTTTGTTCAACGTTGATTTAGTGTACAAAGTCTACTTTGTACATCAATGTCAAGCTCCATCTATCCATGGATGGATATGCTGATCTTCACACCAATCACATCTATACAAGCTATGCTTGGTATTGTGGGGCAAACATATGTCAGGCTCAAGTTGATGCCCATTGCATAGAGCAGCAGCAAGTTAGGTATAGAAGATATGAATTGAATGTAAGCATGTTTGTAGAAAAGTTTACATGCATGATGGTATATGAAGCAATAACCTAAAACCTCAACGTTAATTTCCCCCTGACTGATCTTAATCTCGGATTATCATTGTTCCGATGTTTCAAGCAGAATGCTGATGGCTGGATGGCTGGAATAGCCTCAACTTCACCCTTACGTCTTTCGTTTCGCAGGTCTTTTTCAAGTTTCCTTGTTTTCTTTTTTTGCTGTTGCTGTTGCTGAGCCGGCCTAGTTGGCTCCTCTCCCGATATCCACATACCATCCGTTGTGTACCTCGCGACGTGGAGGTTAATTCTTTTCAACCCCTCTCGTTTCGCTCTCGATTGTCTATCATTCGCTTTCAATCGGCTACTTCTACTCCCCACATCTTTCGGGGTGTGTTGAGATCGCTCGCCCGCCCACCAACACGACCTTCAATCTCTCCCCCCTTTTGCTCCCCGGGCCCCCCGCCTTCGCTTTGAAATTTCGGTGCTGGTCATTACACCATTTCCTACTCTAAAACACATTATCGATATGTCTCATCATGACTTTGCTGACGCAGAGTCGCGTAATCGCCTACCGACCCTCTTTGAGGTGCTTAGTCGCCGAACTCTCGCCCCGGTCGACCTCTTCTCGTTCTACATTTACATGCGCGACCAGCAGCGTTCTGTAGACTATCTAGACTTTTGGTACGTGTAATCCCGCGTTCGATGCCCGTATCTGAAGTTAACGGGGTCTCTAGGCTGGATGTATCCCAACATATGCTACTGTGCCGACACTATGTCCGTGAACTCCGCCGTTCCGTACTTGTCGCGACCCCCGATATGGAAAGAGCCGATAGCAAACGATCATCTGCCATGCTAGACAATCTCGAGAACCTAGGTGATATCCCGCTGACGGAGGCTGGGCCTTCTCGTCTACGCGGATTCCAAGAAAACGAGAAAGATAGGGATGCCGACCAACGCCTGTCTGCATTCCTTCGCTCCGAAGGCCACACCACATCACCCTCCCGGCAAAACAGCATGGGTTCTTCCGGTGAATCGGCACACCAAATCTCTTCGTTTGAGGATGGCCGTGACACCCCGGATTCCCGACTTAACGACTCAACGTCCCCCGGACACACAGTGGCCCGCAATGACATTCGCGCCAGCGCAGAGAAGATCTTGTACACATATCTACTTCCCGGTTCTGAGCGAGAGATTATGCTGCCAGAAACGATGGTTTCCACAATTATCAACTTGGTCGAAGACGACGGCCGAGACGACCCCGAAGTGTTCGACCCGGCCAAGGACTATGTGTTCCAGGCTATGGAGCGTGATGCATTCCCAGGATTCTTGCAAGCAAAGGCCCTTGGAAATATGGTTCCCCTGAGTATCATCTTGCGCCTCGCTTTTGCTCTGATTAGCTTCGGCGGAGGATTCTGGGCGGCCTTCTACGTTGTTCTGCGGGATAAGCCTCGGAACATTCGCTGCTGGGTATGTTTATTATTCTCTCTAAGCTCGGATGAACCATCTTGCTAACTTTAATCCAGATTATTCTTCCATTTGCTGTCGCTGCATACTTCATTATCTCCTACCAATACAAGATCGATCCCGTCATGGCGTTCCTGGGCTACAGTGAATACACTTTCATGAACTGGGCACCAATTCGCGAACCCTATGTCCGAAAGCTGCTCAACAAGCGTGCCCTCGTCACTGCATTGATCGCCTTTCTCACAGCGGCGGCTCTAAGCATCTTGTTCATTTTCGTCCCTGGTGTTATGCTGTGAGCTTTTCGCCGAGTCCAGTCTACTTCCAATCCAAACTTCCAAAAACAATCGCTCCCTGAACTTGTCTGGTCGTCTGATCATTCTTACCATGTCTACAATCCAATTTTCCTGAGTTGACTTGTTCAGGGCATTTCCCACCGTGTCCGAATAGCGAGGTTTTGCTTCTATGATGCATATTCTTGAAAAAGACTTATGTCTCGAATCTGCAGCCCATTTTCATCCTCGGAGCTATACAGAGGGGATATTGGTCCCCTCCATTCGCCCTATCCACCCGCTTATCAGCGGTCACATCTACTTCCTTTTTGTCATGTCCATATTTATTGCGTCTGTTGTTTCCTGTGATCTTGTCTTCTCTTCTACCAATACCCCCCCTGACTTTGAAAACTTAGTATTGTATCTATTTTCTCTCTAATGAGCGTCGCCATTAAGGCCTTACGAATGCAATTTGCTCCTGCCAAGGGTTCCATATCCCGTCAGATATCGTCCGTAAAAGATGAAACTAAACCATAATCAAGTCATTTCATATCATGAATCCCGTTGGAGCCGCTATGATCTTCTGTGCCACATAACCATGAGCAAATGGGAAAGTCAGGTGAATGCATCAACACATCCACACTTCAAGACTTGCGCCCCAACACCCTCTTTGGCTGCCGACTATTTCCCGCACGAGCACCAGGTGCCTCATCAATATCCATGCGCGAGCTATTATCGGCCCCATCATAGGTATCAAAGTACCCATCATCCTCATCAATGTCATCCGCATCCCTCTTACTCCCCCCGACGCCAGCGCCAAGTCGACCACCGCGCCGACCACCCTTCTTCCCCGTACTTTGCTTCCTCTTGACAGCCTCCTCGAGCGCTTCATTGTGTGCCTGGGCACGTGCAGCGCGCTTCACAGCGTCGCTCTTGACACGCGCAATCTCCGCCTCCAAATCGGATACGACCTCGCCGCAGCGCGATTCCCACTCGCTCAAGTTAGCGATCATTTGAGGTAGGGACTGAGGTTGAACGTCGCGCAGTGGAGCGACGGCTGTCACGTTCACGGATGGTGGGTTAGAGGCTGGTGAGAGACGAGCTGTTATCAGAGAGGCGTAGATGGCTTTTGTTACGAGGGATTCGAGCTCGGATTTTGTGGGGGTGCTGAGGGCGGTCATCAGGGCACTGTAGGTGAGGGGTTTGATTGTTGTTGAGAGGGTTAGGAGTGAGAGTAGGCGGAGTTTGAGGGTTTGTTCGGCGTTCAGCTCAGGGAGGTTTGGGGTTGCTGGTGCGGGGTGTTGGTGGTTAGCCTTTGTTCTGGTAGCTTGGGGGTGTAAGGTTCAGTGATTTGGGGATGTTTCATTTGTATGGTTTTGGGCTTGTGTTGGCTTTTGGGCTTTGGATATATGTGAGCTTACTTTGATACTCTTGCCATGTGCCCCATGCGAAGATCTCTAATAGCTTTAAATAGCCCTTAAACTCGGCCGGAGTGTCTGGTGACCGTAATGCTTGGACTGTCGGAAGCTCAAGCAGCTCTGCGAAGACGTATGTTTGTGTGCTTGAGGTGGCATTTGTGATGAGATTGGCGATAAAGCGAGGCGAGCCTGCGCTGTTGGAGCGAGCCAAGTGGATGAATGGTTGGAGAGCCTCTAGGGCTCGTGTGTGGGTTTGATCCATTGGGGTGTGGTTGATAGAAGTGTAAATTCAGTGAAGAGATTGAAGGGTAAGCAAAGCAGAGAGCTGTAATACAGGTCCACAGGTGAGAGGTGCGGAGTAGCTAGCCGAGTTCAAGATGGGAAGCATCGTAGTCCAGGTGGAGATGCTTGTTTGCACTAAGTGCAAACATGTCTTATCTGATTTAGTACGTTGTAGCGTTGTAGTACGTAACTACCTATTAGGTACGTATGCTGTACTCGTTGCTTTTATATTTTATTTTTGTACTATTATTATTTAGTTATGTATTCTAGTATTGATTATTATATTTTGGATCTATCATATTAAAATGTGATGATCACTGTGCAGGGCCCCCCATTCCACAAGTATAGAAAAAGCGATAATAAGCCGACGCAGTGTAACTACGGAGTAGGCTCATCTTTGTAGACATTTTGAAACAACCACATGTTTTCATATTGATTAGTCTGTTTCAGGCCTTCTAAGGCCCATGAAATTTTTATTTTCTAGGGCCCCTTGGTGAATCATTAATCTAATTGAAAACCCGACCATCTAATCAGCTGCCCACGCTTATATTACATCGAGGGGACTTTGTACATTCCATAGCGCGGCACATGCGGTCCACATCACAGGGTCCTACAGGTATTCCCGAACAAATCCACTTTGCTTACTTTGCTTTTTCCCTCCCCTTGCGCCTTTGACCAAGTTTTTGATGGAATTCGATCGACGTGGCTTTCTGGCACTATTCCTTTTTAACTTCTGCAGTTCCCTCTGTCTGCTCAACAAAGGAATGATCTGTTAGTCTTACGCCATCCGAGACCATCCGTCCCTCTCAGCACGCTATCACCCTCTGCCATCGCGTCGGAGGCAGTTTCTCGGACACCCTCCATATGATATAGTCCCGTCGTTCCTCGCCGTGTTCGCCTCGCGCTTCACCGTCGAGATGTTATCTACAAATCCGCATGCCGGCGGGGCCAGTCGCTCCGCAACGGCCACCACAACTATCAAAATCGACGGAATGACTTGCGGAGCGTGCACCTCAGCAGTAGAGGGCGCATTTCAAGGGATAAACAGTGTGCGCGATGTTTCCGTCAGTCTCATCATGGGCAGGGCCGCTGTACAACATGATCCGTCGGTGTTATCGCCTACGAAAATCGCAGAGATGATTGAGGACTGCGGGTTCGACGCGGCAGTACTTTCGACCGAGGAACAAAGGAATCCTGACCCCGCTTCTTCCCCGGCTACGCGGTTCTCGGTGACCACCCTGGCGGTTGAAGGTATGACATGCGGGGCATGCACGTCTGCGGTGGAAAGCGGGTTGAACGGTGTCAGCGGTGTGAACTCCGTAGACGTATCACTGCTTTCCGAGCGCGCCGTCGTGGAACATGATGCAGGCATCATCACACCGGAGCAGATTTCAGAGCTCATTGAAGATCGAGGCTTCGGGGCGCGAGTGCTGGACACCGCACTAGTGGACTCCAAGGGGCCATCTGCACTGGCTGGCTCGGAAGAGAAATCTGGACTTCTGGTCACCACGGTCGCAATCGGAGGCATGACGTGCGGCGCTTGCACATCTAGCGTCCAGGGAGCCATGGGCAGTGTCGATGGGGTAATCCAGTTCAACATCAGTCTTCTGGCTGAGCGGGCGGTGGTTGTGCACGACCCAGCCATACTGCCTGCCAGCAAAATTCCAGATCTTATTGAGGATGCCGGATTCGATGCGTCGATCGTGTCATCAGAGGCGCAGGCGTCGATTTCCAAAAAGACACAGCAGGTCAATTTGAGCTTGCATGGGCTGCGAGACGGCGTTTCTGCCACAGCATTGGAAGACAATCTATTACAGCAACCGGGTGTTCATTCAGCATCAATAAAAATGGCTACCTCTCGCATGGTCGTTTCTTTCGACCCATCTACAATCGGAATCCGGTCTGTTGTGGAAGCGATCGAGGCTGCTGGTTACAACGCCTTGATTGTTGACTCAGATGATACCAACGCACAGCTACAGTCATTGTCCAAAACGAAGGAAATCCAAGAATGGAAAAGATCATTCATCACCGCCGCCTCTTTTGCGGTTCCCGTCTTCCTCATCAGCATGATTCTTCCAATGTATTTGCCCGGAATTGACTTTGGCAGTGTTGCGGTCTTCCCGGGCCTATACCTTGGAGATGTGGTCTGTCTCGCTCTTACCATTCCAGTGCAGTTCGGCATCGGCAAACGATTTTATGCCACCAGCTTCAAGTCCCTCAAGCATCGATCCCCAACCATGGACGTTCTCATAATGTTGGGCACGTCCACTGCCTTCTTTTATAGCTGTTTCACCATGATCATGGCCCTTTGCAGTATGGACCACAGGCGTCCTAGCACCGTGTTCGACACCAGCACGATGCTCATCACCTTTATCACTCTGGGACGATGGCTAGAGAACCGAGCCAAGGGTCAAACCTCCGCTGCTCTTTCTAGGCTCATGTGTCTGACTCCGTCTATGACGACTATCTACGAAGATCCCATTGCAGCAGAGAAACTGGCTGAGCGCTGGAGCTCTAAACCTACATCTGGCGCAACTGAACAACCCACGGTGGCTGAAGACATGACTGTGAATCAAAAGTCCATTCCCACCGAGCTGATTCAAGTCGGCGATGTTGTTATCCTTCACCCCGGAGACAAGGTGTCTGCGGACGGTGTGGTCATCCGGGGGGAAAGCTATGTTGACGAGAGTATGATCAGTGGAGAGGCACTACCTATTCACAAAAAGAAAGGCAGTCAAATCATTGCTGGGACTGTGAATGGCACAAACTCCATTGATTTCAAAGTCATTCGAGCCGGCAAGGACACCCAGTTGAGCCAGATTGTAAAGCTGGTACAGGACGCGCAGACGAGCCGTGCTCCGATTCAGCGCATGGCTGATATCGTTGCTGGTTACTTTGTCCCCGCCATCATCGGTCTTGGTTTAATCACATTCTTTGGCTGGATGTTCCTCAGTCATGTACTGCCTCATCCGCCCACAATCTTTCAAATGGCAGGCAGTGGTGGCCGAGTCATGGTTTGCTTGAAGCTGTGCATCTCAGTCATTGTCTTTGCGTGCCCCTGTGCTCTAGGTCTGAGCACCCCGACCGCCGTCATGGTTGGTACCGGCGTCGGCGCGGAGCATGGTATCCTCGTTAAGGGAGGTGCCGTGCTAGAAGCTGCCACGAAAGTGACTCATGTT
The DNA here is from genome assembly GCA_028827225.1 of Penicillium sp. CMV-2018d. Taxonomy (NCBI): domain Eukaryota; kingdom Fungi; phylum Ascomycota; class Eurotiomycetes; order Eurotiales; family Aspergillaceae; genus Penicillium; species Penicillium hesseltinei. The sequence continues at coordinate 2,319,954 of JAPZBW010000003.1, forward strand.
GTCTTTGACAAGACGGGCACCCTAACTACAGGTCGGATGAGCGTGGATCATACACGAATTGAACCTCAATGGACAATGAACGACTGGCGCCGTCAGCTTTGGTGGCTTATTGTCGGTCTCGCGGAGACAGGCAGTGAACACCCAATCGGACGAGCGATCTTCTCTACGGCCATAACCGAATCAGGTCATCCCGGAGAAGATGGGCTACCAGGAAGCACGGGTGACGTTGAAAACTATGTTGGCAAGGGGGTCTCTGCCGTCGTCGAACCCACATCTAGTGGCCAGCGTATCCGACACCATGTCCTCCTTGGCAACGCCAACTTCCTTCGGTCCAAAGACGTCCCTGTGCCTGCCGATGCAGATCCCGACTCTGCGGAACCCGTCGAAGACCCGGAAGCCGACGTCCCCAAGCCCGGTGCCACCGCAGCCGGAATTACACGCATCCACGTCGCAATCGACAACCGCTACGCCGGAACCATCTCCCTCCGAGACACAGTGAAAGAGACAGCCGTGGCGGCAGTAGCGGCCCTGCATCGCATGGGCATATCAACCTCCATGGTAACAGGCGACACGCTTTCAACAGCGATATCAATCGCCACAACAGTCGGCATCCCAACCGCTTCAATCAGCGCCTCCGTCTCCCCATCCGAGAAACGCTCAATCATCTCCGCACTCCAAGCAGAAGGCGAGCGCGTCGCCATGGTCGGCGATGGCATCAACGACTCTCCCGCGCTGGCTACGGCATCCGTCGGAATCGCCCTCGCATCCGGCACCGACGTAGCGGTCGAGGCTGCTGATATCGTCCTCATGCGTCCGGACGATCTACTCTCTGTACCAGCCAGTCTCTCCCTGTCGCGCTCGGTCTTCAAACGCATCAAGTTGAACTTGATCTGGGCTTGCATGTACAATGTCATCGGCCTTCCATTCGCCATGGGCCTTTTCCTCCCCTTCACAGGCTTCATGCTACCACCTATGGCCGCCGGCGGTGCCATGGCTCTTTCCAGTGTCTCCGTTGTTGTTAGCAGTCTGCTATTGAAGTTCTGGCGTCGTCCGTCTTGGATGAAGGTTGAACGTCTTGAAAAGGAGCTTCGCTCAGGTGCGATCTCTCCGGCTGGTGTGGCGCATCGCGGTAATGCTCGTAAAGGGAGCTGGTGGGCTTCGACAAATATTTTGTCAGATAGCCCAAGCTCTCTGCGTCGTCGTGTTGCGAACGTTTTCTCCTCGCTTTGGTCTCTGGTTACTGGGAAGGGACCTATGCCGGCTGGTCGGGGTGATGAGGGTTATGTTCCGCTGCAGACAGTTGAGCCGCCGGTTTGATTTCGTTTTTGTCCAATTCTCCGTATAGGGACTTGTCCTGTATAAGGGCTTGCTTTGTTTGATGCCTCATATTCATGTTGTTGGATTGGCATACATATTTCGGTTTGTTTTGGTTTATTTTTAGTTATTTGATACCTCCTCCGTTTAAGGTCATTCCTGCATTTATTACAAGAAGATCCTCACATGTAAGAAAGTAAAGGATAAATATATCAGGTGCCCTATCCAGTATAGAATATGTCTTCCAATATTGTTTGTCTATATGCTGTGGGATTCCAATCTCTAAGTGGATGATATATAGTTTGATTTGGCTTAGAGCTGATAGTGCCGCTCATTAGTTCGTCATCCCACTCTTTTATTTCCTCTCCTATATTGTATACGGGTTTCCTTTTACCCCAATACTTTATGCAAAATGCCGACCCAACCCTCAAAATACAAGCTTTGTTGTCGTCCAGAAACATGTCTACTTTGTGGTAAAAACATTTTGCTGTGGGACGGGGGGACAGTCAGCAGAGATCACCTGGATGTGCTCAAGGAGTCTCAATGGGAAATCCATCGCAAATCCCCGATTCCTGAGCATATTCTCGTGCCATCGATGGAAGTGGAGAATAAAAGTTTCTCCAAATTTCCTTGGTTATCATCTTGCTATCAGCGAGGGGGTAGGACATTTCTCATAGAAACATTTGAATTGGAAGCTAAAGGTCAATCCAAGCTGTCAGATACGCTTTTTCCTCCGAATACGATCTCACGGGAATTGGCTCACTTACACGTCTCGTTAGTCAGCCGTGCCTACTTCCAAGGTTCAACTTCCAAGAGACAAAAACACCGCACGAATTTCTGGACGAGAGGCGATACCACAGTATGATGATACAATATTCACAGCTTTCCATCCAGGAGATTGCTGGATATATCCAAATCTTTATAAACACGAAGATATGGGATTTGTGTTTCACTATTATTGTTGGGAGATCCTTGGCCATCTGGTAGGGAAAGAGTTGATCGAGAAGACACTTGGTCAAGTTGTTCAGGCCGCGTGGCAGTATTGGCAACCCCATAAGAAAGGATGGGGTGTTACTGACATAGATACCATATACCGTGCCCAGCTCGACGAGGTTCCATACGTGAAATGTGAGAGCTACGTTCGCGGCTGTGATATTTTTGTCAATCCGTGGATTATCCCCGAGCTTCAAAGTATCATCCAACTGGCCCAAAATAGGGGAAAACGCAAGAGCTCCTATCTCAATAGACCTCCACTCGAAATCTCCCTTCTGGTGGCGGAAATCATTTGCCCTATCATCTACACTCAATCCGATGTGCAGAATATGCGTAACATGTTATCCGTGTTTGCATTGAATTTACCAGATGCCTTTTGGAGAAGTCGATTACAATCCAAACGTGATTTGTTCTTCGAGGTGGATCTGCTAGAGACTGATTCGGTGGACTGGCAGATCTTATGGTTAGGGTTGATGGACCTTCTTTCCGATAAATGGTATACCTCCAGTGGATTGGCACACCGCGAGAAAGTACTTGGACCAATTCGGGAGATCATCGCAATTTTTCAAGGAATTCGATAGTATCGCAGGTGCCCTCGTTCTTTCTTGCTTTATGACAGATCGAGTTATGGCGACCATTCTAATAAATACATTAACGATGCTAAAAATCCATATCCTTTACGTCTGGTTTTAGATGGCATCGCGCCAACCCCATTACCGAGACTGAGATCGGTAATATTGAAGGTCTTTCTAGGATTAATAAGAAAGACGCCCCTAAGGAGTAAAAGGCAGACATATTCTATCCCCTTCTCTAGATATATATGTCTTTTGGATGCTCTTTTGGATGCTCTTTTTAGGTATATACGAAGACGATAAAAAAGGTATATTCTACGCAAGAGACTTTTCTACATATAACCTTTTAATTCTTTGCCTGGCAAAAACCCGGTTGGCGCGATGGCATCTAAAACCAGCCGTATATGCCCATCAATATGTAGTGCATGTACGTATCGGGATCCGTGTCGGTTTGGCCGATATGGGACTGTTACTATTGTACTTCATATTCAATGCATAAATTCATGCATTTAAATACACCAGACCATGAAAGGTTGACATTACATTCATCCGTTCAAGATATTCTAGTGAATGAGTGATCTATAGGATCTAGACTAAACCTATTCGGGAATGTCTGCCTCAGGCAACAACACAAGTCGGATTAAAGTGCAAACAATGCAAACAAGTGGGCGGGATGACTCCGAGGCTTTTTTGTGCTCTTTGATAACAAGATCGCGCGTTTCTTTGGTGCTATTTCTGGAGAAAGTATCTGAGGATCTGTCCTACCATCTCTCAGTTCACTTTCACCAACCCTGGGCTTAACGCGTTGTTGACAGATTGAAGGTAAAATAGCCCTGCCGCTTTTCCACTGGTGCTTCACAAGAACTAGTTCTTGTGACTCTCTAGAACGATAAAGAATCCGTTGCTAACACTCCTTGCAGAAATGGCTCCCAAGCAGAAAGCCGGGCAAAAGCCGAAGCCCAATGCGGCGGAGGAAGTGGAAGAGACATTTCAAGCTGTGGTAGGTCTAGCTGTTGGCAAATGGTTGCGTGACTGTTCCTGCCGAAGTCCTTTCTGTGTTATATATGTTTTACTGACTTGTGCCTTTGCTTAGGTGCTCGCAGATACCTTCGAGACAAGATTCGAGCCGTTCACCCGCGACAAGCCTCGTGTATGTCCCTACCGCAAAAGATTCATGTCCCAAAACGCCGAAGATTAACAAACGAAATTATTACAGTGCCTTTTACCGCTCGCAAATACGCCCTTGATCGAATACACCCTCGAATTTCTGGCCAATGCAGGCGTAGAGGAGGTCTTCCTCTACGCAGGAGCGCACTCGGATCAGCTGGAGAAATACATCAAGTAGGCTTGTCCTAGCCACTCCCTCTGATACGGATGGCAGAGCTGACCTATATTACTAGTGCATCAAAATGGAGGGCTCTGTCTTCACCATTCAAGCAATTTACCTTCCTTAAGTCGACTTCTACCTCTGTCGGTGACGTTATGCGCGATCTGGACGGCAAGCACCTTATCACAGGAGACTTCATTGTCGTGAGCGGCGATGTGATCAGCAACCTGCCCATCGAGGGCGCATTGGCCGAGCACCGGGCCCGCCGAGCACTTGACAAAAATGCGATCATGACCATGGTTCTAAGAGAGGCTGGCCTGCAGCACAGGACCAAGTCCACCTCAGTTTCGCCGATTTTCGTCATTGACCCTACCAAGGACCGCTGCCTCCACTACGAAGAAATCGATCGCCACCCAGACGAGGAACAGTTGTCTCGTCTGAATATTGACGCCGAAATTATTCTCAAAAACCCCGAACTGGATATCCGCCAAGACTTGATCGACTGCAGCATCGATATTTGCACCCCGGACGTACTGAGCTTATGGTCAGATAGTTTCGATTACCAGTCGCCGCGGAAACACTACCTGTTCGGTGTTTTGAAGGACTATGAGTTGAACGGCAAGACTCTGCACACTTACATCATCAAGGACCACTACGCTGCGCGCGTGCGCAACCTGAAGGCATACGACGCGATAAGCAAGGATATTCTCTCGCGCTGGACATACCCCTTGTGCCCGGATACGAACTTGCTCCCTGGTCACACTTACACACTTCGTAAGGGCAGCATGTACCAAGAGACCGGGGTGACACTGGCACGCTCTTGCGTCATTGGGCGCCGCACAGTCATCGGAAAAGGCACTAGCATTGGAGACCGGGCAGAAGTCCACAACTCCGTGCTCGGTCGAAACTGTAAAATTGGCCGCAATGTCAAACTGGATGGTGCCTATGTTTGGGACGATGTCGTGATCGGCGATAACACAGACGTCCGTGGGGCGATTATCGCCGATGGCGTGGTTATTGGCAAGAATTGTGCCGTTGCCGCGGGAGCGCTCCTATCCTATGGTGTGAAAATCGCTGATAACATCTGGGTGGAGAGTGGGAAGCGTATCACAAAAACTCGCAACGATGGTGGCGTGGGCAAGAACGATCCCGCAGTCGTTGGCGAAGAAGGCGAAGGCTATGAGTTCATTCACGGAGAGGAAGATGAGGATGAAGACGACGACATGAGCGTAGCCTCATCAGGACTTGGTATGTTTTTGTCCGAGTGTGTCTCCTCTGGTCCAGATTACTAACTTTATGCCATCTACAGTGTACCGCATGCCCAATCTCTCACTCTCTTCGGCCTCCATTTCCACACTCTCCTCTGAAGTCTCTAATACCTCTTGGGCGCGATCCGAGCGGAGCAGTTTCTCCGCAGACGAGGATGCAGACAACTTCCACCACGACGCATCAGTCAGCTTGTTCGACAGTCTACGTGAAGGCGTGGCAGCAGACGTGGTACAGCTCGAACTGGTCACGCTGCGCATGAGTGCAAACGCCTCGGACAACCAGGTCCGTCGCGCTATCGTGACATCGTTCATGAAGCACATCCAGCAGCTCATGGAGGGCGGCAAGGGTGCCGGCCCAGCAGTCAATGGGGTTTTCACAGCATACAAGGAGGTGGTTGAGCGCACTCTGTTCGATCGCAACAAGGAACAGAAGAAGGATCAGGTGGATCTACTGCTCTCACTCCAGCAGGATCTTATTCATCGTAACAAGGGCGATACCGTCCTTCTCTTTACTGCCAAGTCTCTATATGAACTTGACCTTATCGAGGAGGAGGCTTATGACCAGTGGTGGAACGATGAGCGCTCTAGTAACTCCGAAGAGATGCGGGCTGTCCGCAGTCAGACTCAGCAATTTGTTGATTGGCTCGCCGAGGCAGAGGAGGAGAGTAGCGAAGAAGAATCCGAGGAGGAGAGTGATGATGAGTAGATACCACATGTTTTTTATTAAAAATTCCAATATGACGTTCAAGGTTCCTTGTTTTTACATAGTAGGCTTCTTGTATGTACATAACGTTGTAGAGTATACCCTTTTAGAGTTCTACAACACTTCAGGGTTAACTATTAGTCAGATATCGACATCTCCAGGGCTTCTTTGAAAGCCTAACATAATTCTCTATACTCCATGGAAGCCTAAAGCCTCCGCAGGCAAACGACGCTGGGCACTGGAATGATTCATATCTGAGTCAATGGGCTGAAAGAGGCTACGGAGATACATCAGCTGACCAATCTTCAAATATTTTTCTTATCCATGAAGTTTTAATTTTAGTTTTTCAAATTACAATAGAATTATAGAGATTAAAATAATACTCTAAGTACACTCTTAGAGTATTTCGAAGTCGAAAGTCATAATTCCTTCGAACACCGGTTAAGCCGCCTTCGGGGCCAACAGCCCGGAGATCTTACGCTTCCCCACTCCCCTCTATCCGTGCCCGTCACAGGTTTTACCCAGTGACGTCTGGCCCGATCTCCCACATCCCCCTTGCCGGCATCTTTGCCGTTACATTCACCACGCCTCCAACAACGCGAAAGAGAAAGGCGGCTGAGGCGATTGCGGACGAGGCACTGCCAAAAGCCGCCCACGGCTCCCGGAAATCCACTTCTGCGTCCGACCCACGCTCCCACCAAAGCGAGTCTACAACCGCAATAGAACCCACAGAGAGGGAGAGTCCCGTCAGTTCCGGTTCAAAAAAGAGGCTCTCCGCGACGCCCACCACCGCCAGTATGGACTCTGACGATGAGTTCATGAGCGACGTCTCTAGCCAGGATGATTTCTTGGGTACCCAGGGTTCAGATGACGAGAGCTTGGGTGAAGGTGCGTGTGTGTCCGTCTGATATTTGCGTTGCTTCCTTTTGTTGTGTCTATCTACGCCTAGAGTATGGTGACTAACAAGCTGTGCCTTGGGAAGCAGACTTCGATGATCTCGATGCCGGGTTTTCGGACGATAAAGACCTGATCAAACATAAAAAGAAGCCATACGAAGTCGAGTTCAAGGTTCTCGACCCTCCAGATATCGATCATGAACAGCTCGGCCAGGTCAACGAGGTTTGTGCCATCCTTGGGCTACCGCCTGAGTCGGTGGCGATCTTGTTGCGGTTCGGGCGGTGGAACAAAGAAAAGTTGATCGAGTCCTATATGGAGCATCCGGAGGAGACGCTGGAGGAGGCTGGTCTTGGGTCGAACTTTGAGGGAACCGCGAAGACTGAGCGCGTCCCGGGCTTCATGTGTGACATCTGCTGCGAGGACGGGGATGACCTCGAGACGTATGCCATGCGCTGTGGTCACCGATATTGTGTTGACTGCTATCGGCACTACTTGGGACAGAAAATTAAGGAGGAAGGAGAGGCTGGCCGAATCCAGTGTCCAGGCGATGGCTGTAATCGCATCGTGGACTCCAAGTCGCTGGATCTGCTCGTGACAAAGGAGCTTCAAGGAAGGTGGGTGTTCTATTCTGCAGGCTGAATTTAGATGGAAGTGAGAGTTCGCTAACGCATGACTCACTACAGGTATCGTGAACTTCTAACTCGGACCTACGTCGACGATAAAGAAAACCTAAAATGGTGTCCAGCACCAAACTGTCAATACGCCATTGACTGTGGGGTAAAGAACCGTGATCTCCGTCGCATAGTTCCAACAGTGCGATGTTTTTGCAAGCACGAGTTCTGCTTCGGCTGCTCCCTCAGTGATCACCAGCCCGCGCCATGCACGCTGGTAAAAATGTGGTTACAGAAATGTGAAGATGACTCTGAGACGGCCAACTGGATATCGGCAAACACCAAAGAGTGTACCAAGTGTAACTCGACGATCGAGAAGAACGGCGGCTGTAACCATATGACTTGTCGCAAGTGCAAGTATGAGTTCTGCTGGATGTGTATGGGCCTCTGGTCCGAACATGGCACAAGCTGGTATAACTGCAACCGGTATGAGGAAAAGTCAGGCGCAGACGCGCGCACTGCTCAAGCCAAATCGCGTTCATCCTTGGAGCGCTACCTACATTACTATAATCGGTATGCGAACCACGAGCAGTCTGCCAAACTCGACAAAGATTTGTACCTGAAGACCGAGAAGAAGATGACTAGCCTTCAGTCGCAGTCTGGTCTATCCTGGATTGAGGTGCAGTTCCTAGACACCGCGTCGCAGGCTTTGCAGCAGTGCCGCCAGACCTTGAAGTGGACTTATGCATTTGCATTTTACCTTGCTCGCAACAATCTGACTGAGATTTTTGAGGATAACCAGAAGGATCTGGAGATGGCCGTTGAGAGTCTCAGTGAGATGTTCGAAAAGCCAGTTGCCGAACTGGCAGGACTCAAGGTTGATATTCTGGACAAGACTGCTTATTGCAACAAGCGCCGGGTGATTCTATTGAGTGACACTGCTGAGAACCTGAAGAATGGTAAGTGGGAATTTCACATGTGTTTTCCCTACATTGCTAACACGTGTTTTCTAGGAGAGTGGTCGTTTAACGTTGAGTGGTAAATCACAACTCACCCTAACCCCCCCGCTCGCCGTAGACTACGGACAAGATCTTGACGACGTGAACGACATCTACTTCTTTACAAGAAGTTTCTGCATACCTTTTCCTTTTCCTCTACCATCCCTAACACTTAACCCATTGAGATCATCGCCCCTGCACTGGTTTCGCAGCAGCAAAGGTCGTATTTATCCATCCCCGGGGCTGACACGGGCCTATTTTTTTCCCCCTCCCGTTCTTCGAATTACCTCGAATTGCGTGCATGTATCCTCATTTGATGAGGGCCTTTCTTTTGGTGTGTGCTTTCATCACAGATTCCGTATCCTATTTTTTCATTGCTTTGAGTTCAGGCGCAGCGGCTTTTTTTTAACAGAATTGATTATTTCCAGATGATATAACAGGCAGATAGCAGTGAAATCCTCCCATTCAATGCATCCTTCCTGCGTAGTGAGTGGAAGAAGAACAGGACCTCTGCCTATGTACGCTTCTGTATAATATAGAGTGAGTGGCTCTTACGGTACGCAGCTCAAATTGATATACAACATATACCGCGTTCGATCTACCCCTTGACGATGGAGTGTAAGATTTTCCCCTCGAGAAACAAGGGGCCCTCGCAGAATGCGAGTCAATATAGACCAGATGAGTTTAGTTCGCGGCTTGTAGTCCCACCGGGCCTCGGCATGCCCCAGTGACAAACCGCGTGTTCTGCTTTTGCTTCGCCTCCCAGGTTTGAAATGAGAGCCAAGCCTTGAAAGTTAACAGTGGATAGATATGAGATATAATATGAACAATATACACCTATCTACGGAGTATAAAGGAGACGCTTGTGTAAGTATTTCTAGTGGACAAAAAAAGAGAAAAAAAAACCCCCCCCAACCTTCTGGAAGACCAGGAAGCCGAAAGCTCCACTCAATAATACAATATAAGATGAGTTAGGCGAAATGGGGTCAAGGGCGAACGACGGCTTATTAGGGGGCGGTCTTATCAGATTGATAAAATCAGGTACCAGTTATGTACATGTACTGTGGTTGCTACACTGTAAAGGTACTTGTATGGTACTTTACATAAAAAAAAGGTTAAGGTGTTCAATGTTGGGACCAGGGTCTAAACTCCGTCATCGGCCGTCGGATGTTTCGGAGATATTTTACTGTGTATTTGGTTGGTATTCATACAGTCATGTGTCATTATTCCACGGCTATAACTACTGAGTACGGAGTACCAGTTACATCTACGGAGTATGTTGTATGTAGTTCGGCCTTTCATATTATACAAAGTATCGTCCAAGTGGTAGTTCCGAGGAGGGTCTAGCCGCCAATTCTGAATAAGCATGTACACATTCTACTTCTAAAGGGATTGACGTAAGGAGAATAAATAAGATAAGAAGGAGAATATGTAAAAAATAGTCTCTAATAATCAAAAGAATAGAAATAATGAGAGTTTGCTCCGTATATAAAATAACATAGTAGAATAAAATCCATAGTTAATAGTTAACTAACACTAGTTAACCAACCTGGCAAGTCCGTGAATAATTTCCTTAGCTCCGTTTTCCGCTCCAAAAAACACCTAAATTTCCAATATTTCCTCTCCAGGTTATTCCGTTTTCTAAAAAAATATTGATAAAGGTTCATCTTTTACCTTTTTCTTTTTTTTTTGAACTTCTTCTGCTCTTCATTTCTTCTTTTGTTCTCCCAATTGGTTGGCTTTTTGTCTTATTACATTGTTGTTGGTCTGCCTGTGTCTCTGCGGGATCTCCAATCCAATCCCCGTTTATCTCATCTTCACCTTTTTCCTTTCCTCCACCTCCGCCACCGCAAACCACCTCCCTTCCTCTCCGCTCGAATTCTTCATCTGCTACAGCTGCACCTTGAGCTAGCGGAAGCTCCATGGCGGCTTCCGATCAAATCCCCGGACAGGAATTCGAGTATGTCGCTCTCCGATGGATTTTTTTTCCCAGGCAATCGGGCATCGGGATCGCTGGAATGAACACAGGGACCAACGCATATTATATTCTGGTGATATGATATCCTCCAGCTATTGATCGATTGTCCCTGCTGAGCATCCTGACTTTCTTGTTCGCCCGGTTGTCGCTCTGCGGAATCCGATTTTGTGGCCGAAACTAATGCGATACGTTCTGTTTTAGCTATGAAGCCCTTCCTTCCAACTATGGCCTCGGCCGGAATATGCTAGCTGGTGCTTTCGCGGGGATAGCAGTATGTTTACATCATTGTTGGGGATGTTCGTGAGGATTTTTGGCTGACCAATATAAAAGGAACACTCGGTGATGTACCCGGTTGACTTGCTCAAGGTAAGCTTGGCTTCTGGGTTGAAGGCGTTGGAACTAGGCGAAAAAGGATTGAGCGCTGACTATTTGGCCATCGCTAGACTCGCATGCAAATCCTGACCCCTTCAACTGGCGGTCTCTACACCGGATTGACCAACGCGGTCTCTACAATCTACCGAGTTGAGGGCTGGCGGACACTATGGAAGGGAGTCTCGAGTGTGATTGTCGGCGCAGGTGTGTATATTGTGGAAAAGTCCTGAGTTGAAGACTCAATTCTGATTCGCGACAATAGGTCCCGCCCACGCGGTCTACTTCGGTACATATGAGATCGTGAAGGAAATGGCTGGTGGTAATGTCGATGATGGACATCACCCCTTGGCTGCCGGTAAGACTTTCTGACAACTGTTGAATTGGGGTGTTTTTTTTTGTGCAACAACTGACCTGATTACCGTGCAGCTATGAGTGGAGCGTCCGCTACCATCGCCAGCGATGCGCTGATGAACCCATTCGATGGTAGGTGACCCATGTGAGGCAATAAAATCGCGCCCAGCTAACTCATTCTCTAGTCATGAAGCAACGTATGCAGGTTCACGGCTCAGTTCACAAGACCCTGGCGCAATGCGCCAAGACCCTCTACCGCACCGAAGGTCTCCAGGCCTTCTACGTCTCCTACCCTACCACACTTTGCATGACCGTGCCCTTCACGGCCACTCAATTCGTTGCCTACGAGTCGATCTCGAAGGTCATGAACCCCAAGAATGATTACGACCCATTCACCCACTGCATCGCAGGTGGTCTGGCCGGTGCATTCGCAGCTGGTCTTACCACTCCCCTTGACGTCGTGAAGACGCTCCTTCAGACCCGTGGCCTCGCAGAGAGCGAGGAGGTGCGGTCTGCAAAGGGTCTGTTCAACGCCGCTGCCATCATCAAGCGCCGGTTTGGTTGGTCTGGCTTCCTGCGTGGCATGCGCCCTCGGATTATTTCCACTATGCCGAGCACTGCAATTTGCTGGTACGTACCATTCGTACCATTCTGAGACTCGGTTTCTCTCAATATTTGATTGGATATTTACTGACTTCTTTTCTAGGACATCATATGAGATGGCCAAGGCATACTTCAAGAAGCTCTCCGAATAAAAGAATCCCTGATCCTCTCGCACGGCCGCTCGCCATACCATTCCTGATGGACCTGCTATTTGTTCGATATACCACGTTTGTGTGGGCGCCATATAATCTTTCTCTGATATCTTCGGGCGACATGGGTCTGTTCTTTTACAATATGTTCTGGATTTGGGGGTTGGGCGGAGCCCAACAACTCCCACTGTGGCGCATCTCGGGCCAGCAGAGCTCGTGTTTCGATCTTCTTTGCATGTTTAGGGCTTTTTATGAAAAGCGTTTCGGCAATGTATATTTTGGGAAAACGGGACACGGCCACCTTCGATTTCGGAGATTAAATCTGGAGCTTGTATTTTTTTTTTTTTCTTATTGTTGGATTCTTCTATGCTCTCTTCCATTCGATGTGTCCTATACTGTGACCGGCGTTGGAGAAACCTCTTGGTTTGATTTTTTTTTTTTTGGTTTGAGAGGGCTGGGTTCTCTGTGGCATCACTATAACTTATGTTTTTTTTTGGTATCTTGCATGTACCCATAGACGTGAGGAAATTTAGAATGATTTATATATAAGTTGCTACATAAAAATCCATAAGTTTATGTAGTTCAACTGGACGCATGCAGTAACTCCCGAATCGACGACGTCACGCGAAAAATCCTCCCCCCTCCACCTGCGGGAGATCATCGCTTTCACCAACTCCACCAACTTGTCGTGAAATGGATGCAGGCGGGCCTGTATATTCCTAATGATTCGCCCACGGCCTGCGTCTTCCTTGCAGAAGACGTACGACGAGTGCTATCTCGCGTGCTCCACCGCTGTGTACTTTGAGGGCCAGGTAAGTCCACTAGTTCGACACCAGTTTCCCGAGGCTCATTCTATTAGAATAACGAAGAGGAAGCATTGCGGTCTTGGAGATCTGCCCTTGAGACTATCTACCATCACAATGCCCGTCGTGTACCGTCGAATTATACCCCGAAATCTGAAACCGAAAAAGCCCTGCAGGACTCCATCCGGGCGCTAGAGGTTCAATGCCGAGAACGGGTCGATCTACTAGGCGCTCTCCAAGCAAGCAGGAAAGAATCCGCAGAGGCAAATGGAAGCAAGGCAAATGGCAGTAAAGAGAGCGCTACCCTCGTCAAGGGCAGGCCAAGTCCAAAAATACCGCCGCCATCGTCTTCCAACACTCCTGGCTGGATCGGAGATGGAACAATCCCTGCCGTGGGATACACCGACCTTTCCAAACCAGCTACCATACCCGGCCGCCCTGCGTTGCCGACGAAACAAAGTCATGACTCGCCGCCAGTTTACGACGATGCTGGTCCAGCGAGCCTATCAGCGGCTGGAACGCCTGCACTGCGTGTGCACTCGAACTCTTCAGGCAAAACGAGATCGCGTGGTTCCAGTCCCGAGCGCCGGAAACCTATGTTGACAACTTTGCGCAGCAGCGACGGCAAGAAGAATGGCAAAAAAGTCAAGGTTGCGTCAAAGAAGAAGGACTCGAGACCTGCTGCCTCCACGGCTGCAGGCCTGGCATGGGGCAGCATCTATCGCTCTGCATCGGGTGAGAAGCCTGTGAGCGATGCGGCTCTGGCGTCATCCCGGCAAAGCGCCGCCCACGATCCCAGTTTCCGCCGAGAGGCAGAACCAAGATCTATTTCTGGGGATGAACCTCCGCGGCCGAGAATTCGCGTTTCCCGAGACCACCAATCCGCGGACCGAATTCCTGCTGCCCATTGGCGAGAGCCTGCTCGTTCGTCTCCGAAGAGGTCCTCGCCCAGACCGTCGACTCAGTCGCCTAGTCAGCCGCCGCCACGGGGGCCTCGACCTCCACCTTTACCTGAAAGCCCTAAAATACAACATCCTCATTCAATGTCCATGCCGAACCCGGCGGACTTTGCATCACCTAGACCATCCATCAAACCCAAGCCTGTGGCCTTGCGATCTTCCCAACCGACAAGCCATCCAATACAAGGTACTAAGTCTGAGAATTCTTCTCGGAGTCTGACCCCTCGGCTTGACCGTGAAGTGAATTCTTCCAACAACAAATCACGGACAACATCTGCTCCTAGACCTCCCAAAATTGGCGAAACGGCCCGCGTTTCTCCATCGTCTGCTAGCGGGGATGATTTCCATCGCAGTGTCGACCGGCTGGCTATCTCCAAAGGGAATAGTGATAGTCCAATACGGCGCAAAGCCCCACCAGTCAAACGGCAAGAGACACCAACACCACTGTCAAGCGAACCAGAATCTTCAGATCAGCGGACCACAGCAAGCGACGCAGAGGACGAAGATGAGGAAGAAGACGGTGAAATCTTGAAAATCATGGAGAAATTGCCCAGGGGCGTGGATCCGCAGTCAGCAAAGCAAATCCTAAACGACATCGTCGTACGTGGTGACGAAGTACATTGGGACGACATAGCAGGCTTAGAAGGAGCCAAAAAGGCCCTCAAAGAAGCCGTCGTCTACCCATTCCTCCGTCCAGACCTCTTCTCCGGTCTCCGCGAACCAGCCCGCGGAATGCTGCTGTTCGGCCCCCCAGGTACAGGCAAAACGATGCTCGCACGAGCAGTAGCCACAGAATCAAAGTCAACCTTCTTCTCCATCTCCGCCTCAAGCCTAACATCCAAATGGCACGGCGAAAGCGAGAAGCTCGTGCGCGCCCTCTTCGGGCTCGCCAAAGCCCTCGCCCCGTCCATCATCTTTGTCGACGAGATCGACTCCCTCCTCTCTGCCCGATCATCCGGCTCAGAGCACGAGGCCTCCCGTCGCTCCAAGACTGAATTCCTCGTTCAATGGTCTGATCTCCAGCGCGCAGCTGCAGGCCGTGAACAAACAAGCCGCGAGAAGAAGGAAGGCGATGCCAGTCGTGTACTCGTTTTAGCGGCTACCAATATGCCTTGGGATATCGACGAGGCTGCACGTCGACGCTTCGTCCGTCGACAGTACATCCCCTTGCCTGAACATCATGTCCGCGAGCAGCAGATACGCAAGCTTATCAGTCACCAACACCACGAGATGAGCGATGCGGATATCCAGGTCCTAGTACAGGTGACAGAAGGTATGTTGTTTCCTCCCTTGTATTCTCTCTTTCTTTTCGTTTTTCTAATTGACCTTCCCAGGCTTCTCCGGCTCAGACATAACAGCCCTCGCCAAAGATGCAGCCATGGGTCCCCTGCGCAATCTGGGCGAGGCCCTCCTACACACACCCATGGACCAGATCCGCGCCATTACCTTCCAGGACTTCGAGGCAAGTTTATATTCCATTCGGCCTAGTGTATCCCACGACGGACTCCGGAAATATGAAGATTGGGCGAAAGAATTTGGTGAGCGGGGCGGGTAGAGTAGATTTGGATTTACTCATCTTGGACTTTTTGGTTCTGCTCTCTTGTGTCTATTTGACTGCCTCTTGGATTGTTCCTCTATCCTCCTTGTCTGTGGGGACTTTGTATGTTCGATACGATTATAGGAATGGAATATTCGATTCTTCTTTTCCTCTCTGTTCTTTATAACCTCTTCCTGTTAACTTGGATGCTGTGTCCGAGCCTGTCTCTCTGTGGCATCTGGACTTGGACTTGGCTGCCAAATGTGTGCTAGATCTATATTTCAGTTATACATTTAATCACGACCAGACACATGCATGAACTTGATAGTACTACAGTAGTAGTATAAACCAAATCCCGGGGCTGTCATCTGCGTTTTGTTTGTTTCCCCGTTGTGGGCGGGTGAATTCTAGCTTATTCTTGCTGTAGTAAAGATAGACACAAATTATGGCTCAGCAGCCTTATATAATGTATCAGCGTTATAGAACATCTCAACTGAAACCAAAAGACGGGAGTCAGATATCTGCCCGCGTCCTAATAGGTCCCTGGTCCCGGATATCACAGCCGAGCCCTTCTAGCGCGAAGCTAAAAGCGCCTTAAAATTAGAGTTCTGGGGCTGTGTACATGGCTGTTTAGATATGCATTCCAGGGTTAAGTACAACCTGTATAGGGAATATATAGATCAACTTAACAACACCCGGATCTCCCCTGTCGTTCGAGGGAACAACGATCTCAAACTCCATTGTTCACCCTCGCTCTCTTCATCATCCTTCTCGCTCGCTTCTAACTTACCATCGGATTTACCACTCTGGCCACTAGCGCTAGTCCCGGTTCCAATGGCCACATTCACAGTTCCTCGCGCCTCATCGGCGGCAATAATCATGCCTTCGACGAACTCGAAATCACGGCAGAATGCCTCGACTGCGTCCTCAGTGACGCTCTGAATAAGGGAAAGGCTTTGTACACGCTTCAGATTATCGGTTGCGTCCATAAGTGCAGATGGGAGGAAGTCATCGAGTTGTTGGCTGGATGTAATCAAAGACTCTGGTTGGAAGGCTGAGAGACTGGCCAGGTCGGCTAGGTGGGGTTTCTGCTGGTCTGGCTTCTCCGTCTTGTCTTCCGCGGTATCTGAGAAAGGCTCCAGGGCCTCTAAGAGCGTTTGGAGACCAGAGGACTCGAGGAGGAATTGATGTTGGGTGTCGAGAAGATCGCTGCGTAGGGTTGATAGAGCTGCGGAAATGGGAGGGACGTGTGTGGAGCTGGCGAAGGGGAATGGTGACACAGCGGCACGGGCTGCAAGGAGAATATTGGTGCGGTAAATAGACTGCGCCGTGGTGGTTTGGAGTTCATCGGATGAGGACCGGGCTAGTGTCAAGAATGGATCAAAGGCAGCCCGGAGGACAGAAGTGAATGGGTTCTCGTTGTTCGCATCTGGAGATGAATCTTCTGGTCCGACGGAAGTCTCATAGGTCTTCATCAGTGATTCCAGGCCTTCCAATGCATCTAATAAGAACTGTGGGGGCGACAAGTCGTCTGGTGGAGTCAGGGCAATATTGTCGCCCGCCAAGGCGCTGATTTGGTCGCGCATCAAAGTCTCAAAGTGACCAAGAGTGAACTTTTCCAAGCTCTGGATCAGGTCCACCAAGTGTGATTGTGCGCCCACTAGCTTAGTGAAGGTTGTGCGGTAGAATGACAGCAAGCTCACAACCTTGTAGCAAGTAATAGGGTCCTCATGGCTCTGAATGACGAGCTCTGTTCTCTGTCGCAGTGATCGAGACACTCCAGTAAGGTCGCGGTTAACCAAGTCACTAAGTGCCTTTTGGCCATCAAAGGCAACTTCCTGGTCCTCATCGATGCGCGACCAGGGCTCGCTATTCAGGCCGGCCTGAATCCCCCGAGCGAGTTCGTCCCCGTCATCAACAAATAACGACTCGAGGGCCTCTCGTTCTGATACAGTTGTCGAGTGCACCCATGCAAGCATGTCACCAATGTACCGAAGTGGGTCATGCGCTGAGAACTCAATCGGTTTGACAGTGTGATCACCGGCGCCGGGCCCATTGGCCCCCGAAACAGCATCAGTCAGTGCATAGTGGAAAGCATCGGACAGCACATAGTCCCGTGCCTCCGCAAAGAAATCCAGACAGCTGTGGAATAGACTCGGGCGTTCTGCCAGCACCCGTAGAGCACGGCGGATCGTACTGCTGATGCGAGGGTCCTCCAGATTCAGGGACCTGAATTCTTTCTGGACCCATCGGTAGAGTTTCTGGTATGCTGAATTGAGGTTCCGAGTGCTCAGTTCCATTACCTCCAAGCCCAGTCGCTGGTTCTCGCCGCCGAGCAAGACCTCGCAATCGTGGTGCACTTGCTTGACACGAGCTAGCACGTCAAAGAACCGCTCGTCAACGGGCTCTTCGGCCGATGTCAAAACCAATAAATCCTCTTCCGGAACCAAGAAATGTTTCGAAAAGGCTTCCAACAGCTGTTGTTTGGTCTCGGTCTCTTTCTTCTGTGTCATCAGGGCGCTGGCTTCCTCGAGTACCGGCGTGGTATCCTGCTTTGCGAGGTTGATTCGTTTGCGCATATCGTCGCATGTCTGGTTAAGTGTTGAGACCACCGTTCCGATCCGTCTCAATTGCTGTTATTGCCATTCGAATTAGACTTCCGGGTCCCAATCTCTAAAGGAGAAATAGGAGTCTCACCTCTGCCACTTTCCCAAAGTCCTTAACAATCTCCGCATTGCAATCGACAACTTCTTTTTGTACATCTAGCCGTAGTTGTCGACGTGTTTCTGCGGTGTTGTGAACGCCCCTCAAGCTCAAAGTCTCGAGGGAGTCCCGAATGTCCGAGTCCGCATACGATGCCGACAGAACCGTTGTCAACCGATTAGTGAGGGCGGTCGGGCGCTGCGTTGGCGGGGACAATGGAGATGATGGTGTCGGTGTATTAGCGCCATTACTGGCGCTGCCACTTGCTGGAAAGTAGCTGGTCATTGTTGTTCGAGCAACGCAGCGGAGAGTCGGCGAGGGGAAGTAGAGGACAACCTCGCACTTGGCGCATCGACCGCCTTCGCGGTATCTTATCGTCAACACTACTCTATTTGTTTTCCCCTCCTGATTTGTTTCAATTCATTCATTTCTAGAATTTCATTGCTACCTGATCCCATGGATAGTCCACTCGTTTCGCCGGCTAAGGCCCGCCAGGCTGCTATCCAAGCTAAAGATTGGGCGTACGTGAACTCCTGGCTCAATCGACAATACGCCCCTAAACCGGTCCCCAAGTTCGAGCGCAACGAAGATACACTCCGTGTCCTCCTGACTCTAGCTGCAGCCAATGATGCTGCAGATGAAGAAGCCGCTTTACAACATTGCGCGCGCGAAGATGCTGTTGATGCATACAGAAGGCGAGAAGAGTTCGAACGCAAAGATCCCCACGAACAACAGAAGAATCAACTCCTTGATGAAGTCGAGATGTGCTTGGATGACAAAGGAAGACGTGATCTAGAGGACCTCGCCGACTCCGCCGCAGCTCTGGGCAATACCTTAAATCCAAACCCGGGGGATCTGGGGCAGTCGATTGTGGAGCTCACGGTGGAGGAGTTCGAGGCCCAGGAACAAATTGCAAAGGTCGACACATTACATCGGTATCTCCAGAGAGAGCTGGCACGGTTACAGGCGGAGCTTGAGGAACTGAAGACCGATGTGGCATATGAGACACCTTCCGATACACAAAGCTTGACATCGGAGTGGACACGCAGCACGAAGACACTTGCAATCAAGGTCGGGGAGTACCAAGATCGCATTGCCTCATTAGAAAAAGTTCAGCCCCGGGGGCCGACTATTGAGGAGCTGATTGCGGAGGAGGAGAATGTTATCAAGATGCGGGAGACGGTCAAGGCCCTGCAAGGCCGTGTGAGGGCGTTCCATGATCTTCCCAAGGATACCCCAGGGGCACGGGCAAAGTATAAAGAACTAGAGCGTGAGCTTAGGCAACTTAGGCGACAACGAGACTCAATGGCACTATAGGTGAGCGGCACTAAAGCCAGCTTTCTACATCCTTTGCTCTACATAATGAATGGACTTCTTTCACTTGAAAATGTGATGGATTCAAAGAGTAGGTTAATTGGCTAATAAAAAAAAACGCAAATGGTATCGTTAACTCATAAATCTTGAGGGCAAGGCTATCCAAAGTCATGAAATGACCATGATAATGGCCACTCAGCTAAGGGAAACCATCTTAGTTGCCGCCGAGGCCAAGAGCACCCTTAACCTTGTCACCACTAGAGGTGTGGTTAGAGTATGATTCTTTGGTTCCAAGAACAGAGTAACTTACACGGAACCGGTGGCGCCGCCGTGGCCGTGGTTGTCACTGCCACGCTGAGCCTTGTCGAAAGCCTCCTGGCCAACACCTTTGCTATCATCGGTCTGCAAGCCGCGGCTAGCGCGGTCAGTGGTGTCTGTGAAAGTCTCCTTGACCTTGTCCTGGGTGGACTTGGTGGAGTCGGGAGTGATCTCCTCCTTGGCCTCTGTGGGAAGAAGTGATCAATAACGATGTCATAACATCACAATTTAACAGACAGATAAAGCAGGGTCACATACTAGTGGTGAAATCCTTACGACCGGTGTCAGACATGATGGGTATTGATTGGTGTTTGGTGGTTGAGAACTGTGTACTTTCGTTGAAGTAGAAGATGTTGATGGAGGAAGAACAGCTGAAGAGGCAAAGAGCAGGTTTATATAGATTTGGTTGCTTTGATTGCGAGCTCATAAACAGATACCACATGACGTCGTTCGTGTTTGCTATCGTGATCGACTTACTTTATTCACAATAGACACCATATACCATCTAGGCAATGTGTATACAGGTCTATTTGAGCCGTGACCCCGGACTAACCACAACTTCCAAATTAAATAATGGTTCCTCCAATCAGTGTGGTTCCTAAGGCTCAGCTGCAGATGATCTTTCACGAAATACAGGCTGTGCCACCCGATGGCATCATGCTCTCGGTTCGTTCGATTCGCTTGATATTCCGGAGATGACGTCATGAAGATATTCAGGTGCCAAGGCTTTAAAGTGTAAATATCACGTGATAGCTTCTTGTTATCATTTTTGGTAGTCACATGATACAAATGTAGACCCCACACTTTCAGGGACAACTAAGCCTAATTGGGAACAAACAATATCAGGCGGTCAACCAGACTTGGCAGAACCACCCACCGCCTCCGTCACCTGTTTGGGCATCAACTGAGGTCGTCCATCTCCGATGAACATGTTTGTTCATTCCTCATCCTTTCGTTCTGACTCACTATGTGGCTAAGATTTGTGCTTCTTCATGCATTATCGTCTCATTCTTTCTGATTATCAACTGGATCAGTATCTTGGTGACAAGACGTTGAATTCATCGTTCTTTCATTTGCTACCATTCAAACTCCAACACACGAACCTGTTACACACCCGTTACATCTGTCTCATCAGCTGTCAATGACTGCATCGGACTCCCCTATGCCTTTGAGCTGGGACTTCACTCCAGTGCATGACCTACTACGGTCGCCTATCGATGGCTGCACTGCGAAACCTAGTCGCCACAATGAATCTACAATCCCCTCGCTTGGTGAACAACAAGCCAAGGGTGAACCCCATTACACCACCAATGGTAGGCTCGTGGATCTTATCTCTAAGAGGAGTAACCCGAAGCTTGGTGACTTTGGTGCTCTTTGGGAGCTTATCAACGGGGGCCCCGCTCCTGCGGGCGTCACACCAACTTTAGGGACCGCAGAGACCACCAGGTCTGAGCTGGAGAAGGTTCGGCAATCGCTTGAAGAACTGCCTCCTACCCCAGCGGAAAGACCGGCCAAGAAGGTCTCATTCCCCGGTCCCCCTGGCATTGAAACATCTGTTTCCGTTTTGTCCAACACCTCTCGCATCATCGACAAGCGAAATCCCCGGGTCCCCAAGGACACCACCACCAACTATACTTCCCATTCTTCTTCTCGCCCAAAAGTCCAGGCGACAGGCGTTCCTACCGATTTTGAGGGTCGATCATTCACTATCTTGAGGCGAGCATCAGGTCATGAGCCTTCTGGAACGAGTACCAATGTGAAATTTGGCATTCCACGAACCCCTCCGGAGACGATTGCTAGAGCCAGAGTTGGTGATCCAAGTGATACTCCCACGGCAAATGCCAAGTCTCGGCCTCGCGGAAAATATTTCCAGAAGAACACGTGCAACAATCCAACCACGTCTGAAGAAAGCACTGGGCTTGAATCGGACACAAGCATTGTGTTCGATCATCCCATTTCTGAGAAACCTGTGGCCATTCAATTTGTCCCATCTCAAGTCGGGACGCCTGGCGCGAAAACTCGCCGTTATGATACCCCGCCGTCATCATTTGAGGATACTGACTGGATACTGAATGCCGGCACCATCCAAGGGCTTGCTTCTGGAGGTGCTCGTGTGCGGTCTAGCCTGCACCTATCGGCCGCGGACCGAAGAACCACCTTGATTACCAGACTCCTCGGCCACTTTCCCGCCTATGCCAAAATCGTGTCTCAAGTAGGGCAGATTTCGCAACTCCGTCCCATCGAGAGTATTGATTCGCTTCCCATTCATATCTTTGTCGATATGTCAAACGTACGTTTCAGTTCCCCCTCTACCAAAAGCTCATCGCAAGCTAATTCATCTCAGATCATGGTGGGATTTCACGATGCGGTGAAAACCTCACGCAATATCCCTCTCTCCAGTCGAATCCGTCGCGTTCACATGTCTTTTGCAAACCTCTCGTTGATCATGGAACGCGGCCGCCAGACCGCCAAGAGAGTCTTGGTCGGCTCGGATCGTCTTCCCTCGGTCGAAGAAGCCGAGAGACTCGGCTACGAAACCAGTATCCTCGAGCGTGTGCACAAGGCGAAGACCGTCACTCCCCGTCGCAATAACAAGTCCTGGAAAAACCATGGCTCCAGTTCTCAGGGTGCATCTAGCGGTCCTGAAACGGTCGCCGCCTCTGGAGAGCGATGGGTCGAGCAGGGTGTGGACGAAATTCTGCACCTAAAGATCTTGGAGAGCCTTTTGGACACAAAAGATCCCGCGACTATTGTTTTGGCGACGGGGGATGCGGCCGTGGCCGAGTTCTCTGGTGGATTCATGAAGATGGTCGAGCGCGCGCTGCAGCGCGGCTGGAATGTCGAGCTTGTGAGCTTCTTGCAGGGAACAAGCTATGCTTACCGAAAGAAGGAGTTTCGGACTCGGTGGGGAGACCGCTTCAAGCTGGTCGAGCTGGATCACTATGTGGAGGAACTATTTGAGTAATGGCGAAACCCGACTCCGCTCTCAAAGGGTTAAAGGGGATTTACTTTCGCCTTTCAATTTAAATGAAATGAAGAATTATAGCTCTTATGACTCAAATTCCTTATATTTTCGACTCAAAATTCGGTTAACATAGCTCGTAGCTCGTTTCGTATATTTAAGTCAACACCCCGCCAAACCGCCAAACGTCATTGGGCGGAAAACACCCGCCCGCACTTGTTGCCTCCATGCACGTCTGCTCGTCTACCTAAAACGATTCTCCATTCTGGAACTATATAGTCCCTGTTAATCAGTGCTACTCTCCAATATTGCTTGTCTTCTTCTATATTGTTGAACTGCAAACAAAAACGGACCGGCGAAGAAATCCGCAATCTCGAAGAATTTGAATTTGATCTTGCACGACCAGCAGAACATCCTTTCAAAAAGAAAGAAGAAAGAAAAAGATCAAAAAACCCTTCATCTTACAATCACAACATATCAATTCCATCATGTCTCAATTCACAGAGCAAGACTTCTTCGGCGGAGCCATTCGCGGCGTCGTGCCCCAAGGCTGGATTGATTCGAGGTTAGTATACAACCTTCCTATGCATCAAATTCCCCTTTTATTCCTTCAATCCATTCGCAATGCGCTCACAAAACATCCCAATCAAACATAACCCCCAAAAACTAACACCCAATCCCAGCACCCTCCGTGAGGTCCCCGACCACCAAGAGCTATGGCTCTCACCAACAACCCTCTCCAACCTAATCATCGAAATCAACCAGCGCGTCCCGCAAGCCGAAGCTCTAAACACCTTCGCCGCGCTCAGCCACCAACAACCCACCGCCGCCCCAGGCAGCGGTAGCGCAGCGTCCGCAACAGCAGAAACAGTCGACCAAGCAGCCGCCCTGTACCACCTGCACGATCTCTGCGACGAAGGCGACACCATGCAGGTGATTACGTCGCCCACGCCCGTCGAAGTCCAACTTGCTTCGTCCTCGCCTACCCCCGCTTCCGCTATCAAGGCGTACCGTGGCGTTGTCTCTTTCACGACGCCGCTGCGCGGTAGCGGTGGACGTGTCCCTGCGTCTGTCGATGGGTCTGCTGCTGGTGTTGCGGATGCTGGGGTGTTGGGTGCGCAGACGAATGGGGATTCTAATGGTTTGCCGCAGGTTTCGAGGTTGACGTGTCATTTCTTGCTTGTTAGGCTTGAGGCGCAGGAGACGGATTTGTTGGTTTTCTTTAATGTGCCTCATGAGGAGTTTGATAAGAGTGGTGACCCTAGGGGTTTGTCGCGTGAAGAGGTTGTTGCGGAGGAGACTATTGGGGCTTTGATTGGGAGATTGGAGATTTGTGATTGGGATCTCTTTGTTTAGATGTCTTTTTTTGTATGGATTTGGATTGTTATGTTCTATTAGAGGGTTTCAATTGGGCTTGGTTTGAACCTATTTGGGGGGTTTGCGCCTAGGGTAGCTAGGGGTGTTGTTCGAGGTGTTGCTTTGATAGTCATTACAATAGGGCCTAAACATGTTAAGAATGGCAAAGTCACGTCTCCATACTCCAAACTGTGATTGACATTAATAATAAAGCTAGTAATAACAGGAAAAGGGTCGCCATGGAACATCTACTCGAACCAGATTATCATCGCTAGTGATGCAGAAAGCGCTTCGCATCTTCTGTAGCTGGTTGCAACTATCTGTGAGACGTTTCCAGGTGCAGGTAGACTGTTCTTCGGTGAATCTGGCTCCGAGATTGGCCCTCGGATCACGCTTGCGGTTCTCCATTCCAATGGCACAGATCATGGTACGTCCGATAGTGATTTTCGGGTCCAAGTCGCAACAATGTGCTGCCAGTCCGACACAGGGGGGCTCCAAACATTTAAATTGCGGAAATCCGAGTTTTTAAAGACCAGCAAAGCACTATCGACGGAACCGAATCTCAGGACCCATTCCAGAGAATCGGATGTATAGATACCTGGCCCTAATTCGTTGTCCGGGTTTCTGCTGTGGATGACAGGAGCGAAAAATGCCATAATGGCAGCCAATGCGGCCCGAGTAGACACTCGATATAAGAATGGGCCACCGCCGGAAGGCCACAATTCCCGTGTACCAGCTGCGGGCACTTTCCTCCATGACACGCAAGTGCTGGGTAGAAGGGACCTCTCCGGCCAACTTCTCCCACTCAGGGGCCGTAACAGGCACGGAAACAGGACGGGCCAACAACGGAACGCGGTTGGATACCCACTGAGCAGCTTGCTGGTGGCTTTGCTGGGCATACTGGCCTTGCCTGCCCTGCTGCGCTTGGTTGGGTTGCTGGATTCTCCAGGCTCGTTCCGCTTGCTGGGGCCGCTGCGCTTGCTGGAATCAGAGCCATCTTTCACGGACAAGGGAGCTCTGGATCGGCCGCAAGCATCCTTCACCGGCGTGCCAGTCGAGGCACTGCTGACCCTGGGCATGGACGTGTCGTCGTCTTGGCTCGTAGCACCCAGTGAATCAGTCCATGACTTGGATAACATGAAGTTAAGCTCGGTCAAGTCTGGAAACATAGTCTTTGAGGATCTTCGCGGATAGGCGTTCCTTGTTTTCGTCTCCCTTAACTCGAGCTGTAGCAATCTCCTGCGGTAGGCGCTACGATCTCCATGCTGGGAACAGCTGTCCCAACCTATGAACAGCGTACTGGTTTCCAACTTGAGAAGGGATTGGATCGAGCCGGATTGGCAAAATTACCACCGGGTCCTCATGGTAATAAAAAGAAAGTCGATCATACATCGATCCTGGATTTTGCCCTCTTCGAACAGATGCTCCAAGATCCATGTTACACCGACATTTGTCGGGATAAGTCGAACCTCATCTTGGAGGGCAAAGGTGTGGAAGACGATAGGTATTAGCCAATGACGATAAATGATGCTGTGAAACGAGAAGCTCAGCCAAAGTCGACAAACATGCCAATCGACTGGCCATGACAACGTCACCATCAACTGAAACTGAGGCGGGGGGTGGGGGGTGGGTTACAGAGAGAGGGAAGTGAGAGAGAGAAGTGAGAGAGAAGTCAGAGGGAAGTGAGAGATGGAAGGTGGAGGGTGCACTCCACAACAACCGTTATGTGACAATTTCTTATGTATAGGTTTGGGTGGGTTTGGATTTATGGGTTATTACAGGAATGGGCTGGTTCCGCACTCTTTACAATTAGCATCTGTATACTCCGTACTCTGGGGGAAATCCCACTCGGCGTTTGGCTTCGAGTTCTTGCTTTGGATGAGCGCCTGCATAGTCATACGCAACTACCTAGGTAGTTAGACTGCAACAGGTTAATTGAACTTTGATTGATTGACCTTCACTCTTGCCGAAGGCAATAGCACCTGCCAATATATAAGAGGTTATGTACATAGGATATGCGTTGCCATTGTAATTCTTATACCAATTTAGGCCACTAGCTAACTACCGTGTGTTTAAAAACACGGGTGTGTGTTTAAATCAAAGGTTGAATTGGGTATAGTACTCTCTAGTAAGTTTCTATAGATCTAGTCATTTTATAGTCAGTCATTTTCACATATCCATCATTGGCATTGCAGTCCATTCGGTTGATTCCTCTGCGGACTCTTCAGAAACACATCGTTCACACTGACACACAAAACGGAACGATTTCCGAAGATGCTCGCGACGCGAAGTAAGATCGGTATATTGAGTCAGGTCGAAGTACGAGATGCAACATTCCTCGCCCGGAAAAATGTCACGGGAGGCAGTAAAGACCATGCGGCCTTTATTGTCAGCTTTATGGATGATCTGACGGTAAATTAGTATTTACTTTCACAAATTCGCACTCCGGGGAAGAATTCCACTTACATTTGGCAGACACGAATGATTAGCTATTGCCGCAGTGGGATAAACAGCAGCAGCGAATTGCTCCCCTCGGTCGACAGGAGGGTTCGGCAGGGGGAAAATGCCTGTTTCTCGTGGGTAAAGACCAAATGAGTTTGCCTCTTCCTGACAAATGAGATGAAGAACACGCTCTGCACTCATCGCATGGGGAAGAGTAGGGTTACTCTTCAAATACTTCTTCACAAGAGCAGACCAAGATCGGACCTTATCATGAGGCCAAGTATCTTCTGAACCACAGAGCGATTCGATACCACTCCAACCATGCTTCCAATGCCCCGTCGACTCAACACCATCTCTCCCATCATGCAATTCACAATGTCGTGCAGCAAGCAGCCGAAGAATTACCCACAGCATGCCAAA
This sequence comes from Penicillium sp. CMV-2018d, assembly GCA_028827225.1. Lineage (NCBI taxonomy): Eukaryota > Fungi > Ascomycota > Eurotiomycetes > Eurotiales > Aspergillaceae > Penicillium > Penicillium hesseltinei. The sequence continues at coordinate 2,346,904 of JAPZBW010000003.1, forward strand.
ATCATATTCACTCCATTTAGATCGAATTGTCCCCGCATAGCGTTTGAGCCAAGCGCATTCAAACCCATGTCGAAGACTATCAGCATCACGACATGTGCTTCCGCACCACGTCACATCCGGGATACAGGCATTCAAACATGAAGTCCGGGTATTGCAAGGTGCCGGACGATTACAAGCAGGATTACTGCAGATGAGATTGTCGTTGTGAGCGGGTTCGTCGACGACGGGGATGACTGCGTAAGGGGAATCGACGAGGAGACAGGCGCCTTTGGGGATGGGACCGGAAACACGGAATTGGCGGCCTTTGATCGCGTCGGTGCTTTCGATTAGCTGCGGGTGGATCCAATCGGGTGTCTGGACGATTCCTTTTACGCGAATCCGGTCTGAAGGTTCTGTGGTGATATATACGACTTTGGACATGATGGGTTGGTGCTTTGGGGGGGTGTACGTCGGTTTCGACGGCAAATTCTTCGATCCATTATGGCGCAAGTTTGGTTTTCACGGCTTGTGGGTCGTTTGATTCGCCTCCCGGGAATGTAAGGGCAGCGAGGTTATCCAAGCGACTGCGAGTGATTGGGGGCCCACACACGAGTATAGATTCGTCGATTCTATTGGCTGATCTGGATTTTTAGCGGAGTAGTCTAATTGATCCACTTTGGATGTGGAAGACTGCAGGATTCACTTGGCCAGGGCTGGAATGGTAGTAGGTTATATAAGCTATATACGTAGCTTCATTTTGGAGCTGTCCAGTTCGATGTTTCAAAGGTACAATCAGTTGTCTTCTCGCCATCTCAATCAAAGTACATACCAGAAATGGTGATAAAAAGGCCTTGATGGGCTTCAAGGGGATGGGCATTTGAATTCCTGCAGAGCCGCGGCGGTGTAGCCCCATGTGTATCTGCGAAGGTGTATAGCGGCCGCTGTTCAGTTTCATCTAAAATATGCACTGCTGCCTTGAAATGCCTTGCCTTATTTAAATCCAGCAGAAAATTAAGATACCTGAAATAATATTACAGAGCCCGTAGTGAGAGAAATGTGAAGCAACAGAGAGGGGACATCATCTACGTTGACAAAAAAAAAATCTTCTTCTCCAAGCGCCCAGACAAGCCGAACAGTTGATGAAAAAGGAGTTCGCGTCGATCGGGGGTAGTGTAAGCCCAATGACACTGTGCAACAAGGCATGTGCAAGCACAGGGGCCAAGTCGCGGGCTTCAAAAATAGGAATAATCAAAGTGTTTCCTGGACGGAAACTTTCAGAGATTAAACTGAAAAGAACAGATACTACACTTGATCTAAGCCAATAGGCAAAGAGAGCTGAAGAAGAAAAAAAAGAAGAGGAAGATCTGGGGGGGTGGGTGGGTATATATAGGCATTATATGACCCCCGCGCGTCCGCTAACCGGATTGGGAACCCTACCGGATAAATATAATGCTACAAACTAATTTATTTACAGTAGGCGGTAGATAGGCAGTGTGGGCATAGGTAGAAACAAGATAAAACATATGGTTACCCTTATTAGCTAGTAGATAAATGATTTCATTCGTACTGAAATTTATATGGGTATGAATAGCTTTCATATGATGATTTGTGTTGGAGGTTTAACGCGTGAGATTTGACGAAAACGATGATTTGTGGGCCGCTTATACGGCCTTGTTATGTCTTTTGGATGCTCTTTTTAGATACTCTTTTTAGGTATATACGAAGGTACCAGAGACCTTTCTATATATAACCTTTTAATTTTCTGCCTGGCAAAAACCCGGTTGGCTGATATCTAAAACCTGCCGTAAGGGATATGTATACTGTGGTGGGAATAGCTTCAATTTACTCCGTACAATACACTATATAGGTCGGAAATCAGGCATAGTACAGGCAGCAATGCATGTTTTAATTGAAACTGAACAGAGGCCGCTATACACCTTCGCATGGATCTCTCTTGTCATTCGGTGGCTCGCAAATCCATATCTTCCATCTCTTTGGTGCACCATCTCAAATGCGCAAAGATCCTCCAATATACGTCCTCGGCCGCACGTTTTCCCATAATAGGATCAAGATGCCCGTACCCCTCGGCTAGAAATCTGCGATAAAATCTCTCGCCAAATTGTCGTCGCAACAACTCATAGTCCTTGAGGGTAGACTCAGGACTAAATACTTGGTTCTCCGTACCCGAGACAAAGAGAATCGGTAACCCCTGCAGCCGTTGCAAATTCTCAGCTGTCAGAAGGGGACATGAATCATTATCCAAGCACACTCCCCGGGTTCCACTGCGAACCACTTGCTTCATAAGCTTTGTATGGGTCCCCGCGAAATATTGGTGAATGTTGTCATGGAGACCCATATCAAGGTTCTCATGATTCCATAGCAACCCAAAAGCGAAAGACGTCCGGCGACACGCCGTAGACGTGCAGAGGTCTTGCGGGTGGCCAACAGGATAGAAACGAAGGAGAGTGTCGAGTAATCGTTGGAAAAGAACACTCTTAACACTGGTGACTATCGGGAAGTAATTCCCAGCCAATAATTCGTACAACTGAATCAGCAGAGTCGTTCTCCCTTTGAGGGAATTCCAATATCCAAAGACCTGGTTCATGAAAACCGAGTTGGCAGTAACACCGAGAAGCTGGCTACTCTGGATAGTTCCATCCAGCAGGCCCATGCAGAGAGCCACAGAGCCTTGGCAATGGGCTACCACATAGGGCTTCTGTCGCTCTCTGTCACGAATGTAAGCTATTGCAGCAGCAACGTCAAGACGGCAATCGAAGACAGTGCTTTTCTGGGCAACAGCGGGATCACTGCCCCAACGAGGAGTGAGTGCGTAGCATCGGTATCCACGCTGCGTGAAATACTCAACCATGTTGCAGCGCAAGAATGGCAGTGAAAACAAATTATGCATTGCGCCGACCCCGGTGACGCCGGGTAAAACCAGGACTGGTGAAAGGTTGGAGTCGGGTCCTGGTTCGCCTGCCTTTTGCATATGAAGTGGGTCGTATGTATCAAGGCGTACTTGTACGCCATCGCTTGTTGTGATGTTGCAAGAGGTAGAAGGTGGTTGCTTTGAATCGGTGACTTTGGTTGGGATCCGAGGGAAGCGCATGTGGACGAAAGGGCGAAAGAAGAAGAGACTGATATGGTACACAAAAGAAAGTAAAAACCACATCAAAGTCACGATAAGACTGAACTGGAAGACTCTTGTCGTGCGAAATGTTCTCATCTGCTTTTTGAAGTCTAGCAATGATATATGAAGGGCCCCTGCTCCAACATTTGTCCCGTCCAGTCGAGTGATATTGACGCTCACCGTAGTTGTCGCTTCCCAGGTCTTCCTGACGGAGAATGCTATGTTCGAGTCGATGAGCTTGTGCCCTTCGAAGCGGTACTGTATGCCTTCTACCGAAAGAAGCTTCAGGTGATATGAAATGGCTGATGATTCGGCATTCTCTTCTAGTGGCGTGAAAAAGTCCACCGTCCCATCGACAATCTTGAGCGCGGCTCTGGATAATGCGTAACAAGAAATTGTCCCGGTGCATGTTCCTTGGTATTGTAAATCTGTACATGTGAGCATTCTATTGCTAGAGGGCTCTCCCAATTTCTTACCTCTGCGTCGGCAGAGTTCGATCGTAAGAAACATCCGCATCGCGCAAGATGAGCCTTTTCCTACCCTCTCAGAAAGTGCAAAATCTCCGCTCTCCGACCCCATACTAATGTACCCATGCATAATCTCTGTAAACTGCCATCCTATGGACTGAGGTCCTTTCTTGGAGTCTTTTTGGTCTTGCGAATCCCATGATACACTGGGTTTGCTGTATGCATTCAAAGATTGATTGTTGGTCTCCAGATCAATTGACAATCCAGATCTCTTAGTGATCAAGTTGACGGATCGCTCGGAAAGGGCGGATATTGTGGCCAGCGGGTTAACACCTGTCAGAATCAGCACATGGCCGTAAGCCCTCTCCTTTCAACATACCTAGGGCCATCGGGATGATAGATGCATCACAGCATACGAGGCCGTTGTATACTTCACTATCAGAGCCACTAAAGACCTCTCCCAGATGATTTGTTACACCCCCATATCCTGTTCCATCGTTGCTCATGTTGGCTCCTCCAAGTAGATGGACTGTAGCTTCCTCCTGGTGGCGACCTTTGGCTATGTTTAGCGTGACTTTGTGGTGGCGTTTATTGACCCTTACCGTAATGATATGAAAATCCCATGTTTGCTCCTGTACGAGCAAAAAGCTCCTTGAACATCTTCTGTATCCATTTGAAATGCTCAGATCGTCCTTCTGCCGGGCCCCTCAAGCACAACTGATCATCCTTTAAGGTCAACATTATCTCGTTGCTGTCATGAGACATCACAAGATAAGTTGAAGTCCGCTGGAGAGATCCATTGTATGCGTACGGGCCAAATAGGAGAGACTTGAGAGAGGCAATGGTCTTCCTGGCTTCTTGGCGAGGGTTCCAAAGACAACACAGCGCCTGGCTCTTCATGGTCTGCAGGGTTAGCATGATTTGGATTACTGGATTGAACATCTCAGGAATGCAACCATCTTGGATAACGTATCCAGACAAGGGGTTTTTCAGTTGGTCCACAACTCGATTATCAATAACGCCAGTGACGGTTGTTCCAGGGGGAGCATGCGAAGATTCACGGGCGATGCCATTGATATTGGCACCACCATTGTAACCTTGAATCTGTAAATCAAATGTGCTCAGGATTTATATTCTGGAGAAGGACGTACCGAATATCAAAAGATCACCATTCCCAGAGAGATTTCTTCCAACAAGCGGTGACATATGGAGACCGCGCTGCTTCGACCGAAGCAAGACTTCAGTAGTTCCTAAAGCACCGGCCCCAAGAAAACAGAATTCCTTCTGCGATTGAAGTAGACAGAGTCAGTTGAGATATCCATTTCTGAAGGTTATATTTGATACTTACTGCTTTGACCCAAAAGAGTTGTTCTTTGAAATGATCCGCAAACACCGGCCTCCCACTGCCATGCCAGGCGAAGTGTATAGTGTAGCCTCCTCCATCCGTCTTTTCTACAAATTGAACTTCACATCCGCAGAATATCTCAGCTCCCCAATTCCAGGCATCTGCAAGATAAGTCGTCGCCACTGAGTTTTTTGAACCGTCATTGAGACCAGTGCACTCATGGCCTGATTGTCTATTTGCCTGCATAGGGACACCTGCCCTGTTGCGGCCATTATGAAAAAAGATGGTCAGCGGTACTCGATAGAAATGATTCTTCTCTCCAAGCCATCTTGACTCTTCTCGAAGATGCTCGAGTTTGCTTGGGGTTGAATTGTCCGGATATGTGAATGGTTGCAGCATTGTTTCGGCGCGTGTGTAGTCTACATTTAGTTATAGGCTGTGAGATATTCTCCATATGCATGGATAACTCACATTCATCGAGCGTAGATGGATCGTCCCTGATCTCCGACGGCCATGGACTCATCTGGAGTGTTCTTTCGTCCGCTTTTAGGAAAACTCCGGCATTGATCAATGAAGATCCTCCAAGGCCTATGATTCCAATCAAAAAAAGCTGTTGGATTTTGCTATTCATGAATTCTGGGGACATGAGTTTCACCTACCATGAGCAGCAAAAGAATGCTGTCCATCGCCCAAAAATACTTGAAAAAGCCGTGTGGGGTCTCTAGACGATAGCCACATTGAAATGAATGAGCTCTTTGCAGTACTCCCTAAGATGCTCGTGTCTTTCAGACATTGAGAGAACGTATGGGGAAATGAACCGGCTATGGGAATGTAACATGTTAGTGATGGTATTTTGATTGAAGCCTCTTGATCCGTACATCTTCTTTCCCAGCCAAGTTCTAGCACCGCGACGCTCTTCCCTGCTCGAGCCATTCGACTTGCCGCTACTCCAGCGCCATAGCCAGATCCTATAATCACGACATCATATTCTGATCTCATTGATCTGAACGGACGACTCAGATTCGGATAATTGTCCGTCCTCTCTGTAAAGGTTGACATTGTTTCTCACTCTGAGTACTAGATGAATATTTAGAGGGGCACACAGAAAGTAAGATAAAAGACATCTAGGCCCTCGTGATAAATACTCAGCTCTATATAAGCCATAAGTACTAGACTCTACCTCAGAAGCAAGGGATGCCACGTATTTCTGCAGGATAAAACGGGCTGCAAGTAGAAATTGGTGGGCCTGAGCTTCTCGGCACTGTATAGTCACATCCGAATTGGGCATGGATGAACCCTAAGTTGCACAACTCCAAAGGCTAATCCCTTCAGGGCTAATCCCGGCGTTGATATGAACCATACGAACCTGCTATTAGCGTATAAAAACTGCCTATTGGTCTTTTCTTTTTCTATCAGTTCGCTAAGTTGAGAGGTGGAGCCTCCAGTCTTGTCGTCTTTGATGCCGTCAGGTGGTTCTTAGTTTCGGCTCAGAGAACCAACGCGATTGGTGTAATTTGGGGGCTGGCACCCGAAGCAGTGTTATTGTCAAAATTATTTCCAACTCCGAAAGAGGTAGTGGTAACCCTGATTCTAGATCCGGACAAGCACTTATTTGAATATGATGGGTTCGCTTTCGTTCACATGCTTAAAAAGTGATGCGGATGCCTTGGAATTCTGACAACCAACTAATGCAAACAATATTAGTTGGTTGTCAGAATTCCCAAAGTGTCTGTTTGCTTGCTTCAAGTCTGATTATTTGAACAAGACATGCAAGTATCCCTATGTTGGTTTGACATGAACCCAGGTGTCCACGGGTAGCACGATGATATTACTAATCTCAACGGTGGACCAGTGAGACCTCGGAATTGCTCTTGGAAAGTCGGAATTGATCAACAAACTCGAAAACTTATCTTTAACCTCGGCATACCTGTAGCCCAGCACCCCGAGCAATGCCTGTGGATCATTCAAAGCAAGTGACATTACGCAGGTCATGCCAAGCCTGCATCAAAGGCAAGCGGCGATGTGACCAAGGCTGGCCCCGATGCAGCAGGTGTCTGGGCAAAAACATCAACTGTGAATACGTGAATGCACCTCTTACAATACAATCTACTCGAAAGTCATCTTCTGGCCGGTATATGGGCCCTAATCGCTCAATTGTGAACGCGACTCCCACGCCACAAATACATACACCCCTGCAATTAGAAATCGCGAAAGAATATGATCCAAATATCATTCAATTTCTCGTTGCCGGGTTGCGGGATTTACCGGTCAATTTTGCAGAAACCAGGAAGACGCTTTTCATTCACCCTGATCTTTATCCAAATGGTCTGCCAACCCCTGTTCGTGAGGTCCACAATATTTGCAGACTTAATATGCAAACCAGGCGAACGGGTCGCGTGAGCGTTACTCTGTTGTCAATGCTCCGGCAATACTCAGCAGACCTATGTCACCGACTAAGCCACGCTGCGACATTCGAAGAACTATTGGCATGCAGTCAAGCTTTGGTGTTGATCCAATGTATGGTGGTTCTCAATGAAGATGGCAATGCATGTCAATATTCAGAAGCTATCAGTGTCATGCTGGCAGGAATCGCTGGGAAACTGTGGCAACAAGCACCTATTCAACTTCCACGAACCCTCAGTCCTCGATGTGCTTGGCTCCTTGCTGAGAGTGTCAGACGGACGATTATTGTCTGTTTCATGCTGCGCAGTGCTTACTCGTTGAATACGAGGAACTATACAGTTCGGACACCGTTTATAGACTCTTTGCCGTTTGATTTACGGACGAATTTGTGGGATGAGGATTCGGAGATAGCGTGGCAAGATGCACTCTCCGACTCTGAGGATTCCATGGTTTCATTAAATGAGTGGTCGAATGGATTGGCTGCGGGACGTGTTCATGATGTTTCTTGTTTCAGTGGGTTGATACTGGCGGCTTGTAAAGGGCAGGCTGTCTCCTCAATTCCATCTCCGCCTGTGAACTCTTATATCGACAGCTGAAAAGGAAGGTGATATAACGTGAGTCCCATATCTATAAAGATATAATCTTTGTATACATCTGAAACATCAAAACTTCTACCTCAAAAACTGCTTCAACAACCCAGAAAGCAACTCCGTCATATACCGATACAACTCCTGCCTCTTAACCTCGAACGCATTGTAAATGTCCCTCGCAGACCCGACAGGAATCTGATCCTCGCCTTCTGAGATCCGATCCCAAACTTCATCAACAAATTCCTGCAACGGCATCCCAATCAAATGTCCATCCTTCAAATCAGGCTGATGCTTAGCATCATGAAGCTCAGTCTGCACAGCCGGAGGGAAAATCTCCAGGACCTTCACATTCCCAGGACCATCCTGCAGCTGAGTGCGGAGGGCAAGAATAAAATGGTGCAGAGCAGCCTTAGAAGCGCCGTAATTCGGGCATCGCATCATGGGCACTAGCGCCATTTGCGACGTCGTGAATGCGATAGCTGTTGTGGTCTTCTGGCTCTGCAAATGTGGGAGGAATTCTTTGGCTATGCGGACCGCGGATGTATAGTTCGTGATCAACTCTTGGTCGAAGATGTCCAAATCGACGGTTTCCGGCTTGGAGAAGTCGAAGGGTCGCTGGATACCCGAGTTGACGAAGATGCAGTCCAGATCGGGGTTCTCCGAGATGATCTCTGAGGCAAATCGTGGGATCTTTGTTTTTTGTTAGACGTTACTTGGGGACATATCTCGCCTGGCATGGGTGACCTTACCTGCTCGAGCTGCATGACATCAAATGCCTTTGCAGAGACCTTGTCAGTGCCATATCGCTGGACGATCTCATCGAGGTTCTCCTTTCTGCGACCGGCGACAATTAATTTTGATCCATTTTGGACGACTTTGTCAGCCAGGGTTTTGCCAATCCCGGAGGTGGCGCCGATGATCAGGACTTTCTTGTATCCAAAAGCCATTATGGGGACTGGGTCGAGGTGCGAGAATATGTCAAGAAGAATGAGTGTTTCTATTATTCTTTCGAAGCAGAAACACTCCCATTTATATAGCCTTCAAAGTTCTTACTCGCCATCGCATTCGATATCTTGAACTATGTTATGGAAGCTTTGCGGCGACTAAACCCAAAGTGCACAACCTTGGAACCCTGGCTTGATCCGATTGGTCGACAGCATAAGCTTCAACAATGCCCAGGTGCCTGGTCACCGCGCCACCGGTGGAGGTTAACCCAAATATGGTAACCGTTGTGAAGAATTCATGTTTGCATATTCACTATTAAAATTCTTCAGGTTCGATCTGTTTCTATCGTAGCGTGTTTGAATACAGGTTTAATTAATTGATTTGAAATCACACTAGGGCTGGCGGGGGCAACAATGCTAAGTTGTTTACTTCACAAGAAACTCCTACTTGGAACTATTATCCAGAAAAGTCAATAATTTAGCCAGAACTTCATATATTCATTATATTGTGCTCATTGATAATCCCACTAGTCATACTCAGATATTTACAGGCATAACAGGTCCATTAGATATCAAGGATCAATGACCACAATCTCCTTCTGCTCACTCGCAACAATCGCCTTGACAACAGGCCTCCTAGGCATCACAGCCCTCGGAGCCACAGCCCTAGGCACCGGCTGAATCTGCTCGAGGGCACCCCTGCAACGGCCACAGAACTGACGCTTTGGGTCAACACTCTTCGAGTGTCTCCCGACCTTGAAATCGCAGTCCGGGACCTTGCAGGCCCAGATGTATTTGTGGTTGATCTCGTAGGTATGCTTGGTCGTGACCTCAACCCGGCCCCCGTAGATGGGATGGCCTTCCAGTGCGCGGACGCAGCGGTCACCCCATTGCTTGAAGCTGGCACCGTGCTGGGCGGTTCCCTTGGCTCTGTTTTCAGTGACCATGATATCGAGGAGGTGGCAATACTCGTGTGTCATCGTGCAGAGGATTTTGTCTTCGGTGTCTAGAACTTTCTCGGAGAGCTCAATGGTGGCATGATAACGCCGTTTCCCGGGTTCTTCTACACCGGCTTCTCCTCTAAGGAATCTTTCTGAACGTACGGTTGCTCGGCCAGCGGTGTTTCTGAAATTCTTCGTCCAGATGATCTTGATGCCGCCAGTTTCCTCGGTCATGCGAGAAATCTGGTTATCGAAGGCATTGTCAAGGTGTCGGAGGAACTCTTCGGCAAAGCCGATCTTCCTTTGGTTGAATTCGGCAAGTTGGGCTCGGATCTCGCGTTTCCGCGCCGCCTCGGCCTGTTTCTTGGCCTTTTGGGTCATGGGAATAGCCATCCCCGACGAGCTATCAACCGATTTGAGCGTGCGATTGAGAGCATTTTGGGCGTTCGCGTGCGACGGTGTCACCGGTGGTAGGCTTTTGTGACTTGGGTATAGTTGCGATGGTAGTTCATTCTCTGATTCTGAGCTGTGAGAAGTAGTTAGTACGAATGATTGCTATGGGGCTAGAAGGGCATATTAATGCCGGCCCCGCGCGTACTTACTTGAAATGTTCTGGCTGTGTTTGCAATGTAGATTCATTGTCGCTGTCCAGATCAAGATCCTCAAGGTGTTGGATGAGGTCGTTGGTGTTGTGGAAGCCAAAATGAAGAGGATAGCTTGAATCAACATGCGGCTTGGGTACCTCCGCCTTACGGGCAGGGGATGAAGATCTGAAACTGGTTGCGAGATTTTGTGTGCAGTCTTCAGGTGTTGGGGCGACTGCCTTTGATTTCTCAGTTGATCGGTTCAGCTCTACCGTCGCCTTCGTCGGTTCCATTGATGGTTCCTCGTCCGCGGTGATGTTTGATTCCGCTTCTGATATTGGTCTTCTTCCACGCATGAGTCTCTTTCTTGGCGACCTAACAGGTGATGGAGCCGGGCTAGGTTCGTCTTCTGTATCGGGTGTCTCAGGATCTGATGTTTCAATGGAGCTAAGCTCCTCATTATCGCTGACAATGAACCCATCTAGTGAGTCAGAACTATCTTCTTCTTCAAAGCTGATTTCGGGCTCCTCTTGTTCTTCGTGGTGGTCATTCACTGGCTGTGTTACGGCGGTGTAATCCATCCTGCTTCTTGGGGGCTGTGAGGCATTCGGCCTTGTTGGTGTTAAATCTGGAGTTCGATATCCATCCGTAGCGTATTCTGGCACGTCGTTCTCCTTGTCGTAATCTTCGGTCTCTCTTCGGATGGCTGGACGTGGTCTCCGCTTCGCTGGTAGGAGTAAGGAGTTCACACGTGCGAGTCCCAGTGTTCTTTGCTTTTGCTGCTTTCCGGTAGACCTGTGCTGTCTACATTCACTTTCCGATGCCGAATCGTTGTCGGGTAATATATCAAACGATCCACTTGAGCCATTTGCCTGCCGTCGCGACTGGCTTTGCGGCTTAACGGACATATTGTGCTTTGCTGTGTTTCTGAAATTGAAACATGGCTCTCTAGACAGCGGACTGTTGTGGGATGTCCCTATGGTGCGTGGGACAGTCTCTTTGTGAGGCGTGTTTTTGACCAGGGGGTTTGCTGTGTTGATCCTTGCCATGGTCGCGATGTTGTTCTAATGGCAATATAAAATCCCGTGGTTTTTAATCCGTCAATGAGACCTTACGGGCGCTGGTGGTGATGATGACAGTCTCTCTAAATGGGATAAGACACTGTGTCTGCGCTGACCAGGTCAGTCCTGGAGGCCCCGGTGGTTTTAGTTGTTCTTTCAAGGTCCCATGTTGCTCCGGCTGTTGAGCTGTCAACGGGTGCGTTGGCACGGCAACGTGAGCAACCCACAAATCCGCTTGCCACCTCAATCACACGTTAATATCTAGGCTTGCAGGTCATAGCCCGGGCTGTTATTGTAAAGCGTTCACTATTTGTTGTATTATGAACCAGCCCTGGAGCACCGAATGTGAGAAAATAAACATTATCATAGCCCTGCCCGTGGACCTCCCAACGTCGGGACTTCCCGAGTGTTCCAAGGCTGACGGACCTCTCTAGGGCTGGGCCAGGTTAGTACCACTCGCGGATTACATTATGCAGGCGTTCAGTTGGCCTGCTTTATGGAATTTAGTGCATTAGTTCACTAATATGGTATTTTTATAGTGGTCCTACCATATTTGTCGCGTCATCCGGAACACTGCCGGCTCCGATATCCTAAATAATTCTATGTTTTTTGCAGCTTGATGTTACATATTATTAGGATAAACATGCAAGCAGTTGTTTTCTTCGCTTATTTCTATAGGAAGAAGAGAATTATGATTGTTGTTAAGTTGTGGTTATATATCGGGCGCAAGTATAGCGGTATATATATAATAGTAGGCACTATACTAATAAGAAAAACATCTAGCAAAACCTAGAATACCAGTATATTAACCTATAGTTGAAAAGCTCATTTACGCTTTGCTCCGAATTAGGCTATATATTGTGAGGCTAGGGACAGTAGCCATAACACAAATATGCAATGGATAAAGCTGCACTCCACATAGAGTCTATGATGTACGAAGGTATACGTTCAGCCCACTCATATGTAGAATCAATAACACTAACAAGCTCTGCCAATGTCAATACTAGTCATTGTAGAGCCCGTGGTGCTAAATTTGAAGACTCAATACGATTGTAGATAATATTCAGCATTATAAAAGACAAACAAACGTCAACTACCGTTTATACACACAAGGCCCTAGCAGCAATCCTAGATAGGTGGAAACCAAGTCCTAGAGACAAAGCCGCGCACCAAACAATGACACCAAGGAATCCATATTCCGCAAATAACACCATTTGACAAAGACGGGCTACTTACAGGTACACATAGACATCAGACCAGGAAGAGAGGGAGGAGTAGTGGGGGGGGAGGGGGGAAACAACAACAAGCTAGCTCCAGCTCTAGGATATCCTATCATAATCAGCAGAAAGAACACATGAAGTCCAGAGACTGTCTAACACGAGAATAGTGCATAAATAGAGCTGCGGAGGTCTCAAGCACCGTTAGGCTGGACCTCCTTGATGCAGGTACTTTTTGTTCCTGGCGACGTAGCCGTACAGCCTCACTCGGAATGGATGAACTTCCGAAGCATGCTGATCTAAATAGAGGCCCTACATTGTACCGCGTGGCTTGCGGCCGAAGTTGGATTGGACCTTGGATCGACACTTTCCTGAGAGACGTTAGTCGGGGCCATTCCATCGCTATTCCGATGAGGATCGGCGTCCCCTTGCCTCCCAGCAAATACACGGTGGAGATTGTCTGCTTTGCTCGTTACAGAAATCTGGAATCTGATCTGAGTATATACACTAGAGCCCCGGATATAATCTGTGATGGCGAGAGGTTATGTCAATCGTCCCTACATCTGTAGAGGGCCTTGGCATCACTGGCGAAAATTCCCCCGGCTCGAGCTGGATTTATACAGTACATAATCCGTTGTTCACTTCAGTTATTTATGCAAAATAGCTTCAATAGAGGTTGGGCGCAAATGATGTGGTCTTGATATATATAAAAAATTTGAGATAAATAAATATTAAATGGAGTGAGCCCTCCATGCGAAAAGTGACTACCTAGAGTCCTCGGGTGGATTTGTCCTGCTAATCCTAATAAATATATAATAGAGATATGTAGGGAAAGAGGGTATCATAGAAGGAAGAGGTGAAGTAACATACGCTGTACTTGAACATGTTCGCGTATCGCTCTAACTATAGGCCCATGATATGTACAATTGCCAGCGAAAACTTTACAAACAAACAAAACCAAGGCAATATTTAAGCAACAATTAGCGTTTGCTGAATACGTTCCACTATCAGGAATATACCATATACTGACGTTATTCAATTTTTTAATGTAAGCACTAATGGTTGGTATATATATATATATATATATATGTCGTGAATATTGCTATTATTGGTATACAACTACCATCCGAAGAAGACGCTAAAGCTTAACATGAACATGCTGTAAAGATATAACCCCGCACTGCATGTGCAATATTGTCAGTGTAAAAACATATCTTGTATGTGTTACTTTGTTATTATGAACTGCTCATTCGAAATGGCGGGAAATCGGGTTGCTTACTTGAACTCCATGGCCTTCCAGGGTTTAATTGGCTACGTTAGTACGTACATGCTGATTCAATTATTCCGTATGTTGTACATAGTTATACGACGTACAAATCATATGGTGTGGCAAGCCTTTTCAAACAGAAATTATTATAATAACATCACCATATCACCACCCGGGCCCTTTCAGTGCCTTGTATGTTGTATAAGGGCACAACTACCAACGACCTCAAAAACAGGGGTTGAGATTGGCTTCCAATCATAACGCAGATAGATAGACAGTGGAGAGGGGCCGTCTGGGGGTCACAGCCCCCTAATTACTTAAATCAAATCAAAGCTCAAGGTCTCTATCAGCTTCTATGGATGTGTAATCAGTAGACGCGCTTTAATAATCCATGATAAACTGGAGATCGAAATCCTTCCGTGGGGAGCCGGTGCTAAAGTTGGATGTAAAAACGCCCTATTCAGGGGCTGGAGCCAAAAATAATCATGGAAGAGCTTGTAGGGGATCTAGAAACAGCACTAATGCCAGCCATCGACGCCACCATTTCCCCTGGGTGTAGGCCAGCCATTTTTTTTTTAAATAAATAGAAGGGATATGCTGTCTTCATAAATGATTATGGTCATTAATATTCAGCCACAATTTACAGGTGTTGTACGAAGTACATATTAAAAGGTGGCGGGTCAATACGTAGCAAGATTAGTACAATAAATGTGCGACACTAGGGCACGCCTGCCGGCTAGTGATCGCTGACTAGGCCCTTTAAGACCAATCTCTCCGCCGACAGGTTATTTTTGGCGTACTGCAATAGATAGTACAATATACGATCGCTATCGGCCTGTTCGAGATGTGAGCTTGTATGTTGTAACTGATGATAGTGCCAATAAGGGTCCCAAAACGGAGTAAGGTGGATAGACTGTGGAAATCCACAGGGGGAAAACGAATATCAGATGCCGAAGATCGGTTTCCTTCATGCAGTTGATGTGTCGTTCCTGCGCAATGCTGCATCCACCGGTACCAGGGTGTACAAGGTACAAGTACTCTGTTGCAAACCAATAATGCTGCAGTCCGGGATGCATGTATATATTTTAACCGCTACAAGGTGCCACGGCATACCCGATAAGCACCGTCTTGACTGTGCTGGAGGCTTCATTATTGTATACAATATTGTAGGCAGGCCTCTTGGGGCGAGGCTCTCCGAAAGAATTAAGAAAAAGCAATCGGTGATCCACTTAGTGTGTGTGGGCAAGATGGACAAGATGAAATTGCGTCTAACGGTGGAGATCATTTTCGAATACGGAGTTACTAGCTCTGTATGTATATACAGTATCCGCTGGTGTATTCAGATACATCCATACACAGTTCAAGTTGTGAGTATTTAATTTGTGGTCAGAGCTGATATGTAATTAATGATGTCTATTAGATCTATTGGAATATATACCTGTTCGAGGTTGGATTCTGGGTAACCATCTCAATTAAATACAGACCTACAACATCGAGATAGAAAGATAAATATAGACTATGACGATTGAGTTTTCAAACGTTATTTAGCGAGTTCACAGTTTGTGGCTGTGGACGATTTTCAGGTTTTCTTGTGGTACGGTGTCCACTGTGCGATACAATCCACTACGGTGTACGGAGTACTCCGTACTTCGTAAATGGTATGGCTTGCCAGCCACAGTGAGAATAACCGGCAGTGGAAAATCAAATGTAATACACTTGGAACTGATCGACTACATCTGAGACACTTGTATTGCGGTGGCAAATCGGCCGCTCAAACACTAAAACAGAGTAAAAAAAAAAAGTCTATGATGAATTAAAACCACGATGAAAGGAGCAATAGGAATTGAAGATCATGGGAGATCGAAGGATCAATATCAAGAGTATCTGGTAGCCGTGGAGAGTTGTGGAAGGAAAGACGTGGTTTTTGTCGCTTGGGAGCCATGGATCAGGAACTGAGAATACGTCGGTGACCAATCGTCCACGGGTCTGAGCTCAAGTTGATATTCCAAGGTTTAATTTTATTCGACCGGCGAATCAGATTTAAGAAAATAATTAGGTACATGCACATATGTACGGAATGTAAACTATCAGTTGGTTGAAATTATAATGGTCTCAATGTTCTCTTGGTTGAGTTGACACTAGTCACATATTCCATTTGAAATTAGAAACACTCGCCACATAAGCAAATAGATAAGCGTACGAAATACAACATACGTACTTGTAGGGAACCCCAAAGTTTAAAAGTCGAGTCTAGAAATGTATTGTATACACAGGAATGAAAATCCGTCTCGGTGCAACGCCATCCCTACATACCAAGTTGGGCGCCATAACAAAGCCGTCGAATCAACAGCCATTTTTGGAACAGCAGGTTCCATAGTCCGGTATCTCTGAAAATAGCCCCCGGTCACATTATTTGTTACCTGATTACATGCTGGCTGGTTACAGTGGGGCAAGTTTCAGGGGCCGTCGAGACTCCCTTGGATTCCGAATGTCCATGGGAGACTATCATTGGATAGAGAAAGGGGAGATTGGAAGAAGTGATCGGGGGGAAACACAAGCGTAAATACAGTCGGACAATAACGGTAATTTCCAAATGGACGATCAGGGAGAGAGACAGAGGGCGTTTGAAGAATACAAGGCTGGGAAAGAGAGGAGGAAAGTCAATGGGCTACAACATCAATGCGCCACGTATGGTAAACAAAGGGGTCGTAATCAGTACCTGGGAAACATAGGGGCTAACCATACTGGGAAGAGGTATTCAGTACCTAGGTACCTGGAAGTCTGACACGTACCCTCTATGAGCGTAAGATGACGGTAAGACGGTAAATTACTCTGGAGACAACACGACGAGCAACCCCCCGAATCCCAAAAATAACAAGCATTTTCTTGCCTTCCCTTTCCAACCCCCTTCCATTCGCTTTTTGTCTCCATCTTTCCTTCTATTTGCTACCTTTCGTGTTCTTTCTTTTTTTGACGAAAGAAGGATAGGAGGAAGGTTGTTTTGCTCTTAAGATATTCCCATTGCACCTTCCTTTTCGTGAGACAGGGAAACCCTCACTTGCCATTCGTTACGGAGTCTGAGACTCGTTCGACACCTTCACTTGGGTACTCAAGATAACGCATTTCATTCTTGCGCATCTGGCTTTCGTCTTTCTACGTCCATGCTGCATTAATTCGACATCTCGAACAAAAAAATAATACTTTGAATGGTCACGGTTGAGGTGAGAATCGCTGGAGCCTGTTGGCATCATCAGTATTGGACATCTGGAACTAATCCCATCGGCAGAGCTCTCACCACTAGATCGATCGCGACTCGCTCGTCATGTCGGGCTACGCAGGCGGAGGCCACTATGACGATGGCTATGCCCAGCAGGGGCAGGCACATGGTCAACCTCATGGTGACTCCTACTACCAGGACGAACATGCCCAGGGTTATTACGACAACCAAGGATACGGTGATGGTTATTACGACCAAGGGTATGGCAATCCAGGCTAGAAAGATTTAGGGGATGGAAGGGCTGACAGCAAGAACAGTAATGGCTACTACGGAGCGGATGGTGGTCACGGCGCCGACGCCCATGCGGATGGTGCACACCACGCAGATGCCGGCCACGGATACGCTGACGGAGGATATTACGAGGCCGGACACCAAGATCAGTACTACGGCGGCGCCGCCGGAGCCGGAGGCGATCAGTACTACGACCAGGGACACGGACAACCACGAGGCCGTCGTGGCCATGATTCTGAGGAGGATTCCGAGACCTTCAGCGATTTCACAATGAGGTCCGAGACTGCTCGTGCTGCGGACATGGACTACTATGGCCGTGGAGACGAACGGTACAATAGCTACTCAGACAGCCAGTATGGAGGACCGGGTGGTGGTGGCTACCGGCCTCCTTCCTCCCAAATCTCCTACGGAGGCAACCGGTCCTCTGGTGCTTCGACTCCTGTCTACGGAATGGACTACGGCAACGCCCTTCCAGCAGGCCAGCGCTCGCGTGAGCCTTACCCTGCCTGGACATCTGACGCCCAGATCCCTCTCTCGAAGGAGGAGCTCGAGGATATCTTCCTGGATTTGGTGAACAAGTTTGGCTTCCAGCGAGACAGCATGCGAAACATGTATGACCACATGATGACTATGTTGGACTCTCGTGCCTCGCGTATGACACCGAACCAGGCACTTCTCTCCATTCATGCCGACTACATCGGTGGCCACAACGCTAATTATCGCCGGTGGTACTTCGCTGCTCATCTCGATCTCGATGATGCAGTTGGTTTCGCCAACATGAAGCTCGGTAAAGGCGATCGGAAAACGCGGAAAGCCCGCAGAGCTGCAGCCAAGGCCGCCAAAAAGAACCCCGAGAACGAGGAGGAAACACTCGAAGCTCTGGAGGGAGACAACAGCTTGGAGGCAGCCGAATACCGGTGGAAATCTCGCATGAACCGCATGTCTCAGCACGACCGGGCCCGTCAAATTGCCCTGTATCTTCTGATCTGGGGTGAAGCCAACCAGGTCCGATTCCTGCCGGAGTGCATCTGTTTCATCTTCAAGTGTGCCGACGATTACTATACCTCGCCGGAATGCCAGGCTCGCGTTGAGCCGGTGGAGGAATTCACCTACCTCAATGAGATCGTCACTCCTCTTTATCACTACTGTCGAGACCAGGGATACGAAATCATGGACGGAAAGTACGTTCGTCGTGAGCATGATCACAACAAGATCATTGGTTATGATGATATGAACCAGCTGTTCTGGTACCCCGAGGGTATTGAGCGCATCGGGTTCGAGGATAAGACTCGTCTAGTCGATGTTCCCATCGCTGAGAGATGGCCCAAGTTGAAGGACGTAGTCTGGAAGAAGGCCTTCTTCAAGACTTACAAGGAAACTCGCTCCTGGTTCCATATGATCACGAACTTCAACCGTATTTGGGTTATCCATCTGGGTTCCTTCTGGTTCTTCACTGCCTACAATGCTCCGACTCTGTATACCATCAACTACCAACAGCAGGTTGACAATAAGCCATCCACGCCCAAATACCTTGCTGCCATTGGTTTTGGTGGTGCTCTTGTCTCCTTCATCCAGATTTTAGCCACCATTTTCGAATGGATGTACGTTCCCCGACGGTGGGCTGGAGCACAGCACCTCCGAAAGCGCTTTATGTTCCTCATTGTCATGTTCATTATCAACCTCGCTCCTGGTATTGTCATCTTCAGCATCTTGCCAAGCCTGGCGATGGGGGCCTCAGCTCGGGACGGCATTGGCCTCGCCCTCGGCATTGTCCACTTCGTTATTGCAATCCTGACGACCGTTTTCTTTGCAATCCAGCCGTTGGGTGCGCTGTTCGGCAACTATATGAAGAAAGGTGGACGACAATACGTTGCCAGTCAGACCTTCACAGCTAGTTTCCCTCGTCTTTCAGGTAACGACATGTGGATGTCATATGGCTTATGGGTCTGTGTGTTCGGTGCCAAGTTGGCAGAGTCCTACTTCTTCTTGACGCTATCTTTCAAGGATCCCATTCGCATCCTGTCTCCGATGCAGATCCACCAGTGTACTGGCGCGAAATACATTGGCAACACACTCTGCCACCGACAGCCTCAGATCCTGCTGGGCCTGATGGCCTTCATGGACTTGACGCTCTTCTTCCTGGATAGTTACCTGTGGTACATTATTTGCAACACAATCTTCTCGGTGGCACGATCATTCTACTTGGGTGTGTCCATTTGGTCACCGTGGAGGAACATTTTCTCTCGACTTCCAAAGCGAATCTACTCCAAGGTGCTCGCCACTACAGACATGGAGATCAAGTACAAACCGAAGGTCTTGATCTCACAGGTTTGGAATGCTATCATCATTTCCATGTACCGTGAGCACCTTCTGGCCATCGACCACGTGCAAAAGCTCTTGTACCACCAGGTTCCCTCCGAGCAGGAAGGCAAGCGCACTCTCCGCGCCCCGACCTTCTTCGTGTCACAGGAAGATCAATCTTTCAAGACTGAGTTCTTCCCCCAGGGTAGTGAGGCAGAGCGCCGTATCTCGTTCTTCGCGCAGTCGCTCTCTACACCGATGCCCGAGCCTCTCCCTGTCGACAACATGCCCACTTTCACCGTCCTGGTTCCCCACTACAGTGAAAAGATCCTGCTGTCTCTCCGTGAGATTATCCGTGAAGATGAGCCTTACTCGCGTGTCACTTTGCTTGAATACCTCAAGCAACTGCACCCCCACGAATGGGATTGCTTCGTCAAGGACACCAAGATTCTAGCCGACGAGACTTCGCAGTTCAATGGTGATTATGAGAAGCCCGAGAAAGATGCCGCCAAGAGCAAGGTGGATGATCTTCCTTTCTACTGCATCGGTTTCAAGTCTGCCGCTCCCGAATACACCCTCCGCACAAGAATCTGGGCCTCCCTCCGCTCTCAGACCTTGTACAGGACTGTGTCTGGTTTCATGAACTACAGCCGTGCTATCAAGTTGCTTTACCGTGTTGAGAACCCCGAGGTCGTCCAGATGTTTGGAGGAAACTCCGAGAAGCTTGAGCGTGAGCTCGAACGCATGGCTCGCCGCAAGTTCCGCATTTGCGTCTCCATGCAGCGCTACGCCAAATTCAACAAGGACGAACGTGAGAACACCGAATTCTTGCTCCGCGCTTACCCTGACTTGCAGATTGCATACCTGGATGAGGAGCCACCTCTCAATGAAGGCGATGAACCGCGCCTGTACTCGGCCCTGATCGATGGTCACTGTGAACTTCTGGAGAACAACCTGCGCAAGCCTAAGTTCAGAATCCAGCTTTCCGGAAACCCTATTCTCGGAGACGGAAAGTCTGACAACCAGAACCATGCGATCATCTTCTACCGTGGTGAATACATCCAGCTCATTGACGCCAACCAAGACAACTACCTTGAAGAGTGTTTGAAGATTCGCAGTGTCCTGGCCGAGTTCGAGGAACTGACTACCGACAACGTTTCTCCGTACACCCCTGGAATTGCCTCGCCTGAGGAGGACCCCGTTGCCATCCTGGGAGCCCGCGAATACATTTTCTCCGAGAGCGTCGGTATGCTTGGTGATGTTGCCGCCTCCAAGGAACAAACGTTCGGTACCCTCTTCGCTCGTACACTTGCTCAAGTCGGTGGTAAGCTGCACTATGGTCACCCTGATTTCCTAAACGCCACTTTCATGACCACTCGGGGTGGTGTTTCCAAAGCCCAGAAAGGATTACACCTGAACGAGGATATTTACGCTGGTATGAATGCCGTCCTGCGTGGAGGTCGCATCAAGCATTGTGAATATTATCAGTGTGGTAAGGGTCGTGATCTCGGTTTCGGATCTATTCTCAACTTCACTACGAAGATTGGTACTGGTATGGGTGAACAGATGCTGTCCCGAGAGTACTACTACCTCGGTACCCAGCTGCCCCTCGATCGCTTCCTCTCATTCTACTATGCTCACCCTGGTTTCCATCTGAACAACATGTTCATTATGCTTTCTGTGCAGATGTTCATGTTTGTCCTGATCAACCTCGGTGCCTTGAAGCATGAGACCATCATGTGCCGTTACAACTCCGATCTGCCCATTACCGACCCTCTTGTGCCCACTCTTTGCGCCAACCTGATCCCAATTCTTAACTGGGTCAACCGCTGTGTTATCTCCATTTTCATTGTGTTCTTCATCTCATTCGTTCCTCTTGCCGTCCAAGAGTTGACAGAGAGAGGAGTGTGGCGTATGGCTACTCGTTTGGCCAAGCACTTTGGTTCGTTCTCGTTCATGTTCGAGGTGTTCGTTTGTCAGATCTACGCCAACGCCGTTCACCAGAATTTGTCTTTCGGAGGTGCACGATACATCGGTACTGGCCGTGGTTTCGCAACGGCTCGCATCCCATTCGGTGTCCTGTATTCGCGTTTCGCCGGTCCTTCAATTTACTTGGGTGCCCGCCTCCTGCTGATGCTGTTGTTCAGTACCACAACGGTCTGGACTCCCGCTCTGATCTGGTTCTGGGTTTCTCTACTCGCACTGTGCATCTCGCCCTTCCTGTTCAACCCTCACCAGTTTGCCTGGACTGACTTCTTCATCGATTACCGCGACTATATCCGCTGGCTCTCTCGCGGTAACTCCCGATCCCACGCTTCCTCTTGGATTGGCTTCTGTCGTCTTTCCCGTACTCGCATTACTGGTTACAAGCGGAAACTTCTCGGTGTTCCATCCGAGAAAGGCTCCGGTGATATCCCCAGAGCTCGCATCACCAACATCTTCTTTAGCGAAATCATTTCGCCCCTGCTTGGCGTTGCTGCCACACTGATTCCGTACCTGTATATCAACTCCCGGACAATGTACTCCGATGATGTCAAATGGGCTGCGAACCCCATCCTTCGTGTTGCTATTGTCGCTTTCGCTCCTGTGGGTGTCAATGCCGGTGTCGCAGGTATGTTCTTCGGCATGGCTTGTTGTATGGGCCCATTGTTTGGCATGTGCTGCAAGAAGTTCGGTGCTGTTCTCGCCGCTATCGCTCATGCCATCGCCGTGATCGTATTCCTGCTTCTCTTCCTGGCCATGTTCTTCCTTGAATCCCTCAGCTGGGCCCGAACCATCTCTGGAATGATCGCTGCGATGGCTCTGCAGCGCTTCATCTACAAGGTCATCATTTCTCTCGCATTGACTCGTGAATTCAAAAACGATCAGTCCAATATTGCATGGTGGACCGGAAAATGGTACAACATGGGCTGGCACACCCTCTCTCAGCCTGGACGTGAATTCCTGTGCAAGATCACTGAACTCGGTTATTTCGCCAACGATTTCTTCCTCGGCCATATTCTCCTGTTTGCCATGCTTCCGGCCCTCGCCATTCCCTATGTTGACACCTTCCATTCGGTCATCCTGTTTTGGCTGCGCCCGAGGTACGTATCTCTTCATCCCAATATCCCCATGACTCCTTACTAACCAGACCTACTTTTAGCTCTCAAATCCGCCCTCCTATCTATTCTCTCAAGCAGTCTAAGCTTCGCAAGAGACGCGTGGTCCGCTTCGCTATTCTTTACTTTGTCATGCTCCTCATCTTTGTCGTCATTATCGCTGCGCCTGTCGTCCTGCGGAACACGGGGTCATTGGACAGCATTCTCAAGAACGATCTCTGGAAAAGCCTTGGTGTCTCGAAGACCAATGCAGTTGGTCTTCTGCAACCACTTGACCATGGACTCAATGACACTGTCTCCTGGTACACCGGCTCTAACATCCCCAAGGGCTACACCTCAGGCACCGTCCCAGCAGCCTCCGAGGGCACCGGAGTATGGTCCATTTAATCGCTTCGGGCGAAACGACATGGAAATGCTTTGTACAAAGTTATGCGTCTATTAAAATTCGCTGCATTTTTCTGAACTCACCGGCGCACAATTTGATCTTAATGAATGGTTGCTTTCAAATATTGTTTGTGGAATGACGCTTGTATGAAGGGGTCTTCTAGGGTCATCCTCGGGGGTTTACCTTCGCTTTTCCAGCTTTCTTTGCTTGTTTTATTTTACACTTCTACCGGAATTAAATTGCATTGCTTTTCGTGAAATTCATAAAACCAATTCGTAGTCCCCTAATTTAAAATTAGATTGTGCACCGCACATAACAATACATAGGTCACGTGGCACGGAGGTTCCTAGGACTCCGAGCCTCCCGTTTCATCTTCACTCCGTCCTCCACGAGCAGGCACCTGTCTTTCACGCCTCCTTTTCACCTATTGCATCTCTGGCACTCACTGGCCTGGTGCACTATATCACTTGCGCTCTCTCCAACCCTCCGCCATGGATCTCCAGGAGACCCAGCGTATCCTTTCCGAATATCTGCACGAACTCGCGGATCTATTTCACCGAGTGCCTGGCTCCGCAATCTTCCTCCGCTACGTCAAATCCAGCTACCAAGATGACCCAATTCGTTCTGCTGTCGAACTTTTCCTCTTCCTCTTCGCCGTCCGATATCTGCTAGCGCCCAAGTATTCGACTAAACCGGGCGTTGTACCACTCACCGAAGATGAGATTGATGACCTCGTGGATGAATGGACACCAGAACCCCTCGTCGGGACCCCGACAACCTTGGAGCAGATGGAAGTTGATAAGAGAACCGTGATTGTTGGGTATCGTACCCATTGCTTCTGCCTAGCTTACTCCGCGGACATTTTACTGACGGATTAAATTGTGTTCTCCAGCCCCGTAGGCCCAAAATCGAAACTGACCAACGGCCGCACTGTCACGAACCTAGGCTCCTTGAATTTTTACAACTTCAATACGAACGAGTCCCTCAAGGAACAGGCAATCCAGACACTCCGCGCTTATGGAGTGGGTCCCTGCGGACCCCGTGGATTCTACGGCACACAGGATGTTCACATGAAGACTGAAGATGATGTCGCGTCCTTCTTGGGGACCGCGGCTTGTATCATCTACTCTCAGGCCTTCTCGACCATTTCTAGTGTTATTCCTGCCTTCTCGAAACGTGGAGATATTATCGTCGCGGATAAAGGGGTTAGTTTTGCCATTCGCAAGGGTATTCAGATCTCTCGAAGCATTGTCCGGTGGTATGAGCATAATGACATGGAGGATCTGGAGAGAGTGCTCGCGAAGGTCACCAAGGAGCAAGCCCGGAAGCCCTTGACTCGCAGATTTATTATCACAGAGGGTCTGTTTGAGTCTTATGGCGACATGGCGGACTTGCCCAAGATCGTATGTAATCCCGTTAGGTTGAATTGTGAATTCGTCGTGCTTACAACTGTCGCAGATCGAACTCAGACTTAAGTACAAGTTCCGTCTGATCCTTGATGAAACCTGGTCCTTCGGTGTTTTGGGACGCACTGGCCGTGGCATCACGGAGCACCAGAACGTCGATGCTGCCGAGGTTGATATGATTGTGGGGTCACTGGCTGGTCCCCTAGTTGCTGGGGGTGGCTTCTGTGCTGGTTCAGAGGAGATTGTTCACCACCAGCGTATTTCTGCCGCTGCTTACACCTTCTCCGCCGCGCTTCCCGCTTTGCTCTCGACCACCGCCAGTGCCACTATCAACATCCTTCAGAACAATCCTGACACAGTGACACAACTTCGGGAACTCACCAAAGCCATGCGGGCCCAGTTGGATCCCCGGAGTGACTGGGTTTACTGCACCAGCTCGCCTGAAAACCCTATTCTCATTCTGGTCATCAAGCCGGAGGTTGTCGCTGCCAAGCGACTTACACCAGACGACCAGCAGTTCTTGCTTCAAGATGCCGTCGATGAGGTATGTTTTACACTTCCTTCCATTTTAACCATTTCTAACGATCTTGCAGTCTCTCGCCAACGGTGTTCTAATCACGCGGCTGAAGACCCTCGAGGACAACTTTGAGCCCAAGCAGATTATTCCGCCCGCCCTGAAGGTGTGCGTCACTACCGGTCTCACCAAGAAGGAGATTGAAAAGGCAGGAACAATCAT
This sequence comes from Penicillium sp. CMV-2018d, assembly GCA_028827225.1. NCBI lineage: Eukaryota > Fungi > Ascomycota > Eurotiomycetes > Eurotiales > Aspergillaceae > Penicillium > Penicillium hesseltinei. The sequence continues at coordinate 2,372,266 of JAPZBW010000003.1, forward strand.
TCGACATGCCATTACTAAGGTGATGAGCAAGAGGAAGTAATATCTTCCCTTGCCTCTTAGCTTCTGGTCCTGACCAGACAATCCGATGACTGCTCACGCCCATATGACTTCGGCATCTATCGATTTTCCGTTCTCCTCAGTCGACCTACGCCCTAATGCCCCTTCCATACTTGTGTTGTTACCTGGTGGATGTACATTCTTATTGCATGCCTTGCACAGGCCCGCCCTTTTCTTTCTCCGTTGGCGGTATGATTCTATACCTGTGCATGGTTTTAAGTTGTTTAATACTATCTTTCTACCCTTGGCTCTTCGCTTCAAGGATTTGTCCATTTTTCCATACATTATTCAAACCTGAAACCTCTTTTTAACCCAGGAATGGAGGTAATGCTTCGTGTTCCGATCCTCTGCTTTTGCTCTCTCGCTGTAGTAGCATCCACGGCCACAAGTTTCAATGCCTGCTAGTCAGATGTTAAATAAATCCTGAAGTCAAAACGCCACGCCGTTTGTTTGATGGCCCTGGACCTCGCTAGCAGACCGCCAATACCTCCGGGCCAGACTCCAGCCCTAAAACCCCCCTTCCTCTGACCCCCTTCCAATGTCTCTCAATCATACCGAATAATATCTTTCCAGCATTCTGTCTCACATTCACCGAATCCCACTGTGTCTCCGAGCAAGCCCCGGGAATGGGCCCCGCATTCCATTGACTCCATCATTAGGAGCATTCTCGGTCTATCCCCGACGAGATCTCGTATGAGATGTCCCGAAATTAAGATCTCTTCGCCCAAATCAGATGCCAGAGGGGCCACAACCAAGCCATGGGGCATGTTTGAAATATCTTAGAAGCTCCCTGATTCCATTCCACATCTCCTCCCCAGATCGAGGCGCTATGCTTGGCTATCCTCATGTTTACACGCTCTACTAATCAGACCCACATAGGTGGAATTCCGTACTCGAGGCCAGTAGCATGGTTATAATGGGTCCGATCGGCACCATATCCGTGGGTTTCCTTTTCCAGATGGTTGCGAAGTCACTCTTGTTATGATCGCCGTCGACTAAGTTCGGATACTAAGTTTGGATTACTTGACTCGAGAGTTTACAGATCAGCTTCCCTAGGGAGAACTCAGCTGCAAAATGAAGCGCCTTACTGGGGCGCTTGTTGGCCTGCTACTTGCATGTGGTGTTTGCGCCGAAGCTGGGGGTAAGAACGTTATTGTTCAAATACTCTCATGCTTATATAGGATTTTGCTGATTGGCGATAGTCGAGAAGCAATCTCGTGGAGATGTCGCCCAACCGCCCTATACCAAAGAGGTAGTCGTCTGGGTCAATGAAAAGGGAGAGCGCATCAGCACGGAAACACACTACGTTCAGGCCTTGACCTCTGCACCACAAGAGAATGTTAGTAGATAGACCGTTCCCGATGAAGAGAAGAGATGTCTGTTCCTCATCAAAAAGCCAGCCCTAACTCTTCCATCAAAGAAACCCCCAATATCCATCCCAGGCATGGATGTCTCCGACATGCCACCACCAAATCTACTATCCAAGAACAGCGACTCGAACGACCACCCTGTCCCAGCCAAAGGCAAACCCAAGCAGCTACAACACCCTAACGCACACCCCAAACCACCCATTTCTCATCCCCATCCCCATCCTCACCAGCATCCACACGCCCACTTCGGCATTTCCTACTCCCCCTACAAAGCAGACCGCACCTGCAAGAACCAAGAAGAAGTAAACAAAGACCTAGACCGAGTCTCCGAATACTCCTTCGTCCGTATCTACGGCACAGACTGCGACCAAACAAGAACCGTAACCAACGCCGCCCGACGACACAACATGCGCGTTTTCGCCGGCGTCTACGACCTAAAGGACTTTCCAGGAAGCCTCGACGCCTTCGGCGACGCAGTAGCAGGTCCAGACGGCAAAAAAGACTGGTCAATATTCCACACGATCGCCGTCGGCAACGAGCTCGTAAACGGCGGCACCAACTCCGCCAGCGACGTCGTGTCAGCTGTCCTAACAGCACGCTCTGTACTCCGCGCACAGGGCTATACAGGCCCCGTCGTCACAGTCGATACCTTCTCCGTCCTCCTCGACCACCCGGAACTCTGCCATGTCTCCGATTACTGCGCTGCGAACTGCCATGCTTTCTTCGATGCTACGCAGCGACCTGCTGGGGCTGGTGCGTATGCGCTCGAGCAGGCGCGTAGTATCTCTGAGAAAGCAGGCGGGAAGCGTACTATGATCACCGAGTCTGGGTGGCCGCATGCTGGGGATGCGAACGGAGGTGCTATTCCTTCGGTGGATAATCAGCAGGCGGCTATTGCGAGTTTGAGGAAGAGTTTTGATCACCGGAGGGAGGATTTGGTGCTTTTTACTGCTTTTGATGATTTGTGGAAGGATGATAATATGTATACTTTCAATGCGGAAAGGTTTTGGGGGATTCATGGGGGTTTGTAGAGAGCGTGAGCTCTAGTTGTTTTCATTCTTTTGCTCCAGCCAGACTGGAGCTCACTTTGGCTCCTTCTTTTAGGTTAGATACAGTTATTGGTGTACATACATACATTACTTGGAATAACATGTCAGTCGAATGACGAAGAAGGATGTATTAACATGGAGCTTGGTATGGTTTCGCTGATGATATTATTATACATGATAGTCTCTAGATTGTACATTAAAACCTCGTGCAAAGGAACACAAGAGCTTAGCGGCGGGAAGTCCGAGAAGACTGACGTTCCCACGCCTCATCCTCTGAACGCGCCTCGATCTGATCCATCCAGCCATCCTTACGGGTAAGCTCATCGAACGCCTCCTTGTTGGACGGCAAGTCCCAGAAGAAATCCTTTCCGTCCGGGGATTTCCGATGAGCCTCCAAGTCCCGGGCATGGCGAATGATAAGTCCAGTCAGCATGCCGCGGGACTTGCCACTCGGGTTGATGCCTAGCTGGTTCATCTCACGCAAGATTGATACCACAGCGGGAAGATCCTTGCATACTCGCCAGTGGTAATGGATCAATTCATCGTACAAGCCAGATGAAGCACCAAGGAAAGAAGAGATACGACCGTACTCTTTGATCGTTGAGCGGAATTGGGGGATAAGCGGGGATTCGCGGAAGTGAGTGTTCAGCAGGCGGAAGGCGATCAGGAGGACCTTTGGGTATAGAGATACCACGACGGGGGCGATTGGAACGACGGCTGGGACTCGGAGAGGTCCTGATGGTCGAGTGGATGGTTCGGGCTGATCTGTTGTGCTCAGACTGTCCGGGTCTGAAGCCTCAACGAGAGATTTCTCATCTAGGTGGCGCAGCATGGAGAAGATGCGCTCTTTGCATACCTCCCACACACCCAAGTCGCCCTTGCCATCCTCGACGGCTTGGAAAAGGGCGAATTCGATGTGTTCTGATTCCGCTTTGACGACGATCTCAATCGCCCTCCGCAGGCTGACGGTTACCTCGGCAGCGCTGGCTGTGGCGGGCTCGGAATATCCCAGATCACGGAGATAGATTCGCTTTGGACCTTGGTTCTCCGCTGGAACATGTTCTTCCATTTCCGACTTCTCTGGTCTTCTATAAGAAGAATAGTCGTCCTTGGGTTTCTGCTTGGCTTTCAATGCCGCCTTCTTTGCCCTTGGGTCTTTTAGAAGATTGTCAAACACCGACATGAGCTCGGCCATTTCCGCCTTCTTCTCGTCGCTGAGTGGTTTCAATGAGCTCGACTCGGTAGTTTCCCCATCGTGTTTGAATCCAAGCTGTTCTAAGAGTCCTCCAAATATCAATTTCTCCTGGGTTGTGATCTTCGGTGCTATCTTCGTTGTCTTCTTCACCACAGATGGTCTGAGGCTAGGCCTTTCGGATACAGATGCTGCTTTTTTCTGCAGATAGCTTCGCCGCGGTTTGGGAGTTGCCCCACTCGTTGAGCTGGAGGTAATTGAATCTTCAGAAGCATTCTGACTTGTATTATCCCCCACTGGTGATTTGTTCTGCGTTGCATCATCGGCCTCGGTATTATTCTGGGTAGAAAAGGAGCGCGGAAAGCGACGATTGAATTGTTTCCGAGCGGCGGAGGAGAGTGGTGTAAGTGTTCGGGTGTGATATAGGAAAGGAGCCGTCGAATTGTTTCTTGAGAGAAAGCATAGCCGGTTGATATTTGTCGCCATTGCTGAGTCGTTCGGTCTGCACTTGAGCAGCCTTGTTCGTGCACTTCTCAGAGAAAATCCAACCTGGAGTAAATCTTACTTCCTCTCTTCCACTTCTTCAAACTTCACACCTTCAATTTAAGAAAGGAGTAACAAGAACAAGATCACTTTATCTTTTTTTTACGGACTAATCGGCGATCAACTTCCCGCAAAGTCACATGATGTCGTGTACCGGGTCCACGCGTTTCGCAGAGGACGTGCCTCGCACCTCCGAGGCGCAAACTGCCTACGAACCAGGGACCCCCGAAACCCCCGAAAAGAACATGGCGAAAAGCGAATTGTCGGACTTTGAAAAGCAGCGTTTGGCAAACATTGCCGAGCGTGATGCGCTATTGAAGAAACTCACCCTCGAGTCGCAATCCTCGGGGCTCTTCGCAAGCCCTAAGACCCCCGGCACCAATGCCGCGAAACCGAAAAAGCGCCCGACTCCTAAAGTGAAGGTCGAGGAAGATACCACGCCCCGGCGCACATCCTCGCGCCTCAAAGGCATTGCGGCCGAAAGTGAAGTAGCGAAGCGCAAGGCCGATGACGAGTATGAGGCGATGCGCGAAGCGGATAGAATCAAGAGAATGCGCCGGACAGCCTCGTTCAGCCAAGCGGATATGTTCGTTTCGGGCCAAAAGCTTAGTGCAGATAGCCTGATTGGCGTGGATGTCATCACCAAGGGTGTTGCGATGCCATATGAGAGGACATTTGGGGACGATGAAATTGAGAAGACAACGGACAAAGACCTGAAGGCTCTTCGGGAGGAGATGAATGGGCTTCAATTGTGGGAGTCTTGGGACCCTCAGCGTAATCACTATACTCTCTATATCGGCAAGCTACTATTCTGACGCATTTTTGATCATTACAGGGATCAAGATCACCCCGGAGCGTGTGTATAGCATGGCCTTCCACCCTTCCGAATCCAAACCTCTTATATTCGCGGGCGACAAATTGGGTCATCTGGGCATGTTGGATGCTTCACAGGAAAAGCCCGCAGTGGGCGAGGACGACGACGAGGATGACGATGACCCAGACCCAGTCCTCACCACACTCAAGCCACATACCCGAACTATCAGCGCAATGATGATCAATCCCTCAAAGCCGACACATTTGTACACCGCAAGTTATGACAGCTCAATTCGATCCCTGGACTTGGAGAAAATGGTCTCTTCAGAGACCTACGCTCCTGAATCCACAAACATCGATGAAGCGCTTTCCGGAGTAGACATGGCTCCCGACGACCCTAACACTTTGTACTGGACTACACTTCAAGGTGGCTTCGGGCGATATGACACGCGCACGCCGCGGAAAGATAACAATGTGTCAAACTGGGATCTTTCTGAGAAGAAGATCGGAGGCTTCACACTGTGTCCCTCCCAGCCCCACTACTTCGCGACTGCAAGTCTGGACCGATTCTTGAGATTATGGGATCTGCGCAAGCTCTCGCCGGACAGTCCCACGCCTATTGCCGAGCATGAAAGCCGGCTCTCGGTTTCGCACGCAGCTTTCAATGCCGCTGGGCAGATTGCTACTTCTTCCTACGACGACACATTGAAAATCTACGATGTGGGCGCAAAGGGTCTCTCTTCATGGAAGCAGGGCCACAGACTTGCAGAGAAGGAGTTTACTCCAGATACTGTTGTTCGTCATAACTGCCAGACTGGCCGCTGGGTTACCATGTATGGCTATTCCTTTCTTTCTTCATTTTGCGTCCCTTTTGGTTTTGCCAAAGTATCAAGCCCTAACTTTGTTCTTATAGTCTCCGCCCTCAGTGGCAAATGAACCCCCAATCTTCCATTCAGCGGTTCTGTATCGGCAACATGAACCGGTTCGTGGATGTTTACAGCAGCAATGGAGATCAACTTGCTCAACTTGGTGGTGATGGCATCACTGCTGTTCCTGCTGTGGCTGTGTTCCACCGTAGCAAGAACTGGGTTGCTGGTGGCACTGCTAGTGGCAAGCTCTGCCTATGGAAGTGATATGTATTCTACGCTTATCTTCTTGATGTTGTTTCTTTAAGAATGTGGCTGTACAGCTTGTTTGCTAATTGCTCTGATATGTGTTTTGATCTTCCTTCGAAGACCCGGTGTTGTAAGAGAGGTGTTGGCTAGGGTTTGGTTTATCTCCTGCTGTCTTCTTATGACTCAAAGGCGACGTATCGACGTATCTAATGTTTGTTCTGATCCGGTGTACAGATGTACTCAACGAATGACATTTCATGTTTGTGTTTCTATCCAATAGAGTCAACAAATACTGCACGAACGAAAACACCAATCCATTCCATCTATTGGAAGAATATAAAAAGAGTAAAAGGTATTTACACGATGGCCACCATCTCCAAAGGAAATCCAAACACAAAAAAAGACCCAAAATGATTCCTCAGAACGACCAAAAAGAGTAAAACACAAAAGCCTCAGCCGAGTTCAAAAATCAGATCGTGTTCTTTTTTTCCTTCCCAAAAATCGAGAGCCTTAAATTTTTAGCTCTCTTAGTTTTTATCTTATAGCTGGGCTGGGGGGAAGATGTGTATAAGGGAGGGCGGGACCATGAAACACACAATCAAAAGAAGGAATGGGTATCAACACCATGACACATGCTTTAAGAGGAGAACATAGACATATAGATGATCAAGCAGAACGGAACTCGAGGAGGCAAGATGGAAAGGGAGAGTAGAGAGGGAGGGAGAGAGAGAGATAGAGAGAAGAGGAGAAAAGAGGAACGTGGAAATCATGAGCACATGGGAAAGAGGTAGACGAGGAATAACAAGGTCAAAAACGTGTAAATATGAAAGGAGATTGCATGGGCAGACATTGGTGCATTAAGATTCATTGCGTAGATCCTCGTGCGAATGGTTTTGAGCCTGGTCACGTTCCTTGGCCTTGCGTCGGGAGGGAGCAGGAACAAAGTCGAAGAAGCGGTACTTGCTTGAAGAGGACTCTTTCGTGACACTGGACCTGCGTGCCTTGGAGGACTCGGAGTACTCGAGCGAGTAGGTCGAGGAGTTCTTCGAGCTTCCGGTGCTGTCGCGCGCGTCAGACCAACGTGGGATGGAAAATGGAATGCGGCTTTGGTCCCAGGTCGCTGATGACGAGCTTGGAGGCGTTTCATCCTCGGCATCGGGGGCGTGGTCAGTGGACCGGCGGGTAAGCGAAGGACGCGTAGCAAAGTAACCAACCGAATTACGATGGTTGCTTGGGACCGGTGCAGTACCAGTTGACGTTTCCATCGCTGGGGTGTTAGGTTTGCTTGAGCTTTCGTCGTAGAAGGTTACGGGTCGTTCCATCGAATCCACCAGTGCTTCCCATTTGATCTCAAGGTTTCCACTTGGCCGCTCTGCTTGCTCAGCTCGTCTGAGACACTCTTCAGTGCGTGCCCGTAGGCGAAGAGCTTCTTTCTGGAACTTAGCAAGGTTGACGTCCAGCTCGGTCAATTCATTAAGTCGTTCCGGGGAGACTTCAAGCCAGACACGTATCAAGTTTGCGAATGAGCGGGCATAGTCGATGAGGAATGGGAGGCTAGGGAATCCCTCACGCGACGTGGGCGGCAACCGCCCAAGGATTTGGATAGGGGTGGTGTAGGAGGGTGTGACGATGGGGACTGGTCGATCGGCGGGAATCGCACAAACCGAATCAACAAAGTCTTTGAATTCCGAGCGATGACCAACAAGGAATTTGTTCATCGGTTCCATCCAAGGTTCTTTATTGCCGAATGTTGTCATATTGGCCAGACCCTGTAAAGCTTTGGCAATGAGGGTCAAAGTGCGCTGTGCACGGGGACGAGGGTGGTCTAGAAGGGGTTAGCAAAAAGAAAATCGAAGGCACGGGCGTAGTTCCATACCTTTCAAGAGCCCGAAAAGTTTCGGGTTCAGAATAGCCGGGCAGAAGAAGCGTAGGAACAGGAACCCAGAAACACTGCTATACGTCACAGACCGGAGGAAGTCACCATAGCGATCGTCTGCACACGCCCTGACATGCCGGAAGATGCGTCGCAGTTCTGGGGGACACCTCGATGCAGATCCGGCAATGGACTTCCACACGCCTGTGGTGAGAGCTGTGAGGTTTCGCCAGTTGCGATCAAGATCCTCGTGGCGTGGAACTCGAGATGGATCAACTTCGCATTCCGGATCGCTCTCATCAATATCACGTAGTCGTTCCGCGATAGTATCCTCCAAGTACTGCTTGCCCAGACGACGCATGTGAAGATCGAGGGCCTTGGTTAGAAGCGAGTTTCCACGGAACAAAAGGTTAGCCTCCACAGTGGCCGTCCTTCCCATGTCCCTGACAAGGACCTCGCGCTCTTGGCTAGTCTCCTGTGTATTATTCGAATGAATCCTCGTTGTATACCTCAGCCGGTTAGTGGTGGATTCTTTGTGAACTCCATCGATTTCATCTTCAACCAAGGCTGAGATCCATTCCACCGTTGACCCCGAGACCTGGTAGATGTTCAGAAGCATCTCGGCCAGGTGATTTAGCTCCGATGACATCAGTTGTGCCATGTTGATTGTGAGACCATTGGTGAAGGAGTGGAGAAGTTCCGACATCGCCGAGTACTCGTCGGACATCAAGACGACAGTTTCCTCCATCCGGGCTCTCATGAACATCTCGCCAATTGCCTGGTCTTGGTTATCCAGGATAGGCCACCACTTTTCGATATCCACGCCGGCATCTAATTCTTCAAGTCGCAGGTCTACGCGTCCGAAGATGATATCATTTGTAGAAATTTCGATATCATCCAGCATGTTCACAGCACTCACGTCTTGGTTGGGTGCGTATGTTCCGTGGGCAATAAGTGACCAGTCCCTCTGTGTTGGGTTGAGAGTTTTGACGAGGATAGAGGCTTGGGATAGCACTGGCGGCAGATCAGGGAAGAGGAAGTCTTCTCGCCAGAAAGGATTCATGGTGCGATACTTGACGGCAGTCTTGCCACGAATTTCTCCATCTAGGAGCACCTCTGTGTAATAGTCGCTGACCTTCGACGTTGGAACAGGCTGGCCATGTGATCTTGATGCCTTTCGGCTTCGGGGAGTGTCCTCCTCTTTGGTGCGAAACAGCTTTGCCTCCACAATTTTCAAGCTCAAGAATCGTTCAATCCGAAACAGATCTTTGGTCAAGGGTGGTTCGGTGACCTCAGCTTCAGGTGTTTTATTGGGATCTTCTCCCTGGGACACAGGACCGTAAAGCTCTGGGATTGTGAATGCACGGAGAAGCACAAACCACACCTCGAAGAGAACACGGCTTTCAAGAGCGAGGTATATAGGCCGCACGTTGGAATCGGGTACTGGGTGTGCCGCATATTGAGGATAGATGGCAATGCAAAACTCATCATCCAACACCGAGGAGTTCAGCTGCTGGATAGCGCAGCGTGATAATTGAGATAACTGCACACATGCTAAAAGAGACACGTCGGACTCTGTGTAGAGCTTGAAAAAGCCGTTTTCTTGTAGTGTGCAGCTCACCTTCTGCCACGAGGAAGAAAGAGCCCTTGACTGTCTGTACGTGGACACGCGGCGTCCAGACGCCGGCATTGCACCGGAAGCAGACGGCTTGTCCCATAAAAGCATCTTGCCAACTTTGATAATAGTTGCATCCTTTTGTGCTGCACTTTCCGAGTTGCGTCGACGTTCAGGGATTCGTCGGTCTCCAATCACAACCTCTTGAGGCTTTGTCATCTTGTTCTGAACACCCTTGGGACGAATTGGTTGCCAACAAAGTAGAGCTGCAAGCCAGGAATCAAAGGTTTCGTTCACGTGAGGTCGTAGTTGTATCCCAAGACCGGAGGTAAATGTGTAGACGCTCAGGTAAGTGCATTGGAGCTCAGAGTCCCACATTGTCCGAACTCGACATCCGCGTAGATCGGGGATTAATGTTTTGGCCAATGCCGGTTCTCCCTTGGCTTGGTAAATGAGACTTCCAGTAGCGACATTGATAGCGCAGTATCCGGATGTCCAGGAAGTGGTCGAGGCTGTTCGAAATGATAGGATTCCATGCATTCTACCACAGGTAGTCTTCATCAACTGCAGGATTTTTGTGGCTTCCGGACCAGAGAGGGGTGAGGCAAACGAATCTTGATTTTGTGCTCCACCGGCGACCAGACCAACAGCTTTGCTCATTCGATGGCGAGGAACGGTCTGGCTGCTGTATTTTGGAGACTCAATTGACGGAAATCCAATGGAAGATGACGGATCTTCAGGTAATTTTGGTTGAGACGGACTGGCCGTGTTGATTGACCCAACCCGCGTTCGAGCTTTGAAGGTGCTAGGGGTGATGTCGCTGCGTTGCTCCTCAGCCGCCGTTGTCCGCGATCGCGCCCGTTGACTCCTTGCTTCCACCGGAGGATCTTCTTCGCCTGCTCCAGATGAGTGTTTGTTGAAATCCCGACGACGTTCGGGTTCGATGGGCCGTGATCGCACGGTGTTTCGAGGTGAAGACAAAGTGCCGCCCGTGAGGTGCTCCGGTTCGGATAAAGGGGAATGGTTGGCGGAGGAGTGCGACTCTGGCGTCACAGTTCGAATGGTAGTTTCTCGGAAACTGTCGGGATAAACCATACCATGCCGGTCCCTAGATGAAGACTTCTTGCTTGAACGCCGTTCCACTGGACGACTGTATAACGCTTGGTGCATCGAGCTTCGCTTGAACGCGTTCGGATTCTCGGGCTCCATCTCGTTTGGTTATAGACAGCCCCTTTGGCAGGCGATGTACATAGAACGAAAATGAAACCCGTCAATATATAAGGAAAGGGGAGACAGGTTCACTTCCTAATCGCGCCCAACACAAACCTCCCTCAACACAACTGAGAAGTCCTTGTTGGCACCCGACGTATGGAGCACAGCTGCGCTTGTATAATTGGGGGTCACTTTTGTCCAGGAAATTGTTATGAGACCACATGGAGTCCGGTGAGAGGTTGGGTATTGAGGTCGCACATTCGGTCGAGGCGCCGGGAGAGGGGAAGCAATGAGAGACCAGGACAAAGGAGGCGCGGGTCACCGTCGTTTGTCTGAGAGATGCAGGAGTACCTAGCGAATGCGGTGAGCGTCCAATCCTCCGGCCAGTCGATAGCGATAGTGTCGCTGTCCGTGTCAGTGATGGTCTGAAGAAGCGACCCGAGGGAAATTGGTGGTTGAGACAGACGTGATATCATTATTATTGGAGGGAGGGGAGGGGGAGTGTTTGGGGATAGGGTATAGGGAGTAAAGAGATGCGCACATACCTTCATCAGTCCCTTTCGAAATTGGGGAGGTTTTGGTTATACTCTCTATGAGAGGTGTTTGTGGGTATATGTGTTTTCGCGGATTCCAGCCAATGTAGGCCGCTTTGGGATGGGGGCAGAATGAGGGGGAAGGACTTCAAAGAAAATTATTCCCCAGAAATGAAGAATCAAGTTGAAATTGTAACGGGAAGATCGGGTGAAGATCACCAAATGATAGAGAGAAAAAGAGAGGGAGAGAGAGAGGGGAGGGGGGGGAGGGGAGAGAGAAAGAAGTGGATAACGGAGCTGAGTTTGTATAGGGGAAAAATAACGAATAATGAAATAATGAGGAATGGGCAAACACTTTCTGGCCCATTTTCACCTATCTTATGTCTCTTGGGCTTTCAAGTTCTACTATCAACTATATCTCTTCTTTATACTTAGATTATACTTAGATACTCCCCTATTCCAGGCTACTTCGATGACAGCGCAACATGGAATCACCAAGTTCTATATACATACATCTCAATCATCCCTAAAGCAAGTGAGGTTAGACTTATGTATTTTACCTAGATATACTCTATGTAGATCCAAGGTCTCAACCTTTTTAACTTTCAGCCTTTAGCCGAAGATTCCGAGTTTATATTGTATAATATCACCGGGGCAAAGGAAGAAGTAAATAGCGGGTTTAAGCTGGGCTTGACCTAAGATCAATAGCTTTCCCCAAGTCACTAGCGTGCATGTTTCCCCCTTCATTCGGATTCCCGAAAATAGTAAAGTGCCGAAAAGATTCTAGAAGTCGACATGACTGCATGGCGTCTTTTTGCTGACTCGCACTGGCTAGCGGATTACTGAGCTAGTGGTAATGGGACCACTAATCTTGAGTCATGAAGGTTATGCTTGAGATACACATATCGATTATCGATCCTATTTTTGCTGTTCGTCGCATATCATTCTCCTATCCATAGATATTGTATATTATATGTATTCAAGGCTCCTGACGATCCCCACCTTCTATATTGACTTGCACTTACTCCGTACCTCCATACAGAATCATTTTCATATGGCCTGCTCTCTGCAGTATGCAAAATAACCCCAACATGGTGTCTGGGGCGCAGATCCTAGCCCTAACTAGAAGTGGGTACGGAGTACAGGATGCACCTGGGCAAACATGTTGACGGGAATAGGTAACTACCATGATTTACTCCATAACTAGTTACAATGTTGTAGTCGACATGTCTCCTCTTACTAACACAGACCAAGGGGGATCCCCGAGAGTGGAGCCACTTGTTAGTCTGCAGCGTTGAGGAAATGAGATATTCAGCCGGAATTATATAATGGAGTCACACCGGACTCAGTTCAGATTGAGTTGTGGAGGGATGGTAGGTGTGAAAATAAGCACACTTATCTTGCAGTATCCAACACAAAATATGAAATGATCAATACAATATAGCATAGCAATCATATAAGTGCAGTTTCAAAATGCTTATTGTACGCAAATGACCACACAAATGATTCAAGGTCACATGACATTCCATCAGTGCTTAGTCAATGGTTTGATAAGGTTCCTTGGCCAAGCCTTGGCTTTCCCTTTCCGTTTTAGTGCTCACTCCTCGCCGCTTTTTTCTCACTAAGTACAACTGAGCACACCCTTAAACGCCTATATTGTACGGAGTACTCCGTACATCACTAACTAACATTGGAAAATGCAACACGCTAGTCCCATCGCATATAATCCTCGTATTTCGTCCCATCATGAAAAGCCTGGCTTTATCAGTGTGACCATCCATCGTAACGGCAGAGATAGCTATGTCGGGCCTAACTCAAACAGCTGTTGGCAAAGGCATTGGGACGAGTTTCACCAGCTGATCAGGTAATTAAGACTTGCTGGTAGACATTGTAACAAAGAGACTTAGCCGAGGAGGGAAAGGATTTTAGGATATGCAAAGCTTACATAGGTACGGAGGATGACCCAACTGACGATAAGGTGGTTGAATGTTGGCACCTGAAAATCCTCATTTTCCTAAGCATTGCCATCTGGTTGAAGCTAGTTTGTATAGGCGATCGGACGGGGGCAGATCTACTGGGCCGATAAGATCGGCATTCTATCCTATCGGTTACCCTCTCCGGCATGGATATAGGGCCCATTAGGCATTCTAACTGGGCTAGTAGCGAACTTTACAAGTTGGTATGCATTCCAAGGTTGACTATATCCTATTGCATAATGGCGCTTTTCCCAGGGGGCAGTTCATAGTTCACACGTCTCTAAGAACTGATCGCTCCTGCAGGCCCGGATATCTGAGCCCGTTTCTCGTACTGTCCCTTCCTCATCTTCCATCATGAGCAAACTCCTAGATGGATACGTCTTTCTCCACTTTTCCCGCTTCGGGTTGCTCCGTACCTGCGCCCAAATTGTTGTCGAGTCCCTTTAGTCAAAGTCAGAAAACCAGTGGCTTGTCGTTCTCGGCTTGTCTCAATCAGCTATCCGAAAACCCGATGAAGACCACAGTTGTTTGGAGGGGATCGAGTATCGGCTCGCATGGGAAGGACATGCTGGGCTAATCAAGATAGTCCCTTCCTTCGAGCACGACTCGGTCACAGATGCGTTTACTAGGGTACTAGATCTTTCTCTTATCGGGATGGGACTTGTGTCGACAACCAGTAGGAAGTGGGTGGCCACGACGACGTATTCTCTGAAAGAACGCCGCTGGACATTCCATGGGGAATTCCAATCCAAAGGGATGCATTTGAGCCTTTCTTCGAACGACCTAATGTTCCTGGTGGAGAATTGGAAAATATGGGGATTTACGATAAAAACTGGGAGTACGATGCCTCGGATCCGCAATATTGAGGCTTTTCAATTATACGTGATGAGTACAAATTGAACATAGTAAACAAGTTCTGCGCGGAAGTGTAACGGGCGGGTGATATTCGGAAGAAGAAGGAGAAGAAGTAATTAAGGGGCCACAGGCCTAAAGGATATTGATTGGCTAGATGGATACTTGAGAAGAATATTAACTGGACTTGGGGACCGGTGTAGGGGGGATTATAGATACTAACCCCAGTCCGCCTTCCGGGTCCATCACAGTGATTGACGGCGGACGACGCCGGACGGATGCAAGGCAGATCGCCTTTTCGACAAAGGCTGGGTATAATAATAGCAATACGTAGAGGAGCAACCATGTAACAAATCATGGAGTAATTCGTGCAGTTACCGGTGGAAATAGATAATTGCGACCAACGACCTAGCGAGGGCCCCGCAGCTATTGTAGCTAACGCAAGTAATTTTGGTGATCTCGCTCTGCGTTGGATAACAGCCACGCTTCCGGGCTTCGTGTTGGTTCGACGAAATCGGACCTTTGATAACGTCGACATCATTGTGAGAATCAGATACTTTAAGATTTTTTTTGTGGATCTTAAGCCAGGTCGCGGTCAGATTGTTCCATTCGTCTTTGCCCGGCTCCCACACCGAAAGGTCTCTGAAGTCGGGATTCTTGAAGATCATAAGAGCTCCTTGAGGGTGGGTATATTTGGCTCCTTCGTCGAAGTCATTGGTGGCGTAAATTCCTGGGCCGAACTCGTCGGAATTTGAAGTCGATATGACCGGACAAAAGAATGACATCGATAGCATCAGCAACTTCAGGTTGATCCCTCGAAACCAAAGATCATCTTTTTCAAAATCAAAGACGCCACGCAACTTTTCCTGGACCATATCACGAGCCTTTTCCAGCTTTTTCTTGGACTTCACACGTAGGCATAGAAGGTGACTTGGAAAGTCGCGGGTTCGGCCAAGGGGGTATAGGTCGCGGAATTGGTGGTTGGTTGGTTCATCAGAGACCAGAGGCGGTATGTCAAAGACCGGCATGCCGAAAGCCGTGGTAGGGGCCCGGCCGTCAAAGTACTTGTGAAGAACGGGGCGGGGTAGCTTATCCTCGCTGGCATAGCGGGCAAACAGGAAAGACGCCGGGTGAACTCCATTGGGTACGCCGACTATTTCGTCGTCGAGAAGGCATGCGGGATCGTCGATAATATCGACGATATCATTGTACCCGAAAATCCAGAAGATGCTTCTATTTGATCCTACCATCTGCCAGTAGGGTTTGGTGCGGTCCTCTGGCAGATAATCAGCGATCGCTTCGGGAATTTCTCCCGGATATTTTCCTTCTATGAAGATGGGATCAAACCCATTTTGCGTAAGCAGAGCCTCGTCCTTTACACGTCCTTCGGCGATCATTTGATCACCCGGGTCGACTTCCCCCTCGGTATCAGTGTCACAGTTATTTCCGAGTGTCATTTTTTCAAGCTGTGCGGATTCGTCTGTTGCAGCGACCGAATTGATGACTTCCACCGATCCGGCCCCGGCCGTTGAATACAGGTTCGGATGATTTGTAAGTGTCGTAGAACTGCTTAAGCTCTTTGCGTACCACTGAGACATCCACCACCCACTCTGGAGTATAGAGTTGTTGCGTTGACGCACGAACTTCGAATTGGGAAAGAAAGCTTGCTATGTCAGGGGGAATTCGAAAATTGGGGTGATCGTCATAGTAGGCTGCGAATTGATTGCCGCGGACGATCTTGTCGACATGTCAACCTGACGTACGGCAGGTTTTAGATGCCATCGCGCCAACCGGGTTTTTGCCAGGCAGAAAATTAAAAGGTTATATAGACGAGTCTCTTGCCTAGAATATGCCTTTTTTTTTACCGCCTTCGTATATACCTAAAAAGAGCATCCAAAAGAACATTCAAAAGCGCATCCAAAAGAACATCCAAAAGAACATCCAAAAGAGCATCCAAAAGAGTATGACAAGACCTATTCTCGAAATTAATAATCTATACCTAAGCCGAGGAATCATATGGGTCCCTATCTAGGTATGGTTGAGTATATAGCTGAGAGGAAGGCGGTAAAATAGTAAACAAATTATATGGGTTGGCGCGATGGCGTCTAAAACCTGCCGCACTGGCGTAATCAAATGTTGTACCCATATCACCTGTGGAGATAAGATAAGATGATAAGTATTATATCACGTGATACATACCACCACATGACTTTTGGGATATCTGCCTAAGGCGGCAAGCCCGTTTCCCCCCTTCTTTATGTCATCATAGCTATCGGGAGGTTTGGGGAACCTGGGAATGATCACAGCTCCTGGTGACTGTTATCACGAGGACTAGGTCAGATGCATACTTCTTTATAAGCTGGTACAATCACCTTAATCAGGGCAAATACCCATTTTCAACCCAATAATATTCGGCCTCCTGTATTGATAGTGATCCCCATTTCTCCGCATTATCAAACGCCGCCGGATGGCATTTCATCACCACTATCACTGGCTTCTGAAGCTGTTGCCATGAGTGGTCTGACTATAGCCTTCAGTCTGATCCAAAATGATGTCCTCTAACATATTATCACGGTTCCTACCCCCAACGGGCTCACCATCGGTCTACGAGACCATTCGCCAACATGACGCCGGGTCCGAATACTCTGATCTCGAAGAGCGTGCCGGTTTGGTCATAGACGACCAGCAGGGACAATTTAGTGACCGGGAACTCGAGGATGCACTAGCAGATGCGCAGGACAGTGAAATAATCAGCCCCACCACTGCATTGCTCGACCAAGCACGGTCGGGCAAGGCACCCGAAGAGCGAGCTTCTCCATCTGGCACCCGTCGTCGCAAGTCGTCCCGGCCTCGATGGATGGCACAAGAATCGCCACTCGGCTATGAGCTCGATGATCATGATGAAGACGTCCCTCAATCTCTCCTGGTAGAAGGTCATCACGAAGACCTGAAATCACGGTTACCTCCTCCTCCCCGATCTCACGACCGTTCGAATCGACGAAGAAGCCCTAGTCCCGGGCCATCCTCACAACCTACGGGAGCCCGCTGGAATGAACGAGGGCCCCATCAACAACCGCCCAGTGAAAGCGGTCACCCCATAGGGAGATGGTTCACCGGCCAACACCCCGGCCTTGCCAATGTTGATCCCAAGAAGAAAGCAATGTGGCGGTGGGCAAATGTCGAGGATCTGGATAACTTCTTAAAGGATGTATACATATACTTCTTAGGGAACGGAATTTGGTCCATTCTGCTGACCCGGGTGCTGAACCTCTTGTAGGTCCATAATGATACCCTTTCCGAAGAATGATAGGAAAAGCTGACAGTACACACAGGACATTTGCATTCGTTGTTGGTTTCTCTACATTTTTAACCAACTGCATTGATTACACTAAGGTCCGGCGGAGCAAGACTCTGGATGATATCCTCGTGCCCCAATGCACAGCAAATATGTCCGGGTCGTCCACATTTTTGTTGTGGCTCTTCAGCTTCTTCTGGATCGGGAAGCTTTTTCAGTACCTGCTAGACATTCGCAGGCTCAAGCACCTGCATGACTTCTACCTCTACCTGCTCGGCGTTTCAGATGCCGAGGTCCAGACGATTTCCTGGCAAGAAGTGGTCAGTCGACTGATGGCGTTGAGAGACTCGAATCCATCTACCGCGGCTGCGGTTTCTACCAAACATCGAAGATTCTTGGGCAGCCAGTCAAAGCAGCGAATGGACGCTCACGACATTGCCAACCGCCTAATGCGCAAAGAGAACTACATGATCGCATTGGTAAACAAGGATATTTTGGACCTCACTCTCCCTATTCCATTCCTCAAAAATCGACAACTCTTCTCCCGAACCATGGAATGGAATCTCAATCTTTGTGTCATGGACTATGTCTTTAATGAGCAAGGCCAACTGCGAACCCTATTCCTCAAGGACACGCATCGAAGAGCGCTGAGTGATGGCTTACGTCGGCGCTTTGTTTTCGCTGGCGTCATGAATATCTTCGTAGCGCCCTTTATTGTGGTCTATTTTATGATGCACTACTTCTTCCGGTACTTCAACGAGTTCAAGAAGAATCCGGGCCAAATCGGTTCCCGCCAATATACACCTATAGCGGAATGGAAATTCCGCGAGTTCAATGAGCTTTGGCATCTCTTTGAGCGTCGTATCAACATGTCTTATCCATTCGCCAGTCGCTATGTGGACCAATTTCCCAAGGATAAGACCGTTCAAGTGGCACGTTTCGTTGCTTTCATCTCTGGGGCTCTTGCCTCAGTGTTGGCTCTTGCTTCGGTGATAGATCCCGAGCTCTTCCTTGGGTTTGAGATTACTCCTGACCGGACTGTGCTATTCTATCTTGGTATCTTCGGTACAGTCTGGGCTTTTGCGCGAGGGCTGGCACCTGAAGAGACTGATGTCTTCGACCCCGAGTATGCACTCCTCGAGCTGATCGATTTTACACATTACTTCCCGTCCGGATGGAAGGGACGTTTGCATAGCGATGACGTGCGGAAAGAATTCGCAATCCTCTATCAAATGAAAATTGTGATATTCTTGGAAGAGATCTTGAGCATGATTTTCACTCCTTTTGTCCTGTGGTTCAGCTTGCCCAAGTGCAGTGACCGCCTCATTGACTTCTTCCGGGAGTTCACCGTGCACGTTGACGGTGTAGGCTATCTCTGCTCTTTTGCCGTCTTCGACTTCAAGAAGGGCACAAACGTGCTCTCCCAAGCCGGACCCGCGCGTCGGGATCCTGGCAAACAAGATCTGCGCACTGATTACTTCTCAACTAAAGACGGCAAAATGCTAGCTTCCTACTATGGCTTCTTGGACAACTACGGTACCACCAATCAACCTACCAGCCGGCGACCATTCCATCCACCGCCAACTTTGCCAACCCTCGGCTCGCCCACTGCAGGCGAGTTCGGTGCTCTTCCTGATCGCCTTGGCCATCTCCAGACACGCACCGGGCCGACCTCCGGTATGCCATTCGGCCCTCAATCAGTGGTGGGCGCCTCTAAACTAAGGCAAATTGGGGGATTCGATCACCACTCTCCTGCCCCGTCCATGCTCCTTGACCCGCACCATCAACCATCGACCACTGGGTTCCGCGCCACAGCCCGAACCACCCCCCAGCAGCACCAGCGCTCTCGGCTCGGACGTTCCCAGCACCCGTCTACGGATCCTATCGATGACGAGGAAGAACCGCTATCCCAAGATGGCCGCGATTCAGCAACACGGCAGTCCGGTGCTCGTACCGGTACTTCCAGTGCAGGTGCAGGTACTAGTGACAGCAACCTCGGCGATTCTTGGCGCATGAACCCACTCAGCAGGGACGAGGATGACCCCGCTGAGGGCGATGAAGGCGAAAATATCGACACAATCGCTGGCGGGGGTGGCGTTTTGGGTTTAATCCAGCAGTTCCAGAAAGCTAATACTGAAGGCAGACGGACAAATGTGGGGATCTAGATATTAGTTCTCCTATGCAACTGCTTTAGGAAGATCATAGCTTATATGCCTCAGACACGATATATGACCATTTGATGTGGAGTTTAGTATCTCATGGCGAACGTTTTATATTGCTCTATCATGCCGTTATCTATTATGATGTAGTTATCTTAAGTACATAGGCAAAGTTAGAGACACCTACAGGGTGGCCGCATGCACCCATGCATATCAGGCACTCATACTCCGTATACCCATGTACGTTGGGCACCTATACACACGCTTTCACATACTATTCTACCACTGTGTTCCTCCCTCCTTTCCTCATGTTCCCCTATTACTCTTGACGCCTTCCTTTTTAGCCTTTCCCATAAGTCACGTTAATATAGCAACTCTGAACAAGATGCTCGACTTCATCTACGGCTGTATCTCGGGAAGACCGACGAAAGAGCCACACCCTCCCACCGACCTCCGATCCCCGGAGTCCATCGCTTCCGCTATTGTCACCAAGATTCTCAATGCCGAAGATCCCTACTTGCTCCACAAAGAGCTGAAAGAAGAAATTTCCACCGATAATTGGACAGACGCCATAGCACAGGCTATTCTCCACGGCTTAGAGAATGCAATCAAATCCGGTGCAGAGATGGCGCGAGCTGCTTCTGATGCTGCGACCCAAAGCAAAAACGCTGCTGTTGGCTTTGCAACGGAACATCCTGTATACGCTACGTTGATTGCATTGGGTATTCTGGCCTTGTTGACACCGTGGGCTCTGGAAATCCTTGGGTTTGGGGAGTTGGGTCCAATTGAGGGCTCGTTTGCAGCTGCATGGCAAAGGACCTACGCTGGATACGTGCCTAAGGATGCTTTGTTTGGTTATTTCCAGAGGCTGGGGATGAAATGGCATTGGGTTTGAAGGTCTATCTGAGTGTGGTGCTCCTGATGGAGATTGCCCTTTTTTTTGGTTTGCGAGTCCACTATATATTGGCAGCTGGAGACTCGAGACTCCCAGGCGAGCGAGGAGTCGTTTAGGATTTCTATGGAACAATAGTTTAGCTCTGGCTCTCTAAACTAGTCAGAGTAGGTAATTCAAGACATTAAAGCTGTTGAGTCAAGATAAAGGACAAGGGATGAGGGAGACATGTACCTAGGGAACCCATTGATGTGTCTGCCCTAACCCCCATCACACAACCGCCGACGTGCAACACAGATCATAAAGTATCAATCTATGCAATTGAGTTTAGCTGTCAGACATGGATTGTTTGCAACTACAACATATACTAGACTACTAGACGACATAAGGCCTTTTTACAGATTGGGCATGTTCCTAGGGGATGGCTGATGTATTCTATGGTGCTGAGCTCCAGATGGCTTGTATATTTAGCCAGGATTAAATCTCTTCGCCTTTTCTAAGATTAGCCATATGGGTCCGTGGAAGTTGTTCTTCTAGCCCCTTATATAGATTAGCAGGGACCCTGGGGCCGACTTTGGGACACTATTCACATGTCAGCTTACCAATATCATAATGCTGAATCAAGATATATATACCTGTGCATTTTGTATAGGGTATCTTTTCCGGCTAGGGTCGTTGTACATGCTCCACGGCATGCAATTGTAACGTACGGAGTATTTAACGGAGTGTTATGTATCCCCATCAGCTGCAGGATACAGGGGGTTAACGAGATGAGCCCTGTGGACCACATGTGGGACAGCAGCACTTTCACAAGAGCTAGCAGAACAATCGATTGATGATAGGCCCATTTGAAGACCCTTGCGGGTTGCATGCATTTAATTCAGTCACAGTCCGGAATCCGGGGCCAATGATCGGCGTTGAAACAGCCCTGCCAATTCGCCCTAAAAAGATGGCGTCTGGGCTGAAATCCCCACTATGTCTTGAGACCGGAGAACCACGGGTTTTTCAGGGCATTGGGGAATTGTTGAGATTATTGAAATCATTGGAAGAGATCTCTTTCTTTCGAGACAAGATAGTCAAGTTAGAAAAATACAAAAAAGAAAAAGACATACAGGAACAAGAACAAGAAGATCTCAAAGAAGAGAAAGACCAAAATAGAACGCGGAGGCTCTCGCATGTGGATCCTTTTTATTTACTTGTGGAGTCTCGTGATTTCATCTGGACTTGGCTAATCTCCTTGTTTTTTTCTTGTTTTCTCCTCCCTTTTCTTTTTTTTTCTTTCTTGAAGAATACAACCTGAACGGTGACCGCTCGCAATGTTTCGAGCTCGCCGATACCGAGTTCTGGTCATATTTGCGGCGGCTGTTGTCTTCACATTCTTCCACTTTGCGCGGTCACGCGATTGGAGCTATACAGTCATTGAACAGTCTACTGGCGTTCATACACCCGATCCTGCTCATCCGAATCAACCCGCGAATCCCAAACCTGAAAACCCGGCCGTTGCTGCCGCCATCGAGGAGAGTAAAAACCGTGTGCTTCCCGATCCCTACCGCGGCTCCACCTCCCCACCACAGCCAGAGAAGATAATCTCGCCCGTGGGTCCCAATAGCGGCTCAAAGGATAGCGGTCATTTTAAAGATGCTTCCTCTGACACTCCGGTGAAAACGCCCATCAAGGAGGACCCGAAGGACTCCGCAAAGGGCTCCACGAAGGAACCGGCGAAGGTGGGGGGCACCGACAGCTTGTCACCACCGACAACAGAGGACGTCAATAGTGCAAACGGGGAGGAGATTGACAATGGAGGAGCTGGCAGAAGGGCAGCGGAGCGCCCTGAATCTGGCATCCCAACGGCCAAGTGGAAGAAATTCCCGGAACGGTTCCCCGTCCCTGCGGAGGAGGTGATCAAGCTGCCAAAGGGACAGTCGAAAACGATCCCCAAACTGCAAGCGAAGTTCAAGGATGAGTCGAGCTCCGACAAGCAAGAACGTCTACAACGGCTTAGCACTATCAAAGCTGAGTTCGCGCATGCCTGGAAAGGTTATAAGGAGATCGCGATGGGACATGACGAAGTCAAGCCTCTGTCGAAGGAGTTTGAAGACCCATTCAATGGCTGGGGATCGACATTGGTTGATTCCATTGATACACTCTGGATTATGCAATTGAAAGATGAATTCTCCGAGGCTTTGGATCTGATCAAAAACATCGATTTCAAAACGTCACTGAGAGCAGATATTCCGATGTTTGAGACAACAATCCGCTATCTCGGAGGTCTTTTGGGTGCCTATGACATTTCTGGTCATCGATATCCCGTACTTTTGGAGAAAGCAGAGGAGCTTGCTGAGGTTCTTATTGGTGCCTTTGACACACCTAACCGCATGCCACACCTTTACTACCGTTGGGCCCCGTAAGTCTTGCCACAGTGTATCTCTGATCATCTAAGGGTGACTAACTGAATTTTCCTAGGGAGTATGTTGCGAAACCGCATCGGGCGTCTTCCCGAGCTGGCCTGGCTGAAATTGGCTCGCTTTCCTTGGAATTTACCCGTTTGGCTCAATTGACCAAGCGGGACAAATACTATGATGCGATTGCACGGATCACCAATGAATTGGAGAAAATTCAAGATTCAACAAGTATCCCTGGACTGTGGCCTCTACGGGTCAATGCGCAGGGATGTTCCAAGTACTCCAAGGCTACTCCCCCGCGTGATAACAGCCCTACGCGCGAGCAGCACGCCGCTAGTACGACCAAGAGCACTACTACGATGACGCGCAAGCATTACGCTGCACCGACAGACCTTGAGAGTTATTTGAAGCTGATCCCACGCGACACAACCGCTGATATCGAAGGCCATGCCAAACTTGCCAACGATACGCGAGCTGCGAGTGAGCCTAGCATTCAGGCCCGCGAACAAAATACACCATCAGCAGAGCAATGCAATGGCGGCTTGAGACTTCCCAATTCACCCCGCGATAACGCGTACACTATGGGAGGAATGGCTGACTCGACCTACGAATACCTGCCCAAGGAATACCTGCTACTGGGTGGCCTGAATGAGCAGTACTTGAATATGTATAAAAAGGCAGCCACTGCAGCCCGCAATAGTCTTCTTTTCCAGCCCATGGTGAAAGGTGGACGTGATATCCGCTTCATGGCCTTGACTACTCCAATGACACCTGGCAAAGTCGCAGAGCTCACTCCCACTGATCTTGAATACGAAGGCACTCACTTGACATGTTTCGTCGGCGGCATGTTCGCCATAGGGGCTAAGGCCTTTGGCATCGACGGTGATCTGGAACTCGCAGCCAAACTGACTGAGGGTTGTGTTTGGGCTTACGAGTCGACACCGACCGGAATTATGCCAGAACGCTTCCGCCTTTTGCCCTGTGGGAAAGGCTCAGCCTGCGAGTGGGATCAAGCCCGCTTTGAGGCTGGCGTGGCACGCTACTCACGTGTAGACCCCGGCGCAGGACATTCGTTCCGCAACGGAGAGAGCAGCTACGAACAGCGCGTGAATATGATTGCGCACGATCCACCCCAAGGAGCCGCGAGCGGGTCTGTGCCCATCCCCATGCCGGGTTCATTGAACCCCCACGATAGCGACGTGTTGGTCAAGCGCGATGGACTTGCATTAGGAAATTACGCGGAGCCATCGTTTGTTGCTTCGATCCCGACTCCTACTCCCGGTGGAGCTGAATTGCAGAACCGAGATGCACCTCGTTCAACTTCATCGCCCGCTTCACCACACATCGCCGAAGTCGGCAAAGACCACCTCCCAGCAGGCATGACCAGTATCCCGTCGCCGAAATACTACCTTCGGCCCGAGGCGATTGAGTCAGTCTTTATCATGTACCGCCTGACTGGCGACGAATCCTGGCGACGCAAGGGGTGGCAGATGTTCGAAGCCATCTCGAAGTATACCCGAACGGAGCTGGCCAACTCGGCTATCCACGATGTCACAGCCCAGAAACCGATCCATAAGGATACTATGGAGTCTTTCTGGCTATCTGAGACGTTGAAGTACTTCTACCTTTTGTTCAGCGACCCTACTGTCGTGGACTTGGATAAATATGTTCTGTAAGTGATTGACGTAGCCCTGTAAACAACAACCTTGAACCAACACTGACTCTTTTTTTTTCTCACAGGAATACCGAAGCGCATCCCTTCTTACGCCCGGTTGCATAATTATGTGTTTCTTTTTTTGCATTTTGATACCAATGAAAGTTCTTTCTTCTATAAACACGTACCTGATAGTAGTCCTAGTAACGTAGTGCGTACCTTAGGGTTGACCCGCAGTGGGACTCTCGAATTCCCAAGTTCCCCCCGCCCTTTAACTCTCTCTCCAACTCTTCAAACCCGGCACATAAACCGGCATGAGCTGTCTGACGGGAAATGGAGCCTGAGGTCTCGGAGACTGAGTTCTGGACTGGTACGTTGTTCTTCTCTTTTTCTCCTTTCAAGATAATGCGACGTGACAATTGACCGGTTCTCGCAGAACTTCAAACGATCGTCTCCAAGCCCTGTGACTCCGAAGACGAGATCGACGACGCCCTTCGAGCTTATCTCAGTCTAACAACTAAACACAAAGGTATACATGGCACTTCGACCCCCGAGAAACGATCTCGCTACCCCCGACACACTCCCGCGTGCAGCGCCACGTCCGCCCCCGACTTTGTTTCCACTGCGATTAACACACCCACTCTTCCCTAGATGAATACCTCCGGTCGGAAACAGATATCTCACGCTGCTCCTACAAACTATTTACGTCGAGTATATTCGCCTCACATGCGGACTATGTGCGCCGACAGATTCTCTACGGTCTCTTGCAGGACGATGATCCGAATACACTCCACTTCATTGCGTCATTCATCCTCTTTGACGGACGACAGAATGAAGCTGTGCTTCAGATGCTGAATGAGGAGGGCGCGTTTGCGCGTCTCCTCGAGCTTATACAGGCGATGCGAAGGGCGGATCTGGATGGCGACGCCGGTCTTCATCGTTTGTTGATGGACCTTGTGTATGAGATGTCGAGGATACAAAGGGTCAAGATTGAAGATTTGGGTGCGTTTTGGATACACATGTGCTGCTGCTGGTAGCTGATTATGGGGCTTGTGTGCAGTTCTCGTGGATGACGATTTCATTCGTTGTCTCTTTGATATCATCGAAGACCTCTCTTACGATGTTAACGATCCTTATCATTACCCCGTGATTCGGGTGCTGGTGAGTACTTCCTTCGGGCTTATTTTGGTTGGAATGGCATTGACAGATTACACAGCTGGTTCTGAACGAGCAGTTCATGATCTCGGCTCACGATCCGGTCGACGGCCGGCCCACTGGTCACTTGACCAACAAGGTTATCAAGGTCCTATCCGTGTATGGTGGGATGTACAAGACATTCGGAGAGAACATCATTCTTCTTATCAACCGTGAAGGTAACGGCCGATCCTCCTGTTCAATGAAATCAACGGCTGACAGCATGCAGCCGAGACGTCACTTCAGTTGCTGACATTGAAGCTTCTCTATCTCATATTTACCACCCCTAGCACATATGAGTACTTCTTCACGAACGATCTACATGTTCTGGTCGATATATTGATCAGGAATTTGCTTGATCTACCCGAGGAGGCCTCCGCGCTGCGGCATACTTACCTACGTGTTCTTTACCCGCTTCTAGCTCATACACAGCTGCGAAACCCGCCGCACTACAAGCGTGATGGACTTCGGGGGCTACTCAGCATTCTTGTTCGGGGCCAGGTCTCATATGGGAGCGACCCAGAACACGAGAAAATCATGCATTTCGAAGAGGTCGATGAAACGACACGTCGACTTGTCGCTCGGTGTGCGACAGTAGAATGGCTACGCAATGACGAGCAGCCTGACGCAGCAGAAACGCAAGACACTCCCATTCAAGTGACAACAACTACAATTGAGACTGTCCTGGATCAAGGCGAGCAGCATGCGTCACCCATAGATATTGGCGAATCACTCGACGTCTCTCGCACACTCTCACGAGGAAGCACAATCGCTAGCTCACCTGACACAACCTCACCAACGCGAATGGACTCGTATAGTTCGTCTAACGCCCCAGATAGTCGGAAACACAGCTTAATCCACCGGCTCGGCATGAACCTAGAGCCCGCATCCACATCTTCACTAAGCGTTCAGGCCGTTGCAGCACAGCACGAAAAACCAGGCATAATAACCCCCAGCCGCAAAGACGGAGTCCCTACCGCCGCTCTCAATGACGAGACACCAATAATCCGGCCACCAAAGGTCAAACCCGAACCACCGAAATCTCGCCGCTGGCGCGGGCGCCGTCTGGCTGTGGATGAAGAAGAGCACCACTCTATTGGCACAAACAGCGACGGGAACACCATCCCCGAAGGCGTCGAAGTCAGTCCCGCCACCGTTTTCACGCCCAGCACACCACCAATACAGACACCTACCAATGATCGCCGCGACTCCGGGTCAGGTTCCACTCTTGCACCCCCAGTTTCACGGCCCCGGCGGGCCGTATCAAATCCGCCCCCGGCCCTCCCACCACCACGCCGTTCCACTCATAATTCCACTCATAACACACCTTCCTCAAGTCACCACCGGCCCGTAGTCCCAGCAGCCGGAGCAGGCCGACATGGACAGGCTCCACTTCCGCCAAAAGCGCGCCGTTGGGGACGTGGAAAACCCCAGCATGGACAAAGTGACTCGGTCGAGAGCGGGGCTAGCAGTGTTAGTCCCTCGAAGGAGTCTGAGACTGCTGAACACAAAACCGTGTCTGCTCAGCAAGAACCGTCACCAGAGGGTAGTGTTGTTTCAGATCCGTTCTCGCCGAAGTCCCCCACCATGTTGATGTCGCCGTCTGAGGCTACTGCAGACAAGGTAGATGGCACAACCGGTGGTGCTGCCGATGGCCATGCGCCTCTCAGTGTAGAGGAGGCAGTGCAGAACGTCTCTCTACATTGAGCATTGCTTCTCTGTTTAATCCCCTTCCTTTCCATGCTTAGACATACTCTTTGCTCTTGGCTCATTTTCAGGTTGTTTTTTTTCGGCATCAAGCGCGGCTGTTCGGGTAAACAGGTTGGGACATGATAGGTTATGTCTCTAGTCATTTTGCATAACATGGATATTTGCGAGGACACCAGCGAGGACTGGATCCCAGAATAACAAAACAGAGTATTTCCGCTGACAAGAATGG